>OX344762.1:6242586-7625129 GCA_947034895.1 Rhytidiadelphus loreus
GTCTTGTATCTAGGACTTGTGACATGTTGAGTTTCATATCCTATGATAGTCGTTGATTGAGTAGGTGCATTTCCAACATCTTGGCTAAAATGCACAAGTTATAGGAAATAATCATATGGGTTTTTTTTTCTACAAATGGGAATGACGAAACTTCGCCTTTTGGAAGGATTAGAAAAAAAAACATTTTGAAGTTTAGGCACATTGAACTGGTAGTTGGTGGAGATATTTAGTCTAAATTTTTAGGGATGATGTACTTGAAGAAGATATTAACCTAAGGATGTTGTGGTTGGATTTGTTAAAATATAAATGTAGATGAAGAGTTTAGCCTAGCTTACTTTGGAGAAGAGTATGTTGAATTACTTTTGGGCATCTTAACATGGAAGAACTTCAAGAGTTAAATTCAAAGTTAGTAGTAGTTTAGTCCATCTGACTATTGAATTCATGCAAGCCTTGTAGCCCATCAACCTTGAAAGGAAGGGGCCTACAACTACTTTTTGAACTTCAAAACTCATGAGACTTTGAATGCTCCTATTCCGCATCTCTATATGCATGGAATTTTTATTTATTTTTGAAGTGTAATCACATATTCACTATAAGTTGTAAGAAAATTCATATTTTTTTTTAAATTTTAGATTTATGAAAAGTGAAAGAAATTCATATCAAATTCAAAATGTACTTTAAAATCTAAAATTTTCACCACTAGTGTATATTAGAATGTAGAACTTTGAAATGTAAATGAAATTACCATGTCATTCTTAAATTAAAAAATCAACATACTATGGTTGTAGTTTCAAAGTTCAAATTGCAAAGAAATATTGAATTTCTAAAATTTTGGTATCAACCAAAATTAGTAAGCTTCATTTTTTTAGTTGGATTCAAATTCAATAATGATCATTTATATAGATCCGCAGAGGTAAAAAGGTCTAAAATACACTCCAATTTTGCATTGGATTGAGCATCTTCTTTGATAGAAAAAATAAATATTTTGATATAACACCTCGAGTGAATTTCTAATAGTATCTATTGCACGTGACTCCAAAGAACTCTCTCCAATTCAAAAACAAATTAAAATTTGCATTTTCCATCATATAAGCATTCTAAAAGTCATCCATTAATCATTTGAGGTCTCGTCTAATTTTGTAGGGTTTATTAGAAGTCCTATTGTACACTCAGTTCAAAACTTTGATAGACAATTTTGAGACCACATACAACAAATTAGACCTTGAAAGCATAATAGTGAATCAATGACAACGAACCTTGTTTTTTTACTATGCTCAATTTTCAAATTCTTCCACAACTTGTAAGCTACTCAAATTATTTGTGTCTATAGAACACAAGTTGTTTTTTTGACCTCAACTACATTGATTAGTCCTATTAGTGAGGAAAAAATATAATCATCTAGAAAATTAGTGCCACCTCAAAACTTTATTTTGTGGAAATTAGTAATATCCAATAATATTCCAACATGCACTAATTCAAAATATTGCAACTTAGGGAAATCAATTTCACATGCACTATTAAGACAAATTCCTATAATCTTCCAATTAATCTCTATGTGTTAAGAAATCCTCGAGATCTTAGTTTATGTACCTTCTACTCTATGGAGCACAATCTTGTCTAATTCTAAAGTAATGTATTGACATCATCATGTGTTATAGAATTATAATTATGCTATTATCACAACAAACTTATGACTTATATATTGAAGTTTTACTTTGTAACATTAAATAAATATACTTTTATTCAATTTTAAAACATGTTAAAAAAATAAAAAAATAATCAATTAAAGCAATATTTTCCACTGAAATGAATACCTTTGATGTTGTTGAATTTTACTCCCTCTATCTTTAAATAAATCCGTAGTTTTTAGTGGTGAATTGTGGGAGTACCACGGATTTATTCTAAGACAAAGGGATTTTTCCAATGGCAATAAATATTAATGATTCTTGGAATGTAAATTTAAGAGAAAGAAGTCTAAAGAGTTGAATTAGTTTTTGAAACATACATAGAAATGTGTTTAATGTTTTCATAAAATCGATTCACTAAAGTATCTTGATGAAAAAAATTCTTCAACAACTACTTAATTGTTATTATATCACACTTGCAATCAAAATTATTCTAATAGAATTTTTCTAGTAGGAAAAATTACACTAATTTCAACCAAGTCAAATCTCTTGTAATTTGTTGTAAAGATGAAAAATATGTTTACCTTCACTTCAATCTTTGTATCATCCATTCATCTACCAAGAATAATGCAATTTTCACATATTTTGAAATGCATTGCATCCACCTATATATAGGTAAGTATTTGAAAAGCGTAGATCCAAAAACATGGTAAGTGAATGGTGGATATATAGTAATTCACTACACTAATTTGTTTTTATTAGTTTGTGTGATACTAATTTATCAAAGTCACGCTATGCATATTAATTGTAATATATTAATTTTGTAGAAATTGCAATATTCATGTATTGTATGAACTTCAATTTTTTCTTGTAGTGATACTAATTTTACAAACTAATTACATTATTAGAAATTTGATTTAAGTAGACTAGAGAAATGACCATGAGATGATATGTTGGCTTTTGTGGCACCTCAAAATTTAAACTTCGTACTGCTACATAGTGTCCCTCTAGTAGAAATCTCCATTCTGTATTTTTTTCACATTGACCCTTTCAAGGTCTTGTTGGTTGGGTGCAACCATATCATGGACAAAGTAATTTTTTGGTACTATTAACAACTGTAGAGTGAATTCTTTGTATTACTAAGAATCACAATGCAACGTTTTTTTATACTACTGACAATCACAATCATGTATAACGTGACATGATTTCACTTGGGTGTGACTTCTACGTACTACTCTCAATCATAGTACCAAATCATTTCTCATATGGCAAGGATTGGCTTCTTCGTACTACCAACAATCACATTCATTTGTCATTTGGTAGGGACTGACTTCTTCGTACTATAAACAACGGTTATAGATAGTCGTGTTACAATTCTCTCTCCCATTGCCTTCACCTCTTCGCATTAAAATCTTCATGAACCCTCGTATAGATAGTCATGTGGCACAATCCCATTTTCCTTAACCTTCATGAACCTTTGGAATTTAGGCTGTTGCACTCCCATCTTCTTTTCACTTTGACTCTTTGCATTCAACTCCTTCCGTACCTTGAAGTTTACAATATGGAGTCCTTCATGTACTTGTACGAACCATGTAGTATAGACTAAAGTGCATTAAAAATTGATTTCATCAAATACATCACAAGCTATCACATAGTAAGCTCCAAAACATGCTTTTGAGCTTGATGTCTCACCCCCAATGGCACATAAACATTGCCATCAATTTTTTATGCGATATAGCCTACAATAAAACCACTCATATACATAAACATTGTTCAAATTGGGATGATATACCCTACACCAACTCATGCATGTACCTTTATTGGTCCTATCTTCTAGATACAAACTAGAGCATCGATTCTTGCATTCTGAATTTGAGTTTCCAAATTTGCATTTGAGTTTCCAAATCCTATCTACAACCACATTCACACCACACAACGCATTTAGGGTTTGGTTGGAGTGGATAGAGCGTCACGGTCACACCGCTCTTGCTTGGAAGGAAATGCCACGCAATGATACCCCTCTAAGACAGAATTGTTGAAAAAATAATCACAGCTCAAATTTTTAAAGCTTGTTGCTTTGACTTGTGCCCTTAGGTCAGAGTCATTCTTCTACTTTAAAAAAAAAAAAAAAAATATTGTACACAGCAAGTCAGACGGTGGGTAGGACCCAAACCTGTAAATAAAAGAATTTTTTTTAATAAAACCAATCATATTGGGAGTTGGGGACCCCCTTCTTCCGTCCCCTCAGTTGTCGCTAACTTAGGGCAGCCCCCTTTCCTTGCCACTACCACCGACCAGTGGTCATTCCGCCGTAAACTGCACCCGTCGTGTACGACGCCGTATCTTCCCGACGACGGCGAGTACGTACACCCTCCCGACCAGCGGTCGCCCCTCCTCCCTCCGGTCTTCGTCGCCGTCGTCGTCGTCGTCTTCTTCCTCTCACGACCCCGTCTCTTTCTCTACTGCTCGCCCCTCGCGCCTCGCTTGCCTCAGTTCACGAGAATCGCGAGAAGAGAGACGGGGACACAGCCCTCCTCCCATCAAGCACTTTCATCTTGCTCCCGGTCGTCGTCGCCATGGCCCCCCCTACTGCACACTGATGTTGCTCTAGTGTGTCTGGAACGCTAGCTCGTGGTTTGTTTGGGAACCCTGGACGGGTTGGTGTCCCTGTGGGATGAGAATTGCGGGATAGGGTGGTTGGGGTTCCTGGGAAGGCTTGAAAGTGCGGTGGCGATAGATGTGAAAGGGTGAGACTGGGAGAGACCTTGAATTGGGTGGGGTATGGGAGGCGTGGGAGGAGGGCAGGTCGGGGAGGGAAGCGCCGGGGAGGGAGCGCAAGCGGGAGGAAAGGATGAAGAGCATGTATCAGGGGTGACGATGGAGGAGGCTAGTGAGATTGGGAAGAATGGGTAGGAGATGGCCGGCGATGAGGTGAGGAAGAAGAAAACACACAAACGTGGGGGGTATTGAGTGTGACATTTGAGAACCGAGGACGACGAGTGTGTGTGTGTGTGCGCGCGTGTTGGGGGTTCGAGAACAGAAATGCTGCGGCGCTTATGATGACGACTGTGCGACACGCCCAGATTCCGCCATCGTAAGTGTGCTTGCTGTGTGTTTTTTCTTGTTTTTTGATTTCTTTGTGTTTTTGTGTTTTGGTTTTCGGTGATTTTTGATTTTTTGGTTTTATTTTATTTTATTTATTTTATTTCTGTTTTGTTGGGAGTCGAGAGTGTTGTGAGGTAGTGTAGAGGTTGCCGCAATTGCAGGGGCAGAGTGGATCGGTCCGAGTGAATTTGTTTTGCCGTAGGGTTTTCCATTCTCGCTGAGGATTTGTTTCATGTTTTCACGAGAAAATGTATGCGAATCACCACGCAGCCGGGTTCCGTTCTTCCATCGTGTTGAGCATTCCACGCTCTCTTTGCGTTATCATGTCCGCGGCGCTCCCATTTTGACGATGTGCCAATTGGGTGGGTGACATCGCAGCCATAGTACAGAGCATGCGATGGGCAATAGGATGTCCCGGGTCGTGGTGGGTTGCTTCAGCTCTGAGCCTCACCACGCGAAGTACTCCCACGGGCTGCATTTCTCGGAGCCTCTGGACGAAGGCTTGGGGCATTCGTTTTGCTACGTCCGCCCCGTGCTCGGGTCAGCCGTTTTGGTGGACGGCGATTCAGAGCCCATGCCTTCTCCTCCACTCGTGGACGTACCCGTGGAGTCCTCAGCCGTTGCGGATCCCCACACGACGACCGTGGAGTCCTCGGATCCCCACTCCCAAGTCGCCGAGGAGCTTCCCACCGTAGAGCCCGACGGTGCGACCACCCGTGATCGCCCACGGGTGGTCTGGGAGAAACCGAAACACTCCAAGAGCTTAACGGAAACCTCTTTTAAGGCGATCTCAGGCGCGTCCGTGAGCGCCAACACGGCTACCCCGCGCTCCGTCGCGAGCCAGGAGCAGTTCAATTCCTTCTCAAACGTCCCCATCGAGCGCGCGGCCGCGTTCGAGAGCACGGCTTCCTTCAGCGCGCTTCCCTTGCAACGGATAGCGAATTCGGTCCCGATCTCTGGCCCGATCTCTGGCCCAGCTTCTGGCCCGCTCTTGCAATCCGGCCCTTTGGAGCGAGGGTTTATGTCTGGTCCCTTGGAGAGAGGCTTCATGTCGGGGCCAATAGAGAGAGGGTTTATGTCAGGACCCTTAGAACCCATGGATCGCAACACATTCTCTGCGCCTCTCTCTGGCCCTCGCAAGAAAAGCTCTCTCAAGCGATTCGTGCGCTCCATGAGCATCCCCATGCGGAGAGCTATTGCTCGCACGGTGTCCAAGACCACGGCCACGTTGGCCCGCACCATCGTCATCCCCGTGCGCCATTTCGTCATGGGGGATCGGGAGGGCGAGCGAGGCGAGTTTCCGCAGAGCGACTTCAATTCGCCGATGGAGTCAGGGTCTTCGGGATCCGACTTGGATATCAAGGACGACAACAACCTGCAGTGGGCGCAAGGGAAAGCTGGGGAGGATCGGGTGCATGTGGTCTTGTCGGAAGAGCATGGTTGGCTGTTCGTTGGTATCTACGACGGGTTCAATGGGCCTGATGCTCCTGATTTCCTCATGAGTAACTTGTATCCTGCGATTTACAGGGAGCTCAAAGGCTTGCTTTGGAACCAGAAGAGTGCTTTTGAGTTCGGAGATGGGGATCAGATCCGTGACGGGCGTCAGGATGATGGGGACTTCGCGTCACGTTTAGGGCATTCGTCTCCTTGCAGCTCGGATGTTGGCCGGAAGGATTGTGTGAGGGAGGATGTTGGTGGTTGTCAAGTGCGGAATCATCTTGAGGTGGAGAAGCCTGCTGTAGATTTGAGACCTGGTAATGTAGGCAACTGCGTTGGGAAACTGAGCGATAAAACCATTCATGGTGATGGAAAACACGACGAACGTGCGAAGGGATGCGGAACGTGTGACCTGAGTATGAGAGAGTCGAACTGCGGGGATTTAGACTTAGGATTAGAACGAGAAGGGAAACTGGTTGAGGATAGAGTAGATACACAGGAGGGTAGTAGTAACGAACAACAACAGGATTTGCCGAGCATTGTTTCTCAGGGGGACACACCTGAGCCCATAGCGTCTAGTAATGTACACTTGGCTGATAACACTCCCCTAAAAGATCATAGCATTCTTAACATGAAATTGCAAGTGCTTCATAATCGGCGTCGAGAACAGCACCGGAAGTATCCGCAATGGAGGTAACGCCTGGGATCCAACTTATGCTTGTGGTTTTGTTGTCACTTCTGGTGCCTCACAATGTGAGTCATGATAAGGGCGGCGAGGATATTTTGGCCGAAGCTTTTCTCATTTGATGTCAGTCAGCATTGTATTAATCTAGTGAATATGCGGTTTTAGGTATGAGTGGGAACAGGAGAGACTTGTTGAAGAGGAGCGGCTGAGAGAGAAGCTTCGTCTCAAGGAGGAAGCCAAAGAGTTGGAAGATAACTCCGTGGATCATGATGCTGTCTTGAAAGCTCTCTCTCGAGCTCTGGAAGCTACAGAAGAGGCGTATCTAGATATGACTTACAGGTAAGGCAGTTGCCGGTCGTTTCGAGGATCCTGGTGAATTGTACTCTCTGTTTTCTGTCATCTGGGACATGTAGGTCCTTCGAATGACTTGTAATGGGCAGTAGTAGTTGCGTGATGTGGTACTCACGATTGGTTCTTCGACACAGGGTGCTGGACGAGAATCCGGAACTGGCGTTGATGGGGTCTTGTGTACTGGTGATGCTGATGAAGGACGAGGATGTATATATTCTGAATGTTGGAGATAGCCGAGCAATCATAGCCCAAGACTGCAGACGAGGGTCATTTAATTCTCTCTCTAAACTTTCCCGGTGCCAACTTAATGGCTTCAATGTTGATGAGATCGAACGGATTGGTGCTCGAGACTCATTGTTACGTCAAGAACTGGAAAGAATCATTGAAGAGACCCCTACAGAAATTGAAGCCCTGGAGACCCACGATCCATTCCTTGGACCGCCCCCACCAGGACTGTCACTATTAGGAGCCTTGCAGCTGACATCGGATCACAGTACCAGCACTGAAGAGGTGAAATCTAACTCCACTTGCGGATTTTTTGGCTGCACTGCTCTCTTTCCTTGAGTAATGTCTTGATGGTCTTGGTGGTCTTCCGACACTGATACATGGTGATCTGTTGTTGCCACTGGTTTCATAGGAAGTGCAGAGGTTAAGAGCAGAGCATCCGTTTGATGATGACATAATCTCAAACGACCGAGTGAAGGGAAGACTGAAAGTGACGCGTGCATTTGGCGCTGGATTTTTGAAACAGGTACTTCATCAACTTTGGATATATGGTGCAGAATGTTGAATGGCTTTCTTTTCATCATGCAAGAGTTTTGGGTTCCTTTTCCGCTGACTGATGTATGAAAATGCACCGATTAAGGTCTGTCACACTGCTGATGTATGACTGCGGTGGTTTGTGGTGGAATGATGCAGCCGCGGTTGAACAATGTTCTTTTTGAAATGTTCCGATGCAAGTTTATAGGCGAAGATCCGTATGTTAATTGTGAACCTTGTCTACGGCATCATAAGCTTGGGCCACAAGACCGGTTCCTGGTACTCTCATCGGACGGGTTGTACCAATATCTAAGCAATGAGGAGGTTGTATCACACGTGGAATGGTTTATGGAAAGGTGTCCTGATGGAGATCCAGCACAACGTCTTATTGAGGAGCTTCTTTTCCGAGCTGCCAAGAAGAATGGTAACCATCATTTTCTTCTCAAATTGTACTTTCTTCTTTGTTGACTTGGTGTTGTTGTGTATGCTTCTTGTTTACAGGAATGCCTAAGTTTCGTTCCATGTCTGTACGCAGGAATGGAATTGAATGAGCTTTTGGATATCCCACAAGGTGATCGCCGCAAGTACCATGATGATGTTTCAGTAATGGTAATTTCTCTGGAAGGCCGAATTTGGAGGTCTTCTGGTTCTCTCAAGCATTCAACTTGAGCTGTCCGACAGTTTTTCTGGTTTTCAATGTGCGAGAGCTCCAGAGATGGCTTGAGCTCTTTAGCTCACCTCTGATATCACAGCAATTTGTTATTCTTGTAACGTCACTTGAATAATAGAGAGTAAGTTAGTTGGGTACGTCTCTCTATCTTCAGAATTTTGTCTCTGTAGGTACAGCTGTATGAAAGATACAGCTTGGATAGCGTCTTCAGCACTGGATGTACTCTGCGCATCCTCGTGATCAGGTAATTGCTTCAATGATAAAATACTGGGAGAGGTATACAAGAACATTTAGTGTATCCATATGAGACTTGGAAAGAGACTTGATTTCTTCTTGATTAGCAAGGCTAAACTTGCTCCTCAGGGTTCAAAAATTTAACGTCAGATGTGCTCGAATTGTCGATTGAAACTCTGCTCTGGTCAATACACAAAAAGCCATCAATGGTCATTAATCTCCTAAGTGGGTTTCCGTCTCTTCCTTGCTTCGTCTCCGTGATTACCTGGCCCATCTCCCTTGAGAAATGAGCATAGGACTCGCACATGCAGAGATGTTAACTGTTTGAACTGAGTATTAAAAATTCAATGTGTTCACAAATATTGCTGTCACTCACTTGACCAACTTTGGAGATGCGCGACTCCATGAATACCATGAGTTTGTCAGCCTCCGTTTGATGACAGTAAGTTTGTGTGCAGTTTTACAAGCACTAGCAAATGTACTGTACAGTGGGGTCCAATAATCTTACAAACTGCCTATATTGCCATTAAAAAAAAATTGCATAACATAGAGAGTACAGCTTTTTTCGTTTCCGAAAGCTGCCATCTAATTCTTTTTCAATCCCCAATCAATTCTTACTCAATCCCAATCAATCCCAACAATGGATCATCCATAATTTCAGTTTCAAAGAATTAAAATTCCATTTTTCGTGAAGCATTTAACATTCATGAAAATTGATTGAAAAAATTTGGTGATGAATTTTCAAAATTTTGATTGTAATGATATGTAGGGAACATCCAAATGCACATCTTTTCTTCAACAAGAATCTCCAATTTTTTTTTTTTGATTTTGACTATTGAATAAGTGTTGGCTGTATTGAATGATCTCATGGGAGTAAGTGGCAAGTAATCAAGGAGCATCCCTCTCCTAGCAAGCTTCACCTTGCCTATATGAGGCACCTTGTTTTTGCTTCCTCAAATAATAGTGTTCACAATAGATTCAGTGACCATTTGGGCTCTTTGTAGATTTGTTCATGAAGGGAGGTAGGTTTCTTTGTTGTGGTATTTAGGTTGGAAGCATATATTTCTACAATTTCATTGTTGCTGCCAACTTTTAAATTAGCAAGAATGATGAGCTGGTAGCATTCACAAATGATGTTTGAATTTGATATTTTCTACATAGATTTTGGGTGTTTGAACAATGGTGCCTAAATTGGAGATTTCACACTTTGAAAATTAATTCGAAACTCAAAGTTTGAGGACAATAGGAGTGTACTGAATTCTATATACACCTCAAAACAAGTTTAAGAAATGTTATTTTCAACATTAATCTGAAATATTTCGTCTATTAGGAAGATCATTTTAGGGCAAAGGGAGTAGAAAGTACTACATTGATTATTGATTATAGTTATTTAGAAGAAGGAAAACTTCAATGCTTAAATTAGACTTAATCCTTTACGTTCTGGAGTTGTTTTAATCAAAGTGAGAATATACTTTGAATCTTTAGTAGATGTGGGATTATTGGGGAAGTGAAGAAAATGTATTATATTGGAGAATGAATGATGGACAATGGGTGTGCCAAGTTTAGGATGATCCATTGTTAATATTGCAAGAATTTAAAGTTTATTGATAGAGTATACAATGTTGTTAGCAACAACAAATGAAAAATGTGCAAATACAAGCTTGTAGCTGAAGTAACCTCAAAAAATATTCGCTTCAAGGGCCTTGGGATTCAATAGACATTGCTTTCATGATTAATACAAAGCAATCAACATTGACATATATACATTCAATGCATGAAAATACATGTTTAATACAAGCACTTGAAAGGGCATACATAGAATCTTCTACTTGAAATTGATACAAATTCAAATTGTTTTTTTTACAATTTATGCGAATGATACCTATGAAATATGGCTTCATTTAATTTGGGTTTTGAATTTCATGTCTTTTGATAAATCTTCTTGCAATCTCAAAAGGAATTAGAAAAGACTTCAATACCTTGTAAAGGTTTTGAAATTGAATTATTTGCTTGTATCAACAATATACTGCAACCATATATTATTGAAATTCAAGATGGAGAAAAGTATCAAGATTGCACCATTCTCAAGCTACTCATTGATGAGAAGAAACCGTGAAGGTGTTTATACCATTTTCAAATATTGTTTCTAGGTTGTTGCTTTAAATAGGCAACATTTTCAATTTAACTACAAGTAGTGATATTAACAAATAATTCAAAATTGATTTGTAGAACATGCAATTAAAAGATCAATTTGGAACAAAAAATTAAGGGGAACCAAAAGATCATTTGGCAACTAAAGGAGTAATACTCAAAACAAATTGTACCTCAGAGGACTCAATTTTCAATCAATTCTAGCATTGGAGGTGTAGAACAAGAAATATGGAGGTTGGAAGTTGATAGTAAGTTTATCAAACAATGAAAAATTGTATGAGAAACAAAGATAACATTCCCCATCAAATTAGTTGCAACCTTGCAAATTCAAACAAACATTCAATTTCCAAACCTTCCTAAAGTATTGGAGCCTTTCCTAATTCCTTGAGACTGCAAGAAGAAGATTTAACAGAAGGCATCAAACTCAAAACTCTAATCAAATGAAGCCATATTTCACGGGCATCATTCACATAAAGCAATAGACAGAAATGCATGAAATCATCGTGAGGCATAAGACAAGTAAACATAGAATGAATGGAAAGGCAAAATTCACAGACAGACACGATGAGTAGTCACACCCTTAGAAAGAGAGCAACTTTGCACGTGCAAATGGAGCAAGTAAAAAAAATCCCAGTTGATGATGAGGCCTTGAAACGTCGTACTTATAACAAGAGGCAGGATTCTAGACACGGCATTTTGATGAATTGTCTTATCATTGGGTGGCACGCGCACACAACTATCACGCACTCCTTTGATGCTCACAAATACATTCCCCAAGTAGTGCCAAAAAACAATTTGCAAGAGATAAATTGCATTGGCAACGTGAAAAAGATAACTACGTCACAGGCCACACCAAGCATCATGTGGGCACCCCTGTGATAGCCCCGCCTCTGTCATGACAACTATTTCAATCACACACGGCATCTTCTCCTGCAAACCACCTTCCGCTGAATAAGAGGCCAAAAAAGTTTGTTCATGACGATGGTAACAAGCATTCAGCACACGCACCTTCGAAACAAATACTCGCAAACTGAGTCACGTAGGAACTGGCAGGGGTTATATATGCGGTTTTAGCAACTAGAGTTGAAAAAAGTGTCGAACCAGCCTGTGAAAAAATTAGGATGCTAGCAAAGCAGCTGGTGGTAGGAAGAGATCTACCTAGTCCTTGAGTTTGCATGTCCATGTGCTTGCCTGATCTAGAATATGAATGACGGTGTAGAACTGCACTGGCTAACAGAACACACAGATATTTGCTGGGACTAATGAGAAGGAGAGTCGACAGGGCTTTGAGGGCTCTGACTGGGACTGTCTAAGGATGAAGATGATAGTACACGTTCTTTCCAAGGGAGTATAATTGTGGATTCGCTGGCTGGTCTACTATGACGCCCACTGTGCCCATTCTGTGAGGATGACGGTGAACCTCTTGACAGTAACCTTGATGGACTTCCCATGAGCGAGACTCGTCGGCCGGAGTTACTGGGGGAATCTCCCGACCCCGCGGGGGGTGTTGAGCCAGATCCAAACATAAAGCGCATGGCATTCTCAGTCACCGACGCCACCTGCTTTTTGGCTTGCCGCAACTGCATTTTACAAAACATGTCACAAGCTCATTAGCCTAGTACCTGATAAGGTGACAGCTCTGAACAGCTGAAACCTCAGCCAAGCAAAGCTCTGCAGAAGGGAAAAGCCAACAGGCGTGCTGTTGTCCCATATGGTCTGACAACAGCCTCGGGACGAGTGCTGATCAAAGGACAACCCCCACCCTCCCACCCCTAGATAAATGTACACCCCTGGTAAATTCTCTCCATAGAACGTACACTGGGTGTCACTTGAGCAACAATCTACCCTCTACTTCAGGTATTACAGCAATCGATCCAGGAAGTGAAACAGCTCAAATTAGGGTGCACAAGGAGGTATAGAGATTCATACTCGTTCCATGGTATTTTCAGCAGCTTCAATTGCAGCGTCACCAGCATTTGCAAATCTGTTCACCCACACTGTGCACAAACTTCGAATTAGTCACCACAAGTTTGATGCCTCCACATCTATTTTCATACTGCAACCAGTATGAAAAAAAATTCTACACTTACACGTAATCATGATTACAAGAAAATGTGGAATCACTGCGAACCAAGAAACAAAACACGAAATAAATTCCAGCGCAGCCCACGGTAATTGCACTATTAGGTGTAATGAATCACATTCGAAGGGTTGGGAAGATACAACACGATCCGAGTGAGTAACGGTTCACTATTACTCACATGGCAATTTCTGAGCCTTAAGCTCGGCACTAAATTCATCGCAGAAATGGTTGCAGTTACGGTGCAGAAGATCGTATAGATTGCCCGGCCATTTTTTAATCAGCTCTGTTATTACTCGTTGGACTTCCGCACTCGTCAGTGTTGTCGTCCCCAACGAAACACTCTCCCTGTACGTGTACATAGGATTTGCCTTCGGAGGACAGTTGAACACTCCGCTCCCAGTCTCACAGAACCCAAACGACCACTCCTTCCCATAAACCTGTCAGGAAAGCAAATTTCTTAACGTCGGTTAATAACGTCACAAACAGTAGGAATATCTTGTGCAGTACCCTTCTCTCTAACAGCGTACAGTAAACCCATACAGTACCCCCGCAGCTGCAAAAATAGCCTAAACAGTCTGTAATAGCATCTGAAATAGTACCTAACCAGCCTGTAAACCTTGAACCCCATATTAACATTTTGCTCGTTCAGCCCGTTAGGTTGCTAATAGAGAATCAAACCAACCAAGAACCCCTTCAATCGATCTTTGCACGTAACTACCACTCCACTCACAAAATTCCCAACCAAAAAAGAATTCAAAATCTTCACTCAAAGCCAATATTCATAAAAATCAAACAGGTCAGACATCATGCACCTAGGCTTTAAAACTTCGAGCTCCGCACTCTCCTACACAAACTTGTTGACGAAACGCTCACTTAATGAAGATCCCGTCTCATTCAAATTCTAAAAAATATTTTCCAACAAACTAAGCCCTTAAAGCCAGAGCACACACATCCCCGAACACATCAAGAACGCAATCAGCGAAAAACACGAACCTCCACAGCGCCATGGAAGATGCCCCCCAAGCCAATGCCGCCGCGCATCACCTTGTTCAGGTTCATGATGGCTGAGTTCGCGCGCACATTCCCACTATTGGTGACATCGTAGACATGCAACGTCACCTCTGCCATAGCTTCCTCACGCCCTCACGGTTTCTTCCTCCCTCCCTCTCTCTCCCTCCCTCCCTCCCTCCCTCCCTCCCTCAAAGTTCCCTCCCAGGGTGCAAGTGTCAGAGGGTTAACACTCGGTTACTCTTCTTCCACTCCATCGTGATCACCTCGCACCCTAACAGTTTGACATCTCCCTTACAAGATTCTCTCCAACGTCATACTCAAGCTTCTGTGGCACTCCATGATAGCAGGTGAGATCGGTAGTGTTGCAGGTTGCAGAGAATTCTACGTGCTGTTGCCCGTTGTGGAGTTGGGTGGTGATGCTTGGGATTGTGAAGGGGCTATGGCGAAGGTAAGAGATCGGAATGGCGATGGTGAAGAATGAGAGAGTCTGGGAGTCAGGAGTGCTCAGTCCAAGTTGGGATGCTTTGCTGTCGTGGGAGAGACGGACAGTGATGACCGGACCTCCTGTGGATGGATGGATGAATTGAAGGGGATGAATGGATAGAGGTGGATGAATGAATGTATGAGTGATGGGTGGACCCCACTGTGATGATGATGAGGCTGTTTTTTCATCCGATTCTCATCCGTCCGTTTCTGGTTCGTGGACGGTGGTAGCCAGTGATTTTGTTTTGTTTTCTGACTCATCTATGACTGGAGGTGATTCAGAAAAATCATCCACTTCTGTTCATTCATCCATCACTCATATACTTTCATCTATAAAAGTATTTGAAATATGTAACATCCAAAATGTTTCATCCAAAATGTGGAAAACTTCTGATATTTTGGAGATGGTTTTGACAATTTCAACCACTTTTTTCGCATATTTTCTAGTATTGAAGAAGCCACCAACAAATTTAGGTAAGAAATTGATGAAAATTTGCCCACTTTAATTTCAATGGTAGTAGCTTCTATGCAACTCTATGGATTATGATGTTCACAAAATCAATATCTTTGAAATCTATAACTTTAAAAGCACAAATTAATAATATTGTAAAAGAAATGCAAAAAATATGATCATTGTTCTTAATATTGAATCAACTATGAAAAAAGAGCACGGTTGCTATTATGTAAGCCTAGGATCTTGAGCCTATGAGCATAGGAGTCTAGGCTCCTATATTATAGACACCTTCCATAGTTATAGGATGTTGATATTATAGTTGATATTATAGGTGTCTATGTTGTAGGTACGTATGTTGTAAGCACCTTCCATGGTTATAGAATGTTTACATTATAGGTATCTATGTTGTAGGTACATATGTTATAAACACCTTCCATGGTTATTGAATATTTATATTATAGGTGTCTATGTTATAGGCACCTTCTATAGTTATAGGATGTTTGTATTATAAGTATGTATGTTATAAACATCTCCAATAGTTGTAGAGTACCTATGTACCTAGGCTCAAGGCTTGTAGGTTCACATTCCTAGACTCACGTATTAGCACCGTTGGAAAAAAGACTAGTTTATGACCAAAGTAGTCACTCAACAATGATCTCGTTTTTGAACCAATAGTTTAAAAAAAAAATTCTATTGACTATAGAATAAAGAATGTATCCATTGGTCCAATAATTAAAGTATTAGTTGGTGACTACCTTCATCATCAAGAGGAGCGACATCCTTCCAAAATTAATAGCACCATCCCTGTATTCTTTTCTAAAATACAACCAATGCTGAAATTTAACTTATTATATAGTTACTTGGATACAATACTCTTATAAATTGTCTATTGTGCCATTCAATTTTTTTTGCATAATATAGAACACAATTGGCATTTTTTGTCTTGCATAATTATCATTCAATTCTTACACAATCCCAATCAAACATACTAAATTTCAGTTTAAAAAAAAAAAAACCTTTATTTGGGGTGAATTGTTTCATTTGATAGTAGTGATATTCTATAATAATTGATTGAAAAATACTAGTGATGAGTTTTTAAAATTTGATTGCATAGATATATAGGAAACATCCATATAATTACAAATCTTTCATATTAAAAACAACCCATTAAGTAACAAAAATATGATCTATGAAGAGTTCAATGTGAGGTGTAGTATGATCAAACTTTGTAAAATAGATATCTCTAGATTTTAACTAAATTTAAGACAAACATTGAACAATCTCAAACTTTGCAGATCATGTTGCATAGAAATGTGGACAAATAAGTCCATTCCTTACTTGGACCTTTTTCATGGAGTCAATTCTCCACCAAATTTAAAACTACCGTATATTTTGAAAGCTGAGAAAGTAGGAAGAAATGTATTAAAAGTTAAGGTGTAGGCAATTGCTGTACTATCTTTTTAACCCCCACCAAACTCAATTTTGCACCTATAATTCTCTATAGAATGTGCCATGCTTGTCAACATCCAACAATATTATTTTGGCTCTATAATGTTTTCTAGAATTTGGAGGTGCTTCAAATCAAACAAGTGAAGTGTCTTGTATGGATTAGTATCAAATTGGTAGTAAATTGGTGGTGGATTTAAAACAACTCTTAACCCCTAAAGGACCATTGTTCCTTTCAAGGACAAATGGGATTTTGAAAGTGGCAAGATTGATATGGGATGCTTTGTGTAATAATCTAAAATTTGTTGTAGGATTTCTAGATTAGGTAATTGCAAAGTAGGACAAGTTATCAAGAATAATCGTTGGTTAGGACCTACTAATCACTAAGTTAATACCAATTGGCAGTAGTAGAGAGTTATATTAGATTTTTCTCATTGCCAAACCCATTAGATGGATTTCGAAGCCTCCGAGAGACCGTGGGTTCCCCTACTACAAGAACGCAGAGAACATGACAATTGGCCTACCACCTCAGCGTCCTAAGTGGTCAAAAGGCGACCAGGTCATTTCCGATTTTTATTTTTATTTTTTTTGACAGCTAGTTCCCCTTCATTGCGGAGAACAGTGAAGGGGAATAGTGAAGGGGAACAACCTTGAAACGGGCTCTTGGAGGCCTGAAATAGCATGTAATGCAATGAAATCCTACTTCAGATCCACCTTGTTGAAAATTTGCACAAAGTGAGCAGTGAACATTATCAATCTTAATTTGCTTTTCCTTCACCAATCGAAACATGCTACGATGCAGAAACTCTCTTGCATTGACATTATAGCACTAGGAAGACGAATTGCTTAGGATTTTGTGAAAACTGTCTATAAAGGACCACCGAGAGAATTTTTGTTATTGGTCGTTGGGGCAATTCTCATAGAAAATGGTGCTCTAGTGCATTGTAGTATGGCACCAATAAATGGAGAGAAAATTGAGGATTATAGAAGCTAGAATGGCAAACACATTGGATTTGATCCTTAGAGAAAATGTGTGGGCGATGATGAAAAATGCTTTGTAGAAATGCTCAATATGGCCATATGAAGAAAGTTCTGCAAGAGGTTTGGAAAGAGCCACTTGGACATGGAAAAACTTGAACCTTTGGTTGCAAGTATGCTTTGATAAAAGCCAAGGGAAGACCAATGCAATGGTAGATTTGGTGTAGGTGCTTGAATAGCTATCTAACTGGCTCAAAATTTTGTAAGAATGTTGATACAAATATCTTCTTTTATCTATACAAAGTTTGAATGAGTTGTCAAGCCTATCTACATTATGCTTGACATTAAGATAGGTTTTTTGGGGGGTGTAGTGTAATTTGAGAAGCCCATAGGTATTACCATGTTGTATTACAATATAAGTTCAAGTGGTATGATATTTTTGATAGTAGTCATCTGCTATTGTCGGTAACAAAACATAACAACATCTTAACTCTACGATTATAATATAAATTAATTGATGCCTACCACATTGATTTTTCAACAACTCTAAGTACACTTCTATTGACGTTCCAATTTGTCAAACAAGTGGAAATGGTCAAGCATAGATGTTACAATTTCAATGTTCTTGCATATCATCCCACCTTCATGCATCTCCACAATACAACTATTTTCTTCAATACTCAACATTCTATATGTCATGGTGCTCAATCTAACTTCTCAAGAGTTCATCAATTGATCTCGTAACAACAAGAAAGAACAGTTAGAGTCCAGGAAGGCCAACAATAGCAATTCTCTTCTAAGCAAGCTAACTTCTTGAAATGTTTCTCACTATAGTGCAATGAGAGTTGATGTTCCACTCTCTAAACCTTTAACCCATAAACGACATTGAGGACATTTTTCAACCGATGAATGACAAAGAATCTCTCCATGTGGGACAGAAGTGTAACTATCCATCCTCCAAATTTATTATAATAATCTTATAATAAATTGTCTATTGTGCCATTCAATTATTTTTGCATAATATAGAACACAATTGGCATTTTTTGTCTTGCATAATTATCATTCATTTCTTAATCCCAAGCAATCATACTAAATTTCAGTATAAAAAAAACAAAACTCTATTTGGGGTGAATTGTTTCATTTAATAGTAGTGGTTTTCTATGATAATCGATTGAAAAATACTAGTGATGAGTTTTTAAAATTCGATTGCATAGATATGTAGGAAACATCTATATAGTTACAAATCTTTCATATTAAAAACATCCCATTAAGTAACAAAAATATGATCTATGAAGAGTTCAATGTGAGGTGTTGTATGACAAAACTTTGTAAAATAGATATCTCTAGATTTTAACTAAATTTAAAACAAACATTGAACAATCTCAAACTTTACAGATCATGTTGTATAGATATATGGACAAATAAGTCCATTCCTCACTCGGACCTTTTTCATGGAGTCAACTCTCCACCAAATTTAACCCCTAAAGTACCAAGGCCTTTTTTTCTGCCAGAAAACACTCAAAACTGCCATATCTATAGCAAGGAGTAAAAAAAAATTGAAAATTGTTTTTTTTTCATATCTAACCGTAGGATTTTACTCCTACCTAGCATGAGAGTGTGTGGAAAAAATTTCAGAATTTTTGACCGCTCAGATTGCAAGATAACTGCGTTTAAAGTGGAAAAAACAAGTTTTTCAGCACATTGCGGGACTAGATTTTTTGACTTTGAACATTTTTAACTTAAAATTTTTGCACTACGGAGTTTTGAGCTTTAGATCTTTATAGTGAAGATTTGAGTTGAGAGTCTAGGTATAAAAAAAAATTCAAAAAAAAATTAATTATCATCCTTAAAAAAATTGTTAAGTAGAAGTAGGTATGAGATAGAAGGAAAATCTAAAATATTCATATATTTTAGATGGAATTAAAATGCACTAATTCCAATGGTGAGATTGTTCTAGCAAGTAAATCAGACCATGCAAAAAAAAAATTGAAAAATTTGAAAAATTTCATTCAGAAATGAATCCTAAAAGTTATTTTTTTCAAGAAGATGCTCTAATTGTCCGAAAAACAAGAATGTCCATAACTTTCTCATAATATATCCAACTGAAATGAATCAAAGCTTTTCAGATAGACAAAAATATAATCTGTGAAAAAAAAAATTAAGAATAAAATTCAAATTTTTGTTCATTTTTTTTGGGCTGTCCGATCTGCCCGCCGTCCCTTCTTTGAGCTTATTTGGTCATAAGTATTGTTCCTGGGTATCGATTTTGAAAAAAAATTATATTCCCATGAAGCTAATCAACTTCTCTATCTCCACAAAAAAATTCAAAATATTAGGAAAAAATTACAGCCTGTAGGTACCTACCCAAAAACGCATTTGTCCCCCAAAGGGACAATGGTCCTTTAGGGGTTAAAACTACCGTATATTTTGAAAGTTGAAAAAGTAGGAAGAAATGCATATAAAGTTAAGGTGTAGGCAATTGCTCTACCATCTTTTTAACCCCCACCAAACTCAATTTTGCACCTATAATTCTCTATAGAATGTACAATGCTTGTCAACATCCAACAACATTATTTTGGCTCTACAACATTTCTTAGAATTTGGAGGTGCTTCAAATCAAACAAGTGTCTTGTATAGATTAATACCAAATTGGTAGTAAATTCGTGGTGGATTTAAAACAACTCCTAACCCCTAAAGGACCATTGTCCCTTCGTGGGACAAATAGGATTTTGGGCAAGGATCTATAGGCTGAAATTTTTCCCTGATTTTTTTAAACTTTTTTTGAAGATAGAAAAACTGATAAGCTTCATGGGGATATAATTTTTTTTTCAATTGGTGACTGGGAACAAAAGTTATGTCCAAATAAGCTCAAAACAAGGGACGAGGGGCAACAAAAAAAATTGAATTTAGAAAAAAAAAATGAATTTTTTTCCCTTATAGATTATATTTTTGTCTAAGGTAAAACAACCCATTGTAGTCAAAATTAGGAGTTTGACCACACGTGGTTGCTGAAATTTTTCCATTTTTTTCCTACACTAGTACAAGTGTGAGAAAAAGCGAGAACAATTGAAATTATGTTTTTTTTGGCAAAGTATGAATTTACTATGAATTTTTGAAGTGTTAATGCATCATGACCCAAAAGAATCTATAGACTACCTTAGAACAAACAAAATTTGAATCCATCACGCTCATGTTGTTCACCTAAAGCAGTTATAGTATTTTCTAACATGGAGGGTCTAAAAAAGTCAATTCTTACAATGAATATACACTGAAAATTTAGAAGTTTCTAATGCAATCAATAATCACTCTATTATTGTCATTTAACCCCTAAAGGACCATTATCCCCTTGGGGGACAAAATGGATTTCGGGCAAGTTCCTATGATCTCAATTTTTAGTAAATTTTTTTGAAACTTTCTCATAAGATGGGAAAACTTATGAGCTTTGTGAGAATATAAATTTTATTTCAATTGATGCCCGGGAGCAAAAGTTATGGTATCTTAAACATAATTTTCACATCACCGAGCAAAAAAATAAATCTACAAAAATTTGAATTTGAATTTTTTATTTTTTTCTTCTTAAAGATCATATTTTTGTCTACATGTGAAGCTTTGATTCATTCCATTTGGATTAGTAATGTGAAAGTTATGAACAATCTTGTTTTTCGGGCAATTTGAGCATCTTCTTGAAAAAATAACTCATAGGATTCAATTCTGAATGCAATTTTTTCAATTTTAAAAAAGAAGAAGTTCCTCATGGTTTAGTTTTCTTGCTAGAACAATCTTACCATTGGGATCAGTGCATTTTAATTCCAACTTAAATGTTTTCCACACATTCTCATACTAGTTAGGTGTAAGATCCTACGGTTAGATGTGGAAAAAAAACAATTTTCAGTTTTTTTTACTTTTTGTTGTAGAAATGGCAGTTTTGAGTGTTTTTTGGCAGAAAAAAGGCCTTGGTCATTCAAGGGTTAACTTGGAGCCTTCTAATCATGATTTGAAATTTTTATTTCTTATTTTTTTAAATATTATTTCTCTTTGTATAATATGCCTCAAAATTTAACACTTTTTCTCTCTCTCTCATAGCTTTCAAAATGTGTAGATAGATAGTTGTAATATTTGGTGAAGTATTGACTTTGTTGGGAAGCATCTCAATGAGGAATGGATCTTTTTGTCCCCGACTCTACAGTTGTTACAAATGCCCAAACAAATAGTTTTTTCCATTCTCAAGAAGTATCGCACAGAAAACACTGTTGAGACTTCACCACATGGAATGGAGTTGAAGGTCCGGAAGAAGCTCGATCTCGAAACGGGACACTAGGATTATTGTTCAAAGTGGCCAAGCAAAACACGAGGGCACATTACATGTGTTTTGGTTCTTGGGGAGTTCCCAACTCGCAGCCCCCCTGAGAACCGCCGAAACCCGCCATTCCCCGCTTGTGCTAACCTGGCCAAGAGATTGCTAGGTCAGTTTTTTCAAAAAATAAAAAATAAAAAATAAACCATTTTAAGGACTTAAATTTTTTTATTTTATTTTCAAAAATAAATAAATCTGATAGCGGCGTTCTTTCACTGTTGGGGGAACATCGCCAGGAACGGCCCTGAAACGGCCCCAAAATCTCTTCTAATGGCTTCGGCCTAAATCACCAACAATCTAAGTACTCGATGGTGCAATAATTAGACAAATCCTTGAAGATTCTTGACTACAGAGCAAGATTAATAGCTCACAAAAAAACATTTCTTTTGTAGGTACACCAAGAGAGAAACGCCTTGCTTTTGCAAAAGAACATCAGGACTTAGTTAGACCCTAATTTTCTAAAGTGGCAAGATTGGTATGGGATGCTTTTTGCAATAATCTAAAATTTGTTGTTGGGTTTATGGACTAGGTAATTGCAAAGTAGGCCAAGTTATCAAGAATAATCGTTGGTTAGGACCTACTAATCACTAAGTTAATACCAATTGGCAGTAGTAGAGAGTTCTATTAGATTTCTCTCATTGCCAAACCAATGAAATCCTACTTCATACCCACCCTATTGAAAATTTGCACAAGGCGAGCAGTGAACATTATCAATATTAATTTGCTTCTCCTTCACGAATCCAAATATGCTACAATGGCAAAACTCTCCTACATTGACATTATGGCACCAGGAAGACAGATTGCTCAGGATTTTGTGAAAATTATCTACGAAGGACCATGAAGAGAATTTTTGTTATTAGTCCTTGGCGCAATGCTCATAGAAAATGGTGCTCTAGCGCATTGTAGTATGGAACGAAAAAATGGAGAGAAAATTGAGGATTGTAGAAGCTAGAATGGCAAACATATTGGATTTGATTTTTAGAGAAAATGTGTGGGCCATGATGAAAAATGCTTTGTAGAAATGTTCAATATAGCCAGTTGAAGAAAGCTCTGCAAGAGGTTTGGAAAGAGCCGCTTGGACATGGAAAAATTTGCAAGTATGCTTTGATTAAAGCCAAGGGAAGACCAATGCAATGGTAGATTTGGTGTAGGTGCTTGAATAGCTATCCAACTAGCTCAAAGTTTTGTAAGCATGTTGAAAGAAATGTCTTCTTTTATCTATACAAAGTTTGAATGAGTTGTCAAGCCTATCTACATTATGCTTGACATTAAGATAGGTCTTTTTGGGGGTGCAATGCAATTTGAGAAGCCCATAGATATTACCTTCTCTGTTACAACATAAATTCAAGTGGTTTGATTTTTTTGATAGTAGTCATCTACTATTGTCAGTAACAAAACATAACAACATCTTAACTCTACAATTATAAATTAATTGATGCCTACCGCATTGATTTTTCAGCTACTCTAAGTACACTTCCATGGACCTTCCAATTTGTCAAACAAGTGGAAATGGTCAAGCATAGATGTTACAATTCCAATGTCCTTGCATATCATCCCACCTTCATATATGCATCCCCATAATACAACATAATTTCAAAACATATGGTGTAACATTATGTACAATACGTCATGGTGCTCAATTTAACTTCTCAAGAGTCCGTCAATTGATCTTGTAACAACAAGAAAGAATAGTTAGAGTCCTAGAAGGCCAACAATAGCAATTCTCTTTTAAGCAAGCTAACTTCTTGTAATGTTTCTCACTATAGTGCAATGAAATTTGATGTTCCACTCTCTAAACCTTTAACTCATAAATGACATTGAGGATGTTTTCAAGCCGATGAATGACGAAGAGTCTCTCCATGTGGGATAGAAGTGCAACTATCCATCTACTAAATTTTGCGTAAAAAGGGAAGGTCTTCTATAATAGTTTGACTTCCCATGAGTGCTTTTGCATTTTCTTAAGCCAACAATTTACACAATTCCAAAACAACTGATTTACACGGTGACCAACTCGTCGTTTAAGGTAGTATGCTCTAAAAGCGACCATTTAAGAGCTGGTCCACCTTTTTCATAGGCTTTCTTAGACAAAATTATTTTTTGATCATTTTTTAGAAAAATAAAAATAGATGTGGAACCTAACACAAGTGGTTTTGTATTTTTCCAAGCATTTTTGAATTAGTTATAAATTTTCAAAGATTCTGGACATAGGCACCTATTTGTGACCATAGGTCTCTCAAAATCCATCCACTTGCAACTTGTAAAAGAGATTTGCATAAATCAAAGACAATGATTGGCTCTTGCAATAGAAAAACAATTTTTTGTTGATGCATTCAATTGCTATAGTGGTCCATTTTAAGGATCACCCCATCTCCATTCTCGACCTAAAAATAGGGGCAGTTTGAAGAAGGTGGGCGCTTTTAGAACATACTACCTTCAAAGTTTAAGCAATATGAAGTGCAACAAGCAATTGCCATAGAAAAGCATCACAAGTGGCTCAAGGAGCTGAACAACCAAAGATCCATTTCTAAACTTGTGACAACACATTTTATTGAATCTAATCTTATTCTCCCATTTGTGACATTTTTCCATGAATGATTGGTGGGGATTATTGGTCACGGACGGCTTGACAAATTGCAATTAGTTTTGCAGAAACACGGTTCAAATTGAGGGAGCTAGATGCAGCTGAAAAGAGTGTGGATTTTCAAGCCCCCCATAACAAGAATTGGAATTCTTTTTGGCCCCTACTTGTACTGCACTTTATTTTCAACCCACAAGTTTGATGACCTCCAAAAAACAAACTGACCAGCAGGTAGCTGGGACATCAATCACCGTCCGACGGACTCTGAACGCCAGATCCGTTGGTGTAACCAACGATACTTCTAATTTCGTGGCCCAACCAACGAAAAGTTTTATTTTCGTTTGTCGAGTTGGAGCACGGGCTTCGAAGCCCGCTCGATCGCCGGTGGGCACAGTTCTCCACTTCGCGGACTGTCGCCCTGCACACTCTGCACACTTCATTATTCTTCGCCTTCGCCGCTCCGATCCGTCACCCGAGAGGAATTCTTTTGCATTTTGTTTTGGTTTTGAGGTAGGAGGATTTGAAGTTGGACAGGTAAGGAAGCGGTGATGTTTGGAGGGCACGATCGACAGAAGTTCTTGCATATAGGGTTTTATTAGCATCTTTCAAGAACAAATTGTAGGGATGAGTTTTGTGGTTATGATTTTGGCGCTTTTCTAGGGTTATCGTGTGGATTAGAGATTTGATCTGTTGTGGAGATAGCGTGCATTTGACGTTAGTACGAGTGACGAATTTATTGAAGGAGGAATTATTTGTGTGCATTTGACGTTAGTGTGAGTGAGGAATCCATTTGAAGTAGGAATTATTTGTGTGCATTTGACGTTAGTGTGAGTGAGGAATCCATTTGAAGTAGGAATTATTTGCGTGCACTGTCTGAAGCAGGTTCGTCTCCAATGGACAAGGAGATGGGGGATTTTAGTGGCATTCACAAGATGTGCACTCGCATGCGGCTTTGGGAGCTGCCAGACAAATTTGTCTTGGAACCGATTGATTCGATGGCTTCTCAGTTTCTTGCGATTGATCGTTCCAGTGGTGATTTCAGCTACCTGAGTAAGTAGACGTCAATATCTGGAGTGCTCTCAACATTTTAAGCCTATCTTGGTGAATGCATCTAAAGAGTCTTCTTGCTTTTATACTGGCTTGAGCTTTGAACTTGGTCACGTGAACGAGAAGTAATACTTACCGTGAAACTCTTGAAAATCTGTGTGACGGTGATACAGGTCAGCTTCCAGACTCCAATGTTCCACACGCGCAAATTGTGTTTGGACTCGTGGGAATTCTTCGTCTTGTTGCAGGTGAGAATTCGTTTCTGTCCAGAGAATTTTCACGCAGTGCATAGGCTTGCTCAATTTTATGAGCTCAACCTCTTTGAATTGCATGTGCACTCTTCAGTATGTCAGGTGCTGCAATCGTAAAGCCATATTTACAAAAAGATGAAGTCAGAATTTCTGCATCTAGTTAAGAAAGAGGATCATCTGAATGAGAGTTATGCTGTGTTCACTATCAAAGGACTTCATGTCTTACGATATCAGATGATGCTCTGCGTAACTGATTTTTTTGACGAGAGATATGTGAGACGCTGTTTTCCTATATCATACTAACTGGAAGGAGAATTCAAGATGCAGTAAGCACCTTGGTTCTGTTGTAAGTAAGCGGAGTTTGTATGAAATTTTCAGCATTATCTTGAAGAGCAATAGTGATGCTAATTGCACTAATATGGTGATGATTGTACACGGATGAAACTGCAAAGTGGTATTTCAAACGTTGATCCAGAATGGTTTTACTTGTATGTATTGACACGTTGTGGATTTTGTCCCGTGAGTTCAGGAACCTACGCACTTGTAATTACTGGTCGCCAGGACTTGGGCTTGTACAAAGGCCACCCTATTTACCGTGTGACTTCTCTAAGAGTTCTTAGCTGCAACAATAATCTTCATAAAGCAACTCCTGAAGAGGTATCTTTTGTCCGTCTTTTAGTCTATCTTGCATCCTGTTACCTATACGCTTCTCACACTATCTTTTTCAGTATTGTGATCATGCTATTCATCGTTACTGCAGAAAAAAGATGAGGCACACTTCGTGGGTTTGCTGAAGGCCCTAGAATCGACGCCTGGACTTTATTTCTCTTATGATGTCGATCTGACGTTGAAGTAAGTTAGTCTTCCTTGAGATTCTGGTTCACTTTTCATAACAAAGTCATCTATCTCATGCTTCTTTAACTTTCAGTTATCCTTATTTTTTATTGCTGTAACCCCCCCGCCCCCTTTTTGGTTGGATCCTGAACATCGTTTTCAGGTCGTGCAATTATGTCATTCAAATCCTTCAAATCATATTTCGTAATTAATTTGTGCTCAAATAATTTAAATGGAGGAGCAGGAATTTTTGCGCTACCTCCTTAACTACGTATAAGAGCAGATAGTTTGTTAGTTATGTCTTATTCTTCTGGGTATAATTCCATTTTTTCGAGGTCAACTAAGTCTTCTCTATCTCTTCTTTTTCCTGGAATGTGAGAGTACTCGACTTCAACACACTAACCAATTCTGTTTTTTTGATTGCAGTGCAGGCAGATTTCAAAGTGTTGCGATGTCAGAACGTCCATCTATTTGGAAACATGTATATTTTCGATCAATCTAGTCTTGAATATATTATTTCATGAAAAATGTTCCGCCAATGTGTTGAAGTTTGGTATAGCGTGACGTTCATTTGCCTGGAAGTTTGTGGTCATCCTCTACGGGATATGGATTGATCTATTTTGTTGGGTTGAGCAGGCAGAGGACAGGTTTCTGTGGAACAAGCAATTAATGCAGGAGTTGATTGAACAAAAGGTTCGCATTGTACTGAATTTTCGTTGATAAACTCAGAAGGTCTTCGGTGGATTGTTGTCCTGGCTGCTTTCTACTGTATGTTCATGCTTTATGAACTTTTTAGAATGATTTCTTTTAAACTGTTGGGCTTGTGCAGCTGGCCCCTTATATTCTTCCTGTGATCCAAGGCAATATCCTTTCTGCATTCTTCTTTTGCAAGATTAGATATTGTTTTTTCTGAAAGCATTGATACTACTCTTAAATCTCAGCGGCAGGCTCATCTTAGTGCATGATCTTTCTCGTCGAAAATGCATATTTCTCTTGAAATTTCCGAAGGGCAAGGCACATACTTCTGAGCTGGATATTTTCGAATCACTGAAGTTAGTCTGAAAGTGGGTCATTGTATGTGCACTTGTGATTCCTTGATTGCTGTGAACGTTTCCAAACTATTGAGTCTCTTGCAAAAGGCAAAGCAGTCAAGGTTACCCTGATTGCAAGGCGTTCGATGAGGCGTGCTGGTGAGTCCTTGATTTCATTTTTGTGCATATTCTGTAACCAGCTGTGTTCTTTTACAATTGCAGGAGGCAGGTCTTCACTTCTCCGTCACTCTGTTGATGCGAATTGTTCAATGTATAGGTATGGTTATTTTCCAGTTCAATCAGACACCTTCAACTCCCTAGTCGTACTAATTCTGGGCATTTGAGCAGGTACACGCATGTGGCGAAGGGGTGCTGACCTCGATGGCAATGTTGCCAATTTCGTAGAGTCGGAGCAAATTCTTGAATCAGAGGGTTATTTTGCCTCTTACACTCAGGTTCTTGTAATTCATACGAAACATATTTTCAAATTTCTGGATTTTGAACTGTGTAAAGCTAACAACTCACAGATGTGGAACGATCATACACTTTGACTAGCATTTATGTATTGCAGATAATTCAGATATTTGCTAATATAGGTTGTTTTTTGTGCATGGACAGCTGAGAGGTTCTATTCCAGTCCTGTGGGAGCAGATTGTAGATCTTTCGTACAAGCCTACAATTAAGACCGTTAACTATGAAAATACGGTAGGTAATGCGTGTCATGCTTTTTGCTGACATCTCAACTGAGACTCACTTTTAATGGTTTTGGATGCACTGAAGCAATGCACTTCGTTCGCAAATGATATGTGGAAAGTCTTTTTAAGAAAGTCATTCGTTTTCAGCGCTTGCTTGCTGTCTTTCTGTTTGAACTCATGGTAACCATACATACTTGCAAACATTTGACACTATTGTGAATAATTTGCAATGAAACCTGAAGCCGAAACCTGAAGTCTTATCTGTGATTTTTAATTTATTTTATTTTGATCTGCAGCCGAAAGTTGTAGAGCGGCACTTCAATGATTTGCACAAGCGCTACGGTGATGTTCTGGCCATTGATCTGATAAATCAGGTATACGACATCATTTGATTTCCGGTTGATGAAGCATGTTTTCAATTGGTGATTCTGAGCGTGATCATGTATTTTAATAGTTGATGATATACTTACTAACTCTTAAGTTATGCTTATTTGTGGACTGAGCTTCTGGGTTTATCAAAATTCTTATGTCAAGTTTATCAATGTAATTGTCTAGATCTCAATTTATAAAAGTGTACATTAATGATTGGAAAACATGGTTGTGACTGTAGCTGTCTACTTGCTTCCTAATTCCAGATTTGATTGCAGCAAGGTAGCGAAGGCGTCTTGAGTGTAGCCTTCGGAGATGCCATGCAAAATATCTCAAATGAACATATCAGGTTGGTTAATTGAAGCATCGAATCACATTTTTTGGAGGATATCTGTGTCGACGGGTGCTGGCTCAGAAATGCTTTTTTTCATGATGAGTGCGTTTCCTCTTATTTTTATGTCCAGTTAATCTCGTTCTTGCCAAGGATCCCTGTAGGAGCTTTACAATTATTAGCAATTTTGCATGGCTATGACTCAAGTATACCTGACTTGGTGTGGTGCTTTTGTGTAGATATCTTCCCTTCGATTTCCATCATATTTGTGGTCATATCCACTTCGAGAGACTGTCTATGTTGTATGATCAAATTCAGAACGATTTGACAAACCAAGGGTAAGGCTTGACGGTTTTCGAGCGTGTCTATTTGGCTATATTCTACGATTTCTCCACATCTGAATCAGTAAAGGTTAATTGATTATTGCTTTGGAGTCCCCTAACTTGCAGGCAGAATCAGTTAGAACCTTTAACAATGATGAAGTTTTGTTCATGAGCTTAGAGTATGTTGCTAATTTTGTGGCAGAATTTAACTGGTTTAGTTAGTCTCGCAATTTTTGAAATCATACTGAGGTGGTTGACTTTCATTGTCTGTTCTGTTCCGTATTGAACAGTTATTACTTGCGAAATCCTTCGGGTAAGCTCTTGGAGGAACAGAAGGGAGTGGTCAGAACTAACTGTATTGATTGTTTGGATCGAACTAATGTTACCCAGGTTACTCCTTACTCTACCGCATCTCTTACTTTGTTTGCCATTGTGAGTTTTAGACTTATAAGATGGTAACGCAGAATATCTGTTAGCAGCCTCTCTCATTCACCAGCATGTGTCTAAAATTCCTTGAAATTGTTCAATATGCAGAGTTTGCTTGGACGCAAGGCTCTGGAGGTTCAATTGCAACGAATTGGAGTTTTTGAACCGAACAATAAAGTCGCACAATTCGAGGGCTTGGAGGAGAAATTTAAATTCAGTATGAACGCTTATTTGGGTCACCTTTAAACGCTTGCTTGGCATAGGAAGTAGAGTTTATGGTGGTGTTTACCGAGACCTTTTGTGCTTGTGATGCATCTCATCTTTTTCTTGACTTTGTATATATTGGCTGGCACTCAGAATGCATTTCACATATGTCTTAATTTTTGTATTCAGTGTGGGCTGATCATGGAGATGATATAAGCATCCAATACTCTGGAACCGGGGCTCTGAAGGGTGATTTTGTGAGGTACGTTTTCAAGTGTTTCTAACTTTGCCTAAGAGCCTCTGCTTTAATACTCTATGTTGAATATACCTCTCGGTTTAGAGCGCTCGAAACGTGTGCCTAAATCAATCGGCCATTTGATCCAGATTTGGTCATAGGACAATCCGTGGCCTTCTTCAAGATGGCTACAATTCTGCTGCTCGCTACTATCTTAACAATTTTCGAGACGGGATCAAACAGGTGCGAACTCAGAGATTGGTTTGCACATTTGTTATCGTGGTGTGTGGACGTTTATCATTTTTGACAGAAATTCTTCTCTTTTGAACTTTTTCACATATTCAGATTGTGAGAGCATGTTCATGTGGATAAGAGTACTTTTTGAGAGATTTTTGTTTGTGGTTACAGGACAGTATTGATCTTGTAGCTGGTCATTACCAAATCCAGCCGGGCACCCCTTCACCTCTCCAGCTAAGCTTGACAGAGTCTTTTGCGGTAAGTGTTACTTTCCTGTTCTCAATAGATGAAACGTGAGGAATGTTTCAGTGGATTACACTCATTTTGGTCAAAGTTTTGTTGATTGACAAAATTATTTTCTGTTGCAGTTGCCGGGTGCTTTAGCTGCATTTATGGCTGGAGCTTATTTCACCAGTATTTCAGCTCGACAATGTAATTCCTCAAATTCTCCCTAAACCATCAACTGCATTTTTTTTTTGGTGAAAGGTCATTTTCTAGATATGAATGATTCTCATTTGATAAATTGAATCTCTCTGGTTTTCATTGAGGATGAAGGTTCAACCCTAGGACACTTCTGAGGTGGACTCTTATATTTCCATGAATTTGGTATGTGCAGTGGGATCCGATTTATACCAGTACCTGTACACAGTTGCGCTGGCCAGCATGACGGGTGGTATTGCAGCATTTGTTCGAATGCAAGGTCGTAACCTCACTGATCGACCTCGCTTATGTAAAATGGAGTAAACACACCATTCATATGTGGTGCTGGATGAAGCTTCGTACAACACCAATGGGAGACATCTGGATAGTGTTATCGACACTTTTTTGCAAACATTTTGTTCTTTCAGTAGTCTGATCAAATCTGGTGGATAGTACTGCAACCCTCAGTCAGTGTGTGGAGGCTATTGGTTATATATCATAGCTCGACTCTATCACTGGTGTTGGAAGCATTCTTTAAGTAGACTAGGTAAGAAGGCACATGTTTTCTCCTGTGTTAAAATCATTTGTTAAACTGCCATGCATTTTTTCTTTGCACTTGTTCCAGTCTTATTTTCTGCAATGCTATGCATTGCTTGTCTTTGAAGTGCTGTTACTGTAACCACTCTCTCTAGTATCGGACATTCAGGTCGGTTTGAGGCAAAATTTGAGGCAACATGAGCTGCAGCTTGTTTTGTGTGCTCAGGATATGAGACTTTGCATCAATGGTAGTGTGGATGTGGTCTTGCCTTTCTAAATCATATATGCTTCGTCTGTTCTGTCAGTTTAAATCTGTTATTGAATACTGATTTTGCGCATCAAGAACACTCAAGACGAAATTAGTAATTTCTACACTATCACATCAAGTTAGCTGAAATTGGTAACGTTCCCTTTCTTGAAGATGAATCATTCCCTTTCTTGAAATATGGAAGAGGTCGAAGAACGGCACGATGTTGCACCACTAAAAAATTTGAATCTGATAGTTTTACTCCCATAATTACCGTAACTCAGGCCTCAGATTAGGGACTATTTTTTTAATTTAAAGAGCAGGAGTAACACTAATTAAAATTTGAATATAAATTTGCCACATTCATGAAAGAGGATCTAGAGGAGGTTAGAAAAGGTTATGCTTTTTTACATACAAATTTGAGACTACCAATTGTCATTCACATCTAGCACCCAATGTGTAGGGGTGTAGTAGAATCAATCACCGAATTCCACTATATACATTATCCTTTTATTTTTGTTAGTCTCTCGCCCATTTCCGTAGAGTGTCTCAGTAATGTACTTTGGGTTTGCCATTGGGTGCTATTGTTAGAGAATGACAATGAGCTCACATCTATTTATGGACGATCTAAGGTTGATAATGAGTTAGTTCAATAGAAGTTGATTTAGGTGGGCAAATTATGAATAAATATTTGTTAGGATAAATTGTAGATTTAGCCATAAAGAGGTGCTTTTAGGATGTAGAACTTGTGCTTTTATAACACTCATCAAATGGGATTAGGGTGGTACGTCATTCATTTTAAACATTTTTAAGATGGTCATGTCCCCAACTTGCTAACAGTTTTATACTTTTGGTTTGCAAATTCACATCAATTCAAGTTCTTATCAAATTAATACAGTGATTCCACTTGTATTTAATTCAATTCAACTAATTCTTTCTTTGAAACATAAAGGCAATAATAAACACATTGCAAAAGATAATTAGATTGCAAATCTGGGTGGTCAAAGGCTATTCTACCTTATTTCCAACCAAGGTTGGAACAAATTTCAAACTATAGTTGGAAATCTGTTTTTTTTAGTCTTTTTCAAGGTTGGAACTAATAAGGTTAAATAACACATATCCTAAAGTAGTGAGTGGGAAAATAATTTTTGAATGATTGGAATTGAAAGACTCTAGACATTGGCTATTGGTGAAGTGCACTTTTGGGCTCCCCAAATTCACAATAATTCAATTTTGGAAATTCAATTCTGAAAAATTTTCAATTCCCATATTTCCTATCATTATCAAATTGGAGAGAAGACTTTTACCACACAAAGGTAGTGTGAGTGACCAAAACATTAACAATATAAGAATCCAAAAGCAATTTATCAAATGAAATAACACATACTCCAAAATCACAATAAGCTTGATGTTGAATGGACTATTATTCATAAAATGCTATATTAGGTAAACTCATTTTTAGCACTTGTTAATAAATTCGTAATCTAAGTGTCTAAAAAAGCACATAAGGTAGAACTACCCATTACTACCATCCACACAATTTTGCCACCTAGGCAACCCTTCCATTTGTGTCAGTGACCCACTTATTACCACAATTTTACCAACTTTTTATCATAATGGCAATGCACTTGGAAAGTGCACACATCAACCCACACTTTAACAAGGGTCTATTCATGCTTTAACCCTTAAGTGCTCCAACGTCCACATTCTTGACAATGAACAAGGGCTTCAAGTTGTTGTTTTGTCTTTTCATTTATCCAATGTAACACTTGAATCTTGAAATGTTTTGTCCAACTAACTTTTCATTCATCCAATGTAACACTTGAATCTTGAAAAGACAGCCTTCTTTAATGATTGATTTCATGAAATTGCGGTAAATGATGTTTGTGTAGAAAGATATAAGAAAAAATGTGCCAAAATTAGGAAAAGGATAAAGGCATTAAGGGGTTAATATTTCACCTTTGAAAAATCACAGAAAATTCAATTTTTGTCAGAATCTCTTCATTCTTTTTACAAATGGTTTCTCTCAAACTTTTCAATCTCTGAAAAATATGGGAGCTGACAAACAGCTTCTCCAAAGTACCTAGATATCAAATCTGTATGTTAATGGGCAGTTCTACCTTTATACATAATTATAAAATCCCTTTCTACTCCCAAGAAGATCCAACTGAAAAACATAAACTTACTTTGAAAACAGGAAGCACACTCAAAGCAGATCCACACTCAAAGCAGATTGACCTGAATGGTTGATGCTCGCATCATCTTCGTGTACTAATGCCGTTATTCAGAAATCTCTTTCTTGTACTTCATTTTCTATCCTGAAGATTCTCATCTTAGTAGAGGCGATTGCAATGTCCTGTGATCGGGCAAGATTGCAGGATTTAGGGTTTTTGTCCTCTGTCCTGCAAAGCAAATTGACCTGAATGCACAATGGCCCGCGGATTCTGAGCATTCACGTACTAACGGTGTCAATTGAATATATTGAATTGATATTTTAATCTGTGATCGGAGCACAAGAAAATTGGCAGGAACTGGTATTTTGAATTCCTGAAAGTTGGGATGATCATAGCTAATTAGATCCGAGAGTGAGCGAAGGTTCATCGGAATGAGTGGTAATGTCCTTTGTCAACAGATACTGAACAAGGATCAGTCGTTGCTTGTTGCAGAGGAAGTTTAGGATTGGTTAGGGTTTGGGAGCATTAATTTCCTCGATTAGCTAGTGAGGGCATGAGATTTCTTGTTTGGTGCTAACATCCTGTAGCATTGGGTTGCAGGTCGATGGTTGACGTAAATTGTGACCGACACTAGAGCTGAATCCGCAATCAAACCAAGTTTCGATGCAGGTATCAAAACTGAACCGCTCTCGAAAACAGAGTCATCTCAGTTACACTTGTTGGTATTGGTTCTTGAGAGTCAAAATTTTGAAATAATTCGTGGAATGTGTCTGGAATGTGCAATGACCTCTTCTGTAGGCCCAAGAAATCTGCACACGTTCGTGACTGAGCCCACATCTCCAAAAGATTCCTTCCGTAAAGCTTGACCTCAGTCTGTAAATTAATGAAATGGAAGTAGCCTGGAGCTTCTGTCATTGCGTCTTCCATTTGGTGCATGCCTGACATGGCCCATTTACCGCCCATGTTCAGGTGGTCGATTGACCATCCAATGATTCCCTGTGGATCATTCTAGAGTGATTTGGAGTGGGTTCAGCAAAGTTAAGTCAAATTTAGAATCATAGTGTAAATATAGACTGTCCGATTTGTTCTACGTTTTTCCCATGGAGCTTGGTAGGGTTGATCAAGCCTTGGTAATTTTGGTGATCTTCCGGAGGTGAATTGAACAAGAGAGGTGCAATACCATGGCCATGTTTTCATTCGATGGTTTTTGTTTTGAGCGGATAATTACCTGCAGTGCAGATTTTTCTGTGGCTGTGGTCTGGTGTCGCAAAGCTCCAACAGCAAACGGAACGGAAGGTCTGCTTGGGGTTGTTCTGCAAGTAAGCTCCAAAGGTTGTATTGCATTTCCATTCACTGTGCTTAGCCTACTCGTCAAGGTTAACTTACCACTCATTTGTGCTGTGATTATGCTGGTAACGTGGCCATGACTTTAGTTACTCTGAAAGGCCAGCCATGACCATGAAGATCCGATTGACAAATGAAAACAGTTCGAACAGCGATTGCACTTTGTTCTTTTTGTCCCCCCTCCTCTCTCAAAAGTATGGTAATTATTTATTTGCACATCATTGAGTTACGCTCAAGTCATATTAGTTACTTTCTGATTTTTTACATCGATTGCTCTCAAAAAATGGAATACTCAAGCAGAGTGATTTTAGAACTTGTGACTTTTTGTTTTGAAAACTTGATTTTGATATTCAAAATGTGATTTATTTTTCTGTGTTTTGAAGCAAATATAACAAAATTGCAAAAATTGCAAAACAAATCTCAAAATTGAGTATGTTGTTGCAGTTTAAAGATGAAAATCTGCAACCACGTTTTTAATATAGAATTATATAGAATGTGCAATAATATTGAAATTTTCATATTTTAAAGCAAATTTAGAATTTGTTATGACTGTACTTCAATAAAAATTCACGATAAATTTCAATCCCTCAGAATCGTCTTAAATGTTCAGTTTGACTTATTGAAGTCATGAGCTTCCATTTTCGAAAAACAAAGTAAATAAAATTTCATTCGTGTATGCAGATGTAAATGGATATGGACTGAAGGATTCATGGTTCATAGGCCCGTCCTTTCAAGGGCTGTCCGCTTGTCCTGACCCTTGAATGGCCCGTGAAGGTGCATCAACAGTGGCTTGCAAATGTGGGGATGAGTGGCACGGTCGACTTTCTCAGTGTCCTTGGTAAAAGTGCCAGCCCACTGAACTCAGGTATGAACTGTGAATTTTGAGCTCCCCAGTTTGATATGAGTTACTGCAGTAATAGCTCACTGAATCTGGATCTGAAAAACCAATTAAATACTGCAATATACTGCTGAGTGGCTTCAAGCCATACTCAATAATCACAGAATCCGCCAAGAAAAGAAGGCGAGTGGGTCCCGACTTGAATCTGAGTGAATATTCAAGCCGGACCCACTTCTGACACCCTGGGAATTTATATTACAGTTGGATTCGCCACGAAAAATCCCTCCTGCTCTTCATTTGTTGAGAGAATTCTACAAGAATATTCAGATTTTGACCTGTTCGGAAACTAGGAAGCTTCCTGAATGGGCTTAATTTGGAGTGAGACAGTGCAATCTCTATTTCCACGGAAACTCAGCATGAGATAATGTGACATAATTGAATCATTGAAGCTCATGAAACTCATGCACTGTAGCTTCACAAGGGATTACCTACAACAGTGACGGAGGTTCATGCCTCCATTGGCATTTGATGGAATGCCATGCCAGTCAAGGCCCAGCAACGGTACTGTACTGCTGCCAGCCGGCTGGGAGCACTGCCGACCCCAGTGAAAACCTCACTGGAAATGCATGCAGCAGGAATCGCCGGCTCTGACTTATAATAATCGCTTTCTGTAAGTTGTTATAATATTCACATCTCTGGCTTTTGCTTTCTGGGTAATGTCCGCATCCGCATTCGCGCATCTGAAGAGACCAGAATAACAGTGATTCACCATGTCTGGTATTTCTGGTACAACGACCCCGCCACCTTCTGGTACTGGACACTCAGTAATAAGTTGCAGACAATTGTGCAAAATTCTTTGGACCTTTGAAGTGAAAGTTCTTTCACTAAATTTCCGCCGAGGGCCTGCCCTTCTGGTTCCTTGTACTTTATCCTTATCAATGGATTTTGTCCTTGTGTTTCAAAAAAAAAAAAAAAATTCTTTCACTGGTTGTGAGTCGCTTTGAAGTTAGAAACGAGAGAATCTCCAAGGATTTTACTGTTTTTTTAATTCATTGTTTCATGTGGGTTCTTAACTCCACGTGAAATTGTGTGGAGCCTCACTGGTGTATCTTGCGAATGAGCGCACCAGGAGACGAAGATAAAAAAAAAGGGGGGGCTTGGATGAGGAGGATGCGGAAACTCTGCACTGCTGCTCCTTGGAAACTGAAGGATTTGGGGCACAATAATGTTGACAAACGAAAAACTACTGTAGCAAGACTTCTTGTACTGTAAATATCGTGGCCATAGTATTTGAGTCGTGATCAATGGCAGCGCGGATGCCATTGATAAATCCGGGTAAGTTATGCAAGTGCTAACATTGGTCCATGTGTCTCCAGTGCAGAAAACGTTTGTTGTACCCACTTCCAGTACTATACTCACATGTGCTTCAGTTTGCATTCCTTAAAGCCAGAGTAAAATTTTGTGCATTGTGATTGGGAAAATGGCCTATTCCTTGTCTACCATTAGGCATGTACTGACAGGGAATCCATTTCGGTATGCAAATGTTAATTGGTGACAAATTGTAACACGAGATGCATGCCAGACATGTGGAAATCAAATCCTTCCAGTACGTTCCAGCACTTTTCAAGAAGGGAGAATCAAAGTGAAAAAAAAATCTTTACTTCTATTTCTAATATTAATTCAGTTCAATTTTAATAATTTTACACTGTGGATTTCAAATTTCGATGAGCGCAGGCAGGCACATCAGTGGATCAAGTCAAATTGTGCACAGTAGCACAGGTACCAAAGGGCCCGCACTATTTTGGAATTGAAATCGTTACAACAATGTTCCATGACTCCCTTTTTCCAGGCAAGTGCGCAGCAAGTCCTTCGGTTCGGTGCTTGGCAGAATCATTTGTCAGCACTAAACAAGGTGAGGCTGAGAAAGCCCAGGTGCCCTTTTTCTACTTGCTTCACCGCTTCTGCTCCACTCATGATGTCAGTGGCCCCCCCCCCCGGCCTCTACCAATCACGGAGATTCCGCCACACCCCTTCCACGACGTCTGAACATTCCTATCCTCCAATTCACCGTCATCTCAAAACCTGGAAAATTCACCAAATGCAGAGGATCCTTATTCCGAGTCTAGTCTGGCTGTAAGTTTTTATTTTTACCATGAAGATTGATACAATAAATTTGGTCATTTGGGGTAATAAATCAAGAGAATTGGAAATTTCAGGACACCCAAATTCTACGATTCTGCCGGATAGCAAAGTTTGGAGCTCAAAGCCTTTGAGAATGAAAACGAAGCGCCAGGTTACAAATTAGAGGCCCTTCCTTTGCCCTTCCTTTTTCCTTCCCTTTCTCATTTTTTTTTGGGTTGGAACAATCGGCATTGAATTTCCTTTCGACTTTCTTTTTCCGAGAATTTCAATTGGACATTGATAATGACCTTGCCAAACTGCAGAAGCCGTGCTTCGTCATAATAGAATCTGGGAGTGCAGTGGCAGTTCTGTTGTAGTGATACTTGGTGGACGGATTCCTCGCGACCTTTTCTCGCCGTTGTTGTGTTTAAAGGGCGGGCGCCGCTGCTTGTGGCAGTTCAATTCTCCAGTTCTCCAGCTTGCGAAGCGAGAGCCCTCATTGCCAGAGAGCTAGCTTGTGGTGTTCTTCTCTCGCTCAAAGGCCCAGCGCCTCGCTATCTTTGTGTCAAGATGTTGGTGGACAGCTTCCGCGTTGACAGTCCCCATGTGGAGTACACGGAGGACGTGATCAAGTCGACGTATGAGTACCAGACGACCGAGTTTTTGCACGAGCAGAAGAGCGATGGCAAGTATGAGTGGGTGGCAAGACCCAAGTCGGTGCCGTATCAGTTCGCCACGCAGCGCAAGGTGCCCAAGCTCGGGTATGGCACCGCCAATTGCTAATTTGCCACATTTGGTGTCGTGGGTTTCGCCGATTTTGTGTTCCACGAGGTTTTGTCGTTGGTTTAAGAGTTTTGAGCTCGGGGTTCAAGAATATGTGTTGGAGATTTGGGATTTGGCTTATGTGTGTGTGCGTTTGTGGTTTTGCAGAATGATGCTTGTTGGATGGGGAGGGAACAACGGGTCCACGCTCACCGCTGGTATTCTTGCCAACAAAGAGTACGTTGCCTTTCGAGATTCCTCTGGCTGCTCGGTCTTTGGTTTCTTTTGGTGTTTGGAGTTTTTGCGGATCTTGGTGATGTTTGTGCTGCTCGTGTGAGGAGAGGTATTGTTTAAGTTTTGCAAGATCGCTGTCGTTTTGGTTGAGACGATCGATTGGTGATGAGGAATTTTTTTTCATGCACTACCGAGGAAATCGAAGGAGGTTTTGATGGATTTTCTGAGTTTTGAGATTTTCTTGGTGTTGGCCAACAGGGGTATCTCGTGGGTGACCAAGGATGGCGTGCAGCACGCGAACTACTTTGGATCTCTGACCCAATCTTCAACCTGTCGTGTGGGCTCCTTTCGGGGCGAGGAAATCCATGTGCCTTTCAAGAGCATTTTGCCAATGGTGAAGACATTCACTTTCTGTGTGTCTGTAATTGATTTGCTTTCTGTTGGTGTGGTTTGAGTTTTGGCTGCACGATGTCGAGGAAGTATAGAACTGGGAGAGTTCACCTTTGTATTGTTTCGTTACTGAAGGTCGTTCTTCTTTGTGCTCAGGTGGACCCCAACGACATTGTTTTTGGTGGATGGGATATCTCCAACATGAACTTGGCGGATGCAATGGACCGAGCTCGCGTGTTGGACATTGATCTGCAGAAGCAGCTCCGTCCTCTCATGCAGCACATGGTCCCCATGCCCGGTATCTACGACCCCGACTTCATCGCCGCAAACCAGGAAGCTCGGGCCAACAACTTGATCAAAGGGACGAAGAAGGAGCAGATGGAAAGGATTATCCAAGACATTAGGTACTGTAACAACCCATTGGAGGGCTGTGCATACCTTTGAAAGTATCTTGCTCTCATTTTCAAGTTTGCGTTTCCGTTTGCGTTTTTGCGGACAAGTGTTCATAACTTGAGTCTTCTTTGGTTGCAGAAACTTCAAGACCCAGAACAGTGTGGACAAGATTGTGGTGCTGTGGACTGCCAACACAGAGCGGTACAGTGATGTGATCGTTGGTTTGAACGACACCAAGGAGAACTTGTTCGCCTCTTTGGAGAAGGGAGCCTCGGAAATCTCGCCGTCCACCTTGTTTGCATTAGCTTGCATCCACGAGCAGGTTCCCTTCATCAATGGAAGCCCGCAGAATACATTCGTGCCTGGTAAGAGTCTTCCTGATCGCCTGCAACGCCGAGCGAGAGCTTGAAACTGGTTGTTTGAAGTCTCATCTTGCTTTTTTTGAATGGTCTACGCCTGCGAATGAATTGCTTATGCAATGAGACACTGCCGTGTTTCACGATTGTATTTTCAGTGAGCTTATTCAATTTTCTGTAACGTAATGCAGGTGTGATTGAGTATGCTGTTGAGAAGAACTCACTCGTTGGTGGTGACGACTTCAAGAGCGGACAGACCAAGATGAAATCCGTGTTGGTGGACTTCCTTGTGGGAGCAGGAATTAAGGTGAGACTTTCTTTGCAATTGGATAGCGTTGTCCCCAGTTAGCAGTTTCTGAGTTATCATCAATTTTCTTACCGATTTTCACTGGATTTCCGTCCAGCTTTTTCCTTTTTCGTGAAAGCTTGCAGTTTCTTGTCCTGTCGTGCTAATTGCCATGAATCCATTTTTCTGAACCTTGCATTGGTGTGGTACGCAGCCAACATCCATTGTGAGCTACAACCACCTGGGAAACAACGACGGAATGAACTTGTCCGCTCCTCAGACATTCCGCTCGAAGGAAATCTCCAAGAGTAATGTTGTGGATGATATGGTAGCCAGCAACTCCATTCTGTACGCACCTGGTGAACATCCCGACCACGTTATTGTGATCAAGGTAATCTATTGCTTTTTCCATTGTATCCACATTGATTGAATGGAATGTTCCCTTCTATATTTGTCGAACACTTCTAGGTTTACCACTGTTGTTTAACATACATTTGCGGTATTTGCAGTACGTGCCTTACGTCGGTGACAGCAAGAGGGCCATGGACGAGTACACTTCCGAGATCTTCATGGGAGGCCGCAACACAATCGTGATGCACAACACCTGTGAGGACTCGTTGTTGGCAGCCCCCCTTATCTTGGACTTGGTGTTATTGGCTGAGCTCTGTACCCGCATTCAGTTCAAGGAAGACGGAGAGGTAACACCTTTTCCCTAACGGACCAAGAACATGTTTTTCGAATCAATGATGAGTAGGTCTTATGAGGACTTTCTAGTGTTCAAATTTCTAGGTTTAATCGACCAGACGTTGCATTTCGAAACGTAATCCTGGATATAGGAATGCTTCTGTGTTATTTTGCATTGTAACTTCAGGGCACTAATTCAATGTATTGGATATTGCAGGAGAAGCTGCATTCTTTCCACCCAGTAGCGACTCTTCTCAGTTACCTCACCAAAGCACCCCTCGTGCCTCCCGGTACCCCGGTGGTGAACGCCTTGGCAAAGCAGAGGGCGATGTTGGAGAATATCATGCGTGCTTGCATTGGGCTGTCCCCTGACAACAACATGATGCTGGAGTACAAGTGATTCGAAGATGCAGCAGCACAGCAGCAGCCTAGGTCCAGCTCCACTTTCCTGACGTTTCCTTCGTGACAGGAAACGGAACCTTAAACTACTCAGGTGTACACTATCTGTTACCAACACCGTTTCCCCCTTCCATTTGTGGACTGTCTGATCTTCCAAGGAGATTGCATGCGTTCATGCTTATTTGTTTCGTAGTTGAAGAACGATCATGGTTCTACTGCGGCTGGCAAGGGGGCAAGACTGTCGATCCAGTAGACGATAGGTGGGTATGTTTTAGTCAGGACCATACTGCTTAAATAAATATAAACACACTAATTGATACCTTTGCTTCATATTGTAATTAGCCACTTGGGCTTTCAGATGAAATACGTTCTTACAATTTTGAAGGAAATGCTGACGTTGAACAGAAGGTGTATGCCCTTGTATTGAAATTGTGAGTCCATGTGTCCCGGTCGTGAAGCTGTATACAAGCAAGTATTCAGATATTATACTCAAGAAGGATATTCCGTATGTCCGTCACTGGAAGGGCACCCTAGGAGAGCCAGGTTCCTGAATGCCGACTTTGTGGCAGTTATTTGAATTCCAAGTAATGCCGAGCTTCTCTAGTTTCTTATTGCTAAGATTTGGACTGGGGGACTATTTGTGCACCATTTGAGCATCCATGTGGAGCTGGGAACTCTACTGAGGAGCTTTTCTGGATGCAACTGCATCGTCACTTCCCTTTCAACCCAGTTACTATGTTCAGAGCAAGTATTATGGAGTACTATTTGGTAAGAGTTTGTCACTAACACAGGAGTTCAATTCATGGGAAGCACATGCGCAATGCCGTCGTATCATGTTACACTCTTTCTAAGTTCACCTGAGCTTTACTTTGCAACAAGCTATAACCTCTATCCTGATTGCTTGCATCAATGGCGATGTTTTTGAACGTTTTGATTATGGGTACATAAGCATTGGGCAGGTGCAATTCAGAGGCTCTACTCTCATTTTTGCTCCTTAAAGAACGTGGAGATGGATATTGCTGACACTCAGACCTTCGCGCAAGTTGCTATAATTGGAACATGGGAAAACTATGGAATAAGTAGTCCGCAGCAAAATCCATTATTCCATATGGCACCCTCTTCAATCCTCGATCATAAAGCTTCCAGTCTATATTGGTTGCACTCAAGGATAAGGACGAGCGGAATGGCAAATGGAACGAGCCTTCAGCTCGCTGGTTTGGGAAACCTTCATGGTGGAGATCTGCTAACGTTCCATTCAAATAGCATAATTTCTGGATATTACCCCACAAATGTATAATGAAAAAATTATTAAGTTGGTCAAAAGCTTCAACAGTATATTGTTAGACTCGAAATTATGGAAGGCACTATATAAGGCAAAGTCATACGCAGTGTGGAGGATCGTCCAGCCTGCACTGTACTCTACAATTCAAGCCATGTATCATTTCGCGAACAGAGAATGGGTTTGCGGTTTGTAACTTGCTTGCCAAGTTCAATACACTACTCTCATCTGTGTTGAGATTTTGGGCCTCCCAACGTGTGGAAGCAAACTGCTTTCTTAACACCACTGAACTAATCTGCCTCCACTCCAGGAAAGATTAGTAATAAAGATTACTGATTAAGGTAGTGAACTTTTGGCTCCTAAGAGAGAGTTAGTAGTGTGAATTCTGTCGAATCATAGTGAGAAGGTGCTGTGTGCAAGCACTTCTGTGCGTGCATCATCCCGGAAACATCTCGTTTTAATGGAATACAGAGCACAAAAAGCACTGGGAACAGCATAATGTGGAAACATGTAATCAGACCAAACCACTCATTTGACCCGGATGTACCAGAAAGACAATGCCAAATCATACAATATAGAAACATCAATTCATTTCACAGTAAAAATCAAAATATCATTCATGTGCTCAATATGTGACGCAAATTTTGTCAATGATGTGTCTTTACTTTAAATAGACCAGGTATACATTTGTTCAAGTGTTCCAGTGTCTGTTTTAGATCATCACCGAATCAAACTTTGAACCTACTTTCTATCATACTTTTATATGCGGTTTCTAAATAGCGCATTGATTTCATGCGAATCTATTTTACATTGCTAGCAACATGCAGTAATTGCAATCTAGACTTCTGCACTAGCTAGTGGGCCATGAATGTCATTCAACGGCATCCTCTGACGACAGTTTCGAGGCAGCTTTGAGGCCCACAATTGGAGCCTCAGTACAGCCGCTGGTGGAGGAGCTTCGTTCTCGTTCTTCAAGCCATCTTCGATTAAATTGAGGTACTTTGCATCCTCATCACTCAAAGCCGGAAACAACTCCATGCCAGGCTCAAGGGCAGGCATCCAGGGATCCACAGCCGCTTGCATTTGCCCGCTAATATCATGAGCATCATCCAACTTTGGTGTCGATCCCATCTTCTTGCGATCGTTTGTGGGTGGCCTTTGGTAGGAGGAGGTGTGCACTAGGCGCCTTTCTTCACCCGTCCCCATCAAGCGCATTTGGAATTGTTGTCCACAACTCAAGCACTTGAATCGTGGTTGTGAGAGATTGGAGTTGTTGTAATATTTGAAGGGCGCATTGTCCGCCACACCACAACAACGGCACTCTCTTGTCAATCCCTTGAGTTCTGGGGGATCCACGTTCCGCTGCTTGGCGTAGGTCCTGCCTTGAGGGCGGCCATGGGAACCCACAGTGAAGAATTTTTGGCAGTTGCCGCATTGGTAGCGCGGTTGGCTTCGCTTTCCGTTGTCATAGTACTTGAATGTGTTCTCCGCGGATTCAATGCCGCAGTGGTAGCAAAGCGTGTGCTGTTTCGCCATCGCACAAGACAGGACGCCAAAACAGTCTCTTGAAGAAAGGAGGAAGAAGCTACGCCGCAGAGGAGAAGTGAGAATGGCGAGCCTCGCAGCGAACTCAGCTGACTAGTTGAAGGCAGATGAGAACTGCTAATTGAGAGCCTCGTTGAGAAGTGCTATTTGAGAGCCTCGCGCCTCGCCGCGAACTTATTGAAGGCTGCTTTTGGAGAGTCTCGCGCCTCGCCGCGAACCAATTGAAGGCAGATGAGAAGTGTGAACAGAGCGCATCGCTACCTGCAGGGATGCCAATATTTTATACTTCGTACTTGGGAGCGAGGAGAGAATTGTGAGTAGGCTAGGGGAGGTCCTCCATACTTTATACCTGGGAGGGAGGGAGTGGGGGTAATGGTAAAACAATATGGGGTAAATGGGAAACAACGGATGAGAAATATGCTCTCGAATGACTGATAAAAGAGTAACGAATGAAAAATCCTAAATGCCTTCAGTTGACTGTTGACTTTTGACGAGAAGGACCCAAATGCTGCGATGCGAATATTATGCGATCATGCTTTGTCGACCTCCCCTTTCAGACACGCGATCGATCGATCCATCGCTGCCTGCCTACCTCGAAGTGCTCGAGATCATCCTCATTGAACAGAATTTCGAAAAAATGGTCAGTGCATCTGAGTCTCGTTTAGAAGAAAAAAAACGGCGGCCAGTTCAAACTTAAGTTAGTCGGTGGAATTGGGAAAAAACGTAAGGTAGAACTGCCTATCACCACCCTCATTTGCAATCTGAATATCTTGAGGCCAATTCCAATTCCAATGGGAATAAGTATTTTTCAGAAGGTGTGCGCTGGTTTCACGAATTATAGTTTTCCAATTGAAATTGTAATTTTCTGTGAATTTTTGAAGTGATCAAGCTGAAATTACAAAACCGTCCTGTAGACTAGAGTCAAAAATGCCCTGTCACCAACCCCCACAATTGTCCTTCTATGAATCCATTAGCACTTAAGTATCCACCAATCAAGGGCTGAACACGTTAGCCCATGTCAACGTTAAAGCCATAATCTAATCAAATTTTGTCAAAATCTTAAATGGTTCAGGATATTTCCTAAATAGTTTTCCAATTCCTTTACCTATTATTTGTCCCGCATTGCATCAGTTGAAAATAGTCAGAACATTCCCTCAGAACAATTTTGTATAGCTTTTGAGCAATACCCCCTCCCCAAAAGGAAGAACTTGTTGCAACAGCATGACAACCGATACTGACAATGGCCAGGAATCCTGCAACATTACTTTAGGTCGAGCTCCACAAGGAGCTTGAATGTACTGCACACAAGGCAAACTATCTGCCATGAGCTCACCCTCAGGGCTGAGAGCGTTGGTACACAGTCGGGGAATTTAGGGTTTCTTTGTCGTTAACTTGGGGCGAAGTTTGAGGCAGGGAGGCCTTTCCTTCCCTTCGTAATGCCCAAAGAATTTCCTTCCGTGAAATCAGCTTTAATTGCTTTGATTTCGTGGTTTGGTGGGGGTTTGAACGCCGAGCAGGCACGTAGAATTTTCTGGTTCAAAGTCAGTGGTTCACCGACTCCCACGTCTCGTCTGGAAGGCCTTTACACGCTTGAAGTGCCCATTCCTTTGCAGGCCTCACCCTGTCTAATCGAGGTGCTTGCAAAAAGGAAAGAAGTCCTCAGGGGACATTTCACGGTTTTCACAAGTTCATATTGTTGCAATCACGTCGGTTTTAGGAGGAGTCGAACACAGTTTTGTTTCGGTGTGAAAGTGAGCCTGTTAATCATGAGCCTGAGTTTCCATTCGACAATCTTCGACATCTGTGCCGGAACGTCAACACTCGAGAAAGGGCGTCACCTGCTTGGGATTCCCAATTTTATCACAAACAGTTATGAGTCTTGCGAACCCCAACTTGATGGGGCCTACACATTTTTACTTATAGGCAGGACAATTCTGATATCTCCAAGCTATGATGAAATAGCACTCTTTCATTGAACTAAGGAAGGGGACTAAAAATACAAGAAACACAAGACGAGCATATTACATTTTCTCTTCGTGAAATGGTAGCTTCAACTCACTAGAAACTGGTTTCACCAAGTGAGTGCAAGAAACGGGAGTACAAGATGCTCAATTCTGGGAGAAAATATTTTCAATCAGATCAGAAGAAATCGTCGCTACTTACTTAAGACTCCTAGCTAGCCATGACCAACAATTTAAGGAATAGGGGAACTGTGGGTCCTCCGCAGACGGTTCCTGGTCTTGAAATCCGGCGGGGGCCTAGGCAGCAGCAGCACCGCAGCAATGCCACCAAGTAAAGCAGCTCCTGCCCCAAGTAGAAAGGCTGGCAAGTTGCCCCCTCCAAAAAGCTCATCCCAAGGTCCGCTTCCTACTGACACAATCACCTGCGGGGTCACGACGGCCAGATTCAACACCCCAACAGACAAGCCTTGGCCTCCTCCCACTTTCTCAGTATAAGTCGCTGTCAACGCGTACGGCACCGAGTATGTCACCGCCAAAGGTGCTCCCAGCACTGCGAAGATCGCTAGACAGGAGTGAATGACATAAGCTGGTGGCTCTTGGTGGGGGTACAAGTGTGCAGCCCGAGCAGCTGCTCCAGTCACCAGCGCCGTTCCCACGAAGCAAAGCGCCATGATCACATTGGCAATGCCCCAGACGTAGCTTGAACCCAGTTTCCTGCAGAAAAACTCGATGCAGAGGGAGGTGAGCCCAAGGACGACGGAGTTGAGCATAAGTCCAAGCGAGCCCATGTGCACCCCAGCGTAATACAACGAGCTCCTTTCTGGGTCGGAAGGCTCCCCACCATAAACTTCACGGCCCATCCAGTCCGTGTCGAAGAGGAGGAAAGGAAACCACGCAATCCATGTGAGAGCCGTGACGAGAAGGATGTACCACATTGGTCGTGGGAGGTCTCTCAAAGCTCCCAGAAGCTCCGTGAAGAGAGCCTCGGATTCCCCTTCTTCGTCATCGTCGTCGTCTTCTTCGTCTTCGTTCACGTTGGCCACAGTGCTGGAGGAGCTTTCGTTCGACTTCTCCGACAAGAGGGGAGTCACCGCCTTCACCACCGAGTGTTTCTTCGTCATGGGGTCGAAGGGCGTTTCAGAAGCTGCCGTCACACTCAAGAATGTGGTGGTCACTAACATGAGCACGCCCAGAAGGAAAGCAGACTTGAGGTTTGCACAAGCTTCGTCACAGGCTTCCGTGTAGGTGAAGGGGAAAATCTTGTACCAGCCACTGTAGGCGCCCGTTGCGAATCCCAGAATGTTGCCGAGGGCCATGAACAGGGAGAAGAAGGCATTGGCTCTTCGGTTCCGGGTTTGATCCTTCCCTGTGAAATCGGCCAGCAAGGCTCGGCAGGGGCCCTGCAGGGTGTTGTTGGCCAGGTCGAGCACCCAGAATCCAACCACGAAAATGACAATCGCGCGAGGACGGGAGTCGAGAGTGTCACCAACGAGGTATCCCAGGTCGGCAGAGTATCCTATAATGAGAACTGCTATGATAACGAGAGTGGCCCCTCCGAGGATGAAAGGCCTTCTTCGGCCATAAGGGCTTGCGCAACTGTCACTGTAGTGGCCAATGATAGGTTGAACGATCATGCCCGAAATGGGACCACAGAGCCAGATGAAACTGGCCCATGCGTGAGGAATTCCAAGCTCTTGCACATAGGGAGTGAGGAGCGAAAGCTGCAATGCCCAGCCAAATTGGACTCCGGCAGCTACACTAGCTACCTGAATCAAAGCCCGAATAGGAACCCGGTTTTTCTTCTTCCCCTTTGGAGTGTCCATCTTTCGGTGTAGAAAATTCCAAGCTTCTTGGAAATATAAATACAAATTCACCTGGAACAGAACGTCGTCATTTAATTGAATCAGTGAAAGACACGACGAAACTAGCAACTGCATCACACAGAACGTCAAAAACGTCAACCTTCCTCGCTTAACCCAGTCGAGAACATAGAGAGCTTAAAAATCGCCTGCACAGAGCTGGAAAGCTTTCCTGACGCATTCGGTAACCTTCGACTTAATTAGGTCTTCCTAACCACCATTTAGAACATTTGTTTGAAGATGAGATATTCTACTAACACCATGAATTTAAAATTATGTGATGGAGCCAGGGGTGCATCAAAGCATCGAGCCATGAACAACATGTTAAAAATCGTGCCCATTAACCAATTCCATGTGCGCATCAACTAACAAATTCACATTAAGCATTTACTGATGAAAGTTCGCCAAATCACACAGTAACATGTCCAAAAAGTGAAGAAACCATGCTAAAAAATACCCTTTCAAAATAAATTTGGCTAAGCACTCAACAGATACAACTAAAACACGTAACACACGCTGTGGCCACGGCGCAAAACTAAGTGCACACAAAAGAAAACACATTTCACACACACACACAGACACACACACACTTTCACATGAAACATGGAAGCCCACGTACAACCAAACCGTTCACTCACAATGTTACTTTACTCAAGCATTTACATGAAAGCATTTGCAAATTCTAATCCAAGGCAGCATCACGACTGACCATTCAAACGAAAGGATCACTTCCACAGAGAACGCAGAGATGCAAGTAGCACAGAACTAAGCAAGTTCCATGATACTCCGAAACCCTCCACACAAAACGCTCCTAAAGAATCTCGGGCAAAAGTCCCAAGTCGGAGAAAAGCAAGCTCACAGACAAGAGCCTTCTCCACCTTTCTAAAGCCAAGCAAAAGCAGATAGAGATCTTGTTTTTCACAAAACAAAAAAGAAAGATGAGAAGATTACCAAGACCCAACACAAGAATTCGATCACGCGTGTTGCGAAAAACTCACCTAGCAGATCATCTCCGCCTAGACGCTTCCGCCCAACCACCCGCAACTAGCGAATCGTGCATGCCCCACTCTCAGCTTGTGACCCATGGTTTCATACTTGAGAAGAAGAGCATCTGCAGCAGAGGCGAGAATTTTGGATGAAAACTGCGCTCAGCGGTTACAGAGTCATCCACGGGAACGAAGGTATCTTCTGTGTGCTGTGTCATGCGACACTTGTCGCGAATGCATAGCTCGGACATTTTTTTATAGAAATCCGGCTGGCACTGTGACTAGGCGCCTGGTGATTGGCTGTCGAAGGGTGTCGGTCTGCGCTGGCGTGAGACTCCCCCCCTTGTTGCCTTATTAGAATTGAAAGGGAAAGGGATCAAAAAAATTATTTTTAATGGAGAAGCACCCCAAAACCGCCACTTTTCTACCATTCCTACCATTCCTAGGTGGTTGGTCCAAATGATGATTGTGTTGGGGTATAATGTTAGCGTCCTTGAGAATCATCCTCGAAAATCAACCTTAAAGTAGTACAATCTATTACAGTCAAAAGATCCGTGACGGACACCTAGAGAATGATCCCGTTATCCCTTAAAGGACGTAGGCCCCCATGACCAAGATAATCACCAGAATGCTTGGATTAGTGGATTAATAGGTGATTCTTTGTTTCTATAGTGAATAATCGAGCCATCCGTTGGTCACTTTTCGGCGTCATCATCATTTGAGGGTTAAGGTAGAACAACCCATTAAAGTCAAAAGACCCCTGATGGACACCTAGGGAATGATCCTAGAAAAAGTATCAAATTTTAGAAAGAAAAAAACATTTTTAAATACATGTATCCATAGGATCTTGTAGTACATTGGTTTGAGAGGATGTGGGAAAAAAATTCAGAAAATTCCATCATGTAGATTGCAAGATATTAGCATTTGAAGTGACAAAAATCCTTTTTTGGCCTTGCGAAAAACCGGGCAAATGCACAAGGTCACATTTGTATGAAAAAATGTTCAAAATGGTGGTTATTCTTTGGATTCCTTCTTCAAAGCAAGTTGGCTTACATGCTTGAAAATTTTTAGATCATTTGAAATTATACAACATATAGGAAAAAATAATAAGTAGAGAATGATTAAAAATACTAAATTGTTAACAATTTATTTATGAAATTGAATAATGCCAATCCCAATGGTTGTAATGTTGTAATAAAAAATCTACACCAAATGTTTTTATTTCTTCCAGAAATATTGAAAATTGAGTTAAATAAAGAACTTCAAAGTTTTTTCTTAGAGTAGAAATTCCATAACTACCCTCAAACTACTCCAAACTAAAACTCCTCATAACTTTCATCTCATTAATCAAAATCGAATGATTCAAAGATTTCCACGTATATATAAATGTAGAGAACCAATTTCAAATTGTAATTTATTTTAAAAGTGATTTTTAAGGAAGTTTTTTTCTTGCCAGGGTTGCCCGCCGAGCAATGAAAACTACATATCATACAATAACTTTCTAACCATGTAGTCAAAAGTTATGAAAATTGTTGGGCCTTAAAGCTGCTCCTTGGGCACATTTTGCATAAAAAATTTAAAGAAAAATAAATAATAACTCCATTCGTAGTGAGGTGTCCAAGATTGCTATGTTGCCAAAATAACGCAATTTGGGCATTTAGGAGTTAAGGGGAGTTCAATAAATGAGAGTTGGACCACAATTAATGTCTTAGATGAGAGTAATGGAGTGATTAGTGACCTCAACAAAAATTTCCAACCTTTTTAGTATAAATTCATTGTAGAAAGTGACTTTTTAGGTGTTTTACATTAGAAAATATTGTGACTAATTTAGGTGAGTAAGATGAGCATTGTGAATATAGTTTTTGTTGGTTTGGGGATAGTCTAAAGACTCTTTGGGGCAATGCACTTCAAAAATTCATAATAAATTTATACTTTCTCGAAGAAATTGATAGTTTCAATTTTTCTTGTTGTTTCTCATATTTGTCTTTATGTGGGAATTTTTTTTTAAAATTTGGCAATAGCATGAGGGCAAACTCCTAATTCTTATCACAATGGGTCGTTTTACCTTAGTTGTTTCAAACCCTAGTTGTGCCCCTTGTTTGTCAATAAATAATTATAGAATAGAAAATTTCAAAATATGCAAAATCTTGCAATCTTTAGGTGGTGGAATTTTGGAAAATCAAACTTTGACCTTAAGACAATATACTACATTAGAGGAGATTTCAGCCCCCTAGAGGGCTATGAGTTCCCAGACTGCAAGAATTGGTTCGCAGGGGGCCGCAGCAGCTTGCAGACGTGGAATGGCGACTTCCACGTCGGAAAAAAAAAATTATTTTTTTCAAAAAAAAATGAAATTTTTTTTTCTGTTTTTTTTTTGCATTTCAAGAGTAAAACTTTTTTTTTTTTTTTTTTTTTTTTTTTTTTTTTTTTTTTTTAATTTTTTATCGGGAACAGCCGTTCCCCGAAAACTGCAGGGGGACAGTTCCCCCGCAGCTGCTTGAAACGGCCCTCCAAGGGTCCGAAAACTCCTCTAATGATATATACTACCATTCATATTTTTACCTGTATTTTGTGAAATTACTTATTTTGAATGTATTTTCCAACTAGAGATGAAATTCTTAGAAAATATCATATTAGCTTGACAAAAAGTTTTCATTCAAATAAATAATTATTTTGTCACTATAGTAACAAATTAGCCTTACTACTTAGATAATTTTCTAACCCTTACCCAATAGTCAACAAATTTTCAAAGTTGAAAGCATAGGATATACATATGTTGAATTTCCAAAATTGAAATAATTGTTCTTTTGAAATTCTCCATATGATATGTGAAAAAACTTGTATAGTCTTTTGTCAAATCACTTTAGAAGCACAAAATTTTGAAAATTCTTCAATAATATAATTTCTATTTCTGTGTTCAAATTAAGGTAGAAACTATGTACAAAGTGATCAACATGGTATATTATGAATGCAAAATTTCTTATTTTATACATTGAAAATAATAAATATTTTTGTATAGTGAATTTACAAACAAAACAAACACATAAATCTTTATTTTATTTTTATTAATTTATAAAGTACCAAATGCATTTGTGTATACGAGATTACTTTGCTGGGCATATGCTAGTCTATTACTAATACATTAGAAGCCTTTTTCTAGATGAGAAAAAACTTTGAAGGTAATGAATGTTAGTTAGAAGTAACACCAGGCAATATAGAGGTAACACCCAATTGTCTCAACATTTATATTTTCAATGATGAAGGTAAGTACATCTAAAATAAACAATGCTTCCAAAATTGATACTATACATAGTTTTCCTAAATGTAGGATTTTGATACATAGTGTTAATTTTTTAGTTTAATGGTTTTGTTTTACATACCTTAAGTGCTCACCTATTTATTTGGTGAATGATGAATTATGTTTTGCAAAATACACCTCATTCAATTAAACCCTAGAATTCTTTGACTATTTTTCACAAAAGCATTCCAAACTAACACTTTCTAGTGCATTGAGCTTAATTGAAAAATAAAAAAGGATTCCAAACTTTATTTCAACCATACAAATTTGTACTAGACTACTATAAGAATGTGTGAAAAAGAACCAATCTATTTGACCACATACATTATAAGATTATTAGAGTTTGAAGTTAAAAGAAATAAAATTTTTGGACCCAAGGTTAGCATAATTTGACTCAACTTTGTGGGGAAGGAGGCACTATCCAATTAGGGATAATTTCACTATTGCATAGGTAATTATGTTAGTCATTTGCATGCCAATTTTCAAAGGAAATGGAAGTATCCAACATACCCCAAATCATCTTGTATGAAGAAGATACCAAAAAAATACAACTATATGAATGAGATTTCAACTTCTTTTTGAGAATGAATTTGTTGGAAAAATCAAAATTTGAATGGTCAACACAAATTCTTCCTTATCTAAATCAAGAAAAAAAATTCGAACTATTATGAATTTACACTAGAATTTGGGCTAATTGTTCTCATGTTGTCATAGAACTATCATTTTTAGTGCATTGAGTGAAAGTTGAATTTCTTTTCATTTTCAACCACACAAAATTAATAAAAAAATTAAATAGAATTTATATATATATTTGGAAATTTTATAATATAGAGCACAAATTTGCATCTTTGGTAAAAAATTCACTTTCATTCTCTAAAAATTGACTTCATATGAACCTACCTAAGCTTTCAAAAAACTTTTAAAAAGCTCCAAAAGAGCCTATAAAACTTTAGGGATTAATATTCATAATTGAACTTCAAGAAAAATCATGTATGAATAGAAGATAGAATGTCCTATATGAATCAATGTTACAAATATTATGGAGGTGTAACAATTATTTATTATTATTTTTAAAGTGATATTTTTATCATTAGTTCAAGCCTTTAGGGGTACACTACTAGTATTTCACTTATATACAAGAACTTGTTATTTTCATGTAGTTATGAATTTTAAAATTCTTGTATTGGTTTCTTATTTTGTAAAGACTTGAGGAGTTTAGATTTCTAAAAATGTAAAGAAGCGTTTTAGAGAACAACTTAGAGGAAAATGATAATGATGACTACAAAGATGACTATGAAACAAAAGTTGCAAACTATTGTTTTTAGATCATATTCCAATGGTTGAATTCACTATGATATGAACCAATAGTTCTTAATAAACTTTGAAATCCAAAAAATTAAATTGGTGAAATTAATTGTGAATAGATTGTTAGTGTCTTGCAAATTATTTTGATATGATCATAAAATAAAAAATTCTTACTATGATTATCTTTTAAGATTTTTATATAACTAAATTAGTATATTCATTTTTGAAGGATCTAATTTTGAACTAGAAAATTCATTATTTGAATTAAAATATAATTGTATGCTTTTTACTATAGAATTTGTCCAAAAAGGAATTTTAAAACATTTATTAACTTGTAAGAGAGTCAACATCCACTTGTAAGTTTGGAAGGAAAAAAAATTGGAAAGATGTAGATCTTATGCCTAGATTCTTGTTTAATCATAATGTATATTGCGTCAAAAGCAATAGATCTATATTCTTCATTACATCTAACTATCATAGATTGGATGAATGAAATTGGGCATCTTTGTTGGACAAAATGGCCCTTGCAAGGATGAAAATAAACAAAAATGGATCACTTGGGCAATCCAAGGTTTGAAAAAAAAATTGTAATTTTTTTATTCCTACAAAAAAAGATTTAGACAGAATATAGGTGATATACATATAGATATCACTAGTAGAAAGCCTTGTTTAATTGGATGTTCTTGCGTCAAAGTTGACGGATTTTCTTAAGCATCCAATGTAACATCTTCATGTGTTTATGTCAATAATGACATCCAATGTAGTATAAAGTTGTTACATTGGATGTCATTGTTGACATAAACACATGAAGATGTTACATTGGATGCTTAAGAAAATCCGTCAACTTTGACGCAAGAACATCCAATTAAACAAGGCTTTCTTCTAGTGTATATTGATAAATAATTGTAGAGTTAAGTTGTTAATAACACGTTAGAACATTTCGTCTTCTTTCTATAAGTTTTCATATTTTTTCTATAGTTTCTTTGCCATCTTGGATGAACAATATGTTTTTAGAACTCTAACTTTTGGATTGACATGCATAAACGCTAAGGAGCATGAGAGCTCTTATAACCAGTCACTTGCAATGAGGTAACATAGGGGCTTTCCAAAGTGCCCTTGTGCCTAAAAGCATCACTTGATGACATGCTCACAATGTAAACATCTCTTAGATCAATATATACATATTGTAGAATGAATGATTTTTGAACAATTATCCAAAACTTTAACTTGTATACATATAAAATCTTGACTAGTCTAATAATAGAAATCATGCATGATAGTACGGTGACTTTAGGTGTTTCCACCTTAGAATTTAGCAAGAGTTTGTTTGTTTGTATTCGGAGGATTGGCAACCATTGATGACTTTCCCTTTAATTTTTAGGCTTTTGGATGGAAGTACCAAATTATGAGTGGATGTAAGAGGCACGACATTGTCCAATTTTATCTTCAATTTTATATTTATATTGTTTTTGTGAATGCAAATCTTGCTAACTTTAACCTTATGACATATTGATTCTAAGGTAGAATTAGTTTTTTCTAACCCTATAACCATTCTCGAGCCCTACTTCTTCATCCAAAATGAACTAGATCATAATACAATTTCAATGAAATAATGATGGATTCTTGTCCCTTGGATTCCTACTTTTTGAACAACGTTTTTTAGTATATGTCCATGGACATTGATAGGAAGTTATTTCTATATCTAATGGTCATGATTGACATTCCTTGTTGAATAATTAATCAAAGATGGAAAAAATGATTTGGTAAATAATATAAAATTAAAAGGTTTGTTTTTCTCTCCTATACCAAAAAGATAAAATTGAAAAAAATCCAAAAATTCTAGCATGTATTTTCATAAACATTTTTTGATAACCCTTGCTACTAAGTATGGTACCTTTCACTTTGGAAATACAAATTTAAATTATTCGAGTAATAAAATAAAACACTCTCTAAAAGTCTAATCAATACTAATTAGGCCAGTTATGATACTAAAATCTTAACACTTCAAGTTCTTTGACTATGTTTTTACCAAAAACACTCCAAAATTGCCATTTTTAGTACAAATACCAAATTTTAGAAAAATGAAACATTTTAGGATACATATAACCTTAGGATCTTGTAGTACTCTGGTTATTGAAGATGTAAGAAAAGAATTTAGGAATTTTCACCATGTGGATTGTAAGATAGTAGCGATTGAATATATAGAAATCCTTTCAGGGCCCTGCAAAAAACAAGGCAGCTGCACTTGTATGAAAAATACTCAAATGGTGGTGCTTCTTTGTATTCATTCACCAAATCAAGTTGGTTACATGTTTGAAATTTTTTAGATCATTTGGAATTTTACAACATATAGGAAAAAAAAAAAAGTAGATAAAAATAGAAAATGATTCAAAATACTATATTGTTAACAATTTAGTTATGGAATTGAAAATTTTCAATCCCCGTGGTTCTAATGTTGTAATAAAAAATCTATGCCCTATAATTTTATTTTTTTCAAAAAATATTGAAAATTGAGTTAAATAAAGGACTTCAAAGTTTATTTTAGAATAGAGAATTCATAATTGCCCGCAAACTAAAACTCAGTCTTGTAACTTTCATCTCATTAATCAAAATGGAATGATTCAAAGCTTTCCACGTGCATATAATCTATGAAAATAAGTTCAAACTTTTATTTCTTAAAAAAGTGATTTTTTTGAGTTGCCCACTAATTTTTTTGTAATTTCAAAAAAAGATTACATATCATGCAATAACTTTTTTTATCCATGTAGTATAAAATTATGGAAATTTTTGTGCCTTAAAGCTACTCCTACGGCACATGTTGTGTGAAAATTTCAAAGAAAAAAAACAAAAATTTCATTCATAGTGAGCTGTCCAAAATCACTATATTTCCAAAAAATGCAATTTGGTCTTTTAAAGGTTTAAACGACAACTTCAACCCCTCGTGCTTGGTTTTGAGAGAATCATCAACAAAAAGTGTCTTTTATATTTATTTTTTGAATGCTTTTAGCTACTAGACTCACTTCAACAATGAATATAGCTTGCGAAACATTGTATTTAGGCTACAAAGTGGCAAAATACTATTTATTATTCACTTATACATATCTTGATTGTACAAATTGTGGACAAGCAAGAAGACCGGTATCCCTTGCTTCAAGGAGATTTTTTATTTCCCTTTGGACTACTCTTTAGGCAAGTGACTCTCGTTTAACCCTTAAAAGACATTTTTGTTCTTTAGGAGGTAGTCTAAGAAATTTGCCATAATGTTTTAGCGCGGGCAAGCAAGAGAACAACTCATGGCAAATGGCTCTGTGTACAATGCCACTCTGAACTCAACCCTTCTCTCTCTCTTGGGCAACCTTGCAAAGAAGCATCCCCCACCTAAGAGCATCTCCACCAGCTCTTCCATTTTTCTATCTGTTTATTGAGCTTGGGACCTCAAGTAGGGATGAGACCTCTCGAGTTTTCCATATGAGCCTCTGGATACAAAAATGGAAAAGAGTTTTACAGAAATATGTATATTTTAGAGATACAGGTTTTGGATAAAGGTTGGTGCGATGAAATTTTTGTATCTCTATTTGTAAATGAGGTCCTCTCCCTAAAGCTTTAGGGATACGGAACTCACTAGTGGGGATGCTCTAAGCACTTACTGATCCAAAACGATCTCCAAAAGGGGATGAATATTTCAAAGTGGTTCAACTGCATTTGATGCCTATAGGGAAGAGGGGGAAAACACAACAATTTTTGAAAAGAGCCATACACAACAACTTCCAAAATTCTTTTCATTCATTCGATAGAAGGCCTAAGGGGCAAAAAATATCTTTTGAAGGGTTAAAAGTTAATATGAAGAGAAGGTGAATTTCATAAAATGATGGCCATAGGTTGCTTAACCTAGTTATTTGTTAAGGTAGACTAGTCCATTTTCCCCAAATGCCTAGTTCTATCATCCTACTCTTGACTCCAATTCCAGCACAAAACTCATCCAAATTTGTTCATTTTTGTAACAAAATCAGTGCATTAATGCCAACAAGGGGTAACATGTCAATTCTTTAATGGTGGATACTTAAATACTATTGGATACATGGAAAGGCACTTATGAGTTGTTTATAGGACATCTATGACTCCACTCCATATATGGTTTTGTAATTTCAAGGCAAACTACATTAGAAATTCACAAAAATTACAATTTTAATTTTAATTTTTTAATTCTATTTGGGTTTGATTTGTGAAACAAGCAAACACCTTCTAAAAAATATGTGCCCCTCTTGGAGTTGGCCCCTGTCAAAAGGCTGGTAATAGGCTTGTCTAGTTTACTGGCCCTTGTCAAAAGAGTCTGATGCCTACTCCAGTTTTAGGAATGCATTGATCCCTCCAAAAATTCGAAAATTCTCCGTAGGAACGAGCTTTCATCGACGGTTTCTCATCCCCGGTTTCTCATCCTCGGCTCATCACCAGAGAGCCAGTTTCCTTGGAGGCGGGAAAGACGGCGGACGCCAATGCTGCTGCATTTCCGTTTGCACAGTCTCCTACACTCTTCTGAGTTCACGAATCTTTTTTTGCTGGGTGCTGCAAGCTTTTTCTTAACAAATTTGGTGCAAGTTTGCAGTATTTAGGTCACAGACAAGTGAAGGAGGGGAGGACGTGCAGAAGCTTAGAACTAGGGAGGTGAGACGGAGAGAATTAGAGAGTGTGCGGAGCAATGGCGACGGTGGCGAGCAGCCCGTTGGTGTCGTATGAGGAAACCCGGAAGCAACGGGTAGAGGAGAACAAGAGGAAAATGCAGGCGCTCGGGTTGTTCGACTTAGCGAAAAGCATGAAGCCCGTCAAGAACAAGGAGCTCGTGAGGAAGTCGTCGAATGGAAGGAAGAGTAATGAGGCGCCAGGGGAGGCCCGACGATCGTCCCGAATGGCCGGGAAGCCTGCGGTGAGTTACCGAGATCAGCTGGACATGTTGCCGGGAATGCGAATGCGGATTAGTGCCCGAGATCGACAGCCCTTGGCGCGTCGCTACTTGTCCGACACGGCGCGCATGGCGGCTATCGATGCGGCGGAGGAGGTTTACAAGGGGATCAAGAACCCGGCCTTCGTGAAGCCGATGTTGCGTTCGCATACTGCCAGTTGTTTCTGGCTCGGGCTGCCTGCCAATTTCTGCAAGGAGTACATGCCGGATCGGGATGAGTATATGATCCTGGAGGATGATAAGGACACGGAGGCGGAGTGCCTCTATTTGGCTCATAAAGCAGGATTGAGCGGGGGTTGGCGCGGGTGGTCACTTGCGCATGAACTGGTGGACGGCGATTGCTGCATCTTTGAGCTGGTTGAGCCACGGCGGTTTAAGGTGCAGATTTTTCGTTGTGAAGAAGACTATGAGGAGGCAGATGCGGACGAGGATGTTTCAGAAAAGAAAGTTGAGACTAAGAAGAAAAAGGCGGCCGTCAATGTAAGTGACAAGACGACTCCCGCCTCAGCACCGCCGGATCTAGTCAAAAGCAAGAAGTTCAGTACTGGTTCGGCACGAAAGCTTGGTCTCGAGGAAGGGGAAGGGAGCGAAGAGGAAGGAAACGAAGAGTCGCCAAAACCGTCCAAAAAGGTGAAGCGAGAGGTTGACAAAGATGTGGATGGGCCGATGAGGTCATCGAAGCGTAAGCGTGGGAAGGGCGATGTTGTTGCAACTCCTCAAAGTGATCAGAAAGCATTGAAATCCAAGAATCAGAAGAAGGACCAGGAAGAAGAAGAGGATGTAATCGAGTTAGACAGTGGTGACGATCAGGACGAGGACGAGGACGACGACGACGACGATTTCAAGATGCCTGCAGCAGCTAGAAACAGAAGAAGGACCCGGAAGGAGAGGATGTAAGAGAGTTGGGCAGTGGTGAAGATAATGACCACGATGATAAAGAATTTCAAAAGCCTGCAGCAGCTCAAGGCAAGGACATTCGATCAGGTATCGGGTAGGCCGATCACGAGATCACTGCCACCCAGTAACTCATAGGTGAGATCATTCTCCACGATCAATGTGCCTTGTATGCAATCGCTGTTCTGCAGTTAGGGTTAAGAGGTGTAGTTGTAATATCTACATTTCTTTGAGAATTGCTCAATTTGGCCATTTTATGACGGTTGTTGTGATTTCCAGGTTCAACATGCCCTAGTTTCGTTACTGCCTGGTGCCAATCATGAGGCAATTGGAGTGGGCTTGTTGCGTACCGTCGCGAGGTAACCACCGTCGCTGCTTGATTTCCATCATGGCTGGATTTTGCAGACAACTTTTCGTCTGGGCCGTGATTCTTTGCGTAACATCCAGTGGTGTGCAATGAATTGTAAACTAAATTGCTCAGTTCATGATCTAGCAAAATCAGACATTGATGACAGGGTTTGGGTTTTACCTCTATAGGATCAGAAAGCCCAAATTAGGCTTTTGACTAGTGATATGAAGACTTATATTTGTGTTGGACCAACATATGTTCTGTTCCTCGTTGGTTACTTTGACAAAATTTGTCAAACCTGAAATATATTTTTCACAAAATTTCAATCATATTGCTCGTTGCCATATCATGAATCTTTGCTTATTTGGGGGTTAGGGTATGCCCAGGACGTTACCTTTTGCGATGAGATCATTTTAACCCCGGAAGGTTCAAAGCCCTGGAATGGGTTTTAAAGAATTTCGGGTAGATTCTTCTGGTGTACAATTGTACAATATTTTTTTAAACTTCTTTTGGAGGTTAGAAAAACATAATTTTTTTCTGGGGTGTAATTTTTATTTCAATCGTTGCTTGGGAAAAAAAAGTTCTGCCCTCCTATGCTCAAAATGTTACACTCTGGCCAATAAATAAAAACTAAAATACTTCTTAATTTTGATTTTTTTCCCTTACAAAAATACTCATGTCTACATGAAAAGGTTTGATTTATTCAATTTTGATTAGTCATGAAGAGTCTTGTTTTGCAGGCAATCAAGGCATCTTCCAAAAAAATATGGTATAGAATACTTTTTTACCTCAATTGTCCCAACTTTTCAAAACAATAAGGTTCACTAGGTGTAAATTACTTGCCACAACAATCTCACCATTGGGTTGGACCGTTGGACATGTTTCAATTCCATTTTATAACTATTTTGTAAAGGAGGAAAATCAGTTTGCGTTCTTTTGAATTCTTTTCTAAAATCTTGATCTCAATTCTTCACCATAGAGATGAATTTCTGTAGTGCAGAAAATTTAAGTTAACAAGATTCAAATTCTAAAAACCTAGGATTACCACTTAAAAAAACTCTTTTCTTTGCCATTTTGAATACTAAATCTTACACTCTAAATGATAAAAGTTTCTGAATTTTTTTTTACACGTCCTCATACAAGACTCACACAAGATCCTATAGTTTGCATGAATATGCACCAAAACTAGTTTTTATTAATTGTAGCTCTTGGCACACCAGAAATGGCATTTTTGGAATGTTTTTCGATAAAGCATGGACACGAACCTTCAGGGGTTAAAATATATCGAACGGCAACAGTTAAAGGTTTTGCTGCATCGTTTGCAGCTAAGCATTTCGGTCGAGAATTGCAGAGCGCGTTCATGCAGGGACTGACAGAACTATGAGGGAAATGGTACCAGATCGATGTGCGGCATGCCTTTATGAATCATCAGTTTTGAGCATGAGTGCGAAACAAAACAATGCTGCTATCCTTGCAAGAATTCTCGCTCTTTTACATTTGATCACTTTCTGATTTTGAGAGAAATTTCATGATCTTACATGTAATTTGACATTGGCATGTATTTTTCTTGAACATCAAATAATTCTCTCTCAGAGAAGACAGAGAACACGTAACTACTGGAAACATTTCCGCTGCATGGTTGAAAGTTTCGCCTTCACTAACTAAAGCGTCTGTTGCAAGTGGCATATCAGCGCATGCTCAGAAGTGGGATTGGCATTTTTTTCGGATACTATTCACGATCCCATTGATCACCATAGATGGAAGCGGGTGAGTGCTTGAGTAGGTCGGACAAGCTCCGAAACGGAATGTTCCCTGCAGATATATTGGTTTGCTTTCTGAGGTTGGCACTTTTGAGTCTGCAAGGTTATGTCATCCATTCGATTCCATTCGAAGCTAGTGACGGTGTCTGCATTGATACTGCTTATTGTAAGGTACCGCTTGCATTGGACTATCCATCCTAAGCGTTGAGAACCCATTTAATGCTGCCAAGCAGGGAACTTGCGCAAGGGAACCAGTGAGCCCTAAAAGGTCCGAAGGTCCTAGAGTGGATCTCATGTTCTTATTTACAGTTTGGAGTAATTATATGGGGTTTTAATTTTATTTTGTGACAAGCACATGCGATGTTCTTTGCTTATTCTGGTGATACAAAATTTGACCTTTTTTTTTAATATTTTATATATGCCTCAAAATGATCAATTTAATTGTTTATTTTGAGACCCTGAATCTTTGGCCTTCTGGAGGTTATATTTAAATTGCAACCCACTGTTTGATCAAGGTTCGAATCTTCCCGTAAATGCCTGCCTTTAACCATCGATTCATGGGGATAATTTCCTTGGTTTTCTAATCTTTTGTAACTTTCTTTGCTTTTTCGACTGTGCAGAATCATGCCATATGGAAGGCACATCTTTCCTCTTTCCGTGTATCACCAAACGAGATGAAAGACTAGCAAGATGGCTACGTTGGTTGGGGTTTATGTACTGTAGAGTTCTTTACTAAAAGGCAAGAAATCATCTATTGAACACTAGGATGCTTATCAGCTTTACTCGGTGGCATTGCTGCTGTGTTGCTGGTTGCTTAGACCCCCGCCAGATTTTAAGACCATGAACCGTCTGTGGAGGACCCACAGTTCCCCTATTCCTTAAATTGTTGGTCGTGGCTAGCTAGGAGTCTCAAGTAAGTAGCGACGATTTCTTCTGATAAGATTGAAAATATTTTCCTCCAGAATTGAGCATCTTGGTACTCCCGTTTCTTGCACTCACTTGGTGAAACCAGTTTCTAGTGAATTGATTTTGCAGGAAAGCTACCATTTCACAGAGAGAAAATGTAATATGCTCGTCTTGTGTTTCTTGTATTTTTAGTCCCCTTCCTTAGTTCAATTAAAGAGTGCTATTTCATCATAGCTTGGAGATATCAGAATTGTCCTGCCTATAAGTAAAAATGTGTAGGCTCCTCAAGTTGGGGTTCGCGAGACTCATAACTGTTTGTGAACAAATTGGGAACCCCAAGCAGGTGAGCCCTTTCTCGAGTGTCGACGTTCCAGCACAGATGTCGAAGATTGTCGAATGGAAACTCCGGCTCATGATTTACAGGCTCACTTGCACATCGAAAACCGTGAAATGCAACAATATGAACTTGTGAAAACCGTGAAATGCCCCCTGAGAACTGTCATTTCTTCCTTCCTTTTGCAAGCACCTCAATCACACAGGGTGAGGCCTGCAAAGGAATGGGCACTTCAAACTTGTGAAGGCCTTCCATACGAGAAGTGGGAGTCGCTGGCTTCAAAGCAAAGAATCCCACATGCCTGCTCAGCGTTTCTTGGACTCACTTGGCGGAACCCGTTTCTAGTGAGTTACGCCTTCCCTACTTCAACCCGCACGTCGTCGAACAACACACGCGAGGTATCAATTAAACCGCACATTTCGACGTATCCCAATCGACCCATGCATTTGGCCCCCCAACAAATGAAATGCGACCTATGAAAATTGTGAACCCGAAGCACAAAACCAAATGTCATGCCGCCAGTGTGAAAAGGCACCTGCAGAAACGGCGGCTTCCAACTCGCACCCCAGCATAAACGACCAAGCACGATCGCATTATAATCGCATCTCAGGGGAATCAAGATCATGTTCGTGGACTGCGAATTCCGTCAACGGTCAACTGACGGAAGACATTAAGGATTTTATCATTCGAGAGTTTATTTCTCATCCATTGTTTTCCATTTACCCCATATTGTTTTTTTCCCATTACCCCCCTCCCTCCCAGGTATAAAATACGGAGGACCTCCTAGCCTACTCACAATTCTCTTTTCACAAATTCTCTTCTGATAATTCTCTTCTTTTCACAAATTCTCTTCTGATAATTCCCAAGTGCGAAGTATAGAATTTTGGGGTTTTGCAGATAGCGACGCTCTCTACTCACAATTCTCTTTGGCCTGCCCTCGCTCGCAAGTACGAAGTACAAAATTCTGGGGTTTTGCAGATAGCCATGCTCTGTACTGGCACTTCTCAACTTCAATTAGTTCGCGGCGAGGCGCGAGGCTCTCCAGTAGCGCTTCTCTTCTGCCTTGAATTAGTCCGCTGCGAGGCTCGCCATTCTCACTTCTCTTCTGCGTAGCTTCTTCCTCCTTTCTTCAAGAGACTGCTTTGCGTCCTGTCTTGTGCGATGGCGAAACAGCACACGCTTTGCTACCACTGCGGCATTGAATCCGCGGAGAACGCATTCAGGTACTATGACAACGGAAAGCGAAGCCAACCGCGCTACCAATGCGGCAACTGCCAAAAATTCTTCACCATGGGTTCCCATGGCCGCCCCCAAGGCAGGACCTACGCCAAGCAGCGGAACGTGGATCCCCCAGAACTCAAGGGATTGACAAGAGAGTGCCGTTGCTGTGGTGTGGCGGACAATGCGCCCTTCAAATATTACAACAACTCCAATCTCTCACAACCACGATTCAAGTGCTTGAGTTGTGGACAACAATTCCAAATGCGCTTGATGGGGACGGGTGAAGAAAGGCGCCTAGTGCACACCTCCTCCTACCAAAGGCCACCCACAAACGATCGCAAGAAGTTGGCAAAGTTTGATGATGCTCGTGATATTAGTGGGCAAATGCAAGCGGCTGTGGATCCCTGGATGCCCGCCCTTGAGCCTGGCTTGGAGTTGTTTCCGACTTTGAGCGATGAGGATGCAAAGTACCTCGATTTAATCGAAGATGGCTTGAAGAACGAGAACGAAGCTCCTCCACCAGCAGTTGTACTGAGGCTCCAATTGTGGGCCTCAAAGCTGCCTCGAAATTGTCGTCAAAGGATGCCGTTGAATGACATTCATGGCCCATTAGCTAGTGCAAAAGTCTAGATTGCAGTTACTGTATGTTGCTAGCAATGTAAAAAAGATTCGCATGAAATCAATGCGCTATTTAGAAACCGCATATAAAAGTATGATTGATTGAAAGTAGGTTGAAAGTGTGATTCGGTGATGGTCTAAAACCGACACTGAAACACTTGAACAAATTTATACCTGGTCTATTTAAAGTAAAGACACATCATTGACAAAATTTGCGTCACATATTGAGCACATGAATGATATTTTGATTTTTACTGTGAAATGAATTGATGTTTCTATATTGTATGATTTGGCATTGTCTTTCTGGTACATGCGGGTCAAATGAGTGGTTTTGTCTGATTACATATTTCCACATTATGCATGTTCCCAGTGCTTTTTGTGTCTGTTTTCCATTAAACGAGATGTTTCCGGGATGATGCACGCACAGAAGTGCTTGCACACAGCACCTTCTCACTATGATTCGACAGAATTCACACTACTAACTCTCTCTTAGGAGCCAAAAGTTCACTACCTTAATCAGTAATCTTTATTACTAATCTTTCCTGGAGTGGAGGCAGATTAGTTGAGTGGTGTTAAGAAAGTTTGCTTCCACACGTTGGGAAGCCCCAAATCTCAACGCAGATAAGAGTAGTGTATTGAACTTGGCAAGCAAGTTACAAACCGCAAACCCATCCTCTGTTCGCGAAATGATACATGGCTTGAATTGTAGAGTACAGTACAGGCTGGATGATCGTCCAGACTGCGTATGACTATGCCTTCCATAATTTCAAGTCTAAGAATATGCTGTTGAAGCTTTTGACCAACTTAATAATTTTTTCATTATACATTTCTGGGGTAATATCCAGGAAATGAATGCTATTTGAATGGAATGTCTGCAGATCCTTACCATGGAGGTTTCCCAAACCAGCGAGCTGATGGCTAATTTCATTTTCCATTCCGCTCGTCCTTATCCTTGAGTGCAACCAATATAGACTGGAAGCTTTATGATCGAGGATTGAAGAGGATGCCATCTGGAATGACGGATTTTGCTGCGGACTACTTATTTCATGGTTCTCCCATGGATGTTCCAGTGTCCAATTTCTGTCTAAAATATAGCAACTTGCGCGAAGATCTAAGTGTCAGGAATAGCCATCACTAGAGCACAATGATCCACGTTCTTTGAGGAGAAAAGATGAGAGTAGAGCCTCTGAATTGCTCCTGCCCAATGCTTATGTACCCATTAATAATCAAAACGCTCAAAAACATCGCCATTGATGCAAGCAATCAGGATAGAGGTTCGCTTGTTGCAAAGTAAAGCTAAAGTGAACTTAGAAAGAGATGATACGGCTGTAACATGATACGACGGCATTGCGCATGTGCTTCCCATGAATTGAACTTCAGATTAGTCTTACCAAATACTCCTCCGTAATACTTGCTCTGAACATAGTAACTGGGTTGAAAGGGAAACTGTGAGGATGCAATTGCATCCAGAATTATAGCTCCGCCTCAGTAGAGTTGCCAGCTCCACATAATGCTCAAATGGTGCACAAATAGTCCCCCAGTCCAAATCTTAGCAATGTTCAAGAAACTAGAGAAGCTCGGCATTACCTGAAATTCAAATCCTCAGAACTGCCACAAAGTCGGCATTCACGAACCTGGATCTCCTAGCTAGGGTTGCCCTTCCAATGACGGACATTAGGGATAATCCTTCCTGAGTATAATATCTGAATAACTACTTGCTTGTACACAGCTTCACGACCGAAACACATGGACTCACAATTTCAATCCAATTAAGGGCATACACCTTCTGTTCAACGTCAGCATTTCCTTCCAAATTGTGAGAACATATTTCATCTGAAAGCCATACAAGTGGCTAATTACAATATGAAGCAAAGGTAACTATCAATCAGTGTGTTTCTATTTATTCAAGCAGAACGGTCCTGACTCAAACAAACTCACCGATCGTTCTTCAACTACGAAACAAATTAAATAGGCATGATCTCCTTGGAAGAGCAGTGACTGTCCGGCCACAAAGGGAAGGGGGAAACGGTGCTGGCAAGAGATAGTGGGGAAACACCTGAGTCGTTTTAGGTTCCGTTTCCCGTCACGAAGGAAACGTCAGGGAACGGTGGAGCTGGACCTAGGCGGCGACGGCGGCTGCTGCGTCTCCGAATCGCTTGTACTCCAGCATCATGTTGTTGTCAGCGGACAGCCCAATGCAAGCACGCATGATGGATATCCTGTAAATTACTTGACTATTGTATGATTATATTTCATGGATATGTTGCTGGTCTAGTGTCTTTTGTAGGTTTCCTATACTTTGAACTTTGAAAATCATAGAATAATTATTGCACATTCAAGTGTTTTTGCACATTCAAGTGTTTTTGCACATTCAAGAAATTATGAAACCAATTGAATGGGGTCATTTCCTCTCGGAGTTGCTAACATTTGTTGAGGGAAAAAAAATGAGTTTTGGTCGCCCAGCTTGCAAGACCAGAAAAAGGGTTCATTTTAGGCGCTTCTATCTTTACTCATATGCAATTTGTTTACGGTGAAGCTTCGGGATTGCGTGTTTTGGGGGATTTTGGAAAGGAGGCATTGTGGCACAAATGTATTGGGAGTGCAACTAGTAGTTCAACCTTTGCAACCTCCCGCCCACCCATCTTTGCATAAGAAATTGGGTGTTCTTTTTAATATAAATTCCAAATTACACATCACTAATTTGCAAATCACAAGTTTCCAAACATATAGGTTTGAATCATATGATAATAGAGTGGTAATATTTATTAACACAATAACACCAAAGTCAAACTAATCAAGCACAATTTGATGTAAGAGATGGGCTTTATTCTGACTTGCCTTTTCTAAGATTTGGGGTAATGAAAACTAATATTAAGGATCTAAAAAAGTAGTAGGAAAAGTTACAAATAATTGGCATTTGTAGAAAATAAAAAAATTATAATGTACTTGTGTAAAAATATAAAAGCATTAAATTTGAGTTGATATAAGTAACTAAAACTCTTGACTAGCCATGCAAAGTGCTTAAAAATAATTTAAAACAAGCATCAAATTGGTTGATGCATTTATTGGTAATCCAACTGTCAATTATTGCTTCTATATCCTATTTAAATTTTGAAAGTAAATATCTATCTATTTTGGAGGCAAAATGTTCTATTTTCAAAAACATTATTCATTTCTCCAAATTCCAAACAATTTTTAAGTAATTGAAATAAGTAACAATAGTGGACTCATACCTTATTGCTTTTGAAGGAAATAAATGGTCAACGGATTTGAGCTTACAACATTGCTAAAAATAAACCATACATTCAAATTGATAAGAATAGAAGAACAAACTTCAGTACTTCTACTTCCTTTATAGATTTGATCTGGTATATAATTTTTCTCAAAAATGAAATAATATAAGGAGAAGTCTATGATTTGTTGTCATGCAAAGAAAAATAATAAGTTGAAGCTAAATTGAAATGCAATCTAATAGAAGGTTTGAATAAAAGGTCAAATGAAAGATGGCATCTCATGATTTGTAGGATAACTCAAATATTTCTAATAATCACATGTACTATTCATACTAGATTTATTTTTTAAAGCATTCTAAATGGAGGTATTGACATTGTCTCACATTGTTAACAAGCCTTATTTTAGTGGTTCAAATTACACATCTAATTTAGTGTTGAATTCAAGGAGAAAACTAAACTTGTAACCACCTTCAGTTGTAAACTTTAAGGCACCATGACAAAGATCATGATGAAGAATTTTTGCACATTAACAATCCTTGTGAAGTAAGATGCAAGTGTCAACATAAATTTGGTAGGTACAATGAACTTTGAGTGAATGTTTGAAGGGAGTCCATTTGGTGCATACTAACATTTGGTGCATACTAAGAAATTATATCATAGCGTAGAGCAAAAGTTGTCGTGAGGACCAGAATCCTTTTCTATCTGAAATGCAATCGTGTACAAAACATGAGTGCATTCATCATGAAAGGACAGCACAACGAATTCACAAAAGCTTCGCTTGAGAATTGAGTTCTGCATTAATAAAAGATACGTGATAACAGCAAAAGGATTATCAGAAATTGTGACTGCCTTGCAAGTTATCATGCCGCCTGTCTGACTGAAACAAACTTAATAAGCACTCTGTAATGTTAAGATTTCCATCTTCACTCACATTTCTAGTCATTGAAGGGTACAAAAGCAGTAGCAAATGAAGAAAGCAGGTTTGCATACAGCGACAAGAAGTGGGTCAAAGAAAAGAACATTGCAAAAAAAACATCTTTCAGATGTTGAGCACCAACGCGGATCTCCATTGACAGGAACGATCCGATTGCTATCAAAGTTTGATCAATGCAGACAGCCACTCATGCTCTAGCAACTAACCAAACCTCATCTCAGCATTGCAGTGATGGACGAAGCTATCATCTTCGAAGCTCTTACCACGGATATTATATTCAAAATTAGGGTTGCATACCCTTGCTATTGACCCACCAACATGCCAAACCTAATGCCCGCCATGCAACCCAAGCCGACGGAGACTGCTACTGTACAATGACGCCACGGCGTATGTTCCAAGGACGAGTAGAACATCCAGTAGAGCGTCGATACCGACTCCAAACCCCCTGCAAATTCAAGAAATTTGAACACGGCAGCAGACGAAGGTAGGGTGAGGGAAGACACATTGTACCCCAAGGGATAGGCTGCGCTTGAAACCGCCACCGCCAGGATCGTCTTCCACCTGCACAGTGACATTTTGTGGCAGGAATTTTAAACAAAAAGCTCGAAGAGAAAATTCTAGGCTATTTCCATAAGACAATCAGCCGAAAGATAAGAAACTGCTACAGAAAACGTCAAAATGCACCAAAAATGCACCAAGTTGCTACGAAGTTATTGAAGAGCTGGAATGGCTGTCAAGTGCCAAAGGCTGTAACAATTTCGCTAAATTTTTAGCGAGTATGTATATGATCAGATTTTATAGTACGCATTTCTTGTAAAATATAAGCAACACCATAATAAGCAATTAAGCATTAATTCTCCCTGAAAAGAAGGTGATCTAGCCGCACCTTCCAGTACGGCTACCATGTTAATGTAAGGCCTCCATTCACCATACAGGTGAACTGTAAACCTTTTCCTACAACAATCTAGAAACTTGCACCATCTACCATTTTGCACATTTATTCTGTGTTAAGCTAAAAATCAAATTGCAAAAAACTAAATGTCAATACATGAAGAATTTTCAGACTTAAAGCACAAATCAAAACTCACATGTATGCTCAATGGAGCCTCTAATGTTCTGTATGGTTGATGGGACCTCTACCTTACCTAAAATTTTCCCATTTATTCTCAAAACCAATTGCAAAAAAATAAATGTCGATACATTAAGTATTCTCACAAATCGAAACTCACGCGTGTGGTCAATGGAACCTCTAATGTTCTGTATGGTTAATGAGACCTCTACCTTAGTTTTTTTCAAGGACTTAAATGGTTGAAGTCACTGCACCTGCTCGAGTATTTTCACCCTTAGCACCAATCCAAACTCCCATTGTATGGTCCACGGTGCCTCTACTGTTCTGAATGCTTAATCGGACTTCTCCCTTCGTTAGTTTTTTCTTAAGAAATAAAATGGTTGAACATCACAGCACCTGCTCTTGGTGCCGAAGTACAGCGGCACTGCCACAGCCGCTCCTAGGGTTACAAATTGCGGCGCCAAAAACACGAGAATACCCGGAAACTGCAGCAACCATCGTCCCGAGTTCGCCAAGGAGAAGAACCAAACCCCATAAGCCAAGTTCCGTATCCCCACCACCACCACTGTCAAGATTCCACCCATGATGGCGCGCTCCCTGACTCTCGGAGAATCGAATTCCCGTTTCGCAAGCTCCTGCATCTCCCGATCCGACAAGCCCTCATCAGCAGGGTGAGTCTTGTTGGGCCCAGTTGGGGGGTCGCTCGTCAAGGGCGCCACCACCAAGATGGTGAGCCCGCCTCCGATCACAAACGCCAGGGAAGAGAACACGCCGGCTTTTGTGTCAAGAGTGTCCGCGATCAAAGCGATGGTGAGAGCACCGGCTAAGAAACTTTTGAGGATGCCGTAAAGCCACGGCTTCGGAGACGGCTTGAAAATGAAGATGACGGAGACGGCGCCGATGAGGGCGCCCAGAGTGGCGAAGTAGGAGATGCCCTGGGCCACGCGAACCGCCGAGTGGGGACGGTTCACCATGCTCGCGATCTGGTTCTGGTGGCGCACCATCGTGCGATGCGCGAGAGAGAGGCACCTAGCAATTGTCACAAGCAGAAGCTCGGTAAGCTTGGAATAGAATTAAAACACACACAATTAGAACGACGATCTACTAGAAGCACGTGAAGTCCTAGAACTACGAAACGCAAAGCACCGTTGTCAGCGCTATATTATAAACAATGAACTCAAATCTGCGTAACAAAATCAGCAGAACCGAGGTGCAACGACATTTGCGAGCTCACTAGCGAGCTTCGTAACAGGTGAATGTCCGCACAATACTAGAGGGTTAGGTAACAATTCAATGTCACAATCACAAGCTGGGTAATTTTAGAATCTATTCAAAAACAACGATCCACTAGAAGCACGTGACTAGAACTACGAAACGCAAAGCAACGTTGACAGCACCACAATATATCAAAATCTGCGTAACAAAATCACCAAAACCGAGGTGCAACGACATTTGCGAGCTTACTTGCGAGCTTCCTAACAGGGGCCCAAAACGTGAAAAACGCTAGAGGGTTAGGTAACAATATCGCAATCAGAAGCTGGGTAAGCTTGGCATTGATTCCAAAACACACAATTAGAACTACGATCCACTAGAAGCACGTGACTAGAACTAACGCAAAGCACCGTTGACGGCACCACAGTATAGACAATGTTTCAAATCTGCGTAACAAAACCAGCAGAACCGAGGTGCAACGACATTTGCGAGCTTACTTGCGAGCTTCCTAACAGGGGTCCAAAACTTGAAAGTCCGCACAACGCTCGAAGGTTATGTACATTCGTCACGTTCCTGCAACAATGCAACAATGCAGCGATGGAAAACGTGAGTAGCTTAAAATTGATTCAAACACACGCAATTAGATCCGCTAGCGAGCTTCCAGAGGCACGTCAAGTCTAGAACCAGGGACCGTTCCAACTACCGCATTGCGGACAAAAGATTCATGTGCTCGTGACAAAATTGGCAGGGAGGATGAGCAACCACGAGTGAAGCGATTCGGGAGCTTACTTCCTTGCGAGATTGGTCTAAAACCCTAAACCCCGGCGGACTTCCAGAGGTTTCCCCCGTCAACTGAATGGGACATAATCGAGCACGACTAGAAGGGACGCGGAGTCGATCGAAATGGAGAAGGCTACGGCGAAATTGAGCCACGGACAAAAGCTACGATGAAGATCTGTCGGTGAGTAGTGTGATGGGGTCTGAGGCGATTGAGAAGCGGCATGCGCGAGCTCGGCGCTGCGCGCAACCGCGTGTTTGGGTTCCAAAGTTCGGTTGGCTTGCCGAAGTGCAGACTTTGCAGACTTTGGGGGGCCGGATTTCAGTGAGAGACTGACGCTTCTGGTTCTTCCCACTCTTGATTGGTAACTAGGCCTCCATTTGGGGGCTAATAAAATTTGATTTCCCATAGAAGGCACTATTAGAGCATCCCTTATGGTCCTTTAAATTTTGGCCCTCCAAACAAACGAAAAGTAGCCCTCCAAACCATGATCAAGGCTGCCACACATCATTGCACAAAAGGAAGAAGGACAGTGGTACGAGGACCAATTCTACAAGGAAAAGATGGTCAATGTGTAAGGTAGGAGGCTCGAACTCCGTTCGGGCATTTAGAACCGCCCCTATAAATGTTACTGGAATGGGCTGGAGGTGGTTCTTGAATTGACCTTCATTGTCATTAAATGAATCAAGAAAAATACTATTTATTATTGCAAGAGCCAATCAGTTTCCTTTCTTTTTCCATTTCTATTTAGAAGTCGCAGTGAACACTTTATGAAAGACCTAGGATCACAAATAGGGACCTACAACACATCTCGTTTGAAAATTCATAACTAATTCAAAAATGATCCAAAAAATGTGAAACAACTTGGGTTAGATGCCAATTCTTCTTCTCTTTCAAAAAAAAATTTATTCAAAAATATTTTGAGCAGTTTGACCTGCCCAAAATTCAGTTACAGTGCTTAGATGGTCGATTTATGAACCGACTACCTTAATCACGACAATATTCTGTCTTGTCTCTTCCTTTTGGAAGGGCTTGCCAAAAAGAGCCCCACATAACACGGCAGTCATTAGTGAGCCCGTAGTAGTGGATTGCTTGTTAGTGAGGGGTAGGGGTTCTCATTTTGTGTCAAAGCTTGTTAGACTTTATAATCGGTGCTCCATGTACTCATTTGAAAGACTACATGGGGATATTCTTACATATATGGTTATAATTTTTTACAAAGGAGGAATATGTTTCCCAATCATATGTGTATTGTATTAATACTATTTTATATTGAAAAAATCTTTACAAATCTTATTGGTTAATGGTTTCCTCCCTTGTTAAAAGTTATAACCATATAATGTAAGTTTGATTTATAACACACACTGTTAGAACTATTTAATGTACTCTTCCGTTTCTTTTTTAGATTGTTTTTTCTCTAGATTCAAATATTGTACAATGAATATAAGGTAAGAGTATCTCAAGTGCATATCAAAAGTTCATCTATGCAAAACATCATGTTCAAGACATAACATTCTAAACCCTTTATTGGAAGGTCTATGTGATACTTTAGAAAACGCAAGTATCAAAGAGAGAATGAAATAAAGTGGTTAAAGTTTGTAGCTCACATAAGAGATGATTTTGTCATGTCAATTTGATTGATATTGAATGATTCTATAGTGATTTTGGGATCCATAATCATTAGTATAGAATGTTATGGATGTAGAGAGTGGATCACTTGTATGCCCTACCATGCAACTCACAATTATTTTTACTTCCAACCAATGGCAAGTCAGGGGTGCTATTTTGTGAGCTTGTGAGTTTGCGAGCCTGTGAGCATATAATTTTTTAGAGATTCCATCTAAAATTTTTGGTCAAAATTTATTATTTTTGGTAAATTTTAGTAACTATTACCATGAACCTATTACCGTGGACCTATTACTATGGTCCCTTAAACAACCTTGATGTGCTACTTATTAGACTTTGCTAGATTTTAAGAAGAAGAAAAATCGGTTATTAATTAAAATTTGTTTGAAATCAACTGAGGTTGTTCCACTGAGATTATAATCACTCCCCTCTTGTTGCTTGGGTCCCCTCGGCGCCGAGGGGAGCCCCTTGCAATAGGTAGAAAAAAATTAAAAAATTAAAAAAAAAAATCTTATGTTGTTTTTTGTAAAAAAAAAATTCTCGTTGCAAGGGGGGCTCTCCTTGGCGCCGAGGGGACCCAAGCAGTAAGAGGGGAGTGATTAACCAAACAACTATTTAATCAATAAATAAAAGAGTTGATCCCTTAAAGGTCCTATAAAAGGACAATGATCCAATTTGGTGTAACCAAGCTCATTCCTTAAAAAAATAATCCTTGTCAACCAAATATTTTCTTCCAAAATCTTAACAAGTCCGATTACCAACACATCAAAGTAGAAGTGTAGTTACCTCTCATTGGCCTTGAGAGGACCCACACTACTACAAGATAGTAGTTCTTATCAATGATTTTTTTTTCTAAAATCTAAACAAGTTTAACAACAATGCATCAAAAGAATTTTTTTGGTATTTTTTTATTAGACCCCAAAAGACCCACATTGCTATAGGATAGTGATCAACCAATATTCTATATAAACTTATTTCCATCTCCATTCGTGTTTCACATCAATTAAGTTCATCATTTTCAAAATGTATACTTCTAATATTTTAGACAACATTGAAAATTATAATTTTCATGTGGATTCTATATAACCATAGTAATAGGTACACGATAATAGGTCCGTAGTAATAGGTACTAAAATTCACTAATAATAGTAAATTTTGGCCAAATTTTTAGACGAAGTCTATTATTAGAAATATTTGTAAGTTTTCTTGTGCTTCTTCTAATTTCTAAGCTCAACGCTCACAGAATCCCTATTCAACGCTCACACGCTCATGCTCACAAAATAACACCATTGAATGGCAAGTCACCTAGTATGTAGAAGCAAGAAAATCTCATCATTGATGATGTCAATGTACCAGTACTATTTTGAAGATGAGTAGTAGCATTTGGTGGAATTACATTGGCAAAAATGAAATTTTTTATGTACCAAAGAAAATATTTAGATGGGATCACATGTACATTTGTTGCTCACTTTAATTTCATCCAAAAAACACCAAAGTTGACTTGACAAATGGACCACTAGAGTGCTCTAAGTACACACAAATGAGCCACCTTTCTTTCTCCAACACTTGAAAAATGTACTTGAATGTTCAACACTTTTTAAATTCAAAATTGTCATAAATTTTAATGAGAAATTAATGAAAGGTGAAGAGATTTTTTGAAGCAACCAATGAAAGTTGACATTTCATGCTTCAAGAAGGTTCATTTAAAATGAGTTTAGTATTATGTATAGAATTTGTCCTATGCTTTCAAATGTGAATATTTATAAAATATTAATATGTGAGCTTTGATAAATTATGAAACAAAAAGATTGGATTTCTCTTAAGCTTGCTAATGATTTCAAAAGAAAAATTGTCATTCAACCACTTAGATAATGTAGTTGGGCTTGAGGAATGTCTCTTTTAGGTTCTTATATTTTACTTGGATCTCTTTGAGAATACATAACATTATTCATCAATTGTAAAAGGGTCTATTTATCCCCTACTAAATGGCTTACACCAAGTGTTTGCAAAGAGAGCTTACTCACACACGAGCCTATTGAATGCTTTGGGGAAGTATAGATTTTAAAGAGCGGTTAGGTTTGATGGAATGGTAGAATTGACAAAAAAAATTCAGTCAACAACACATGAAAGAAGATTGTTAGGTAGTTGAGTATTCAATGTCACTTAAAAATAAATTGTAATTTTACCACTTTGTTGTACAAACAAGCAAGATATTGATCTTCATTTAAATTTTTGAGGACTAATATTCATTTATCAACTTTGCAAGCACTAGGATATATGGCCTATAAAAGTCTTGGCATCCACGAGATGGATTATGCATGATTTCAAGAGCTTTATGTATAAGCTTCAAGAAAAACAAAGGACACATTGATTGTTGGCAACCTAGTCTTCAAAAGAACATTTTAGAAACTTGAACTTGTAAACAGAAGAGGACAAGAGGTGAGAATGTTTTTTAGTTTATCTATTCACAAAATTTTGAAATTTTGAAATTTGTGCATTATTTGAGAATTTGATTCAAACCCCGTGCAAGAAAAATTAGATTTTTCTTGCACAATACATTGAAAGTTTGAAAGATTGAAAGTTTTAAAAATATATTTTTTTGTTTCAATGTAGAGACACACATTACATAATTGGTCAATCTTTGATAGTATCAATAATTGCAAAAATTAATATTCTAAACAATGAAAACGATGTTAATTGATATCTAGAATGTAAGTTACATGAGGAGAATTGTTGATAGCACAAGTTGAAGCCTCAAGTTCAAGGTATCAAGAATTCTTACACTTTGAATGATCCAAAATCATTTATCAATTGTTTTATTTTATTCTTTTAGTAGGCAAAGAACAAGACACACTATAAGGAAGCCACGTCTAAGTAGACAGATTTTGTTGGACATCCAATGTAAGAACTTGTATTTTTATGTCAACAATGACGTCCAATGTAACATCTTTCATGTTGTATTGGACATCACTGTTGATATAAAAAATGGGTTGTTACAATGGATGTCCAACAAAATCCGTCTTCTTAGACACAACTTTCTTATAGTGACAAGATGACACTCTACATGTCTTTTAGGGGATCATTTTGTAAATATTTTATTCAAATAATAAAATTTCCAAAAATAAATCTTTGACATAGGTAGGACACTTTTTACCTCAAATGCATCATAAAAATGTCATAAAATCAATGGATTCATTTAATTTTGTTATGTCATAGATGTAATCAACTTCATACGTACATATGATATTGATTCAAATTTAAGTTTGATATACAAAGCTTATTGTTTTAAATTGTATTTTTTTATACTGCTAAAGCTCCTTACAAGCCAAAACAAATTTTGAGAAATTTTGCATTAGATGAGATTTAGTTGGTCTATAGGGTTGCGAGTTCTCTCGAGTTCCCAAACTATGGAACTCAGCTATTAATAGTAGCAGTAGAGCAACTGCCGCGTTAAATAATAATATATTTTTATTTTATTTATATTAATATATTAATATTAATATCAATATTTTTAATCATTATTTAATTATTTTTAATCATTATTTAATTTTTGTTAATCATTATTTAATTATTTTAAATTCTAAGTAGCGATGGCTAGTTCCCAGTATGGGGAACCAATTTGGAACAACCTTGGAAACAACCCTTCAATGTAGTTGAAAAACATCTAATGACATTTAAAATGAAGTATCAAATTTTGTTTTTTCTTCCACATTTTTTATGAGATTAGAGAAACAAACAAAATTATGGAAAATCTCATGTTTATGAAGATCCAATGGTTGAAAAAAAAATTATGCATTTTTTTGGTTTGGGGCCCAAACTTTGTCAAGAGGTAGGCAACATCATTTTATTTTGAAAATTTGTATACTTCTTACCCATTTGAAACCCAAGGATACAAAGAAGTATTTTTCGAAATCAAATCTGAAGTCCCTAAGTCTTTTTGGCAAAGGAATTTTGAGTTATGGGCCTCAAAATGCCAACCAAACCATATTGTCAAAATTTTGGGCAATCTTGAAAAAAAAAAAAATTGCTTGACATTGTAAGCTTCTTTTCACACATATATTATTCTTATACCCCTTGAAATTTATACATAACCCTAATACAAGTTAGGATTAAGATCCTATGGTTACAAATTCTAAAAAATGAATGAAATTTGATTAATAGCCTTTTTTTAGAGAGTGTTGATTTTTGGCAATTTTGTGAGTATTTGCCAATTCTTGAGACATGGATCTTTAGAGGTTAAGGTCCCTAATATAACCTTTTTCATGACACAACAAAATTAAATCAAACCATTGATTATATTAGGGTCCCTAATATAGTCCTTTTCATTATCACATCTTTTGATTACTCCCCCAACAATGGAAACTATATATCATACCTACTTTAATCCTACTCTAAAATTTATTCTACAATTTTACCATTGAGCATTGGTATGTCACAAGAAGTTGTATACACATGTGATGATAAAGGTTTCAATAGGAACAAAAAAATATTCAAGACTACTCAGTTTAAGACTTTCTCAAGATATATATACTTCTATGACGTTATTTTTGTTCATAAAACTATATTTTTATTTTCTCTACAATTACAAAATTTTAATAATCACATGCATTTTGGATATTTAGGGTGCAATATGAAACAAATTTAGATTTACTTTCAACAACAAAATTAACCTTTAAATGTCAATACAGATGTTTGGCGTTCGATGGATAACATAGAATCCTTCTAGTAGGACAAAAGTGCAACTATTCATCCTCAGAATTTTGTTGTGAAAAAGGGAGGACTTCTGACTTCTATTGAGTGCTTTTGCTATTTCTTAAGTCACTAATTCACGTGGTAATGAAAAGGGATGATTTTCAAGGTCATCTTGTTTGTCCTTTAAGGTTAAAGTCGTGGTCATTTTCTAACTTTGTTGACTTTTGGCTTTTAACTTCATATAATTATGGTGTTTACCTCAATTTCAACAATAGTAAAAGAAAGATTGTTTTCAAAGATTCAAGCATTGCTTGGGATGAACGGAAAATCATTTGACCAAAACATTGCCATGAAGGGCTCAGTTCAGCACCAAAATATGGTCTTCAAAGCACTTACAGTAGGCTTCGAGACTTTTACTGAAAATCATCCATCCACAACATATCATCCATTCGTGCATCAATTCTTCGGCAGGAGGGCAACATGGAGTAATATATCATCCGATACCATTCGTTCGGTCGTCTCTCTCATCTCTTCCACCAGCGCAGTCTGAATCCCCCTTTCACACTGGCACCAACTTCAGGCGACGTCCAGTTCAAGCATTGACTGCAACAGTGAGGACGGTGAGTAAGCCGCGGATTCAAGTATCCTCCGTCCCCCCTCGCAACGTCTCTCGATTCCTCCGTTGTCAAATTTAAACTCATTCGTCAATCAATGCAGCCGTGCATCATCATTGTCTGTCATTTTATTTATTTCTGTCTTCCTTTTGCTGCATCCTGTCGGAGCTTTTCGGAGTTTTGGGATTCAAATCTTTCAGAGACGGATCGCTAGCTCATACCGCTGATTGATTGGCTGCCGGATTTGGTAGGCGTTCTTTTTTGCTGCATTTGATTCTGCTCGTGGAGGACGATTTTGTGTAGTTCTAGTACGAGTCGCCGGGGTTGCGGGAGACGGTGATGCAGGGGACTGACAGACGAGTTTAGGGTTTGTAGCTTGTGTGAAACTGAACAAGGCGGTGTGAGGAGGTTGGTGCATCATGATGATGCACGATGCTGGCATCGAGGCCAAGGAAGCGGCCGTCCGAGAGGTTGCGAAGTTGCTGCCTCTACCGGATTCATTGACGACTGTCAACAGCATCAGATCTGATTACGCTTTGCGGCAGCAGGTACTAGGGAGCTACCTGTGACTATTAGCAATGCTAGTCAGTGATCTTTTTTGTTTTTGGAAGCTCGATGTCGAGGAACGTGGTTTCCGGAATTGAGTTCGTAGGGCACGGGACTGTTTGATTGCCCTTCCTTTTTCTTGGAATATTCTTTATTATCCACGTTTCTGTGTGGCTAAACCTAGAAAATTGGTGAGCTTATACTGTGCGGAAAATGAGAGCATTGCAATGGCAGAAGCCAGTCTGCGTAGAGAATCGCATAACGATCTACTAGGAATCTAATTTTATCAGAATATCTTTCCGCGGAGCTGGATAGTATTGAGCGTTAGGTCACCTGCATTGTCTACAAGGCTATCACAGCTGAAATTTCGGGATCAAACAAGGTAATACATACAATGTGTATCGTAATACAATAGGTTCAATCAGAAGTTATGCAGCTAGATGTTGATTATCTAATGATGAATCATCGTGAACGCGAAAAGTGCTGAGCAGTGTTCACTATGATCTTCTTAATTTCTGTGGCATTGCTGATTAATGCTTTGTCTTTTTACAGCACAACGATGCGCAACTCAGCAGCAGTGTCATGTCACAGGTTAGTCTACACTTCGGTCAATAATAAATTTCCCTCTTGCAAGTGTCATGAGCACTCCCGCTCGTTTCAATCAGCTTTTGACTGAGACTATTTCGTTTATATAACTCTCAGGACGTCAGGAGCTGAAAATCACATATAGTCAGCTCCTCCGTTTCTTTGTAGCTACTTTTCCATTCTTGGTCTTTGGGGTATTAAAGGACCTAATGCAACAGGTAGAGCAAGCCAGGACTGGGATTGATGCGCTTGCTGACTCGCAGCAAAAAATTGGAGGTCTTCGTGAAAATTTTGAACTCATTGACAGGTGCGTTCAGTTAGAAATGTTCATGAGTGATTGTCATAAGAGACTTGCCTGCCGTGTTACATTTGATGGGAGGAAACTTGAAAAGAGCTTGGGTCCCAATTTTATGCCGAGAATTTTGTGAACTGCAGCAATCTATTTCGCCAACTTTCTGGACTGAATTTCCATATGCTTCTTGTTGACATCGCTTATTTTCCAAGGAGTTTTATATGTCGGACCTATCATGTCACCTTCAGTACTCAGTTCGAAGACTTTGTAGAAATTATCAACAAGATAGAGCTGCCGGTTAACCATCTGAAACGTGCTGTATGCTATGTGCGGGAATTCAGGTTATGTCGTGAGTGCCAGACGCTGATTGAGCACCACGATCAAATAAAGCTTCTTAGTAATGCACGTAACAATTTGAATACAACCTTGAAGGTGCCAAATATTCTCGGAACCCATGTTTTGCGCATGTATTTTCACTGTGATTATTTTTCAGTGCCGTATTGTCAGACGTAGTGCTTTTCCCTGAAATCGTGATCTTGTGGCCTTGTCACATTAATACAGGATGTTGAAGGTATGATGTCTATATCTACAGAAGCTGCAGAAGCAAGAGCTTCACTTTCAGATGAACGAGAGTTGTTAAGGACTTTTGAGGTAAATGATTGAACTGAACGCTTGCTCATGAAGAGTCCAATTGTAAACAGGCCTCATTTGAATTTATTTATTTTCTTAGATGACGAGTTTATGGATTCGAAATGTGAGGGAGGCTGGTAACATAGTGGGCTTACGCTCCGGATTTTTTTTGCGACAGGCATTAACAGCACTTGAGCAGAAAAGACGGTTTGCTCTAGCTACAGTGTCAACACGAAGAGAAGAAGCCGGCAAATTAACGTGAGTGAGCTTAGAGTCTACGCATGTGTGTGCATCCTGTAGACTAAATTCATGAGTAAACGTTTCTTTGACATGCTTAACCTAAATCTAATGCAACATTGATCTATCTCTCTTACTGCAGGGAGTATTTTGAAGATGTTAGCAACACTCGAGCAAAGTTTGAGCAGACTCTGTGGGACCATATTGGCAATTTTTTTCAGCTTGCAAGAGATAGGTACATGCTAGCTTCTGTATTTTTAATTTTAAAAATTATTTTATGGATAGAGACATTACCCTGCTTGATATTTTCACATTTGGCAATTGAAATTTTATACTGGTCAACAACCACTTGACAAATACTGTTTTTATGTGCAGTCCTCAGACTCTGGTGCGAGCACTAAGGTATGATTCCGAAGGCAGGGTTGTATTTCGTATTGTGTTTAATCTTTGAAATCATTTTAATATTATTTCATGAACTTTATCATTAGTATCTGTCTTCGTTGATGTATGCATAATTTGGGCTTCCAATGCAAATAAAAAATTCTTTCCAGTTTAGTGCCAGTATATGTTTTTTGTTGCGGCTCTGGTAATCAGGCATTTGTAAAAGAGTGAAGATAGATAGATGAATGCCGTGTTTAAAGATAAAATCATGGTTATCTCTTTTTCAGGGTAGTGGAGATGCAGGAGATTCTAGACCAGCAGCAAGCTGAGGAAGCAGCCGAAGCAGAAGGTGCTGGCCCGATGTCCAACCTCCCAGCCCCTCGAGCTATCCGCAAGTAAGAAAAAACATCTCCTTGACTTCGTGTGTGATGTGCCCTTGCGGGCTGATCGTTTCCACTGCAATTTTCTCACTCGTCGTTTTGTGTTCAGGTCACAGAATCTCTCTCAGCCTCCTGAGGAACAAAGCAAGCCCAAAGTTGGTGGGTTAGCATACAAGGATCGTTGCTACGAAGAGATTAGAAAGTCAATTGAGACTAGATTCGATGTCTTGTTAAATACGGTGGGAGAAAATTCTTACTTCTTGAATTTCTTCCATTTGCAGTCAGTGTTGTATTTTATTTTCATCTTCTCGTTGAATGATTATCGTTCTATACTTGATCCTATTGATCCTATTTTGCTTTTGTTATCAGGGTTTTAGTCTTTTGACGTTCTCTACTTGATTGTGATTGCCTACTTATTATATTCGTCCATGGTTCTGCAGCTTGTTTCGCAAGATCTGAAAGTAGCTTTGGAAGAAGCCAATTCGGTGAGTTTTTCTTACATTGCGGAGACATTTGAAGTCTAGTTGTGACAGTGTATCGAATTTGCATTAGGCATATCTAGAAGCAATATTCTTATTCACGTAGGTGGTAAATCGTGCTCAGTGCTTCAGGTCATGACACTGAAGAATGCAATTTATTCTGGCCTACTGCAGTTGCAAGGTCCATTAGGAAGACGACCATAGAGGATACTTAAACTAAGACTATAACTCACAAATTACCTGTTAACTAAGATATTTTCTTCTTAGTTCCTGTTTATGACCCTATTGATAGGACTATGAGCTGCTTGATAGGTCAATAAGCTGGCCCTGTTGCATTTACTATCGATTGGTGTTGAACGCTGACTTGGTGAAAGCTTACATTCCACGTTCTAGAAAGATCATACCGCATTTATAAAGCAAGAATTCGGTAGAGGTTGTGCTTTTACCGAAATAATATCGGCTTCATATTCACGATAAGAATTTTGCTTGGTGCTTTGAAATAGTTTTCTGATGCTGGCCCGAGTCATTCGGTTGCAGATTGCTCTCGAGCTCCCTGACATCTTTGACTATGTGGCTCCATGTTTTCCTTTAAGGTAATCTTCGGTCGACAATGTGCTATGAAAAAATCATTATTTGCCTTCCCTGCATGTTTTGCTTAGTGAGAAGTCCCTCGCAATTCACTTCCGAATTATTTGGGTTCTTACAATTGGGGGATACCTGCAGGTATGAGATCTTCAAGTACTGCGTGCATTTGTACACAGAGCGTTTTCTTCAAATGTTACGAAGACTTGGTGACAGAGCTAATGAATTATCCAACCTTGAAATATTAAAGGTGACGAATTCTAAACCATTTGATAATAAAGGTGACGACATATTGAATTGGACGGTTTCAAAATTCTTTGATGTCAGAGGTGGCGAATTATTAAAGGGGATGAATTTAAAATCCTTTTATATTGAAATAATGAAATCTTAAAGGTGACGAATACTTCGAGCAGAATTTATTGTCTTAATCATACCTATTTTTAGTAACTTTGCGTCAGATAAGGTTTTACTAACTTTGGGAATGTCCGATTCGAAACAGGTCACAGGGTGGGTCGTAAACTTTCAAGAGCAATTAATTCAGCTCGGTATCGATGAAGGGTTGGCAGCACAGTGTGCTGAAAGTGGAGCTATGGATCCACTCATGGATGCTTATGTGGACAGAATGCAGTCGTCTATGCGGGTATGATCTTCATGATACAGGCAGCATGGTGCTGGACGCGTCTATGCGTAGTTATCATATAAGTTCCGTTTTGAGCATCTTCCCAAAAGTACCAATCTTATTATTTCCATAATTGTGCAGAAATGGTATACAAATATTCTGGAAGCAGATAGGACAAATCCCCCGAAGAGAAGCGATGACGGGAGACTGTACACTCCAGCAGGTGTAGACCTGTTTCGTATTCTCACAGAGCAGGTCCAAGTCGTGCAAGAAAATAGCACTGACGTCATGCTTTATCGAATCGCTCTGGCTGTCATTCAGGTTTGTTGTTCCTTCATACATAGACACCAGAAATCCGACGTTTTTAACCTTTCATCACTGTTTTAAGACTGAACTTGAGCTCCTTAGGAGTAACTGTAAGAATTTCTGTCTGATGGTAGAGATCATTTGCAGATTATGAATGAGTTCCAGGCTGCACAGCGGAAGCGACTTGAAGAACCAGCAGCTGATATTGGGTTGGAGCCCTTCTGTGCTATGGTACACCTCCTTGCTCCTGTTGTCACTGACGGCTAGTAATTAAGTTAGTAGCAGATACTATAATTGAATAGAGTATGATTGCCAGACCTACTACAGTTTCAGCACAGAATGATGCTCTGTGTTTAACTTCTGACGTTGATGTTTATGTAGGTGAACAGCAACTATAAGTGCCATGAATTGGCATTAGAGCTCAGCAACAGTGTCATGGAAGCTCTTACTCCTTACTATGCTGAGCAGGTCAGAGCAGGCTACTTCTGACTGCTTTACCCAGCTCAATGATGGATGTGCTTATCGTAGCTTAATGAGTTCTTTGGCTCAATGTTACCACGTGGTGTTGCTAATGTCAATGGTTGTCGGTAATGCAGGTTAATTTTGAGGATACATGTAAGGGATTTCTTGAGGTTGGAAAGGTAAGACCAGTAGGGATCTTGGATCGTTGTCATATGCTTTCCTTCGTATTTTATTTTATTGTACTCTTCAGAACCGAAGCTTTTATGCTGACTCTATAATCGTCTTTCACGACACTTTTCAAAGCAAGACCCACTTACTACAAATTGCATTGATGCCTGCAGGAGGCCTTGTCGCAGGCTGTGGAAGTGATTTTTGAGGATCCTGGTGTGAAAGAACTAATTGCAAAACTCTACCAGAAAGGTGCCATCTGAATGCACTGCAAACCGTTATCTCAAGTGATTGTGAAATTTTTTTGGCTCCATTTTCATGATAGCTTGGTGCCAGCTTTCAGTTATGATTGAGTTCTGTAAGGTTTATTGTCCAGTTGTTAATGCCCTACAGCCCAATTTTATATTATTTCATTCTGGATGAGTGTATTTTGATTATAAATTCTTGAAATTGGAGGTTTAAATTCTACTTTTCTTGAGTGGCATGGAGCTACATCTCGAGTCTTTCTATTTACTCATTGTGGTGTGGTCATACAGACTGGTACGAAGGTTTGGTGACGGAGTATCTTGTGGCGACCTTTACTGACTATTTTGGAGACGTCAAGTTGTAAGTCACCATATTTTGATTGAGCATATTTGGGTTTCATGAAAAATAGAGCAAGTTATTGGTACCAAGCTGAAGTTCATGTTGTTTTCTGCGTAGTTCAGTACTCTTTCTTAGGACTTCTAAAAAGTTCAAAGCTCTTCTTTGGTTCTTGTTGCAGGTATGTAGAAGAGAGATCTTACAAACGATTTGCCGAGGCTTGCCTTGAAACAACTATTGTACTGTACGTTGATCGGCTCCTTACCCAGGTTTGCAATCAGGATAATCTCTACAACTTGAATTCTTGGGTGTTACTGGTGTTATCACTGATTCTTTCGTTTGAACAATGCAATGAAATAGGTCAAAATCTGTTGATTCTTGTAAGTGTGTGCAATGTTATTAATGCTCATTAGAATAACTTAAAAGAACTTGCATTGCCTACCTTCAGAAAGGACACATCAAAGAGGAAACTTTGAAGAGGCTTGAGGTGGATGAAGAAGTACTTGGCGAGTTTTTCCGGGAGATAATTACGCCTGCTGTAAGTACTTGTTTCTTCGAATAAACGGGAAAGTCGGAGTTCCTGATTTTCATGCATGACTTAATAAGCATCAGTTTTGCTTGTTGCTTAGTAAAAAATTTCATATAGTTTTATATTCATTCATGACTGGTTGTTTTGTCGCAAACAGAAGGTGGATAAGCGCATTCTTCCCCTAGCTGAGCTTCGGGACCTTGCATCGGCAGAAAGCGTAGATGCCTTCACTGAGGCATACTTAAAGCTTTTGGAGAATCACCCCGATTGCCCTGTAAGAAAATGCTCGCTCTTGTCTTTTAAGATATTCAGATAGTCCCACATGATAATGATTTCTGTACTGCTGCATTTCTGCAAGTTGCTTGTTAAAAGTTCTTCTACACCCAAAGATTTCTTTCTTCAAATATGCTTACGTTGAGAGCTGGTTTTTTCTGTTGAAATTCTACAGCCGGAAGTGGTTGAGAAGCTTGTGGCATTACGAGACGACATTCCTAAGAAAGACGCCAAAGAAGTAAACCATCTTTACCATCTTTACTCGAATCTTGTTTCAAATGCTTTCGAATTCTTGTGTTTAGTTCTATCTCGAGGGTGTCAAAGATTTCCGACTTTGGGGATCCAGAGTAAATGAAGTCCTGAAGATTAATTGAGAATTGGACTTCGTTTGCGAGCAGGTCGTCCAAGAATGCAAAGCCATCTATGCTGAGAAGTTAAAGCACGGGGAGCTTCCGAAGCCTGGCCTTGTGTTCAGCAGACTCACTTGTCTCCCAAAATCCAGGCTAGGAAAGAAGTGAGAGCGGGGACTGTGAGTTACATTTATATCATTGACGCTTCTAGGGATTATTCTTTCACTTCACATATGCATGAGGTCAATGTTCAACCTTGTTGACTTGATCAATGGCGTCTTTGGCTATCTCTATCTCTCAAACGACCCGCAAGGTTACTGAGCGATTTATCATCATGAATCAAGAAGCATGTAGTATAGAAATCTAGTTGAAGGTGGTACCAATTGGCTCAGAAGGATGGATTTGCGTTCCCCTTCAATGTATGTAATTGCAGAGAAATTTCTCTTGTTTTTAATGACACTTACAGATAGCCTTGTTTGTGCTCAGCCTGATGTGGCCACCTGCCGCTATTCGGAAGTTTACAGTCCAGTGTTACCAGACATTAGTCATCGGTTCAATCAGTGTTACAAGGTTTGTGTCGATTTGAAGCTTTCTTTATTGCGCTTCAAGGGTTTAAGTTAGTCTCAATTTCACGTAGCATATCCTACGTAAAGAATTGAGAACATTGCCCGACTTTTCAGAGATAAATCACGTGTCTTCAATTGGTTCATAACATTATTCATCTAAGAATTTCAGGTGGCATTTGAGTTCATGCAATCAATGATAGTTTAATTTGAAGTGGTTTTCTCTATTTGTGTGATTGCATGACCCAGTTTGTCCTCATCTTCCTCTTGCCGTTGTTGGTCTTCGCTTTTTTTTATTTTCTTAGTGGTGTCGACTTCTTAGTGTGAATTTCTCCAACGGTTTGCAACGGTTTGACTTGTTGCTTGAGCATTACATAATAGTGAAAAAAAATTCTCTTAGTCGGTATGGAATATGGAGAACATCCAACGGTACTGAATAATGTTATATGATAAGAATTTCATTATTTTTTGTGAAGATTTGAAAATAATGTGAACTTCTGAAGAAAATTTGTAGAAAATCAAATCAAATATATTATAAGTTTCAAAAATATGAAAACTCAACATTGGTGAAAATTGTAGTGTAGAAAATCATTGTGAAAACCAAATGTACTTGTCAAATCTATATTTAGAAATTAATTATTGGTATAGGCTTTTTACCTCAAATTGTAATAAAATGTTCATTTTTAGGAATTTTTTGAATTTTAAAAAAAAAAGCTTGGAGGAAGCTTTATTTTGTTAGATTTGCTCAAAATCAAAATCAATTGTAAGATTAAAAATTCATCCATAGAAGGTGGTTGGAGGGCTTGATATGTTGAAGAAATATGAAGAGTTGACTTGAGCACCGTGACTAACTAAGGGAAATATTTTTAAACACTTTTCATCTATGTTGAATGTTGAATGTTAGACATTAAAACATTTTTCATCTAAGGTAGCCTCCTTTGTTGTTCACCCCTGCCCCCTCGATTTCTATCAAATAGATGTGTATCTATTGATGTGTCAACAATATAACTTCAAACTGTTTGCTTTGGATGACTCCTACTTTATAAATGGTGCTTCATGGTTGTAAAGTAATAAACTTTTAGTGAGTGGTTAGGGGTCATTTTCAAGGTACTTCAACTAAGCACCTATCGATCACTTTGAGGTTTCTTCCAATCTTGACTTTTGAAAACTCACAAAAAATACAAAAAGTTTAATTTTTTCTTAATGAATATTATTGATTTCCATTATTGATATCTACAAGCCAAAAAAAACACCTAGTTGTAATCTTGACTGTATCTATATATACCAACTTAAATGAACGGGAATGATAATAACTACCTTATTATCTTGAATGTTGAGTGATAGAAGGTTTATCTAGTTGCATTGAGGACCCCCTCAAGGTAAACCAACCTATGATAGGCAAATTGTCCAATGCATACACCTAGGAAATGACCAATTACAATCTTACATCAACCTATGACATAATTTTTCCATTAAATGAGATTTGAACTAATTAGATTGAGTTAGTGGCTACAATTAATGCCTTGGGTGATGGTGAAGGAGTCAACAATGATTACAATAGGAACTTCCACCTTTTAGTATAAATTCATCACAAAAAGTAACTTTTTTATTCTTTCATGTCATGGCCATGTTAGAAAATATTGTGGCCATGTTAGGAAGCATTGTCATTGCTTTAGGTAGTAAGATGAGTATTATGGGTATACTTTTTCGTGGTTTGGAAGTCAGTTCTAGAGATTTTTTTAGGCCAATTGGATAGCACACTTCAAAAAATTATAACAAATTCACACTTAGTCAAAAAAAAAATTCAATTGCTCTCTCCATTTATCACATTTGTCTTTAAATGGAATATTCTAAAAGTTTCAATAATGTCAACAAGGCAAACCAATCATTCTAACTATATGTCATAGATTGGTTTATTTTAGAACACTACCAGTCATTCACGTGAAATAGTCCCGACCCAAATTGGATCATGGTTGCATACCTAGCCAGTGATAGAAAGAGCTTGGTCATACTAGAATTGGCTCCGGAAACCATAGAATAACGTCCTTGCTGACAGTATTGACCAAATAGATTTAAGATGTCAATTCTTCTTTTGTCGTGCTTTTGTATTGTTTGATTTTGTTGGTTTGTAAGTGCAATGTTGGGAAGCAAGAGGCTAGCATGTGAACAAAGAGTGTTGATCATAACAAAGGAGGATTTGGAGTGACATCATCAAGTCTTAGCAATGAAGATGATTCATTTTTTTTCTTGGATGTTTTCTTTGTTTTTCTTGTACTATGCTATCGACAACTTTCAATTTTTATATTGAATTTTGATAAGAAGGAACATTGTCCCTACTTAAATTATCAAAATTCTTAGGTTCCTACAAGCTCAATTTTTGTTGATTCAAATTCAATGAAAAAAAATAAAAGTGTGTTGAAGTATGCTTGAGCTCTACTTCAAACACACCTCAACACACTTTCTACTTTCTACTTTTATTTACATTCAATGAAAAAAGTAAAAGTGTGTTGAGGTGTGTTTGAGGTAGACCTCAAGCACACACCTTTTGTACTAGGTTAGTTAATAAAAAAATAGAGTAACCACTTAGATTTTCTAAAGATTATTGGTCTTCTATAACTTTTGAATATGACAAAGATTTCTAAAATTATCCTTTATAAATGTATTTTGTACATATTAACACAAATTTTTATTTACAATTTCTAGTATTTGAATTGTTTATTTATTTGTATCTCATAGATTGGAATTTTATCTATGTAGAAAGTTGTCATTCATTCCATTTGGATAACTGACGTAAAAGTTATGGAGCATCTTGTTTTGGAGTCAATCAAAACAATGTTTAAAACAAATTATCTATAAGATTTTTTTATTTAACTTGATATTTACATTTCTTTAAACAAAAAGTTTTCCAAAGATAACTTTCATTGTTAGAACAACCTCATCATTGGAATCAATGTATTCTAATTCCATCTTAGAACTATTAATGATTCATTTTTTCCTTGATTCCTTCTACCATGTACCTTCTTTTATTTTTTATTTTATTTTCAAATCAATTCTTTGTGATAAAGAAATTTAACTTCAAAATGTATAATGTAAAATTCCAAGGAAAACTTCTTAGACAAAGTACACATTCTACAGGCCTTTGTTGTAGAAATATTTTGCATGTAATCATCTCTTTATATCTACTTTAAACCCATAGTTGAAGCAACCTAAATTGACCAAGTCATTAAAAGAGTGTGATTGACTTTGTTCATTGTGTTCATCGACTAGGGTGTCTACCTCGTTAGAAGGAGCCCAAGAGGTGCAAGGCTCGGGCCACTCGCATTTCTACAACCATGTTTTAAGGGAATGGGAGTCAACTTTGAAACAAAGTTGTTGAAGGCTACTTGCAACCCAATAGAGCCATTTTCACATTGTTGTAAAGAATATAGGCCCTATTGCATTGTGTGAATGATTAATTGTAATATATATGTTTTATATTGTTGACTAATAAATGTCAATGAAGAGAGTTGCATTCCTTTTTGCATTCTCCCTCTATAATATAATTATCTTGTATATCTCTAAAATCATGTGTACTTGTTTTTAACTACATGAAGTCTTTTATTCAATTGTTAAATCATCTTGATGTATGATTGCAGTGCATCATGTCCATTTAAAATGCATGAAAAATATAATTGTAGTTTGTAATTAAAACTGTTTTGGACCTCAATCACCCCAATCACAAACTACACACAAAATTTTAAAATGTGACTCTCAATTATCCAAAATATCACTTGCTTGAGTTACATTTCACAATATATATTGGCCAAAATATAATTAGTTATAGTCATATAATGCTCATAGTTATGTGTGTCAAAATGTAACCTTGCACATCCCAAAATATGATTGAAGTTAGTCATGATTGAAGTTAGTCATAAAATTACTAATGACATTCACATGAACTAGCTATCATATCAACCAAAAATCATTTTCCACATAGTACAGAATATGACTCACAAGAGTCATATTCTACATCAACAAAAATTATAATTCATCGTAGCTATATTCTACCTTAGTTAAAATATGACTCACTTTTAGTCATGTTCCACGTCAGCCAAAAATATGACTAATTATGGTTAATTATATCCCCCAATCCATATGATTGTCAATTTGATTCATGTCTGAAGCGACTCATCGATAATGACTAGATCTAGTCATATTGCAAATCATCTACAGGGTGATTGCAAAAAAGACTGAACGATTTTGGTAACATTTAGTCAAAAACTACGTTTTTTCTGCCCAGTACTACGAGTACTATGAGTACTACAAAATGGAGCAATCTCAGCCGTTGATCTGAAAAATCAACCGGCCAATAGTACTTTTGAGTACTTAATAATATTGAAACAGTACTACTTGAAAAAAATGACAGTTTATCACAGAAAGTAGATAAAATTAAGTATAAATTAATAATAATTAGAAAATCATGAATAAATAAAAACTAAAAATTGGTCATTTGTAAAGACTTGATAGTGATTACATTTCACCAAAAACTAAAAGTTGAAACCATCATGAATGTTTAGAGCACTATGTGCAAGTGACCCCTATTCGCATGGATGTTGAGGACAAAGAATTGTTTTTTTTTAATGCCCTTTGGTGGGCACATGCTCATCTAGTGCGGGAATAGCCCACAAAAATTCAAGTGAACATCATAATTTTTGGATGCTTCACAATACTGAAAAACCCTAAATCACAGAGTGTGACAAATTAGCTAAATTGACATTTAATTATAAAATTATTTTTCAAAATTTATGAAAAATAATGAATCTCATGATTTCTCAGTTAGTCAGTTATCCATCTTCAATAAAAATTTCAAGTCCATCAACTTCATTTTCCTAAATTTATGATTGAACTCAATTTCTTCAATTATGATACCTCATAGGACCGCCCTTTCTTGCAATCACCCTACAATGATTTTTGCAATATTCTATATTTTTTAATTTTATGACTCATTGTAGTCATATTACACTAGAAGAAAAACACGTTTGGCACAACCAACTACTATGCAACTAGTGTACTATGCAACTAGTGCCCTATGCAACTGTCATGCAACTAGTTTCCTCTCTATTTGCACCAAATCTAATGTAGTTGTTTTGTGTCATTGTTTTACAACATTCATTCATTGTTTTAGTTGCAAAGTAGTCATTCTGTAGTTGCAAAAAAAGACTAAGAAACAACTAGTGCCCTATGCAACTATTATGCAACTGTAAAATGACCATAGTTGTTTCCTAGTTGTACGCTAGTTGTTTCTTAGTTGCACTCTAGTTGTTTCCTAGTTGCTTTCAAAGTTCATTCCCATTCGTGTTATATCAATTGACCCATATCAATTGTAAAGAGTACCATTAGATTGAACATATAAGACTTGTAAGTTGTTATAGTCTTATGTAATGAATTCTTTTGATAGAATTCTAAGATTTCTATAATTTGTGGGTTTCTACAATTTGTAGATTTTGTATATAAGAATTTAAAAAATAATTAAAATTCAAGAAATTTTATAATCTAGGAAATTGAATTTTGAAATCTAGGAAGAAGGTAGATCTGAAATTTTGAAATCTAGGAAGAGGGTAAATTTGAAATTTTGAAATCTAGAAAAAGGTAGATTTGAAATTCAAAAATCTAAGAAAAAGGTAGTTCTGAAATTCTAAAATCTAGAAAGGAGGTAGATCTGAAAATTTGAAATCTACAACTCATTGAGATTTATATTTTTAAATTTACAAATTTACAAGTTGCACACAAGGATGAAGTTCTTTGTATGGTGTTGGATGACAAAAAACCTTGCAACTAGACTGCAACTAATGCGACTTGTCCACTGCAACTACGGACTCTACATTGTCACTTAGTTGCAAATGTCCTATGCAACTACAAAATGAGTTGCATACTGTAGTTGCAAAACCCCTCATTTTCTTCTAGTGTTAGTCATATTTGCAGTCATAAAACACTATTTTTGTTGTAATGCAAGTAAGTTTTCATTGTTTGGATTTTAAATATACTACATATTTGCAGTCATAAAACACTATTTTTGTTGTAATGCAAGTAAGTTTTCATTGTTTGGATTTTAAATATACTACATAAAAAATCATCAAAAAATGACATGTGTATTGTCAATATATTTAACCTCCTTATATTGCAGGATGATTTAGAGTATGGTATACCCTTTATTTGCTTCTGAAAATTTGAATGGATGTACCTAACTAAAGATTCAATACTCAATGGCAAAGAGCAGAGATTTTACTCGAAAATTTTACTCGAAGAAGTTTAGTCTAGGAATGAAAATTATGATCTTACAATGCAAAAGGTCATTAAAATGGGCTAAAAAATTTCCACACATCTTTGTAAGAGTCTTCACTTTTGTAAACACGATATTTCAAAAAAAAGTTCAGTTTTTATTTTCAATTTTGGTCAACGCATGAAAAAATGAATCTTTTTCACAATTTCTCTTTGCAAAAACACCCAAGAACCTCACTCAACATGTATCCAACATGAACGTTCTTTGACACACAGGACATTGCATACGAGCACAACCAAGAAACTGGAGGATGGAAATCAGGTGACTACAGGAACCCTTCAGTTCAGATTTCAAGCTACAATTCGTGAAAAGATTGACATCCAAGCAGACGACAATTGAGTCAAAGCGAGTGTGACAAGAAGAGAGAACGCACTGCACTAATTATGGTACATGTCAAAACCATCCTTGCAAACCCAAAGATTGCAACTACTTAGACAGGAACATTTGAAAGTCATCACGGGAAGCTACGAGCACTGCATGAGCTAGTCGCTGCTGTTACATACTCCTCGGGAATTGAAGGCAAGCAGCATGGGCAACTGGGCAACCGAGTGCATGGAATCTCCAAAGCACAACACGCAGGAATTAATCTGATTGTACTGTGGAGACTGCTGTTGTAATCTGGAGACTCACGCTGTGCATGCGGTGAAGGCAGGATGGTTTGTCGAGCTAAGAATCATGCGTTCGATCTTTTTCTCAAAGGGGTGGGATCGATGTGGATTCCGAAGGACGCAGACTGCCAAGCGAGGAATCGACGCTCACAGTGAGTACCAACTGCTCCTCACCAATTGCAACTTCCATTTTCCATGAGATCCCTAACATGATTCACGCCTCGGTCCCTGGAACTTGAATTGGTGGTGGCACAATGATGGCTTGTTCTCGTTCGTGCTTGGAACACCCACTTCGATACACCGGAACTGAAGCGCTCCTCCAACTACACGTGATTCTACACCCACGCACGGTCGGTTCAGCCCTCTCTTGGAAACGATCGTTTCATTTCCAACCTGGGTGATGTCCGTTCTGTACACAAAACAGAACAAAGTTCAATGATAACTGCGATTGTCGATCGGCATACTCGTTAAAATGGAAAACGTCCAAAACAATGGCACTTTTCCAGTCGCCTTCGGAAAGCCCTGACATCTATACTACCACTACTCTAGTAGTCCAGATGATCAGAGCTCCTTGAAATTTTCCAATTTTGCTACTTTAACATAAGATATTACCGCGGATTGCCAGTTTACCACAAGAGGAGATTATCAGAAGTTTCCCAGATGATTATTTGCACTAGGAAAGGGGGGAATCAGGGAGGAGAGGCAACAGGGATGTCCAATCAGTGGCACAAACTTTCCCTGTAAGCAACACTGCAAACCCCAAATTCGAGCCTATGATGTAGAGATACTGCAGTCTCCCTGTGCAGGAACATCAGATCTATACTAATCCTGGTTTTTATTATTAAAGCAAGTTGCGCTTGACTTTCACAAATTATAACTCTCCAACACATGATTTTAACGAAAGCTAACATAATGAGTTAATGACGGTAAGAACTTGCTACGATTGTGAGCACGAAAGGCAGGAATTCGAAATCAAAAGTCAATGGTCAATTTCATCAAATTGGGAGGATTTCGGGGCCAAAAACTGTGACATATATGTACGTTAAGGTCAAAGTTCTAACATTTAGGATAAGTATAGAGCCGGATATGGATTTATGTTTCAGAAGGCGTGTTCCTAAGGGTGCCAAAAGTATTGGAATACCGCCAGTTTAACAATAATGACGTATGCACTGAATTAACGTACCTGACCGAAGAACAGGTTTCCATTAGCAAAAGCATGAGTATGGTGAGCAGCGCCGGGATGAGGCGGCCAGTCGGAATCCCTGGCACTGCCGTGGCTCTTCTCCGATGGATCACGACTGAACCCCGCCTCGGAAGCCGCGGCTCCTTCCGCGCCGCTCGCGACCGCAGCCGCCGCTGCGCTACTGGAGGTGACAGAGCCCATGCTCACTTCTACTTTGGCTTTCTTCTGCTGCTCTTCGCTGCCGTAATGCGCATTCGGCTGTTCCAGCGACATGTCGTGCATGGACAAGCCTCGACTGGTTCCTCCCACCATGCCCATCTGCCGCAAAGACTCGAAGCCTGCTGGAGGTCCGGGTGGGAAATTGTACCCTGCGGCGGGATTGGCTTCACCGTTGCTGCCAGGTGGCTCCCGACTGAAACACCCAAACCCAGCATCACGGAGTTTTCAGCACATGCAAGGTTACAGAAATCAGACAGAGCCCTCCATTTTACTTTTAACGTCAATTCCGTAAAATTGGCGTGATTCCGGCGCCAAAAATTGTGACATACGTCCCTCCAAATTTGTAAAAAGTAGCCCAGGTGGAGATTTATGTGCCTGAAAGTACCAAAGTAGTGGAACAGGCCAAATCAACGAAAATTCACGTGTTGTAAAAGCTGAGCGAGAGAGTCACCTGCTCAGGGGTGTAGGCATAAGTGCTGCGGCTGGATTGGATTGCTGTTCCAAGAAATCTTGCGTGGGCTCTGGACGATCCGGTTGCATAGCCCAATGCAAGAACTGCGTCTGCGTTGGTGCCATACTCGCCTGCTGCTGCTGCTGCTGCTGCTGTTGCGCTTGCTGTTGGGCCTGCTGTTGGGCCTGTTGTTGCGCTTGCCGTAATGCCATCATCTACACATCCGGCAGTCATAATCCCATGTCAGTAGAGTGCCAAACCCAAGTAGAGTGCCGTCAGGTCTATGATGAATGAAGGTAGTCATGTCCGTTGAGATGTGAGCCAAAAAATGTGACATCAAACTCTCAAAACTAGTTCTTTCGGAAGCTTCTAAAGACCCAAGTTGAAAATTAGGGCTTTCAAGTGCTCAGATGGAATTTGAGGAGGCCTACTGAAACCTTGAGTTCAAACCTCTGACGTAGGATTAGATGTGAAGTTAGCTGTGCAACTCGAAGTGTTCCAATTCATCAAGTTTTTCTAATAGCCGCCATTTCGAGAAATTCCACCATTTCAACGTTCGATCATGGGGTTTGAGAAATTCAGGAGCATGTCTAATTAAAGACTTGATGTACATAAAATTCTGAACACAGGGATTCTTGTTTCTCCTTATTTATCAGTCTCACTACAACCTGAAAGGAATGCTTTATGTGCACACCTGTAAACTGTTGCCCAAAAATTCATGTTGCTGGCGTTGCATTGCATTGGCAGCCTGATAAGCACTACTGACATAATTCTTCCTCGCACGCACTCGCTCGAGTGCCTGCTCTAATTCGCTTTCCATATTCGCCAGTTGCTGAACGGAAGTAACTCCTTGCAGAAGCTGCTCATCTGCTAAATATAACCTACAAAGTACCAAAACACCCATCATTCTCACGTCACTTCTACCATAATGTAATCTACTGACATGGACACAAACATGATTGCAAACATGAATGCAACTCAGAGACATATAAAAAACAGGTAACTAAGGAAGCTCAATCACACCTTGCTCGCTGTTGCACCAATTCTTTCTCCTGTTGTGCTTTTTTCAACTCCTGCTGTAAAACCTGCCCGTGACAACGAACAGAAATTGTTAGAGGCTTTGACACTTTTAATTGAATTCCATATCATGGGTCTTGGAGAATTCAATGGATTCATGAACCTGGTACTGAACCTGGTACTAAACCCTGCAGAACATTCGGCACAACGAGATCTAATCGGCAGTGTAAAATCACCTACAAATACTTAAAAAACTTTCATGACCTCGGGGAACATATTGCAACATCACAAGAAAGGGAATTACCTCAACCTCGTATGTTGGCTTACTGCTAAATTGTTCACGCAACGCACAGAAACATGCCCACAAGCCCTAACACAAGTAAGTATCACAATCTCGGCAATTTTCCGACGAATTCACATCGAGATCAGCACGTGAAAAACTCAACAAAAAAATCGAATTCAAAACAGCCGCTTAAGAATTCTGTCATGTTGCAAAATTTAGCTGGCAACAATGCTGACCTTCCAGGTAGAAGCTGTTGGCTCGCAACAAGATCCTTCTCTCCCGCGAGCTTCTTCAACGCCTTGTGGAGATACTGCATTCATGAAAATCGCCAAGCAGCCACTTAGTTGGGCTTTCACTACATTTTTCAATACATATCTGTTGCATTTATATTGTGTGAATTACGAAGGGTTAGGTTACTCGGAAACGAATTGTGTACCTCCAAATTCTCAGTTTTCCTGAAGAAGATGAAGAGCGGCGCCCACACAGATACCACGACAAATTTTTGGTTAGAATTCAACTGAATAATGCGTCAGAAACCCTGACCTTCAAGTAAAACTTGTTTTTTAAAGTCGGCAAAACTGGGACACAACTCACACAAGCTATTCCGATCTCGAAACAAAAGCACGACAAAGAGGAGGGATGCACACCTATTGTACTTGCTGCGGTCATGATGCATGTGATTATTCGAGAAGCGTGTCAGCATATCCTCAAAACTGTCCCACCACAAAAAATCTTAATGCCTGATCCACAATAGCAGGGGGGTTGGAATTCAAAGCAAAATGCAGGGATAGGAGATTAAACATTCCAGGGCGGAATTAAAAAGAAATGTGCACACCTTTTGTTCCTCTCATGCATAGGCAAATTGGCAAATCGACCAATAACTTCTTCAATGCTGCGTCACAGACCGAGAGCATTTCAATCAAATATCTTCTGAAAGAAAAACAGAACCAAAAAAAAACTAGACTCCCAGCCCACTTGCGTCCTAGACATTCTACCCATGCGATAAGCTGGATTCAGCCTTTCGCTACTAGACATAAAAAATATTCCATGATTCTAGGTCTTGGAAAGTACGGCTAAGGAAGACCTTCCGAAATTCTCAGCCTCATGTTCCCGAACCAACTACCGTTTCCAGATCTCGCAGTCTCATGGAGCCCTTGGATACTGTGCGAAAACCACAAGCCTGAGTCCTCTCGAATCTATCCACACAACCCCTTTACAGTCATCTCCTCTTCAAGTACCTTGAAAAGAACTACTACCGCATTTGTAGGACCGAGGCATCAAATGCAAACTGCAAACTCAAGGAAAGCTCGTGGTCCTGGATACTCCGCCCTGGTGAATGGATTCAGGTCCGCGAGCGAATCTCGCCGTGTGTTTGCAAAGAAAGAGAGTGCCTGTCTAGGTGATATCTAAAAGAAGAAGATCCCACCCACCTGCAATTGCAATACTGGGTGAGTTTCCCCGACGGCGAGAACATGATGAGCGCCAGGTCGATATCACAAAGCACGGATAACTCATACGCCTTCTTGATGAGCCCATTGCGTCGCTTGGAGTACGTGACCTGCCTGTTGGTCGGATTCTCAATCTTCTTAATCTCCAGCTTAACCCTCCCCATCGTGAATGGAACCCTCTCCTCTCCAACGCAACACAACAAAAAAAGAATGCAACCCACCCCACCCCACCCCCACAACTACAGTAACAGTGACTCAAACAAACAACCAAAATCAAAACCACCAAAACCACCAGAACCACAAAAGCCAGCACTCAGGCACACCACGACAAGGTCCCCGACCCCGAGTCCCCGACCCTTCGCAATTCCTGGCCGAATTCTTCGCAACCCAAAAAAGCAAGCGAACTATCTAAATCTAGACCCCAGCGTTTCCATGAACGTTCTCAAAAACCAGTTAACTTCTTCCAGTCCTTCCTCCCCTCAGCAATGATCTCATGATCCACGCCATCCTTCTCTCTCGGCATCCGTCCGAATCCTGGCCCTCAGTCCGCCGCCCACTTCCACATGCATTCCGCCCCAAACTCCACCCCACCGAACGAAGGAAACTGAACTGCGTCCAACTACTCCAGGTGACTCCCCCGCCTTCCTTTCTCGGCACACAATGAACCACACCCACCCATGAACAACTGGAAGTTCCTTGGCACTGATTTAGAATCAATCCTCACTGGTGTTGAAAATGCGAAGTTTTCGTGCGAAGATGTAGAGCTCGAGGGCGGGCCGGGCGGGGGCCGGGAGGGAAGCTCCAGGAGTCTACTGTAGGCCCACGCGGGGACCCACTCCACTCCACTCGACGGAACGCAACGCAAGCAAGCTCCCCGGGTCCCTCGGGTCCCTCCTCCGTTGGCTGACCTGGGCTGCTGGATGGCATGTTGTCTGGCTGGCGAGGCTGGCGAGAGGCGAGCTCGCCAGATAGATAGCGCTGAGCTCCGTTTGTTGCTCCTGAGGCTACGGGGCGGTGCTACCAGATCTACAGTGTCCAGGTTGGGGTTGCCGCCGGAGCACTCTTTCCTGCTGGACTGCTGGAGATGCAGCTGGTTTCGTGGGGCGGGTGGGTGGGAGTGAGGGAGTGGGTGCGTTTTGTTGGCGCTGCGGAGCGCGACTACCTTATTAGTAGCCCTCAGGAGGAGAAAAAATCTACGTTAGCGAGACTTTCCTTTCTGCGGCGCACTGATGGTGGTGGGGCAATCGATCGATCGGCCGGAGTTCATGGGCCGGGGTGGAAGTGTGGGGAAGAGTGAACTGGACTTCAGGTAATTAATTAAGTTAGTGTGTGTGTGCGTTACTGTGACTGTGACTGTGACCCGGACTGTGACTGTGTGTGGCCGTTTGAACATGAGTTTGGGGGCCAGTTTGGAAACTACTGTACTGTAGCTAGCTCACTGGGAACTAACGTACATAGCTCGGGATGAGCCTCAGTGGGACTTTCGCAAGTCAACCGGCTGCTAATGATACCAGTCTGCTGCAGCAGCGGCTGCTGTCTGCCCTCACCTTGGCCGAAGCGAAGCGAAGGGGAGCTGGATGTGCAGCGTTGATTTTTTTTTATTCATTTGGAACAGTAGTAGAGCAGAATGCTTTGAGGGAGCCAGGTGCATTGATGGCTGAATTCTTTAGATAAGAGAAGGGTAAGGTAGTCTGCTCTTAAAAGCGACCATTGAAGAGCTGATTGCCTTTTCGGGGAACGTAAACTCCTCGAAATAATTTTTTTTTTTTTTTTTAAACAAATGAAACGAAATTTCATTGCAAAAGGAGAGAGTACAAGCACCAGCCACAAGTGGCCTGGCGGGAAGAGGAAAAATAAATTAAAACGAACTAAAAGAAAAAAAGAAAAAACAGGAGAGACCGGACGACCCTCGAAACAATTTTCAGTAAATTTTCATAGGAGGTAAATTGGAATTGGGATCTAACCCCAAGTTGTTTCATATTTTTTTCAGACTTTCCTGGAATTAGTTATGAATTTTTTGAAGTTGAAACGCAGTGGTCACCAAAAGTGACCACCTCCTGAAATGTACAGTACTAGTGTAATGAAGAAAGCAAAATGTATTGTTGTGTCATGTTTGCTTTTAGAGCACGGTCGCTTTTGGAGTAGACTACCTTGACTTAACTCCAATTTGAAAGACCGGTGGTGAATGAAACATCTATTGGGAATGGCCCTCAAACCATAGTGTTGTATCTACCATCGTACACACACACACATACAAAAAAAAAACCCATTGGAACTTGAGTGTATTTGGGCTTCATTCTAAGGGGACCTAGCTACATTGGGAACATAATTCTATTTGGGAACAATAGGATATTTTTGTTCAGCATTGATGATAACATTCGGATACTTTGGATTTGGATTTGGAATTGATAAGGGTGAAGATGAAAATTCCTAGAGTTTTTTGCACTTTGGATTCACAAAAAAAATTGTTAATACACCTTGACTAGTATGGATCTCTCAAATGTAGTCCTTTGAGTGCTCTATGATATTTTATAACTTGAAAACTCCTTGGTCTTTCAAGGTCCCAATCTCCCAAAGACACATATATGTATATTTCTTCCTAGTATACTTGGAAGAGGCCTTTAGTAAAAGACTAAAAGCCAAAAACCTAGCCACTAAAATATCCAACATAAATGGAGGTGGGGCTTTGTTGTTCATATAAACATGCAAACACTCCAACAAAGGTTAGTAATATTATGTTGTAGGAAGGGTAAGGGGAATTTGGAACATTGTTCAAAAAAATCACCTTAGGAAAAAACATAGGAACTTGTATTTTATAAATTTTACAAATTCGAATTTATATTTTTAATTAACCTAAACCACAAAAGGTCAGCAAAATAAAAATTAACCACTTAAGAAATAAGGAGATAGGTATTTTACCTTTTTTCCATGAAATGTTTGGGAAAAAAATCCCTCTATAGAAAGCTCATAGTACTACTCTATAAACAACTTCCATAAATGGATGTAATGTGTTCTTCTTTGAATTGTGGAGAGCACTAATTAACCACTCTCAAGTCATAAATTTTGTAATTTTCTTTGATTGACAATTAACTTCAAAAGTTGATTTCTATTTTTAGTTTATATTCAAGTCATTTCGGGGAGTTCATTACTAATTATCAATACTTTGGATGCTCAAATAACATATATAATAGCATGAGCTAAGGTGAACAAAACGGTCTAAGGTTTTATTCATGCCATTTGGAAGCCAAACATCACCTTTAGTTAGCTCACGTTATTCACCATCCAAAGTGTTAGGCTTCAATTCAAATGCTTAGCCAAGGATGAATTCAAGCACAAGAGTATCAACTATAAAAATATGGATTGAGGTTACTACCTTGCAGTGTTTTCTTTGACACAATTTTTCACCAATTGGCTACAACCAAAAGACATTTATTGGTTGTTAGTCTTATTGAATTCATTTTCTTCAATCAAAACAACCAAATTATTGTTGTTTTGCTAAGCCCAATAGTCAGATTTAACCTAGGTGACTAGATATCACCTACTTTTGATACACATATCACCCAAGTATCACATAAATATTGAAGAAATAGCTGGCTACTTCCCCAAAATCATTTCTTTTTTTAAAATCACTACGGTACTGCCCTGGTTTTTTGTGAACTTGAAAATAAAAACAAAGGGATTGAATTATTTTATGTCTGAATCAATTGCAGGAAAAGTCCATGTGTGGAGCCTTGACTTTCATTGACTTTCTATTGCTATTTCTTAGCTGTAGTCAGCGCACCAGATCCACGTACGCCTACTTTGATATCCGCTTGTCCGCCCTGCAATGCACCTGACACTCTGGAAAAACTAAGTTAGCATATCTTTACATTATACAACAGTGTTACAGCTCATATATTAAGGTGGAAGCCCCCAAAACCGTCAATATAAGCAATTCAACACAGTTGGAGACACCATTTCCTAAAAATGATATTTTAGTAGTATTAGCAAGTGAAAATCATGAATATTCAAAAAAAAAAATAGATTTTTTGGACGTGGTATGCAATTTCTATGTTTTTTCAAAGTGTCGGTTCCCTAGACCACTTAAATTGTCACTTAGGTGGACCCTAAAACGAAGTCTACAAAAATTGGTAGGCAACGGATCAAAGTGAAGTATGTGTCCGCCTTCAAATGTGTCAACGAATGTATTGTTTCCGCTTATCAATGAGAATTGTCCATTTGTTTCCAAACAAACAAAATAAATAAATAAAAATGCATTAACGAATTAGAGGTAAACATTTGAAGGACACATTAACTAAAGTCTAGGGACACATTTAGAGGCAGTCTAGGGGTACAAGAATAGGATACATGGGCGCTTTTGGGTGCCTTCACCTTATTGACACAAAAGTTAGGACACTCTACAGCAATGGAAAACCAACCCAAGAACTCTAGACTTATAAAAAAAAATTGCGGAACTCAACTAAGTTATTTTTCTTATTACTCCCTCTGTCTCACTATAAACCTCCAAATCAAGCACAATTCATGTTCCACTAGAAAGCTCCATTTATTCATTTCAACCATTGAGTAAGCGTTGGCCATATTGAATGACCTCATGGGAGTAAGTAGTAAGCAATCCAAGAGCATTTCTCTCTTAGCAAGCTTGGCCAGGTTGCCCATAGTGAATCACCTTTTACTTGCTGCTTTCCCAAACAATAGTGTTGACGATGGATTTGGTGACCGCTTAGGTGTTATGCAAATTTGTTTATGAAGGGGTCTAGGTTTTCTGATTGTGGTATTTAGGTTGCAAGCATATATTTCTACAATCCCATTGTTGCCACCAACCTTTAAATCATCAAGAATGACAAGTTGGCCACATTTACAAACAATGCTGAAATTTGATACTTTTAGCATAGAATTTTGGTGCCTAAACAACAATGTCTAAACTAAAGATTTTACATAGATCTAGGAGATGGGTTACCAATTCTTGAATGTATTTATCACTAGCACAAAGACTAAAAATATTGTTAATCCCTCATAGGAAAGATTTTTGGAGTTCTTTAGTGGAACAAAGAGAGTGACCCTTAACCCTTAAACAACGCTAAGGCCAAAAAAACATCTCATGGATGACATGACTGTTAATAGAAACAAAGAATGCACCAATTGGTCCAATAATTATAGCATTTTGTTGACTACCTTGGTCATGGGGGTAGTGTCCTTCAAAGGTTAACCCATTAAGGACCAGGTTGGTGACTGATTGATGATTCTGGCCAAAAATGACACGTTTTCATTAGTAGTCACTTTGACTACTGATGAAAACATGTCATTTTCAAGCAGATATTCATTGGCAGTCATCGACCTGGTCCTTAATGGGTTAAATGCCAACAAGGACATTTTTTGTTTGATGGATGACATAGAATCCTTCTAGTAGGACATAAGTGCAACTATTCATCCTTGAAATTTTGATGTGAAAAGGGAAGGTTCTCTATAGTACTTTGACTTCCAATGAGTGCTTTTGCAATTTTTTAAGCCAATGATTCACTCGGTAATCAAAGGAATCGTTAAGTGTTTCTTTGAACCTCTGGGAGACGTTTGAGGGTTGTTCCCTTCACTATTCCCCCCTCTATGAAGGACGGCTGGTTGTCAAAAGAAAAAAAATTGAAAAAATTCTTCAAATGCACAAAATATTTGGAAAAAAAAATTGAAAAAAAAAATTGAAAAAAAAAATTGAAAAATGAGTTGGCAGCCTCTCAGCCACGTAGGACTGTTGAGGTGTCACTACAGCAGTCACATTTACTAGTTTTCATGGCATTATAACCCGCGGTCTCTTGGAGACCCAAAAAAACATCTTATGGATTTCTATAATCACATGTTCGTCTATTAAAGGTTAACCCTTGAAGAACGCAGCCTCCCATGACCAAGGTAGTCACCAAAATGCTTTTATTATTGATTCAATGGTTGCATTTTTTGTTACTATAGTGAATAGTCAAGTCATCCATCCATTGCTTTTCGGTGTTAATGTCCTTTAAGGGTTAATCAACCTATACAAGCCCAAGGTGCAAAAAAATGTCTTACATAAGTTATCTAGTAACCTTAAGGTCTTTCAAGGGTTAATTTAGAAGCTAATTGGATCAATTTTCATCCATTCCAACAATTAACACACCATAAATTTAACTTCCATATTGTCGGTTTACAAAATGACACTAAAAAACAAAGTTAGAATCCCATGTGTAACTTGCAAGTAATCTAAAGCACACCTCACACTTCATCTCAAATCCCAACTTTGAATAAGTACTCGTTCAAGGCCAACTTGCAACTTCCATGGATTTTGTTGGAGGTGAATAAAAAATATCAAATCATTAGAAAAAAATTAGATTCTCTAGAGGGTTGCTAGGGTCTGTTAAGCCAAGCTATTTTTGCAGCCCTACTAAATTACTCAAAGGAGGGGAATCTCTGGCAAAAATCAAATCCATCTTGTCTAAATACCAAGGCTGACAAAGAATATATCTTAGTTTCCTATTCTCTTTTGAATTAAAAACAATAATTGCCACAACCTTTCTTTATTTGAATACTAATATTCGTGTACCTATGTTCTAGCCTATGTTTTGACACTTGACTATACCAACAATGAACAATAATAGGCTGAAGAAGTTCTTGTGCAGATGAAATAAATGTAATCATAGGTTCCTTTTGAAACTTCTTAGCATCCTTTTGGAGGGTCTAGATTTTCTCTAATGGTCGGACTTGTGACCTTTATAATGTCAAGGCCAAATTCCAATACTAAGTCCCAACTTGTCTTAGATTATACAATATAGTATACTACCTTTGTCTCAAAATAAATCCATGGTTTCTAATGGAAAACTATGGGAGTACCATGGGGTTTTTTTGAAATAAAAGGGAGTAGCTACTAAGCCCTAAAGTAGCCTAAGGTAAAAAAAAATTATAATTAAATAGTCAAAACTACCATTTTTCAATGCAAACAACAAAAATTTCAAGTATTTGTTTTTTTTACTGTAGGACCTTGCAATAGACTAGTATGAGAATGATTAGAAGAAATTCTAAAAACTTTGACTATATTGATTATAAGAAATAAGCATATCAAGTGAAGAAGATGATTTCTTTTGCTCCTAATATGACTAGATTGTAAGACTTTAAAACTCTTCACTTGAAATTTTTTGTATTGCAAATTGTGAATTCAATTTTTTTTTCTATGTTGAAAAATTGAGTTGAGAGTTTGGGAATTATTTTCTAAAAAAACATGATTTTCATTCTTTCAAAAAATAATAAGTTGAAGTTGGTATGAGATAGAAAGAAAAACTAAATTGTTGATAGCTCTAAAATGGAATTAAAACACCCTAATCACAATTGTGAGATTGTTCTAGAAGCAAACTAAAACATGCAACTTTTTTTTTTTCAAAATTTCAAAATTGAGTTCAAAAATGGATCCAATACATTATTTTCTTAAGAATTTGCTAAGATTGCCAGAAAACAAAAAGCTTCATAACCTTTTCATCACTTTTCCAAATGGAATGGATCAAATCTTTCTACATGGGCAAAAATATAATCTAAATTTTTTATTTTTTTATTTTTTAATATTTCAAGTTTATTTTTATTTTTATGTTGCCCATCTTTACTTGTTTTGAGCTTACAATGGTATAATTTTTGCCCCTAGGTACCGATTGAAATAATAAATTCTATTTCATGAGAGCTAATCATTTTTCTATCTTGAAAAAACGTTTCAAAAAATCTTGCCAAAAAATTGAGATCATAGGGGACTTTGAGTTATTACAACAAAGATAGGACCTCTTGTTGTTCTTTAGTTGTTTTTTGTCTTGATTTGAATCACTTATAATTTTACATAGTGTGCTAACAAGAAAATTTCAATATATTTTCATTTGGTTTAATAAAGCTTGTAGCCTCAACTTGTAAAGATTCTAAAAACACATATTCTTATTAGAAAATGAAGATGTCCTTGATTAAGATAAATCTTTTACAATACCAAATTACAAAGTTTTTTCATAGAGATATCGTAAGGTTAACTAACTTAAACTTGATTTCAAGCTTTTCATTAAATCTATGAAAACTCGTTTTATGAATAGAATGATGAGGTTATATTTTTATATAATTAAATTTTGTTAAGAACTATGAAGTATTTTAAAACGGAGGAGGTGTATATAGAATTTTTTTGATAAACTTAGTACCTTAGGAATAGATTGGATAGCTACTTGCACAATAAATAAAAATTTGGACTAGGATTTAGTTGGACAAATTTATGTTGAATATTATTTACCAAACATTTTTTTGCTCTCATTCAATAATAAATTAAAACATATAGGATCGTATATTCAAATAAATATATACACCCAAAAAATACCAATTATATTCTCCAAAGATGGTAGATTTTCATTGCTTGTACCATACAACAATGTCACATGTGGTACCATTTGTGGTGACAATAGCACTATTTATGCAAAATAATTGCACGAGGCTATTACTTGATTTGTTGCAAATACATTTCTTGAATTTATAAATTTTAATACATTTAAGTCGTTTAGCTCTAACTTTGTACATCGAATGCTCAATTTTGGCGTCTAAAGAGTTATATTGAGCAATTCTTAATCAAAGTATCAAATGTGTTTGATGAATGTGGTTTAAAAACAGAAATTTCAATTCTTTTAGATAAGATTCATATTTCATATGTTGCCTAAAAATGCATCAAAATAGATGGTTTATTCTTCTAATGTAGATTATGCTAAAGATATTATGACATCACTAGTAGGTTGGATTAACAATTATAACTAGCATTATTTCTTTTAAAAGAGGCTTTTGAATTCATAACCAATTTTAGTCATCTTTGAAATGTACATTTGAAAAGTTGAATGACAAAATTTCTACTTGAGGATATGAAATTGTTTAAAGAATTATGGTTAAAATGGTGACCTATGATTAGACACTGCACATTTAGAGTTGCTTTTGATTTGATTTATTTTTGCTACACTCATGTTGAGAACAAAACTTGAAATTTGTATACCATGAAATTATAAAAAATTGCCACAACTATAATAGACCTACCTACCTACAAGTTTTATTGCTTCAATTCTTTTAAATATTTTTTCTAATTTTAGGTTCAAGTTTACACGAAAACAAATATCTATCCACTACCTCCTTGAATCCTTTCTCACAACATTCAATACACCAACTACTAATCTATTGTATAGCCCATATTATTATTCATACTAAAAAAAATCTCACAACTTTCATCATCACTCTATTGAAAAAATAAAAGTCATCATTTATATCAAATGAAGTTATGTGGAATTATAACATGCACATTGAAATAACACAACTTTAACAACCTAATCATAATTAAATCCCATTTAGATTTACTTTCAAGCTTTAATAATTTTCTAAGTGAATGTGCTTCTAAACTCTCATATGTATTTCTTACTTGCGATACATAACTTTCACAATTAGGTGTATGTTAGTTGGGATTTCAATTCCTAACGTTGTTACCCTACTTTAACAACCTTACAAATTGCCTTAGCTTTTCATATGATAAGATGGAATTCCACTCATAACTCCATGTTGTAATCCATGGTTGTAATTAAGTTTATTGTACCCTTGCTTACTTAATTGACTTGTATCAACTCCCATATATTGTATACTGGCCTCGGGGAGTGCACTTAGTTCTATTATAACAAACCACGTGTGAACAAGTGGTTTCTAATAAACTATAATTTCAACCTAAAATTTTGAACATTGTTTAATAATGACTATAGCTTTCTATTGCCAAAATTTCCAACTCAAATAAAATATGAAATGATTTCTAGAAGAGGTTGAAAATGAACTAAAATGGCATGTTTTTCAACTCAAATAATTATAGAGGACACATTTGTATGACCATTGAGTCAATATTCAACTCAAAATGAGCTTTCAATAATGAGTTATTTTAAGGAATTTTTTGTTCATTTTTTAGACAATTTTTTCTTATATAATATAGGGGTGTGAAAGTTATTTTTCAGTTCTACAGTGTATCTTTTTACTTCAAAAATTTGTAACTAATTATTATTAACAAATAAAAATATCAATAATTCAAAACATAAACTTTCAAAGAAGGAAAATCTATTCATATTTTTTTAATTTAATTTAATCTAAAATTCAAAAAGTATATAGGGGATCCAAAGTTTTGTTCGCAAGTGGTTTCTAATGGACACTCTAAATGACCCCCCTGAGACATCGGCAAGGTTTACAAAGAAATAGAATTAGTTTGTTATCATCGAGCATACATTATGAGTTCAAGCTCTACAACTTTACTCTTGCATAATACTACAAATATCAAATACATTTTATTCCCAAGCTTAACTACAACTTAATTGGCTATGGCAAGCTACCAAGCTATAGCATTGCCCTAAAATTTCACCTAAAGTCTATAGTATTGTTCTCACACTAACTCATTGACTTTGGCTAAAATTCATCCTACAATGTATAAACAACATCAATGACTCTATGGATGTACATATAGAGAACTTCAAGTATGGCCAATAGTCCATAGATATTTTCATCTTGACAACCCCTAAGGATGCTTTTTCATATTTGAATCCTTTGTTTGTCCCACCCACTTATGAAGCTATTTTGCCTTGCAACCAATCACAAGCATACTCTAACCTGTAAAAGCAAAATAAATCTCCATCATCACTAATCCAATGAAGCTACATTTATGAAAAATGACAAAAAGTACAAAGAAATTATAGCCCGTGAAAATGTAAAAATAATTGGTTGGATTTTGGCAATTCATGAAAAATGATTATAAAAATTTAAAGAAAATTTCCAATTCTATATAAATAGATAAAATAACCATAATAAGTACTTGAAAACATATTTCAATGATGGGGTTGAAGGATAAAAGCTAATAAAACTCAAAATATCCCATAATTTGCAATGAACTATTTGTAGAAAAAAGTGGCTATAGAGGGCTTGCCAACTCCAACACAATATTGCAAATTTGTAGTTAAATAAATCTTTATGAAAATAAGATATTTATTATATCTTTTTTTAAATGAGTTTGTTTTTGAAATCTGTTTTAAATATAACAAATCTGGTTTTTGAAAATGAATGATTATAATTTTTCTACAAAAGATTTTGTGCAAGGGTATCCATTGCAAATCTTAATTCTAAGGTTAAAGTCTCTTAAAAATGAGTCTCAAATACACTAGATCTTAGGGAAAAAACACACTAAAAAGTCATTAAAAAAATGTAGAGTTGATTTTGAGAAGCCATAAATTGTTTGTGATTAAACATGTCATGTCCTTTAATCTCATTTTTTTTTCATGACATCAATTTTAGATTTGACCTATAAAAGGGGGATTGACAGACTTCAAATCACTTTCACAATTTTAACACCTTCATAATCAAACATTTTTTTTTTTCAATCAATATGTGATATTGTTGGGTTTTCTTTTAATTAGGTGTTCCTTAACATATTTAGTTTAAATTTGCACAGTTAAAATCCAAAAAACTTTGATAAAGCTTATAAAAACTTTGACATTTTTATTTAATTTACCAAAAAGCTCAAAAATGTCTTAGGCATTTGGAAATCAATGGCATCCTTTTCATCCCCAAAATGGCGGAGTTGGCTCAATGTCGTACTTTGGGACATGCTCTTCCAATGGCATTTTGTCATTAGAGGGTTGAATGCCTAGTCAGAAAATATATAACTTAAAACACAAAAAAAAAAAATTTAATTAAAAGATTAAAGAGTTGGGAGTTGGTAAAGAAAACTGCATGGAAATCGGTGTCTGCCGGTGAGCTGTTTGCGGCGACTGACAGATGCAAGGATGAGCCTTCTTGTTCGAAGAAATTCAGGATTTTTTTCTTTTTTTACTTTTTTAGGGTTTTTCTTTTCAGCGTAGGGCTTGGGCCATGATGAGCGCATGCGCACTTGGGCAGCGAAATCATTATGTGCACCTGCACACAAGCTTGTCCTTTGTGGAAGATTACAAACCCGAGCGGCTTTCCAGGACCAGAATGACTGCGTCAGTGCAAGCCCCTCAGCGACCTTTTTGTCCTTTAGAGCCAAGCTTGTGCCGCAAAGTCTGCTTCTTCACTCCCACTTGAAAGGCACATGAAAGGATTCCAATACCTTTCACAGGTCACCTAGGGCCAAAGTCCACCCCACTTTCCGAACGACTTCCCCGATTCCTTGTACAAACAAACGTCTTAACTACAGTAATAATAAATGATGTATTAGTGGTCGGCCGGCGCAAAAACAATAAAAAAAAAATTCGGTGCCAAAAGCTTGGGTATGATTTTCATGCACTGGATGAGCCCTGCGGAGTTTTCAAATTTAGGGTTACAGGAGTGTTTTTTTGGAAATAACAACTTACTGTATGTGTTCTTGCTCTTGTTCAACTGAGTTTTCCATGTGAGTCTTTCAATTTGGGTTGATCGAGCTGGAAGTGTTTGGAATTTACGAGAGAGGGATCTTGTGTGCTCTTGGACCGACCGAGGAGCTGCGATGATGCTACCGATGGGGCCAGATGGTGGCGAACATCAACGCGGACAAGTACCGAAGTGCTGCTTCAAAATTATACGACAGAAGGTCCACTCTCTCTCTCTCTCTCTCTTCATTTCCAAATATCGATCTCTACCTGTTTTGTTTTTACATCACTAGCATGTAAAGTTTTGTCTGTGAAGTTCGATCTGGTCTAGTTGGCTATGATATGTGTTCCAATGTCTTGAGGGCAATTAGGTGTATCGTGATGGCACGACTTGTGTCGCATTCGTAGAAGGAACTATTCTGGGAAGGGGTCTGAACCTGAGATCATATTGGACACGGAGGTAGTCCCTTTGTTGCTGTGTATGTGATTCCATGTGTTTCCAGTGTCTACCGTACCCGACGCTGAAGTTTTACTCCAATGGATGTCCTATAGATCTTGCTCCACGGATCTTCCACGTGCAGTTAGTTGCTTTTTTATCATCTTCAACTTTGAAACAGGGTTGAGTATTGAGTTTGAACAGCAGGAAGCCCTGCAGTGATGTTTAGGGGTTAAATATTTGTGTGACTTCCAATCAAAACTTTCGACAGTGAGATCTTTGTATTCCTGGACCCTGTAATGCTCATTCCAGGATTCTATTTCCCATCACTTCGTGCTTGCTTTCTAACGTTTTCTCTTGTTTTCAGCGTGTCGAAGTGGATGCTTTCGTTGGAGACGAGCTGGAGACAAGCCTGACTGAGCTGCTGCAAGGGTATAGCTAGAGAGAATGCATACAAACAATCAAGCTTCAGAAGGTGCCGGAAGGTCCCACGTTGTATGAGAAGGTCTCGTACGGAGAACACCACGTACTTTGATGTGGCAAGCTCTTGCTCTGGTGCCGGTGCATTGTCAAGTGCAACCGTAGTAAGTGTTGTTGTTAAGTTTAGAGCTGACCCACACAAGGAAGAGGAGACTTTAGAGTTTCGTCTGTTTCGAAGCCACAGACTTGGAGTTTTTGTAGCTGCAAACTTTGACCCGTAATCCCTTAGTATGTGCAACCCACTAAAGAATCTGTGGAAGATTTGCAACCAAGATTCAAATGCACAAATGTAATCACATGGCAGTATTAACCAATGCAGAGGAGTTTTGTTGAAGCATAGGTGAGGTGCTAGTCTCTTTTTGCATAACGTTTAATCTGACAAGGTAGAAGAGGGTAGAATTTTTCTTTGTGAAGCTTTGACTGTTTTGATCTTCGCATTTAGCATACTTTAAATGAAAGGCTTCAAATTTGAAGGTAGGACAAATACAACATAATCTTTAGAATCCTAGGGTTGGATTATGTAAAGTTGATATTAGAAAACAAAATATGAAGGCTCAAATTTTGGTTGTAAGTAAAAAGTCATTCACATTGGTATAATTCTTGGTAATGACAATGAAGCCTCAGCTTAATGGAAGACTGTCCTTTGTGTAGGTTTACATTGAACTATTAGAATGATGAAAAAAATAATGTAAAAGATGATAAGAGTCTACCCTCTAATGTGGGAAATACTCCTAAGCATCTGCCTATGTCCTGTGGTAAGGTATGAGTTTGTGAGAAATTCGTACCTTCATTCACATCGCTCCCTTCAAGGAACAATGTACGTCTATAGAAAATGGTAGATGACCAAAAGGCTAGGAGAACAGGTAGGCGCTAAAAAGATACCTTTGTGGGTGAATACTGGGCATTCAAGTATGCCTGGGCATGATGGTGTGCCTGGTGCCAATTCGAAGCGGTGGCGTTTGCATGATCATATTGACTTGTGAAAGATTCGGTGCCTGCTTCTGCAGCTGCCCCGTTACTCGCTGGCGGGGCAAATCCCATATTTACTTCAAGTTTAGCTTTCTTCTGATCATCAAAGTGAGCAGAAGGCTGATCCATGGTCATGTCGTGAATGTTCAGACCTCGACTGCCCAAGATGTTAACATGTCCCAGCGACTGCAAATCTGATTGCGATGCAGATCCAAAGAAACCAATGCCATTTGTTTCGCTGCTGGTGGGCGCTTCTCGGCTGTAATTGAGAGAGGGAAAACAAGAAATCAACTCCACTAAACGCGTAACCACGTGTACTCAAAATTGAAATGCACTGAACAAGCAGCTCGCACTCTATTATAGTAATTTGACAATGTCTGAGTACCTGGCCAATGGTGTTGGCATGAGAGCAGCGGCTGGATTGGTCTGTTGCTCCATGAAATCTTGAAGAGTTGCCTCCCCACGCTCTTGCATAGGCCATTGCAAGAAAGATGATTGTTTTCCTGCCATGCCCGCTTGATGTTGTTGATGTTGTTGATGTTGTTGCTGTTGTTGCTGCTGGTGCTGATGCATGGCCATCATCTGAGCAAGAGATCGAGACGTTACGTCAGTCATCACTTCATTTACCCGGTACGGATTTGTTTTAGTGCATCAGTTGGACAGGGATTTCAATAACAACTGGTCTGACTTATCCGTCACAACTTTTTAATTCAGAAGTTCATGGAGCATGCAGTAGTCTGCTGGAGTACTAATCCAATAAAGATAACCTGTGGTGACAGCTCTTCACAAAGAATCACCTGCTGATAACTATTTCCCAAGAATTCGTGTTGCTGTCTTTGCATAACAGTAGCGGCCTGATATGCACTACTCACGTAACTCTGCAAAACCACAGCAGTTTCAGAAAATTCAGAAAAGCTTAAATTCTTGCGAGACAGTGAATCGAGAAAAATTATGCGGAGCCGTCTACATACCCACGAGCAATGAATCTCAGGGTCTGTACCTTCCTTGCTCGAACTCGCTCAAGCGCTTGCTCTAATTCACTCTCCATATTCGCTAATTGTTGGACGGAGGTAACACTTTGGAGAAGTTGGTCATCCCCCAGATAGAGTCGAGCTCGTTGTTGTACCAGCTCTTTCTCTTGTTGTGATTTCTTCAACTCCTCTTGCAACAACTGCTCAAACACATTACAATTCAGCATGCAGATTCTCATACTTGCTGAGCATTAATTCCAGAAGAACACAAATGTCACCCAGTACACGCCACAGTCAGTAACTCAACAACTGAGTAAAGCCAAAAGAAGTGTCACAGATATATATATATGTAAGTTATACGATCTTCGAATACTCTACTGAAGTTTCTAGCGAGCTCGTCCAGACCCAAGAGCAGTATTTCTAAAGATACGCAGGGACTGAATGTATGGAACTCACCCCAACTTCGTAGGTCTTACTGCTACATGCACATCACACAACCGCCCACACACAGGTCAAAAGTTGTTAGGACTTTTGAGTATAATAAGAACAAATACGGCTGCGACTCATTCGCTGACAAGTTTTTGTGACAGCATAACAGAGAAAATCTACCAAAGCTGAACTTTGATTAAATCCTTACAGCGGCCGGTACTGTCTAAAGACATTGGATTCAAGAGCATAGCAAAAAATACTATACACAAGATTAGAAGCAGTCCTAACCTTCCTGTGAGCACTTGTTGATTGGAAGCGAGGTCCTTCTCTCCAGAGAGCGTTTTCAATGCCTTGTGCAGATACTGCAGTCATTCATAGGATTTCTGAGTGTAAGTGATTCGGCGTGGTGTGAGTGAACCAAAACAAAGAACTAGGAATGTAAATCACGCTTCCGCAGCATAGCTTAACCAGGACAAATTTAGAAAAAGCACGACATCTGTCCGAAGTCATTCAGGGGTTAGGGGATTGGAAACTGAACTCCTTACCTCCAGATTCTCGATCTTCCTGGAAAAGTGTCAACGCGATCCAATCCAGACGAGAGGTAGCATTCACACACAAAGCAGTTAATCAGGACGCGCACAGTGAGAACAGTCCATAATAACCCGCAATGCAATGAAAAAGAGCGGCATTGAAGGAGGGGGGAGGAAACACTGCTAATTGTGCGTACGCGTACCTGTTGTATTTGTTTCGATCGTGGATCATGTTATAGTTAGCGAACCGTGTCAGCATATCCTCAAAACTGCAAAAAACACGCAAGAATTGTAGAATTTGCTCAGGTTCCCCATTGAGAAGTACGCGCACTCTAATTTCAAATCGACAAATGCAGGGATAATTTCAGCGGCGTCACCGGCGACTATACTTACCTTTTGTTTCGCTCATGCATTGGCAAGTTCGCGAATCGACTGATGACATCTTCAATACTGCATTACAACCAAAAAGTCTCAGCATTCGTCCGTTGCATTCTAAAAAGCAAAGCGTTGATTTCGGAGCTAGAAAGCTAGTGCAAACTCGTGCTGTTAAACGGATAATACAAGCATTCGCGCGAGGATATGGATCGCATATTCTATAGATTAATCTGTGCTTAATCGTAATTCATGATTCCTAGCTTGCTCGGCACTCCCAGCGCCATCAGGCTGGGAGTAGCTGACAGTAGAAAACAAAAAGAGGTCATTACAAGTATTCTTGCCAGCAGATACAGCTGGCTTTTTTCCAACGCTAGTCTCAAGAATGACCAACTCAGAACTCAAAACCAAAAACTCATAATCAGTCGTGTGACAAACTACTTCTGCGGACTCGCACAGTCGGACACTCAGCAGACAATGCAATCGGTACTCGCTTCGGTCGGAAGTCTCATCGAGGTGTGAGGCTACTCCAAACAACCGCCAGATGCACGGTAAGGATCGAGATTCACACCTGCAATTACTGTATTGTGTGAGTTTTGCAGACGGCGAGAACATGATCAATGCAATGTCGATATCGCAAAGAACAGACAACTCGTACGCCTTCTTAATGAGGCCATTTCGCCTCTTCGAATATGTCACTTGTCTGTTGGTCGGATTCTCAATCTTCTTGATCTCCAGCTTCACTCTTCCCATTCTGGCTGTCACAGGGAGTACGTCAAACAAAAAGTCCGACTCTCAACTATCTCTGTCGATCAACAAAGCAACAGGCCCGCCAAAACTCCTTGAATCAGTTTCAAAGCTCCACCGAACGGCACACACAATCACCAGCATTCACAAGCGAAGACAATCACCAGCATTCCTCACAAGGCCGGGAGTTTCAAACACGGCGTCCCGCCAGCTGCGAAGCTGTACCGTCAGCAAGATCCTGGCTTATAAAACCGAGAACTAAATCGAGAAATTCAAAGCTAAATGAGGCGCAGAAGAATGAGAGACGAAACTCCAGGGAATGATGAGTGAGCGTGCGGGGAAGGATGATGAATAAAGATCCGGGGGAGTTGGGACTTGCTTTGGGAAACGAGGCGCGCGGGGAAAACGAAAACTTGGTGGAGTTGCCCGCCAGAAAGAAGGAGGCTTGGCGGGTGGTCACTCACCCGGAGAATGTGACCCTCGGGAGTCAGCAGTCGTCGATCTGGCCCGCGAAAAAAGGAAGGGTGGAGATTGCTTCCTGAGATGGAGTCCACGTGATCATGGTTGAGAACAGGCATGGGAACGCCCACTCGGGACTCGGGAGCTTGGGGGCACCAGGTTGGGTCCCCTCCGGAATCGTTTGTTATTTCTATCCAATGGGAGAGATATAGCTATGGCGCTCAATGGTTCAAAAGTTCAAAAGTTATGGAATTTCGTTACATTTGTGTTCAAAAAAAATTCAAAAATTATGTAGGTTAATAGATTTAATCAAAGAGGAACCCCTAGTTTGAAACAAGGATGTCAGAGGAAGGTTTAACTAAGAATAGTACAAAAGAAACACACCACCAAACTTCATGAAACTCCAATTTGGGTGCTTCAAGGACTTTCGTCTTGTGTTTTTCTCAAACTCTAACCTCTAGTCCCTCATTGCACGCAATTTACAATTAACTCTAATGAATTGAAAACAGTAGTAGCATATTGAGGCCTATCATTCTTAACCCTTAAATCTACTTAACCCCTAAAGTCCTTGCCATTGGCCCTACGGGGGATAAAATGGATTTAGGGCAGGCTCCTATGATCTCAATTTTTACTAAAACTTTTTGAAAATTTCTCATAAGATAGATAAACTTATGAGCTTTCTAGGAATATAATTTTTATTCCAAATGGTGCCCGGGAGCAAAAGTTGTGCCACAATAACCTCAAAATGGGGGAGACCAGGCAGCAAAAAAATTCACAAAAAACTGAAATAAAAATTTTAATATTTTTTTTCTTGTAGATTATATTTTCTTCTAAATAGGAAGCTTTGATTCATTTCATTTAGATTAATGATGTGAAAGTTATGGAGTTTCTTGTTTTGTGGGCAATCATAGCCAACTTCTTGAAAGAATTTTTTTTTCTTCTACTTTGAACGCTAATATCTTTCAATCTACATGGTCAAACATCACAAAAATTTTATCACGTGATCTAAGACAAGTGTAGAACAAGATCCTAAGGTTAGATTCTAAAAAATATTTAAAAAGTTTATTTCATAGGTGAATGTAGCAAAAGTGGTAGTTTTGAGTAGTTTTGGCAAAAAAATGGCCTTGGAACTTTCGGGGTTAAGGGGTATGGTTTGAAGGTCAAACCTCAATTTACACATAATTTTTTAATTCTAAATGTTTTGAACCTTAATTATGAAAATATAGCTCTACTAAATCTAATTTTTATTCTATTCTTTTTTTTAAATTGTTAAAATTGTAATTTTTGTGACACTTTGAAGGTAATGTCTTCAAAGCTTAAAATACACCACCTTTGAACTTTTTCTATCAAATTTCTTATGTCATATGTATCATTGGTTTAGTTTGGTTTTGCTTGTTGTTTTTCTTGGTTATTATTTTTCTTCCATTCCTTCTTCAAGTGGAAACTTTATTTTCAATGCAAAATACAGAAACAACTAACAAGAATGCAAGAGCATATTACATAAAATGTCTTTTTTTAGATTTTAGTATTTGAAAATGAAATATCGGCATTATATTAATAGGCAGAAACACAAGCAAGGCTTTTAGAGTTTTTGAATATTTGATGGGGAGAAGGCCTTGTAGAATTGACAACTATATAAATTAATCCCTTCATGTTCAAGAATTTTACACCCCCATCTAGATGTGCTAGAATACATGCATGACATAATATTATCTACCCATTTTCATATACTTTCATCCAAATACATATTAAATTATTTCTTTAAAATCTTTACAGTAATTAGACCAAATTCATCCCAAATTCATTTAATTAGCGTATGTTTGTGTGGCATTACCAAAACTCTTTCACTGGTTGAATTAGACAAAATATCATACATGAATGAGATGAATGGATATGCGAATCCTATGTGAATTAGTGTTAATATCGAATGAACAACATTGCGTGGGTGATTGAGTACTTCAGTGGGCAACCTGAAGGAAGGGCCAAAACACTGTAAAGGCATCGTAGGGTATGTGTAGGCACCCGACTGGTACGGTATACTGTATGTGAAAAAGCAAGCGAAAACTGCTGCGTAAGTTCGTGGTTGACTTTGCGAAAGCCGTTCCCAATGATTCTGGCACAAATCAAGCAGGAGTTACAGGAGCTCCCTAGTAAGTTACCTTGCACCATCGTTGGGAACACTCCATCACCTCACGAACTATCGTTCTTAGAGCATCCCCACCAACGTGTTCTCTATCCCCAAACTTGGGACCTCAAACTAGTCAACCTTGACTTTATAGGGATGAGACCTCATGAGTTCTCTATATGAGCTCCAATATAGGGAATTGGGCCCAATTTTTACCGAGTTCTCTATAAATTTGGGGTAGAGTTCTTGTTTCGAGACCGGTGCGCACAAGCTTTTGTATCCCCATCCCCATCTGAGGTCCTCTCCTTAAATTTTTAGGGATACAGAACACATTGGTGGGGATGCTCTAATAAGACAATTTCAAGTGTCTATCCAAAACCGTGCCCTAAAAAGTTTTCAAAATAGAAGAAGGGTAACTCGAGTCTGAAAAACAAACGTGATTGGAGTGTTTGTTGGAAATGGCTCAACTATCTAAGCCTCATTTGAAAATAAGTAGATACTCAACTAAAGATGTTCAAACCATGGGTTCCATCCTTTTGTACATGAGTATAAGCGGCATTACTCCTTTTGTACATCAAAATTAGGGCTTGGTTTTAGAAATCTACTAAGTTAGACTTTAAAAAATCATAATTCATTCATGTGAACACTAGAAAAGGCATTCAAAGTATTTTGAATTTTTTTTCTTTTGAATTGCCAATAAGATCTCAAAGTATTTACAAAATTTAATAATGAAAATAGTCTAAATATATGGCTCAAGTGTCCAACTGCAGGTCTTTTTACATGAAGGAAGAAGCATCTACATTGCACCATTATTTCTACTCCACATGGGCAAGTGGTTTAAATGAAAGTATTTTTGTAGAATTGTTAGTATGCCTGAGATGAAATCAATTGAAGTTGCTTCATAATTTTCTTGACATTTATACAATATTTATGAATTTTCAAAGTTGAATGCATTATATGTCTAAACATGTCACTAAGGTAAACTACCCCATTCCAAGCCAAATGGAAACAAGTTCATTGTGGGCAAAATTATATAAGTGATGTATATTTCAGAACTATAATTTACAACACTATTATAATTTTGCCCACAATAGGCTTGCTCCCATTGGGCTTGGAATAGGGCAATTTACCTTAAATTTCTCTAAAGCAAAACAAAACAAAACATACTTAAAGTCCAATTGATTACTTCAAAAAATTCTTACTTCCATTAGTTGCCTTTGAAAGCTTGAGGTGGATTTGGGTGAATGAAGGTAAGTATTGAAGGTTCAAATAAAGCTAGTACAAAAAGACGTAATGTTGCTTTTATGTAGAGAATTTTCAATCTGTTATTATTGGCTATTCACATTTTGTTTTTCACTGAGATTGTTCTAAGAATTTATATTAAGCTACAAATTTTGATATTTTTTTTAAAATATCATTTATATTATATTTTAAAATTTATAATATTTAGTTTTGGAATAATTCATAATCTATCTTTTATAAATTTTCTTTAAAATTTGGCTCAATAATAACAAAATTTTCCTTCAATTTCTATCCATCTACATCTAGACTTATCAATAGACTAAAAAAATTGTCAAAAATCTAAAAATATTTAGTTTGAATCTAACTGTAATATGTTGAAAAAATTTGAATAGCAATCTTGTGGCTTGGGCTATAAAATATGTCATGTGTCTTGTATTCACTAGAAATTGTTAAAAAAAAATACTTTTCATTATTAGATATATGTACAATGTTGTTTTAATTAGAATGATTTAGATAGTTTGGAGTTAATCCATGTGTTAATGATAAATTAATACCAATGAAGTATAAAATCAAAATTGACAATAATTTGAATGAAATTTTTTATACTAAATTTGTCAAAATAGTTTATCATTTTTTATTACTCTATGCAAAAGAAGAAACATTATAAATCCAAATCTGAATGAATAAAAAAATAATGTTGTAAGTAATTCCATTAACTATGCCACACTCAGCTCCAAAGGTAGTAAGTTGCTTGAATAATCAGTGGCCTGATTATATTGCAAGTCATATCTATACTAGGATGTTTGTTTAGTTTAGTTTATCACAATGAGATTTGAGAATTGTGGGCCCCACAATTGTGTTCTTGGTACTATTGAAAAGCCCTCTTTGAACATGTATGAACTTTGTTTTCTATCTTTCCAACTCATATATTGAAGTTTAAAGTTTCATTACCAAAAATTTCAGCCATTAGAAAGGCCATGAGTTTTGGGGAGGTTTGGTGCATTTACAGTGAAAAATCACAGTTTTTTTAATTTTTTTCTATAGAATCTGACGTGGCACTACTTGTGCCACATCTGCTCTACATTACACTAATCACTTTTTATTAATTTCATTCATTTAAAAAAAATTAAAAAATTAAAAAATTAAAATTAAAATTAAAACTAAAAAACTAAAAAAAATATTTAAAAATAAATAAAAATTGAATGGTTTGTATTTGCACCGTAGGGCTATTGAAAATGAACTCTTAAAAGCCTTTCCTAGGTTCAGATTTTTCCTAATGTAAGAATTGAAAAATAAAAAAAAATATTTTACTTTTATCGAAAGGAGATTAAGGAGGGCTTAGCCATCACTTTTGTGGCAATGGCTATAGCAACGGCACATGACATACTAGTAATATTTAATTTATGAATTTTCACCAACATCACGAGATCTTTTTAGTTTGATTTCTTTCACATCTAAGATTTTTAGAGAAGGATGTGAATGATGGGCAAGTCGAGTGAGCCAAAGTTTATAGCAAGCAGGCTTGTGTGGTGTTAACTAAGTATAAAATATTGAATGTCTTTATTAAACGCAAATGTAGATATGATATTTTCTTGTAGTTGGTTGATGAGCATCCTAAATGGGAGGCAACTAGTTTAAGAGATGGCTTTGTGTCTCAACGCCATCCCCAGCAAGTCTAAGGGGTTTCTTGACTTACTAAGGCATGCTGTGAAGAGCCTCAAGGCCCCTCTCTACGCCTTTCTTGTCTGTCGTCATTACGTATTAACCCTTTAATGTCGAGCCTAGTCAAAAATGGCCTATGGTGTCCAATACAAAAAATCTACATACATTGTGTTGTTGCGACTTGGAAATTCACTAGGGGACGATTTTGCTTGATGGAGGTAAGGACACACGCATTCTCCAATGTAGGATTTGCAACTTGGAATTTTACATTTCCATTGTTAGAATTTATAGAATCCTATTGAATATTATAGGAGGGAGCTATTGTAGTTCGACAAATTATGTCTGAGAGTATTGAGAATATTGGTACATTTAAATAAACATCAACTTCATGTACACAACTATGCACTCCTTTCACCTACTCCAAAGCCCCTCCACTTGTATATGCATTCAAAATATTTATGTAAGTGATTGCATTTGGTTTGAAGCCTTCCTAAACCATTCGAATAAACAATTGATATACTTCCCCACCACACCCATTTTTTGCATATGCGCAGATTATCACATTCCATGTAACTATGTCATATTCCTTTATTATGTCAAATACTAGTCACACATCATTCATATTGTCAAATGTTGTATACATGTGGACTAGTGAGTTGGCCAACCGCAAATCCAACTCAACTCCTACTTCGAGGACATACCCTAAAACCCTTCTACTCTATGAATGGTTTGATAATTTCAAGGCAGACCACTTCAAAGATTTACAGAATTTACAATTTGAACCGTTGAAGTCCCATAGTCCCTACGGGGGACAAAATGGATTTTGGGCAAGCTCCTATGATCTCAATTTTTATTGAAACTTTTTGAAACTTTTTGATAATATAGATGAACTTATGAGCTTTGGGGGAATATAAATTTTATTTCAATTAGTGCATAGGAGCAAAAGTTATGCCACAATAACTTCAAAATGCGAGAGAATGGGCAACAAAAGAAATCCACAAAAAATTGAAATAAATTTTTTTAATATTTTTTTTCTTGTAGATTATATTTTTTTCTAAATGGTAAGTTTTTATTCATTCCATTTGGATTAACGATGTGAAAGTTATGAAGCTTCTTGTTTTATAGGCAATCATAGCAACTTCTTGAAAGAATTTTTTTTCTTCTATTTTGAATGGTAATATCTTTTAATCTATACAATCAAATATCACAAATTTTTCTATCACTTTATCTATGAAAAGTATAGAACAAAATCCTACAGTTAGATTCTAAAAAATATTTTAAAATTTTATTTCGTAGAGTGAATGTAGCAAAAGTGGTGGTTTTGATAGAAAAATGGCCTTGGGACTTTAGGGGTTCATCGGAAAATTATAAATTCCACTTAGGTTTGATTAGTAAAACAAGTGGACACCTCTCAAAAATACGTGCCCCTTTTGGAGTTGACCCCAATATATATTCAAATTGGAAATCAAGGTGATAACAAACTTGTCCACCTTAGTCTCATGTCAAGTCACTTTGTAGTGTGTATGTTTGTTGTGGTGTCTAGTAATGTATTTTACCCTTGTAATGAAATGCCATTTCATGCACGAAAGATGGATCCGTTGTTTGGAATAGAGAGGGCCCTCAAAGGTACTCCTCCTTTTGTTTAGTTTTTAGGTGTCTTGTTTTCTATTTCTTTTTGAAGTGCTCTTTCTCTCTTCATTGTCCAATCTTTTGATTTTTTTTTTTTTTTCCCTCTCTCTTTCTATAAATGCAGTGGGTTTCCCATTCATTCAGAAAAAAGGGCCATTTCATTTGTATAAAATAAAAAAATTTAAATATGAATCTAAGATTTTCCTAGATAATTCATTATTGACCCCCAAGGAATGTTCCCTCACTCTGCATGTCCCTGTAATCGAGTGAGGTCGTGGGACTGATTAGGCCCGTAATTAAGAAGATTAGCATAAGGCCCCCGAAGTTCAGGCCATTCGGTCTCACCTTTTCCAAGGCACCTTTCCTCCGAATTTATGGCCCTTGCATGTGGGATGGCGTGAGCACGACAAGTGGCCAAGATTCGAGGGCCTACGACTCAACCCTAGCCTGACCTCACTTGCCTGGAAAGTTCCGGGGGATTTCGTCTGACCTACAGAACCGGTAATGCAGGCAGTTACTTTTCACCTCAGAGTGAGAGTCGTGAGACCTCCCAGTCGGGTGGGCCCCTCCGAACCGCCACTTTGGGCTACTGTGCCTAAGGTAGGGTGGAGGTCCATAAATCGCCCATTTAATAGCTGGGACTGAATTTTGGGGGGAGGGTGAAGTTCATTGAAATTGATTTTTCAGTAAAATTTACTCAAAAGACAAGTGGAATCGGCATCCAATCCAAGTCATTTCATATTTTTTTGAGCTTTGTGGAATTAGTTATGAAATTTTGAAGTTGGAATGACATAGGGCTCTAAAATCGACCACTTCCTAAACTAAAATGTACATTGTTTGTACATTGACAAAGGCTATGAAAAAAGCAACATGTATTGACAGTGTACATTTGAAGAGGTGGGCGATTTTAGAGCTTGGTGTACTTTTAGAACCTCCTACCTTAGTTATTGTTGTTGTAATGATCAAAATTTCATATATTTTTTTGTTGACACGTGGAGAGGAGGTTCTAATGCATGAAAGAATGTGGTATTTTGATACCATATGCAAAAGTTAGGAAGGGTCAAAGTTTATTTACTGAGGTAGAAGTTTTGAAATTGTTAATTTCTTCCACATAGTGTGCCTTGTGTCGTTGCCAAAGTCAAACTAAACTAAAAATAAAAGTAATTTTCTATTTTTTTAACTTATAAGAACTTTGAAATTCAATACTTTTTTTTGTCGTAAGTCAGAATGCCACAAAACAAAGCTTGTATCTCCCTCCTTGTTAAGGACTTTTTGAAGATACCAAGAATGCGTCCAAGGGATGCACGGTCCTTGAAGATCTAAACATAATAAAACAAACAAAACAAACAACCTAATTAACTTGGTGGTTTGGGGTCAATGGTGCATTTTAGAGGGGCCAACTATAATTTCACTCAAAGTTCATGGTGAATAGAACCAAGTATATATTTTAATTCTTTCTCACTTAAGGTAATTGACCCTATTTGTACCACAATTTGCAATTTGAGTACTTCAAGTGGTGGGAAATAAACAAGTTTTTTCCATTGATGGACGAGTGTAAGGAAAAATGATACCAATTGAAAATTTATTTTTCCAAAATAGTATGAATTTGTTATGGATTTTTGAAGATTTCAGCACTTGAAGTCCATAAATGCCACTAGGTCACCCCAAAATGACAAGAAGTAAACTCATAATGGTCATCATGCTCATCTAAAATGGCCACTATATTTTCCTAAAACTACCACAATGTTGAGGCCCTAAAGTGGCCATGTTCATTGATGGATTATATCCAAAACAAACAAGACCCTATTTTGACCACAAAATCATTTTAAAGTGTCATTTGTACACCCTAAATGTGCCACTTTCACACCCTAACAAAGACCATCAATTCTTATATTCAAAAGTGGAGCATTTTTGAGGACTCTCCTAGATGGACGCTTTCTGGCCCTCGGGCTGGATTCTTATTTCAACCTCCCTAGTCCCTGTGTTTAGGGGGGGAAGGGTCCTCCTCTGTTGGCGCAACCCTATGTCTCCTCTTTCTCTTTATTTTAGTTGTAAATTTTTCTTCTTGTTTTGCTTTCTTACCCCTAGGCCACTTGCGGCTGGGCTTTTGTATCATCCTTCATGCAGTAAAGGTTTCCTTTATTTGTGCCAAAAAAATAAATAAAAAAAGTGGAGCATTTAAACTTTTTGCATGGCCATAATTAAGGGCATCTACTAGAGTGTCAAAAATAGTCAAGTGTCACAAGTAGGCCGGTTAGTTACCTTAAAGTCCCACTTAAAGTATTATGGTATTTCACCTATTTGACAAAATCTTATCACATTAAAAAAAATTAGTATCAACACTTTCAAGAAAGTTAAACACATGTTATTCTCCTCATATACCTTGCCATATTAGCTTCGAACCAATTATTAAATCTCTTAGTGTGCATAAGCAAATAAAATCTTAGCCTTTTAATTATGACTATGTTATATTGATAGAGGGAAAGTACACTAAAAAGGATATTTAGTGTTGGATTACATTTAGTGTAATTACCACCCTATTTGACCCTACACTAAATGTCAATTTTAGGACAATTAGTGTAGTGCTAAACTTCAATGCGTAGATTTAGATTTACCAGATTTCAGATTTCAGATTTCAGATTTGTCATAGAGTACAGATTTCAGATTTCAGATTTGCCATAGAGTACAGATTTCAGATTTACCATAGAGTACTTTTAGTGTTAGAAATTACATTTAGTGTTACTTACTTTAGTAGGGTAAATGATATTTAGTGTCATGGTTCGCAAATAGTGTTGCCAACACTAAATATCCTTTTTAGTGTAGTATTTGGCAAAGCTTCCAACCTTGGAAATTGCATAGGTTTTGTTGAGTCAAAGAAAACCATTTAGCGAGTCCAAGCATTAATTGCGCATTTTTCATTCTAAAAATGCAATTGTCTCCCTAGTTTCCACACATGTGGAAGTGCTTTTAAATTGGAAAGGACTAAAATAAAAGTGTAACTGCCCAATCCTTTACTCTCTATGTTCTAATTTGCATATAATTGTTTTTGAATATTTATTATATTCTTAATTTATTTAATTTACTGAGAGAAAATTTAAAAGATGAAATCACATGTCTTTTTGAAGTTATAAAATTTTGAGATATTTTTGTGAGATTCACCCTCACCACACTCAAAAGTTATTGTGGCAATTTGACAAGTTGTAGATGCAATCAAAAGTTCTTGGTCACAAAAAAGGGTCTGTGGTGTAAGTAATTTGATGTTTTTTGCTGAGGTGTGATCCTTCCATTTCAATGTGATGTTTTTATTTCTCAATGGAAGAAAGTGTCCACTTGTTTTACCTAGAAGAGTCCACGAGGGAAGATTTTGAATGGTTTTGGCGAAATTAAAAATCAAATTTTCATTTGTTTGCAAGTTTTTCTTTCCTTCCCATCCCTACGTGAATTCATTTGAACCTTACACAATAACCACAAAGCACTAAGTTACCACTCTAATCACATTTTTGAAAAATAGACAAAAATTTATTAATCAATATACTTGGATGTACTCTCGGATGTATTTCATCCGTTTCATGTAGTTCTAGCAATAAGCTTTTGAAAACATTTATATTCCAAATTGTGGATGTTGACTTTCTTATGGGTTAAAAAATAAATAAAAATAAAACATTGGGGGGCATTACACTACAACAATAACAGTGTTTTATGACTGCAAAAATATGACTGAGGATGACTGGCGACTTGTTCACAGTCATATTTTTGGATGCCAATATCTTGGGGAGAAATATGACTGCAAATATGACTGCTAGTCTTTTTTGGGTCTTGTACTTCACAAACATATACTATACGCCCATTGGGAACACCAAAGTATTTCATAGAGAACGTAGAGAACATGTTTGGAGAACGTTGAGTCATATTTCTAGTCATATTGTCATGAGAGTAACATTTTTTATATTTGGGTAGCCCAAGAAAAATATGGGCAATCCCCCCAAAATATGGACAAGTCATTGTTTAAAATTTTGAAATCCTAGCCAATTCTTTTTTGGGATTTTCAAACCTAATCACCACTTTTTTAGAGTTTTGAAACCCTAGCCGTCATTTTTTTAGGGTTTTGAAACCCTAGCCGCCACTGCTTTAGGATTTGAAACTTTAGCCGCCACTTCTCTTAGCTCTTCTTCCTTGCCTTTTGTTATCTCTTGTTTTTACTTGTTGTTGCTTCTTAGTTGATGCTTCTTAGTGTCTCTTAGCTCTTACTTGTTACTTCTTAGTTGTTGTTTCTTGTTGTCTCTTAGCTCTAACTTGTTGTTCTTTGTTTCTTAGTTGTTGGTTTTTGTTGCATTTTAGTTCTTGTTACATCTTAGCTCTTACTTCTTGTTGTTTTTTAGTTTATAAATCTTGTTTCTTCTTCTTGTATTTTAACTTTTTCTTTTTCTTAGTTCTTGCTTTTTGTTTCCTTTTATTGCTTTTTAATTCTTACTTCTTGTTTTTTTTGTTGCCTCTTATCACTTGTTTCTTATTGCCTCTTAGATGTTATTTCTTGTTGCATTTTAACTCTTGTTTGTTGTTATCTTTTAGCACTTGTCATTTTTTTTTTCTTCTTTCCTTCATCACCATTTTTATTCTTCCTACTCTAAACTTGTATTACATTTTTTTTTGTAAACCGTAGAAGGTTGAGCTTTGTTGTTCATTCACTAAAAATTGACCTCTCATTTCTTTAATTGTATATGCACGCACCAAAAGTTGAAACAAAGTTGTTGGGCCACTTGCAATCCAATAGAGCCATCTTCACATTATTGTAAGGAATATAGGCCCTATTGAATTTTGTGAATGATTCATTGTGATATATATGTTTTATATTGTTGGCTAATAAATGTCTATGAAAAGAGTTGTATTCCTTCTTGGATTCTCCCTCTCTAATATGATTGTCTCATTTATATCTCTAAAATCATGTGTATGTGTTTTTAACTACATGAAGTGTTTTTTTCAATTGTTAAATCATTTTGATGTATAATTGCAATGTGTCATGTCCATTTAAAATGCATGAAAAACGTAATTGTAGTTTGTAATTAAAGCTATTTTGGACCTCAATCATTGGAATCACAAACTACACACAAATTTTAATAATATGACTCTCAATTATCCAAAATATCACTTGCTTGAGTTACATTTCACACAATATATTGGCCAAAATATAATTAGTTATAGTCATATAATGCGCATACTTATATGTGTCAAAATGTAACCTTACACATCCCAAATTATGACTACAATTAGTCATAAAAATTACTCTGTCAATCAAAATATAACTCACAAGTGTCATATTTCACATTGGTAAAGAATGTGATTCACAAGAGTCATATTCATATTCCACATCATCCAAAAATATGACTCATGAGAGTTATTTTCCACATAGTAGAAAAGATGACTTATAAGAGTGATATTCCACAATTCACATCAACAAAAAAAATGACTCATCACAGTCATATTCCACATCAATAAAAAATATGACTCATGTAGTCTGAATGTTATTTTTCATTTTAGCCAATTGGTTGTTTTTCTTGTTTTTCTAGGTTGTTTAGCCAATTGGTATAGTATTTAGCGGCTTACTATTAGTATTTGCCGATTGGAAATGGAACTCACAGGATCATGGAATTTAAAGAGTTGGAATCGATTGGTGGTTCTATCTTTTGGGGGTACTTTGGCTTTGTGTTTTTCCAATTGTGATTCAGTGATCATGTGAGTGAAACAGGCGCTCCTTCCCTGGAAGTAAAAACAATTGTGTGCTTGTTCTGTGACTTTTGTATTAGCTTAATGAATGGAAAGAAATGTTTGCAATTGTGAGTGTGTATTGTAAATGGTTGTTTGTGTGTTGAGTTCAATTGGAAATAATGGAAAAACTGTGTGTGATTGAATGGGATTGATTCAATTGGTGTGAATTGAAATGATAAATTGTGAATGAGTGTTATGGAATTTGGAAGATGAACTGTGGAAGTTGAGTGAGTGAAATTGTTAAATGAATATCAATTGGAATTGAGTTAATGTGATTGTGAGACTGATTGAAGTTAGTTGAGTAATCTGTATTGAGAGAAGAATCAATTGGAATTAATAAAGCGAGAAATTAATGGAATTTGTAAGAGTGTAAACAATTGTGAATTTAATAATATAGGAACCAGATTGTGTGATTGAATGTAACAATTGGAATATTTGTCATTGACATGATGTGATGAAAGAGTGGTTGTGAGTTTGAGTCAATTGGGATGTTTGTTTTGAGAGACCAGGGAGACTAAATTTAATTGAAGTATCATTCAAACTCAATTGTGAAATTACATACTAGAGCATGAATATTACCAATCGGAATATCACAGACTATATGTTGTGATCAATATACTAAACCGATTGGGAAAAACTTATTAGAGTTTATGAATGATTGTTTGAATAACAATTGAAATCAATGGATAAAATAAAAATGAATAAAGAAAATTATAAAACAAAAATAAAGAAGTGTGCATTTTACTGGCAACCGGATAATTTGAAGATGGAGTGCAACATTAAAGAGGAGAATTTCATGGGGACAAATAAAAGAGCCAATGAAGAAAAGAAAAAGGAAGATGGTGAAGTGGAGCATATTGGAGAAAAGAATTAAGATCCAAGCCCAAGTGAAATATTTGATAAGTTGTTCTAAAACTTTAGCCTATTGATATGCTGTAGAGAGTAAGGTTATTCAAACTCTTGCAATTGGATCTTTAGGTATAATTTTAAAATTCCAATTTGATTTAACTTACCTCCTAGAGTTCGAACTCTACTTTGGGATTTATTTTAGTAAAGGAATTAAAAATCCCGTTCACAACTCATTATAGTCATATTCCACGTTTGCCAAAATATGACTCATCGCAGTCATATTCCATGTTAACCAAAACATGAATCATCATAGTCATATTCCACGTCAGCCAAAAATATAACTAAACGGAGTCATATGCCACGTAGGATTTTATTTTTGGCCCGGGTAGCTCAAGAAAAAGTCAAGCCTCCAAGGATAGTCAACGCATACGCCACGTTGGCAAAATATGGCTAATTACACTACAAGAAAAACAGCGTATAAATGACTGCAAAGAATGACTGCGTAGGAGTCATTGTGGACAAAAATGATTGCATTGTGATTCTGGCCCCTGGTGTCATAGTGGACTAGTCATTTTTATAAATGACTACCATAGTATTATCACCATCCATTGTGAGCTTGGATGGGATTTTGGATGAAACTTCCAAAGTGGTAAATCTAAGAAATTTGAATATTCTTTTTTGAAATCTAGGATTATATTATGAAATCTAGGAAATATGAATATTTTTCTTCTGAAATCTAGGATTGTATTCTAAAATCTAGAAAATGTGAATATTATTTTCTAAAATCTAGGATTATATTCTAAAATCTAAGAAATTTAAATATTTTTCTTCTGAAATCTAGGAAATGTGAATATTATTTTCTAAAATCTAGGATTATATTCTAAAATCTAAGAAATGTGAATATTATTTTCTAATATCTAAAAGATTTGAAGATTATTTTTGAGTTGTGGTGAAATGTGCAAAATGAGTACACCATATACCAAACACCATATACAAATACATGATTCATACACCATATACATGATTCATACATCATACACCATATACATAATACACAATACACTATATTTTGCATATGTGTCAAATGGATTTTCAAGCCATTTAGTATGTGAATACAAAGAGTTCAAATAACAAGCCTTTTATACAAGTGGGGTGGTAGAAGGCAAGACAAACCATGTGGGATTTGTAAAATGTTGATGCAATAGTAGAGTAGTGATGTGGAAGTCATTATATAGTTGTGTTAGAGTAAATCACAATCAAAAAAGTAGAGTAGTGATACGGAAGTCATTATGTAGTCACCTTAGAGTAAATTGTAGTCAAAATACAATCACATAATTTATTCACTTTTGACTATGGCCTTCACAATGGAATTGATTAAGTCCAAATTGAAAGTTTAACAATATTGTGAACAAAAACCAATGGATGAAACATAGACATTGTGAAAGTTATCAAGTATCAACTTAGTTCTATAAAAATTAGAACCAAAAATTGTTTTTCTATCTCTTAGAGGTGCTAAATGTCATCTAAATTTTAGTTTTTGGCCTTTACATTGTCAATCTAACTTTATTTTTTTAGTTTGTTTTGAAAAAAGCATTAGTAAATAGAGAAAAAAATCAAAAGAAAAATAAGTCTCCAAGAGTGCATCATTTTAACCCCTACAGGAGCAAGGCCTTTTTTCTACCAAAGAAACACTGAAAACTGCCATTTCTGTAGCAAAGAGTAAAAAAGAATTTAAAATGTTTTTCTTTGACATCTAACCGTAGGATCTTACACCCAACTAGTGTTTAAAAGTGTGGAAAAAATTTCAGAATTTTTGACCGCATAGATTGCAAGATATTTGTATTTAAAGTAGAAAAAACAAGTTTTTCAACACATTACAGGACTAGATAAAGACAGCTCGTTCCGGATGTAAAAATATGGATGAAGACTCCCTACCGCTAAGTCGTCATCCTGTAGTCACGAATGTGACTCTAAATTGACTCTAATGATGACAACCCCAAACCCTTGGTGCAATTAGGGAATACGAGTCATATTCAAGTCGTTCCGGACAAGCAGTCATTCTTCTATGGTTACATTTACCCCCATTTCCTTGTAGTGTTATGGCTAATTATACCTCCCAACCCATATGACTCAAAATATGACTGATGTCCGAAGCGACTCGTCGGTAATGATTGGACCCAATCATGCTCCAAGTCATCTACAGTGATTTCTGCGTAAGTCATATTTTTTGATTTTATGACTCATTGCAGTCATATTTTGTAGTCATAAAACATTGCTTTTGTTGTAGTGTTAGTTGAATAAATAACGTCAACCTTCCATTAGTATTACCTCTATACTTGTTAAATTTTCATGTGTTATGAAGATTTGTGCTCCCTTAAGTAATATGGACATTTAAAGGTTCCTATGATCTCTATTTTTGACTTAATTTTTTGAAACTTTTTTTGAAGATAAGAAAATGAAATGTTCAGCTCCCTATGTCATTGATTTGACTTTGATAAGTGATACATTTGGAAAAAGTTGTGGGATTGAAAAATGATGAGAATACACTTGAAACATTGAAGCCAAATTTTTGGAGCAAAGACCTAATGATGTCATGTGATTCATCAAGAATATCCAAATACTTCAAAAGAAAGTACAATCTTGGCTTACAGAAGAATCTCATCAAATCACTATAGATTCTTTCTTTCAACAAGCTTATATGAATGATCATGGCTAATATTTTTTGTACCTTCATTCTTTATTTGTATAAATGTTATATATATACTTTTAAAGTTTTAAAAATGTTATTTTTGTCAATATTACATAATATAATGATCAATTATTGTAAGTGTTAAAATATTAATATTCTATATGTGTTACTTCTAACACTTTTAATGGAGTAAGGTAAACCAGCCTATGACAGGCAAATTGCCTAAATCAATCACCTAGAAACCATGCCGATTAGAGTCCCCTGGCACATTTTTTCTAATAAATGGGACTGGAACTGTATTAGGATAATTTGTGTCTATAATCAATGTCTTGAGATATGGTCATGGAGTTATTATTTAGTGATTGTCATAAGACTGACACTCACACCTTTTTAGTGTAAATTCATCATAAAAAGTTATTTTTTTATTCCTTCATGTTATGGCCATGGTAGAAAATGTTGTGATTGCATTAGGTGGTAAGATGACCATCATGGAAACACTTTTGTGTTGATTTGGGGGTAGTCTTTAGATTTTTTTGGGCCAATAGGACAATACACTTCAAAAATTCATAAAAAATTCATTTTTTTTGTCCAAAAAATAAAATTCCAATTGCTTCTTTCATTTCTCACATTTGTCTTTGTATGGAAAAAAAAATCTGCTAAGGGGGGTGCACCTATCACCAACTAACACTCCATCAGCAGTTAGTAGGGTGGTAGAAATGCAACAGAGGCTGGGACTAATTTCCAAACATTAGTTTTTGATTGCCGATCATCAATTCCTCTCATTTTTTTCATGACACATGTGCTTGGTTTGAAGTGCCAAAGTGAACAAGAAGTAGTTCTTAAATGAGCGGTTTTGGAATAGTCTACACATTAAACATAGGTCCAGATCAACTTTTGTTGCCTTCCAAAATTCATAATAATTTTAGTTCAAGTGATAAAATTATCAAATTTTAGCAATCTCCCTTATTTCTATCTCTGCACCTATGGAAATATTTCCTTCGCCTTACTATACTCCACATCATGTCCCCAGTGAATTATTCAATCGGTTATGGGTGGTTCTCCTTTAATGGCAACATGACAAACCACTCAATCTGCCTATCATAGGGAGGTTTACCTAAACCCTTAAGTGCTCCAACATCCATATTCTAGACGATGAACAGAGGGCTTCGAGGCGCTATTTTGTCCACCAAACTTTTCATTCATCCAATGAATTTTGAAAAGACAACCTTCCTTAATGATCAATTTCATGAAATTGCAGTAAATGATATTTCTATAGAAAGATATAGGCCAAAATGTGCCAAAATTAGAAAAATTATCAAAGTTAATTATAATTTGGGATGGCTAACATTCTCCAAAAGTTCATCCCCTGCACGAAAGTTGATTGCTTCTCCTTGTTGTTCAGTTCCTCTTCTCAAAAGTTCTTTGATGAAGCGATAAACCCTCAACCCTAGCACTCTTGCCCTGTCGGATGTTTCAAAAGCGATTTGTTCGAGCTCATTGTTTGCGAAACTTGAAGCTCGACGACTGAATATTTCTTGTTCTGTAAGTTTGGATGCCAAGAGATTCGAATTGCAGGAGTATTCGTAAAGCCAAGTTCAGGGTTTGGGGTTTGCGTCTCGATTTTTCCTTTCTGGTTGGTTTGAATTCCGCGATTGCTTTGGTAGTGAAATTTGTGTGAAAACTAATGGGAGAGTTGTGTTAAGGTAGAGGATACTATATAGTAAGCATTTTAACCAATATGTATGTAGGAGTGTGATTATTGGAAGATCACTTTTTGAGCATTGGACAGATTCCAATGCTAAAAGAAAATCTGTTTGATTTCAATTTGGGTCCAAGAAACAAATATATATATATTTTTTATCACTATGTATGGATTTCTTATGCAATCGTTCAAAGTGGGAAAGTGTTGACTACTATTGAAGAAATAACTTAGTAGACAAGGTCCTTTTTATTTCAAAATCAGTGGTCATTGCAGTGGCCAAATCATGCTTTCACCACTTGCTAGCAATTCCAATAAATGAGTTGCTGTTGGGAACAGGGGTTAGGATAAGAGATCGGATCCTCTTTTCTTATTTGTTTTTGGAGTTGTGAAGTGATCGCATTGTGATGTTCCTGTGCTGATAGATAGGGTTAGGGCGTTCAACATGTTGATCCAGCATTTACCCTTGTTGTGCACCAAGCGGATTGTGTTGGCATCTGCTTCGCCTCGAAGGTCCGAGCTTTTGCGTGGGCTGGTGAGTTTTCTTCTCTTATCTTTGAGTTCTTTTTCGATGCTTTCTAATCTTCGCTGCATTGGATTTGGCTCATGATACAGTGGTGTGTGCGTCAAGGCAGGGTCTGAAGGTTGAGGTTCTTCCATCCACCTTTGAGGAGAATCTTGATAAGTCTGTATTTGCAAATCCTGGAGGTACCTGAATTCCGTTATTCATAGATGCTGGTGTATTTCTTTTAGGGTTTCTATGTTTTATAATGTAATGTTTTTAATACAGTCAACCGAGTGATGAGTAATGCAAGTTATTCCTGCAGCAAGTCTTACTTACGGGGATTTCACTTTGTTTGTATGTGCACCTGGAATTGTAGAGTATGCCACAGAAACAGCCACTCACAAAGCCGTTGATGTTTCTCGGAGGGTTATGGAGGTCTGAGCTCCTCAACTTAATTTTACCAGTGATGAATGGGTTGAAGAAATTCCTATTTTATCCTTGGTTGGAGTAAATGTACTGTGTATTAGTGGTTTCTCTTCTTTTGCATGATGCATTAGCAAACGGGTAGCAAATCCCGACATGGCGACCTTCTTGAGACTGTCGAGCATTGAGAGCCTAAACTAGGAAAATGCATTTTTGCGTTATCCTTGAACTAATTCTCTGTAGTGTGCAAAATATGCAGGCTAGTTTTGGCAAATGGGCAGACTTGATCATTGCTGCAGATACCGTTGTTGAGCTTAATGTAATTTCTATCCCTCTCTTACCTGTTTTCAGACTTAGATTGGTTTACAAATTGGAAATTATACAAAACTATATATTGGATTGAGATTTAGTGTGGGGGTCGCTGTAGTGCAGGCACAAGTATTGGAGAAACCACGTGATAAGGACGATGCCTATCAAATGCTGTCAGGTTTAAGTGGTGAGATAGTTTGACTTTTATAATAAGAGCTACCAGTGTACTTGGTTTTACTTCTCTCAATACATAGCTGAAGTGTCAATATTAGTTCCGACTATTAGTTCTTCGGAGAGAATCTTGCACACATATTGACATGAGTCTCTGTGCAGGACAGAAGCACAAAGTGTACACAGGAGTTGCGTTAGTATTGCCCAATCCTTCTGGTAACGTACTCGACAGTTGTACACCATCCAGACTGCTTGTCAATATGCAGTGCATCATTGTTTTTAATCTGTTTTTCAGTGTTAACCATACCTCTCCGACTTATTACGTTTTGATTTGTTGATACGTCCAGATTCGTCACCGGGGGCTTCTCCTCTTGTGAAATCATTCTACGAAGAAACTGAGGTACAATTATATGAATATCTTTCGTACGCCTTAGCTTGTGTGAAACGTGTTATGTAATGTATGCCAGATATATTGTACGCTGGATTGCATTCCGCAATTTTTGTGAGATACCAGTACCGGTTACAAATGTTTGTCACGATGTCTGATTCTCGGATTAGGTGGAGTTTGCTGAATTAGAGGAGGAAGCAATTCTTGCTTATGTTGCATCTGGCGAGCCTATGGATAAGGCCGGAGCATATGGAATCCAAGTAAGTAGCTGTCATTATTAATATCTGTTTTTCTGATTTCTATCAATATTGGAGCATTTTCTCCGACTAACAATCGCATTGTAATGTAACTATGAGCCGAATGCTGGGATTTTTCGCATTGTTTATGTCTCTCTTGGGGTTTGGCGTGCGTACTGGTTCAGGGAATCGGAGGATCTTTTGTAAAATGCATACATGGCTGCTATTTCAATATCATGGGGTTCCCTGTACATAGGTACGTTGCTTGCAGTCATTTCTTATTGCATCTTGATATCAAATACTGCCATGAATTTTTTTGTTTATCATATTGTACTGGTTATGAGGAAGTAATTCTAGGCGCAATGCAGGTTGACATTAATTTCTGTGTATATTGTATTAGGTTTGCGGATGAAGTGGATCGGCTTGTTAAGAGTGGTGCAATCAAGGCATAGATGAACCACATGTGGGGAATTCAAGCATTCATTCATTCTATTCATTAAAACTCGGAAGAGCATGCCTTGATCGGCACCATTGTTTTTGTTGTGTTTGGAACCTGACTGAGTTGTCGTATATTGGTGTAACACCACGGTGCGTAGTATGTTTTCAGCTGTGTAATTTAGAAGTTGGGCATTTTATGGAGGTGCATGGATGATTTTTTCACTGAAGTAGAATCAGATGATGGTAGCATCCTGACAAAGTTGCTGCACGACTCAAGCGAGTGTTCTTCATGCGGCAAGAATAGATGTTCTCTATTGATGCAAACTGGTGATTTGTTCTATCATTTTCGTCAGTACCAACTAGAACAAGTGAATTCTAGCCAAATCTGGCAAATTGGACAATGCATCATATTGTCGTTGAGATACAAAAGAATTCTTTTTCGGAATCTAGTTGAATAATAAAGTACTCATATTTTGCTCTGAAAAATGTGAGAATGTTCACATAAAGAAGTTTCGGTGTCCATGCATTACAGGTGTGGGACAATGAATGATAAAATATTATTAAGCAGTTGTGAAAACTTAAAAGTTCACAGTTGCTGGCAACGAAAAGAGTTGTCTCAAGTTGACATTCCTGAAGCTCAGCATGTCTACTTGCATTCCTTTTCTTTGGGTGCTGCTACAACTCCTCAAGAATGCGATGACTGACCCCCTAAGAATGTAATTGATAAAACAATTATGTCAACGTTATAGTTAAAAGGAGCCCTATTTGAGAACAAAATGAGGTTCTCCTGAGCCAATAAGAGGGTTTAGAAGTGGAAGTGGCTGGTGATAACAAGCCCACTACAGGCGTAAGGCCTATCAATAAACTACGGTGTGTTCAACCATTTGCATTACAAGGAAGCTTACATCATTGCCTCCGATTACCCCAGCCAATGTGCCGCATTATGACAAAGAGGAGAGCAGCAATTGAAAGAACAAGAAGGGCCAGCAAGACGTATAATTTGATGAAGAAATCAGTGCGTGCGCTCGCAAAGAAGGCAGCAGATGTTGCAGCACTTTGCCATATCTTCCACTGTGCGAATGCTGCTTCCTGTAGCATCACCAAACATGAAACGCTCAACAAGAATTGGGCTAACGCTTACTGCTCAAACTTGATCCATATATATACAAGTCGAAATAAACAAGAACGCTTCAAGGTAAAAAAATGTACCAGTAGAAAGAGGAAATCATAGCTTACAAATTTTAAAAACAATCGAAACAATTCTCAAAGTTACTATAATTGCTTCCAAAGTGAACTTTCTATCTTCAGCTTGGGCAATTCAAAATTGAGCAGTTCCAGACAATGCAACAAGAGAAACAAGACATTCATGAACACATAGTTTTGCTCAAGAATCATACTATAATCTACAGAAGTTCGGTGATGAGTCTGTCTTACTGTGTCGTCAGGGTAAAAGATCCCCAGAAGAGCGCTAATTTGGGTGTTGAATGCAGCATCGCCTACACCCCAGGCGATAGCTAGCCCGCTGAGGAGTAAAGAGTCGAGCCATCCTCCACCGTATCTACAGGCGAGGGAAACCACTCAAATCAGAGGGTATGAAGAGGGCCCTTTTAAGCAAAATGTTTATGATTGCTCACCTTTCTGTACAGCAATGCATTGTGGACGAAATTCTATTGAGGCTTCTCTGACCAAAAATGAACTCAGTAGAGGGATCACAGGACTTACTGCTGTTTAAACAAGAGCAACACTAAAGCCATTCCCTGAGCACTTGCCCCCACGCCAGTGATGACAGCAATCGCTGGCAACCCCGTCGAGAATCTGCCTGCCACGACGGAACTCTGTGCACACCCACACCATTTTGAAGTTTCAAAGAACCATGGCATCGAAGATCCAATGATAAATCAACGATCTGAAATTTAAAAATGAAGAGTAATGTGCAGCGACTTGAACGTGGACAGCAGCGCTCCATTACTCAGAGTAAATGAGCTACATAACGGAGGAACACTACTTACAATAGCGTCAGACGCACCATAAAGGGCCATGACACCTCCCACCCATGCCACACCAAATGCTGGTGTAATAATGTCTTTAGTAAAATCTCCCCTGATTCATATCCAAACGAGTCAACTTCAGAAGCACACCATCAAGGAAGTGATTTTCACTCACACTAGACTTCTCCAACAAGCATGCTTATGCAAGAATCGTTAATCGTATGTCCGATTGACACTAGTAAACAATAAACAATGTCACCTTGTCCTTGTAACCAAAGAAAACCAAAGATTCAATACTGGAATCCCATATATGATCAAGGGCCAAGAGGAACTAAAACACACCATATAAAAGCTTGTTGGAAACCCGAATATACAAGAACCCAGATGAGCAGCACCATCTTCTTCTCGCGTAACAAAGCAAACATTCGTTTTATAAGATCCTGAATTTTCGTCGGTGCGGAAGGTAATATGTCCTCTGAAATAGTCATGTAGCTTGGATCTTGGGGTCTCAGGAAAAAGGCAAGAGCAGTTCCTACTGCCATACTTCCTAGGAAGACGATGATAAGTAGTGTTGTCCCCGATGCAGAGCCCTACATTAACGAAAATTCGGGGATGAGGACACGTTATAAAAAGACGTTTCTTAGATCAAACAGGCAGAAGGCACCAACGTCCCCAATCTCACCAAGCTAAAATAGAATGTCAGTTTTGGAAGCCAATGCCCAAATGCTGGTTATATTGTCTTTCAAAAAAAATTCTGTTTTTTCAAAAAATGTAAGACATGATTTCTTCTTTCTATTGGTGCATTCTGTTGCCTTTCATGAAGCTTCTTAATGACTAATTTCAACTCCTAAACATGTAAATGAGGCACTTTTGGCCATTTGGGCATTTAGAGGTTACCAAGTAGTTATTCCAAGAAATCAACAACAGAATGCACCCCAAGAGATTAATTTCACTCACCTTCGCATAATAGAGCAAGGCCAGTGTGAGGAGGTTGCCCACCACCTGTAAAACTCACTACCACAGCATCAATAAAGAAGTAGAGCAATTGGAGTAGAGAATGTCACATACCAAGTCCCAAGGTAAAACCTTTTAGTATAGCATTTAGTATGCAATAATAACTAGAGAAAAGATAGTACAACCTCATACACAAGTAAAACAAAGGCGCTAATAAGTGAACATATTGTGGTTAATAGACAATCTGGGTCTGCACAAAGAAAAATATTCTATGGCATGAACTATTAAGCACAGAATAACAAAACAGAATCATGGATCTCCAGACGTTCTTAGGCACAGATGTTGCAAAGATTGCAGAAGATGAAACATATTAAGTACCTGATTTGAAGCATACACACCCCAGAATTCGCCATTGAACAATCCGATAGCGGACTCCTCTGAAATATCACAGGACACTGCATGGCTCTTTGCTGCATACGTCAAGTACGTCCCCTGCGAGATTTCACATAACAATCAATGTCCCTCTCCGCATTATGAGATATCTGAACAAACTTCCATTCGTCTAGAAAATCAGTTCTCAGAACAGCTAGAATATAACATGGCGTCCCAGAGTCACGTAGAGGCTGCCGGTGCACAGTATGCTATGAAAGGAACACCACAAATGATGATTGCTACCAAGTATCCAAGAATCGGCCCTAGAGGACCTGCTGGCCTATGAACGAAATTCCGACTTTGGTAATTTTCTCTCTTCGGGGCAGCCTCTCCAAAGTAAATGAGAACGAACGTTAAAAACAGCGCCCAAGTATCACAACTGAGGTTCAGAGGAGATAAATAACCCCACGTTCCCAAGTTCAAAATGGAATGCCCACTTTGGAAGCTAATAGCCATTTATAGTACCTTTCACAACATATTTCTATCATTAAAAAATGTCCAGAACGATTTCTTCTTTCTATAGGTACAGTTCCTTCAAGCTTCTTAAATGATATAGATATTTTAGCTCCTATAGATATAGATATTGGAGCGGCCATTTGGGCACTTAGGGTCTACGAGGCCTCACAATGCAAAGTGGCTGGAAATCCCCGACAGTGGAATTTTATCAAAGTAGCCACGCAAGGAGAAGGAGCGAGGTTACTACCAGCTTCTACGAAGGCTTACCAGGTAACACTAGGAATTTTTGTAAGGCAAGACATTGTAACTCGCACACTCTTGGTCAGTGAGGGAGGAAATCAAGATCTCACCTCAGCACACCAAAGAATAGATGCTGTGAATCCCAGAAACAAGGAAGCGGGAATCATAGTAACCCTGCAATCTCCAAGAAACCACTACTTATCAGACTATCTCACAACTGCCAATTTCTAAGGCTTCAGTATGAAACGAGGCCTTCCAAAAACATGCTCCCCAAATAGGAATAATTGAGCACAATAGAACATGGAACCGAGAACACTTCAAAGACAAGTACAGGAGAACAAACACGATCAGATTTGAAGGTACCATGTAGGGTAAAGATTAGCAGAAGTAAAGGCCCAATAACCAGACAATCCGACCAACAACGCACGCTTTGACCCCAGCCACACCACAAAGAGCGGAGCCGCCAGAGACGAGAACGTCAAAGACAGGTACAGCACGCCTACCGAAATTGATCCCAGTCCATCATCCTGCACATCAAAGACACGCCTCAAATGTAAAAATGCATTCTCTTCAGCCAAGCCAAGCCAAGCCATCTGCAAACTTGTCAATTCCACATAATTTCCAACAGTAGATTTTTTTCTTGGTTTTGTTTATGTTTTATTTTGTTACTTTAAGATGCAACAAACCGTGAAGTCCACAGGTGCGCATTGGCAAAGAAGGCTTTGCACGATATGGACTTACAGACAGGGAATCCTTGACTTTTAAAGCGACCTAAAGTGCCTCCTCAAAACGAATTTGGCCAGAGTTTCATGAGTAGCAAGCAATATCCTTGATAAGTCAGGCCTCTGCCTTAGATTTCACCAATAGAAATAACATGGTACAGTTGTGAACCTACCCCGTGGATGCTGCTCTCCAGATTCTGTAAAGAACTGTACGCCAGAAATACGAAGAGAAAACTGAAGCTCAGGATATGCAAGTCCCGCAGATGTGGACTCCAGCCATGAGTGCTTGAAACAAGCGCACTGTCCCGCGGAGTCACAGACAAATTCAACGATCCATTCACTAACGCCTCTTCTTCCAATGACCCCATCTTCTCCAGCATTAACTAAACCTTTCTAAAGAAATGATGCTGAAACAGAATCTAATGCACAGCCTACACTAGCTTGTATGAACTAAGAGCGAGAAAAACAAAACTACAGATACTGATGGTCACTATGATCCAGCTAGCAATGTCTCATGTGAATGGCGAACTAGAGCGACATCCTCTTAATAAGCTTCAATGCACAGGAACAACAACGAGCTTGAGGTGATCGTGTTTGCTAGGAAGAGTGACTTTCATAAGCTGCAATATTTTGAGGCTCGCAGGCAGGCTCCCATAGCCGCGCAAACGTGCCCGCGAACATGGCACACCCCACGGCTCCACAGACTTGCCACCTGTAGACTCTTGGCCAAGTCATTCGAGGACCTGAAAACCAACAGAAACATCAGTATGAGAGTTCGTTCATGCCAAGGTCTTGGATTGACAGTCCAGGGAAAAATCTAATTTCGATAATTGGGGAGTAAAAAAACCGTCTGCAGAGTTCTAGTTGTCTTAGGCATGATTCTCCAATTAGGAACTGACTGGCATTTGAGAAACTGTTTGTTAGATTGAAGAAATCAAGACAAATTTCAGAATTCAACCTATTTTCGGTGCGAACAGATCAGCTCTAAACTATTTACAATTACTCACTGGTACAGAAATGGTCTGCTAGTCCGTTTTCCAGCCTCGTATGGCTCTGCCTACAGCAGTAATAAATATCAACATTCCAGCTGCAGCTATGCAAATCCCATGTTTCGGTGGCCTCCAACCAGCCTCCCTCTCATGTGAAAGAAGAACTCTCAGTGACTCTGTTGCAGTTCACAATGAGAGTAGCAGATTCAAAAATTCAGAGACAAAGAGTTGCAGGGAAGCTCTTCTTCTAGGGCACTCACTTCCATTCAAAACCCTGTTGCAACTACACAATCGACAGTCACAGAGAAGGAATCAAAGGTGACGTAAATTACAATACGCACGGAATTCCGTCCTCAATTGATCAATTCCGGAATTTTGCCGTTCAAGCCCTAATCCAGAAAGCAGTAATACTCAAACTTGGTCCTAGACTGTGCAATGCACACCCGCCATTGAATTCCGGGGAGAGAGCAATCGACATACTGACCGTAATGGATGTGACAAAGCGGCCAAGCAAGCAAGACTCCTCCAATTCCAGCCACAGTCGCGAAGATCCGCGTGATGCGTTCACAAGGAATGGCGTCCTCGCGCATTACCTCCCCACTCGACTCTCCTAAAGGCCCTCGGAGCGCCATTCTTACACGACAATGCTCATCACATCACAAAGCAACCGCAGCTGCAGCATCTTGTCAAGCTCGATCAAGGAAGAGCTCAAAACAGTCACTCGCAAATTGTCCTTTTAGGGTTCGAGTCCCAGTGTTTAAAGGTTCGAGACCCTGCTCAAAGCATCAGCCAGTATCGCGGCAATCAAAAATAGTCACTCGCAAATTCTGGTTTTAGGGCTTCGGTTCCAAGGTTTTAGGGATTCGAGACACTGAGTGCTTCCAGGGGTTCTAGGGGTGCGACTGGAAGTGCTTTGACCCCGGTCACCACTTGCCTTCAAGTTCGAGGAAATTTTGCACCTGGGATTGAGCATTGCTAGCTTTTTCCTTAAATTATCATATTGAACCTGCTTTTCAAGAACCAAGTCCGGTTATTTTCTCTAATTTTTACTCTAGATAGAAAATTTTATAGATTTCTTCAACCGTTTTTTTTTTTCTTGCCGATGTTTTCAAATTGCAAGAGGTTTTTTTCCCAATCCCACCGGCTAACTTATAACTAGCCGCCGGTTTTCCCGAACACTGCCTGGGACGTAGGAGGGATGGAGTCTGACAGGCTCAAACCTGTCAGAGAGTGCGAAATTTCGCCCCCAAAAGGGCACGCTGATCTGGACATCATGGCCTACTGTGCTTATAGATAACCTTACGCCCCCAGTTGCCGCAGCAGAATTATACTTCTTTAGGTGCTACTAAGTTCAGCAACGACAAATTTGACCGATGGGTGCATGCACATGTATATAAGCATTATTACTTCGCCTTGCTCTGCCAGCAGGCAATGGTTTCTTGGTGTTGTTATTTCTTGAGCTTAGAAACGGGAATTTCGAGATCCTATACCCTAAGCTCCAGCAACTTTCGAAATCTGTACAATGAAGCTGTGGGCAAGCTGCAATCCACAATGTGACATTCCATAAACAGAGGTACTGATTGGATATGCCATAAACGGATCGAGTTCCTGATTTTTCTTTTGAGATTGCCTGCATAAATCATCGCAAGGAGAGATGAGATTCATGGGCTGGATGAGAGAGAGGGTGGAAGCTCCTGTGGAAGTGGAATTGGCAGAGGCAGGAGTTCCTGCGGAAGTGGAATTGCCGGCAGAGGCAGAAGTGGTCTCTGGATTTGCAGTGCCCGTGGATTCGGAGCATAAGGCGACGACGCTTCCTTTGTGGACTTGCGGCCAACCCCACATGCGAGCTTTCCACCTCTCGTGGATCTCGTTCTTCACGTGCTTCGTGTCCACTTTCGCCGCGCCGCCGTTGATGCCCATCATCCGCGACAACCTCAACTTGACCAGTGCCGATGTGAGCAACGCGGGGATCGCATCGGTGTCAGGTATGAAACAAATCAGTCGTTGACACATTTTGATACAGCAAACAAGATTTCATGCCCTTGGAATAGCTTAGCAACTTCCAGGATCGATCTCCAATTCTGTTTCAAAGTTTGATCTGCAAAGCAAAAGGGATCACTTGAATTGACGGATTGAGTTGAAGCTATTTGGCGCAAGCATTGCTTTCGGTAAGCATCGGTTCCTTATTGACGTTGATATAGCAAACAAGATATGTCGCCCTTCTTAACTTATCGCTTAGCAACTATCCGCTCATCAATCTTGTTGCCTGCTTGATGTCAACAATGGAAAAAGCTACCTGCCTTGGTGAGCCCCCTCCAATTCAGTTTGTTAGGTTCTTCGATTACACAAAGCAAGAGTAATCACTTGAATTGCCGTAATGAATGGAATTTATTTTGCGCAAGCATTGCTTTCGGGTATGAATCTGAACGCGATTAACGTTGATAGGGAAATCAAGATATGATGCTATTGGAATAGCTTAACGACTTCCAGGATCTCAAATTCGATGTTCAAAGTTTGATCTACAAAGCAAGAGTGATCACTTGAATTGACGTATTGAGTTGAAGCTATTTTGCGGAAGCATTGCTTTCTGGTATGCATCAGTTCCCGATTAACGTTGATTTAGCAAATAAGATATGTTGCCCTTGTTCTTCACAACTTCCAGGCTCTCAAATTCAATCTTCAAAGTTTGATCTACAAAGCAAGAGATTACTTGAATTGTTGTAATGAGTTGAAGCTATTTTGCGCAAGCATTGCTTTCGGTATGTATCAGTTCCCGATTAACGATGATTTAGCAATCAAGATTTGTTGTCCTTGTTAAAGCTTAGGAACTCTTAGGCTTGATGTCAACAATCAAATGTGCTTCCCGCCTTGATGAGGCCCCTCGAAATCAGTTTGTAAGGTTCTTTGATCTCTCAAGGCAAGAGTGATTACTTGAATTGCCTTAATGAATTGAAGCTGCATTGCGCATCCACGGTTTCTGGTATGAATCAATACTTGACAATGTTCAGATAGCAAACGAGACTGCATACAAAATATGCTGCCCTTGGAATAGCTTACTAGCTCCGAGGCTCTTACCTCAGTTGTCTACAATCAAACATACTTCCCTCCTTGATAATCATCTCAAGTTCAGTTTCTAGGGTTCTTTGATCCCACAAAGCAAGCATGGTTACTTGAATTGCCTGTAGCTATGTACATTGCGCAGCTACTGCTTTCTTTGGCTTATCAATGAATTACTGAACTTGCAGAAATAGTTCCATGATTATCATCATCAAGAACATCACCACACCCTGATGTCAAGTGTTACAAGAGTTTCTCCTCTAAACTGAGGCACAATTGACAAGTAGTCTATACTGCACGATTGGTCTTGTGATTTGGCCTCTGAGATTTTCATCAAAACGTGGGTCTGTTTAGGTACAATCCTTTCTCGATTGATCATGGGGACTGTGTGTGACCTAGTGGGTCCTCGATATGGTTGCGCCACCCTGTTGCTGCTAACAGCGCCGGCCGTGTTCTCCATGGCCAGTGTGTCAACGGCGACTGGCTTCGTTTTGATCCGATTTTGCATTGGCTTGTCGCTGGCCTCGTTTGTGACTTGCCAGTTCTGGGTGAGCTCCATGTTCAGCAGTCGTATTGCAGGGGTGGCGAATGGGACGGCTGCTGGGTGGGGAAACCTGGGTGGCGGGGCCACTCAGCTCTTGATGCCCCTCATTTTCAGTGTCATCAACAACAGGTATGTTTGACAACGTAATTGTTTCTGCGTCCCATGCTGCAGAGAATTTTGTTTGGTAGAGGATACTATTTGTGCATTTTAACCAATATGTAGGAGTGTGCTTTAATTGGGGGATCACTATAGAGCTCTGGAGAGATTACTTTGCGTACAAGAGCCAAATCTGTTGAGACCAAATTTTAATCACTGTATGAATTTCTTGTGCACGTTGAAAGTGGGAGGTTGTAGATCAGTATTGAAGGAATAGTAGACAAACCCATTTCCATTCAAAGATAAGTGGCCTCGGACATTTAGCCAAGTCATGCTAACATCACTTGGTAATTGCGTGTTTGAGTCGATGAATTGCTGTTGGTAACAGGGGTCAGTGTAGGAGACGGGATTGTCATGTAACTGACTGATATGTTGTTCTGTTTTTAATTAGGTTGCAGTCCACTGCCTTCACAGCTTGGCGATTGGCCTTCTTCGTTCCCGGGATGCTGCATGTATTCTGTGGCTTTGCGATCCTGCTTCTGGGACGAGATTTACCAGATGGAAATTACAGGGATCTTAAAAAGCGTGGTGTCAAACATCCGGACAAGTTCTTAAAGGTGACAGTATTTCACCACTCAATGAGATGTTTTCTCATTTGTCCGATAAAGCTTAGCTTTTTCTCTACAGCTAGGACCAACACAGTTAGAAATCTTTTTAGCAGTGTCTCGTCCCGTTCACAAGACTGGCAATGGTTATATGTCCGTTATCCTGTGCTGGATCGAGATGTAGATCGAGTAATACTTGCTGAAACAAGGTTGTTGTCATCCAGGTAGTCATCATATCATTCTAGGGAACCCTTCTTGAGCACCCTGTGAATTGGTATGATTGGGAATCCATGACACCTTGTTTTTTTATGTTGAGCTCAATTTGAACGGGAGCTCCTCAAGCCAATGAGCCATTGTCTTCACATGTCAGAGCTTTAGTTTTGATTGATTTGGCATGACTTTGCTTTCAAACAGTTCTTGGTTGGCACTGTTGTCAAAAGGTGCCATGCCAAGAGTGTCATGATTGATTGAAGCAGCGCATGTTTTTTCAAGATACTGAGCTGCTACATCTTCTGTTTCGTTTAGGTTTTGAAGACTGCAACTACGAATTACAGAATGTGGATACTGGCCCTCACATACGGGTTTTCATTTGGATTGGAGCTGACAATAGACAACATTCTCGCCGAGTATTACTACGACCATTTTGACTTGAATCTCAAACGTGCAGGCATCATTGCGTCAGTGTTTGGGTTAATGAACGTCTTCACTCGTCCTGGTGGGGGTATTCTCTCCGACGTCATGTCACGAAGCTTTGGCATGCGAGGCCGGCTTTGGATTCTCTGGCTCCTCCAGTCAGCCGGGGGCTTGTTGTGCATAGTGATGGGCAAAGTCACCACGTTGTCTGCTTCGGTGGGCGTCATGGTCCTGTTCTCCATCTTCGTGCAAGCTGCTTGTGGGGCAACTTTCGGAATTGTTCCCTTCATCTCTAGAAGAGCGCTAGGCGTGGTGTCCGGGTTAGTTGGTGCTGGTGGCAGCGTCGGTGCTGTCTTGACCCAGCTGATTATACACATGGGCGACTCCACAAATACCAGCTTTGTGCACATTGGCATCACCACCCTATGTTGCACTTTGCCACTTTTGATGGTGCACTTCCCTCAATGGGGAGGCATGGTTACGTGCCCTTCCCTAGTCTCAGAGGAAGATTATTATGGTTCCGAGTGGACCGAGAGTGAGAAAGAAACGGGCATTCATCTGCCCAGCTTGGAGTTTGCTGCCAACTCATGGTCAGAGCGGGGGCGCTGGTTTCCTGTGCAAGAAAGCATATCATCACATGGTGGTTTTTGAAGCTAAATATGTGCCGACGTTGATTCTCACATGTGGTTGGAAAGATTAGGGGGTGTCCGAGCCGGACCTGCAGAAGGTGAATTGCATTAAAAAATTCCATGAGGAGCCTAATATTTTGGTGACAGAAGAATCACGTCATGCCTCGCGTCATGCCCGATTTGGTAACAACCCTGCAATTTGTGGAGCAGGAATCGCGAGCCTTGACACCCCGATTACCATCTTTTACCAAGACAAACCTCAAGAAAGTATGATCCTTCCGTTCTCCTACCAAGGTGCTGTTTTGCACCGATGAACTTGGGAAGCGGTGACCATTGTTGCTGGAGGGTGATGACTTCTTTTAGCAGGTTTACATGAAAAAATGCCTTAAATGGCGTTGCAATTGGCAGGGTTTAATGTGGCAAGGGTTTCGGGCGGGGGGGTGGGTGTCTACTGGTAATTTACGTTCCTGTCCCTCGATAGAGACAAGTTAGAATGGAAGCCACTGAGTTGGCTTTTCTATATGGCGGTAGTACGCAACGTCTTCGGCAGACATGGAAGTTGGTAGGAGTTGTTTTGGAGGCTCAGGAATGTGCCTACGTCTAAAAAGATAGACGTGGTTGCGGTGCTTGGACTTGTACTTGGATAGTGCTTGGACGGTGCTTCATCCACAGCTTGCAATCATACTCCTGAGCAGACTGCGTCGACACCCCAGACGATCAGGTGGGGACACTCAAAATCGTCACCTTTGATGCTGAGTATACTTCATATTATTAGAATGATCAAATTTTATGTTTTCTTGTTAGAAAATGAAAGAGGTTTCCAACGCACCAAAGATTGCGTTATTTGGATACCGTATGCAAAACCCACTAAGGTCCAAACTATTATTGGTAGATGACCTAAAACAAACACCTGAACAATGTTTAGGTGCTCTACAACCTCCTAATTGATATGTGCCTCTTGTCTAATATTTTAGGGTGGCCATTTTGGGTCAGCAGCGATTATGGGTGTCCCTACTTTACTGCAACCAGTCGTGCATGAGAACGATGAAAATAGTAACCAGTGTCTCAGTAGATGTACTCTCTCCATATGTGTTAGTTACATTGTGTCATCCTTGTGGATTGAGAGTTTTTTAGATAGGAATCATAGATATGAAGATACATTGATAGACATGTTTTGTCTCAAAGAGTAGGTTTGTATTCGATATTTTCTTTGTAAACAAGCTACAACAAAGTAGACCATATTGATAGAAAAAATGACAATAGCCTCATGTTCAGATACAATTTTTTTCGCTTGGAGATACAGTCCCATTTTCATTCACGTGGTTTTCTTATAGTGTCCCTTTTAAACGGTTGTACTAACTTACATTCTTGCTGTGCACTTGTGAAGTGCTTTGCATGTGTATTCCAAACTTTGTACTACCTCTGTCTTATAATAAATCCGTGGTCTCTAGTGGGAAACTAGTCGGAGTACTGCATCACGGATTTATTTTGAGACAGAGGGAGTATGTGTCTTGAATGATTGCATTGTTTGAACATGGTCTAACTGAGCAACCCTTTGTCACAGGAAGCTTGTTCTTTGTTCTAAACTTCTGCAAAGGGTCATCAACTAAGTTAACCCCTTCTAACAATCAGCAGAGTACTCCCTATTAAGCAAAGTGTAATCTTAGATAGCGGCCTGCCATGGTGTAAGTTTTGTCTCAGTGTAATACCTTCGTGGTATTGATCTTTGTGCAGGAGTATGACTGAGCAGTGGGGTGGGCACGTATAACTAAACCGTGAGCTTTGCATGCACTGCAGTACATTACGGAACTTAGATTTTTCGAGAACTGAGGAAAAGTCTACTTGATGTACAGTACATAACTGAGTCAACAATCTGTCAGCGCACTTTCCTTGTTGAACTTTGCTGTATGAGTGATTTCCAGATTGAGAGAGCTGTTTGCTTAATCGGTTCAGTCAATCCCAATTGCAAATGACTTTGCTTTGCCAGTAAATTCCCAATCACTCAATTGATTTCTGCAATCAAAAGTGGTGTGCTTGAATGCAGGAAGATCGAATCGCAATCAAGTTCCCCAAAGCTGAAATACATTGCTGTCTTGTGCCGAATGCTTTGGGCAAAGCCATGCCAGTGAAGCTGTCACCTCTCATTGCCAAAAGAGGTATGTAAAGTAGCCTATAATACTGAGTTCCCGTTTGACACAGTCGTGCAGGAGTGCATGATTTTTGTCAAACCTGTTGGAAATACATGCAGCATGGGCCACCAGTTTCTTTCATTGTCCTAAAAAATCATGCACCATGCTGCTCAAACTGGGCCATTGATGAATTAGTTCCACGATGTTCCATCTCTTACTTTACTGTACTGTTCCCATCTCTTTGACTCAGTCTTCCCAAATGTCAGGACCTTTGGGCAATATATGGAAGGTGAGGATACTCCTACTCACTCCCCAAATTCCCAAAGAATTGGTCGTTTGAAGATTGTATTTTCAGTGTTGTTCGGATACCTACCAAAATCTGATACCAAAATCATATTTGCATGGGGTTGGAAATGCATCAGACCAACATTGAAAAGACAAATGTTAGTTAAATTCTGAGCTTTTATGAATTTTGCATACAGTATAGTACTTGATCACCATTCTTTGAACCTCACCTAATCTTCATTGCAATTTGTCTAGGAATTGCTAGTTACTATGGGAAGGTCTTCTAGGTATTATATTTGACATATGTACATTCTCGTTTGGTAAGGCTTGGGTCCTTCTTCCACAATGCCACTATGGCAAAGACATTCTTTCTATATTGTAGCTTCATCAATCAAGAATGACCTTGATTCAAGAAATTTATGGACCATTGATTAAATTTGCTTAGCTATAGAAGCGTAAGGATTAGTAGAAAAAAGGTCTTGTGTTCTTCAATTCAAAAATGCTATTGTAGGTATGTTAAAAAGGCTTTGGGCTAGAAGAATATTAGATATAATATAGGGATAAGGTGACTTATGATTCTTAGTCAATACAAATGGATCCTTTAATCTCCATTGTACCATTTTGTGTGACTACAATGTTACACAAGTATACTCTTATGTGCTTTAGGTTTTACATTGCTAAGACTACAAATTTTGAGCTATTATAGTTTGTGTTTGTATATGTTGTCCTCAACAAATTATAATTAATATAGGCATTGAAGTATAATTCTCCTAAAAATTTAAACTACTCATAATGAATTTGGTCATGTTAGAGTATTACCTAACAAATAGGGGTCTTATAATTGTACAAAGGAAAAGCACTACCCCGTATAAATACCTCCTTGTGCACACATGTTTCCAAAGTTTACAACATAGAACCTTCAGGTTTGATTTCTATAAGTAAAGAGAGTAATAACAAAAATATTTTTATTTAAAAAATAAAGTTTGAAAATGCTATAAATAGAAAAAAATTATAAGAATTTTTCTTTGTAATATTTTTTTTGAAAAATAGATTTCTATAAATTAGACACCTATTTTTAGAACTATTTCCTCCAAATATACCCTACCATGATGACATCTTGTCATCAAGTCTTCATTCACAATGACCTTTAATCCAAAGTTATAATTATTTTGTGTCACTAATTAAACTAGACTTCATTGCATACAATTGTGCACCTTGCCAAGAGAAGTTTGCTTACTAGTAGTAAAATCACCCAATTGCAACTCCCAAACTACTCAATCATACTAAATAGATGATGAATGTTTTGAAAAGTATACTTCATCCAACCAATATTCTTTGAGAAAGCTTCAAGAAAATTTGTAAAACATATCAATAGAAAAAAGTAACAATATTCTATAATAATGAATGTAACACCAAGGATTTAATATGATTTTAAAAATGTGTGCGAATTGAAATATATTAATCCTAGAAGGACAAGACCTATCACTAATGTACTTTACCAAAAAAGATCCTATTTTTGAACCAATAGGTACATTTTTTATTTCTATAGTTATTTTGAAAGTCATCCATCAACTATTTTTTGGCCTTTGTATCCTTTTAGGATTAATTAAAAATAAATTAAAATGCTCTACAAGAATCAATGGAATAGAGATTTTGAAACATCATCTATTACCATATATAACATGATTTAAAAACAATGTTATGACTATCTCTAGTTCAAGCACTTTAGAGGTAAAATCAAACAAGTGAAGCACAAAGAACAAATTGGAATTCTTAATTACTATACCCTAGAGTCAAATTCGTTGGATTTTATACGAAATAATTTGTTTAGAGGGATATTTTCATTTAGGATGTGAAATTGCATTTTCTTCTAATTTCATTTTTTGTGATATCTAATATTTCATTGTGACTTTTTATTTGAAGTTTTGTTTTTATATGTCATTGTGCTTTTCTTTGTTAAAAATTTAGGACATTGATATAGTATAAGTTGATTACATTCTCCTCCTTTTATAGTTTGTGATGTTTTTTTTTGATAAAAAGTGTTGTAATTTGAACCTGGAAACGTTGTTTGCAAAAATCTTGAATTCTTATGAATTGAGATTGTTTTCATTAATATTTTCTTCACTATTCAATTATCGTAACTACACCTAAAATGGCACGAATAAGCTTTGTAGCAAACCAATATGCTCTAGAAAATGAACAACAATTTTCGCACATCGGTGAAGGACTATAAATCAAAATGCAAGTGGTTCCATAATTTTTGGATGCATTGTGAATTAGTTACAAAATTTCAAAGATGCAAAGTGTAGGCTGCTAAAAGTGTCATGCTGGTGATGCCAAAATGCATTTGATGCACATGAAGAAGTTACACTACTAGTATCATAACATGTCATAGAGGAAAGGTTAAAACAACAAAATGTATACCCAAAATTGACCACTTGTAAAGTTGCCACCTCCACACTACTCTGTATATAGAACTGCACACTACTCAAAATGTCCACCAAGTCCACCAAGTCCACCTTACACTTGTCCTTGTAATGTACACCATTTTGGGTTTGTAATGTGCACCATTATGAATAGCGGGGAATATTGGAAACTGCACCACAATAACCATCTAATGTGTCTGCAATTGTGCCACATCAAATAATATTAATTAATTAATAATTTTAAATAATTTTAAACAATTTTTTTAATTTTTAATAAATAAAATTATTTAAAAAAATAAAATATTTAAAATATTTTTTAATATTTTGATTGGTTCATAGGGCAAGAAACAAGCTTGAAACGGCCTTGCCTTATCCTCAAATCTCATTTAATAATTCAATTTCTCTTCAAAAATAGGGGGCGATTTTAAGGAGTGGTCCATTTCAGGTGTAGTTACCACCTTATAATTTCTGAACATTGCAGTAGATGTCATTTACATTTATTTTTTGAATTATTTTTTACCACAGCGTAGGGTAGTTAAGAATTCAAATGAATAACTTACTGGTACCTCATTGGTCCAGCGTGGCCGATCCCACAATTAAAGGAACACATTCTAACGTTCCCATCCCTCAGAGCACATCCCCAAGCCCGCGGGAACTAGTTCTCACGGCATCCGGTGACCGTGACCGAGCTCCTCGCCTGCTCTGCTCTTGCACCGCAGAATGATCCGTCGCACACTCGGTCTTCACCGAACAAAACTCTACGCAACATCTGCCAATGCCACCTGATTCTCTTCCTCACAGTCTCAATTTCACCGCAATCTGACTCCTTTCAAACCTCAAGCCCTAAAATCTCTGTCTTCCCGTTCCAATCAAGCCCTTTCTCGCATTTTTCGGTGCGCCAATGCTGCTTTGAAAGAACTCCTAACGTATTCTATACCACTCCTCGTAACGATTCGAAACGGAGTTCGACAGGCGGAATTAGAGACGCTGAATCGTGCTTCCTGTCAGTTCTGTCGATTTGGTGAAGATCCACGGGTTTTGGTGAAGGCGGTTTGGAGATCGAGGTTCGGAATTGGGGATGGTTGATGGTTGAGTATGGACCGAGGGAATGTGGAGTGGTTGGGGATATTAGGGTTTAGAGTTTTCTGGAAATTTAGAAATTAGTTGGAGTTTGGAGTGGTAGAGAGAGGGAAAACGTTACTGCCGCGATGGGGAAGGTCGGCTGGTGTGCGTGTGGTCTTCTTCTTGTGCTGCTCATCCAGGTATGGCCATTGCAGGTCCTGTTGTTTCGAATTTTTCTATCGATTCTCGCTATCAATCGGCACTCTGTTGTATTCGTTTTCTTCCTTGAAGCAATTTTCTAGGAAAAAAATTGAATGGATTGTTTTTTTGGATTTTAATAATTTTTTGCTTAATCCCTGATAGACCGAGGATTCACAGGTTTAAAATGACCAATTTGATTGATCATATTGTGAAAATTAAAAAATTCAGATGGGGCGAAATTTTATATCACCAGAATCAGTGAAGAAAATTGCGTGTAGTGGTCAATAAATCAATGAAATTGAATAGAAGAAAATCTCCATATGGCCTAGTCAAAGAACATGAGAACCAAATTGCTCTCCCTGGTTCTTTAGGGTTTAAGAGCGTAGCTGGATTAGCCTTTCGCGATTGTGGAATCGGGAGGGGAGCAAGGTAGATTGGAGTGGCTGTTTGAATCGGCCTACATTGGATCGCAGATGTTTGTATTTGCTATGTTTCATTTTTTTTTGTAAGCAGCGATAATTTGATAGGATTTCAGTTTCCCGATTTAAGCATGGACGGGGTTGGAATGACTCATATTTCTCATAATTCAGTGTCTCTTAAGAGCGTGCTGAGTACAGAATATTAGGCTACGTACCGATTTGAGTTATTAGGATATTCTGTAATCTGAATGCGTTATTTCGTATTCACTAAAGGGTTTAACACTACATCAAGTAAAGTGACGTTTTCCTTGCCTTTTTCTGGCGGGATCTTATACCACGTTATTCATCATGGTCGCTGATGATGGTCGGTAATGATTTGACAGAATTAGTATTATACCTTTTGGCTTTTAAGGAAGGCCTGAGATTTCATTAAACCCCTGGATGAAGGTCGCAAGATTAGAATCCCATGTGTTGAGTGTTAGGAAACGATTCAATGCAGAACTCGGGAAATGCGATGGTGTTATGATTGTATAATGATATGGTTGGTTTTATTACAGGCTGCATCTTCAGTGCGAGGATTTGCAACAGTATTATCTACTCCAGAACGCCCACTTTTGTAAGTGAATATTATTAACTTGTGATTTCTTTGCATTCTTTTTTTCAAGTTCATTGTTTTGATTGTGAACTGATTCACTTATTCAAAGCTGTACAACTGTTTCGAATTATTTTACAGAGAATCGAGTAATGGAAAGAACACGTGTGCGATGTATGATCTTTGTGGGAGTCGAACAGATGGGAAAGAACTCAATTGCCCGGACCCCTCTCCTGCAGTCACTGTAAGACTCTATGTTCGTCCTTTTGAAGTTGTGATTAAGTAACTATAGAACAATTTAGAGCTGTAGCTGCGCTTTTCCATGGCTAAGATGTTTTTTAGTGTCAGTTGCTGAAGGGATTGCAGAAAATTCGGTTGTAGATTTCATTGCTGAGAAGTCATTTGATCTTCTGAAGACAGCTTTGTTCAGTATTTTCATCAAACGAGACACTTACCGCATTTAGGAGAGTATTTGACAAATTTCTTTCTTTCTTCAGCCCGATGAAGCGTTTTCACTCAAGATTCAGAGTTTGTGTCCTACGCTCACTGGAGATGTGTGTTGTACGGCAACTCAGTTTTCCCTCTTACGGGCTCAGGTTCAACAGGTCTGTCTCTTTCCTTACCATGTGGATTACATCTACACTCCTAGTTCCTGGAAATGTGTATGTCTTGTTTTGTTCAAGATTAGATATTGTGCTGTTTACGATATTTTTAGTTTTGCTTATGTCTCAGGCGATGGCAGAGTCTTTCTACTTCTTCCAGATATGTAGAAAGACCCGCAAGCAAATACATTCATTCTTCATGCTCAATGCTTTGAGCAGATTTGACTGCTCTTATGAGCGCCCCATCGTCAAGAGCTGATGAGGGAATAATGGCCATATTCAATGGGTACCTGTTGGTTGCTTACATTGACCTCTTTTTATACTGATTTTGTATACACCAACCTTATCTTTCTTTGCAGGCTGTTCCCTTCCTTACTGGTTGTCCTGCATGCTTGCGGAATTTCTTAAACCTTTTTTGTGAGCTTGCTTGCTCCCCGGACCAAGGCCTCTTTATCAACGTAACCTCTATCAGCGAAGTGAGTCTAGTTCCTTATCTCCATTAGTTAACTCCAAATATATCTGCTTTTCGAAATCAATTCAGCTCGTGTTCCTTAATACAACCTGTCAAAGTCTCTGTTGTACTATCGATAGACAGTAGGTGGACAGGGTTTGTTCACATATCATTCTGGATTGAATTGATCCACCATTGAAACTGATTTTAATTTTCTATCGGCACAGAAGCAGACGAAAAGAACAGTTGCGGCCGTGGACTTCTTTGTGACTGAGGAATATGGTCAACGACTTTATGACTCTTGCAAGGATGTTAAATTTGCTGCCATGAACACTCGTGCCATGGACTTTATTGGAGGGGGAGCGAGAAACTACACTGGTATATTTCAACCCTTAAATTATATTTTGGATCTGTTTGGTTTGTGACTCTCTCCTTCTCTCTGATTGTATAGCTGAGCAGCATGTTTTGGTGCATCCAGACTGGTTTACATTCATGGGCAGAGAAGCTGGCTCTTATGAGCCTGGCTCCCCTTTTGCGATCAATTTTCGAACGGACATCAAATTGGGCAATTCTGTAGAGCCCCTCAGTACTCCTGTTGCTGCTTGCTCCGATCCCTCCCTTGCTTGTTCATGTGGAGACTGTCCCGGGGCTAGTAGCTGTGCCGAGCCAAATCCGCCTGCCCCTCCTGAATTTAGAGGATGTTCTGTTCAAATTGCTGGACGTCAGGTGCTTTTCCAACGGTTCCTATTGATGTATAGTATGCACATTTAAACATCAGAATCTGATTATTTTTAGTGATAATTATAATGACCTCGAGTGGACCTATGAGTGCCGAGATGCTAAAATTTACCCAATGTTTGTGATATCATTGTTTTTGATGCCATTATTTTTCAGGAAGTGTGCATTTTCTGCTGGCTTTATGTTCACTTAAGCATTGTTGCGCATTTATGATTAACTCTGGAATGGCATTCAGGTTGCTTGTTTGACCGTGACGATGCTCACACTGTACGCATGCCTTCTGTTCATCATATTTGGCTGGTGGTGGACATTCCATGCACCGGAGGACGAAGATGGCGTGGAAGAACCCCTCTTACAAAATCGTGAAGACAATGAATTAGAGCGACCCGATCCAGATGCTGAAATTCATCCAGCTGAAGTACAGGTCTGTCTATTTTATTTCTTGTACTTTCATCTAGATTTCAGGTCGTGTTTGTCTTCTGGTGGTACTCATGTGATTGCTGTTTGCAACTTGCGTCTTTACTCGACTAATATTTTGTTGCGAAATTTATCTACAGGAAAATGGAGTTACGTCTCTACCCAAGGACCCAACAGGACCACCATTTATGGAGGCCTTCTTTTCCGAAAGATTCAGGTGCTCTGAAAATTTCTGGCCTCTGAGATCCTGTGTTTTGTCTCCGACTTATTTCCATTCATAATTGTTTCCGAAAGTTTGTAGATGTCTGACTATTATTTTTCAATTCCTAGGGGTGCTGCATCATGATGCGAAGTGTGTTATTATATGCAGATCGCATGGGGAGTGGGTTGCCCACAACGCGAAGAAGGTTTTGGCAGTAGCTATTGTAATAACAGTAATCTTGTGTCTTGGCTTGATCCGCCTCAACGTTGAGACAAGCCCAGAGAAGGTTCTTGACGAGTTCACCTTTAAACTAACTTGGTGATAACACATTGGTGTTTATTTGGGGAGAATGTCATTGAATAGTTATCTCATAAATTTGGTTTAAATGTTTCTTTGCAGCTCTGGGTAAGTCCTGGGAGTAAAGCTTTAGAGGAGAAAGACTTCTTTGATAGTCACTTAGCACCCTTCTACCGCATTGAGCAGGTATTTCGCTTGCACAAAGTTTTTGCACCATTATTTTTCAATCTTGTTTCTAACATTATATAGATTCAAGTTTCAACGTACAGAAGCTGCCTTTCCTACAGGCATTTGTATTCAGAATTCTTCTTGGCTATTGTGTGAAGTTCATCTGCAGTTATAGATTGTCTTATTTTAAGGAGCGGGCTGACTTTTAGAGACTGTTTCTATTCCACTCCGATTCTTCGAAGGTGTAATCTTATATTTCTTGTGTGCAGCTCATTCTAGCAACCGTTCCAGCTCATAAGCATTTGCCTGCACCAAGTATTGTGACGGATGAAAATTTGCAGCTTCTTTTTGATATTCAAGACAAGGTACAATACAGACAGTTATTGCCAATTTTCTGTTGCTCTTGTTCTATAAGCATGTTTTCTTTATTCGCTAATAAGGCTCAAGCTTTCAATACCTTGATCCTTTTTTTTGGAAGCTTCAAATTCAATGCCCAATTTATGGGCTAGCAAATCTTAGAGTTCCTCGGGGTGCAGTCATCTGTATTTGACGTTTTGTCTTTCTCAGATGGATGCATGACTAGAAGGTTGCAGGCTGTGGTTAAGTCGGAGTATTTAATGCCCTGCTTGATTGGGTTTTTTCAATGCGACGTTTTCTATAATTCGTTGATGTTCTTGTTTCATGGCCTTTTTTGCAGGTTGATAATGTGCGAGGAAACCTCTCTGGAAAGTTGATCTCTCTTCAGGATATCTGTCTGAAACCTTTAGGAACACCATGCGCTACTCAAAGCATTCTGCAGGTCTGAATCCTCAATTCAGTTTCAGTTTTAGGAGGCAATTTTTTTTTCCTATTGTGTAAGTTTTCTTTGTGTTCTTGAAATATAACTCACTTGTCCTGCTGCTGTATGCGCAGTACTTCAAAATGGATCCTTACTTATTTGATGATTACGAGGGTGCCTCCCATGCAGAGTTTTGTTTTCAGGTAGCATTCATACAATCTCTTCATTGACTTTTATCACTTAGTTTTGTCCTTAGATGCAAGATATAGGATCCGTATCGCTTCAATACATCTCTCAAATATATTGATGACTAATTATCAGAAGCACGTATTCACCATGTCTGGTTGATTTGACAGCACTATTCGTCGTCAGAAGCCTGCCTTAGTGCTTTTGGTGGACCAGTGGATCCTACCACTATTTTGGGCGGTTTTTCAGGGAGCAACTATACCCAGGTCATTTCTTTAATTCTGACCTTGTGGTATACGCTTGATTTGGTATTACTTCCATTAATAGATAATCAGTTTGATCAAACTATTTTCTGAATGGAACGAAATCTACAGATTGATGGTGTAATGCGTACTTGATTCAATAATTATTTCACCACTCCAAGGCTGAGTGTGTCTCTGTCTTGTGGTGAAGCAGGCGACGGCTTTGGTGGTGACGTACCCAGTTGTCAATGCAGTTTCGGAGGATGGTAATGCTGCTGCGGTAGCCTGGGAACAGGAATTCATTCGGCTTGTGAAGGTATTTGATTTCACTTTTGAAGAAATTTCCTGTGTACTGATCAATTGTATGCTTTGGAATGGTGTTATTTAACTTGTTCAAATTTGAATTTAAATGTGGTTATTTAAATCAGCATTTCTGTTCTTTGCTTCTTTATTCACAATCTTTATTTTTTATTCCTAATGCGAGATCTCGTTTGAGTGGGTTCTCTTGGATTTGTATCTTTTCCTACTTGGACCTAAGCTTTGATAGGGCTGACAAATATTCTGGTTTTACAGGAGGAGCTTGTGGGAATGGCAGTGGCCGGCAACTTAACACTTTCTTATTCTTCTGAAAGTTCAATTGAGACAGAGTTACAAAGAGAAAGTACTGCTGATGTTTGGACAATTGCAGTAAGTTACGGCTGCCTATTTTCTCCATGTTTGAATCTCTGCAAGTTTGTGCACTTCCTGAGGTGTGACTATTTCCTACATGTAAGAAAAAAATTATGTTTTTCGAGTACTGCATGTTACTTTCAGAGTGGTTGATACAGATCGTATGCCCTAGACTTGCAGCACATATACCTTTATTACCTCACGGTAATGTTGCATAATTGAAACAGTACTGAATCGCGGAATTCTCTTGGCATGATGGACGTAGTGTTTCTCTAATGTAAGTGGCGTTTCTGCTATGTAAGTAAGTATTAAAATGAGAATCTAATTTCTTGTGTGTACACATGGTTTGCAGATAAGCTATCTCGTAATGTTTGTTTACATCGCTATCACATTGGGAGATTACACCCCCTCTGTTGCCCCATTTTATGTGACTTCTAAGGTAAATGTACTTTTAGTTCCGTTAGAGTTACTTGAATATATATCTTTCTGCGCTTGTTGTTAGAAGATATCTTAGGTCTGAAATCTGATCTGGAAATAAAGTAGGATTGTGGTATTTTTTTCGTTCTCTGGTGTTAGAGAAATTATGTTCTCTAGATCCTGCTGGTCACATTATTATAAATTTCTGCGTCTGCTACTTTTCGTCAGGTCTTTGTTAAATCGTTTGACCAAGGTGATCTGTGGCGCATGTAGAAGTGTAATTCATATAATGGACCAACAGTTCGGTAATACGAGTCTAAGTGGTATTCTTGCCAACTAGAGCAGGTTTCTTTAACCGTTGGGTTTCTTTAACTGTTTGTTTCTAAGCTTGCAGGTGCTACTAGGATTATCAGGAGTACTCATTGTTGCTGTTTCAGTTCTTGGATCCATGGGTCTTTGCAGCGCCTTTGGAGTGAAGTCAACACTCATTATCGTAGAAGTTATTCCGTTTCTTGTGCTTGCGGTATGTGACTACTACTTCCGCTCTCTTGGTTTTCACGTATGTACGTGTAAAATCATAGTCTTCCTTTGGGATAGTTTTGGAAGCAGAAAAGCTTCTTAGCTGTGTGATGTTTGAGAGAAGCGTAAGGGTTCCGAACATTCAAGGGTTTAATTCGTTTTGCAATTCAGTGCAGTGCGCACCGGGTGACATTAATGGTACACTTAACATTCGTTTACTATGCTTGCAGGTTGGCGTGGACAACATGTGCATTTTAGTAAATGCGTTGAAACGCCAAGATCTAAACTTACATCTGGAGGCTCGGGTAGGGCTTGCACTAGCGGAAGTGGGTCCTTCTATCACACTTGCCAGCTTAGCTGAGGTTCTGTGTTTCGCTGTGGGTTCATTCACGCCTATGCCTGCTTGCAGAGTCTTTTCCCTCTTTGCAGGTATTCCAAATATCATTTTCATCTCCCACAATTGAATCTTAATTTATAGCCGATTGCGTACTTTAGAGTTCTCTGCCGTCAGATTCTTCTATGCTGTTTGTATGCAGTAGAGACACGATCTCGACAATATACTGGTTGTTGGCCTACCTAGCATAACCGAAGTGGTCCTAAATATTTATATGTTGCTGTGTAGCACTTCGTGCGTTCTTATCACTGATAGAAATCTGGCTATGAACTGCAGCGGTAGCGGTGTTGCTGGATTACCTGCTTCAAATCACGGCTTTCGTGGCTCTCCTCGCTCTTGACTTCCGCCGGAGTGAAAGCGGTCACGTGGATTGCATTCCTTGTCTTTCTGTTGAGGCAGAAGAAATTGATGACATCCCTTATGGTATCAATCTGTGGCAATTGCGCAGCTAATCAGAACAGAGAAGAATTATTTTTCCTTAGAGTCTGGTAGTTTTACCGATTATCATAAGAACCAACTGTTGAGAAATGCTGAAGCCCTCATGTCTAAGAATGAAATTTTTTTACTATGAAGTTTGATATATGTCTTGATGAATAGTTGAGACAATGCTGAGAGTGTAATGATTCTGTTCATCAGGATCAGGAAGAAGGCAACAGCGTGAGCCTGGCTTACTTCTACACTACATGAAGGTACGTTGTTCGTTAATGCATAATTCTTAGCTATTTGGTATTTGCTCTTCTTGGTTCCCTAACAGTCTGATAGCTTATACCTTTTCCTTTATGTTATGCATGCAAGTGTTTCAGGATTACTGCAACTGAGTATGTGGTCTTATTTTTTCTGGAATTGTTATTTACGGGACTTTATGTTGTAATCTGCAGAATTATCATGCTCCATTCTTGAGAATTCCGGCTGTGAAAGCTTTTGTGGTGGCAACCTTCTTTGGCTTGCTGTTCACCAGTATTGTAAGCTGCTGCGCCCATTAATGTGTTCTAGGTAAAGAAGTGATGTCAATGGTTTCACGTGTATTATCGAAAGGCACCTTTTGAGATTCAATTTTGCTCTCCCTCCAGGCTATTATACCAAATATCTCCGTCGGTCTGGATCAAAAGATTGTTTTGCCACGTGATTCCTACCTCCAGGTGGGTCCACAATAACCACACCTTTCCTATCGTTTCTCTCATATTAGTTTTCTTGGTGCCTTGAACATCTAGTCGAAAATTAATAGTACAACACTATCTGGTTCAGATCTTCGAATTACATTTTGTCAAAATGGCTTCATTTATTCATCTCCTTGATTTACAATTGTTGTTTTACAGGGTTACTTTGACAATATAACTGAATATCTTCGGGTTGGACCACCTGTATACTTTGTTGTTAAGGACTACAACTACAGGTTCTTGGAATTCTCTTTCATGTATATCAATGTTGCTTTATTTCTGAATTTCTCTAAGAATAATTTTGGAAGTACTACCATGCGAGATTATGATCGCTGAAATGGAATGTGATTAGTTGTTTAGGGAAGAGCAGATGTCAAGATTTATGAAGTGATTTACTAGAATCCATGTATGAGCGCCTCTTATACGTCTCTCGGCTTGTTGCAGCATTTGGAGCAACCAGACCAATAAGTTGTGCTCCATCAGCCAGTGTAATACGAACTCCTTGCTTAATGAGGTAAGCGTGTCAATTTTGATGAATGAAATCAAACGTTGAGGTGTTGGACTTTTGTGGTGCAGTTACACTATATCACCATTTTGTAGTTAGGCACGGACATGTTTCTGCTGTGTGTTTACTACTGGTAACGGTGAATTGTTTAATGTTTACAGATCTCAAGAGCTGCCTTGTCACCTGAAACTAGTTTTATTTCTCGACCAGCTGCGTCATGGCTAGATGATTTCCTGGTATGGTTGTCGCCGAACGCCTTCGGTTGCTGCCGAAAGTTTCCAGAAGGAAATTACTGCCCACCGGACGATCAGGTACTCGCTTCGAACAAGTGGGAATCTAACTTACAGTTATCATACAATTATCAAGCATGTGTGTTTTACGTGTGTTTCTGCGCTGAAATTTCGATGGTTCAAGTGTGGGGCATGCACCCAGTTGAAGAGTCTCATATTTGGAGGTTTTGTTTTGCATCTTAGCCACGTAGTCATATCTAGTATGTTCCTATGTTAATTCTGAGGTCGTACCTGCAGCCCCCATGCTGTCCTGACGGCGAGGAATGTGGACTAAGCGACACGTGTAGTGAATGCACAACGGTATTTCAGCCAACTTTGTCTTTGTCCTTGACTGTCTTCAAATTGGCCCCTTTTCAAGTTCTTAATTTTCCAGTTTAGAGTGTCTATCTCATGCCCTGAGCGAATATAGCTTAGCGCTAATTTCTCTTCATGACCTTTGTTTGGCATGTTTTAGAGATTCCTGCAATGACTCTCTGGGGGCTGAACTTTGTGCTATTAATACGGCACTGCTGAGACCTACAACTAATTCTCTGTTGACACACTTGTTAGAATGAGCATTACTGACAATAAGCTCTGTCCAGTGTTTCTTACAATCGGATTTACTGGAAGGAAGACCATCATCTGAACAATTCCAGAGTAAATTGCCATGGTTTCTGGCTGCTCTTCCTTCTGCAGACTGTGCCAAGGGTGGCCATGGAGCGTATACAACCAGCCTTGACCTTACGGGTACTCTTTCCTTTGATACTTTTGCCACTAAAATTTCAGCTCTGGAATTGATGATACCGATGAATGAATCTACAATGAAACAGAGCCTTCAGTATCGCATATCTCAACCATATTGAATCTCTGGGGATCGGGAAATTATTCAGCAATTTGCGAATCCCAATGCGACTAACCTTCCTAATGAGATACAGTATTCCCAGGAGGTTTCTGAACATGGAATTTAACCCATTTGGTGTTGCTTCAGGGTATGAAAATGGAATAATAAAGGCATCAGAATTTCGTTCGTATCACACGCCTTTGAATAAGCAGGTATGCTACGCGGTTTTGCCCCTTCTCTGTATTGACACTTGTTGCATGCACCTTCTTGAAAATTTTCTCAAGCTGTAAATCCTGATGCCTGAAAGCAGATTGTATGGCAGTAAGACTGAAGTTCATCTTTGTTGGTTTTCTGACAGAGCGACTTCATTGATGCACTTCAAGCAGCAAAGGACTTTACCAGCAGAGTATCTGAATCTTTAAATGTGCGTTATCATAAAAGCACCCCAATACCTCTCTGTTTCTATTTATCATGTTTGCGTTTGTCTGAACTTGGATCCTTGCTGAAAGAAATTCAAGCACATCCGATGTCGCTGTTGCCTCAGTCGTGTGGTTGGTGTTGCAGATTGAGGTGTTTCCATACTCAGTATTCTACATATTTTTCGAGCAATATCTGGACATATGGCATACTACAATAGTCAGCCTCTCCCTTGCTTTAGGTAAGTTAACGGGCTGCCCCCTTAAGGAACACTATCCAGTTATTGCGACCAATGCTAATGCTGCCTTTATCCAAGTTAATTTCATTTTTCAGCTAACTTCTGTTGTGTTCAAGACATCAAGTTGGCTCGACTGAAATCGGGTGCTCCAGTTGTACAGCAATTTATCGTCTTCTCATGCTTGCTGTTGTTTATATTTGTTCCGCAGCGGCTGTTTTCTTCGTCTGCCTGTTAGTTACCACAAGGTTAGTTACTCGAATGTACTGTTTGCAGTTAGAATTTATTTCCGTCACAAGCAACGTTATGCCAAATGAATGTTAAATGGAGTTCGCAGTACTAGTATTGCTAATGATTACGTGTATGTATTGCAGCATCTCAACGGCTGCAACTATCTTATTTGTTATTGCAATGATTATTGTTGATCTGATGGTAAGTTTAATGCTCATCTCGATTCTTCGTCCGCCTCCATTATGGTCGTCATGCACATTCTCGTACAGAATACAGACTCTGCGAGTGGATTTTGATCTCATCTCGTACGAGAATGCCCTGCAACTTGTAGGAAGTGACTTTATTTGAAGCTGGACGTTATAGTGTTGAGGTATTAATGTTGCGTTCTTTGATTTGGTTGTGCTGGTTGTTTTGATCGATCTACAGGGTCTCATGGTGATGTGGGATATACAACTCAATGCTGTGTCTGTCGTGAACCTGGTCATGGCCATTGGTATTGCTGTTGAGTTTTGTGTTCACATCACTCACGCCTTCACCGTAAGCAGCTCCTTTTCTTTCTTTCTTTTTTCTTTCTTTCTTTTTTCTTTCTTTCTCTTTCTGAATTGCATGCAACGATTGACATTTTAGTTTACTTGTAAGATCACAAACCGAATGCCATATTTTGTAGATGCAGATTCGGTCAATTGAGTGAACTGTCTTTTGTGCAGACGAGCACGGGATACAAGGGAGAGAGAGCAAGCAAGGCTCTTGTCCTGATGGGAGCGTCAGTCTTCAGGTACTAATATTCTCAATGACACTGACATCAATGTGTATCACATCTGTCCAAATGTGGTTAAGTTACATAGAACTTCTAGTCGCTTGCTTTGCTAATGGTGGTTATTCCAATGTCTGCAGTGGGATCACTCTCACTAAATTTGCTGGCGTTTTGGTGCTCTATTTCTCACGGTCTGAGATTTTTGAGGTTAGTCACCATCCAAATCCTTTACAACACTTCCGCTAGAGTCCTGCCGGTTAGGTCCCCTGCATCATTATACATGCTGATTGATTTATTTGCATTGATTTCAAATCCGCCTTCCCGGAGCTACTCTCTTCAGTGTAACCTGCCCTGGCCTTTACTCTTGGTCTGCATTATATTGTACGCTTTTACTACAAATTGTTTCCTTAGCGTTCCAATAGCTGTATACTTCCGCTTTCCTATATGTATATAAAAGCTAATAATGTCTAGCCAAAAGTAAAAAAGTTTATGTAGATTAGAATGAAGAGATTGGTTAAGTTCAGAGCATCATTCTGTAATCTTTCAGGTGTACTATTTCCGGATGTACTTCGGGCTGGTGATACTGGGCGCTCTGCATGGACTCGTCTTCTTGCCGGTGTGGTTGAGCTTGGCTGGGCCCAAGGCTATGGTGAAACCAGAATATGTGGTGAACGGGGAGCCTTTCTATTACGACGATGAGCTTGACCATCATTTCAGCTTGAGAGCAGAGATTGTGAGAGACGAATCGCCCATTTCTTCTCCTCCTTCAAGGGATTGAGTGATGCATCCACCTCTCGACTTTAAGTTCATTTGCGTTTTCAGGTGGAATGCAAAGCATGAGTAGTTATTATTGAAGTTGATATTTCAAACCAGTAGAGTATATATATATATTAGTTAAAATAGAGTTACCTGTATCCTTGAATTGCTGACCCTCTGTATGGATCGGTCTGAATTTGTCCAACAAATTGACCCTGATTGAATCTGTGGGCGCTGGAAACTAAGCCTTTTCTGGGTTGTTTTGAATATAGGATTGACAACTGTAAGAATTAAAAGGAGTACTAAAATGTTTTGGTAGACCATTGTGAGATTAGTGTTGAAAATATTCTGTATCTTATTCCCTGTTCCGTTTATTATTTCCATCTGGAAACAACATGAAGTAAATTTTCTGATATATGTGTACAATGTGGATACAATACAACTTGGTTATTTTGTATCACCTCTCCCCCCATGGATTCACATAAGCAACATAGTTATAGGGAAAGTCAATGGATGCCAAAGCTCAGAAAAGAAGAAGAAAGTAGATGAAGTCAATTCTGGTGATGTATTTTTGTTGAAGTATTGAAGTTATCCTCTAAGTCATGAAGTTTTGCCCTTCATTTGTCCCCTCTCTCAAGTTATATTTTAACCCTAGAAGGATGCATTGGTCATTGTGGAAATCATCGGTTTTAGTTCTTTGTGAATCATTTGTTTAGAAAAAACCAAGAGCATGCAATTGGAGGTCAAACTACCTCCCCTTTTTACACAAAATTTTGAGGATGAACATTTACACTTCTTACATAGAAGGATTCTTTGCCATCTATTGGATACTTAGGGCCGCTTTTTACTATGGTAGAGAAGTGCTCCGGTCGATCAACAGGTTCTTGGCTAAGACATAGTTATTTTAGGCCCGCATGGGATGTTAAAGAAGATGAAAAGAAACTATTAAAAAAAGAAGTCTTGACTGGTTGTAGTCTAAACACCAAGCGGAGAAGTCTTCTAGATAACTTCGTTTGTGATGGACAGTATAAAATTTTGACAATATACAATTATTGTAACCCCTAATGGAACTCCCACATGTTTTGTACGTTTTTTTTTATTGTAGTGAGTTTTGAAAAGCCATAACTTTTGCATCCGGTGCCTAATGAATTCAATCAAACTTGTTCAAAAAAATGCATTTACTTACCTAATTTGTGTGATAAAAAATTCAAATCAATCAAACATAAATCAAATATTTGATTTCTCAAAATAAATTTGAAACTCTAAAATAAAAATTATACACACCTTTAAAGTGAAAAAATGAAAGTTATTGATGCATCCGCTCTATGAAAAACAAAAAATGAAGAATCAATGTGCCTGCTCTACACAACACTTGAAAGTGAAAAGAAATTGTAGTTGGCGCACTGGCACTACCAGAAGCACTACAAAGAGGATGAGAAAGAAGCAAAGAGGTAATGCTATTTGAGATATAAAAAAATAAAAAAAGCCCTCAATTGCACAAATGAGATGTCACGATGAAAAGACAATCAATAAAGTTGGAGCTCTCTAGAGGCCAAGTTTCTTGTCCAGGGGGTTGAGGCCGCCTAAGAAACTTGACAAAGTGTTGCCACATAGACAGCCATGTCATTTTTTCATCCATGCTTGAAGTTCTCCACCAAACAAGTCTTGGCCGTACTAAGGTAGGAGGTCCATAAACCGCTCATCTAAGAGCTGAAGCTGACTTTTGGGGAGGTAGAACTTCTTAAAATATTTTTCAGTAAATTTTCCTTGAAAGGCAAGAAAAATTGGCATCTAACCCAAGTTGTTTCATATTTTTTGAAGCTTTTTATAATTAGTTATGAATTTTTGAAGTTGCAGAAAAGTGCATTTTTGTGGGCTCTAAAACCGACCACCTCCTCAAATGCACACCACTTGTACATTGGAAAGTGCAAAATGTACCTCTAGAGCCTGATCGATTTTAGAACCCGCTCCATTTTAGGACCTCCTACCTTAGTGTAAATCCAATCCGATGAAGAACAAAATTTCCTCCAATCATATTGCTCCATTCCCCTACAACTCTTGACCGGTGCACTTCTCCACTATAGTGTAAAACAACCCTTACTATCTATAGCAATATTACAGGATTGGAATAAATATTCCTACACTAAATATAGATGTTTGATGATTAACACAATGCTTCAACAAATGTTTCATCCAAATACCTTCTCATTCATTGTCCAAACTATTCTTGATTTACTAAAAGATGATACATTTTTGTTTATATCATTGTACAAATATATTATTTATCTGAAATAAACCCTAATAATTCAATTAAATAGTACATTCTTACAACAACATAAGCAAAAATTTGAAAATAAATAAATAAATAAATTAGGCATTCAAGGGTCTTAAGTATCCCATTTAAACCACTTAATATTTTTTGGTTTGCCAGTACCCTTGATTGTTTTACTCCCCACAGTGCAAGATCGAGTGAAGACCCGAATGCATCGAATTGGTATCCATCAGGGCATAGTCAATACGAACAGGTGAGAATCGAAGGCGGGTATCAAACATGCCCTCGGAGATAGAGACCCTGATACATCCCTTCCATACGGGTATCAACTTCCCCCTTCGTCTCTCTCGATTTGAATTGAACCCCCGCCTTTGCGTCGCTGCGCACTTTAGTCCTCGCCTCGTCGCGCGGCAACGCTGAAGGGCATGGCGAGGTCCAATTGAAGCGTTCCTTTGTTAAGAGGTCTCATCATTGCAGGTCACATTTTTTCATGGTTCTTTGTTGTGTTTCTCTGTGCGGGAAATCGAAGATCCCTTGAGAAATGGAACAGAATGAGAGCAATGGCACCGTTCAGCTGGGCAAGGAGCTCGCCCCCATTTTCAAGGGCATGGATGCTTGGAGGTCGCAGGTGGAGAGCTTATTGAGTGACGCCGCTGCGGCTGCCGCCTCCATTCGTGTCTCTTCCCAAGGTTAGCTTTCCTGCATTCTGTTCTTGTATTTCGTATGGTAATGGAGCTTGCTGATGGAGTATGGTGAAAGCTCGTACCGGTATGCGACCGAATTTTTTATTATTATTATTAGTTGTAAGGTAAGGTAAGGTAGGATGACACGTTGTGTGGATCCTTCGATTGTTGTACTTACGGATTCACAAAATAATTCTTTGCAAGAGAATGGCAAATCAGAGAAAATTCCACGTTTGTTTCGGTTAACTCATTTTTGGAAAAAAAAATCTGCATTGTGGGTGGTCAAAGTTTAAACATATTGCTTCCCAATCTGGGCCCTAGGGATTATTCTCATTCACTTGGAAGCTACTGTGGCTCCGACACGGTTGCAATGATCATTTAAAAGCATCCCTCTCAAGGGTATGGAATAATGAATGAATGCTTTGTCATTTTTAGAAATTGCACAGTGATGTTCATTGAATTCATAAAGTGGTCACTTCCCATGCTATTCCAAGTCTTTCAATCTTAATTCCACACATTGCAGTTATAATGTGAACCCAAGTACAGTTTTCACTAGATTTGGATGCAACAGAGTGAAATCGGGTACGAGAATAGAGTGAAAATTGGGCCGGGGGACCACAATGGGTCTGCCCACCTGATGTGCACTTAAAAAGAGTCCATATGAGTTGAGCATGGTTCTTGACGGATGAGTCAACACATCTTAGCATGTATTTTTACAATTCTGCATGAATATTTATCAATTTCAGAAGTGATAATTACAGGTTTACCCATGATTGACCCGAACATTTAATGTACATTTGAGGCTCATGAATGGAGAAGGGCTGCTTTGGGGTCAGTCGCAATTAGGCGGGGTTACCTTAAGAGAGAGCAAGTTCAGTTTTATTGTGAGATTGACTGTGCTCACTGAATCGCGAACGCTTGTTTTCTCATTTTAAAAGTGCGGTGATGTTTCAATGTTTCAATGTCTTGTTGCAGAGGATGTCAAGGAGTTATTGGGCCGATCGAAGATCTTAAAAGGCGAAGATCACTTCGTCAGAAAAGGTTTGCTTGATCAATCAGCATTTTGATTGTATTCGTGCCTTCTCTTGAGTTTTTGTGGCATTTCGGCATTGACAGTGCGGAAGAACTAAGATTTTGTTGTGGCAGAGACAATCATGAGGAATGTACCAAATGCTGTCTGATTTTGAAAATTTGAGTGAAATATGGTTTGCTGTAACTCCAGTGAGAAACCCGGGGACAACCTCAAAAAATTAAATCCTAAGTGTGAAACTGAAATAAGAAATCCACTTTGGAAGCTAAATTTGGTTTCAGTAACTTTCAAAACAGTAGGTTCATTGGTGTATTTTGTTTCCTTCCTTATAGATTCCTAAATGGAAGTGGCCACATTTGACCATTTGGACACTTAGCCAGGGATTAACCCATAAAGTCTTGAGGCCTTTTTTTCATCAAGAAACACTCAAAACTGTCATTTCTATTGCAAAGAGCAAAAAAGTTTAAAATTTGTTGTTTTTGCATATCTAACTGTAGGATCTTGAACTAGACTAATAAATAAATGTGTGGAAGAAATTTCAGAAACTTTGACCTCATAGATTGCCGGATATTTGCATTTAAAGTGAAGAAAATAAGTTTTTAGTACCTTGGATGACTAGATATAAGATTTTGAATCTTCTTAACTTAAAAATTTTGCACTACAGATTTTGATTTTTAAATCTTTTATGCTGAAGAATTGAGTTGAGAGTGTTAGAATGTTTTGTTTTTAAAAAACTTGATTTTCATTCTTTGAAGGATCGCTAAGTATAAAAAGGAACGAGTTAGAATGAAAATCTAAATCATTAATAGCTCTAAGATGGAATTGAAACACACTAATCCATTGGTGAGATTGTTCTAGAAAACAATCCTAACCATGTGGAACTTTTTTTGAAAAATTGTGAAAATTGAGTTCAAAAACAAATCCTACAAGTTATTTTTTGAAGAAGATGTTGTGATTGCCTAAAATACAAAACTCTCCATAACTTTCTCATCACTAGTCCAAATAGAATGGACCAAATCTCTCCATGTAAGTAATAGTATTTCTATGAGAATCAAAAAAAAATTTAAATTATTTTGTGCTTTTGTGCTTTTTTGGTTCTGCCTAAGAAACTTATTTTGAGCTTAGGGTGGCATAACTTTTGCTCATGGGCATTGATTGAAATAAAAATTATATTCCTAGAAAGCTAATGAGTTTTTCTATCTTCAAAAAAAAGTCTCAAGAAATTACATCAGAAATTGAGATCATGCGAATGTGGTTGAACCTTCAAATGTCTCTTTGGGGGACACTTGGGACTTTAGAAATGAGATGTTGGAAATACAATAGGAGTTTTTATTTCCAGGACGTAGAGTTTCTATTTCCAGCTTGGTAGAGTTAAAATGTTTTTGAGTAGTATTGCGGTTGGACTCTAGTGAGGGAAGCGCAACAGGAAGAGCTGAGCAAATGCGAGCAAGAAACGACGGAGGCGTATAAAAATCTAGAAGACCTCCACGAGCACACTACGAAATTATTTCAACTTAAAGCAGACCGAGAAGCACTTATTTCTAAGTTTATGTCAGGTAAAATTTCCATGATCTCCTCAATCAAGTCCCTCTTTTCAATTCCTCTTTAGACTCCTCGTTGCTCTCTCACTTGACCTGACACCAGGAAGTCTTAAAGCGTTTATAAAAAGCTAATCGGAAGGTCGAAGTACATGTTTGCAGAGATCACAGACAAGCTAAGTCATAAGAAGCAGAAAGTGAAGGCGTTGCATGAAGCTACGGAATGGTACAAACGACTGTTGAGTATGCGTTGTGAGTACTCTGACGGTAAGTATGCGAACGTATGAAGGATCAGCAACTTGCATATACTATGTGGCACAGTTTGCGTTTTTATTCTGAAGTCTGAGTGAGCTTTTCTGACAGCTGTGAAGTTCATATTCACCAATGTGGATCCCCGCGATGCTGATCGTGTGTTCAGTTTCTCTATTCGCATGGATAAAAGCTCCGCCTCTTGGACGCGTAAGTTACCCTCGCTTATGGTCGTATGGTAGACGAGTTGTCAGCTTGAACTCTTTAGGGATTAATATAATGACACGCATGATGTGACAAAAGTTGTGAGAACAGCGTGGTGGTCCAGTCAGGAAATTTCTTTTATCTTTACATATGCTTAACAAGAGTGTTTGTGGTGCAGTGGTTGATTGTAAACCCTGGGTGGATGCAGCGCCCAGTTTTGTGGAGACGCTGAACAACAGCAACGAGTTATCACGGTTTGTGAGATCTATGCGTCGAGAATTTGAAGTCCTTGCTGTTAGAACTCGGTACTTCGTGAATTGATAGATCTCGGTACTCCTCTTTCATTCTAGTTTGGGTTGTACACGTATACTTTGCTCGTGAGGGTACACCTGAGTGTACCGAGAGCGTTTTCCAGCACAGCACTGTAGAACAATGAGGAAAACTACCCTCTGCCAGTTTTACTCGAACTTTGTCTCCGTTGCACTTGTACATATTGACATATCTGCATGGCACGTTAGATACTTGAGTCACCCTTTAGTTGGGGCAATGTGCCATACTCATTGTGATACCTTTCATAGAAGTTCTTTCCTCAGTTCAGTCAATTGACTATTTCTCTAAAGAAGCCTGTGATTGCAACTTTCTTTAATCTTTGCAAGGGTCAAGCTATGTTATGTTTTCTAGTTTATCTTCCCGTCGACCTCGATTCATGACCACTAGAGAGCATGTTAAAAGTTTCAAGAAGTGTTCACCTTCCGGTGTGCACATGGCCTGTGCAACCAAGCTCTCCTACCTCTCTTATCGCAGCTTGGTGCAATAAGATCTTTCTACTGAGGTAGCAGGTGCAGAAACTGCCCATTTAAGAGCATATTGGCTTAGGATCTCTTCTATGTGGATCAAAGCATTTTCTAACAAATTTTCAGGGAAACAAGAGAGGAAGACACAACCATCACAATTTGATTCATAATTTTTGGACTTGAATTGAATTAGATATGATTTACTAAAGCTTGCAGTAGTAGTAGGCTATTGAAGTCCATAGGTACAGCCACTAAATGTCACAGAGCTGTTCAACAATGGTGCAAATGGAGTTCAAAAATCAAGGCATGCCAACCTTAAAACGTGAACAACATGGTGCATGTAATTACCTAGGATTGTTCAAAGTGTCCCACCACTCATAACTTCACATTATTTACACTGAAATTGTGTCTACTTCCAAATCAAACTCGGTCCTCAACCACTCATTAAATTGTGCACCGAAATCCCAAATTGACACCAATCCATCACTAGATCATTTTTCATTCCTGTAGTAACAATTCATGGTACAAAAGTAGGAGCAGTTCTTGGAGAGCATGGGCAGAATATGGACAAGCTATCATATTGTACTGATTTTTCATTAGGCTTGAAGTGTCCCTTGCTAAAAAGAATGGAGAGCCAAATATGCATATGTTATTCTTACTCAATTTGCAACTTTAATATAATGGTACCTTAGTAGATGGTTGGAAGGAAAGGTACTTGAAAAGTATCTTGACACGTGTACATCAAATTTGAAAAGAGATGCCACTTGTATTGGAAATAATGGCATGCAAGTTGTACGAATGTTTAAGGAAGATATAACAAGCATCGTCATGATGCCACCTTCCCCAATTTTGTCAAGTAGGGAGCCTTTTTAACTCTTAAAGGACATTGCAAGCCCCACAAGCATTTTGAAAGTCAAAACTTGAATTTTCAAATAGTTCTTAATTTTAAATGTTTTTAAGCTTAACCCTTAACTACCCAAGTGACCATATGTGGTTGCTCAAAAATTTCAGCTCGTTGGTGTGGGGGCAGTTAAATTCTTTTGACCATTTCGTAAATTTTTTTATGGGAGTATTGAAGGTTAACTTTTGGAAGCTTTTATTTTTCACTAAAAATAAATAAATATTTGATTTTTGAGAGGTCTCCAAAGCCATATATGTACCACTAGTGGAAGAGTAAAGCTTGCCAATTTTACTTGATTTTTTGAGATCTAAAAAATTTTAATTATCCATTTGCTTTGAAAATGGTCTCAATGGAAAGTGGAAAGTGTTTTCATGATTTTCACTAATGAAAGCTTAAACATGCAAGTGTTGATTTGGAATTATTTGCAATTTCTACTTATAAAAAAAATTGCATTTCAACAATTGCAAGGTGGATTGTGTAATGAGTTTGAGAGCTCTTCATTTGAACTTAAGGTTTTGGGAAGTGCATTTAGTGTGCTAATACAATTTCTAGTTGTTCATGTCACCTCCAATCCCAAAAACCTCTTATATGCAAATTTCTCAAACATTGTAGAGAAGGACAATATACTAAAAATAGAATACATACATTTTTCTTGTTACAATCTCACAACTCCTATGCAATTTCACACTCAAAATTAGTAAGTACACTAATAAGCAAGCTCCTTAAACATCTATATGGTTCGATTTTGAAAAAAAAAATTTACTTCATTGGGAACAACTACAAGCTCCCATGCTCTATTTTGAGAGGAAAAACACACTTGTAAAGGCTTGGGAACCTACTACTTAAGACTTAACTAAGAAAATGTAGTTCCAATAATCTTCTTATTGCTCCATTTTAATTTTTTTCTAAATTGTCAAATTGTAAATTTTGTGACACTTTGAAGATAGCATCTAGAAAGCTTCAAATACACCACTTTTGACCTTTCTCTATCAAACTTCTCTTAGAGCTCAATGAATACATCAATTACACCATGATGTTTGTCACAATTATTTCCATTTTTCTTAAAAAACTTCATACTATTTCAAGCATTTTTTAGTGTGAAACTATGATTTTTACAAAGAAATTTCTATTAAAAAGCATATAAAATTCAATTTGATGTTTCTAATTATGAAAAAGTGAGATTAAATTTTAGACATATATTACCAAATGTGAAGATATCAAACTTTTGAAATGTGTGTTTTGATGTAGAAATCTAATGAAGTTCAACCAAGCCCAAATATCAAATGTTTTTTAAGGTTTAACCCCTAAGTGCCCGAGGGGCCAAAATATGGCCTCTCCATTTTTGAAAGATGTCCTTGTTTGACTCTTATAATCTTTTCAATGGTACGGTCAAAGGACGCGTCCCTCTTTATGTATCTTTCAACATGTCTCTACTATCAATCGATATTTTCAATTAGTGCATATCTTTTTTTAAGTGATAGTTTAATTGGAATGAGCATAGAAAGGTTTGGATTTTTGTGAACATGGGCTGGGCGCTCAGGGGTTAACTCCTAAAGTGCCAAAGAATGTTTTCTGGCAACATAGATATTTTGGGCAGCTCACTAAGAATGGAATTTTTATTTTTATTTTTTTGAAATTTTCACAAAACATGTGGTTGAGGAGTAGCTTTAAGGCTCAAAAAATTTCATAACTCTTGACTACATGGTTAAAAAGTTATTGCATGATATGTATTTTTTTCCAACTCAGGTAGCTCAAAAAATCACTTTTACAAGAAATAAAAATTTGAAACTGGTTTTCTACATTTATATATAAGTGGAAAGCTTTGAATCATTCCATTTTTATTAATGAGATGAAAGTTATGAGAAGTTTTAGTTTGTGGATAGTTATAGATTCTCTACTCTAAAATAAATTTGGAAGTCCTTCATCTAACTCAATTTTCAATATTTTTGAAAAAAATTAATTTAAATGGGTTCAGATTTTCTATTACAACATTACAAACATTGGAATTGACATTTTTCAATTCCATAAATAAATTGTTAACAATTTAGTATTTTGAATCATTTCCTACTTCATCTACTTACTAATTTTTTTCCTAAATGTTGTACAATTTTAAATGATTTGAAAATTTTCAAGCATGATGCCAACTTGCCTTGAAGAATGAATCCAAATACACACCACCATTTTGTACATTTTATCATACAAATGTGAACTTGTAAATTGTAGCTGCCCAGTTTTTCACTAGACCAAAAAAAGGATTTTTGTCACTTCGATATCTTTCACACCCTATGTCCAAACACCATAAAACAAAGTTTATTCACACTTCTTTACTAAGATCTTTCCCAACGGTACCAAGAACATGACTAGGGGCTATATGGTCTAAGAGATCTCACTGAACAAACAAACAAAACAAAACAACTTAAGGTATGGATTCTGACCTGCCCAATCTTGCCAATGAATAGATATTGGGCAACTAAATCATTCAGTATTCTTAAAGGCTTGAATGGTTGGATCCTTGTCTTCAATCCCTTTAATTTGTATTGAATATTTAAATCTTGTTTGAAAAATGAATAGAAATTTGTGTAGATTAAACACTAGATTGTCAAGGATTTTGTTCCAAAATAACAACTTTGGAGGAGATATTGATCATTTTCATAGAATGCGTCCATAAGCACCAAAAACCTTCATTTTTAGGTATGGAGGTGCCTATCCTCCAAGGGTTCAAATTACAATTCTAGCCTTTTAGGTTATGAGTTGTCAATATAAATTAACAAACACTCACTAAGTGTCGGATGGATGACAAAGAATCCTTCTATGTAAGTATAATCTTGACAAAAGTGCAAATGTTCAGCCTTGAAATTTTGTGTGAAAAGGCAGAAGGCCTTGCACAATAGTTTGACCTCCAATGAATGCTCTTGGTTTTTGTTTTTGAGCAAATGATTCATACAATACCAGAAAGGATGATTTCCACAGTGACCAATTCAACGTTCCAAAGTTAAGAGCCACTCCAACAACATCAATTAAACTTCCTCTCCTTCGATTTTTCTATCTCTGCATGTTATTCTTAAGGACTGGGCATGATGGTAAAGATGGAGTTGGATAATCCAACATTCAATTCATCACTATTGAAAAGAGTCAAGACATGGAACCATAGAACTATACCTTAGATGAGTTTGTTTATTTGTTTTGATTGTTTGTTACGGTGAGATCTCCATAACCATACATCCCCCAATCGCGTTCTTGGTACCATTGGAAAGCTCTCTACAAGGATGGGTGCATGGACTGTGTTTTGTGGCGTTTGAACCAAGGCTGTGAAAGTTATTGAATTTCAAAATAATTTTCTAAATTAAAAAAAAATAGAAAATTACTTTTACTTTTATTTCGACAGTAGTTGACATAAAATCACATTGGCTGGGTATTATCAAAACACAAAGAAAAGTAAAAAAAACAATAACAAGGACCTTTGCAGCTGTCCGATAAGGCTGCGTTGAAAAACGCAACTGCCGCCATGGATTCTCAGGAAGTGTTTCATGTAGGCTATTCTATTCTTCATGTCCTAAATATTTCATCTGTCCTTTGTTCAGACATGATACCTTCTACACATTGGTCGGTCACGGACGCGTGATGATTTTGGGGGTCCATATGTCGACATTTCAACAACCATATTCCCAGCATGATGTCACATTCTTTAGAACTCAGTCAGCAATACTAACAGTCAGTCAACTAAGGAACAAATTATTTACAGCTGAAGATTAAAATTTTAAAATTTGGAATTCATATTTGGAATTTTTGACACTGAATTAGGTACCTAGCTAGTGGAGGTCACAAAATACAAAATTGACAGCCCAAAATTGAGGGCAGATTTTGACATCCATGACAAGGGTAGGAAAAAAAAATTCTCACACTGCTTCCTTGAAAGGCTTGGAGCACTTCATTCAACAAATCTAGCTTTATTCTACAGAGTTTGGAATAAGGTAAAAACTTACAACTGATTGCGAGTAGAATTAGGAATTTGCCCTCATGTCATTGTTCAATTTCTTTTTTTAAATTCCCACAAAAAGACAAGTGTACGTAAGAAATGGTGAGAGCAATTGAAATTATAATTTTTTTTCAACTAAGTATGAATTTGTTATAAATTTTTTAAGTGTTCTGTCCATCATGGTCCAAAAGGGGCTTTAGACTACCCCAAAACCAACAAAAACTATATCCAATTTGCTCATCTTATTCACCTAAGGTAATCACAATATTTTTTAAGGTGGAAGGCCTTAAAAAGTCACTTCCTATGATGAATTTACACTAAAAAGGTGGAAGTTCTTAATGAAGTTTCTAATGGCTCTATTACCACGGTTGCTAGCATGTGAGCCTAGGATCTTGAGCCCATGAGCCTAGGAGCCTAGGCTCCTATGTTATAGGTACTTATACTATTTATAGGCACCTTCCATGGTTATAGGACGTTTATATTATAAGTGTCTATGTTATAGACACCTTCTATGGATATATAATATTTATATTATAGGTAAATTTGTTATAAGTACCTTCTATGGCTATAGGGTACTTATATTATAAGTATCTAGATTATAGCTACCTTCAATAGTTGTAGAGTACCTACTTACACCTAGGCTCAAGGCTCGTAGGCTCACATTTCTAGGCTCAAATGCTAGTGTCGTTGGCTCTATTACTATCAACTAAGACACTGATTGTAGCCAAAATCTCATTTATTGAAACAAAAAATCCGTGATGGGATCATTTCTTAGGTGTTCACTACTAATAGGTCTTCTTATTGCAATGGGTTGTTCTACCGTATAGTTTGAGTGGCTAACTAGAGATCAATGATGTTGTTTTGTAGGTGAAAGTACATGAATGTGGTTAAATGGATGAAATATAACTTAAATGGGTGAAAATTTTCACAATAAAACGGAAAGATTTTAGTCAGAATTTAGCATTTTTAATATTCATTTTAGCATCTATCCACGTTATGCCACTAGTCTAAAAATTGGATGATTCAATTGCATTCTTTTACTTCTACACTTGTTGTATGTTACTGCAAAATTTAATCTATAATTTCTTATCGTCAAAAACTTATTGCATTTTGTAGCAATTCTTAGGTTGCAAGATTATAGCATTAATTCTATGATGCCATAGAGGACAAGAAGTGTATGATGAATGGATTTCAAGGCTATTGTAGAAACTATTGAAATGCTACTAAGTGATTGATCATTTGTTCAAGCTCATTGTCGATTGGTCATTTGCTCAACCTAGTAGAGCAATACATTTAAAAAATATTTGAGATTCTAGTTTGGATTGCCCTATTAGCATCTCAAATATTTTTTAACCCCTTAAAGGCCTAAATGGTCAAATCTCAAACAAGTAAATGCAAACACATTCCAAGCACATAAACGGGCACATAAAAATGCATATTTTCATCCATTGTTTAAAAGAAATTCTTGTAATAACATTTGTATGTTATAGATTTTGAAGACTTTGCTTTGCAAATATTCTATAATTCAAAGGAGATTGGTAGGTTTGAGTTCACAAAGTAATTTTTTCAATTCAAAAAATGACCCTTCAAATACGACTTGAATAAAAAAAGTAAAATCAAAATATTCAAAAATCACTATGATTAGAACTTAAATGTCAAATCTTGTAGAAAATCTTGTGAAAATCACAAATATTCAATCTATTATCAATTTTAGAAGGAATTTTGAATTTTTGGCATAAAATTGTTATAAAAAAATATTGATTAGTGAAGTAGTTGATAAATTTAACCATATGGATATGATATATGAATCATACATTACAACTATTGCTTAAGAGTCATCATTAAATTATTATTTTAAGTTTTATTTTATAGTACATCTTTACAATTGTATAAATCTCGACTACTCCTTGTCCTTAACCCTTAAATGACATTTGAGGTCCTAGGAAGTTGTCCAAATTAGAATTTCAAAATCTTTCTAAAATGCGCATCATGTAGCTTGTTCAAATGATCAATCAATGAAGAGCTTTGCCTTCCTCAAGACCATGGGCAACTTCAAAGCCACTATTGGCAAAAAAATTATCAAACTTTCTAGTGCAAAAAACTACAAGTTCAAATTGTGATTCAAACCCTTTCTGACTAATCACCTCTTTTTGTAGATTAGGTGACTCTGTTTCCGATCATTTGTGGTTTAGGTGATGGCTCACGTTATAGTTTACATGGTTTAATTAGGTGACAACTCAAGTAGAGTAGGAGCATCACAAACGTCAAGGAGGTGTACATTGAAAGCATACAATGATCACAAGATGTACATTGGAAGCCACAATTACCACTCACAATGAAGCATTGTCGATTTGGTAGTCAACATATGGTTGGAAATAGGGTGACCTACATAATAGGAATAGGTCGAATAGAATCTTCATGAAAAAAATTCATGATAATTTTGTTTCTGAGGGGAAAAAAAATGTAAAAACAATTTGAAATCTTTCTGAAATTTGTTTCCCTAAACAAGGAAAAAATTTCCCCCTCTCCATACCTATACAACAAATACGCAGAATTGCATAAGTAATCAGAAAGGGATCGTTCTACCTTAGATGCATCTTGTGAAGACAAAGAGAATGATACCAACCGGAATGGAAGTTCACATGCAGTTGAGTATAGGAGGAGTTTTCCTAAAGATTCTCCTAAAACCAGCCCTTGGGGTTGGGTATGGCCGTATGGGTACATCATTTTAGGGTTAAGCAGGGTTAAGGGTTGCCGTTATTGAACATGAGAAGCCGGGGAAAGTGGGCCAACGCATTACTAGTTCAACTTCATCGAAGGTAGACTATAATTTTCAAATTCATGAAACTGGTTTTGGGTACTGTGAGAATATGCATTGCGAATTCTTCTTCCCTAGGTCCATTTTTCTCGGGGTTTTCTCGGGGTTTTCTCGGGGGCGGCCTGTCGTGGTTCCAATTAATTGACGACCCCAACCAAGCCACTCAAGGAATATTCAATTCAAATTGCATGCTATTCAAACATGTGATAAAAAATTGGGGATGACTTGCTTGGCTGCCGTGTCTCACTTCACCTCCTCCACAATATCCCAACCGGTGGGCCTGGAATTCAAAGTCCATGGATACCAGCCATGTTGAGATGGGGCGATGCTCACATGGACAAAAACTAAGGTAGGCACCCGATTCTGGAGCACGATTTTTTAATGGAGCGATTTTTCGCTGGAAAGCGATGATTTTTTGGGGTAGGGAATCTTGGGCAAAATATTCTTACTTTCCAATGGATGGAATCGTCAATTTGCTATCAAATCTGGGACAATATCACACTATTTTGGATGAATGTACATTGTTTATGATGAATAAATGAAATTTCAACCATAGATTGCAAGTTTCATCCACTTCCATGGATGTGAATAGCTTCATCCTTCTAGTGATTATCGCTTTCTGCACTACCTTAAATAAATGAAATAAATAAAAAAACTTGTTGTGGAGACTACAACCAACTAAAATAGGAGGGAAATTATTACTTGAATTTAAAATGTTGCACACTTGCACCAATAAGGATCACTAGGGAGTGGGAATCACATTCAAAAAAAATCCATGGCAAGTTATGAAGTACTATTAAGTTGATGACCTATTCCCAACCACTGAAGCAATTTGGCCTATTTGTGGCATGGGGAAGGTTGAGGAAAAAAATTCCCCATGTAGAAAAATAGAATTAAGAAGGATTTCATAACTTTTGACATTTTTTACCTCAAAAACAAAATTACCATTAATTTTTTTCGTAAAGATTTTGTTTGTCCCATTCTCAATCTATGAGCAAACCAATTTTCAACTTAGGTGATCATTGTAGCTTTCAATGTACATGTTGTAATCATTTTATACTTTTAATGTACAACTCCTAGACACTGCTTTTGTTCTTGTCGGCCAAGTTGTATGTGAATTGTCACTTATAGCAAAGCTGATTGGAAATTTTGAAGCCTAAGTTGTGAAAGCGGCATGCTAGTTGGAAATGAGCTGACTCCTAATTAACCCCATTTATTAAACCTTAATGACCCAAGCGACCATTTTTTGGTCTTTGACCCTCTTTTTTGAGCTGCCCGTTCTCAAATTTTGAGTTTAAAAAATAAATAAAGATTATTTCTAAAAAATAGATTGTATTATAAATCATATGGTGGTAGTTTCATCAAATTCCAAGTTAACCTCCACCTTTTGAAATTCTTCAAAGTTAAGGGGTGTGGTGTAGTTTATAGCTCATTTTGTGGGTTAGGGGTGTTGTTTTGGGCATGGACTAAAATGTCAGTCAACTAATATGATTCTTGCCCACTTCAAAGAAGGCATATCCAAGAAGTTCAAGGAGATGACAAGTGTCCAATTGTATTGAAATGTCAAAAAACAGTGAAAAAAGTAGCAAAAAAACACATCTACGGCTAAACCTACTTGTACTAAAATGCTTCTCAGTTAATCATAACTTCTTAGATTGATATGAATTTTTTACCACAAGAGTTAGACTAGTATGCGCAACTTTTACAACAAAAATGATTGAAAATAGACCTTGTCTGAAGAAGTTATAAGCCACCAAAGTTCACTGTAATGCAAAATGTCTGGATTTTGAACTTCGAATTGCTCCCAAGCATTCAAAACAACTTGAATTGATCTGAAAATTTTACCACAATAACTAGACTTCAAAGGGAACATAACCCAACAAACTTTATTGAAAACAAACATTGGATGAAGGAGATACAAGCCCCCAAAGTTTCAGCCTTCAAATGTAATTTGGTGAATTCAAATTGAACCTGTGAACTTCGATTGGCTTCGAAGAAATCAATACAGCTTGGATTGATCTGAAAACTGTACCACATAAACTAGAAGAGAGAGCGCAACTTTACTAACAAGTTTGATTGAATTTGGACATTAGATGCAAAAGTTACAACACTTTGAATTTTCTGTGAGGACACTTTTTGTCCCCTCTGGTAATGAGGGGTTAAAGGGTTAAAGGGATGGCTTATGGACCTCCTACCTTATAGACATTTACACATTTCTAATCCAATTACAACACATGTAAGAAACTTACCTATATATACCACATAAATTAATCCTTAACCCTTAAAGGACTAAGTGTTCAAATTTGGAACAACAAATGAATGCAATGGCATCCCAAACACGCAAAAATGCATTTTTTCCTCCCTCAATTTTTTTGGTCCCTTGGGCTTGGTTTTGAGAGAATCTTTGATAAAAAATGACTTTTGGATTTTTTTGGAATATTTCAACCTATTGGATTTACTTCAATAGTAAATATGGCTTGCCATGTACTACATTTAATTAGGTTGCAAAGTCAAAGCACTATTCACTATTCACTTTTGCATGCTCTAATCATATAAACTTTAGGTAGACAATAAGACATATTCTCTACTTCAAGGAGATTTTTGATTCCCCTTTAGATTGCCCTTTAGGCAAATGAATGTCATTTAATCCCTAAAGGACCAAATGGTGTTTTGGGGCAACATAGCAATTTAAGCCAACTCACTACAAACAAATTTTTTATTTTTATGTGTCTAAGGAGTAGCTTTAAGGCACAACAATTTTCATAACTTTTGACTACATGGTTAATAGGTTATTGTATGATATGTAATTTTCATTGCTTAGTAGGCATCCTTGGCAACTCAAAAAAAATCTTTAAAAATCACTTTTCTGAGAAATAAAAATTCAAAATTGATTTTCTAGATTCATATATACATGGAAAGCTTTGAATCATTACATTTTGATTAATGAGATGAAATTTATGAGGAATTTTAGTTTGCGGGTAGTTATAGAATCTCTATTCTAAGATAAATATAGAAAAATCATAATCAATCATTTCCAAAATCATATTTTTGATGCTAGAAACCTAAAACTAGATAAATTTTCAAAATATAAAATACTATAAATAGAAACTTGGTTAGATTTTATTTAACTTCAAAGTATTGTGGACACCAAAATTTGATGCCCGGAGCATTTAGGGGTTAAATATTCCTACATGAAGCGGCATTGTAGACTAATTGCCCCAGTCCACAGTCAGGTGACGTCGTGACAGAATGTTTCAGCTAAACATTCGTAACTTACAGCAACTAACTTATTCCGGAGATTTCCAGGCAAGTTCCCTAGAGCGAGGATGGACTTGTTCACAAAGGTCAGATTGGCGGCATAAATTAAGTCATTTTTTTTAAAAGAATGTCATGTTGTGAATGGTGTGAGGTGACGTGAACCCCTGAGAATTTGACGTGGAAAATTCAATTTCGGCACTTGAGTGCTGCATTAGACCTGTACATATCCCTTCCCTTCAGAAAACATGGGCCACCCCTTTGCCTCTGAAAATCCGGGGTCTTATTTACTGAGAAAACAATATTATTTGGGGTCCATGGTGGATATACTGATACGGTCTAAGGTCTACAATGGATGCACAAGTATGAAATATGGATATAAATATGATTTATAGATCCAGGTTTGTATATTCGGTCAAACATGCATGTATGTAGTTGCATATCTCGTATCCTTTGTTGTAGTTGCACATGGATACAAGTACATCATCTATGTATTTGAAAATAAATCCCAATGGTCCCCCCCAAAATCAACTTTGGGTATTGTTTTTGAGCACATGAGTGACAACTATGAGTTCAAAATACCAGTCACAAATTTGGAAAGTTTTAGGGTGTAGATAGATGGATTACTCATGTAGTGATCAAGTAGAATAGTAAGATCCAAATTTATGCAATTGTAAACTATATTAGTCCATTTTGTTTGCAAATTTTTATGGTAATTTATTTTAACCAAAAGTCAAGCAAATTCATCTATATATGTATGACACCTTATAGAGTAGGGATTTAGAGCATCCTTTGTTGTATATGAAATGTCTTCCTTCAAAATGTGAGAATGGTGAATCTGGGTGGGTTTTGGTCCCCCGATCCAAAGTTGCGGCCCCATAGAAAGGAGTGGCTTTACTTGCTATCAAAGTTGAATTGTACAAGGTATATTTCCAAGAATTAATATTTTATTCAATATAAATGTGGATTTTTCATTTTGACCCATTCTGGTCTCATGGACTCACCTATTACGGTTACGGCTTTGGTACTTTTTTCTAATTAAAGAAGGAAGAGAGATGAGTAGACAATAAGGTACAAATAGAGAATCTTATTCTATGAACAATGCATGGAACTGTTGTTGATAATAGGTCATCCTATAAAGCCATCATTGGAGGTTGTCGGAGATAAGTACTTCTACCTTTAGGAGGTCCATAAATTGACTGGGTTTTAAATGTGTCCCCCATCTAGGATGGAGTGACATGTTCCTTGAAATATCTATTACGGTCATTGATTATGGACGTCCAAAGGGCCTACCTTATCCAAGAGGCATATTTGATTGTGGACGGCAGAGAAGTTCTTCGTCAAAATCAATTACACTGCATACGCCACTTCAACCAAGTCAAATCTACCGAATCTAAAATCTCAATATGAAGAAAGATTTAAAAAAGATGCTCCAAGCAGTGCGGGCCCGCCAATCGCGATCCACCAACTCGGACTTGGCCTCCATTGGCCGAATCACCATGTCTTTCTTTAGCTTCACCACGTGGTCTGCCACGTCGGAACCCACGACCACCTGTACTATCCAACTCGGATTCCCAAGCCCAATCGCGAATGAGCGAAAAGTATCTCAGCGGCAACCAGCGGCTCCAAGAAAATTCGAAGTAATTCGCAATTTCGCACGCAGCTCCTCTGCCACGTCGGAACCGAGGGAGGGTCTGGGACACGTGTTCAGTCCAACTCGGATTTCCAATGCAATAGCGAATGGTCGTTGACAAGCGGACCCCGCCGAAGGTGCGCGAGAGACGGCTGAAGAAGCTCCGAGCGTGGAGCTTGAGAAGAATGGTAGCAGCAGCAATTCTTGCTGCTGCCAGTAGCATTTTCTCGTGTTTTTTTGTGTTCGACGTCGCAGGGGGAGCTATCGTCTTCACCATCATGGCGATGACCTCGACGATGTCGGTCCGTGACTTCGAAGGCGGGCGAAGCAACGAAAACTCTTCGTCCCTTCCGGCGCGCAACCAAGGACGCCTCTGGGCCATGGACCAGAGAATCGACCAGCCGCTTGGCGATGAAGCCGACCACGTCCGCTCCATGTTCACTCTCCAGGTACACCCCGGAATTCACACCTCCAAACGTAAATTCTTTAGAAAGAATTTGCGCAAGTTTGGAGCAGAGTTTGCGGATTTGGTGTCCCCTTGTGTGTGTGGAATTTCAAGAGTAGGTAGCGGTTGTTTGAATTTCAATGGTTTGGAGCTGAATGCCATGGCGTGCGCGAGAGAGAGAAAGAGAGAGAAATTTAATCGGTGCTTCTGGCGAATCTTCCGTAAACAACGATTGGGAGGTGATTAGTAGACTAGTCGTGTGTACAGAGATTCTTGCTAGGAGAGATTTGATTAGTGGTGGATTAGTGAGGTACTTTGGTGCCTTACGGGGTGCACTGCCTTCAATTTCGCCGGGTTTACGTGAATGGCATGCGTGTGGGGCTTTGGAATTGCAGGTTTCTTTCGGTTTAGTTTAGTGCGAGAGGAGCGAGTTGTTTACTCTTATGTACATACGTGGACACGGAATGAATTGCAGGTTTTTTTCGGGTTAGGGTAGTTTCCTCTGGCGAGGTGCACATTATTAGTATGCGAGGTGCATTGTGAAAAAATATGGTTCGTGTTTTGTGAGTGTTTGTGTGTTGGAGTTCACGATTCGGACGTGTGATTGCTGAGATTCTCTTCTTCTTTCTTTGTATCGATGGTGTCATTTCCAAGGATTTTTCGTCTGTAATTGTCACTGGAATGGCTATGTAGGCATTTCTTCGTTTCGTTTTGTGTTCTGGACGCAAATGGCAGGAGAAGTGATTTCTTTCGTGAACTGCTGTAAGTTATGATTGAGCAAGGATTTTGGACGTGAATTATTCTCGATCAGTAACACATTAGAGTTTCTCTGCTCAGTTATTGAGAGTCCGACTCTAATAGTGAGGAAGGACTTGCTGGCTTGTGGAGAAGAAGATTTAATTTTAGATTTAATTTAATGTTTTCTTTCTTCATACGTTGGCCGCTGTGGTTCCTTGACTCAGTGTTTTTTTAGGAAACCCAGAATAATTGAAAACTGACCTAGAGATTCGTTTGCTTCTCTCACTGCCGCCTACTACCTTGGAATCGAAGGTTCGTGATTGAATATTCCCGTGACTCTAATATAGGGAGGACACGTAAGCATGGATGATAATATTATTAGTCAGGTGTAACTATTTGCTAGACTCGCTCGTAGTTGCTACCAAATAATTAAGTACTGCTGATCAAATTTGAATTCTTCTCCCAGTTCAATAACAAAAGTTTGCATTTGCCCGAGTAGAAATTAGCCCTCAATCTGACCAGACGTACCCGGGATCCTGATTCATTTGGCCCCAAGAATCTTAGTTCCCCGTTTTTCTTATTTATTTCTAAGCTACTGATCCTTCAAAGAAAAATAAATAAAATAACAAGTTTTGTTTCCTGGTCCAGGCTGTTCCGCTGTCTGCGGTGTTGCGCTTGGCATATCAAAGCCTGGGAGTGGTGTATGGCGATTTGGGCACATCACCGTTGTACGTGTTCAAAAGCACATTTGCGAATTTGTTAGTGGATAACAAGGACGATATTATCGGAGCTTTGTCTCTCATCATCTACACTCTCACCATTATTCCTTTGATCAAATACATCTTCATCGTCCTCAGAGCCAATGACAATGGTGAAGGTATGAAACTTGATGAGCTCGCAAACCTGATTGCAAGAATTCGAACTTTGCAGATTTCATTCACTGCAAGAATTCGAACTATCTTGCAGAATTCTTGGTGTTAAATAGTCATGCACCCTGAATTTTTGAATCTGACTGCCTATCTATAAACTTACCAAGATTCATTATTTCAGTGTGTACTAGCAAGGTATTTTTTTGTCTTGTCGTAATCTGTCATCACCCAAAATCAAAGTTCTACGGGGCCAAATGACTACGGTCTATGGAATTTTTTCTAATGTGTACGATTACTGCATCTCTGCTGAATTGCTCCTTGATCACGAGAATGGCGAAGTCCTCACTTTGAGTATATGATGCAGGGGGTACATTTGCGATGTATTCTCTTCTATGTCGGTACTGTAATATTAGTTCGCTGCCAAATAGTCATCCGTCCGATGTAGAGCTCACCACGTACCTCGTGGAGCATGCCAACCAGAAAACCTATCTGGAGAAGAAGCTGGAAGGCAGCTACGTGCTTCAAAAGGTGCTGTTGCTTATTGTGCTGTTGGGAACCTGTATGGTGATAGGTGATGGCATATTGACCCCGGCAATCTCAGGTACAGCTGCAATGCAATCCTCCATTGCGTCACGGAAAAAAATATATGATCTATAAAGCATCAGGTGTCAATCATCAACGCGGTACTGGCGTTTGTCTGCTGAGATTTATTAAGGATTTACCCACTCTTCCAATATTAGAAGTGTCTGTATGGATGATTGTGATTTTCCTTGAAAGATCTGGTCACTAGCAGAGAGATCGTCCTTGCTGAGATTGCGTCTTGTGTTCAGAATATCTATGCTTGATATCCAAAGATGACACAATGTAATGCTTTGTAAATTTGGATCATTTTTGAAGGTGATGCTAGTGGCTTGCAGCTTTGCTGATGATGCTTTGAACATCTTTTGCACTCTGCAGTCTTATCAGCAGTAGTGGGAATTAAGGCTGCTTCATCCAGCTTGAACACCAGTAAGCAACGCCTAGAATCACCATTTCTCTTGAACCACTAGAATTCAAACTTTCAAAGTGTCCCTTGGACGTTTCCTTTCTGTTCAAGCTTGTGCTCTACTAGTCTTTCTAACTGGTTATAAGTGCAAGTCTGTAACTTTGATGATGCTGTTTTATTTGTTTTTCTGGGCATAGAGGCATTGTTATCTCATGTTTCAAATTTCTGAATTTGCAGATTTGGTAACGGTGATGTCGTTGATTATTCTAGTCTTTCTCTTCAGCCTGCAACGGTTCGGTACAGCCAAGGTCTCCTTTTTGTTCGCTCCCATTTTCACGACCTGGTTTTTCGTCCTTGCCTTGCTTGGTTGTTACAACATCATCAAATGGGACAAGTCTGTGTTTACAGCCTTCAACCCCCTTCACATCGTATATTTCTTCCAAAGGAACGGAAGATTAGGTTGGGAGCATCTCGGAGGAATCGTGCTGTGTATGACAGGTATTAATAAAAATCCTTTTGTTTCTGTGTTTCCAGACAGTATCTGACATTCCATTGTATCATTATCACAAAGTTATGTACACTTACTACGGGATGAACCTGTGTCGACTCAGAATGGATAATATAGAACAGGGTTCTAGATTGTTACAGGAGCTTTTAGTCAACGTCATGAAAGTAATCTTCCTTATGATTCATGGGGAGGTCTTCCTATGGTTTACCCTTTTGGTGTCTTACTTCCAATTCTTGTTTCTCAATTTTATGTTTGGCCTGAATATTGCAGGGACGGAGGCGTTGTTTGCTGATTTAGGCCACTTCAGTTATCGTTCCATCCAGGTGAAGACAACTAGGTGATCTTTGTTGGACCTTTTTGCACAGGCAATCACATAACGTTACTAGTGGGTCCTTTTGTCTCCCTCAAAAATAGCGCAACCAGCTTATATTGAATCCCTTGTAAAACATGTACGTAGAGGGTATATTGTCCCCTCGATTGTCTCACACCAATTGTGGGATAATGTGTCCATTTTTCACACTGGGAATTCAATGTCAGCTGCCTGTGTAGGAACCCTGCTAGTGAGGTGTCAGTGGCCTCTTTATGAAATTCCTAGAATCTTGAGGAGGGATACTTCATCTTCTGATGAAAGAAAATCTTTGGATCATGGAACGTTGTGTGTACATTCAACTTTTATAGTTGTTCCTCAGTTTAGCTTCAACACCTCTGACAGAAAGTGGGTGGCTTTTGTGCAGATTGCGTTCACTTCCTTGGTATACCCTTGCTTGATATTGACTTACATTGGGCAGTCTGCATATCTTGTGGGGCACTTGAAAGACGTTAGCGATCCTTTCTACTCCTCACTTCCACGTACGTAGCATATTTGCTTCTAATTTCAACAAAAATCATATTTTATTTTGCTATTTTTTTAATGTCATATCTCAAATTTTAATGTCCTGTATCCTTTCCCGATCCTTTGTTTCCTTTGAATTATATCGTAGTGTCTATTTAATGACCTGACTAAGAGTCAGAATTTTAACATTCGAGCTCTAGACATTAGAACTGGTGTACAGGTTCCAGACGGGTGATTGGAAAGTGCCGATCATGTCCAATGCTTTTGCATTTTGTTTTTTATGGTAGATGCATGTGTGTCTTATATGGTATGTCATATATGAATGCTCACGGATGTCAAACTGTCCGGTGCTCTACAGAAAAGCTATACTGGCCCATATTTGTGTTGGCAACATTGGCTGCGATGATTGCAAGCCAAGCCATAATCACGGCTACTTTTTCCATTGTCAAGCAATCGGTAGCTTTGGGATGCTTCCCACGCGTGAAGATTGTGCACACGTCAAATGACATTGCTGGACAGGTGTACATTCCCGAAATCAATTGGATCCTTATGGTTTTGTGCCTGCTCATTACTGCTGGTTTTCGAGACACCAACGAAATCGGCAATGCTTACGGTAGGTTACCCCATTCTTCCATTTACACGGCTTTCATTTCGCCTTCCATTGCTGGTAAGCATCAAGAGATTCACTGTGTGAGTTCCTCATGTGGCAGGCATCGCCGTGGTGGTGGTGATGATCGTGACCACGTTCCTGACCACTCTGGTGATCATCATCGTGTGGCGCAAGCACTGGCTGCTGGCCCTCCTCTTCGCCGTGTTCTTCGGCGCTATCGAGGGCACCTACTTGTCCGCAGTTCTCTTCAAGACCACGCAAGGCGGCTGGGTCCCGCTCGTCATCGCCGTGGTCTTTGGCACCATCATGTACACATGGCACTACGGCACGCTCAAGCGCTACCAGTACGAGATTCAGCACAAAGTGTCCGTGGGCTGGCTGCTGGGTCTGGGTCCAAGCTTGGGCTTGGTCCGCGTGCCCGGCATCGGCCTCATTTACACGGATCTGGCGCACGGCGTACCGCCCCTGTTCTCTCACTTCGTCACCAACTTGCCCGCCATTCACTCCACGGTGGTGTTCGTGTGCATCAAGTACCTGCCGGTGAACACGGTGCCCCAGGAGGAGCGGTTTCTGGTGCGTAGGATCGGGACGCGAGCGTACTCCATGTACCGCTGCGCTGCCCGCTACGGCTACAAGGACATTCACAAGAAGGACGACTATTTCGAGAAGCTGCTGATGCTGAGCTTGACGAGGTTCATTGAGGTGGAGAATTTGCGCGAGCATAGCGACCGCGAGTCCATGGCGGCGAGCTGGACGCCGGAGGAGCAGCACAGTGCAGCTGGGGGAGACTCTCTGCCGCCTGTTGTGGTCAACACGGCCAATCGGTTGCAGCTGGAACGGATGCTGCGCTTGCATGGGCTCATGCAGGCGGGTGACCCCGGTACGTTTATGACTCTTCCCCCTCGGTCCCGTTTTTTTAGTTGAAGTATAACGGGTGCTTAAAGACCAAGGAATCATGGTTTTGAAATGACAAATTCAATCGGTCATATGGTGGAAAGTATATCATTGAAATGGGTACGAGTTTTACGTCCGCAGACTCAATGAATGTGTTGGTTACGAATAATCATCTTTGGAACAAAGAAAATGCCTATATTATGCACATAGTATATTGACATACAATGCACATTCAAGGACCAATTAAGATTCATATTTTTGAATTGGCCAATTACATTAGTCATATTGCAGTGGAAAGTATTATTGAAATGTGACAACATTTTGTATTAGCACACTGAATGAATGTGTTAATTAAAAATCACAAGTTTGGAATGTGTTCATTGTGGCCCAGTGAGAGTTACAAAGAGGGATGAAAAACTAAAACACTCCTTGACAGTCTTGACTTTGCAAGTACTCTTAATGTTTCTGATTTTACATTTAAAAATGAATATGAGCTTTACTTTCTATCAAGTTTTTTCTTGTTTTTTATAATTTGTTTGATCTTATTTGTATTAAATTTTCATTCAATTTCATGTCAAGCCCCCCTCAAGCGGATGCTTTATTTTAACGCGAGGTTCACATATGCAGGGGATTCAATCAATGGCGAGTACTCCAGTCAATCTGGCATCAGCTTGGCTGAAATCGCAACAAACCATCAAAGTGAAGCTGGTGAAGTTGCTAGCAGTTCGGATTCCCAAGATGAGCTTGCGTTTTTGAATTCCTGTAAAGAGGCTGGCGTTGTGTACATTTTGGGGAACAACGTTGTGAAAGCTCGCAAGGACGCAGGCTTTTTCAAAAAGTTGGCCATCAACTACATTTACACTTTTCTCAGGAGACTCAGTAGAGACAGCCGGGTGGTGTTGAACATCCCCCATGAGTGCCTCCTTCAGGTGGGCATGGTGTACTATGTCTGAAACCTTTTTTATTTATTATTTTTTCCTGTTTTTCTGTATATAGGTGAGTGTATGAACATATCATTCTTTAGCTCAAGGTATCATACTTTGAATGGAAACCAAGCAAGATGAAAAGAGGATACTGGATAGAATCAAAATAGGATTAGAATTTGACCCAATGCTCATGTCAAGATGAGCTATTTGGGCATATCATAGTTGGTCATCAGATGTAATCAAATATTGGACAGAATCCTCTCCTCCAAATCTAATCAAGCTCATCAAATCTAGCCAGCCTTGGAGATCTAAGACTCTCCCAAGAGCATGGGAAGGATGGGGTCATGACCAAGAAGTCTAAACCAAAGTTGCACCATCTGGCAATCGAAGCAACAGGAGAAGGTTATGTTAAATAGATTGAATCCAAATGTGCCTCTGGAAAGGAAGGGGTACGTATATGGAGCACAGCAGCAAGACTTGCATGCCCAACTTATGTGTGAAATTGTAACATAGTAGGCTAGCTACCAAGGGCGAGAGATCAGGGCAGTATGTAGAAAGGTGCATAGAGGTGAGGTTTTGATCACATCCTCGGGCCAAAATGTGATTTGTACAAGGATGACAACAGTATTTTATGGATGATTTACACGAAGTTGTGTGAGTATGTGTGTGAGGATTTGATCTGTGCATGTATACGCACTGCCGTGGGTGTTTGAATTGGTAGCAGTTTCGGTGATACTGATGCTTGTGGATATTCCGTAACTTTCTCGATGCTGGAAGATTCGAACCTAAACAAACCGTTCTAACAAGTGATACATTGGTGAGTCTTGCAGTAGCTAGACAATCAGTAGAACACGGAGAGCTAGATTGCGCCTACCCTCCTGCACGTGGTTCAATGAATCTATTTCTTAGAACCTCCGCTCTCACTGTTTACACACGCAGTCCCCATTCAATAATGACTGCAGAAGAAGCACAACAGGTAACCCTAAAGGCGTGATCCTGACATGGCATCTAAACCCGTCTGGTTGAAACCCTAACTCTTTTGACGGCGATAACTTCAACTTGGAACATTCTCCTGCTCTCAACATGCTCTACATTTCACGACAGTTTTGGAATTGAGTCATGGTGCCAGTGCGTTCAATTCAATTTCCCACTCCTGGTGCAAAAAATATGAGCGTTAAGAAATATCTACAGGTGTACTTGGAGGCGAGGAAGGACAGAAGAGTAGCCAAGAAGGCACGGCCAAGAAGAATGTGCACATTAAAAAAAGATGGGGCGAGTGAAAGTTTAAGCAGCAGAATGAAAGTTTAGACTCGGCCATCTCCAGCGATCAACTACGAACTCGGCATTTCGTCAAGCTTCTATTAGTCAGCACAAAAATTTTACATCTGGAAAATCCGTAGCCGATTATTCAATGTTGAAAAAATCCTCTCGCAAGCATTACTGGACAACTGAACGTCAATACAAAATCTCAGTACTAAGCTTACATCACACACTTCAGATGAAATATTATAAAAAAGTGTTTTTTACTGATTGAAGCCTTCGTATTGCATCTGGTTGCAAGCCTCCGTATAGAATATGCAGCATTCCACGTGTACTGCTAAATTAAAGTTTCCATACCTACTTTACAGTACGGAAAACACTCGTTAACACCAAGTGAAACAGATCTTAGCTCCACGTGAAAACAGACCTTAGCTCCACGTGAAAACAGATCTTAGCTCCAAGTGAAAACAGACCTTAGCTCCAAGTGAAAACAGACCTTACTGTAGCTGGTGGTTCTCCCGAACATTGGGTGGCATCAAATTGAAGGAGGTGCGGGGACTACGGCTAAAGAGGCAGTTAGGCAGGTGTTGGGAGATTACCGTGAGTCTTTCTGTCGTCCTTCGCATGGCTTACCGTCACCACCTTGTGTGCTGCGGCGGTGTACTGTACGAGCTGTGCGAGTCTCCCGAACATTGGATGGCATCAAACTGAAGGAGGTGCGGGGACTACGGCTAAAGAGGCAGTTAGGCAGGTGTTGGGAGATTACCGCGAGTCTTTCTGTCGTCCTTCGCATGGCTTACCGTCACCTTCTCTGCTGCGGCGGTGTACTGTACGAACTGTGCGAGTCTCCTGATTGACGTTGCTGTGCTGCGGGGTAGAGTTCGGCTGTGGTGAGGCTCGAGGATCGTGATTGACGTTGCAAACAGGTTCTCTTCTTCAAGGTCAAAAGGTACGTATGGGCATTCCAATTGTTTTTCAGCATTTAGCTCCTGCTTGACTCAATCATAATTGTATAGATTTCCATTCACTTAGTATAGGATTTGCAGTTCTTCAATTCCATGTTCAATAGTTTATTGTGATTGTTTTCGAGCGAGCGAGTCCAAGTTCAATTCATGAGTGAAAGAGCCTATGATTGTGTAGGAATTTGCAATCAAATGGGGACACTAGAAGAATGGATCATTCAGGCACAGGTGCAAGCGCAAGCGCACCCTGCAGTTGTAGCAACGACCTTGGCGTTCCTAGTAGTGAATGCACTAATTCTCATTTGGTACCACCACCCGTTGTACGGGAAGAACACGGGCCCCTTGGTGTTCCCCATTGTGGGATCCCTTGGGCTACTCAAGAACAAGGACCGGTTTCTCGACTACTCTGTGGAGCTCATTCTCCAAACACCAACCCAAACCATGCGATTTGTTCGACCAGGAGGGGCTGTTGTGTACAACACAGCGAATGTGGAGAATGTGGAGTACATTTTGAAGACTCGGTTTGAGAATTTTGTCAAGGGGGAGTACCTCGGGGAGGTTCTTGATGACCTTTTTGGCAAAGGGATCTTCATCGTTGATGGCAACCTTTGGAAGCTCCAACGCAAGCTCGCCAGCCACGAATTCACAACACGGTCGCTCCGGGACTTTGGGTTTGAGTGTGCAGAGAAGGAGCTTAACAATCGACTTGTTCCCATTCTCAAGCAAGTGAGCAAAAACGGTACGATCATCGATTTGCAAGACCTCCTTCTCCGATTTGCCTTTGACAATATTTGTCAATTAGGGTTTGGCGTTGATCCAAACTGCTTGGAGCCTTCCCTCCCCACAGTGCGATTCGCGGAGGCTTTCGACACAGCAAACGAGCTCATTGTGAAGCGCTTCCGCATGTTCCCGGTCATCCGAAAGCTACGCAATTTTTTCAACCTTGGCACGGAGAGGGAGCTTCGAGAGCAATTGAAAGTGGTGAATGAATTTGCACAAGGTGTAATTCAAGCGCGAAGAAAAGAGTTTACCTCCAATGACTCCATGACATCCCGCCAAGACCTTCTCTCTCGGTTCATGTGCTTCACAGACTTCTCTGACAATGACATGCAACCCCAATCCGAGCTCGAGCAGAATTGTATGCATGACTTGAAACTCAATTCTTCCCAACCACTTGAGGAAGATCAAGCCATGGACGTCTTCCTCCGCGATATCATCATTAGCTTTGTCCTTGCAGGGCGCGACACCTCCTCTGCTGGCCTCTCATGGTTTTTCTACATGTTGAGTCAAAACCCACGCGTCGAAGCCAAGCTTTACGATGAAATCAAGAACCATGCCCCAAATCCTACTACCACCGAAACCTTATTCTCCTTTGAGGACTTGAAGAAGCTCCAATACCTCACGGCTGCAATTCACGAATCACTTCGTTTGTTCCCTCCCGTTCCTATGGACTCAAAAGAGGCTGCACGAGATGATGTTCTTCCCGATGGCACCATGGTGCGGAAAGGTGATCGGGTGACTTACAATCCGTATGCGATGGCGAGGATGCCAACCATTTGGGGTGAGGATTGCAATGAGTTCAAGCCTGAGCGGTGGTTGAAAGATGGAGTCTTTGTACAACAAAGCCCATTCAAATTTGCGGTGTTTCAAGCAGGACCAAGGATTTGTTTGGGGAAGGAGCTTGCGTTGACTCAGATGAAGCTCATCGCTGCGAGCTTGATCTACCACTTTGAATTCTCAGTGCAAGAGAAGCATCCCAGCAAGGTGTTACGCTCCCTCGTGTTTCGAATGGCGAGCGGCTTGGCTGTGCGTGTGCACCCACGGAGTTCGGGTTAGGTTTCCGATTCAACTGGAAGAGCTTGCAGCAATGGAGCTTTTGTTTTGCTTTGGAATTTGTTGAGTTTGTTGTTTGAGTAGGACTTGACTTGAAAACAAGTGAGGGGTACTACAGCAAGGACAGAGCCTATTGTTATGAAAATGACAATTTAGTGTGTGTTCATTACATGTCAAAGTGTAGCACTACGGTAGTGCTTGGTTTAGACACTCATGTAATTGAATGTCATGCTGCTCTTAATTGCATACAAATGCTGTCAGTGAGTGTAATACCCCAATTCCACATTTGCTTTTGCTATTCTTCACTTCATCATTACTTGTGTATTGTGGCAATTCTTGTTTGCATCCAATATGTGTTTGAAGCATGAGAGTGTCCATGGAGAGCCTTGTTCGATCAGTCCAGTAACGACGTGACCATGGAGACCGATTGCGATGATTTTGAAGGCATCTCTAGAATCTGATCAATTGGATTTTGGCGAGATACCATCTGGTGTCAGTGGCGATTCCTGATGTTGGCGCTCAAGAGAGTGCAAGGACTCCCTCTCTGTAAGTCCATATCGTGCAAAACCTTCTTTGCCAATGCGCACCTGTGGACTTCACGGTTTGTTGCATCTTAAGGTAACAAAACCCTAAAAAAATTCTCTTGTTGGAAATTATGTGGAATTGACAAGTTTGCAGATGGCATGGCTTGGCTTGGCTTCGCTGAAGAGAATGCATTTTTACATTTGAGGCGTGCCTTTGATGTGCAGGATGATGGTCTGGGATCAATTTCGGTAGGCGTGCTGTAACCTGTCTTTGACGTTCTCGTCTCTGGCGGCTCCGCTCTTTGTGGTGTGGCTGGGGTCGAAGCGTGCGTTGTTGGTCGGATTGTCTGGTTATTGGGCCTTCACTTCAGCTAATCTTTACCCTACATGGTACCTTCAAATCTGATCGTGTTGTTCTCCTGTACGTGTCTTTGAAGTGTTCTCGGTTCCATGTTCTATTGTGCTCAATAATTCCTACTTGGGGAGCATGTTTTTGGAAGGCCTCGTTTCATACTGAAGCATGAGAAACTGGCAGTTGTGAGATGATGTGATAAGTAGTGGTTTCTTGGAGATTGCAGGGTTACTATGATTCCCGCTTCCTTGTTTTTGGGATTCACAGCGTCTCTTCTTTTGATTTCCTTCCTCACTGACCAAGAGTGTCCAAGTTACAATGTCATGCCTTACAAAAATTCCTAGTGTTATGTGGTAAGCCTTCGTAGAAGCTGGTAGTAACCTCGCTCCTTCTCCTTGCGTGACTACTTTCATAGAGTTCCACTGTTGGCGATTTCAAGACACTTTGCATTGTGAGGCCTCGTAGACCCTAAGTGCCCAAATGGGCACAAGTGGCCGCTACGAGCGCTATATCTATAGGAGCTAAAATGAATCATTTAAGGCCGATTCTTGGATACTTGTAGCAATCATCATTTGTGGTTCCTTTTCATAGCATACTGTGCACCGGCAGCCTCTACGTGACTCTGGGACGCCATGTTATATTCTAGCTGTTCTGAGAACTGATTTTCTAGACGGATGGAAGTTTGTTCAGATATCTCATAATGCGGAGAGGGACATTGATTGTTATGTGAAATCTCGCAGGGGACGTACTTGACGTATGCAGCAAAGAGCCATGCAGTGTCCTGTGATATTTCAGAGGAGTCTGCTATCGGATTGTTCAATGGCGAATTCTAGGGTGCTTATGCTTCAAATCAGGTACTTAATATGTTTCACCTTCTGCAATCTTTGCAGCATCTGGGCCTAAGAACGTCTGGAGATCCATGATTCTGTTTTGTTATTCTGTACTTAATAGTTCATGCCATAGAATACTTCTCTTTGTGCAGACCCAGATTGTCTATTAACCGCAATATGTTCACTTATTAGCGTGTTGATGCTGTGTTTCTTGGTGAGGGCCTTGTTTAACCAGTTTTTTTCCAAGATCAAGCTAGGGAAAACTTGCAATAATTGGTTTACGAAAAGCTTGCAAGTTCGGCGCCTTTGTTCTACTTGTACATGAGGTTGTACCATCTTTTCTATAGTTATTATCGCATACTAAATGCTATACTAAAAGGTTTAACCTTGGGACTTTGTATGTGACCTGCCTTTCTTGCAGGGAACTGCTCAATATGCTCTGCTCAAATTGCTCTACTTTCTTCGTTATTGATGTTGTGGTAGTGAGTTTTACAGGTGGTGGGCAGCCTTCTTAGACTTGCCTTGCTCTTTTATGCGGAGGTGAGCGAAATTAATCTGTTGGGGTGTATTCTGTTCTTGATTTCTTGGAATAACTATTTGGTTACCTTTAAATGCCCAAATGGCCAAATGTGGCCGGATCTACATGTTTAGGAGTGAAATTAGTCATTAAGAAGCTTCATGAAAGGCAACAAAATGCACCAATAGAAAGAAGAAATCATGCTTTACATTTTTGAAAAAACAGAATATTTTTTGAAAGACAATATAACCAGCATTTGGTGTGGCATGGGTGGGAGGTGTCATGGCCCTTTATGGTGCGTCTGACGCTATTGTAAGTAGTGTTCCTCCTCCGTTATGTAGCTCATTTACTCTGAGTAATGGAGCGCTGCTGTTCACGTTCCAGTCGCTGCACATTACTCTTCATTTTTAAATTTCAGATCGTGGATTTATCATTGGATCTTCGATGCCATGGTTCTTTGAAACTTCAAAATGGTGTGGGTGTGCACAGAGTTCCGTCGTGGCAGGCAGATTCTCGACGGGGTTGCCAGCGATTGCTGTCATCACTGGCGTGGGGGCAAGTGCTCAGGGAATGGCTTTAGTGTTGCTCTTGTTTAAACAGCAGTGAGTCCTGTGATCCCTCTACTGAGTTCATTTTTTGTCAGAGAAGCCTCAATAGAATTTCGTCCTGAATGCATTGCTGTACAGAAAGGTGAGCAGTCATCAACATTTGCTTAAGAAAGGGCCTTCTTCATACCCTCTGATTTGAGTGGTTTCCCTCGCCTGTAGGTACGGTGGAGGATGGCTCGACTCTTTACTCCTCAGCGGGCTAGCTATCGCCTGGGGTGTAGGCGATGCTGCATTCAACACCCAAATTAGCGCTCTTCTGGGGATCTTTTACCCTAACGACACAGTAAGACAGTCTCATCACCGAACTTCTGTAGATTATAGTATGATTCTTGAGCAAAACTATGTGTTCATGAATGTCTTGTTTCTCTTGTTGCATTGTCTGGAACTGCTCAATTTTGATGTGTCCAAGCTGAAGATAGAAAGTTCACTTTGGAAGCAATTATAGTAACTTTGAGAATTGTTTCGATTGTTTTAAAATTTGTAAGCTATGATTTCCTCTTTCTATTGGTACATTTTGTTACCTTGAAGCGTTCTTGTTTATTTCGACTCGTATATATATGGATCAAGTTTGAGCAGTAAGCGTTTGCCCAACTCTTGTTGAGCGTTTCATGTTTGCTGATGCTACAGGAAGCAGCATTCGCACAGTGGAAGATATGGCAAAGTGCTGCAACATCTGCTGCCTTTTTCTTCATCAAATTATACGTCTTGCTGGCCCTTCTTGTTCTTTCACTTGCTGCTCTCCTCTTTGACATAATGCGGCACATTGGCTGGGGTAATCGAAGGCAATGATGTAAGCTTCCTTGTAATGCAAATGGTTGAACACACCGTAGTTTATTGATAGGCCTTGTGCCTGTGGAGGACTTGTTATTTCCACTTCTAAACCCTCTTATTGGCTCAGGAGAACCTCATTTTGTTCTGAAATAGGGCTCCCCTTAACTATAACGTCGACATAATTTATTGTGTCAATTACATTCTTAGGGGTCGGTCATCGCATTCTTGAGGAGTTGTCGCTACACTCAAAGAAGAGGAATGCAAGTAGACATACTGAGCTTCATGCATGCTCTCTCCAAGAGTTTTAAACTTGAGTCAACTCTTTCCGTTGCCAGCAATTGTGAACTTTAAGTTTTCGCAGCTGCTTAAAAATATATTTAATTATTCGTTGTCCCACATTTAATTGGCATGGATACCAAAACTCCGTTATGCAAACATTTTCACATTTTTCAGAGTTAAATATGAGTACCACATGATTCAACTAGATTTCCAAAAAATAATTTTTTGTGTCTTTACTACAATATGATGCATTGTCCAATTTGCCAGATTTGGCTAGAGTTCACTTGTTTTAGTTGGTACTGACGAAAATGATAGAACAAAACACCAGTTTGCATCAATAGAGAACATCTATATGTGCTGCATGAACACTCGCGTTCAAGACAGCATTTCATCAAAATAAAGATGTCTGCATTTTTCTTAATAAGGGTAAAGCCGCACACAAAGAAGTATTGGTTCAGTGAATTTCAGAAGAAGCTATGACGAAGAGTAACGTGAGGAAGGGTTTCGCAACTACTAGGATCTCGCGCTTGTATCCAAAAGCCATGGTTGGGCAAATGAATGCAAGTGAGTATTTTTCTTATTGACCATGAAACTAATGAAATCACACCTGAAGGAAGGCAACGTGGAGCAAATGCAGCTTGAGTTGGAAGAGCTTGTGGTCAAAGATGTGACAGAGGATATGATTCTAGAGACACAACCTCATGGTTCAGGTTCTCAAAGGTGCCGTATGGATGATATCGATGATATCAATGACTGATATCGTCTACCCTCGACTTAGGATCTCATTTCCAATGTCGTTGCTGCCAAAATGATTGAGCAATTTCATGAATCCAGAGGTGAAGAAGTGCCCCTGTCCATTTATTACTGCATCCTTGATGTTGCCTGAGATTGTACACATTGCTCCACGAAGACGCATTTCGGAGGAGCCCTACGTGCACTACAACCCATCAATAATTTTGACAGCTGAAGATTAATAGGTGAAGAAGGCTACGACTGCACAGGAGCGGGAGAGGAAACTGAGAGGAATCTCTTCATGAGTGGATTCATGAAGAGATCGTCGAACAATGGAGTGACATGGTCAGATAGAGAACAGTTGCCTCCTGGCATATTAGGTCCAATTAAGAATAAGGTATGTTCTCCCACTAACTCCGATTTACAGATTCAATCCCGTCTACTTTAATCACCTTGGAGTTTCCTTGCCACGGTACTCCTTGCAACTGTAATGGAAGTATCAGACAAAGGCGTGGAACAATGCTAGTGGATATTTCTTCGCTGCCATTTCTCCTTGATAAGAGGCCCAAGGGCATGCATGAAGTGACTTTTCGGTCATCTCGATCCCCCTTAGGCAGGTAGTAAAGCAAAAATGTGGGTTTAGATTTGTGTCAAATTCAATTGTCTAAGTACACTTGCTCTCGCTGTGTACTTGTTAATGCAGCCTCTTTTGATGAATGATGGCCGGCTTTTGTGTGGATCCTCAACTGAGAGCTGGAATTCTTGGGGAGCTTGGATGGAGGTGAATGGCTACTCTACTTTCTATCCAAGGCTTTTGAGTAACAAACGCTGTTCCAATTAGGAGGTCCACTCATTGCTACCATGCCATGAGTACTTTCAAATGCAGGAAGAAGCGGATACAGTCTGGATCCACATAAGGAAAATATTAAAAGTGAGATAAGTATCCGACTCGTGCACATTCTCATAAAAAAGCGCCGGAGTTCCAGCAAGAGACCGTGAGCACCCTGGCACTCTGCACATTAACGAAAACAATTAGGTCACCATGTGAAAATGGGACAGGAAATCCTACAAAATCATGGCCATTATGATATCTCAACAACGAAAGTCATTATAAATCTCATCTTGGAACCACGCCCGTCCAACAAGTTCACCCCGGAAACTCTGTAAATGGAAACGAAATCCTTCGGAAACAGGTGAGAGTAAATCCAAGAGTTAAGCTACTATAAAAGTACCTCAAAACAAGTGTTTCTTGTGCAGTCATACCTAGACTTCCACAAATTAAAATTGACATCTGCACATAAAATGTCCATGCAATGAGGAAGACTATTTTGTTATATTAACAAGACGCGGAAGTTTTCCAGTTTTTGTGAACATATCTGCACGCCATACTCTGCGACGATGGTACCAATGCCCGTCGGGACAATCAAGGTTAAAAAGCCAATTCCATGAGACAGCCAAAATACAGTGTAACCGGAAACAGGATATTCTCGTTCATTGGTTTCGAATTCAGAAACGTTTTGTAACGAATTGTATCAAAATTAAAAGCAAAACAACAGAACCGAAAAATACGCAGTCGAAGGCAATGAAAAATGCAATTCAAAAGTTGTGAGGATGAGAGTATTTCGATTATCCTTAACATTGCCAGAATACAGATTTACGGTATTGCCAAACCAAACTTATTACGCCCTACCACTCAACCCTAAAACCAACAAAGACATGATTCAAAAGATATTTCCTTGTTTCCCAGGCCGCCACTCAAAGACAGACAGGCAGACAGACGGGCACCGGTTCAACTTCAACCTGCGGAAATAGGGTCGCACGCTTTCCTGCGGGGTCGGTGGCAAATTTAGAACGCAATCGGTTTCTGAGCATCTGGCTATGGCGGGCGGTCAAGTAGAGCGGGCCCTGCGGAGATAACCAACCTACAGTTCCTTTCTTTCCTTGTGTTCCAATATTTTACGTTTCCTACCTTATGTCAAAGAAAATCTTCTCCGCAAACAACGTCTTGCTGAAGAGCACGCCTCGTTTTCTTCGTATTCGCGAGGGTTTGCGTGAGGGTGTAACTTAGCTTGCTGAACGAACTGCGTCGCTTTGTTTTTTGTTGTTGCCAACCGACGTCTGGTCTTCTCCTCTTCTTCTTCTTTCTACGAAGCTCGGGACGATGTGACTGTGGAGTGCTGGGAGCCCTAAGGACCGGCTTAGGGTTTCGAGGCGACGTGCCGGTGGTGTGAGGGGTTGGTCACGTTCGCAGCCTCAGTGCAAGCATGACTATCAATTTGAAAGTCTAATTAATTAGAGAGGTGGATGTCATTCTGATTTTCGGCGTTCGAGGATTGGGTATTTGATCAAGAGTTTGATTTAGTGTAGGTGGCGGTGTTCTCACCTCTACGGAAGCAAGCAGCTCAAGGTAATTTTCTTTGGAACTCTGAATTTCGGGGAGGCAGTCAAATTGTCTAAGCAGTGCAGTCTAATGTGTTTTCATTCTTAGAATTACGTTCTCGTTTTTCTTTTTTCTTTTCCCTGAAGAGGGTTAGGCTTTGCGGGAAAACTTCTGTTTGAGAGTTGAACATATAGTTTTTAAGTTTATGATTATTCTTGGTTGGTCTGAACAAGATTCATCATCCCCCCACCGCTCTCGTCTTTCTTCTTCTTTGACCTATTTCGAATACTGGAAAAGTATGTAGAGATTGAATCTTTCAGTAACATAAGATTTGTTCCAAGAATCGTTTTGGTCATTTGTGGCCATGGAACTTGGTTTTGGAAGAGTTTTTGCTTATTATCCTTCTGTGTGGGACAGAGTTGTGACTTTAGCAGGGGTATCTGCAGAACTGCTGTAAGGCTAAGGGAAGCTGAAGCTTATCTCAGGTAAGAGGACATGCAGTTATCCCCAACCCTTTGAATTCATTACGAATTTTTAGGATATGTATTCGTGCTTTTGAATTTGAGCTACCCTCTGATATCAACCATTCACCTGGGCTTTATATCTTTAATCTATCACAAAGTTACTGAGAGTATTCTATTTCTATTGTGGCTATGTGTAGAGATATGTCGATAACAAAACTGAACCTCCCTGCCGTGCAACAAGTTTCTCCACTTCTCTTACCAGGGAAGCATGTCTCACAGACGCGTGACGAGTGCGATGAAGAATTTGATTTTTCAGATGTCTTTGGTCCTGCACCACCTCATCCTATCCCCCAGCTACCCACTGTTGCTGAAAATGGAGAAACGGATGAATGGTGTCCTGAGATTCGACAAGACCCTGTAGTTGTCTACTCCCGGTCACACTCTCTTGTTGGGCCATCCCCAAAGCCTGGTTTGTCCAGATTACAGGGTAATCCAATATGGGATGAGCCAGATTCCGCCCTGGCCGCCGGGACTGCGAGTGTCCCAACCTCTGCTGACGGCGTGAATGAACTTGCTAGTAAGGCAACAGGACTGACGCTCAGTGATTCTGGGGACAGCGGCAGTGAGCGAGAAGGAGATGATCAAGTTCAAAAGGAATTTGAGGGTGACAATGGTTTGGAGAAGTTGGGACCTCAGGATTTTGAGCTTCTTAGAGTTGTGGGTCAGGGTTCTTTCGGTAAAGTTTTTCAGGTACGGAAGAAGGGCACTTCAGAGATTTACGCCATGAAGGTCATGAGAAAGCAAAACATTCTGAAGCGAAACCATGGTAGTTATGTGAAGGCCGAAAGAGACATCCTCACCAAAGTGGTTCACCCTTTCATTGTGCAACTGCGGTACTCCTTCCAGGTTTGCAATTCTCTACAAAATCATATCTTGAGGGTTACTGTTCATGTTGTCAATTTTGCACTGCAATATAGAGGAAAATGGTTTTGATTGAAAGCTGTATCAATGAAGTTTGCAAGTTCCGGAATGATATCAGATCACAAATACTGCTCGTGGGTCAGCTGTATTAAATCCGAAGCCCTTCTTTGAGTGCAGACAAGGTCCAAGCTTTACTTGGTTCTGGACTTCATCAATGGTGGACATCTTTTCTTCCAGCTCTACCGACAGGGAACCTTCAAGTGGGTATCTGGCTCAAGCCATGTGGGCATGCTTTTTGTTTTGTAGATGATCTTAAGTCTGGTTGGAACCAAGTTTGTCCGATGTTCATATAAGCGAGGAATATGTTACTTTGAAGTAGTGCATGTACTTTCTAGGTGTTTGTGTTCTTTAGTTGTAGTTCTAATAAGTTCGTTAGTTTCACTGTACCTCAGTCCCTTGAGTTTCCGAGGTGAGGGTTTTGGAATAGACTTGCCTCTAAGGCTAATACATCGTGTGATGTGTCGCTCTACATGACTTATTGAAAACACGATTTTTGCAAGATAGAATTTGGTCTATTGTGCGGAATGGAGCACGTTGAATGGAACTCACACAAGGTGCTTTGATATGCAGTGAGGATTTGGCACGCATGTATGCTGCAGAGATAGTGTTGGCTCTTGCACACCTCCATAGGAATGGAATCATACATCGGGATCTGAAACCTGAAAACATCCTTCTAGATGCCGACGGTTATGTACGTGACTATTCACACCCCTGTGTTTTTTCTCTGGCCAGGATTCTTTTTCTTTTTGGAGTAAATATGTCTTTTGCTTTCGCACCATGGTTTCTTTCATGAAGATAAGAGTACATGAGTAGTATCTTTTTAAAAGACTGATTTATCATTATTGGCGGGAATTTTTGGTTGGACAGGTAATGTTGACTGACTTCGGCCTAGCTAAGGAGGTGAATGAGGACAGTCCCTCAAAGTCCCTTTGTGGGACAATGGAATATATGGCGCCTGAGATTGTTCAATATAAAGGACATGGTAAAGCAGCTGATTGGTGGAGTGTTGGTATCCTTCTTTATGAGATGCTTACCGGTCAGGTATACTATTTTATTCCAAGACTGTTTTGGGACACCTAAGAACAAAATTGGGTCAATTTAAGTGCAGATGACCAGGAATGTTTTTTTCTTTCCCTAGGTGTTGTGGATCAGACTGTTTAAACTTGCAGTAATGGTGTTTTGTAATTTGTGAATGCAGCCTCCGTTTACTCACAATAACAAGCAGAAGCTGCAGGAGAAGATCATCAGAGACAAGATCAAGTTACCAACTTACTTGACTAGCGAAGCCAACAACCTTCTGAAAGGGGTGAGTTTTCTCTAGGTGATTGGCAGTTGGATTAAGTTGGACTGATGTGATTTTTCGATTGTCACCAATTTGTAGGTAATGTGGTTATAGATGTTCTAGGACGATTCATAAACTTGCTTGCTGTAACTTGATCCATGTTTCTTATTGGGATTGGAATGCTAGAGCACCCAGGAACTAATAATTCTCGGGGGTTAATCACATTGCTTCTCTTTCAAGATTTGATTTCTTGATACGAGACATTAGAACTAAGTCTTGCTGTGAGCTTTAAAAATTGCTTTTGAGATGCTTAAACTTCACTTATTTATCCTATAGTGAGGGCTCAAGATTATGGAAACTTGTTCAATCAGTTTTGTGGAAATTTGTACAATATAGTAATATTTCAGCCTGGTCTAATTTAAAATATTTTGTATTTGATAAAATAGAGTCACGCGCACTAAATAGGATAAATCAGAATAGTCAGCAGTGAGTGCATCCATTTTATTCTGGTGACGTTTTTCATGGTCTCAATGTATAATTATCGTCCTGGCGTCATTTTGCAGCTCTTACAGAAAGACCAAAGTAAGCGACTGGGAAATGGGCCTACTGGGAGTGAGGACATCAAACAGCACAAGTGGTTCAAGAGTATTAACTGGCGAAAGCTCGAAATGCGCCAAGTAACACCGAAGTTTCTTCCTGCTGTTAGCGGCAAGCATTGCACTGCTAACTTCGATGAGATGTGGACAAATTTGCCACTTGATGACTCTCCAGCAGGTACTCCAAAATCCAGCGACCTTGATTTCTTCCAGGGCTACACGTACATGGCCCCCAAGACGTGGCTGGCGTGAAGCGTTTTATATGATTCACAATCACTCTTTTGCTACATTGGGTCAAGTTTGTTTGTTTTTTGTTCGAAATTAGAATCCATTTGTTTGGGGCCTTCAGGGTTGCGCTTCTTATGTATTTATAGTAGTTGGGTTGGATCAGTTGGGGATTCACTCTACACATCTGGACACATGTTCCTCCCTCCTGCACAGTTTTCATAGAATTGAAAATTTAGGTCATGGACTAGTCTTCTTACATTGGGGTTTTTTGAGGGCGCCTCGGCCCAGGCCCCACATTCTGGGTGTTCTTATGTGAGACTATTTAGAAGTCGACTGTTCAGCATGTCGGAAATACGGGCGGGTTTTGTTTGTAAATCACGGAGAGGAGTTGCAGATTCTGAACATGTCAGTCTGAAACAATTATCCCATTTTTCAACGGTCAAAAATTCGTTGACAACTCTCGATATGAAATTTTGGAGCAGCAGCATCAAGCTGGGGCTTTCATAATAAAGGCACTCTCTTGTTTTGTGTACTATCGTGTTTGTATGTTTGATTGGGCTCGAATCTAGGTATGACTCTTGGGTCGCTTTGATGTGGAACTTTGAAATCCTGCTGACGTTTTGACGATCTAGGGTTTTATCTTCAATTCAATAGCTATTTCCCATTTTCTTGTTTCTGCAGGTAATGGATAACTCAAGTTGATGCCCACCTAAGCTATATGTTAAGTTTTTTTCAGTTGTTGGGACGAGGAGGCCCAGTTTCCCTCTTTTCCTGTCATGTTCTATTGTTGTTGAGCTGTGAAAGCCGCGAGCGACTGGACGGGGCACAAAGCCCCTTTCATACACAACAAACGAGAAATTACATCAAGGCAAGAGGCAATTCAAACTGCCACACATTGAGTCCTGGGTGACTGAAAACTGGGGACCACAAGTCCTGAAACCTACTGGAAACCGAGTCGAGTTTCTCTTGGTTCTTAATTTTCGAATTTAAAATCACTTCTAATGGCCATGCCTGTATGGATAGTCACCCCCCAGGCCGCCTTCATCACCCTTTCAGGGCAGAAGTTCTTTCAACCTAGACATGCCAAAGAAGAAAAGATCGGAGTACATCCCAGGGCTGGAAGCTGTAAACATACTTCCCTAATTGCTCTTCTTCCCCTAAACTAATCCTACTTAACAGAGCATCTTGAAAGCTCCTAAGTCTAGGAACTTTATAAATAATACTGAACGCTCCGTAGTTTCGAGCTGATAGCCGCAAAGCGGGCAGCTGTGAACTACCTGCTTAACCCTCCATGAGAGCCACTCACCTGTAACAATACCCCTATTTCAATTTATCATATTAGCATGGCTAGTTTCCTGGGTCTTGTAGGATGCCACATAGGACTGAATGAAAATTTTCTCTTTTGAGGTAAGAATCCTTGATTGATCAGTTCCTGACCTCCTGTAGATTCTTCCTTCTGCTTACTTAGGCCTATCTGATATCCCCTTCTCATTGTATATCCGAAGAACAGGCATGTACTTATTCTACCGATTCTCCCCCATTCCCATTCTCCGGGATCCCATGCCAAATTCTGGATGGTATCGTTCTCAAACAAGTAGATTGTGTTTGCTCCCTTTGGATTGCATTCGTAGAAGGCCCTCCTCCCTGCCTCCCATTGTATAATTCTCACCGTCTTATATGTGTCTACCGGTAATCCAGCGACAGCCCCCTTTTTTAGTAATCTGTCACTCCCGAGTGCTTGGACAAATTCCACCGCTAACTCTCCTTCGTCTCTGCCTGCAGTCCTGGGTGCTTGGTGCCAGAATATACGTTTATTCTTTTCACCTTTGACCCAATCCATTCCTTGCCTGCTCGGGAAGGCTCACGGATCCCATGGAATGTGTGAGATCACCTTCACTCTCCTTGCGGTTCTTTTTTCTGTCACTACTCTTGTTTTTGGAAGTTTCTTCTATATCTCTCCAACTGACAGCCATTCATCCGTTGACTGATTCCATAAGTCTTTTACCGTTCTAATCCCTGCTCTGGCCCACAAATGCAGGCCCAAGTTTAGCCCCTTCCCCAGAGCTACGTCATCGGCCTCCTTGATTAAAGGATTGCCGAAAAGTGGTTGTCTTAAAATTTCGCTGATAAACCCCGGTTTCTTGATCATCAGGCTTCCCCTTATTGCGATAAATGCCCTGAAACACGCTCCTACCAGTGGCGAGTGCCCCTCGTTTTTGACTCCTGTGCTGAATAACAACCATGAGCATGATCTTTGCCATTTTGCATCTCCTCGAGGCTTGGCCTGAGCTATTTTATGTTTCAATAATCCTTTCTATGGCTCCCCTCCCGGTGCCAGTCCCCTCACAACCAACTTTGCTAACAACGCTTGAGTTTGAAGGAAGGGATCAATTAGACCCAGCCCTCCTTCCTCCATCGGCACTATGCAGGAGCTCCATCGGACCCTCGCCGGCGTCCTCCCCCCATTCCGACCTGTCTAGAGATATTGGATGATTAATCCCCGGATTATATTACAGTTCCTCGTGGATAAACCACAGCACGCTGCGATGTACCAGCATGATGCAAGTAACACATCGTTACATATCAACACCCTCCCTACCTGTGGGACAGTTTTGACTGCCCAGGTTCTCAATTTAATTTTAATAACTTCAATTAACGGGGCTGAATTAGCTTCCTTCAGAAGATGAAACCCAATTAGCGGGCCAAGATATCTCACTCCTTCCCCTTCTGGAATCCATGTCACTCCCTTCTCCTCCCCCCATTGAAAGGATCCGTTTTGTCTTGAAGCCCAAATCGCCAATGTTTTGTCTAAGTTTACTTTGGAACCCGAAGCACAGCAAAACAGGTCCAGCACTGTTTAATTCCCAGTGGTACTCAACTATTTATAGAGTTTGAATCGCAATTCTTGACTCTGGACGTATCTGTGAAGGATCACAATGATCAGTGTTTCACAAGCCATTAGTAGAGACACTTTCGTATGTCAATAGTATAGACAACTTTGTGATTTCCTTCTATCCTTTGACATTATGCAGTATTATGGCCATTCTTTAGTTAATTCTCGAACTAGAAGGACATAGTCCTATAACCAAGGTATCTGCTAAAAATCAATAGATTCTTGGATGAAGTGCATTCTATATGTGTTTAGTTAATTCTGGAAGGACATAGCCTTGCCACCAAGGTCATCTGACAAAAATTTAATAGACTTTTAAATGAAGATGTGCATATTTCACAAAACAAATTGAATTTTCTTACAATTATAAATGATTCATAGTTTTGTGTTAAATCTCCATTTTTTTAAAACACTATTGTGTTAGTTTGAGCCCATATTCAACACAAAAATATGGGCTAAATTGGGGTTTTTAGTATGAATTTGTACTATTGCTAGAAAGAACAATGTTGAAAATAACTAAGCCAAGAATCCTACCTAGTAGTGACTAATACAAAACCTATTATGAAGGTACTTTGTCAAAAATGATTTGATTTATGGATCGATATGTGCATTCTTCATGTCTAAAGTAATCTAGATAGTCATCCATCAACCATTTTTTGGCCTTTGCACCTAGTTTCACAATTAACCCTTGAACTTTCCTAAATCATATTCGTCAATGTTTTGTCCAAATGCCTTCTCAATCATCCCAAACAATTATTATAATAAGTTGTCTTTGGTATTGCCTGCCTCTTCTCTCAACTTAGGGCAAGCTTCCATGTGGAGTTAGGGGCAGTGAACAAAAAAACACACTTCCATTCCACCATTTATTGATGGACTTCACTGGCCCTCCAATTCCACATGGAAGTTAGTCCTTACAAAGGGAAGAAATTATCACCATCTTCATGTTGCCTGTAGTTATGTTACTGAATCCTCACTAGTAGAAAATCTGAAATTTCTGTCATTTTGGACGCGTTGTTTTGGACAAAATCTAACAGAAATTTGTCCAAAATAACAGATTTTTGTTAGATTTTGTCCAAAACAACGCGTCCAAAATGACAGAAATTTCAGATTTTCTACTAGTGCCTCTTGGAGAAAATGTCCACCTCCATCTTTTAGAAACGGTAGCTTAGCGATGACTAAGCCATACTTCCAACGATTTCTTAGCTCCAAGATATATGATATCCACACATGTAGATGCACGCCTCCAAGAGATGGATCAATTTCTTAACAATGTTCACCAACTTCTTCAACACCCTTGCAAAAATAATTTAGATTTTTTTATCAAATATATTAGAATTAATTATAAAGTGAATCCCAGTTGGTACTACGGGTGTCTAAGAAAGGCTTAACTAAGAATAGTACAAATGAAACACAACACCAAATTCCATCATACCCTAGTTTTGGGGCTTCAAAGAGTTTCATCTTGTTGTTTTTTCAAAGTCTAGCTCCTGGTCCTTCATTGCATATACTTTACGATTAACTCTATTGAACTCAAGAATTGAAAACTTTGCTAATATGTTTCCTTTTTTTTACTTGATTCAACTATGCAATCTACAATATCTATAAAAGGTTTCTATACTATCAATAGCACAATGAGGAAGCTTGGGTGTATAAAATAAATTAAAAAATCCAAATTTATGAGAGCGTATTCAATAAGATCATTATATCTAGTAAATGAAAGGTTCAAGGGTTTAAGGGATTATCTCTATCTATAGCAAAATAAATGAAGCAATGGTGTTTTATGGTTTGAACTTTGAAAATTCGAAAGTTATGAAGCCAAACAAAAATGAAACATGTATCATAGTGATAATGACATGGAAAATTGCACCTACCCAAAGACCATCACACCTACATCTTGGTTGGAATGAAGATTTCTTGTTCAAGAATGTACACTATTTGAACAACACAACCTAGAGTCAAATTTGTGCTATACCTATACTCGAGATTTCAGTGGTTGCAGTTGCTCAACTCATGTAATTCTAGTGTATGTTTCATATTTGCTTTGAGTTTTCAATATGGGATAACTACATCTAGTATTACCCTAGATGCCCCCACAGGCCCACATTAGAGATACAATGATTTCCTCGAATCACTGATTTATTGAGGGTGCAACTTGCAAAATAGTGTTACCTACAAAATTAGTGTCAATACAAAAAAAAATTATAAAAATTAATAAAAAAAATACTCCCTCCGTCCCATAATGATCTTCTAATTGGCTTTAATTTTTTGTCCCAAAATGATCTTTCTATTGCATTTGTGATGTTGCAAATTGGTCAGATTCAATTTTTGATTGCTCTCTAGGATCAACAAAACAATTTTGAGGAATAGCTCCCACTCCATCCATTCAATCATCAATCAAAAGACATATGAAATGATTCAAGGGGTCAATCAACATTGTTCAATTTTATTTTTTGCATCTCTTTGAGTATTGTCTAATTGAAGGAGAATAAACTTTTGGAGTCAATATTGAGGTCCACACATTTGCTTTGGCTTATTCTAAATGCCCATAAAATTATAACCTCACACTCAACAACTAAATGCCCACTGGTGCTATTTAAAAATGCCCAAAAAATTCTACTTTCCAATAATTTAAAATCGCACTTTGAAAAAGGCTTCTAAAGTCAATGTTTGCAGGACAATAAGAGTATACTAAACTCTACCTACCATGCAAAATGGGTCTTTAAAAAGTTATTTTTAGCCTTAATCTGGAACATTTTGTCAAACAGAAAGATCATTTTGGGGCAGAGTGAGTAGTAAAAAAACATAACTTGCATTAATCTAAAATAATGTGATTTTGGTAAATAAAGTCTTTTTCACAAAGACGTTGAGAAGTCTTGGAGAAACCTGTCAAGGTCCAATTGAAAAGTCAATGGTATTTCAATTCAAAGTCATGACCTTTGAAAGAAATGTAAAGTGAGAAGGGGCCACAAAGTGTCCTATCCTCAAATCTTACTATATTTTCTAAATAAATTCATTCATAAAAGTGAATAAGTTTTTTTTTTCAAATGATTAGAAATAAGAACTTCAATTTGGTTCAAGGGTCATCAAAGAGTTTTTTTGTCAAGATGTCTCTTCAGATGGACTTGGCACAAAGTCCATAGAGGACCAAAAAAATGGTCCACATTAGTCTCTCCACTAGATTGAATATTTCAAGTGTAAAATTACATTCCTTGGTCTTCTCAATTTATATATGTTGGTTATATATAAACTTACTCTCCTTGCACAAGAAGGATGGTGTTGCATTCTCACCATGTACTATAAAGACAAAATGTCAATAGTAGTGAGGATGCACCAAAAGTGGTGAACTTAGTTACATAGTCCAAAACTCCCCATTGTTGGTGAGAAGTGTTAACAAACGTAGTGTGAACGCTCTCCACAATATGGTGGAGGTTTAGTCAACAAAGTATTTTTTAGCCAATAGGGAGAGAGTACTATTCATTGTCTCTCCGCCTTTGTATATACTTCCTACATTCAATGTTAATGGTATTCTTGTTCTTGCACAATTGAGTGTTTGGCTTCCTTTTGTGTTTTATTTAGTTTATATTCGCAACATGTTATCAACACGCTCTTGTATTTTTTTTTTAAACTTCTATATACACGTTCAATTTAGATTTCATTTTGGAGGAGGTTTTACAACCCCCCTCCAATTTATTTATTTTGAGCTCTTCAACTCCTCTCTACCTCACTCACTCCTCTCCGTCCTTGTACTCCTTGCTCCCAAATCGCAACTTTCCCGCCCCCCCTCTCCAATATGCCGACCCTCCTCCCTCTACTAGCCACCCCTCCGATGCTGCCTCCAGCCATCTCTTCCCCCCACCTAGGCCTTCCGCATTCCACCTCCACCCGTTCACCTCCAACTTTTGGCCTCTTTTCTCCTGTGTCCTTTGGAATTCATTATTTTTCTTTTCCTTCAAGTTTCTCCATCTCTTCCTCCTTCACTTCCACCCCTTCGCCACACGCTCTTTCTTCCTTGTCCTTTCAAACTCCAAGTATTTAATTTAATTGACATTTGATCTATAATTTATATTTCTTCTTTTTTATCTTTATCCTTTTCTTTACCATTCTCTTTCCTTCCATCCTTATCTTTATCTTTATTTTCACTTTTCACTTTTTATTTGATTTTATCTTTATTTTTATCTTCATTTAATCTTTATCTTTACCTTTATCTTTATCTTCATTCTATCTTTATCTTTATCTTTATCTTATCTTTATTTTTATCTTTATCTTATCTTTATTTTTATCTTCATTTATCTTTTACTTTATCTTTATCTTATTTCCATCTTCATCTTTATCTTTTATTTCATTCAAAACCCTAATTTTCTATTTCTTCCATCTATACATTATCTTTTTCTTCTTCAATCATGAGTACTTTGACATCTTCCATTGCTACTTCCCCAATAATTCCAGTATTTGTTACTAGCCATCAAGACTACAACTTCTTTTTTTTCCTCAACTCGTAGCTGATGGGAGCAAGTATTTATTATGGGCGAAAATTGCTAAACCACATATATTTGAGGAGCAATTATCAGACTCTATTGCTTTTAACACAGATCAGTCTCACGGCAATCAATAGCAATCTGCCCATTTATTCTGCTGCTCAGGTATAAACAACTAGCGCATTCATAAAGGATGAGTATCTATGCTTTATTATGGTCAATTTGATGCTGCTCAAATTGAATCACTGCACTCCGTTCTTCCAACAAGAACAAGTGTTGAAAAGAAAATGATTTCCCTATTTTGAAACCCTAAAGAAAATGATGAATACTTAAACTATGTACATAGCTTTACATATCATGAAAAGCACTCAACAAGTGTTTAAAATGCCTTCTCTCTACAAGCCTCTAAAAGAACAAGTTGAAGTGTTCAAACCAAAATGAAGAGCCTACTAGGATTTGTCTTCCTTCTTCTTTCCTTTCAGAAGTCCTAAAGTGAAATGTTATAAATAACAAAGTTTATTATTAGCAAAGTCTCTTACACATTTATTGGAAAGTTAGTATACAGCTTATATAGTGAAATTAGGTTGCCTTAACAATTAGGTTGCCTTACATCAAAAAATTTACTTTACAAGCCATTGAAGCCTATAAAAATTTCCTAATAATATTTTTGTTTTGTACACATGGGAGGTTACAAGTCCCATTACAACAACACTTAATTCTAAAGTAGTGCATTCTCATACAAGAACTAAAAATATTTATATTGTGTCAAATGTCAAGAATTAATTTAGAGCAACCTAATTTCATTCATCTATGTAGAGCAAACTAAAATTATAAATAAATAATTAATTATTCTTTTAACAATAACACCTAATTCCAAAGTAGTTCATTCTCATACAATAACTACAACTATTTGTATTCTTTTTTAGTGTTAAGAAATTAATGTAGAGCAATCTAATTTCACTCACCTATGTAGAGAGAACTCAAATTATAAATAATTTAAGAAAAAAAAATTATTTTAAAATTTAAAAACAAAAATTATTATTATTATTTTAACTCTCGCACGCTCTATATGCCTTTATCTCTGTGCAGCCATACACTGCTGTGCAGAGTGTATGGTCCAAGCAGAGGCAACCATACACCCTGCACAGCAGTGTATGGCTACCTTCGTGCAACGACAAATTATCGGGAATGCAGATTCTCAAAGAGTTGGGACGACGACTGAGCTGTGCACGGTTGCTTGGGGTAGAGCGGGGCGGGTATCTATACAGAGAGGAAGGGGCAGGTGAGGGCTGCCTGCAGCAGGTGGGTCCTCGGTGTTTTTAAGAAAACGTCCAGGACTTAGTGCCAAGGACTGGCATGGCTCCGAGCAATGCAAACTATAAATAGATTTTGACTATTTCTTGTGTGACCCAAAAGGCCCAAATCAAGAACAGACAAAAATATTTTTTAAATAATTCCAGTAGGGCTCACATAGTTACATTCGAAAAAGATAAGATCTCAATTGGTGATTGCATGGTTCCTAACTGACTCTTTAACCCTAGAAGGGCATTCCAATGACCACAAATTTCAAGCCTCACTATTCATGACTGCTGCCATTTAGCAACTAGATGTGAATGAAAATCTTTATACTTATTTTTTGGAGATGAAGTCATGTCTACTGCAAGTTATAATATTTTCAGATTTTTGGGGGAAAATTTGAAATTCCTGTGAATTTCTTCTGAAAAAAATGAAGAAAATTCAAATCAAATACAAAATATACTTGGAAAATCTGAAATTTTCATTGTACATGTATATTATAGTGTATAACATCATGATATAACCAAAGTTACCTTATCACTCTAAAATTAAAAGATCAACAAAACATGTCAAAGGACAGATTTGTTTGTTGAGATGAAACTATTATATAATTTAGTACATAGAGTTGCATAATAGGATTCTAAATAAACAAACTACACCTTCACTATCACAAAAAGGGTGCTATTATTGAATTCCTCAATTTTTGGATTCATAAACAATACGTGAAGGACCGAGGACTCTCTTTGACAAATGAGCTTCTTTCATTCATCTCCCAAATCCATGGAACTGGATTTCAGCAAAAGTTAGACAAAACCTTTTCTAGTTTGAAGTTTGACAAATTAATTGGAAATCTTAAGTTTGAATCAAATTGTCTGACATTCTCTAGTGCATAGCGTGTGTAGTCCAACTCTATGGATATTTGTACAATTTTCACTAAGGTGTGCGACGGTAGGAATGGTAAGTGTTTTAACTTTAAATGTGAATGTTATATTTTCAAACTATTTTCAAAGAATGTTTCATGATTGATATTTATTTATGGATGTTGATGATCCCCTAGTTGGACCTTGGAGTTTCATGTTTGAATGGTTTTAATGACAGGTTCTGTGCACTACAATGACCTCGAGGAGTGTCTCCATGACATCCTCAATTTCCAAAGGAAACATGGAGAAAAACTCTAGAAATGTATTCCAGAGGTTCGATATTGTATCGAATGAATTGTTGACATTGGTCAACATTTCATTGGTCCATATCACCTACAATGCTTGGCTTGCCAATTTATTAGCCATTTTCTTGCATCTCAAGGCAAATCATGGACAAATCTCCAAGGCATGAATTCTTTTTATGGTTAAAGTCCCATTGGTAAATTTACTCAATTAAGTTCCATTGGTAAATTTTAGGATTCTTGGATTATTTCTTATTACTAACTTTCAACGTGTTTGTTGTTCTGTGGACAGAGCTTGACAATATCCTCAACAAGAATATATTTATCATTGGCAAGTTCAAGCCCCAAGGCATGAAGATTAATGAATTAAGCCACAAATTCAGAGTTTGTTTCGGTCCTCAGTAGCAGATGCTCCACGATGGACTGGCAAGTCTGTGGATGACGGTATCGAGTATGAAAAAATCAAAACCACCTTCAAGACTTGTGACAAACTAAACCTGTTTCCCCCAAGCTCTTCCTCCACATTGGAATACTATGTCCTGGAGAGTGCAAATGATTGAACACACTGTAGTTTATTGGTAGGCCTTATGCCTGTGGAGGACTTGTTATTCCCACTTCTAATCCCACCTATTGGCTCAAGAGAACCTCATTTTGTTCTCAAATAGGGCTCCCCTTAACTATAATGTCAACATAATTTATTGTATCAATTACATTCTTAGGTGTCGGTCATCGCATTCTTGAGGAATTGTTGTTGCACCCAAAGAAAAGGAATGCAAGTAGACATACTGAGCTTCATGCATGCTCTCTCCAGGAGTTTTAACTTGAGTCAACTCTTTCCGTTGCCAGCAATTGGGAACTTTAAGTTTTTACAGCTGCTTTAAAAATATATTTAATTATTTGTTGTCCCAAATTTGTTTGGCATGGATACCAAAACTCCATTATGCAAACATTTTCACATTTAGCAGAGTTAAATATGTACCACATGATTCAACTACATTTAAAAAAAATACATAACATCTATTCGTATTGCATGAAGAACACTGGCGTTTAGTCTTCCAGCGTTCACCGTCACCTTCTTATCTTAGACAGTCACAATAATCACGTAACTTTAGATGCCGTATCAAAGATAAGAAAAGTAGTTGTGGACTTACTTACCTTGCCCTTGCATACGTTGTACACGCTTCAACCGTTAGATGTCGCAAATGTTCAAGACGTCATTTCATGAATATAGAGATGTCTTGGTCTCTTTCTAATAAGGGTAAAGCCAAACACACAGAAGTATTGGCTCAGTAGATTTCACTGTCTCTTAGAAAAAGCTATGACGAAGAGTAACATGAGGAAGGGTTTTTGCAACTACTAGGATCTTGCGCTTGTATCCAGAAGCCATGGTTGGGCAAATGAATGCAAGTGAGTATTTTTTTTATTGACCATGAAGCTAATGAAATCACACCTAAAGGAAGGCAACGTGGAGCAAATGCAACTTGAGTTGGAAGAGCTTGTGGTCAAAGATGTGACAAAGGATATGATTCTAGAGACACAACCTCATGGTTCAGGTTCTCAAAGGTGCCATATGGATGACATCGATGATATCGTCTATCCTCGACTTAGGATCTCATTTCCAATGTCGTTGCTGCCAAAATGATTGAGCCAATTCATGAATCCAGAGGTGAAGAGGTGCCCCTGCCTATTACTGCATTCTTGAAGTTGCTTGAGATTGTACACATTGCTCCACGAAGATGCAATTTGGAGGAGCCCTACGTGCACTACAACCGCCATCAATAATTTTGATAGCTGAAGATTAATACGTGACTATAATGCAACAAAAATCTGAGAGGAGGAAGGCTACGACTGCACATGAAGAGAGGAAATTGTTACGATAAATTAGTCTAGTCAACTTGTAGTATGAATCGATGTAACGCTCTAGAATCCTACAGTCACAGCTCTTGGCTATACTTAGCGATTCACAGATATAAAGACATGTCTGTCTTTCTGTACTCTTAATTATTATAATATGTAATTCACAATCTTCATGTACTTCTTCTGTGTGCACATATTGTGTATTGTTTCCAAACATGGTATCAGAGTATACATCGATGTGACTTGGTTCGATGAACCTTGATCAATGCGCCTTGATCGATGCACATCTGTTGAAGAACATGTGTTTACCAGAAACACCTAAGGTTGAATTGCAGTCCAATGAAGATGTATTCGACCTCTTACTCACAGATGCAGAACGTATTGAGATAGAAAATCTAATTCATAATACGAACCCATTCTTGAACCTCGATCTCGCTGAGAGATTCTTTCAACTTGAAATTCAACCTATTGATGTAGCTTCTGTAGAATCTGAAGATCTTGGACTCCCTTTTGCATCCTAATCTTGAAACTATTCCATATGGAGTAATTGATGCACCTATTTCTTATATTAATATGTTAAACCGACTTGGTCAATTCAATGAAATTAATCCTCAATATTTTGAGAATGAGGATGACCCTTATCTAACAATACCATACGCAATCTATCAAGAACTCTAAATATCATGGCTTATCCTACTGTAAGCTCAGCTCCCCAAGCTTATTCGATACTAGCACTCAGTGCTAGAAACTACACCACATGGTGTATCAAGGTCGAGATGCTTTTGATCCGCTCTGAATTGTGGAGTGTTGTGGATGGCACTGAAGAGGCCCCACCTTCCAGCAATCTTACAAGCCAAACAGTCTGGAAACTCAAGGATTCAAAAGCACAGTCAGATATTTTGCTTCATTGCAAAGAAAAGCAGTTAATCGCTCTTCATCTGCTAAAAACTTCTAAAGTTATCTGGGATCACATAAAGCAACTTTATCAAAAATCAAATAAGGCTTTTCAAGTACATCTCCACAAACAGCTTTGTCACATGCAAATGACCGAATCTGATGATGTAATCGAATTCATCGAACAATGGCAATCTACAATCCAAGAGGCTGCAGCTTCAGGATGTTCGTTCACAGATTCACAACAAGTCAACTTATTACTTACAGCATTACCGGATTTTTGAAGTGCATTCATAACCACTCAAGGTGGAATTTCAAATTTATCATTAACTGATTTGATATCTAATATACTAAAACAAAACTCCATTAATTTATCTAAATCTACAACAACACAATCCAACGCTTTTTATGTAAAAGGCAAATTTGTTAAAGCTAATAAAGCTAACAGAACTAGTTGATTTCAAAAATCTTGTTCTTCTCGGAATCATTTAACAAATTCACAGCTTCCCTCATCTTTCAATAACAAATCTTCGACACCTATAATTTGCCACCATTGTGGTATTTTGGGTCATAAATCCCCAGATTGTAGAAAGAAGAAACGCAAGGGCGTAATTCTAAGACTCATGTTAATAATATAACCACTGAAGATCCAATTCATCTATTTTCTGCATTGGAAAACCCAACTTTTTCCCAATACTAGTATTTGGATTCAGGCGCTAGTCAACATATGTCGCCTATGAAGATTCTCTTTTGCAATTACCAAGTTTTAAACCTTCCACGGCTTATTCTATTGGGTGATAATAGTACCCACAAGGCCGTTGGATTTGGTTCCATTCTATTAAAACTGCTAACTAACAAACGCTATTCATCAATGATGTGCTATTTGTTCCAGGACTTGCAAAGAATCTGCTCTTAGTAACCCAAATCATTGCTACTGGACAAACCGGTGTTCTTTTCACCCGTGATGCATGCATCATCACCACTATTTCTCCACTTTCCCAAGAAAAAGTGATTATCAATATTCACAAGGACGGGAATTTATTCTCCCTTGGAACAGGTCTTGAACCTCATAGTTCCAGCTACAATGCTACCAATATAATCAGTATTGACACCAGTCTCTCAAAACCTGAGATCGAGTCAATTCGTTGGCATAATCGCCTTGGCCATTTAAATTTGCAATCATTAAGCAAAATGCACAATCAATCCCTGGTTGTCGGCTTACCTCCAATTACCAATTCATTGCATATATGCAAAGGCTGTCTCTATGGCAAACAACGCAAAGAACCTTATTCTTAAGAACCCGTGACTAGGGCCATTGAGGTTCTAGCATTAATTCACACAGATTTGTGTGGCCCAATGCAAACTGCATCATTAGGAGGAGCATTTTATTTTTTCCTATTTATAAACGATTTTTCTAGATACACTCATGTGTATTTCTTTCAAAAGAAATCTGCTACTATAAATTATTTCTTACAATATAAAGCACTTACTGAACGGCATACTACCAAAAAGATTCTAATGCTCCGTTCTAATAACGGTGGTGAATTTACCTCAAATCAGTTCAACCAATACTGTCAACATGAAGGCATTCAATGACAACTAACCAACCCTTATAACCCTGCTCAAAATGGAGTTGCCGAAAGGAAAAACATGACACTTGTTGAATCCTCATGTAGTATGCTCAAAGTTGCCCAGTTACACAATTCATTCTGGGCTAAAGCAATTCAAACATCTTACTACCTCCAAAATTTCTCTTACACTTCCATACTTGACAAAGTTACACCCTATAAACTATGGACAGGGTTAAACCCGATCTTTGATATCTCAAGATCTTTGGTTGTCCTACTTATGCTCATTTACCTTTTGACAAACGACGCAAACTTGACACCAAAACTCAAAAATGCCTCTTGGTTACGGTGAGCCTACTGGCGTAAAAGGATATCGATTGTATAATCCTGCTACTCAACAAGTATTTTTAAGTAGAGATGTTGTTTTCTCTAAAGATTTTTTCTTACCCAGGGGAGTTATTCCAACCTCTAGACAACTTCTTTCTCTAGCTACAAGATTTGATAATCTTTATTTGCTTCCTGATCCAAGATCTTAGGTCTCATCTCCTATAAATCAGTATTCTGAGCCTAATGTGGATTCCCCACCTTTGAGTCCACAGAGTGCCCCTAATCCTGATTCTGCAGTTAAAACCTCAGTTACCGTACCTGATGGTCCCACTCCCGCCCCCACATCTCAATCAATATCTAAACTTTCAGCTCATAATCGAGCTCACTTGCGACAGCAACAAGGAAATAACTTCTCTTCCCCGCGGACTTCCCAACGCCGAACTAAAGGACAATGGACTTCGCCTAAATATCATAATGAACAACATTATGCTTATGCATTTATGATCCAAGTTTTGGAACCCACTACTGTTCAAGAAGCTTTATCCTCTCTCGAATCTCACCATTGGCAAGCCGCAATGAATTATGAATATGATTCTTTAATTCAAAATGGCACTTGGCAACTTGTGGATCCGCCACCAAACTGCTCTCTTATCTCCACCAAATGGATCATTCGTTGTAAGTACAACTTTGATGGAACATTAGCTTGATATAAAGCCAAATTCGTTGCTCGTGGATTTATACAGCGGGCAGGCATCGATTATTCAGAAACTTTTTCTTTAGTGTTGAAAATGATATCTTTGCGTATATTACTTGCCTTAGCAACTATTCTTAACTTTCATATCCATCAAATGGACGTTCCAACTGCGTTCTTGTATGGCTTGCTCAAAGAAGTAATTTATATTCACCAATCAAAAGGTTTTGTTAAAAGTAGTCATACATCTAAAGTTTATAAACTACTAAAATCTTTATATGGCTTAAAGCAATCTGTTTGAGAATGGTATGAAACTTTTAAATCTTTTGTTCTCAGTTATGGATTTATTAAGTCTAAATCTGATCCCAATATCTATGTTAAGCGATCAGATTCCCTTCTTATTATTCTTGGAATATATATTGATGATCTCGTAATCATTTCTAATGACCTCGAATACTTAAACTTTCACAAAACCTTATTATCCCAACGTTTCTCTATGACTGATAATCAAGAGATTACTTATATCTTGGGCATTCAAATCCGTTGAAACCGCGCTACCAAGACACTAACCCTCTCTTAGGACAAATATGTTTCTGATATTTTAACAAGATTTAATATGATCACCTACAATCCCATCAGTACTCCTCTGGAACTAGGCATTAAGTATTCTCATAAGCAAAGTGATGACATGACTCCCAATGAAATTAATTCTATGCAATCTATTCCTTATAAACAAGCTATAGGGAGTTTACATTATTTAGTAACATGCACAAGATGGGACATCGCCTATTCGATAAATCATTTGTCACAATTTATGATTTCACCAGCTCCCATTCATTGGGTGGGCATCAAAAGAATCTTACGCTACTTGCGTGGTACCATGAAATATGGCCTTATGTATTCTACAACCAATCTCAATATCTTTGATTCACATATTCTCCGTGGATGGAGCGATGCTGATTGGGCTTCTGATATCGACACTCGACGTTCGACTTCAAGCTATCTTTTTCAACTAGATTTTACCTGCTTAATTTCTTGGCAAAGTAGTAAACAACCAATTGTAGCTTTATCTTCTACAAAAGCCGAATACATTGCGGTTGCTAGTGCAACTAAGGACTTGCTGTGGATTCAAACTTTTATTTCTGAATTAGGTCTATCTTTTCGACTTCCAAGCATATTATATTGCAACAATCAATCTACAATTGCAATGACAGAGAATACTAAATACCATGACAGATCAAAACATATTGATATCCGTTTTCACTTTATCCGTGAGAAAGTACAGGAACAACAACTATAATTGGAATTTTCTCCAACCACCACTATGTGGGCTGACGTACTCACCAAATCATTATCTAAAGTCAAACACCAAGCTTGTTTGCAAGGACTTCTCGAAAATTCTTCTTCAGCCTCAAATCAAGGGAGAGATTAGCTGCAAATCTTTTTACTTTGATTCTTCATTAGAATACCAACTATACAGCTGAAGGGGGAGTGTTACGATAAATTAGTCTAGTAACACTCTAGAATCCTACAGTCACAGCTCTTGGCTATACTTAGCGATCCACAGATATAAAGACATGTCTGTCTTTCTGTACTCTTAATTATTATAATATGTAATTCACAATCTTCATGTACTTCTTCTGTGTTTCTTCTGTGTGCACATACTGTGTTCTGTTTCCAAACAGAAACGAGTTGAAGCAGAAGAGAACAAGAAGCGTCGCTCACAAGAGAAATCAGATGCGGCATTGTAGAAGGGTATTCAACCTACGAGCTACCGACATGACAAAGAACATCTACGAAGAACATCCGGAGAAGGCGAATTTTACCACACAAACCAGAAAAGAGAGCGCAGATTTTTGAACAAGTTTTAATGAATTTGGACTTCCAGACACTCATGGTACCCTGGGGCTCTTAGGGTATAACGTCCAACTGTGAGCAACAATAGAATTCCTATGTTTTTTCTTTGAAAATCGGACAACAATTCACTCCCTCCACTTTAAATAAGGTAGACAACCCTAAAGGCTTTGTCTGGTTGGCTGATAGATCGACTTGTGAACAAAATTTTGGGGGGAATTGCAGGAAGCATCAGAGACTAGTCAAAGTGGAGTGAGTGAATTGTTCTCAGCTCAGATCCAGTTATGACGACAACTGTAGCTATAAATACAAACGTAGATACGCAGCCCTATTTCTGCGCATCCTTCACCTTAGTATTGCTGGCGCCATGCTCCTCGTTCAACCCGAAACTGCTTCGGACCAATTGAAGCAAGCACAGTAGGAGCATGGATGCATCAAGCAGAATCTGTGGATGTGGTGTAGTCGAGGCCTGATTCCCCAGCAGGTCCAACTAATGGATGCACTCAAGCAAGCGTTGAAGTATCATTTGCCGCAACCTCAAAAAGACATGAAAATCGTCTTGAAGCAACTACATGCTGAGCCATCCACAAATAGACGTAGTTTTCAACTTCAGAGAATCTCTACCAGATTCCAGCTCCTCAATATTGACTGCAGAAGAAGCACTAACAGATAAGAGACATAGAGCCAACATATATGACGCCCTCCTCACAACACCATCGCTCTTGTCCATCACTGCATTGGCGCACATTCTTTTCACACAGGAGTTTACAGCATTGCGGACCTCCTAATTTCAATCCAGAGGCTGCGGATGCTTGAGTTCGCAGGGTCGCAAAACAACATGCTGAACCCCACAAGCCCCAATCCATGAGAAATCAATCTTCCCGCAATAATTTTAGTTGCAAATTTTGCGCACGTCATGTACGAATGAAGAGAAAGGACAACAGAAGAAGTTATATACATTCTGCTGACCTTGATCTGGCGCCGATTGTACGTGTATGTTGCATGAACGTGTTCGTCTGAAGCCAAAATCACAGCAGCATAAGAGAATTCGCCTTCATCGGAGTTCTCTAAAGTCAGATAGTCTCGCCAACTCAGTCCATCGTCTTCAGAAATTGCAACTTTCAGTACGCCACGAGAGACAGTATTGTAAAATACAAGTAAGCGGCCATCATGTAGTTTCACGCCATCAAAACCTGACGCGATCACAACCTAGTTATCACTAACGGAACGAAAAGATTAAGCACTTTCAAATGTTGCAAGAGAATGATAAAACTGTCCGCGGGTTAATACTGAGAACAAAACAAAGTACCACAATTGCAGTTGATGAGATCCGTTGGGGTGGCAGAACTCCATGTCATCCCTCCGTCTTCAGAGGTTGCCATGCAAATTCTGCCCACCACTGAACTAGGGCGCAGTAAAATCCGAAGAGTGTTGTTGGCTGTCACGAACGGAACAGGTTGTATGACTCCAAAAGAAACACTGGGAATGAATATTGGTCCGTACTTTGTCCATGAACGGCCAGCATCAGGAGTCACCTGCGCACACCCTTATAACGCCTTATGAGCAGTGAAAGAGAACGTGGCACCTCATTTTGATTGTGGCACAAAAAGCTGCTTGGTAATGACTGATTTTTGTTGACTAGTCCTTCACTAATTGGAACAGCGTTTGTTACTCAAAAGCCTTGGGATAGAAAGTAGAGTAGTCATTCACCTCCATCCAAGCTCCCCAAGAATTCCAGCTCTCAGTTGAGGATCCACACAAAAGCCGGCCATCATTCATCAAAAGAGGCTGCATTAACAAGTACACAGCGAGAGCAAGTGTACTTAGACAATTGAATTTGACACAAATCTAAACCCACATTTTTGCTTTACTACCTGCCTAAGGGAGATGACCGAAAAGTCACTTCATGCATGCCCTGGGGCCTCTTATCAAGGAGAAATGGCAACGAAAAAATATCCACTAGCATTGTTCCACGCCTTTGTCTGATACTTCCATTACAGTTGCAAGGAGTACCGTGGCAAGGAAACTCCAAGGTGATTAAAGTCGACGGGATTGAATCTGTAAATCGGAGTTAGTGGGAGAACATACCTTATTCTTAATTGGACCTAATATGCCAGGAGGCAACTGTTCTCTATCTGACCATGTCACTCCATTGTTCGACGATCTCTTCATGAATCCACTCCATCTGATTCAAGACGTCCACGGGTGTTGAGACAATCTGAAAGGGTAGAAACAACACCCATATGTTACCATATAAACAGAATACAACCGATTGAGCACCCAGTACCTACTTCTGCACTTCTTCACCGATCTTGTAGAATAAGAGTAGTTCTCCATCGGGCATTTTGAAGAGGACAGGGTTCCAAAGAGGCACATCCGACTCTCTGTCTACCAATACCGGGGGCTTCCAAACTCCTGCCTGACCATGCCAATTGTCAAACACAAATGTAGTCATAACTGAAATGGACGTGCGTATGCAAGAACGACTACATTAGACCATTCTCTCGGAACCTATGGTTGGAGGTAATTTGTTACCGTCATGAGGGGATGTTAAAGCGTCAAGGATGTGTGAGCATACAAACCTCCAGCTGAGATGTCCAGATTGCAACATCACCGTAGCCCTCGTATGTGCCCCCGAAGTAGGCCGCCATGAAAGTACCTGAGCCCAACTGCGTTCGGAGTTTCTTAAACTATTATCCATTGACGAAAAGGAAACGGAGAGCATTCCACTTGTGGAGGAACAACCGTGTCTATCATCTACACTACTATTATCCTATATTGCCAACAGGTGTACACAGTGCATGACAAGCACTCTATGGATTGCATTCAGGCCCAATTCACTACACACATCCAGACTAATCAAAACAAGAAGCGCATAGTTGTCGTGCCAAGAGCCCCCAAAAGCCTTGGCCAAGAAACTAAGGAATGCGATTTATAATAACATTGCAAAATCAGTTCAACAAAATCAGCCAGTATCAAAATATTTCTCCGCGAACCAATCAATAAAGTTGCATACCTCAACAATAGACGAGGCATGACAACTAGGAAACGGCGCTTTTCCATCTTCAAACAAAAACTCCTCTGTCACTATCGCAGCATGGTGATGCCTGGTCATGTTGATAGTTGCATGTTGAGCGTCAATGCTGCTGTCGTTTCCCTTCTGTATACCACTGAAAGGGAAACGACAGCCATTGAGCGCCATGGTATGACTTCAGATCAATAAACAAACCTGCATCTACTGTCAAGATGCATAAGCAAAGCAAGAGCAACGCTCTTGTACGATGAATCCGGTCATTATTCGTGATAAAAAAACAAACTAACGGTGATGCATAAGCCTACCTGGATGCCAGCTGCATGTCTTTGGTTGGCTCTTCCAACCCTGTTTGATATATGTTTTCAAGCATCATCTCCAGGTCTAGTTTCCTTGAGCTTAGTAACTGCGAATCTCCACTCATTGCTACCATGCCATGAGTACTTTCAAATGCAGGAAGAAGCGGATACAGTCTGGATCCACATAAGGAAAATATTAAAAGTGAGATAAGTATCCAACTCGTGCACATTCTCATAAAGAAGCGCCGGAGTTCCAGCAAGAGACCGTGAGCACCCCGGCACTCTGCACATTAACGAAAACAATTAGGTCACCATGTGAAAATGGGACAGGAAATCCTACAAAATCATGGCCATTATGATATCTCAACAACGAAAGTCATTGTAAATCTCATCTTGGAACCACGCCCGTCCAACAACCGTCCAACAAGTTCACCCCGGAAACTCTATAAATGGAAACAAAATCCTTCGGAAACAGGTGAGAGTAAATCCAAGAGTTAAGCTACTATAAAAAGTACCTCAAAACAAGTGTTTCTTGTGCAGTCATACCTAGACTTACACAATTTAAAATTGACATCTGCACATAAAATGTTTATAAAATAAGGAAGACTATTTTTTTATATTAACGAGACGCGGAAGTTTTCCAGTTTTTGTGAACATATCTGCACGCCATACTCTGCGACGATGGTACCAATGCCCGTCGGGACAATCAAGTTTAAAAAGCCAATTCCATGAGACAGCCAAAATACAGTGTAACCGGAAACAGGATATTCTCGTTCATTGGTTTCTAATTCAGTAATAATTTGAAACGTTTTGTCACGTATTGAATCAAAATTAAAAGCAAAACAACAGAGTCGTCAAACAACAGAATCGAAAAATACGCAGTCGAAAAACGCAATTCAAAAATTGTGAGGATGAGAGTATTCCGATTATCCTTAACATTGCCAGAATACAGATTTATTGCCAAACCAAACTTACGCCCTACCACTCAACCCTAAAAACCAACAAAGACATGATTCAAACGAAATTTCCTTGTTTCCGAGGCGCGATGCAACAGTATGACGGAAGTAAAACCTCAAAACGAAAGTATTTCAATCCATAAAAATCAACCCTAATTTACATCACACATCAGGAAATTCGTCATTACTCAGCAATCAAGCACGACATTCAATCAAATTGAAAGGGAAAAAAAAAAAAAAATGAAATTACCGATGCAGGATCGAGGCTTGTGATGAACCTCCCGGCGGATGCGAGACATGGCGCTCCACGACGCCCAGCCTACATACATTAAAACGCCATAACCGAGCTGCTCGGAACACATGCCATTCTTAGCGAGAGAAAGAACCTGCTCGCGTGGCAAGAAGACCATGGAGAAAATCCCAGTTGGAAATTGTAGCGGTCGGCGACCACCGAATTTAAGGTTCCGTCCATTGGTCGCCGAAAAACGTATCAGTATCCTCCGCTCGCCGCTTCATCGTTCGGCGTCCTCATCGCAAGGTTTCCGACCCGCGGTCGCCGAAAAAACGCTCTTTCTGATCTTGACTCTGACACCGTCTTCTGATCGATAAGTTAGAGGTTACGGGTACGCTTTCTGACTAGGTTCGTTCAGTTTGGGATTGATCTCTTTCCTTTCCCTGACTGCCACTGGCAACTTGTCGTCCTACTAGCTAGCTTAGATTCATGAACTGGTGTCAGTAGTCCTCCTAATCCAACAATTACCCAATCGAAATCGGTGGCTTGGCTAAATGATTTTTAGTTGGAAAGGATCGCAAAAGCAAACCTTAACTGAAGTTAGCAGTGCTGCAAAAGAACAGCACGTGCAATCATGGAGAGTACAAAGCAGTCTTTCTAGCACCGGCCATGATAGGGGACATGCTCTTGTACAGAGAGTCCTGGGAAGATTGTCGGATCGTATTTTGGTGGAGGGGAGGTAAAACAAATGTACACCTTGATTGAATGAATGGAGAGCACGGATCGACACATATAGCTACAGTAGTGCTCAGCATCCATCAACGTCGCGCTAATTGGCAGTGACTTGAAAATTTTTATGGTTTATTTAATGAATTCTCGGTCGGTCTCTTTCACAACCCTCTTGGGGCAGGTTCAGCACACACTTGTAAGCCCATGGCCATATCCATGGCCGACTCTGCAAAACCAGCTGAGTGAGGAACTAAAGAAACAAAATGCCCGCCACCACCCAGTGTACGTGGGATCCTAGCTACTTGATCATGCTTCCATCATGCCATAGTGTAGATGATGATCGGTTTTCCTTGTTTAATCACTTATATTGTGTAAACAAACAAGATTCCCACTTGAATCATTGACTGTACAGTTGTGTGTATATACAATATTCTGCACATTCAATCGGTGCAGCTGGCTTGAATTTGCAGTCTGTACTCTCCGCATAAGTTAAGTTAATGCAACTCCAAAGAATGGATCGTCTGTGAAGGAACGGAAACGACCCAATTGTATGGAGCACAGCTGGAAGGATTGAAGCACACTCAAGGCTACTGGAGAGTCACTTGCAGTTAGAATGTATAACTAAGTTACAAGCAATATGATCTTTAACTTGAGGTGGGCACCCCCAATTTTTGACTCTTGTGCTGCCTAGTTACTATTATTAGACTGGTCAAATTTTCATTGGAAAAACTTTTTTTATTTTATTTAAAAAAATATATATAATTAAAAATATATATATATATATATATATATACACACACACACACATGTACTTGCACCGTGGCCAAAATTTAAACATTTTTGTAACAAATTTCTTGAGGCCTCAGATTTTTTATAATGCACAAAGCTAGAAAAATCCAGGAAGGCAAAACTAAACCAAAAAATATTCAAGCACATATGACACACCAACAATAATAACATCAAAGTGTTTGAAGCCTAAAATGTGTTCATAACATAATTGAAAGTACATAAAGTAAATGGCTACCTTAATCACGCTACATATACTACATGTAAATTTACAAAATCAAAAATACCCCAAATGAAGAGGCAAAACCACATGCTAAACCCTCACACATAGTTTGTAGAGGTCACCCATAGGAATGGCAAGCTACGCCAATCTTCACCCTTGACCACAAAAACCTTGTGAGGCTAATAACCATGGCACAAATGCCACAAAGTTCCTCTAGCTCTCCATTGTTGAGATTTGGCAAGGAGGCACTGCAAAGATGATCTAAAAGCACTGTCAAAAGTTGCCACAATTTGGAAAAAACCCTACCTCTTAACTAAAGCTTAATTCAAAACTCAAACCTTAAACTCTCTTTTTAAGGTAAACACATTAGGAAAAAATTGAACCCCAAAAGAGGCCGCGAGTTTTCTTTCTAATTTTAATACTAATTACATGAGTATGAAAGTAGCCACATCTTCATTAGAATGATCATGTAGGATTGCTTGTAGCCACTTGTAGCCACTTGGCATCTTAAAATTTGGAGGAAGCATGTGGTCCATCCTTCATGATGGAGCCATTATGAACCACGATTTCCTTGAAAGATTGAGTATTTCCATTTCAAAGTTTTGCGCCTTCTTCTTCTTAGCTTGCATAAGACTCTTTATCCCCCCAATTCTTGTGCCTTCTTTATCTTGGCTTGTTACCACCCCATGTGTATATAGTGCGTTTATCTTCCAACAAGAAAATTCAAAACAAGATGATAAATTCATTTATTTCTATTTTTGGACTACAAAAAATGCTTGTTTGTGTTACGTTTGTTCAAATAAAATAATCAAAATGCATTTGAATTCTTGTGAATGCCAGTTGGGTTTGGTACCTTAAAATCAGCCTCAATTACCTTTGGCCTTGGCCGGAAAGGCAAGAACTTGTTGGAGCTTCGCGCCAAAATTGACCTCCCGCTTCTCTAGGTTGACCTTTAACAAGGATCCACGTCAACTTCCAATTAGGATGGAACATTTTCGCCTCTAAACTGTAGACCGTTGATTTGGGAGATTGTGGAGATGGATTGTGTAATCTTGAGCCCATCATGCAAATCTTCGCTCAATTAGTGAGTTGAGAAGGTCAGTGCCACCTAAATTTTTGCATTGTGAAGCGGCCTCTTTTGGGGTTCATTTTTTCCTAATGACACCCCATACACCCTAAAGTTTCTACAAATCCCTAGCACTGAAGTGAATCCCTCACCACACACATCATACATGTCAGTATTTAACCGCAAACTCTAGGTAACTATGAGACATTGATTGTAAAGATCATTAATAAACCCTAAACCAAAACATGGAAATTCAACAAGAAAAATTCATTATAAACCCTAAACTTTCAAAGTGATAGCATGTATAAACATCACATTTAGTCCATTATTTTGGTAGTGGAAAGTGGTGAAGCCAATGCCTCATTAGGAAACAAGATTCAAAGCATGCAAGCGAGTGCCCAAAGTGAAGTGGGAAACAACATTCAAAGCATCCAAAACCCTTGAAGCATTCAAAGTATTTGCAATGATATAAAGGAGGGGATTAGATTGTAAAGTCATAGAAGGATAGAAAATATCCATTTCATCATACCAATGCACAAGTTTTCATCCAACCAAATAGGTCAACAATCCTACAAATTGATCATACCCACAATAAATTACCAAAATCCATACCTTTGAGTGTATTTTAGAAAAAAAATTACAAATATGAGGTATTATTTATACGTGTATCTTACTTATAATTAAGTGTACATTAATTTGTACTCTATATATTATCTCAAAAAAAAATTTAGTTTATTAATACAACAAATTAATACCTCCCTATATTATGCCATACATTGTTTGTTAAAAAAACCTAAATGACTCCAGAAAAAAAATTACAATTGAATGACAAGAACTGTGGTTGCTGCAAAGCAAATAATAAGCTTTGTGAATTGCAATAAAAGGATGTAAATAAAAATGATGGAGTTTCTAATTCTGGCAAATCCATGGGATTGGTATTAAGCCCCCAAAGACATGTCCATGGTGTTCTAACATGTCAAGAGTTCATTTGCAAAGCAACTTGAGATGCTCTAAAAGAAAATTTGAGAGTATATTTAATTAACTGATTGTGAGACAGTCTTATTCATCGCATTCATACTTCTCGAGTTCATACAAGCGTTCAAAGTCTTCAAATGGATTTCTTAGAATTTTAGGCAAGATCTTGTGATGCCAAAATTTTACTATTATTTTTTTGAAACTTTTTTTGAAGATAAAATAATATATTAGTTTCATGGGAATATAATTTTTTATGTCATTTGGAACCTAAAAGAAAAAAATTAAAACTTTCTAAGTTCAAAATGTTTGACTCCAAGAAAAAAAATCTTGAATTTTAAAAGTTTAAAATTCCTCATAGATTATATTTACATGCACTTGAAAAGCTTTAATTCTTTCCATTTGGATAGGTGACATTAGAAAGGAATTGAGGCCTCTGGGAGACCTTCCGGCCATGGTTCCCCATGCTGCGAACCATGGTCGGACAGTCTGATTAAAAAAAAAAAATTTAATTTAAAATTTTTTTAAAAAAATATTATGAAGAGTCTTTTTTTTAGGTGATCTTGAAAAGCATTTTTCACAAAAAATAATTTATAGGATTTGTTTCTGAACATAATTTTTACAAATTTTCAAAACAAAGATGCCCATAGGGTGAGAATTAATTGCTAAAACAATCTCACCATTAAAATTAACATGTTTCAATTCTATTCTAGAACCAAAAACAATTAAATTTTTCCTACTTAACATTATTTTTAAGAATGATAAATATTAGTTTTTATTTATTGATTTTTCTTTTGTAAATTGTCAATTCAATTCTTCATCACGATGATTTAAACCCCAAACCTCTAGAGTACAAGAAAATTAAGTTAACTAATAAGGGAATTCAAAGTCTAAGAACCTAGAATAGCAAGGGGCCAAAAAATCTCTTCTTCACTCTGAATACTAGGCAATATTCCCTCTATTTCTAAAAAAGATCCATGTGTTCCTTTGTATTTTGCAAAGTAACACACATGTCTTTTATAGAAACAAAAGTAGTGCCTTCAACCTATATGGTCAAAGTGCCTAAAAAACATTCCACATATTCTCACACAAGTCTAATGCGAGCCCCTAGAGTTGAATATGCAAGTAAAAAGTAGTCTTTTCTCATCATATCTCTTTGCACTAGAAATGACAATTTTGTAATATTTTGGGGGGAAACATAAACCATTGGTGGGAAATGTCTTGTTCATTCTTTGGACAAGTTTTGAAGCAAAATTAGAGGGTACCTTGCTTGATTATACATTTTTTGCCAACGTAATAAGGTATTACACACTTTTTCATCATAAAATGCTCTATTCATCCAAATGGAGTCAAGATTCCTCAAACAGTTTACGTTGGGCAATGCCACTCATCATTGGGGATTTCATGGAAAAAAGTACCTCTTTATTATTGGGCTTTGGGGTGAATGCAAGAAACACCGGTACTATTTGGCGTCACAATTGGAATGACGGAGATGCAATTTGCCATATCTTTTGGGAAATGAAGTCCATGTACTTGAAATTTTTATTGGAGATGGCTAACTTGGAAGTCCTTAGATTCCTTACTTTTGAGAAATTTTGAAAAAAAATCCTTTAATTAAATTGTAATTTACCTAATTTGTCACACTTTGCGTTTTAGGGGGTTTTAGTACTGTGGAGCATCCAAAAATGATGATGTACGTCTAGGATTGTTGTGGGCTATTGCCACAATAGAAGGACATGTGCTCACTAAAGGGCATTAAAAAAAACACAATTCTTTGTCTTCAACATGCATGCAAATAGGGGTCCCTTGCCTATAGCGCTCCTAACATTTATGATGGTTTCAATTTTTAGTTTTTGGTGAAATGTAATCACTATCAAGTCTCTACAAATGGCCAATTTTTATTTTATTTTTATTCATGATTTTCTAATTATTATTAATTTATACTTAATTTTATCTACTTTCTGTGATAAACTGTCATTTTTTTTTAAGTAGTACTTTTTAGTATTATAAAGTACTCAAAAGTACTATTGGCCGTTGATTTTTTAGATCAACGGCTGAGATTGCTCCGTTTTGCAGTACTAGCAGTACTTGTAGTACTGGGCAGAAAAAACGCAATTTTGGCAGAACGCTCCCTAAATCGTTCGGTGTTTCTTGCATCCACCCTTTGCCATCCCACTCATCAACACTTTCTTTTGTAAAATCCCCTCATTAGAGAAAATCTGGCCCTTGAGGAGAGTTGTTTGACTTTCAACTGATGTGCATATCCAAGGGAAAATAAAAGTTGTTTTGTTTTGATTTGTTTTTGAAAATATATATATTGAATTCTTTTAGTTCCCAATCTTGTGGGTCACACAAAGTGATCACGTGGATTAAAAAATATTTATTTTAATTAATTAAAAAAAAAATCTTCTATAATTGCACATTTTCATGCAATCAAATGGCCCTTCACCAGGTCCAAATTTCTTCAAATGCTTTCATAGGTATTTTCCTATACATAATCATGAACCTTTAGGAGTTAAGGCATGAAATCAGTGTTAAACGAATTGACAATTACATGGAAGATAGATGGCTCTAAAAGCAACTTCTAACACAGAGGTACATTTAACTTCCTTCAATTAACCAAGAATGTACATTTTAAGAGGGGGGCACTTCTAGAAACCACTCCGTTTCAACTTCAAAATTTTGTAACTAATTCCACGAATATCCAAAAAATACAAAACGACTTGCACTAGATGCCGACTCCATTTTTCTTCCTACCAAAATTTACTGAGAATTGTTTAAAGGAGTAAGTTTTAAGAGCCTCCTACCTTGGTGCAAAATTACTGCCTTGTTCTGAAGATAAACATCCACGTGCACATGATCAGTGTTAAGAATCCCTGGTGTTTCCAGTCTAATGAATCTAGTCCAACAATTGCACCAGTTGGCTAAATTCATTCCACCCTAACCAGCTTTGCGAACATCATTGAGATGCACAGATGGCAAAACTAAGGAATAATTAAATTTGGATGATCATACATACAGCCGTCCGGTGTGCACAGCTAAGCTAAGCTTGTCCGATCCCTGACCAAGATCGATTGCTTGGTTCCTACTTTGTGCCTAACTAACGTGCTCACTCCCTGGCCAGTTTGAATTGATCAGTGATCACACAGACAGACACCTTCTGTCATTCAAACGCAACAGCTCACATCATCAACAGCTGCTAAGTAAGTAAGTTCACCAAGTTACACTTCTTATTACAATCAGTTGTTTACTTCCTTTTGAAGGTTTGCAGGATTCCGGGAGCCCAAATCATGCATTGAATCCAATCCAATCTAGGCGGTGAAACTTAAGCTCCAAACTACATATATACCGTAATGGGACGATCATATATACATTGCTTTCTTCCCTTCGCAACTCCAAAGTGATGTTAACTACTGATTGAAGAAACAGAAAGACTGATGCTAAGTTAGACAACGATGCTGCATTGTTGGACAAGGAAGTGAATGTTAAGTTTATCGATCTCCACTTTAATTAATCAAGTTTCTTGCTGGTGACGAGCTAGCCACATGTGGGCTCGATCGTCCGTACAGTCAATAGAAAGCAAATGGACAACTTGACAAGGTAGGTATATTCGCTGCCAAGCGTCTGTAATTGTCGCTGTCGTCGACGTGCTTGAATTGAGATTTGGGGGTGAGTTTTGGAGTAAGCAAAGGGTGACAAGATTGTCGTGGAATGATGAATGAATGACGCCACCACTGCCTACTAACTTCCGGCAGATGTGGCCGTAAATTGAGGGTAGACCTGCGATTCATGCCACGCTCGTGTTTTTTTTTCTTCTTTGGCATCAAGATCGATGAACCCGCCCCCTCCTTTCTTGTGGCTCAAATCACCCATCATTATAATTGCCATTGAAAGTCACACTAGAAGCAAAGTGTACATGGTACGTTATCACTCCACTTCGTTCGGTCGGTCACTAACGTTGCCACCCTAGCTATTTCCTTAGGGTTTCAAGAAGGAGTCAACCCTGGTGATCAAAGTCAATCCTACTTGCTTGTTCGTCCGGCTCGTGACGAGCGAGGTGAATAGCTAGCTACGGTCAACTTTCGTGACAAAAAGTTGAGAGCCGAAATCAGTACCATATGTGTCTTCTTCACGTACTCGCCACTCTGATGAACAAATCCATGGTCTGGCATCCCATAAATCATTCAGTCCTGAGTCATTGATAATTGGCTGCTGTCAGGTACTACAATTCTAAGTTTACAAAGACACTCAGTGACGAATTAAGAGGAAGTGCCAATGCTTAAACTTATTTGTTCAAATCCTCAATCCATTGTTGATCGACAGAGTACAGGTTATTGAGTTGTCTGGTTGCTAACCGGCGTGTTAAAACTTAACTTCGATTGTGGAATTTTATATATACATCATTTTCAGAAATTTCAAGTGCGATCAGGAAACCACTGTGGGCAATTAACTTACACCAACCCACAAATTGAAAAGTTGGTTGTTCTAATATTAATATATACACGTGACTCTCGACTGCAGACATCAACATTTGTTTGCTTGTTTGCTTGTTTGCTTGTTTGTTTGTTTGTTGAGAGGTAGAAAACATTCTTAAAAAGAGCATTATTTATGAGGAAATTTCTACTTTGAAATATGTAAAATACTTGGGAGCCAGCTCGAGCTGCCATGGTCGGTCTGTCAAATGCCTGTTCAACATTTATTTGTTTTGGAGGATCTCCGTCAAATGTAAATATTAAATTCCAAGATTTTTATTTCTACTTCATGCAAAAAAGACAGTAGTGAAAAAAGTCCAATTTTTTCAGTTGACAAAACCTGTCTGTCTGCATTTTATTTGCTGTGCAGCTGCAACTGACTGCTTCACTCAGTTGAAGTGCGGTGGTGGTAAGGCGGTACTGTTGCTAGAGTCAATGCCCAAAGTGATCTCGGTGGTGAGTTCTGTAAATTTTGTAATTGATGCCTGGACTACAGTGAGACTTTGGCATTGTCTCCGGACTTCCTGACAACCTCATCCAAAAGCTCTAGTAGCTGTTGACTGTATTAATATGAGTATGTGACATATATATTGCAATGAAAACTCAGTTTCATTTGTTTCAAAACAAAACAAAAAACAAAACAAAATTTAAACATAAATATGTATAAGTTTCACCAGGTAACTTAATGTCATAAAAGTGATGTCGAACAATTGGTTGGATCATGTACCAGTGGAAGATGTAAGGGATGCATATGGCATTAATACCTAAGTATGATGAACCCTCTTTTTGGAATTGTATCACTATCTATTTTAGTCCTACATTTTTAGTCTGCAATTTGGAAGAGTGTGGGTCCATAATGGGTATGCCTACCTTGTGTATAGCAGACCTCCATTGGGATATGTTAGTAGTGTCAATGTACACCGAATAGGGATATTAGGTTGCCCCTCACTAATTTCTCGACATTCTATAGTCATTGTATGAATATGTATTGTTATTATAGAAGGATGCAGTAATGTAGGAACCACGTGTGTTGCATGGGTTGGTGCACTAGTTTATGGCCCAAGTTTAGAAAGTCACGTGCACCTCCATGTGGACAAGGAGTGAGTCATGAGGTAACTTCTCTAGGTAAGGCAACCTAATTGTTAACCCCTAAAGAACTAAGGCCATTATTTTATTTGTCAAAAAACACTCAAAACTACCATTTTTGTTGTGTTCATCCAAAAAGAAAAAATAGAATCTAATTGTAGGATCTTGTATTTTACTTGTTTGAGATCATGTGGTAAACATTTCATGAGCTTTGACCATACAAATTGGAAGATATTAGCATTCAAAGTTGGAAAAAGGAGGGGGGAGTACCGCTAACTTGCAATTTCAAATGACTTTGACCGCCATTTGTGAAAAAAATTTGAATTTTAAAAATTTAGTGTTGGTGAATTGAGTATAAAGTTTAGGATTTATTTTCAAAACACACACTTGACTATCATTCTTTAAAAAATTATTAAATAGAAGTAGATCCAAGATCAAGAGAAAACCAAATTGTTAATAGCTCTAAGATGGTCCAAGTGAAACACACTAATTCCAATGGTGAGATTTTTCTAGCAAGCAAACTAAACATGGTCAAACAATTTTTTTTGAAAAATTGTGAAAATTGCATTAAAAAATGAATGCTATAAGTTATTGTTTAAAAAAGATGCTTAGATTGCCTGAAAAACAAGATTGTCCATAACTTTCATATCACTAATTCAAATGGAATGAATCAAAGCTTCACATATAGACAAAAATAAGATCTATAAGAAAAAGAAAATTATTATTATTTAAAGTTTTTGTGGATTTCTTTTTATGTCCATGATGAGAAATTTATGTTTAAGATGGCATAACTTTTGCATTCGGGCACTGATTGAAATAAAAATTATATTCCCGTGAAGCTAATAAGTTTTTTTATCTTATGAGAAAGTTTTTAAAAAATTACCAAAAGTTGAGGTCATAGGAACTAGCCAAAACTCCGAAGAGTCCCCCAAAGGGACTGTAGGTTCTTTAGGGTGGGTTAAAGCAACCCAATTTCACTATTTGGTGTAGAGAAAGAGAGTTTTTTCTTTGGAGCCATAAATGTGTAGAACCTCTATGCAAATTTTTTTGTAAGGGACTACTTGGTAAGAGTGTATATGATTATCCTTTCTATATGGATGAAATTACTCAATTTTAGTGAAGTCTTGGGATGTTGTTCCTCCTTTTTGAATGAATTGGTATGAATTTTGGGATGGATAAATGATTTTTCATGTTTGGTTGATCTTCATGGATACATGTAAAAAACTTCATAAACTTCATAGCCTCCAATGTCTCCAGTGTCTCCAATGATGGTTACTTTTTGTACTGGTCAAAATAAATGAAATAATTTTTTTTAACTAAGACAAGTAGTCTTAATGACTCTTTTTCAATTGCCTTAAAATTAAGGGTATATTCATTTAGGGGCTCATGTTAAAACCTCTACAATAATCATAGTGACACATAACTACATTTCTCCATTGGACGATTGACTTAACCTCTAAATGACCAAATAACATTTTTTTGAAGCCATTTGGGATCATCCATTTATGATTGGAATTTTTCATTTTTTTCTTTGAAATTTTCACACAACATGTGGTCGGGGAGTAGATTTAAGGTGCAATAATTTTCATAACTTTTATTAAGACTACATGGGATAACCCTTAAAGGTTTGAATATCATTTTTTTGGCAACATAGCAATTTTGGATAGCTCACTGTGAATGGAATTTTTTTTTCCCACACAACATGTGTCTAAAGAGTAGCTTTAAGGCCTAACAATTTTCAACTACATGGTTAAAAAGTTATTGCATGATATATAATTTTCAGCGGGCAACCCTAAAACTTCTTTAAAAATCACTTAAATATATATATATATATATATATATATATATATATATATATATGAAATTGATTCTCTCTATATACATATATAAGATTAACTTTGAATCATTCCATTTTGGTTAATGAGATGAAAGTTATGAGGAGTTTTAGTTTGCTAGTAGATATAATGTCTAAAGATTCCATATCTACTCAATCTTTGTCACATGTCATTAAAGAAATTCTTAGTCCTCCGGAGGGCCACTCCAGAGTAGCTGAAAAGACCCCAAGATTACATTTAACTTTGCTTAATGATTTGTTTTTTCTCTATAGTCGATCACCGGAAGTCAAGATGTTTGGCGACTGTCAATAGTTCAAAATTCAAGTATAAGTAGTTAACTAATTAGGATTCAAGTATTGTAAATTAAACAAATTCAATGAAATTAAGAAAAATGAAATGAATTTTCAAGCTAGTTGCCAAAAAAAATTAGAAAAATTAGACATTTTCCAACTACCTTCTAAAGCCAATTAATTTAGGGTGTTTAATGATGAGAAGAGGTAGAACAACCCATGTGGGATATGTAGTTTAGAATTTGTAGTTTCTCAACCGCTCCTAGTTAAGTTTAAAGTAGGAATCGTGTTAAAACTAGAATTTTAAACTCCATTTAGGCATAGTAAAATGAATTTTTTCAAAAACATTTGAACTAAACAAAGTTGAAAAATCAAACTAGTTTTCATGTCCAAAAATCCATTTGATTTTTAGAGCCTCCAATTAAAAGTTATGGACAAAATTCTAAAAGGGGTTGAAAGGACGATTATTAAACAAAATTTTACGACACTTTCAGTATTGGAATTTTGACATCTTTCATGATATTCACCCACTCTGATAATGCACTGCGGCTATATGCCCCTACTAATTCTTACGTGATTAATAGACTGGTTTGGTCACTATGGAGCGGCCCTCTAGAGGGTTGAGAATTTCTCTAATGTGTGTGAAATTTTCAAAGAAAAATAATAAAAATTCCATTTATAGTTAGCTACCCCAAAGCACTATACTACCCAGAAATGGTGTTTGGACCTTTAGTAGTTAAGAAAATTATTGTATGATATATATATATATATATATATATATATATATATATATATATATATATATATATATATATATATAGTTTTGGGGGAGCTCAAGCAATGGGATCAACTAAAAAAAATCACTTTTAAAAAAAAATGAAAGTTCGATTTTTTTTCCTACATTTATATATATGTGGAAAGTTTTGAATCATTCCATTTTGATTAATGAAGTGAAATTTATAAGGAGTTTTAGTTTGTGTGCAATTATGGAATCTCTACACACTCTAAAATAAACTTTGAAGTCCTTTCTTAAACTCAATTTTCAATATTTTGGAAAATAAAATAAAATCATAGGATTGTCGTGTTATTTGATGCTGGGTAGGCTTTGTAGGGTGTGATAGGGATTGGTTGTAGACTCCTTAGTATAGCCGAAAGAGCCATGTATTAGCCATCTAAGGTCCAAACTAGTATTTTAAGGTTGTTTGAAGGTGTGAATGGGGATATTTGGAAGTGGGAAAGGTTGATTGAAACCCTAGACCAATCCTCCTTCCCTTTCATTCTCTTCAAGTCTTGTGTGTGAAGGATTCATAGAATTTGAAAAATGGTATACTTTGAGGGTTGTTTGTAGATGATGGCAGTGTTGCCTATTTTATTAGAGAAATTTTGGGGTCTCTAGAGGGTTGCCTTGTGGTTACAGACCAAGCTGGTCTGTCACCCCCAAAAGTGACACACCTTTGGTGTCAATTAAAATGAATATCTTAGAATCTACCAATTTTTTTAATTTTTTAATTTTTTTAATTTTTTTTTAAATTTAAAAAAAATTCAGCTTGGAATTTTTTTTTGATAAATTTAGTCATTTTTTCATTCATTAATTTCGATTTTTGCATTGTTGCCACTACAGATTCAGGCGGGCGGAAATAGGGGGAAATCGAATTTTTGTGCAAAAACGAAAACAAATTCCAGGGTCCCTTAAGGGTTGCGGAGCAGTCTTCTTGAAACCCCAGATTTTCTTTAATGACTTAATTTGAAGTTTCTCCTTGTATACCTCAATTTGTGTGCAAGAATAGTTCAATCGAGATAAAGTAGAAGCATTTGGGAGTCTACGAGATGCTTGTTATTGGATGGTTACTCATTCACACCTTATTGTAGTGTGGATTTGCTTCAATATGCATGTGTGTATGTTCTAGTAAATGTAGTTTACGACACCTACTATTAACAATGCAGAGTTATACAACAAAGGTTTCTTATCCTGAAATGTTAGGAAGGAGTACTCTAACAAGTTAGCTAAAGGTTCCTATGGTTGGATTTATTAAAATATGAATATAGATATAAAAAAATTTAGCCTTGCTTTCAAAACTAGTATTTTGAAGAAGACTATGTGAGCCTCTTAACAAGAAAGAACCTTCGGGGTTTAAGTTTCTCCATGCAACAAATAATTCGAAAGAAAGTCCCAAAAATTTCAGCATTTTCTTTTTTCTAAGAGTTATTTCCCCCTCCTTTACAGCTCCAGTAGTTATGGTAGTAGTTTACGCCGGTATGAAAAATCAATGAAATAGATAGAAAGTCCCTTCAGTCACCGTTTGGCCTTGGCAAGACTCGGAGTTGGAACATGCACGAGCTCGCGGTGTTTCACATTTGTCATTGAAAGCAAAAAAAAAGCCAGTGAACTGGTGGTGTCTGTTCCTCGAGACTGTTGCTGCAATAAACAGAAAAGGGAGACCAAGAATTTGGCTGACAGCTTCCTGACAGCAGCAGGTGCTGAAGTTGGTAATGTCCAAAACTGTCCTTTCAGGAAAGGTTCACATGACCGCCTGCCTGCCTGCCTGCGCGCAGCACCAGCACCAGCACCAGCTACACCACCACCATTTGTCTAAGTTATTAGCTATATAGAAACTGCCTCCGGCGGGTATAGTATCCCCGGCGTAGCCTGCCGGCAAGATCAAAGAATCTGGACTGACCAGCTTCGCTTCCACCAAGTGGGAAATTGCGGGAATCAGTCAGTCGATCGACTGAGTAATAAGTGCAGAATAATCCCCAACAGAACTCACACTTTTAATTTCCTTACGCCGCATGATCGATCAGATCGAAGTCCCCGCCCGCCGGGTTCAGCAGGCCGGTCATTGAATTGAAGGAAACCGGCACACACTTCATTCTTTAATTACGTACAAGCTACAGACTTGAATTGTGCGCGCGTGGGATTAGTCAATGGTCCGGACATGGGTTAAGTTGTCGCTGTGAATGATTTCAATTCCGCAGCTTGATTTCAGCTTACTCTACGATCTCCAGAGATTTTGATTTGAGTTGCCTGATGGATGGATAGTACTGACTGTAGAAACTTGCACCGGACTAGCTAGTACTACTACGACAACAGGGGCAATTGCGGCCATTTTCAAGTGGTTGTTGAGAGAGATGCCAAAAATGGGAATATCCGGCGTGCTTGAGAGTCGTAGTCTGTGTTGTGAAAGTCGGGGGGGATTGTGACTAGCCTTAGCAGTAGTGGCATCTCCCCTGCGAAGCTCCATGTTTGCTTGAGGTGCACGTTCGTGGTGCCCACGGAAGAGACAACGAAGCGAGCCTTCTTGAAAAATGGACAAAAAATGATGAAGTCAAATTCTCAACGGACGATGAGTTTCAATGGCCACTAATTATCGGGTAGACAAGCCTGTTACCACCCCGATTTGGAATATGAATATCTTGGGGCCAATTAGAAGAGGGGAACATGTTTTTTCACAGGTGTGCGCTTGTTTCACAAATCAAACCCAAGTGGAATTATAATTTTCTGATTAAAATTGTAATTTTTGTGAATTTTTGAAGTGGTTAGCCTTGAAATTACAAAACTGCCCATAAAGTGGAGTCATAAACACCCCATAAACATCCCATAACTACCCTGTGGTCCATGTATCTATTGGCACTTAAGTTCCCACCAATCAAGGATTGACACGTTACCCATTTTGGCATTAATTTGCTAATTTTGTCAGAACAAACAAACAAAAACAAACAAACAACCTAACTTAAAGGTATGGATATTGGTTTTTAAAATTAACTCTAGTCTAATAGAACCTCTCTAAAGTAATTAGGCCAAGATTGGACTGATTATATTACATTTATAAGAGAGGTTATTACATTAGGGAAGGTCATAATTGCATGAAATCAATGATGTTTGTATGCGGACCAAGTCAAGACCAGATAATCAATATTAATACCTTGGAGTTGCATGATACTGTAGAACTTGCATTGGACTAATAATATGATAGGTGGCAATGTGGCCATTTTCAATGATGGTTATTGAGAGATACCAAAAATGAAATATCTATGAAAATCTTACAATAGTCTTAGATTGTGACTAGTAGTAGTTGTGTCATCTCCCTCCCCTACTTCTATGTTTGCTTGTGTTGCATGTTCATGGCATAGAGACAACTAACTTACCATCAACTGGGGATGCACCATACAACACCTTGTACAATATCCATAGAGGTGAGAGAGCAAGTTGGGAAAAGCAAGCCTTCTTGAAAATGGGAAAACTGAAGTCAAATTTTCATTGGATGATTTGCAATGGACATGCATTGAATTTTAGAGTTTTGTACAATTAATATTGGTTTTTGATATTAATCAAATAAGAATGGGTTTTCTTTTAAGATTGCATACTATATTGTATTGAATACATACTTGCATACATTACATGTTTTTTTGCTACTCTGGAGGGCCGTGAGTTCCCATCTCAAAACCCGCCCAAACCCGCCGTTCGCAAGCTGTGATGACCTGGCCAAGAAACTACCAGATCACTTTTTTTGAAAAATTAAATTAAAAAAATTAAAAAAATTAGATTTTGTTTTTCATTTTAAGGATTTTAAATTTTTATTTTTTGAAAATAAATAAATCTAACATTGGCATTCAATGAGACTGGGGGGAACAGAGTTGAAAACAGGCTTGAAACGGCCCTCCAGCCCCCTGGATCTCATCTAATGATTTCAAAAGAGGCTATTGATTCTTGACAAGTATCTCTAGTGTATTTCAATGAATTGATGCAACAATAGCAAAGCTAAATATGTCTTCAAAATCACACCTAAAATTCTTTATTATTACACCCTCTTTGTATAAGTATGACCAATAGAAAGGAGGTTTTAGGGCACCACATTGCATTACTGGAGCTTGGTGCCCTCAAGATGACCTTTCTACTAGCACATTATATTTAAAATATGTCCTTGAGTGAGTGGACAACTTTCATATCTCATGTCATAGAATTTTCTTATTCTAATTATTTTAATGCCTATTCATAAAATAATCCTAAAGTTGCTTTACACTTGGGCCAAGTCAAGAAAATCAAAATTTTGGGAGTTTCTCATTGGGTAGGAGTTTGAAAAAGATTCAATTTAACCAACAAAAGTGCTCCACTTAAATGTTTTGATTTTCTTGACTTGGTACCAAGTGTAAAGTGTCTCTAAGTGAGCATATTCACCGGACTACTATGACAACAAGTCAATGGGGCCATGTTCATTAGTTATTAAAAGATCCTAGAAATGGAATATTCATGAAAGTCATAGTTTGGTTTGCAAAGGGGGGATTGTAACTAACAATAATTGTGTCATCTTCCCTACCTCTTTGTTTGCTTGAGGTGCATGTTCATGGCAAAGAGACAACTAAGCATCAACTAGGGATGCACCATACAACACCTGTAGAGGTGAAAGCAAGCCTTCTTGAAAACAGACAAACTAAAGTCAAATTTTCAATGGACATGCATTGAATTTAGAGTTTTATACAAGTAATATAGTTTTTTTAAATTAATCCTGGTAGGATTGTTTTTTCTTTGAACATTGCTTACTATATTGTGTTGGTTACATACTTGTAAAATTTCAAAAGTAGAAGAACTTGTAAACAAACATTAGAGATCTTTGCAAGTCATCCAAAAGAGACTATAAATTCTTAATAAAACAATATATATTTTAATGAATCTATGTGAAAAAAACAAGGATTCAAAATCACACCTAAACCTTTTATTATTAAACTCTCTTTGTACAAGTACTACTAATAGAAAAGAGGTTTTAGGGCACCAAGTTATATAATTGGAGCTTTGTACCCTCAAGATGACCTTTCTACTAGCGCATAATATTTAAAATATGTCCGTGAGTGAGTAGACAATTTCTACATCTCATGTAATAGTTTATTTTATTTTATTGTAATGCCTATTTTAAAAGAATCCTAAAAGATGCATTGCACTTGGGCCAAGCCAAGAAAATCAATTTTTTTTGGAATTCTTAGTGGCCAAGAGTTTGAAAAAGGTCCAACTTGACTAATGAGAGTACTCCAAATGTTTGATTTTCCTTTCTTGGTCCCAAGTGTAAAGCATCTCCAAGTGGGCTAGAATGAACCACCCACTTGCTTGTTCCCTTGAAATCATTCCAAGGATGCATATAAAATAAAAGATCCCCTATTTTGTGCTTGATTAATATATCTTCCACACTTACTTTAGTAAATTTGGGGCCTCTGATTGCAAATATGAATTCAAAATATGCAAATTTTATACATAAAAAATTTCAGCGTTTTCCCTTTGGTACAAGCGAGGGTCAGCCCCCGAAAGTGAGCATATTCTCCATTTTCACGTATTACATAAATTAGTGTAAAATGTCAGGAAATATAGCGTGGGGGGCAACCAACCCAGAGGCGGCCCCCAATGAATGAGGGCAGAGGAAGGCCGCTGGGGAACCAGCGGCCTACATGAAGAACAACTCCGGGGGCAGGTAGCACGGCGGGCAGTGGATGAATGAAGAAAACAGACAAACATTCATCCACACCGACGTGTTTAATTAGACATGCAGAGGCAGAGAGGAGAGAGCGCAGTCAAGGCATTCCGCACCACAACGCCACTGGAGTGCTGTCTTCTACGCTCGGGGCTCCATCTCCCGTGCGCTCACTCACTCTCAGTGTTGCCGCGCTTGCCTGCCGCTCCAGCTAGCTTCTTCTTCATATTCGCATTCAGCTTCAGCTTCAGGTTTCCAATATTCACATTCAACGAACAATCATGGCAGTCCGTCGTGGAGCCGCCGTTGCTGCGCTTCTTCTGCAGGTGATGCCCGTTCTGGTGATGCAGCTCATTTCCGCCGTGGAGGCTTTCGCGCCTTCGAGCTGGAATGCCGCGCATGCCACTTACTATGGCGGAGCTGACGCTTCCGGAACTCAAGGTGCGTGTCTTGTAGCTATTGCTCACGCACTTCCAAGCAAATGTTGAGACGACGTGCTTTGCTTGGATTTATGAATATGTAGAGCGAGGGAGCTAGGTAACTTGAGAATTTAATATTTAATGTGCGTGATCGTGCTTGGTGTGCACGTCCATCGTCTTGTAGAATCGGCCGTGTTGCTACAATTGTGGAGGGGAATTTATTGGCGCTTAACTGCGCTTAACTGCGCTTAACTGTGCAACTGATGAATTGTTGAGTGTGCGCTATGGTGCACTCTGCTCAATGCCGTGCGTTGTGTGTGTGTGTGTGTGTGTGCTGTTTGCCTCTCTAAATTCAAGCTATAAAACCGCCTTAATTTAAAGTTTAGCGAGTAGATTATGTCACGCTTGAAATTCTGTGATTGTATGTGCTATTTTGCAAAGTGTCTCGTAGTTGTACAAGTCTTGGTTCATTGTTAACTCCGTGGATCTCCCGCCGTAGTTTACTACGTAGTCTGTATCAATGCTTGCACTTCTGCGGTTGGCAATGTTTGGTAATTCGGAACGCTAAATCGTTAGAGACAAACAGGTGAAACAAATTTCTAAGCATCCTAATTGCTTAGTTTGTGACGTAAAGTACTCTGGCCGTAGAATTTTAAATATCTGCGCTTAATTTCGGTGCTGAGTTTTCCGCACTCTGTTTTTAAATCGTGGTGAGCATATGCGAGTGTTTGTGCCATGTCCAGGAATTCGACGACACATGTTTAAGTTTCTTTCTGCTGGTCGTCTCTGCCATGTCAGTGACTTTGCTGATATTAATTGTATGTATTTGACGGGATAATGAATGATGATGCAGGCGGAGCGTGCGGATTCGGGAACCTGTACAGCACAGGCTATGGCACTAATACCGCAGCTCTCAGTCAAGCTCTCTTCAACTCCGGCCTCACCTGCGGAGCTTGCTTTGAGCTTGCATGCGACGCCAGCGGCTCCAAGTACTGCGCAGGCGCGCCCACTGTGGTCGTCACTGCCACGAACTTTTGTCCTTCTGGTTCCGACGGCGGCTGGTGTGACTCCCCGAAGCAGCATTTCGACCTCGCCCTCCCCGTCTTCGACCAGATCGCTGAGGAAGTGGGCGGAGTCATTCCTGTCAAATACAGAAGGTATTTAAACGTTGTGTTCCTTACTTTTACCTCTACCAAATCCTTCGATCTTGAGTCGAATGCCCGAATAATTTGTTGATGATTGATCCATGTCGCCTTTCCTACAGGGTGGCGTGCCAGAAGACTGGCGGCATTCGCTTCACCATAAACGGCAATCCCTTCTTCATTCTGGTTCTTGTGACGAACGTGGCGGGCGCCGGCGACGTGCAGCAGCTCTCCATCAAGGGTGACGGCACGGATTGGTACGCCATGAAACGCAACTGGGGTCAGCAGTGGCAGTTCTCCGACAACAGCGCCCTCGTGGGACAAGCACTCTCCTTCAAAGTCGTCACGAGCGATGGCGCAACGTCGGTATCCATGGACGCCGCTCCTGCGAACTGGAAGTTCTCTCAGACTTTCGAAGGCTCCAATTTCTGATACGGCCTCCAGGCCACGTCATTAGCAGCTCCCAATAATCGCATCCATCTGGAGTATTGAGTCATCTCTCTGCCTTTAGACTGTTCAAGGATGTCGTCGTCAAATATTATTAGATGTGCAGTGGAATGGAGTGCAAAGGTTGTCGAGGTGTTTCTGCTGTGCCAGTCGTTTTGCATCACCCGCTCCTTGAATGTATTTTAACTATCTCCTCATTCAGCTGACAAGTGGATTTAGAAGCTTGTTTCCCAGAAGCTGTGACCAGCCTCAATTTGTAACTCTGTTGAGAACTGCTTATGGTCTTCGTGAAAAGCAGAATCCCTATCGACGAGTGCAGAGGTGGACTGTGGACTCATTTGTGTCGACCACCCGCGCTATGACCTCTCTTTCCAATAAAATCGTACGCAGTGCATAAGCATGCTGATGTGTCGTTACTTTCAAACTCCGCTAGTTCGCTGGCTTTCTTTTTGTACAGTACATTACATTGGTTGTTCGCAAACAAACTCTGGATTTGCTCTCGATTTCTAGAATAAGAAGAGTAGATCTCTGGTACAATGCCTATCAATGCCTTCCACTGTCGTCGTTGTTTGGCAATGTCTTTCAAGGTAAAAAGTCCTCACGAATATTTTCACCGCAAAGCAATATCAAGAGAAAGCATACGAAGAATTAGAAAAATAATACATACCAAGCCATCAATTAATTCCCAGTAGATAAGTGCTCAGATATCTGCTCCTATATGTTCTAGCTTCCGAAAGAGCAAATGAATCCCAAAGTCCATACACTTCGCGAACACAACGAAATCAACACTCCATTGGGAGCTAATTGTAGCTCATTATTTTGGCAAATTTTTTATTAAATCCAAATAGTCGAATGTTTTACTCAAACTCTAAGAACCCCTTCACACAGCTTGTATTTTGGCTTCTAGCTACGTATGATGTTAGGCTCTTATAATAATGACCATTTTCAGCAGTAAAATCTTCACAACAGCTACTTCTTTCCAGAATGACCAGAACAACTCCACGGCTATAATTTCACTCACCCCATACCTCTGTCTGTCTCCTTCTGACCTTCAATTGCAGCATCACAATCCCTTTTCTCTCACACTTTTTGAAGTTCGAAGAATTGGAGCTTCTTTTTCACTCTTACACCAACCCTGACGACCATCATCACCATCACCATCACCATGACTCCAAGGGACCGGTCTGTCAACCACGTTACAACGTGGTGTGCACTATGCTGAACCCCAAGCTTATGCCCCATTTGCACTGCCTCGGGCTCGGGAATGGTACCGTATATGCATGTACTGACCATACGGTATCTACCCACCAAGGAAGGGAGCTTTGGAAACGAAGCAGGTACCGTACTGCCGCTCATCATGAAATGGAATCTGAACAGCCAGGCAGGCAAGCAAGCAGGAAAGTTTTGTGTCAGTTGGGACTCGGGAGGTTTGTCAGGGTTTCCAGTTGCTCCGTGTCGGCCGGGCTTAAGCTTCACTCTGACAACACACAGCACCTCTCTTCCCTGCTTCTCCAGTTCTCCGTCGCGACGACGGCGACGAAGGTAGATTGTGATGAAATCAACCGTGAGCGAATTCCCTCGAAATTTAGGAAAGGTTGTCACTGTAGAATGTCAATGAAAATTTTCGTATTTTAGGGCACTCCTGGAACGATAAGAAATCGCGGTCAGTCTTTAGTAGTTTGTCTTTCTATGATGAATGATTGAATGAATGCACAGTCAATACATTTTGGCGGAATTGGGTGCACAGCAACCTGCGTTGCCTTCAAAGTGTAGCAGGTTTTGATACAAAATCATTAGTCTTCTCTTTAGAAAATGTGACATTGTGTATCCAAGAAATTAGAAAATGGGCTGTAGATCTTCACGTTCATTGGCAAGGAAAGTGTTGAATCTGCTACTGACACTAGAACGGTATTTTGTGGTGAATTGATTAAGAAAACGATCTGAGTCTTCTCGAGGACACTCGTGTTTCTTTGAGATCATCTTTTCTAATTTCCTTCACACTCGTATTTCTGTGACGGATATGATCGGATAGTTTTCAGGGCTTCCTACAAGCCTACATAGTCCAACGTTGATTTACAATTTGAAGGCCCTACGTTACATAATAGCCCGGTATATCAACAAACATTTAAATTGATACGGCCAACGAGTGCACCCTCCATATAATCACGTGAATTTGAGCACATATACGGTCTCGGTTTGCGACATTAAAGAGGTCTGTGTGTACGTATTCCTGGAGCAGGTCGCCTTATCCGGCCTGGTTGATGATTGTAAAACTTCCCAGCTGTTGGGTGGGCTTGGATGCTGATCATTTCGCAAACTGCTCAAGATGGGCAACGGTGGGATTTTGTGCAGAGTGGTGTTCATGTGCAGGGCACTGGTGCACTGCTGTAGCCTGGCAAGAACTCACTTATTGTTATCCATGGTGGTACTTGTACGATAAGCCTTGTCCACTGATTTGTCCTACTAGTGTGTAACACTAATCTACCAAAGTCGCACTATTATAAATTAGTGTATGTTGAAAATATTACTATTGAAAAGTAAAAATTTATCATTACAGTAGTGACAATAATTTCGTGGGTGACACAAATTTGCACCCTCAATAATAGAATAAATCAGGCTAGTAGTGAGAGTGTCTGACTGGAAAATGCCAAGAATGGATCTTTGTAGAACGCATGAGAGGGTGGTGTTTTGCACTTGACTAATTAACCTGCACGAAAGCTCTATTTTGTTTTTGACTCCTTGGTGGTGAGCACTATTACCAGTAATTCAGAAATTGCATTTGGAGGTTTGGCATTGTAGCTTTTGATTGAAAGACACCGTAAGGGATTGACGGACAGAGATTTGTAGGAGTGACGGAATGTAAAATGGAATGAAAAGTCACGCCATGTAGTTGAAATTGGTGTAAGCATTCTTGAGTGACGTTGACGGAAGATAACTTCACTCACTGGGTGACATATTGTATGTTGAAATGTAAAGCCACCGCATGCAATTGAAAACAGCGTAAGCCTGGACAGCGTTTACAAGTGATGCTTACCAAGTATAACTTCACTCACAAGAATGTCACAAGAGAAATTGGAGTGTGAGTCACTACAAGTTGAAACTGGTGTGCGCCACGCCTTGAGAGCCAGCCAAGTGGTGCAATTTCCTCAAATTTTCGCGTTGGATCAGTCACTCCAACTAGTGGCACCACCAATGCCAGGCAATTGAGGCCAGGGTGCTATCTCGCACAGTTGCCTTACACTGGTGAAGCCACGAGATCAGGAATGGCTTACCCTCACATTGGTGCTGTAAAGCCTCTGGAGAAGTCAAATGAGAAACAAATGAAACAAAAGAGAGGAACCATTAGCTGTAAAAATGTTTGCCAAAATTTGACAGATAGGCACCACCACAATCTCCTTATCTCAATTGGAAAAATCTGCGAGCTGATGAGTAATCTAAAAAATGTTGATGTTGAGTTCTGTCAAAGAAAGAAATTTGAAAATGGAGTCTGGCTTAGCAATCCTTTAGCCGTTTCATTAAGCCGTCGAAGCTCTTGTACGTGGGGTTCGTCTGCGTCAACAGGAATTATTGTCGCAAGCTCCCCTTGATCCAGTTGGTCCACCACTCTGTTGGCAGCTTCAAGTCCCGTCACAAAGGCTTTCTCCTGTCCCATCCAAACATCCGGCATGTTTATATTGATTGGTAGGTAAGAGTTTCTTGAGTATTCCTACAAATACAGCAATTCTGGAAAGAGTCCCTTAACCCTTGTATGGTGTTATATTAGGATTCTAACCCTTTTATGGTGTCATATTTGAACATGATGAGGTTTAGATCCTAATATGATATCCAAAAGGAAGTTGCTAATTGTTGAATTATCAAGCCAATGGTGTATGTCTTACCATATTTTAGTACATGTATCATATTCTAGACGTTTAAGGTTTAAATGATAGTTGTATAATACCTGAGACCATGAGCCGTGCCGATTCACAATCCAGTCCCCTGCCATGAAAACATTAGGAAAGCTTGTCGTCCCACGCATCATATACTGATAGGACCCTGCATTAGGAGCCCAGAGTCAGTTAGAAAGTACCCTCTGTTGTTTATATAGCAAAGTATGAAGAGAGAGTTAGGGCAGATTATCTAAATCCCATAAATAACTTTGGCAAGAGTATTTGGTTCTCATAGTACGAGTTGCTGGGGACAGGAATAGTGTAGAGGGTCCGCTGTGCAAAGCTGGCATTCTATAGGGTATTGAAGATGGCAAGAAGTTCTATACAAAGTATAGAAGACCCTGGTGAATTTATAAAAACTCATGGTCAATGAGATCAACCCCCACGGAACCCCTTTTTGGTAAATATTTGATTGGACCCCAGGAGGGATGGCCTGAATGCCCATGTGACCATTCTGGCCTCATCACAAACCCTACTTGTGTTCCTCCTCTTGATCCTCTTTAGTACATACTAGCCATGTTGGAGAACAACTTAAATGATATAAAGGAGCTTCTGGTGGAAAAAGGAAGGAATTCAAAAATTATGTCCAAATGGGTGTCACAAATTTATCATCTCAAATGAAGCTTCTAACTAACCAGTGTCGGTCTCACGACTTGGTGTTCACAATGGACTCCATCACTCTACCTGGGAAGAAGTGTGTTACAGCTTTGGGGAAGCGGACAACGGCTTGATCAATCACGTTCGCATTGCCAAACTTGGGAATGCATATGGCAAGATAATCCTGAACCTTCTTCACGATCTGGTCATTACTTAAGGGTAAGAACTGGTTTGCATGATACTGCCACAAAGTCACACACTCATGATCAGTGCATAATCGTCAAGGCATAAGAGAGAGAAAAGACACATAAAGAAGAATAGAACCACTTGGGAAATATCGAGTCAGTAGAACACCAGACTATATCAGAGACCACATGGTCCTGCACTAAGGTCATGAGAAATCGGTTCGTACATGAAAACGACTAAAATATGTGTATTTTATGACGCATTCTAGAGTCATGATTCTCCATAGGCAACAGCTAGTCTTCAACAGTAAAATAACCTCTTAAGAAATCACCAAAGCAAAAAGAATGCGATGATTGACATGAAAACAAAAGGTTTCAGAGATTTAGAGCAGAATGACTTACAAAGTCAGCTTCAACCACAGTGCCAGGTTCGTCTTTGTACTCATCGTGTAATTCGTTCAGGTTAAAGAACGTCCATCCAGTCGTAGTATCAAATCCAAAGCACGCATTGCTGGGCATAGGAATAGGGACCTGTTTTCAAAAACGCAAAATTTACCATCAAGCTCATGCCCAAGAAAGGAATATAAGTAGGTTTGGGAGTCAGCATGATTCTTTGTACGCCAAGAGCGAAAGATGTCCAGTGTACCTTGCGATCAAGCCAGAGCCGTACAGCTAATATGTCAACACCACCAAGATTGGCGGTGTTGACAAACTCTTCTCTGGTCCGCAATACTTTACTGCAAAGAAGTACAGGATCGGCTCACTTAGTAAAATACATCCCATCCTCAGATGTACATCTACACAAAAATGAATGGCGATCCTTTGACTGTTTCCAAGCACAAAAATTCGGAAACTCCAAAGGAGATAGCCAGGTTGGTTCCTGTCACAATGTGCTAAAGCAAACACATACAAAATGAATTCGTGATTCAGATGGATTCCCGTGAAGGTTCAACACTATATGATTACCTGTTTGGGACGATTTTCTGCATTGCAGAGATACCAACGGAGAATATAACAGCATCGGCAGGGAAATGCTCCTCACCGCAAAGAACCCCCGTCACAGAGCCTGTGGCTTCATCGAGCACTAGATCAGTGACCCGTTTTTTGGAGAGGAAACGGCACCCAGTTTCTTGCATAGATGCTACCCACGGCCTAAATATCATCTCGCCCACAGTTCCACGGCACCACACGACATCGAAATCTGGCTGCACAGGCACACTGCTGTTGTCTTGAGTACGAAGAGCGCTTGGTTACATTTACGAAGGGTAAGGCTATGTCTACCGATATCGAGGTCAAAAATTAAGAACAAGAGGAATACAAGAGGAATAAGCTCCTAAAGGACCAAGGAATAATGGTTTTCAAATGACCAATTACATTGATCATATAGTTCATATGGGGCCGAATTCTATCTCACCAGAATCAGTGGAGAACATCGCATGTGTTGATCGATAAGTAAATAAAATTGGGCAAAAGAAAGTCCTCACATGACCTGCTCCAAATGGCTCAAAAAAAGAAATTTGGGCCTCTAGGCCCTTCATGGGTAAAGGCATCCTAAAACTATGCGCACAGTACCAAAGTCTTCCAAGTTGTAGATCAAATTTGTACAGAGTGATCCCTCAATTACATTATAAAACTTATGGAACGCACCTGGTGGGCTAAGATAAAGTAGTAGAGCATGCCCAGACAAGCGGCAGCACTACAAAGCTCGCCCGGAGCAAAGAGGCCCACTAATAGCATGGGGTTGAATGCATCCTTGTACACACGCTCTGAGCAGCCATATTCCCGGAAAAGCTCCCGTGCACTTCCTGCCAGGTCCCACTAAGATCTCAGCAAACCTGCAAGTCTCATGGAGCTCGCGTGGACGGAAAGAGTTACATTTAATGAGGAGAAAATGAAGGATCTTGGGAGTAGAAGGTTATATACTTGAGTCGTAGTCTTCCCAAGCTCGGTGACTGTTGTCGAAATCAATCACTGCCACACAACATCGCCGTATGTTCAGAAGCCAAAGTGACCAGAAAGCAGGCTCCCAGATAGTCAACATGAACAGTATATGCACTTATCAGGGGATGTGATTGACAATTGTGTCCAGATGCAGCAAAGCTAGAGTTTACGCATTCCAGAGAACGCTGGTATTTTAAGCACAAGACTACGAACGACATTTCTCACTATCGGTTGGACATAAAAATAAGCAGTCAAGGTGTCACCTGCATACATGAGACGTATGGCAGTCATGCGGTCTAATAATGGCAACCGTTTGAACTGCAATCACAACCAAAGAATCGAAGATCTGTAAGGGGCAAGAAGAAATCACATATCACTTCTACTGGTGTCATCGAAACTGAAACTGTTGGATAGAATCAAAGATGGAAGATTAGAGAGGTAGGTTCTCATAACGACGACAGAGGTTGCATACCTGCGTGTAGACAAAAGTACCCAGGGGACTCGGTAAGAGAGGCATGTCCTGAAATATTGGCGATTCTACCTGCAGATGTCCATATAAGATCATGGACAATGTGGTTCCTACATCAGAAAAACAGATCATCACAGGACAACCAATCTAACTAGCATATCAATCCAACAGCAATTATCAAGATAATCCCTAAAAGACCTAGAATTCGTGAATTTTCTTAAATCTCCAATTCAATTGATGATATTGTGAAAAAAAATTAATTCAGGTGGAGCCAAATTTTGTCAGTGGAGAACATTATATGAGTTGGTCATACATAAGTAAAATTGGAAATAAGAAAGTCCCCAAATAACCTACTCAAAAATGCTAAAATAACATGAGACCCAATCTGGGCTTCTTGATCTTTCACGGGTTAAAATCATATAAGGACTTTACAGTTGCTGTACATCATGCTCACCTCTAAACCAGCAGGAGAGAATTGCGCAGACTTTGTCCATTTCGTAAACGGTTGTAATCCCAACTCATCTACAAGAGAAAATATATTCTTGTACGGATACCAAAATCCTGCAAAACGACCACACACAGCATCAACGAAAAAAATCATATTCAAAAACAAAAAAGCATCCTCAAAATTCCCACAAATGTAGAAATTCACGTCAAAGAAGGAAGAATTCGAACACTCATGGTACCATGAATGCCGACCTCGACTGAACGACCACCACCCGTTTTCCATCCTGCAACAAGTCCTCCAGGCTGCGCTCCTGCCTCCAGTAGTGTAACATCGAACCCCTGAACACCAACAAACCTCCCAAGAAATTGAAATTCACCCTAAACCCTAAAATCCGAACCCGAAAGAACAGAACCCAACCTTAAAATCCTTGACCCAATGAGGAGAATCAGACCTGCTTGGTGAGATGGTGGGCAGCGCCCAATCCTGCCCATCCAGCTCCAACCACCACCACCTTCTTCCTTTCCTCCTCAAGCGAACCTCCCCCTTCTACCCCTGTTGCCCCTTCTGCTCTAATCACCAAGCTCCTGCTTCTTTCCCTTACAACTGATCTCAAATTCAAGTTCTTGCGATACGTTTGGTCGCCCATGAAAGCTCCCCGCACCAGCCCATTCTTGGAAGTATGCAATGTGGGTATCTGATTGCGCTGCGCTTGCAATGTCGTTGTGACCGCCATGTCTACGAACTCGTGGTTGAATCAGCATTAAATGCGGGATTCATGAGCTCCAATCTCGTGGAAACTTAGTATCCCCGAATTGGTATCCTCACTCTCAAGAGTACACAGAGATGAATGTGATGAATTGATGAGTCAGTGTCTTGAGAGATTGGACACGAATTGGAGAAAAGGTTTCACCAGTGGCCTCGAATTTGGGCTTTTCTGCGATAGTGGATGATGTGGGTCTGATTGGTAGTGAAAGGACGGGAGGAATGCAAAGGATTTGTAACACACGACGTGGGGAGATATATGGCCCAAGGATTTCAGTTGCATATGTGCATCGTCGATGGGGAGGCTGCTATGATTTGCAGGGAGAGGCCCACTGATGAGGCAGATGGAAAGGTGGGTGACGCTTTTGGGCTTTCCAAGTGTGCTCGACGAAGAGAACGAAGGTAAAGAGCAGCAATTGAGAGAGAGAGAGAGCGAGCTCTATTTTGGGATCCAATTCGGTTCTGTTGCATTAGAATGTTTTTCTTTCTTTTTTTTATTGCATTTGAGTGTGCAATTGGGGCTCAAAGTCATGGAACTGGGGATGAAAGGGTTGGAAAGTCATCATGTAATCCTCAAATGTCATGCTGGTCATTGTGGAAATCATCTTTTTTAGTAAAGTGTGAATCATTTCCTTTTCAAAAATAAAGAAGAACAGTCATTGAAGGTCAAATTATTGTGCAAGATCTCTCCTTTCTCATAGAAAATTCCAAGGGTGAACATTTGATAGAAGGATTCTCTGACATCCATTGGATACTTATAGGTTGCCATGTTGTTACAGGGTTAATGAATTCAATCTGTGAATACACTCATTTTTTCTTCAAAATTGAGTTGACCAAGATACATGTGAAATAAACCATGTTTTGCTATTATTTTGCAAAAAAGTAAATTGTGAATCTGATAATTGTATCTATGTGCGTAGTGACCAATCAATCTACAATGGGCTTCTTACCTTAATTCCAACCCTTTGGGTGTGCGTGGGTGAAAATTAAGGGCATGTTTACACTAGGTCTCACTAATAATGACAAGTAACTATGCAAGTGATGCCAATTCTACATACCTCAGTTAAGAGGGAGGCTCCGTAATTAAACAATATTAGAAGGATTGGATGAAAGTAACAAGTAGTTTGTGGATTTGTATTGTAAATCACTAGTAGAAAATCTGAAATTTCTGTCATTTTGGATGCATTGTTTTGGACAAAATCTAAACAAAAATCTGTTGTCCAAAACAACGCGTCCAAAATGACAGAAATTTCAGATTTTCTACTAGTGAATGTGTTAGAGGAAACATAACACTTTTGACATGGGGGCCCTTCTCTATAGTGTTACTTATTCACGTTACAGTTGGGAAATTATTCTTTCTTAGTGTCTCCCAATGCATGACCACCTTCCCTTCAAGATTTTCTATAGTGAAGTAAGGGTCCCCTTGCCTAGTGAGCTCAAGAATGTTATGAACATTCCCATTATTGAGACTTTTTCACGTCTTTCTTATCTTAATGCCTCAATGATCAAACATTAAAATTTTAAAGAATGGAGGAACACAAACATGTCTCAAGTATTATATACAAAGTATTTGTTTTTTTCATTCATCTCAATGTTTCGTGGATTCTTGTATTAGTTCTCTTGCACTTGAATGAATAGATTTTCAAAACTTTTGTGCCACCCACAATCAACATTGCCTAAAATTTGACACCCAAATTTGGACTCCCAAAGCATCACTTTTTCCTAGATATTGATTACAAAAGATGAACACGACATAAGGAGTCACAATATGGTAGGAGACTCAAATTCTACTTGGGCATTTTCAATCACCCCTATGAAAGTCGTAGAAATAGTGCATGCGGTTTCAGAAATAGATGAAACTTTTTGAGGTTAGAAAGCATCATCACATGAAAGTGGTTTCAAGATCAGAGGTAGGTAATGGGGTCTACTGTAATGTGTGATTATTGCTAATAATTGTGTTCTTAATTGTGTTAGGGTAAAATATACATTCATGTACTTGTGCAAGTTGAAATTTGATTAACAGACGTCAAAGACTTTAATAAAAACATGTTCCAAATCATTGGATGCATTAAGGACCTTTATGAGCATCTTTAGCTTTATATTTATCAATTTTTAGACTACCTTGCTCTATTCAAACACATTTTGGAATTGATGATTGCTCTAGTCTATGAGCATCAATAGTGACCTATGCACCTTTCACTTTGAAAAATCATATTTAATTCATTCTTAGTTTGAAATTTTTGATTAAAATTGCCACTCAAGTGTTTTTCATTTATCTTTCTAATTTAACAAAATATGTAAGAAATATGTGGATGGACAATTTTTTCTACAAAGGCCTCTTTATCTTTAGATGGGTGATTAATGAGCCTTTTACCTTAACAAAATCTTCATTCCTTTAGTTTTGTGAAGGTTTTGTGTAGAGTAATTAATCTCATTAGACAACTATAGCCTTTCTTTCCCACCTCCAAAGAAATTGTGCTTGGCTTAAAGGAAGAGTAACTATGCATTCTCCAAATTCATTGGAGCTTTCTTTGTTAGTAGACTTTCTAACTACTGTGACTCCCCCTAATGTAATCCAAACTTGAAAAATCTATACATGAGTGCCTACTCTTGTTTTCTAATACAAATTGGGACAATACTTTGAAAATTCATAACTTAAGCATATGATGTCCAAATATTGCATACTAAAGTGCATTGGAATCCTTTTTCAATTGTCAGTAAGATCCAATAAAAATAATTTATGTTTAACCCTTGAACGTCGACACGGACACCAAATGTCCGATGGATGACAAGGAATCTTTGAGTGTAGGACAAAAATGCAACTATTCATCTTTGGAATTGGGTTTGGAAAGGAAAGATCTCCTACAGTACTTTGACTCCCAATAGGTACTTTTGCTATTTCTTTGACCAATGATTCACACGGTAATACAAAAGGATGATTTTGAGCATCACCCCTTCGATGTTCAAGGGTTAATAATAGTAAATATACTCTATTATAAGTAGTGTCGATTATAGATTTAATGCCATGTAGAGCGGTCAAGAACACATTTCTGAAATCGCCTCACCTTGACACCAATTCAGCACAAAGGTATTTATCATCCAAATCAGTGTTCATTCAGTGCAGAGTTCATCCAATTCAGTACAGAGTTCATCCCGTTGCGTGGCCGCATAGGTGAAGGCCTGAACGTCCTTGAGACGCCAAGCTACAGCAAGCCCACAAGCCATCTCCGCGACCGATCTCCGCTGCAGCAGAATCAGAAATCGTGAGTATTCATTTCCTATCCCCTCTCCAATTTCTTCAGACATTGCCGCCACTCTCTCCAATTCAAGTTTTCCGGTTTAGAACATACCCCAATTGCAAACCATGTCCCCCTCACAACATGTAATCAGTCAAAACGGAGCTTCCGACCCCTTAGTCAGAAAACAGAGCTTTCAATTCCCAGAAACGCACTTTTCTCATTAAATCGATTGGATTTTGCAGATGGCTTATGGAATTCGTACCGCGGGCTTGCTCCTTCTGCTCCTGCTCATGTTGGCAGGAGTGATTGATGCATCCGTTGGTCGTGTGGGGTTGAAGAAGAGACGATGGGACTTGCAAGGATTGAGAAAGACGAGCGCTGCGTCACAAGTGCGAGGGAAGGAGGTTGTGGGCGGAGGGCAAGATGTGGCGTTGTCGAATTACTTGGACGCGCAGTACTTTGGTGTGATTGAGATCGGGTCGCCCAAGCAGGAGTTTACTGTTATCTTTGATACGGGGAGTGCTAATTTGTGGGTGCCGTCGTCGAAGTGCCACCTTTCGGTATGTAACCTGTTCTTTCCTTTTTCGAAGATTTGACCTTAATTTTGATGTTGTATTTTCAAATTTGATTTGATTTGACGTGTTTTATGAGCCAGGTTGTATGAAATGTCCTTCCCAGTGCCTGGTGGACGGATTGTTAACGCGCTTGCTGAGTTTATTCACGTGTTTACCGTTGTTTGGAAGTCATTTGATTTAAGATTCTGTGGGGAATGGTGCAGTTGGCCTGTCTCTTCCACCGAAGGTATAGAGCAAGCAAGTCGTCCACGTATAAGGAAGATGGTATGTTCTTCAATTTCAAATTTCAAATTTGAATTCAAATTTTATTGATACTGAGCTGCACCTAAATTTTATTGATTGCTTGTATTCGTGTTAACCCCTAACTGTCTAAATGAACAAAGGTTGCCGCTTCTGGATCCATAAGAGTTCAAATAAATCAGTTACGAAGCTTTTAGTAAGGTAAGAAATGAACCAATTAGAGGTCGCTTCTCTTGTTTCAAAGGATAAATACATGCAATAATTGAAGAAGAAATCATACCCTACATTTTCTAACATTAGAAGTATGTTTTGAAAGGTGCTATATTCAATTACATTCTTAAGTGTATCTAGTATGGGTTTCAGTGTGTGGTGGTTGGAATTGTAGGCACGTCTTTTGCCATTCAATATGGCACTGGATCCATGGAAGGGTTTTTGAGCGTCGATGATGTCACCCTCGGGGATCTCACTGTCAAGGAACAGGTACGGTATATCGTTTTTTGCAAATCTCTCGTGCTCATAACATGCTTATCATCGTCTCTGATGGAGCTGTTCCAGTGTAATTACAACTTTCATTACGTGGTTTTCTTGGAAATTCAAGCTAAGCTTCAAGTGTTGGCTTGGTTGCTTTAGAAAGTGAAGAATGGTAGAGTGTAGAAATTTCTCTGAATGGATTACTTATTCTGGGGTAAAAGCAGAAGATGATCAACCTTAACTCTAAATTTTCCCTAGCTGAAAATAGAAGAATAATTTGGAAACTAATAGTCGATTGTAGTAACTTTCAAAACATATTCTTTTGTTAACAAGTGTAGGGTATGATTTCCTCTTTTCATTGCTACCTTTCTATCAAGATTCCTAAAAGACTCCTTTCAACTTCTGTAGATATGAAAGTAGACACTTTTGTCCATTTGGTCACTTGGGGTTAACTGATTCTGATCCAGAGATAGAGATAACAGCTCTGACTGCAACTTTGGACTTCGTCATTACCATCACGATTGTTTCTCGTTTATAAGTTGCTTTCATTATCATGATGGTGTTTCTTGGAATGTAAGCAAACAATTTTGATAAGATATTGTATCTTGAATTTTGGCACAGGTGTTTGCTGAAGCAACCAAGGAGCCTGGTGTCATTTTTCTGGCAGCTAAATTTGATGGTATCCTTGGCTTGGGCTTCAAGGAGATTTCTGTCAATCGTGTGGATCCTGTGTGGTAAGCCAACATGGATCACTAAAATGATTTCCTTCGGCTATTGATTGTCATTCAGGTTGACTTTCTCTTATAATCTTGCGAAGTGCCGGGGACTACATTTTCCCATTCGTGAGATTAATTTTATTGACAAGATAACAGTACCATTTTTACAAATACAAGCAACATGGGAGATCATACATTGGGAAGGTGTCTGATTTTAGTGGTAGTAAAGATGTGACCAATTTGGGGGTCCTCGTCAACAGATATCTAATTCTCTGTAACTGGTTTGAGTATCAAGTGTTCAAATCTTGCTGGTGGCATGTGCTTAGGTACAACATGTTGAACCAAAAGTTGGTCCAAGAACCCGTGTTTTCGTTTTGGTTAAACCGGGACACCTCTGAAGGGGCGAAAGGAGGAGAGCTGGTCTTAGGTGGAGTGGACCCGGATCACTTCAAGGGCGAACATACTTATACTCCTGTGACTCGCAAGGGGTACTGGCAGGTGCAGGATATGGGATCGCTTTGCTCTATATTATATGTCCGTCAGTTATATAACTGGAAGCCAAAGAAAGCTCTAAGCTAACTATCACAGATTGTTTGATAATAAAATCTTACACAGCAAAGCTGCTGATATGACCAGTTACAAAAGGCTGTACTGGTCCTCTAATATTTTTCGTGCCAATGAATTGGTTATGTCCTTAAAATCAATCCGTCTTGCTCTGCTTGGTGCAGTTCGACATGGGCGATGTGCTTGTAGATGGACAAAGCACAGGTTAGTCTTTCTTTGAGCTGATCTTGTGGTATTGATTCTAACACAGCTCTGATCCTCATTCAAGGCTCTGATGCACTTGATCTCTGTTGTGTAAACGAGTGGGCAAAACGATTTATTGAGAATTCAATTTCGGGTTTAGAATAACATTCATTATTCTCATTTTGTGTAAGAAGAGCGAAGGGTATACATTTAACCTTTATTCCCGCTGAGAAAGGGTATCTTTCATCTGTCTCTTCACAGGGTTCTGTGCTGGAGGGTGTGCTGCGATTGCAGATTCTGGAACTTCTCTGCTGGCTGGCCCCTTGGTTAGTTTCTGGTTTCAGCCAAGCCATATGTAGCACCTGTGTTCTTCTTCTTTATCGCGAATGTAAAACAAAACGTTTGCTGTAAGAGCGAATAATGTACACTTTGATGTGCACTTTAAAGGTGGTTTAACTGACTGCTTTCAAACTATTTGAGTTGACTGTCTGACAGGGTATCGTAGCTGAGATCAATCATGCTATTGGAGCCACAGGTATCATCAGCGGGGAGTGCAAGTTGGTTGTTGAGCAATATGGCGACCTTATCATTCGGATGCTCATAGCCAAGGCAAGTTGTGTAATGACATTTGCACAATGCCATATTATTATCGGCTATGAAAGTCTGTCTTGTGTTTATGCCGATTGTGTCGGTTTTAGTTTGATGGAATGTGAACTACAATTGAGGACGTAACTCGATAATATGGATCTTTAGTAAACTTAGATTCTTTCTAGAACTTTCTGATAACATCATAAAGAGAATCTTCTCCACGAATCATGCTGTCTAAAAAAACTGGATACGTGCATCGTATCTATGTCTCTCAATTATTTATCTGCATGATCCTAGTGTCGCTCTTTCACTGATAGTTTTACCGAATTTCACCTCACAGCTGAACCCGTTCGAAATATGCTCCAAGGCTGGTGTATGCTTTTTGGAGGAGGGAGTGCAACGAAGGTTTATGCCAAGACTTTTATTCGCTTTTTGATTATTACTCAAATTTGTGCGACAGAAGTCTCCTAGAGTTCAAACAATTGCATGCACAAAACCGATCAGAAATATACAATGATCAACGTCAAGTGTAATGCTTATCAGCTTCACCTAGACTTTCGTGACTGGTTTTATAACTGCTTTGAATCTAAAGAATTGAATCCTTCTAACAGGGACCCAGGTATTGCCAGTGTGCTTGAGAAGCATGATGGTGTGTCTGATGAATTAGGCGGTGTCGTTCCTTGTGCGTTCTGCGAGATGGCTGTCATTTGGGCTCAGAATCAACTGAGGAAGAACAAGACTGAAGCGCAGATCAAAGAATATATGAACCAGGTGACAATCTCAAGTAGAAATTGAGAGAATTTTGTTTCGTTTTCACAAGTATTTTCTATGTGGAGTATTCTTTGAAGGTCAGAAAAGTATGCATATTGTCGTTCATTCCTTTTTCTATGATTGATTAATAATGGATAGCTTGTACTGCTTTGGAAATACCAGTGCACTTTGGTAGTGGAATCTTTTCGTTGAATATATCGTTTCTTTTTGCAGATTTGCGAACGTCTGCCCAGTCCAAATGGCGAATCTCTAGTGGATTGCAATTCTTTATCAGCATTGCCACCTGTTAGTTTCACCATTGCCGGCAAGGATTTCAAGCTCACTCCTGAGCAGGTATGCATCCGAGGCTTAGAGAGCTGATCATCGACACCTGAATGAGGCCTTTTTGAAAGAGTATGAAAATGATGCTTTAAATGCTCAGCGTCACACTTGGTGCTTAGGGGTTGCTGTTGTTGAAATGTGGTTGAAATATTTGTTGAAATAGAAGTTTCACTTCTGATTTGCTTGCTCAGAAATCCTTAGGAATTACAAATTTTTAAAACGTTCACTTGCCGGCATGCATAGGCATTCTGCCTTGTTCTATCGTTCTTTTTCTTTTTTCACAATGGCTACGAAATATAGTTTGTTGGTAAATTTTGTCTGCACATTGGTACAGTATATTTTGAAAGTGGGCGATGGTGATGAAGCACAATGCGTCAGTGGATTCCTCGGGCTTGATATTCCTCCTCCAGCGGGGCCTTTGTGGTATGTCTCGACTCCTTCTCTGGAACACATTTGTCTACCAACTAAAGAACGTTAATTTGGAGTTTAGAATGAACGCTATATCTTTCAATATTTTCATGAACATGCGAATGCCTACTAATCCACTCTACTCGGAACTGAAAAGGTGGAATGCGACTTCTGTCTTCTAGCCTAGGAATTGCTGTCATTTTAAACTTGAGCTGCGTCATTTGTGCATGAAAACAGGATTCTGGGAGACGTGTTTATGGGCGCTTACCACACGGTGTTCGACTTCGGGAATGAGCGACTGGGTTTTGCTTTGTCTGCGTAATTTCTGAATATTGTAGTTCGTTATGGTCAGTAACTGTTGGTACATACTGTATCTGGTTCCTGTAGTGTGAATTAATATCCCCACTCGGACCTTGTTTCCTCTATTTTAGTGTTGGAAGTTTTTCCAGTCAGGTCAAGGCTCATCCTTGTGACACTACCTTACTAAAATCACGTTTTTTAAAATGAAATGTAGATTGTACTTACATTTTGGAGACACTTAGGGCCTACCTTTGTAAGCACTTTTGTCAGTGAAAATTAACAAAATAAATATAGCAGAGCTTTTTCTTTGTAGGAGTTGGTCGTAAACTGTTGATCTTGTTTTGAACAGTTCAACTTTTCTTAAACCAAATTTGCAAAATCATGAAACGTTTTAATTTTTTTTCTTCTTTCAACCCGAAAAAGATATCGAGAAAGTGTCTGATCTTCAATGGGTTGCTTCGTCCCTGAGGGTTAAATGAAGTTGATGCTCCGTTAGGTGGAAATTGATAAAAAAAAAATTGGGAACTAGTGCTTTTCCTTCAATGTTCACAATCCCTCAAAAGACTTTGCAATGATACTAGGAGCATAGGAACGACTGTGTTGGCACCATGTGTTCCAAAGATTAATATTTAAAATCAAGTGCAAGATGAGAGAAGCGATTAAATTTTCTTGGATATTTCTTGAAGGACATCAAACCCTCTGTTCCTTTGCATACGATTCCAGATGACAAAAATGGCTCATCACTCACAAACAAACACCTACGCTATGAAAGTCTCTATCTCCTCTGTAGCACTGGCTCTCTTTCCAAGTATGTTTCTCAAACTCCCTCAATGCAAACGAAGCTAAAGTCCTTGACGAGCAAGAGTGCACATTAGGGGGGTATCAGTGCAAGTATTCGGTTCCAAAAATAGAGGCAATTCTAACCCTAGACTTGAAAACTCTACACAGAGGAAGTAATTTAGAGACAAGATTTGAGTATTATAAGAAATTTTCTCAGAGACAAATTCAGACAAACATAAGAAAATCGTGAGCTCAGACAGTCACCCTCTATTATCAACCATTTTGCATCTCAAGCAGTTGGCTCTGAAATTAAAACACACCAACTTCAGACTTAAGAGAGACTCTTCTTGCCTACACTTAAACTGACCTTGAACATCTTGGTGGCTGAGACCAAGATTGCTTCCCGTGGTAAAGCCTGAGAGTCTCTTGCACTGGGCTCCGGGGCATCCTGCAACGGGGTATAGAAAGGGGAAGGGAAGGAGCCGTTGCTTTCATCTGGAGACACGGAAAGCTTGTGCCGTAGCTCGGGCCATTCCTTCGTCACGTGTCTGAGAATATTGGCTTCTGCTCGGGACCCCGAGCTGGATTCTGTGCGTCCTGCGTTCCATGCAATCCAAAATTAACCCCTCAAGAATCGTGGTTTTGAAACTGACCAATTCAATTGATTCACACCCAAAGGGGAATATCTTAACCTTGAGAAAAAGATGATAAGATAACCCGGTGTTTCAGAATGTGCAAAGATGAGCTGGTACCAGTTAGTAGTGATATGATACACCCAAGCAAAACTCATCAGGGGAATATTTCAGCAAACCAAAAGAGAAAAGGACAACTAAATTGTTGGACTCACCTCCCGGGCTCTCTCTATAGCTTCTCGAGCCTCGAGAATCCAAACTTCTTGTCCCTGAATTTGCACTTCGAAGTTTCACATTTCCTTGAGTACCATCTTCCCAGACCGCCACTTTCTCATTCGGGGTGACAACGTTGGTATCAAGGTTACTTTTCTTCAGTGTTGGCCCCAACTTTTCCCCACCATTTTCATCTCCAGATGTGTCATCGGTACTGCTACTCTCTGACGTTTCCACCCAAAACTTCCCATTTGAATCCTTGTTTTCCACCCTGGCAGGGCTCTGGATTGGTGTGGAAAATGTCGTTGGAAACTCCTCAGGGGGGGATCCATTGAGCTCAGGCGACGCCAACTGACTGCAAGACTGATATGAGCTTTCAGGACATGAGCTCATCTCTCCTGAGGATCTGCTTGGACTGCGTTTGAAGTCATGATCCGAGGGAAGAGGAAGCACCGGAGATTGAGGGCTGCCGTCGCATTCTACTGCCGGTGAAACCTCTGTTATAATGCTCTTGTCTTGCACCAACAGAGACCTCTCGAGATCATGATTCCTGAGCTTTGAAATTTCGCCACTCACGTTGCGGGAGCTTTCCAAGCTGCTATCTTCGGTTTGGGAGGAGACTGTGATGGGTCGTATGATGGTCGAAGCCTCTTTGGCGTGAGCCGCTACCTTCACAGCTTCTGCGGTATTCAGACGCGCCAGTTTCCATGGGTTGATCCCCACTGAGAATTTCTTATGAGGCTGTTTTGCAACAGACTTCTTTGTTGCGGTTTTTGCAGAATAAGGAGACTCCAAGTCCCCACTGAATGTCAGAACCTTCTGTTTCGGAGTTCAAGGAAGAAGTCCAATCTTGTGAGTTATGAGAAGATCTTTTTACAATCAGATAAGCTAGTGTTTCGTAAGACTAGCACTGTCTAGATGACATTCCATAGCCATTTGGTTTTTAAGACTCATAGGTCCCTGTATTCACTATTGCAAATCCCCTAGAGAATTTTTGGTTTTGTTTTATGTACTACTTGACAAAGAACACCTTGTTCTTGCATAACATGGATCTGACCAGCTCATCCAATCATAAATAGGTCTGTGTTAGACAGCGAGATATTTTGTTCCTAGTCATCTTTTCCGTGTTTTTCTTGCACAAATCAAACAGTATTTCATTGCAGAATAAGTAACCTGTTCCTAGACTTGAAAACTCTACACAAGGGCAAGTATTTTGGACATATTATTTTGGGCTGAGAATCGCTAATTTACAAAGAAATGTAGCACAAGAAACCGCAAGCTCTCACACACCCTAATGTGCATAAATAGTGGATTGAAATATGTTTGTACCTGCTGATGCTCTACGAACATGCGAGGTGGTGTACAGAAGACCCCCCGTTGCACAGCCAGAGCTCCGGCTGGGCTGTATCCACTAATCCCTGTTGAACTCGAGCTCGTTGGTGATGAAGTCAAGCTGTTGAACCCATCCCCTTCTGTAATATCACGGCCCAAGCCTTGTTCTCTCGTTGCCAGGATGTAATCGTATGTTGTGATTCCCTATCCACATGCACCTCGATATAAGCCACAGTACTCCCTCCGTCCCCACCAAAGTGTACACAGTTTTGTAGAAAACATTCGAAACCAATTTCACTAATCATATTGTGAAAGCATAAATTCAAAAGGTTCCAAGTTTTATATCACCAGAATCAATGAAGAACATTGCATGTGTTCATTGCAAACTAAATAAAATAGGACAGATAGAAACCTCCATACGACCTACTCAAAACAACCTGGAAAAAAAAATGAGTTCCAAATTGGACACTCATTTTGGGACGGAGGAAATATGTCGATTTGGATTTTTTTTTTAAATTACATGAAACAACTGTCCAGATAGAAAAATCTACCCTTTCAAAATTATATGAGTTTCTTCTGATAAATGGATGACCAGCAGAAGCAGCACAATCATTTGACGAATTCAAGGACGGAATCAGATTTCTGACTCTCACCTTGTGAATTAGAATGAGGTGGAAGAAGAACAGCTGACACAATGGAATTGTTGCCGACATGGCCAGGATTGACACCAAGAACTGCAGAACAATATACAATTACAGGAACAGTTTGTCAAGTCTCGAATAGCAAGACTTAGACGGCAGCTTTCGGTTCCACAAAAGCTGCACCTCAACTCTAGCATCCAGTTTAGGAAGAATTAAGTAAAATAATTCGCATAGTCCACATATTGTATACTTTCCATAGTTCAGAATTTAGAACAAGTAAGCGTTCTAGACCATCTCTGTATCTACCAAAGAAACTCTATCAAATCTCAAATATTTGAGGTAAGCTAGATCTTTAGAAAGAAGGCAGAATGGTGACGAGGTGGACAGTACACAGAAACAGCATTGCTTTAAAACTTTCATACCACGATTGTGATGTACGGTACTCGAGAGAAGCTACTGCCAAGTATGTGAAGTATCTCCTTCTCAAAGTTTGCCTTATGTGTAAAGCAGCGTGTAAGGACACCAATTCCAGTGCTCCACACAATGATCAGCTGCATCAAAGCGTCAATGCAAAATTCAATTCATGTGAATTCATCTCTTTAATACATTGATATTGGACACGAGTTTGAAGTTTCTCAGCAATGAAATTTCTCACAAATTGAAACTAACGTTCTCGGGATGTATCAAGGTGCATACCAACAAGAGACATGTAACCATAAGACTCACGAAGGTCTTGTAATTCCTCTTTCCGACGCAGTTGTTGAGCCACTGCCGTCACGAGATTATGCAACTGTTAAGACACACAATCTATAGAAGCAAGCTAAGAAAATAGATAGTCTTGACAAGAAAATTGAATAGTTGGAAACTTGATAAGTAAACCGAGGAAACATCAAGAGGAGGTAATGGAGATACCCGACAATGGTGATCGAATTCGTGCACACATTTGTCACACGCCTTGCAATGCTTGCTGTTCCTTGATATCTGCCAGTATATAAGTTCTAGATATCAGCAGGGCTCAACAGAATTTTCACTGTGCAAGAGGTTATAGGAATTGTTGTTTATGAATCCAAATTCGAAATTCGAAATTCGAAAACTGATATGCATTTATATGAAATTACCATCAGTGGTACTATCCAAGCAGAGGCAGACAAACGGTTTCTAATTCCTGAAGCACTTAATACACGGGAGTTGATTCACTGGTGCTAAATCTGGCTCTGGAGAACTTCATTGCAATATAATTATTCAAAGACACAACATATGCCGCACCTTAGCTTCGCAAATGCTGCAGTAGAGCAATAGTTCTCCCACATTTAGCTTAGTTGAATCTTCCTTTTTACAGCAAGCAAATGGGAGGCAAAGCAACCATCGAGAACAAATGCTTGGACTCAGTGTTTTTCGGGATGCTGAATTTGTTTCAGACTCATCATGTGAAAGCCCCAAGGGTGTGTCCAGATTAGGGAGAGACATTAAGTCCATAGACTTCAACATTTTTTGCTGCTTGGTCCTTGTAGCACGGTTGGACTGGTGCACCCCTGGATCAGCTGGATCACATCCAGCGCATCTCACATACAGAATAGACACAGCAAGGATCTGTATTACCATCACAAGAAACAATATGAATTTTTTTTAAATGTAAGCCAAAAAAACAGAACAGTATGACAGTGTGCACATGCATGCATCCCTCTGCAGCTCAATGGCACAAATCGCATTTCAAACTACTCAACCTAGGAAGTATTAATGTCCAATGGATTCTCAAACCTGATTTTAATTTCAATACGTGATGCAAATGATCCCTTACCACCGGGGAGAACACTGCGTAAATGTGATACTTCAGTATGCTGTTTCCAACGAAAGGAATGAAAAAGACGTAGAACGATAAAGAGATCCCCGCAAACACAGCCACCGCCACCGTCTGCAAATTCTTACGAGTACCAAATGTCAGCATTGGAGAGCTTTACTACTACCAATCTCCCATTGAGAAAAAAAAACAAAAAAAAACGCAATTCTTGTTGCAGTCCTTGTAACAGATTCTCGTACCAAGTCCAACTTAAGATACTAGTTGGAACATATCAGTATCCACGCATTCGAAACCCATATCCCGTGAAAATGACCATGTAATGGTCTCACGCTAATCTTGACAGGAGGGTTACAATTGCGCCTCAACCTCGAAAACCTCACTTTGCAACACTCGCCAGTTACTCTCTACCAACAATGTGTGCGATAGTGGTGGCATTGCAAGAGATAGACCACAGATGCAAGCTAAGTGAGACAATGTACCTGTAGAGGATGATACGGCACCTCCCATCCATGGGTTCGCATTGTGCCAGGGACGGCTTCAACCCCAGTTACCAAGCTTGGTAGAAGCTCTCCAGCCGAAGAATTATCATCACGTAATAACCACAAGTAAACATGTGCACCAAACACCAACCCCAGAACCTTTCCAAAAACAAAATTTTTATTACAAGCTGAAACCAGAATGCACGTCCAGCTCCCAAAAGCACAGTGTCCAGCTCCCCCAAAAAACGCAACACAACAAGAACGTCGGCTATGCGTGGTGATCGATCGATAGAACTGTACTCGGCACTGCTTCAAAGCTTGAATATATATCAAGAAAGACTCATTCTTTCAAAATGTGAAACCCCCTCACGCACTAAATTGTATATATATTCCATTGCAAGCTGCAGAGCGCCAGAATCATCGTCCTCGAACTCCTCTCATTTGTGCCATCACTCCAACCGCTTGATGGTCTCCGAGGCGATGACTTTCACAGAATCAGATCGGCAACCCCCCAAGTAAGGAACAGGAGCTAGCAGCACAAAGCTGAAAGGAATTGAAAGAGCTCTAAGTTAGAGGGGAAGCTCCATAACTGAACATATCAAGTGCAAGTGTAACTTAACTTAGTGGACAAGCTGTTGCTGAGTCCCATCTTGTTTGTTTTTCTTTCCCCCCACACACCCACACACCCAGCTGTTTCCATTGCGGCCTTCCTCTGTGCATGGCATTGTCAGGAGCTGCAGCTTTCGCCATAGATTCAGATGCCTTGCAGGTTTACACTTGAGGGCTGAGAGAGAGAGAGAGAGAGAGCTGAGAACTTCATTAAATTATTAAGGTAAAGGTAAGGTAAGCATCCATGATGGGTTGATGGGCAATGGAGATCATTGAGGAAGTGTAAGTTTTGCAGGGATTGATACCCCCTGTTAATTACCCCTTTTCAGACCTCTGTCTGCCAACACTGACATCTTGTCTGTGACAGTGTTTCATTGATTTGCACTTACAAGTTGCGTTGCTTCCTTTCAGTTCAGCGGGGCCTGCAAGATTCTCTCTCTATGTGAGCTTACCCCCAAACTGTCCCCTTTTTCAAGTGTCTCCCGGCGTGCATAATATGTCATGATCCAAACATCTGGGTCTCTTGGACAAGGAAAGGAATGATTTTGGGTATGTGGTGTAAGGAAGGAGTGATGAAACGTGCATTGTGATGGAGCAATGTTTGGGTTTGCAGTTGCAAGTACTAATAGTGTATATTGTTTCATGCATTGGAGTTGAGTAGGCTTGCCAATTTGCAAGGCCAATCACAACTCTTGCAACTCCTACTAGTGCACCTGTAGAAGACAACCACTTACAATGTTAAATTGTATTTAGCTCTCTTCTGGAGTATTAAATAGCCTTGATACTATTGCTATCCCTTGTCATATAGACGCCATTGTCTTGTAGCTATTGGATTTGAACTTTTTGAAGTTCTTTGCTTCCTTTTGAAATCCGAAAAGATCCTCTTGTGAAGAAACATGGACATATACTTAGTTGTCTGTGTTCTCAATTGTTACATGTGTCAATGTTTCTTTTGTTGGCAAAATTTCTCCAGTTCTAACAAAAAAAAGGAGGGTCATATTGTCATATCCCTCAAAATAATTCTTGAAGAAAATGAAGACAACAATTGAAAGGATTATAGTTTTCAATCCAAAAAACTTATTGTTTGTTGCATAACATGCTAGTGTATAAATCTTCTATTCTTTTTTGGATTGAATATTGTCATATCATTAAACTCTAATTTTTCTTTAGATTAATCTAGAATCTAAAAATAAATTTTTTAATGGTTGGCAAGCAATTAGTTTTCTATATTTCAATAAATGTTGGATTTTTGGATAGTTTATTTTAGCTTTTAAAATATATATGTATAATTTTCTAAAATTGGTTACTTTAATCAAATTTTTTGAAACAAACAACAAACAATTGAAGATGTAGAAAAATGTATAGGCTAAAAATTAGATTAAAAAATTAAATGGATGTAAAATAGTTGATGGTTCAAAGCTTTCCAAAACCTTTGGAGAACTACCTATAAACAAAAATTCAAAACTCATTACTTATTGACACATTATCCAATTAATTAAGATATCTAGTAATTTGGAATATATTTGAAAAAGAAAAATATTTGTATTGATTATAAATATACTTAAAAATGGAAAAACTACTTTAGTGAGAGAATAACTACAGAAAATGTTTTAATGAGTATTGATTCAACTTTGAAGCTATACTATTTGGGAGAAGAAACTAGTCAGTTTGAGATTTTTTGAAATTTTTAATTAAAAATAGAGACAATAAATAAAGATAAATCCATAGATGAATAATTTAGCTATTAAAGATGCAATACTCTAAAGTAAGGCCAATTTTTTTATATTTCTATAATTTAATAAATTAGATATTCAATATTTTGTCTTTTAAATGCTTTGAAGACTTTGAAGTGTCTTACATAAGTATCTCAATTGTGCATTCTATTTTGAAAATTCTAAAAATTTCAAATTTTCTAAATAAACAGGCAAAATGTTGAAATGATATTATTGTTTGTTTTAGCTATATAAAAATCTATATATCTCTACAATGTCAACATTGCAAAATTGAATTATTTGTCTTGCCCTTCACCTTGAAGTAGATTATTTTGAAACAAGTGAACACATCTTGATCATACCTTAATAAATTTGAACTTCACCTTGAAGTGAATTATTTTGAAACAAGTGAACACATCTTGATCATTCTGTACCTTAATAAATTTGAACTATAAGTAGATGAAATATTTATAAATTAATAAATTCAAAAGCCTTTAGAAGAACAAGTATGCATTGAAAGTTTCACAAGATTTGTGTCTTAATAGGGGAGAGGTGTGTAAACATAACTGTATGCAATTGGCATTCCAAATAAAACACAATTTGAATTAACATTCAAATGTCATCTAGAATAAAATTCGAACAAGTCTAATAAGTTTGAAGATATGAATTTCTTGAGCAAAGCATTTGTACAGTGCACACACACACTCAAATTGAATCTCATGATTCGAAGCAGTTTTGCTGAGGTCATGTGGGGACCTCCTTCGTCAAGTTTCATGTTTCTTCTCACCATGATCTTGAAATGTCCCTCACTGACTCTTCTGATTTAAAATTGACGCCATTTGAATTATCGATTTTCCACAACATAATCGATCGAATAGGCCATACTAGAACCATAAATCCTTGGTCCTTGCGTTGGTTCTTGTTTGCAGACAAGCCTGGTTGAGAGAATCATAGGTAATATATGACATAAATCAAGATCAAGGGCAATTGTGATCCCAAATGATGATTAAAACATGGTCACAAGTAGACTCGACAAATCGGATAAGAGTTCAGCCATAGTCCTCAATGATTCAGCCAAGAAAGTCACTTGTGCTTGTAAAAAATCCAAGACATGGGAAATCAACTATTGTAACAATGATCGTTTCACATTAATACAGTTACACAAAATGTCCACAAGAAACTTCTTACAGGCCATCTCGTTAACATCTGACTTATGGTGCATTAATGACTGCCCAGAGAGACACATGAGTATAGATTCATACTCACTTGAATCTTGGTACATCATTTTCCGCCATTTGCAGGTTGAAGGCATAATAACAAATCGGACGACTACAACTGGTTTTCAGGCTAAAACAGCTGCAGGCCATGTAGCTTGCGACGACATGATGATACCCACAATCACTCCAAAAAGACCTAGAGCGCTCCCAAAGATTTCAATGACTAAAATCTTGACGAATAAGGTGGAGTTCTGAGCGTCGGAGAGTGCACAGCTGCTGCCTATAATACCCACACATAACCTGCAATAAAAAACAAATGAAAATCTCATTCCTGTGTGAACTGGCTCCAACTAAATCTTGATCCAAAGGGGGAAACAATTAGTCACCGCCATACACATATCAGACTTCGGTAGACTCCCAACTTAACAAAACATACATCACAAAGAATCAATATGAGCGGATCTTTTGGCGCACAATTAATCGCTAATTCATCACCTTTTACCTTTCTTAAAAGAAACCCTGCTGCTCTTGTTAACACCTAAATGCCCAAATGGCCAAAGATGGCCGCTTTCAATCTATAAGAGCTGAAATAAATCATTTACGACGATTCAAGGAAGGTAACAACATGTACCAAAGGAATGAAGAAATCATAACCTCCAATTTTTAAACAATATAGTTATAAAAATGTTTTCAAATTTATTATGATCGACTATTGGCTTCCAAAGCAAACTTTTATAATTAGCATTGGCACTCGGGGGTTTGAGAGACCTGAAACATGACAAGAAGGGCTGAATACATAAATTCAGAGGAAGAATCATTTATCAGGGTAAAGAATGGGCACTCACCCGCACAGAAGATTTGCAAAGCCAACGATGATCCCTGACGCGAACAAAGAGTAGCCAGCACGCATGGAATCCGGATGAAAAGGTTGCTTTGTTGCCTCCAACTTGGTCTGCAGAATGATGGCTACAATCACTCCGTAGATAGCCACAGCTTCGCAGAAAATTACACTGCACATATTTATAAATTCAGTTAGTGACGACAATCGAAACTACCTGTTGATTCGGTCCACGAAACCAGGAATGGTAATCTTCAGTCCCCCACTCAAGAATGCTCACCTGATTAGGTTCTTCGACGTGATTCGGGGAGCCTTGATTGCTGCACCTAAAAGACTGCTCCCGGTTATGTAAATCCCCCTGTTCAAAATATCAGCTCAGAAATAAGATCCAAAAGGTCTCACAGGAAGAATCCAACACCGAAAACACCCTACATAACAACACCCACGGACTAAAGAAGTCGCAGACTGAGGGTTTAAAGCGGAGACGTTTTGAGAACACTATGCTCCAAAATTCGGAAGCAATTTCCACCAGTTCCAAACATACAAATCAAAGTGAAATAGATGCGCCTTCCATCCCTCTTTCAAGAAATAATTACTGGCAAATATTCTGAGGTATCCAACCCCTCTGAAAACCCGGATCAGCGCTTAGAAGGACACTCTTTCTTCCTAAGATACCAGAGCAGCATCCGCAAGCGTCCATCTCGATTCACACCCCAAAAATACATCAGAATGTTGTCTACATAACCAAAACATGAGCAGCTTAAACTTGTTCTCAAAACCAAAACCGTCCATGGCGTCGAGAATCTGCGATTCTCATAGCTACAAAGAACCAAAAGAAAGCCGTCAAATACCAGGAAGCTCCGAGGACGGACACGCCAATTGAGATCGCAATTCCAATGGCCGAGTACACATAGGGCGACATGTACAGCAACGCATGAGTCCACGCATACCACCACGCCACAAACCCCATCGCGGCAGATCTACTCCTGCAAACAAGAAGATTCTTCCAAGTGCTCTTCCTATTTTCCCAAGCGAATCGAATTGGCACCCGAGGAACTGCAAAACTGCGGAACCACAGGAGCTGCGGACTACAAAGATCGAGAAACAATTGTCATCGGCAGAAATCAAACCCTAAACGAGCTCCGCTAGAAAATGCAACAACGAGAAAGCGAACGTCGGATCTTCCTATTCATGCTGCGTGTAAACGCGTCCACCAACGCATGGATGATGACTTGTTAAATTTGGAATGGATGTTAAATTCGAATGGATGAGATACTTGGGTATAATTTCTGAACAAGGATTCAATTTTCTGAGGCAGTGTAATTTGCAATTTTTATGTATGAGCTATTACCATTCATGACTTGAAGGTTATAGATGAAATTTCAATTATTCATTCAAATATATGGACAAATTTTACAAGTGAGGCAATATTATTATCACTAGAAGAAAAAAGGGGGTTCTGCGACTGCAAGTTTTGAGTCACTGTGGACACAAATTACAGTAGTTGCAGTGTAGTTGTTTTCTAGTTGCATCGTAGTTGTTTTCACTAGAAAACAACTACGATGCAACTAGAAAACAACTACACTGCAACTACTGTAATTTGTGTCCACAGTGACTCAAAACTTGCAGTCGCAGAACCCCCTTTTTTCTTCTAGTGTATATCTTGAAATTTTCTTGAGTGAATTTTGGCAATCTTATACATTAAAAATTTGAGAATGTTATAAAGAATAATCCAAAATATTGGAACTCATCAAAAAATAGTCACAAATAAAATCTGCAATTAGACAACTTTTACAACTAAGGCCATAAATACTTGTGAGAGTGCATTTTAGAGTCTCATTTTCTTTTTATCTTCAAAGTAATGTTGTTAAGGTGAATTGCAAATATTAATTAGGTCAATTGTAACAATTTAACCCTTGAACAATATTGAGGAAGTTTTGTGTTTGATGGACGATTTCAGAGAGGATTTAGAGGAGGCCACTTGTAGAAGCCTGTAAGACCTAAAAAAAAATTCTTACAATTTTGAGTAGGCTTGAATGTGTTTGATATTGGAAATTCCCTCAATATAACAATATTCAGTTTTTTATAGAAAATGATGCTTAATCCATGAATCACTTTTGTTGTGTATGTTTGCCACTACTTGCCACATACTCATGACATCTATGGCTAAATTCATATCAAGATTTCTTTTAGTATATTTGGGATTTGATATGAAGTTTTCCACTAAATCAAAGGTTTATATATATTTTTAATTTTCACAAAAAATATGAAATTTTTATGATTCATGGAAGACATTTGATTCCTTCTCTAGATAATAATATATAATTTCATTCATATATAATTAAGAAATGATTACATTGAAAATGAGGAATTGTAAAATTTGATTAAGTAATTTTGGGACTATAATTTCAAGGTGAAATCTGAAATGATGAACCTACTACCATGATGATCAATCTAGAAGTTATCCTTTGATATGATGTATATTGCCTGTAGTTGCACTCCTTGTTTCTACAAGAACTTAAAAGTCTCATATTTTTAATCCTATGCATTAGATACTTTAGAAGGTTATACAGACATCATTTTATCTACTAAGTGCAAATGTTACATTGAAGAACAAATGAATAATTGGATAAATTATTATGATCTCAATTTTGCATAATATTTTGAAACTCTTCTTTTTAGATAGGTAAATAGATTGGCTTTGTATTTAAATCAATGCCCGGACCCAAAGTCATAGTGCCTAAGACCAAAAGTTATACCAACCAAAGTAAGAATAATCAATCCCCAAAAGCAAACAAATGACTAAATTTCAAAATAAAATAAATCAAAATTTTTTTTTTTCCTATAATATATCTTTCCAATATAGAATTCTTGATTTGTTTTATTTGGATTTTGGATTATCAATGTGAAAGTTGTGAAGGGTCATTTTTTTTTGCAATCACAAGAATTTATTCTAAAAATAACAAATACTTATAATTGATTTTTGAACTTAATTTATAGTTTTCTATAAATCAAACTCTACATGTTTTGAAATTATTCCTTTAAGTACTCTCACTTTGAGAATTAAAGTATTTTGACTCTATTTTAGAATTATTAACAATTTAGTTTTTTTTCCATATTATACCTAGTTCTATCAAACATTTTTCAAAATAAAATCCAATTTTCATTTTTTGAATTTTTTTCATTGGATTCTTGACTCAATTATTTGCTAAAAAGATTTTTATCTCAAAACTTTTAGCACCAAGATTTAAAATCATTAGATGGGATTCAACCATCGGGGAGGGTTGTGAGTTCTCTAGCTGAAACCTAGTCGAAATCCGTTGAAGCCCGCCATTCCCCGCCTGTGCTGACCTGGCCAAGTGATTGCCAGGTTAGATTTTTTGAATAAATAAATAAAATTTAACCTTGTTTTTCATTTTAAGAACTTTAAATTTATTTATTATTTATTTTTTTTGAAAAAAAAAAATTCTGACACCCACGTTCGATGGGGGCCAGGGGAACGGAGTTGGGAACGGGCTTGAAACAGTCCTCCAGCCCCCTGAATCCCATCTAATGTAAGAGGATTCAAAGTATAATATCCTAGTAGGGTATGGTGCTACAAAAATATTTATTGTCATTTAAATGCTAAAATCTTTTAATCTAAATGGTCAAAGTTTCTTTTGTATACTTCCATGATTACCCAATGCATGAGAATTACAATCCTACACCACAATCCATCAGTGGTCATTTTTTGAATTTTTTCCAAAGATCTTTGTTAATCATAACTCTAGGCTAGTTCAAGTTGAAGGTGATGGAGTTGAAAGGGATACATGTTGGGTGGAAAAAAGAAAAGATTGTTCACAAGTTGCTAGGGTCTATTTAGAGGGTTGCCAAGGTGACAAGGGAAGTCAATGGAATCAAAATTGGAGTGGCTAGGGTGGCAAAATATACCCTAAGTGGCTATTGTTGGGGTTTCAAAGGATGTTGTTGAATGTTAAGGTGGAATACTAGAGCAATAAAATAGTTCTAAAAAAATGGGGAAGAAAATGGAGTTGCTTGTTTAGATTTGTTGCAAAGTTGATGCTTCCTAAATTTAAGAATTATAGTTAGTTTTAACTTGCAAATAGGAAAGTGAAAAAAATCAAAAGATTTTTTTTGATAAATGGTAAATTTTATGAATCACAATCAATCTCTATTCCTTTTAGTTTTAGTTATCAAATCCATTACATTAGATTTCAGGCTAGTGGGAGACCATGAGTTCTTCAACGTTCCCGGACTGTTGGAACGTCGGAGAACCAGCAGTCCGACCTAGCACAGAGACTGCCAGGTCGGACTGCAGTAATGAATTAATTAAAAAATATTTTTTTAAATATTTTTAAATAAATAAATAATATTTTTTAAATAATATTTAAAAATTAATATTTTTTTTTTTATCAGGCTGTCCGGCCATGGTTCGCAGCATGGGGAACCATGGCCGGAAGGTCTCCCAGAGGCCTCAATTCTTCTCTAATGTATTGAAACAGTGGCACTCTCTTATAACCTTTTCGGTCTTCCACCATATTTTGGCTTCAAATCTTCTTTAATTTTAACATCATTTCCATATCCTTGATTGAAACATATTCATAGCTCTTAGCTTCAATTTCCATCATTATATAGAATTTTAGGAATTTTTCAAATTTATATGTAGAGATAGAAATTGAATAAATTTCATCTTCTTAATTTTTTCATATGCCAAAGAAAATCAATGTGAATGTCAAAATAAATTTGAGAAAACAAAAAAATATGATAAATTACAGTACATTGTAATCAATTTATTGAAAGAGATTCTTCTGAGCCCTTCAAATAAGCAATGTTTTAAGACGTATGTAGGTTTAATTTGGTACAAAACTCAACATCTATAGAAGTTTAATATTGTCATGAGTCCTAAGAATAATTTTTAATTTATAAAATATAGAGCACATCTATGTGGTTGGATATACCATTGTACTAGCCATTATATATTAATAAAATATAATACCAATAATTAAGATTTACTTCAAAATTTGATTGTCACTTTAGTATTCAAGCATTTCACTAGATATTTCTTGCCTTGAGTTAAAGTAATATTCTATTTGTGATGATTTTAGAAAATATCAACTTCACATATTTACTGAAATCACTTTTGAAGGGAATTTTTTTAAACAAATAAAGGCATTTTAGTCAAGTTTTGAAACAACAACAACTTATAATAGGTCAATCAAATGATTTAGAGTAAACACCAAGATATTGGTAATCCATTTACAAAACCATCTACAAAATAAAGTAGGTTGACCCACTGCGGTCCCTTTGGTTGTTGCACATGTTTAGACTAATAGGATTTATAATTTTGCTTTTGCAAAAGAAAAACAAATCAAAGAATTTTTTCATGTGTGTAAGGAGAGGCAAGAAAAATAAAATTTGACAACTAGTTTTAATTTAAAAAATTAAAGGATTGAGTATAATTGAAATTCAATGAGCTTGACTATCTTGCACACCTTACACCTTGGATATAAATAGTACATTTGCCGTTATTTCTTTGACTTGTGGAGGGTACAAGATTAGACATGGGAGTAACAATGCACCGACATGTCTTACATACATGTAGACTCGTCACTTCTTTCACAGGTTCGGGTATGAGATATCAATAGAGCTGGGAGTGATTGCCAAAGTACACTTCCTGGTTTGACATGTTGACAAACATGTTTTATAACCAAGCCTCTCCTAGTACCCTATAATGTGAACTTAAGATGGATTCTTGTACTTGATTCTAGTACAATTATGATGGATTGGAAGCTTGTCCTTTCTTTTGAGTATGATGTTTTGCCATTGGTTCATTAACTATTTACTAGGTACCACTAGAGCAAGACAAGTGATTGGATCCCTTGAAACTGTAAGATAACTTATTGCATCTAAGTAATTGAAATTCTGTTATTTTTGAAACTAGCTCGTACAAATTCTAATCTAGAATGCCGAATGTGAACCTACATTTGCTTTTGGATTGATTGAAAACTATACCTGGAAACTTCAATGTTTATTTATTTTTTGCCCCTAAATGCATTCTAAGCAAATCTAGGATCCCTTTATGAATCTCAACAAGACCCAATGAGGCAACATATTGAGACGAGCCCTAAGGTAGTTACCCAACTTCGAAGTGCGGTTACAGGATCCAAGCTCTCCTCAGTTGCGCGGGAATGCCGGACACATGCAGCCCCAGGAGGAACAAACAGACAGACAGCGACCACCTGATTCTGTTGCACAGCTAAGCATGATTAGTGATGGGCTTAGTGACTTACTAGCAGCAGGATTAACTTAACGCAAAAAGAGAAAATGGCGCCGATGGGGGCATCGGACGGTGAAGCTGCAAGACAGGAGGCGATCGGACGGCTAAAGGGGTCCCGCTTCACGGTTCCGTTTCCCTAATACGGGATCCTCATTCAGAAGCCACGACGACCGTGCGATGCAGGCATCGAACGATGCAGAGAGGCGTACCGTAATGAAGGGGAGACGACGGACGCCTGCGGGGGAGAGTGTCTTTCCAATGCAGAGGAAGCGCAGCGAAAGCGCCATAGCCAAGGACAAGCTGCACGCCACGCTGTTGCTGTTGCTGCGGCTGCTGTCGATGCCACAGTGCACGCAGCCTCAGCCCTCGTCCCTCGCTGCTGCTCAGGTTTTGCTCCTCTCCCGTTGCATCTTTTTAATCTTTTCTTCGATATTTATGGTCCATTCCCCGGCCGGGAGTGCAGCTCGGCTGTGATCCTTGGGGCAACGATGTCTTGGTGTTTTGGTAGTCTGTGAGGGACGGGGCTGCGAGAAAGGAGTGGCCGAAGGACGTGGCTTGTCAGGTTGGTGTGCGGGTTGCGCAACTGTAGTCGACTGAATTTCGATCTTTTGACCTGTGCCCTAATTCACCGCGTCCTCTGCGCGGTTCTTGAGTTTGAGCTTCGTGGCCGTGCGGGACGACTGATTTCCTTTCCGCATTTCTAATTCGATTATAATGGACTTGAGGCTTTACGCCAGTGAAGTGAGTGAGATTGGATTTATAGTGTAGTCGTTGTGGGATTCCTGCACCTGGCAATGGCTCAATGTTCGCTGAATATTCCGTTTTCGGGACACGTTGTTCGCCTTCGCGGTCGGTTAGGTTGGGTGAACCAATTGGATTGGAGTGCACTGCCTGCGCGAAGATGCTGCAAATGCTGGTCTTTGTGACCGGAAATGGATGTCGTGAGTGGAACTGAGATCTAGTCGTAGACCTGCATAATGCCTTGGACTTTATGGACACTTGGATCAGACCATCCGAGGCATTCTAAATTCCGGCTTTTTTTCATTCGACTCGTGCAAATCCTCGAAACACCAACGTTGCCACGACCTTTCTCCCGTTTAGTGAAACATTTCTGGGCATGCAGCTTATTTATGGAGAGGAATTGGGCAATTCACTTCCTCTCCTGGCAGCTCCGCGTAGGTCAGCTGACTGATTGGGATTTTCACGGTTTCGGCTTAATGCCTTTGTAGACTAGCAATGGCTGTGCTTTTCCGCCACCACGGGTTGAGCTAGTTGTATGGAGATCTATATTTGCGCCCACGTCGACAGTTTTCGACGGCTTTGGACAGCGTGGGTGTGGGTTTGGCTAGTATTCTTACGTTGCTTTGGGCATTTCCATCGTCGAGGGCGGGATGTTTGTTTTTCTACGGTCGACCTAACGGCCTGTGCTGTTTGCAGAGGTTCGAGGTTCTTTTTTCGAGTTCGCCAACCATGTCGACATGCGGGCATTTCAGGGCACCGGAGATTTTTTCTAACTAGACGTCGTCGCTCTGGAGAAATTGGGGTCCCCGGGTGCTGTAAGCGACATTCTGATTCGAAGCGAGCGAGTCAGCGAGCCGAGGTGTCCGGAGCATGGTTGAAACCCGCGTCGGTGGTGAGATGTGAATGTTGGAATGGCGACAGAGAGTCCTGTTCGGATGATGCCGGGAGGGATGAGAGGGAGCATGGGAGGTCTGGGAGAGGGCCTGCGGTCCGAGAACGGCGGCTCCCAGGCCTTGGACGGAGTGACGGAGCTGGGTCGTCTTCTGAAAGGTCGAACCCGTTTCGACAACATTCTGAATTCTGGCCACGTCCCGCAGCGAAGCGGCAGCGCTCCTCCCAGCGTGGAGGGTTCGCTGGCCGCGATGGGTGGTCTGTTCGACATGCCGACGAGTCCGCGCAGCGGTCGCAGCGCCAACTCTCAGTCGGGAGAGGAGGACGTTTTGGATGCGGAGGAAGCGCAGCGCGCGGATCCCAAGTACCTGGTATATTATTACAACAACATCAACTTGAATCCGAGGCTCCCTCCCCCCTTGATTTCGTGGAACAACTACCGTCTGGCGCAGAGGTTGCAATCCGGGATGGGAGCCGGCGGGTACGGGGACAAGAAGAAGCTGCGATCCATGGATGACAGCAGCAGCAGGTCTTTGTTTTCGAGCCAGCCGGTGCTGCCTACGCACAGGGAGGAGCCGGAAGCCCCGGAGGAGGACAACTCGCCCATGGGTGCGCTTGTGAGAACGGTGTCCAGTGACTGGGCAGACCGAGGAGACAGTTTCATGGGTCTATCGTCGGGCCTTGGGCCTCGTCCGAAGAGCCTTGTGGATCTCATTCAGGTACGGTTGATTGTCTAATGTGTTCGGATATGCGGATGGTTCAATATGTGTCGACCCGATTTTTGCATGGAGATCATGACCTAGCACCTTAGTTTCTGTTTCTGTAGTAACTCGACCCTACGTTTTGGTGCCTGCACTGGACGTCTTGATCGATCCCAGTTGTGCATGGAGTGGTTTCCAGCAGCGTGGAGTCGTATCTGAGTCGTATTTGGATCACTGACAGGAGGATTTCCCCCGGACGCCCTCGCCTGTGTATCACTTGTCGAGGTCGTCGAGCAGAACCGCCAACGATGAGAACGAAGCGGCAACTGCGGTGTTGGACCTGCAGTTGGCCCATCTCCGGGAGTTGTCGTCTGGAGAGTCGAATGCCGTGGCCGGCGGCATGGGATCTCGGTCTACGACCCCTATCCCTGGAGTGTCGAATCTGCACCAGTCTTCGGGTCCTGCTGCTCCCGTGCCGAGAATTCCGACCCCCGAGATTTCACTTCTGAGTAATGCTCGCTCCGCCAGTCCCAGTTTGGCCAAAATGAGCGGTGTGTCAGGTACAGTCTTTCCGCGTAGCTTTTATTCCTTTCGTTATTTCTATGTTCATGAGTCTATGAACTTCTGAAGGTAGCATTCTGGTTTATTTCCTCCAAGTGTGTGGAGTTATGTGCAATCCGATGTCTTTCCTGGATCTTCGAACTGACATTCTCAGATGAGCCGGTGTGATTGCTCCTGCAGGTCTTTCCGGAGGAAACCTGTCTTTCCAGGGCTCCGACCCAAGAAGCGTGGGCCTGGGTCGGGCGGCAAGTGCAAGTGCAGCCGATTTCGCTCATGCACTTCAGATGAAGAGGCCAGCCAGTGCAAGTAATGCGGACCTCGTAGCAGTCATGCAAGGGCTGAGTATGGCGGACATGCAGGGATCCTCTAGTGCGACTGAGGATAGGGATTTGCTTCAGCAGCAGCAGCAGCAACAACAGCAACTGCAACAGCAACAGGAGCAACAGCAAGTGCGTCTTCAGCAACAGCAGCAGCAGCAACGCCAGCAGCAACAGCAGCAGCAGCGGGCCCAAATAGCTGCTCAGGCTCATGCTCAAGCTCAGGCGCAGGCAGCCCAGGTGTGTAGCACTGCTCTCTTTGCGACATTGATGGCTTTCCCTCTTTGCGCCTTTCCATAGAGGTAGGCTGTTGGCGGTCCTTTTTAGTCGGTTGAACGTGAGTTGGACGCAGTGGGTAACGAAGAGTTTCTGTGTGCACGGTCTCAGGCCTTGGCCTATTCTCAGACTTTGCAGCAGCAGCAGCAGCAGCAGTTGTATTCGGGTGTGGACTCTGGATACCGTGGTCAGCATAAGTTTGGCGTGCCGGGCATGGCAACCCCGCAAGGTCAAGGAAGCGGCCTTCAAGCGAATCTGCAGGGCAGCACAACCCCTGCGAACATGTATGCAGCGGCGGCTGCTGCGATGTACATGGCCCAGCAGAACCCGTATTATGCGAACATGAACTCTGCAGCTGTGTATGGTCCGCAGTATGGTTTGGGTGGTTACCCCGTGAACCCTGCGATGCTTGCCCCTATGATGGCCGGGTACCCCCCGCCTGTATTTGATCCGGCGACTGCGGCTGCTCTTGCGAGCATGGGTGTGAGAGCGGGCGTTCCCGGTTCTCCTGCGCAAGCTGCCGTGGAGATGCAGAATCTTTACAAGTACGGCGGTCAAGCCTCTCCCCAGATGCACGATCCCCTTTATTTGCAGTACGCGCGGGCGGCGGAGGAGGCCCGTGCAGCTTCGCTGGACCCGTCCCTGTTGAGGAATTACATGTCGGGAGGTCATGTCGATATGGTGGAGCTTCAGAAGAACCAGCTGAGCGCGATGCTGGGTTACAGCGCGGAGCAGAAGTCTCAGTTTGCGAGGGCGGGTTCCATGGGTATCCCGATCGCGAGCCAGAAGAGCGGTTCGGTGAGCCCCGCGTACTACGGCAGTCCTCCCGGCGTGGGTATGGTGGCGTTCAACAACTCGCCTTTGACGAGCCCGGTGTTGCCCGGGTCCCCGGTGGGTCCAGGCAGTTTCGGCATGAGGCGGGACGAGCGCAACATTCGTCTGTCTTCCGCCTCCCGGACGAGTTCCGGGAACATGGGATCCGGCAGTGCCACCGCGTACGGGGGTTGGCAAGCGCAGAAGTCGAGCGAGACGGCGGAGGAGGTGCGTGGGTCTTCGTTGTTGGAGGAGTTCAAGAACAGTAAGACGAGGAGATTCGAGCTGTCGGACATCGCAGGGCACGTGGTGGAGTTCAGGTTTGTCCTGTTCCCTTTGTATGTGCTGTGAGGTGTCGTTTTTGGTTGTGACTGCGGTGTTGATCCATTGACGAGGGTCTCGAGAGTCGATAAGTGTCGTGGCTTATTTGTGGATCAGTGACGAATTGCCTCGCGCGTTGGGTGTTTTCAAGAGTGAACGATGACGCAGTTGTCTGTGTTGTTGTGCAGTGCCGATCAGCATGGGAGTCGGTTCATCCAGCAGAAACTGGAAACCGCGACTCCAGAGGACAAGAACATGGTTTTTCAAGAAGTGCTTCCGCGAGCTCTGACGCTAATGACGGATGTTTTCGGCAATTATGTCATCCAAAAGGTAGGAGTGATTTGTGATCGATTCTGGTGTCGGATGGATCCGCTGTGGAGCATCGGGCTTGGTGTGAGAGCCTATTGAATAGTCGGTCCGTGCAGCTGAGGGTCCTTGTTGTTCCGTTTTTGTCGAAGGCTGGAAGGTTGACTTTTGTTTTGTTTTTTGTGGCAGTTCTTCGAGCATGGGACTCAGCAGCAGCGAAGAGAGCTGGCCAGTCAATTGGTGGGACATGTTCTGGTGTTGAGTTTGCAGATGTACGGCTGCAGGGTGATTCAGAAGGTAAGTCACCTGGGTCCGCTGTGAAGGGTCTGTTGGACGGTGAGTGTGTCGAGCTGAGATGGTTGGAACAGTCGTGATGGAGGAGTGAGCGATGGGTCTTTCGGTTGGTATGGAGCGTGTTCTGGGCCTCGACCGGTTGGTTTGTGTTGTTTTTGGGTCTCGTGCCAGCGTGATTGATGCGTGTTTTGTGCATGTGGTCAGGCGCTGGAGGTGGTGGATGTGGACCAGCAGACTCAGTTGGTGTCTGAGTTGGATGGTCACGTGATGCGATGTGTGCGAGACCAGAACGGCAACCACGTGATCCAGAAGTGCATTGAGTGCGTTCCCCCGGACAAAATCCATTTTATAATCTCTGCGTTTTACAATCAAGTGGTGACGCTTTCCACGCATCCGTATGGATGCCGGGTGATCCAGGTAAAGCGTTCTTCCTGGGAATGCACGGTCCTTTCCGTTGGTGTTTGTTGACATCGTGTTTCTGATGTTGGAGTCTTGCTGTGTTTTGGATTGTTGATTCCGGCATGTGTTTTCCGTTGATTCAGAGGGTTCTGGAGCACTGCACTGACGAGCAGAAGCAGAAGGGAATCATGGAGGAGATTTTACGTTCCACATGTGCTCTTGCTCAAGATCAGTATGGCAACTACGTGGTGCAGGTCCGTGTCGTGGCGCTCCTGTTGTGTCTCGTGCGTATCAGCGTTAGCTGTGAGTGCGTTCCAATTGTATGTGATATGGTGTGTTTATGGCATGGTTTGCTGACGTGTGTGTGGTCTCCTTGAATTTTGTTTCAGCATGTGCTGGAGCACGGACGCGATAATGAGAGAACTGAGATCATAACGAAGCTGGCCGGCCAAATTGTACAAATGAGTCAACACAAGTTTGCGTCGAACGTGGTGGAGAAGTGCTTGGAGTATGGTGGCCCGGTGGAGCGTCAGATTTTGATCGACGAAATGCTGGGCCTCACCGACGAGAATGAGCCGCTGCAGGTACAAGGGGAAGCTGCTTGAGAGTGAATTGGTGAATGATCTTGGACATAGGTTGATTTGTGTGGCGAAGCATGAAAGCAACGGGCGTAGTCTTTTGACCTGGTGCAGCGTAGGTTCGTGGTGGAACGATGCATGGAATGCCGAGTGTGATTTGGGGAGCGGTTGGTTTCTTGCATGGAGGACCCACATCCGTTTCATGGCTTGCCATCTCTGTGATGGATCGTGTTGTCGCAGTTTCTGCGTGTGATGACTGCGGTCTGATCGAACTGACTTGTTTGCCAGATGCTTACGAGGAGGTGTCTTTTTTCTTTTAATTTTTTTTGCAGGCTATGATGAAAGACCAATTTGCCAACTATGTTGTCCAAAAGGTGCTGGAGACATGTGACGAGTCGCAGCGTGAACTATTGCTCGGTCGTATTCGTGTGCACCTGCATGCCCTGAAGAAGTACACGTACGGCAAGCATATCGTGGCACGTGTGGAGAAGTTGGTCGCTGCTGGCGGTGAGTCTTCTGTTGTCCTGGGTGAATGCTTGATTACGTAGAGGAAGGACTTAGGGGAGTGCTCGGTCGTGTTTTTTGCAAAATCTGCTGTTCTTGTGCATGATGCATCGAAGGCCCTTGTTGGTCGCTGCGTGTTTGTTGAAGCGGGCCTGGTGAGACGCTGGGCTTACTGGAGTTGGTTTTGCGTGCAGAGAGGCGAAGTGCTGCGTACATGGCGCATAATTTGGCTTCCACTTGATCCCGTTGGAGACTTTGTTCGGTGCTGTCTTTTCGGGGGGCGGAAGGGTATCCCATGGCGGTGTCCTTGCGCGTGTTGTCTTCTGTGCCCTCGTGTCTTTGCGGAGATTCTTGCGTGTTGAGCTGAGTGTGTTCAAGCGGGACATGGAAGGGCAGCTTTTCGTTGGGCCGAGAGCATTCGTGATCAGTAAATAGTGTAATAGTGTAGGATTGTACTCCGTTTGTGTTTTGAAGGTCGGGAGAGGGTCTGGGTGAATAACATTGCATATGGTGCTGGCGTGTATGTTTTGTGGGTGGCTGTTATTAGTGGGTGTATCTATAAGTACTAGGTCTATATATTTGGAGGTGGTAAGGCCGGGAGTAATGCCGTCCTCATTTGCTGTTGGATCCACCCTTGGTCTCTCCCTGGTAGTGTGATTTCAGGTCAGTCAGTTGGGCCATGGACTAGTGTGAATGGGTAGGGAGCAACGTTAGTGTGTGAAAAGAAGGAAAGGGTCGAGGCAGGAGTTAGCTGTAACGGGCGTGTACAAAGAGCCCTTCATTCTGAAGTGTACAGACTGACATGTGTAGGTCTTGTGGCAAGACGTTGGTTTTGAAGGATCGGAAGGGGTTTGTCGTAGGACCCTTGTCCTTTCTTGCTAGTGCTGCTACCGAAGGTTGGTTCTTGTGCAGCTATTGCGCCAGGGCCCTCGTAATGTAAATAGGGCGCCCTTTAACTGCAAGGGCCAGCTGGCAATGTCTTAATTCTTTAATCCTCGTTCAATGTAGCGTGAACTTGTGAGTACCTTTTTTTATTTATTTGCGCACTTCATGGTTCTTTTTGTTTCCATTAATCCAAAGATTCATTATTTTTGTTGGACCTAGTGAGGAAAGTAGCTGATTGTCTTTAATTCCGTCAGCTCTTGGTTGTGATTAGATTGTCTGGATTTTCTGTGTTATTCTTCGTCCCTGTCCCGTGTTCTTCTAGGTTTTGTTGTAGCTTGGTGACATGGTTTTGTGTTGTGTTTTGTACATATGAACTTTGCTCACAAGGTGCTTGTTTTTTGATGTTTTGGGTCGCCTTGGAAATTTTCTTGATGATTGTTTATTGGTTGAATTAAGCAGCATTGCAATTGTTTGTTATGCCCTATGAACGCCCTTCCTAGATCACAAACGTGTGGAGTTGAGCTTTTACTAATCAATAACTATACTTGGTGGAAATGCAGGCGCAAGTTGTCATCATGTTTAAGATGTAGATTTTCTTGTCAGCGCTTGTGTTTGTTGTGCTTGTGCTTACGAAGGATGCCTAATTCCCTCGTTGTGGTAGGCCTTCTCATCCCCGGGATTGGATTGTGATCCCCACAACTCAAATCTAATACGTGCTGTTCCCACTCCATTTTGGGAGTTGCCCAATTCTGGACTGGGTTGCTTGCGTTGATGGCTCTTCGCGTCTGTTGAAAGGAGGGATAGCTTTCAGTGTCATTGCGTGAGGGCTTGGGAGTGCGGTTTTGAGAAGGTAGCAACTATACTTGCAATGAATACGAGCATCCACAAATACTTGTGTTTGAACCACGATTTGAAGCAAACACTACAACATGATTTTTCTTGGTTACAAAAGCAAAGATAAGTTTCAAAACTATCTCTAGAATGTTAATGTCTATTTCTCATTTGAAGTGGTGATACGGCCATTTCATGATGACAGATGTCACTTTTAACTAAACCCGACCGTCTCAGTGGATGATTCCAACACCCCTCGATTCGAGAAAATGAAATCACAATAACGGCACAAGAAGGCGGCATTCAGATATTCTGGCTCAGTTCAAAAAAAATTCCTCTTTTGAAGAAGTGAGCTTACACAGACGGTCAGACAACACGGACGGAGTGACCAGCTTGAACTTGGGAACCTCCGAAAGCAACTTGTCGTAGGTAGCCTGGTCGAACAAAACCATGCTGTTCACCTCTTAAACCCTAATCCATTCGGAAGCCCCCGTCGTCTATTCACTAAACCCTAACCCCATAATCGATTGAAAATGAACTCTGCCACTCTAGAAACCCCAAGAGAGCACGCACTTTGATATCTAGAAGCGGACGCACATAATTTTGAGCAAACGTATAATAATTATAAGGGTCTGTCATCCTCGGGTGATAATTTAAAAAAACGTGAAAGGATCCAGTAGGGAAAACAACCCACTAAACACGGCCATTAGTTCCTAGAACTCGTCATCAAAAAGTGTGCCTTCACCAGGGGGGAGGAAAAGAAATTCTTTTAATAAAAAGAATCAGAGGAACATGTAGGCACCTCGAATTGCAGAAGAATAAGGTTCAAAACTGTTGCCATAACCCGTACAGAAACTTCCATAGCATTCTCCACAACACTGCCGACCACCTGCTTGGACAATGCATCGTCAATCATAAAAAAATCCTTTTGGATCCGGCCTACTAAATCCATATTGCCACTCTACAACTCAACAGCAGAAAACAACAGTATGACATCATGCAACAACAAACATAATTACATCACCAATCATTCTACTACCTAAAGCTCCACAGAGTAGACTTGAAAAACCTACAGCATCTCAATAATTCGGATATAATCCTGCCATTCCCTCCCCAGCACGCATCGGCAATCGACCTGAATCTACCTCCTTGGCGATAGCTAGGATCAATTCTGCATCTCAAACGAATTGTCTCAGCTAAAATGATACTCCAGACAAATTTACATCAGCCCTCCCAAGTAGAGTAGAGGATCAAAGAACAAGACAACCCCTAAATATCAGACCCAAATCAGTGAATGCATGAAGTTCGACGCAATATTTATCCTCAACACTCAGATAGGTCACATGTGAACTTTAGCTCAAGCCCAGTCATACTGCCAGGATGCATTGGCATTGCATTACCAAAAGGTTGGGTATACAGCTTCCACCAAATGTATGACATATCCAGACAAGTATCCGAAACCCTGAAGCAGGAGTAGACAGTGGAATGATTATCCCCCTCATAAAGAAGGCAACAATTCTTACATGAAAGAACAAAACAAACTAAGGGAAACGTTAAAAACATTACTGAGCTGAAGGTTTACAACCAAAAGTATGCCTCTAGTGCACTCACTGGCTTTTTGAGGAGCATCTGTGCACCTCCTCGTTATTAACGACAGTGACGTCAGTGCCAGTATGATTTATCATCCTAGTTTTCCACGACTTTCATCCTATATCCCAGTTTGGCATTCTTTCCCGAATCACAGCCTGTTTGGACTACTCGAGATTCGGTTTCCACTCCGCCTGGTGTTGCAATTCTAGCTCGCACCGCTACACTCCTTGTTCTGAACTTCAGTTTCTTTTCCCGTCTCACGTGTCTTTGCAGGTTTCGTTTGAAGAAATTAGGAGCTCTCTTTTGGGATTGAGAGGTAGGTGCTGCGAGGTCATAGTTGCATCGCAGGAACGATTTCGTCGAGAATCTGTGTGTTGTTTTTAAAGCTGCGCTTTTGTTTCTTGATTAGAGAGCTCTGTGCGAAATTTGATGCTGTGAAGGTGAAGGAGAGCGTTACTTATTAGCTCAGTGCTCGCTCTCTGTGAAGGTGGAGGAGAGCGTTACTCATTAGCTCAGTGCTCGCTCTTGTGAAGGTGAAGGAGAGCGTTACTTATTAGTTCAGTGCTCGCTCTCTGTGAAGGTGAAGGAGAGCGTTACTTATTAGTTCGTTGTGGAAGTATTTACAGTTCATATATATTACAGAAGATGGCATGGAGCAAGACTCGTGCTCTCGTACAGCTCTCCTCCGCGTGCAGAGAACTCGTGAGGTCTCCATTTGAAGTCAGAGGAGTTACAACGAAGGCCGATCTTTTCACGACGCAAAACACTTCGGATGCCATTTTGCTGAGCAGCAATGGGGAGGCGTTATATGCAAAATTGACCTCGAAGGAGCTGCTCAAAGGGCTCTTGAACCTTCAGTTGGTTGCGTATGAGCCCGCGGTGGACTTGAGCATCAAGATTCTCACATCCGAATCTATGAAATCTCCTTTGTTTAGGGCGGCGGTTTTCCCCGTTCTCAACAGAACTGCTTACTCCCATTTTTGTGCTGGAGAGAACGTTGAAGAAGCCTCAAGAACATTGGCAAGAATGTGGGAGCTTGGGGTACGAGGCATCATGACCTACGGACTTGAAGATGCAACGGATGGCGAATCCTGTGACCAAAATCTTGAGAAGTTTTTGCAAATTGTTCTTCAGACCAGTCAGCTACCGCCGGAATCTGTAAGATCATGCTTTGCTTGCTTGTTAGATTTTACCGTAATTTCCAGATTCTTAGTCTAAGATTTTATGTTTTGTGTTCTTTGATGCTACAAAAAACATGAATCCAGTGTTAACTTGATTTTTTTGCACGAGTTTTCCATCAGGTGAGTAATGCTTGCGTGAAGATCACGGCCATTTGCCCCATCCAAATTCTCGAGCGCGTGAGCAACTTACTACGGTGGCAGCATATGAACAAGGATTTCTCTTTGCCATGGAAGCAAGATGTAATCCCTGTCCTAGCAGAATGCAGTCCGATGTATCACGTTCAGTCTCTTCCACAACCTCTAACAGAAGAGGAAGAGAAAGAATTGAATTTTGCCCACAACCGCCTTGCCAAGCTTTGCCAAACTTGTGAATCGGAAGGAATTCCTCTATTGGTAGATGCTGAGTATTCTCTTGTACAACCAGCAATTGACTACATCATCAATGTTGCTGCCAGCGAATTCAATAGAGCCCAACAACCTCTGGTTTTTGCAACCATGCAAACTTATTTGAGGGACTCCTTTTCCCGCCTCAGTATGGCAGTAAAAGGCTCACATTACAGGGGACAATCGTATGGTGTGAAAATCGTTCGTGGAGCCTACATTTCTCGAGAGAAGATGCTAGCAGCTTCTTTGGGGGTTCCTTCTCCAATTCACCCGAACATTGAAGCAACTCATCGGTCATATGATTCTTGTGCTGCATTCATGTTGCAACAGGTAGCTTCAAACGATGGGTCGGTGGTGCTTGCAACTCACAATCTAAACTCAGGTGAGTAGTTGTACTATCAACATACCATGGCACAATGTTGAATAGGAGTGTCACATTGCTTCACATTCTCCTTCTCACACCGGTTTCTTTGAATGCTTGTGAACATTGAATAGTACCCTATCATTGACTCGATCATCTATAAAGGTATTAATGGGTTTTAACTTTCATTTGAAGAGTTTCAAATTCCTTCTATGAAGATTACTTCATCACACTTTTTCTTTACTATATGAGATTGGAATGGTAATGCACCTCGTTTGTCTCTTGAAAGCATGCTATTGTCATTACATAAACTGTCAATGTGAACCAAAATTGTTGGTTGAATTAGTTTCTATGATGATGGATGATGGATTATGACATTAATTTTGCATCTCAGTCTCAAGGATTGTCCAATTATTATAAAAGTGGTAAACTACTAAGAGGTTAAGACTGGGAATTTGCAGGTCGCGCAGCAGCGGCTAAAGTTCAAGAACTAGGTTTGTCGCGAGGAAATCCACGGGTTCAGTTTGGACAACTCAAAGGAATGGCCGATGTGTTGTCTTTGTCCTTGGTTCATGCCGGTTTCCGAGTGAGCAAGGTACTACCATTCGGAACCGTTGCCGATTTCATCCCATTCATTGTCAGACGTGCGGAGGAGAATCGTGGCCTTCTTGGCAATACTATCATTGATCGTCAGTTCCTCAGGTGCGATGTATTTCCTATGTTCTACTTTTGCAAAAATTCACTCCTACGTAAATTGTTTCAATTCCCATTCAATCCGTTGAAATGGACTTGTCTTCAAAATTGTAAGCTTAGCTGGTTGTCACATGATGGTCCGCAACACAAAATTCACCTTACTTTGTGCTCCATAGTGATTTCAAGAAGCTGGTCACAATACTATATATATATATATATATATATATATATATATATATATATATATAATCATATTGAGGTGCTTTTGATCAATTTGGAAACCTCAAAGTAGCTTACAACAACCTCTTTAGGCATATCTTAAGCTTAATGGTTGTGGGTCTCACTCACTACAATTGAACACACACAATAGCTTACATACTAACTATAAAATTTTAGTATAGCAATTATTACAATACTAATTCTTCTAAATCGGTGGGAGGCTCTTCACACTTGCTAAAGATTTACACATGATTGTAACAAGATCAATCTTCGTCGCTATTGTCTTTACTGACATTGTGATCCTTTGGGATTCAGGGCAGAGCTGACAAGAAGACTACAAAAAAGCTTCACCTTGTGATGCATACCTTAAATTTACATCTAACTTCCGTTTGAAGATGGTTTTGGCAACTTTGCACTTCTCATCGAAGGGAAGGGGGTTTCTTTAGTTCACAAGAAGCCCCGTTGCTTTAGTTGCCTTGCTTTGAAAACCTAATTCTAAAGTTCCTAGAAATGTCGTGGGAGATACGTACTGTATGTGGGGAGGGACTTCCATCCTAGCCTTACATATATACAATGTATAATGGCTAGTGGCCTTCTCGGCCATCCCTACTATTCATGTATTGATAAATTTTATAACGGCCAGTGGCCAACTCGACCACTCAATGAACCATGGTATCAAGTTTATTTGCATCTTTTCCATATTATAACTTTGTCTCTACCATTTGGTCTTGTAAAGTGGTGTTTCTAGGGCAAAATTCAGCTTCAAAATACTTGTAGCCAAGGCAAGGCTAAAATCTTCATCTACCTTTATTCATTAACAAATCCAAGTGTAGGATCCTTTAGTTAACCTGTAAGAGTATACCCTCTTCAAATTGTAGAATGAGAATCTTTACCAATTGCAAGATCACGATGCTTGATTTTTTTATTAAAGTAGATTTCAACTCTTCTTGCCAAATGGATAGATTTCATCATCCAAAAGCTTCTTACCCAAAAATGGATTCATCCTACAACTTGCATCTCTTTGTAATATGTAGAAGAAATAAGTTGGGAATACATAGATAAAAAAAATTCAACAATAAATATTTTGCATTGATGCTTGAATTTTCATAATAATAATAATAGAATGATATAAAATATGATTAAAAATACTAAATTGTTAAGAATTTAGTTATAGAACTGCAAAATTCCAATCCCAATGGTTGTGAAGTTGTACTCTTTAATAAAATAAAAAACTACATCCTGTATTTTTTTTTCCTTAAAATATTGAAAATTGAATTCAAAATATGACTTCAAAGTTCATTTTTGGGTGGAGATTCTATAACTGCCCACAAATCAAAATTCTTCATAACTTTCATCTTCTTCATCAAAGCTTTTCAAATATATATAAATATAAAAAATCAAGTTCAAAATCTGTATTTTTTCAAAAATTGATTTCCTAAGCTACTTGAGTTTATGGGCTTTGAAAGAAACTAAATATCATACAATAACTTTTTAACCATGTAGTTCAATGTTATGAAAAATGTTGAGCCTTAAAGCTACTCTTCACCTACATGTTGTGTAAAAAATTCAAAGAAAAAAAATGAAAATTCCAATCACAATTGGATGATTGAAAACACTATGTTGCCCCAAAATGCTACTTAGTCCATTTGGGGTTAATAAAGCCTTGAGATTTGACAAACAAAAGATTTTGCCACTTTTCTTACATTTTTAAATAGATTACCGAATTGCATTGTGAGAGTAAATATCATTGTTAACCAACCTTAACCATTCCATCTTAGAGATTGGGATATTCCCCCCTTAAATCCTAGGGAGTGCATTTAACCCCTATAGTTTTTTTACTATGTTTCCACCAAAAATGCTCCAAAATTGCCATTTCTAGTACAAGTGCCAAATTTAAGAAAAAAAAACATTTTTGGACACACATAGCTGTAGGATCTTGTAGTATGTTGGTTTGAAAAGATCTGGAAAAAATTTGAAAATTTCCACTTTGTAGATTGCAAGATATTAGCATTTGAATTGACAAAAAAGAAATTGGCCCTACAAAAAATAGGGCAGTTTCACTTCACAAGGTCACATTTGTATGAAAAAATATCCATGTTTTGAGTGCTTCTTTGAATTCATTCTTCAAGGCAAGTTGGTCACATGCTTGAAAATTTTCAAAATAATCATTTGGATTTGAATAACATATAGGAAAAAATAGTAAGTAGAAAGAAGTAAAGAATGATTCAAAATACTAAATTGTTAAGAATTTAGTTATGGAATTGAAAAATACCAATCCAAATAGTTGTAATGTTGTAATAAACAATCTACACCTAATTTTCTTTTTAAAATTTCCAAAAATATTAAAAAGTGAGTTAAGTAAAGGACTTCAAGGTTTATCTTAAAGCAAACTACCCGCAAACTAAAGCTCTTCATAACTTTCATCTCATTAATCAAACTTGAACGATTAAGAGCTTTGTATGTAGATATAAATCTAGAATACCAATTTCAAATTTTTATTTATTAAGAAAGTGATATTTAAAGAATGAATTTTAGTTGCCTAGGTTGCTTGCTAATAAATGAAAACTACACATCATACAATAACTTTTTAACCATGTAGTCAAAAGTTATAAAATCACTATGTTGCCATAAAATAGAATTTAGGGCTTTAGGGGTTAATTTAATTTACAAAGATTCATTGCATAGTTGGTGAGTTGCAACACTAGTGTCATTTTTTGAATAAGAAGTGTAGAGAGTCATTGGCTAGCTGGGAAATTGCAACAATGGAGGCTCTTGCTTTGGGGAGAGCAAAAAGAACCCCCAAGTGTTGGTTAATAATTAATGATTGTTATGTATGCTCACAATTGTCTTATTAGAATACCTAACAATTACCTTTCAAATGTATTTCTAAAAATGGGATCAATACTAGGTGACACATTTTGTGAGGAAATGAACATTTACCATAGTGCACATTGAATCATTTCAATAAGTTTGATATGACAATAATAATTGTAATTCCTAATTTTTATTGAAACACATACTGTAGCTGTGTAGCATGAGGTCACTTTTGGGCTTTGGCACATTTTTGCTAAATAAAATTGGAAGGATTGGTCATTTTTTACTAATAAGTAATTTGACCAGTTTCTGTCCACTTTTTGCAACCCTTCAAATCATCTTGGAAGTAGTACAATTTTCTTCATTGTATACTTAGGAAAGTGATAGTCATGGCTTTTAATGAACTCATTAATTTTCATTATGCCCATGTTTTGGTGTAAAGTTTGAGGAATGAATTTGGATTCTACATTATTTAGTAGTCATGTCATGATCCAGCTATATAGGGTATCTGGGTGAATGCAAGAAACACCGGTACTATTTGGCGTCACAATTGGAATGACGGAGATGCAATTTGCCATATTTTTTGGGAAATGAAGTCCATGTACTTGAAATTTTTATTGGAGATGGATAACTTGGAAGTCCTCAAATTCCTTACTTTTGAGAAATTTTGAAAAAAAATCCTTTAATTAAATTGTAATTTACCTAATTTGTCACACTTTGCGTTTTAGGGTTTTTTAGTATTGTGGAGCATCCAAAAATGATGATGTACGTCTAGGATTGTTGTAGGCTATTGCTACAATAGAAGGGCATGTGCCCACCAAAGGGCATTCAAAAAAACACAATTCTTTGTCTTCAACATGCATGCAAATAGGGGCCCCTTGCCCATAGCACTCCTAACATTTATGATGGTTTCAATTTTTAGTTTTTGGTGAAATGTAATCACTATCAAGTCTTTACAAATGGCCAATTTTTAGTTTTTTTTTATTCATTATTTTCTAATTATTATTAATTTATACTTAATTTTATCTACTTTTTGTGACAAACTGTCATTTTTTTCAAAGAGTACTATTTCAGTATTATAAAGTACTCAAAAGTACTATTGGCTGTTGATTTTTCGGATCAACGGCTGAGATTGCTCCGTTTTGCAATACTACGAGTACTAGGTAGAAAAAACGCAATTTTGGCAGAATACTCCCTAAATCGTTCAGTGTTTCTTGCATCTACCCATCTTTTCCAACATTTTGACTTTCTTTATGTTTAATTTTCCTTGGATTTGGCAAAGTCTTTTCTTAATTTCCAAAACCATTTTGCTTAATTATTTTCTACCAAACATGACCTCATGCTATGGTAGTCTAATTAGATACAAAGGAGCAAACTATTGTATTTATCCAAGGATCTATGCTCTATGAATCACACACTAGTAAGAGTTGCAAATATTAAAGTCGTCTGTGTTGACATTTGTTCTATAGTCTATAAAACTTGGTAAAGAAATTGCACCTAATTATGACTTGTTTCATTTTTATTAATTCTTGCAAAAAATGTACATCCTTTGTTCATGAGAGTTTAGAGTTGATTTTTAGTATTTTCATGTTTAGATTTTTGAAATGCATATCTTTTTGACTCTAAAGAAGATCCACCAAAAATTTAGATAGTTTAAGAATAAGAATCATGCTCAAGTGATCATTTGGATTATTTAAGGTGTAGTTACCTTAAACTTATTGAAGCACTTCACATTTAGTATGATGATGCACAAACAACCCACATAGGCACCTCAATGTCCTCAAATTTCCTCACATTAATTCTTTTGGGGGGAGTTTCATAACATTAGAGATCCTTTAAAAACCAATTATGTAACCACATGGTTAAGCATGATGTCTAAGTTAAATTTGACCTTTCAAACAATGTATATTTTTATTACATGAGACATGTATTTTCTATAGGGTGAAATTGTATTAATTACAAATTTTATTGCCCAATACGATTTTTTTTCTAAATTTAGAAAATTATATTCAATTATTTTTCACATGCTTAGTGCTCGACATGACTTCTAAATCAATTTCCAATTTCATGCCTAATCCCCCTAAAGGACCAAGGCCTTTTTTCTGTGAAAAAACACTCAAAACTATCATATCTATAGCGAAGAGTAAAAAAATTTGAAATTGTTTTTTCTTTTTTGCACATCTAACCATAGGATCTTACACCTAACTAGTATGAGAGTGTAGAAATTTTGACCGCACAAATTGCAAGATATTTGCGTTTGAAGTGGTAAAAACAAGTTTTTCAGCACAGTTCGGGATTGTTTAGATTATTTGACTTTGAATCTTCTTAATTTTAATTTTATGCACTACAAAGTTTTGAGCTTTAAATCTTTATGGTGGAAATGTGTTGAGGATTTAGGAAAAAAAATATACAAAAAAAACTTAATTCTTATTCTTTAAAAAATTGTTAAGTAGAAGTAGGTACAAGATAGAAGAAAAATCTAAATTATTAATATTTCTAAGATGGAATTAAAATGCACTAATCCCAATGGTGAGATTTTTCTAGCAAGCAAATCAAACCATGTACAACTTTTTTTCTTGAAAAACTATAAAATTTGCATTCAAAAATGAATTTTATAAGTTATTTTTTCAAAAGATCCTTTAATTGCCTGAAAAACAAGATTGTCCATAACTTTCTCATAACAAATCTTTCTCATAACAAATCTAAATGGAATGAACTTCAAAGCTTTCTATGTAGAAAAAAAATGTATATATGAGAATTTTTTTAGATTTAAATTTTTAAGTTTTCTTTTTGTTGCTCCCTCTCCTATGTTTTGAGCTTATTTAGACATAACGTTTGTTTCCAAGTATCAATTGAAAAAAAATTATATTTCCACGAAGTTAATCAATTTTTCTATCTTGAAAAAAAATTTGAAAAAAACATGACAAAAATTGAGACTATGGATACTTGTCTAAAATTCCATTTGTCTCTTGAAGGGACACTGGTCCTTTAGGGATTAATTTAGTCTTTCAGTATCAAGTATTTTTAATTTTGATATTTTAAACTAATACCTAGATGACTTGATACCCATGTCCTAGGTTAATTATGGTAATTACCATGATTGTTTTTTTTTTAGTCTTGGGAAAGAATGAAATTAGTGTAATTTCTAAAGTTGATATAAGGAAAAAACTAATTATGTTGAATACAAATATACTAGAATAACTTGAAATTTCTACCAAGGAAAGGTAGGTATAAGAAACAAATTTTACTTAATTTCAAAAATATCTTCAACCTAAAATATTCCAATTGAGAAACTAAAATATATTGAATAGAATGGATTTCAATTATTACATATAGGGTCTTTGATGGTTAGTGAAGTTTGAGCCTCCTTATAGCTTGACGGATTTCTTTTCTCAAGATTAACCCTTACAAATCATTCCATGTTCTTGTTTGGTTAAACTTCATTAGTTTTCAATATTAAAACACTTCTTTCAAAAATTCGATATTTTTCTCATACACTAATTTATACCCAAAAATCTAACTTCATTTTTTCATAGTCAAGAATGTACCCTATGTGTAGGACATTTTGGTAAATAATTAGGGAAAATTTGGAACATGTCTAAAATTTTAAAAATTGTACATCTATTTCTGAAAATTTTAAAAAATTTCATTGGTGCCAATTTTGAATATCCAAAGAACATTCTTGAATTTTTTTAGAAAATAAATAAATTTATGCATGAATAGAAAAAATCAATCCAAAATTATAAGTGTCAAAAAAGTAGGAGGATCAAAGTGCCAAAAGTCAAGAAAATCAAAAGAAGTTGTTGAATTGTCCAAATTCTAAAATTAAATTATTTTGGCACCTTGGTGCCAAATCTTACCTAAGCATATTGTCATACCAAAAAGTAACAATTCCAATGGGATTATCATTTTTATTATAGTATAGTAGTAAAGGTCGTCTACAGAAATTTTGTAATTGAATAGAAAATCTAGTCAATAAAATATAAATTGTAAAACCAATCTCTAGCTAATTGTCAAATTCACCAAGTCTAAAACCAGTCATTGGCTAATACAAAGTATATAGAAACAAAGACAAATGTTATAAAGAAATTTCTTATTTAAAAAAAAAGCTTAAGTACAAAAATCACAAAGAAGACAAGTAATCACTACATGCTCTAAAAAAAAATGAAAGACAACTTGATTCCAAAAGAAAACCAAGAAAGTGAAATGGAGACAAATCAAATTGTTGGGCCCTTGTCAATTGTATTAGGAATTTTTTTCAATGGCAATCTACTTAATGAACTTGTTGTTAATCAATTTCTTCTAAACCTATTTGAATGTCATCATCATGTTTAGAGAAAGTTGCTGCCTAAGCGTGGAACATGGAGTGTAGAGCGTAGAGCGCAAAATGTAAAGTAGTTTTCAAAAAGATTTGAAGTTTAGAAAATGAAAAACCTATTAACATGTCCAAATGAAGTCCTAAGACCGTGTAGAAAGTTGAAATGTATGGTAAAAGGTTAATGTGAACAAAACTAAATTGAATGATATAAATTTTAATTCTATTTTTTTTTTCCATTTCTTTCTATTTTAACATTTAGTATACAAAATAATATCAACCTACGAGTGTTATCTTTTTTTTAATAGTATCCTATTTATGCATTGCATACATAATTGAATATAAATTTGCAATGATTGTAATTTCATTTTGGTGATCATTTAAGAAAAAAAATAAAGTGTAGTTAACAAATTATTTAAAGGAACTATTTGGAAGTTTTAAACATATAAATGAAAGCTTCAGACTACAATAGATTTGAAAAACATAAACCTTCTTGAAGATCAAAAGCTTAGGGAGTTGAAATTTATTTTTTTAGATTGATTGTCATTGTCTAATAATTGTAATACTTTGATAGTAAAGGACTAGGGCTCTTCATCTAATCTTTGGAATTTTTTTCAAAAAATGTGTTTTTGGATTTTTTATAAAATGACTTTTACAAAGTCTAAACTCTAAACATCAAAGTTCTTTTCACAGTTTTGCCAAATTTGAGAGAACATTCCATGCAACAATGTATCAAAAAAGGTTGCCAAGGGTATAAGAGTGAAATTTTGGTATTTAAAATTCCAATAATGAATAACATTTTAGGATTCCAATAATGGGCAATATTTTCAACACATTATAGACATCCATAACTCAAAAACACAATTGCATTTATGTCATTGAATTGCACAAGGACAAATAAAAATAGAGAAGTTGGTGGCCCTTTTAGTCTCACCAATGAAATCAAAATATAAAGATGCATATACAGAAGCATCTGAAGCAAGTGATAGTGATCACAATCTTTGCACTACTCATAGTCAATAGTAGAGTGAGAATTAGCTACATCATTGTCATAATTTGCTGCATCATCAACAAACTGTAGAACTCTTATTTCCACAAAAAGAACGAGACCTAGGTGTAGCATGAAGTACCCTAACGAACTCTTCTGCTAAATCATGAGCATAAATCGGTAATAGAAAAGGATTAGGGGGGCTACTTACCATCTTCCTCCATAAATGTTGAAGAATAGAATTGTTTGTAGGAGATGTAGTCATCTTTGAGCTGCATAGTACCAAAATATGAAGATTATTAGTGGAAGACACAAGAAAAAGTAGCAAGTGATAGTTTACAATTCAAATGTAACAATTGCAAATAAAATGAATTCAAGGACTTACGTATAGAATAAATTGGTAGCTTCAATTTTTGGTATTGCAAAATCTGAATCATGGTCTGAGCTACTACTTCCTTCTTAGAAATTGGGCTTCATTTGTCAATGATAAGTGGCTGCAAAAAAGCATTGAAAATCAATGTATCTTCTTGAAATGCCACTACATAACAGCTAGACCTTCGACAAGCATGGATAGTACAACTTGTAGTAGAAGAAGTTTAAAAATTGATTGAAATAAAGAAATATTAACATCTGCATATATGAACCAAACATGAGAATTGAATTAACAAATTCACAAACTTGTAGCAGCAGAATTTGCATAAACCCGGGGTCTTTTTCTTGCGCACCATGCCAAGGATGATTAGTTGTGAATCTTTAGTCACAACATTGTGAAGTACATCATCTGGGTCGACATGAATTCCAACAACATCTAAATTTGGCACCAACTACACCTTGAAACGGGAAGGTGGAATGTTTGGAAGGTTCCTCACTAGTAGTTGAATGCCAAAACAATGTGTCTGCATATAATGAATCCACCAATATATAAAAAATGAGTAATCTCTCAAGAAGAATTTTAATTCAAATAATATAATAGCAAAAAATCAATATGTCATTGGTAAAGAAGTTTAGAGTACCATCTTCGATGAGTCTCGAGCGTTGGTTAAATGAAGACGGTTGATCCCAATCCACTTTTGATACACTTTGAAGTGAAATGCTCGACTAAACCCCTTCAATTCTAATTTCACTTGGATTGCATCAAAATGGAAAATAAGTATAGTTTCATCATCAAATAAGTGGCTATCAACAAAATCAAAAGCTGATTTTAGGAACTCCGAATGAACAGTGTTCCAAGGTGGAACAACCAATGGAGGAGAAGACACTTTTGGGACAACAAGCCCCTCGGGAATGTCTAGAATCATGAGGTCAATAGCTTGAGATTGGGAGATAACACCTTTAAATGTACTTTATTTATTTGCCTTGTGCTGCCAAAGAAACATCATTAGAAAGGATAAAAAAACACATACAATATAAAGTCTAGAAGAATGTATATGATATAAAAACTAATTATTGCAAGGAAAAGAAAAAAATATGAATTTTATCTTCTCAAGAAAAGATTGAAGTTTAGTCCACCCTAAAGGAAAAGACCTGTGCTTAACACGGTGGCTCAAAAGAGAGTGGAGAGAAACATTGAAAATGAATATATCCATTCCTCAGATTCCAAGTCATCTGCAAATGGGATTGGCATATTGCCCAGCGAAAGTCAAGAAATAGTAAGATTGATACATATCTACATGAAGAATCTTGCTTTTGAACACCTCGTGATAGAGAAGTAGAAGAGGTTTGGATGCCCTCACTATCAGAAGCACCAATCCCTTGCAAGTTCTTTGGCACTTTACTTGTAGCTTTTATAGTAGCTACAACCTTTGCAGCCATGGCCTTGACATTTGCAAGTAAGCCAACTTTAAAAGCCTTCTCTACCTTCTTCTGTTCTTCTATTATCCTTCGTACTTCAACCTTCTCAAATCTCAACAGCTCATTTCATTTGCTTCACAGCCTTTATTTTAACTTTCTCATTCATATGAGAAAGATCTATAGTAACATCATGTTCGACAATAGTTTGATTATTGTTTGGAGCCGGATGATCGAACCCATTCAATCCTTTCTGTGCTTGGTCAATGACCTTCATCATTGTTTCTTCCTCTGTAGGATAAAATCCTCCACTATAGTCTATGTAACAACCACCAAAGTCCAAGTGTAGTACACCTCAAGATCAATTAAACCCGTTGAGTACATACATTGATCTAAGGATGCCTTGTCAATCCATGTTGTGATGTACCTTGGAAGTTGAGTCCATTGCATAGCACCTTTAGGTAGCAATTTGAACATGATGTACCTGAAATATTCAATTAATGAAGTTAGCAATAAAGGTAACAAAAAAAAATTTAGAAATAGATAGTCTTATAGAATAAAATGATTTGTTGTACCTGTAAAGTACCCGTTTTCCAATGCATGAAGTGTAAGTGTAAGAATTGAATGCTTTAGTCCTTGAGTATGAATCTTTTCCCCAAATTAAAAATGAGAAACCATGAACCCAAATGCAAACACTCCAATACTTCCCAAATTGGCTGGTGACAATGGTACATTATTGGAGTCTAATTCAATTGTGATGCCTTCTTCTTTTTACATTCGCTCAAATCCCAAGTTGAATGCTTCCTCCAACTATAACCATCATATGAATACATCATCAAAATCCCATAATATTAGATACAGTCAAATGGATCATTATATAACATCTCTGAGAATCATGAGAAAATACTTAAGAAATTTATAGTTAAAGATGACACTTACAGATGCCCCCAAACATGCCTTGTTCAACCAAGATTCAAATTCCTTATCCAAGAAAAGCTTGCTTGGAAAATGGGCAATTTATCTTGTCAATGCCAGGGTTGTTCGCTGCGACAGCGCGACACCGCGACAGACAGACGTCACGCGACGTCTAGTAGAGCCCGTGCGACGTCACGAAAAGTCAAATTTACCTTTGACTTTACAGGAAATTACCCCCCTCTAGGTGGATGCCACATGGCATCCACTTGGCAAACTGGAGGGCACGTACGGGTAGGAGAGTGCAGGTAGGGGCGACTGCGGGTGGGCGACTGCGGGTGGACGAGGGCAACTGCGGGTGGGCGACTACGGGTGGGCGAGGGCGACTGCGGGTGGGCGACTGCGGATTTCTGAGGGAGACCGCGGGTGGGCGACTGCGGGTTTGGCAGGGAGACCGCGGGTTTGGCAGGGAGACTGCGGGTTCAGGAAGTGTTCTTGGGTGGGCGACCGCGGGTGCGCAAAAGGTACCTAGACCCGGTGGTGGACCCGAAGTCGCCCAATTTGGACCCGCTGTCGCCCTCTCGAGACCCGCTGTCGCCCACGTTGGACCCGCAGTCGCCCTACCCAGACCCGCAGTCGCTGGATACGCAGTTGCCCTGTCCGTACTCGCCCCCCTAGACCGAAGTCACTCGCCCTATATAGCCAGTAGCCCATCATCATGCTATCACCTTCATTTTCCATTGAGGCTTTCTGTCTTGCAACCTTTGTTGGCTGCATGCGTGACCCTTTTGGATAATATATATACTATTTTTTGCTATCATTTGGTTCTTAGAATTTTGCGACGTCCGCAAATCTCATGGCAACTGGAGGTAGCAGTGATGGGTCCCTTCCGGTTTTTTCCACTGTACGCACTCCTGGTGCAATTAGGAAGGCTGCCAAAGACAAGACTAGAAAAAGGAGGGGTAACATTCACAAGAAGCGATGGCATGTGTTGAACAATGATAACCACCTAGCTTTCAAAGAGTGGAACGAGGAGCCAGAGCCTTGGAGTATGCAGGTGTGCGAAGACTACATTGAATGGTGTCACATCGGGAAGTTCTTTCCTGCATGGCACCATCATCACAACCGACACAATAACAAGGCAAATTTGAAGTATTGTGAAAATCCAGCTTTCATACGAAGGTGTTTAGAATTGTGGCAGGTCCTCTACAAAACCCCTTTTGTAGATAGGAATGAGGCCCCTTTGTTCATTGCTAGAGGTGCCTATGCTGAGGTCGCCTTGAACAAACAAGTTGACTGGACCACGATTAAAGAAAGTACCTACGTGGAGCGTCCAGAAGTTGGAATAATTCCAAGAGGGGTTCTCAAATTTCCAGAGGATGGACTTGGGCCTTTTCGAAGTGATCCACAAAACAAAGAAACTCAAGAGGTGGATACGGAAGAATCAGAAGAGGATAATGATTCAGATGGCACACGGATTCCTAAGCTTGTACGAGTGAAGGAGCAGATTATCACCCCCGTCCAAGTTCCAGTTCCAGTTCCAGTTCCAGATCCAAATGTTCAAGCCGCTTCATCATCGCGGGGTAAGAAGATGAAACATCCTGCGAAGGTGCGACGGTCCACCACGAAAATTAGATTGGCATCAGCCTCAACCACAATTGCGACTCCAATCTTGCCACCACAAGACGCCAGCAACGTCTTCGACTTTGCTTTAAGTGACGACTCACCCGTATGTGCCACAAGTCACATTCCCATTCCACAGTCTGAATCTGATGTTGTTCACAATGCGATGATGTTGGCGAAGGCTCTCGACCTCTTGAAGACCAAGGATGCACAAATTGCAACCTTAGAAGGTGATGTGAAGAAATGGCGGTCTACATGTGAACAAAAAAATGCTCTCATTTCTCAACAATCCAAAGAATTACAAGGCCTTCGAGAAAAAGAGCGTCAGACTTTCACATTGTCGGACATGGACGAAACCTTTGTTGAGCAGGATCCACATCACTTGGACAAGCTTGTTGGGGACCTCACCAGCGATGTCATTCACCTTTCTCCCCCTACCAAGCGTACGAAGCGTTCTTCAATTCTTCCAATGGCACTACTTCCGTTCGTCTCAAGAGATTCTAGCAATCCGCACGTTGATGGTTTGTAAGGGACTCAGGATTCACTTTCGTTTCCTGCCATTCCACATCTACAATCATCAAAGGAACTTGATTTGGCTGAGGAAAATAGAATGCTTCGAGAGAAGTTGGCAGTGTTGGCAGCGACATACTATCATTGGAAGGTCGCGTGCATTCTCTCCGTGGATCGATCTCAACAAGTTGCGAAAGAGCTAGACAAAGTTTCGAAGAACTTTGTAGCAAATGCCCCTAAACGAGAGAATGGATTGACATCATGGGCATTGATGGAGGACATGTTTCCGGATAACATGTCCATGCTTGACGTGGCGGAAAAAAATGTCATAGACTGGGCACAAAATGGTTGGGACCATGGAAATCAGATGTCTAGTCACTTCAACGAAAAAGACCAAAGTCTATTGTGGCCAAAGCCAGCTCATTTCGTCTTGGATCATACCAAATGCCCCATATGTCTAGAACAATTTGGGCCAGAAGGAGGATGGGCACTTGGATCATGTACACATGTGTACCATCCTCAGTGTCTCATCACTCAATGTCTGATTAGACGACGATGTGTGATTTGTGAAGCACCATTCCATGATCGCTTGTATACCATGTTCAACTTGATGACTTACATGCCACCTTCTTGGGAACACAATAGAGACACGACGGCAGAGACACGATTTTGGGGACGAGACTTGCTTTGGAGTTGGCGAGAAGGCCTACATGATCAAGAAATGGGAGCTACTGCCTCACAATTGAATTGGGAAACGGACCCGCGTGAAATTCTAAGAGTGGCATTCAACCTTATGGGAAAAGGAGCTCACAATGCAGGGAAGAGGGCGTTTTTTTTTCAATGCCTTGGTGGATATTTTGATAAGACATCCCAAACCTTCAAGTGGGGTGCTCATCCGGAAGGACACCGTTGGAATTTTGAAGGTGAACAAGGGGCTAAACATGATGAAAATGCCACTCCAGAAGACTTGAATAGTATGGCTTACCTCGACTCAACATACGGGCCTTATTATCAAAGCCAAGCACTCGATTATCTATTGGAGTTACACTCTCCGCAAACTAAAAGGACACTTGAAGCTCTCAAGAACTCCAATGTCTTGGAATCTATTTTAGAAGCAGATGGACCTGCTTCAAGGACTCGTGCTAAGAAGAAACTCGTTGTTGGAGAGTCCAATGATTACGAACAAGGTGCAACGAGTGGTTCTCAGAACAATCCAATGGACTTGAACTAAATATTTCTATGAGATACTTACTTCAACGGTGGTTCTAGTTAATTGTAGTAGTATACAAGATGTAAGGCCCATAGTATAAGGGCCATAGTATATCCATACTCGCACAATGTAGTACTCTAGCAAAAGTTAGGGTTAAGATGTTGGCTTCTAAAACTATACCGCCTTGGCTGTGTATTGTACTACTATGCTTATGGACAACAACCTTCTAGTGCTTTGGTTTTGAAGGTTTGGGCATACTTATACATTTGTAGCCTAAAATGTAATTGGTGAAATGCAAATACATTTGTTGTAATGCCTCGCACAATGATTCCATACACGGTCCCCACAAAATTGCTATCTTCAAATCTTTTAATGAATTTTTTCCTTTTGGATTTTTTTCTCATACAACATGTTTTGGTTTACATGGAAAAATTTGATTCATTCCATTCAGATTTTTTATGAGAAAGTTATGGACCATTTTCTTTGGCGGGCAACTTGAGTCTACAGCTTCTTCTTTTAAAAGTTGCTTGTAGGATTTGTTTCTCCAGGCAATTTCTACAATCTAAAAAAAATTAGGTCCGGTCACATAGTTAACTTCACTTGATAGCACACTCTCACCATTTTCATTTCATTTTAGAGATATTCATTATTTAAATTTTACAACTACATCTTACCTACTTCTACTCAACAATTTCTTAAAGTATCCAAAATTGTTTTTGAAAATTGTTTTTTTCCCACACATAACCATAGGATCTTACACCTTACTAGTATGAGAATGTGTGGAAAAAATTTCAGAATTTTTCATCTTACAGATTGCAAGATATCCGCATTTAGAGTGAAAAAAACAATTTTTTCAGCACATTGCTGGACTACATTATTTGACTTTTAACATTTTTCACTTTAATTTCTTGCACTACAGAGTTTTGAGCTTTAAACAAATATAGTGGAGAATTGAGTTGAGAGTCTAAATAAAAAAAAGGTTTTCAAAAAAACTTAATTTTCATTCTTAAAAAACTTGTAGAATAGAAGTACATATGAGATTGAATGAAAATCTATTTTCTTTCTAAGATAGAATTAAAATGCACTAATCCCCACGGTCAAATTGTTGTTGCAAGCAAACTAAACCATGTCAAACTTCTTTTCTTGAACAATTGCCAAAATTGCGTTCCTAAATTAATCTTACAAGGTATTTTTCCCACCAGAAGCTCTAATTGCCCAATAAACAAGATTGTCCATAACTTTCTCATAAAATATCCAAATGAAATGAAAAAAAGCTTTCCGGATAGACAAAATTATAATCTATGAGGGAAAAAAACTTAGAAAAATAAATTCAAATGCTTGTCACATTTTTTTGCTGCCCATTCTCCCCTGCTTTGGAGTTTGGACTATATGGGCATAACTTTTGTTCCCGGGCACCGATTGGAAAAAAGTTATATTACCACAAAGGTAATCGTTTTTTCTATCTTCAAATAAAGTTTCAAAATTCAGTCCCAAATTTCAGCCCGTAGGTACCATCTCTGACATCCATTCTTGCAAAGACACCAAATTCATAGCCCTCGTATTCAAAATATAATAAAAACATATGTACATTTCAAAAACAAAGGTGTGAATTTCTTTATTCCACAAAACCTTTGGAAAATAAAAAATTGGAAGGCCAAATTGTTTTTTTCTACCACACTAGATCCAACCACTAAGCATTTTTTTTACTATTCACAAAGTCACTTTCTTTGGGCTCCGGTCTCATTCTTTGAAGTTCCGCACGGGTGGCACCTATGCCTTCATAGGCCCACTTGCGCCATTCCTTAAAATAAAGGATGTGGCGTTCCAAGTCCAATATGCCCTCGTGCAACAACTCTTGTTTTTTCTCCAGTAGCTTCACCAAATAAAAAAGCGTTGCTCTTTCTTCTGTATTGCTACCATAATCCGGAGCTAAAGCCAAGATGCCCTCTTTTTTGGCTTCTTTTAAGGCATCATCATAATATTCCATCTCTAGCTCACGTATTTGAAGATTCAAGCTTCTCCTTTCGCTTTGATGGGACCATTTATCACGTTGCAAAAGATCAAGTTTATTTTGAAGCACCGCTAAATCATCGGAAATGTGTGCTCGCCCGTCTTCGATCTTCTTGAAATAATTTACTCTACTTTTGTTTAACTTAGAGTAAATCTTCTCATTTTCAGCAACGGCGTTTTCAGTCGCCTCTAACTCCTTCTTCAACCCATCCACAACAGTTGGATTCACTGGAAGATGTTGTACCTTCTCTTTCAAATTCATAAGATCCGCTACTGTTGAAGTCAAAGCTGCTCGTGCACTTTCGATCTTAGTGCCCAACATCTCCAAATTGTCTTCCGAATCATTGTCACTACTTCCGCTAGACCCAATGTCTGCACCAGAACGGTCCACATTGATCGGTACATGAACATCTTCGCTTTGTTTTTGAATCTTGGACAATGATTGCGGCTCCTCAAGCTTCCTCTTGCCCTTCTTGTCAACTTGAATGTCTTCAGCTGCCTCTTGTTTTTCTTTGCCAATGTCTTCGTCGTCACTCTCAAAAGAATATCCATCGTATTCGTGAGTGTGCTCATCTGAGCTAGAAGTTGAAGACCATTGAACTTGGTCATCACCAACAGCCAACTTGCCAGGCTTTGCCTCTAAAAGCTTCTGATTTGCTTGAAGAAGTCTTTCTTCATCCAGCACTATCGGTCTGTCCGGGCGGTCACCGATAGGAAGCTCCTTCAAGGTTGTCCAATCTACCTTTTTCTTCAATTGAACTTCAACGTACACCATTTGCACAAGATAGAAAGAGAAGTTGTCATTTCGATAAGGCTGGGACTCCAAATAGAGTTGCTGCTATACCTCCAAACACCTTCGCTGGAAGACAACACTCTTGCAGTAAGCCAAATTTGCCTTATTAGACTTCACGTGCAAAGGGTGTCGCCAAAACGGGAACAACTTGTTGATGTGGCACCAATCCACATATTTGTTTACAGTTTCATATGTCCAAGGCTCTGGTTCTACTTCCCATCCCAAAAAGGCCTTCATCTTTGGATGCAACAAGATGGGACACGCTTCTTGCGAGGTTTGCCGCTCCTTTTACGATCCTTGTCACGAACCGCCTTTTTGTTGAGCCGAAGTCGGTATCTTGACATACCGTGTGGCGGTTGAGAGTCCTCGCCCTCCATAATGATCACTTCGTCTCAAAAGTAGCCAACTAAGTACTATGCGGTTTAGGGTTGCAAGCCTAAACCGTAGGTGTAAAAAATGCTAAACGTAATCCTATCACATTTAACATTTACAAAAATACAATGTTCTCGTGAAACACCCTATGTCATCCAAGCGTGAATAAAATGAGCTGTGCAAAGGGACAAAAATCCCCCCCCACAACTCAAACCCCTAGCTTCTGTGCACGCATTCAGCCACGTCAGCAGGTGAAAGACAGTGCGCAGAATGCCAGGGAAAATTTAATGGCGACTGCGGGTGGAGGAGAACGCTGATGTACCCGAGGTCGCCCCTGGGGCGCGTGCGGGTCCTGAAGTGGGGCGAGTGCGGGTCAGCCCAGTGCTCCAGGGCGACCGCGGGTCCGGAAGTGGGGCGACTGCGGGTCAGCGCAAGTGCTCCAGGGCGACCGCGGGTCCTAGAGTGGGGCGACTGCGGGTCTGGACAGGTGCTCCAACGCGACCACGGGTCGAAGGAGCCCGGGCGAGTGGGCGACCGCGGGTCCAGGGCGACTTCGGGTCCAGGGCGACTGCGGGTCCTAGGCGACCGCGGGTCCAGGACGACCACGGGTCCACTTTGCGAAGGCGACCGCGGGTCCTGGGCGACAGCGAGTCTTGGGTGACAGCGGGTCCCAAGCGACCGCGGGTCCATCTATTAATGCATGGACTTTTCTTTTCTTTCTTAGTACATGTTTATAGATTGTGATATTTTTTTCCATTTTTCCTTGCGCTGGGAAAGTGGCGATACTAAATGTTACGGAGGGGCTCCAAGCTTCAACATTCATCCACGTACTGGATAGAAAATGTGATACTAAGTATCTAAAATTCTATTTTCATTTACATTGTGGCGATTTCATCGAAGACTTTTCTAGAAGTTGAAGTTTTTCTAGCAATTTCATCCAAAATTTTCCTAAAAAATTCCTATAGCTTATAGCTAGCCTAAATTTTTTGTTGCTTTTGAGCACCAAATCTCAAGGGAAAAAAAAAGGATTGTGAGCTCAATCCCATTTGTGTTGCAAAATTTATGGAATACTAGTTTATACTTTATACTATATTTGGGGAGCCATTAGGGTTGAGGTCGGTTGTGGTACAAATGGATTCCTTATTGATTATCTGAACAAAAGTTAAATCTTTGCAATTGTTTTAGAAGAAGTTCTTGTTAACTAATTTTTTTCTTATTAATTAATTTCATTGTTAATTCTTAATTTTATTGTAAATGACTTATTTCATTGTTAATGACTAATTTTATTGTTAATAACTAATTCAATTGTTAATAACCAATGTTATGATTATTAAGTATTAACCATTGCAATTGTAACAATAATGTCTTTGTAATTGTTTTGACATGAGATGTTCATTATGTATTTTTGGATGTAGACTCAAATTACATACTATGTTACACACACTAATTTTGGTAAATTACATGCCTAATAACTAAATTTCTTGTACGGACACAAATCTATAAATGAAAGTCATTGTTGGACTTATATCATACTCCAACCATCTATGAAAGAATGTGTGTTTTTATCAATTTGGATGACATATACCAAAAAAAAGAATATGGTAGGAAAACATTATGCTACTAGGAATAATATATATGGTAAAACTAGATTTACATTTATTATTGAATTCATCCAAGTTTTCTCGAATTGCGTGTTTAATAAATGACAAAGATTATGGCTACATATCTTTTTTGCAATATCCACTCTTGTTTCATTGTCTCAAAAAAAAAAAGGGGTCGCAAGAAGTCAATGAACTTCCTTTTTCCAAATAAAATAAATAGGAAGAGAGCGAAAAAGGTTAAATAAATAAATAAAAACATCTCTCATCTATTTTGAAATAGGTAAAGTACGAATAAAAAGGAAAAGTCTAAAAAAGTCTAAAATGTATGTTTCCTATATTTGAATTAGAATAAATAGGAAAAAAAAACCAACTTGCTTTTATTTTTGGAAATAGAAAAAATAATAAGAGAATGTAAATGATGTATGGCTTACATTTTTTTAGGGATTGAAAAAACAACTATTTGAATTCAATGACCATGAAAGTAAAACTCCTTTCAAGTGCATACTAGCACATTTTATTCAAGAAATAATACAAGTCTTCAACATCAATTACCAACTAATTTATTTTCATTTTCTTATTTTCCTTGCGTCCATTATATACTACGGAATCAAAAAGGACCAAGAACATTTGAATTCAAAAGTTGTTATACTTTGCATAACAATGTGTAAAAGGCCATATTCAATATATACAATTTGACAAATAGCCCATTGAGTAATTGTTTTTCTAAAGACAAGGCGCGTAGCATAAAATTCCTTCATATATTATAGGAAAATATTACAAAGTAAGCAACACATAATTGGCCACCAAGCTCATTGCTTGCAGCACTAAACTCTTGCTCTAGACTATCCTATTACAAAGGTGAGTCTCGGAACACCAATTTGGGGGGCATCATGGACCATGGTGGAGACATAAGGGAATTTGTGATCTCTATACACGTTGGTCTCTTCTTTGGGTCAGTGTTCACGAGTTCACGCAACTTCATTCCAAAGTACATTGATCCCTCGCGGTTCTTGAACAAATCCTTGTCCCAATTGTCCATATCACCAATTCTCATCCATTCGGTCAACTTCCCAATAGAATACGAGTCTGACTGTTGCGTATAATTATACCGTTGTTGCATGATCGGTATGCTTGTATCGGAATTTGGAGGTCCATATGCATAAAACAACTCCGGGGCAACCCACCAACGACCTTCTCGGTATTGATCCCTCTCGGCCTTAGATGGCTTTCCAAAATGTGAAGGCGCGTTTTCGTCAAAACGACTTGATATTCCAAAATCACAAATTCCAATGTTGATTATGTCGTTTGAATAATCCGGAAAATGCAACATGATGTTCATGGGAGACAAGTCATTGTGTAGCACGCGGCACTTGTGCATGAGATTTGTCACATATACTAAAGCCCATGCCAACTTTGCCTTGTGCCTTCGGAAGAGACCAAGTTCTTTTTGTTTCTCTTCAGGAAGTCTTGTGGCTTTTTGCATTTCATGCCAGTCAATGGTTGGTGATACAGAACGATCTAAATGCCTCAACTCATTCAAATGGCCCCCATTCCACCACAAAGTGTACGCTTCATTCGTGCGAGAATGAATGGCAAAAAACTTAATGATGCCAGGGTGGTTCAAGGGGCATGCAAGGGCCTCCATGGATCGTTGCGCTCTCCCCTCGCGCGGGTTTATTGCCTTGGATACTTTCCCAGCAAAAGCGATGTAGCTTGGAATTGTATCCATTCCTTCAATGCGTACCTTACGCACTTTTGCATACCCCCCTTCACGTTCAAAAGCACTAAGGGGCACCACTTTCGCCGTATCGGGGATCCACGTGATACACAATCCACCATCTCGTGCAAATGCTGCCTGCACCGCTGCATTTTTCCACTTAAAACCCGTTGCTGAGCCTCTTGCCAATTTCTTCACTGCGCTGGACCACCACTCCATTTTTTGGCTGAATGCCTTGATGTCTTCTGATTCCTCTACTATCGGAAGAAACGGTCGATGTTCCTCCATCAATTTCTTGGTATTGAACATCACCGCTTTCAATGTGTTATCAAGCCATTCAAATAGTCTCGAAGAATATGTCAAGTCAATGTCTGCGAAATCATCGGATCCCTTTAGCTTGGTTAAAATCCATGCTTGTAAATCGTTTGGCAAGGCCACACTATGTGAGTGTTTTTTACCCCCCCATGATAAATAAATTCACAACATGTTCTTGTTTATTTTCACTTGTTTTGCTAGGGGTGTCTAAGCGTCGTCCATTGTGCCTTCCAAGCAATGAACTCTTTCTTTAAATTCCTACATGTTCCTACTTGTGTCAAAAGAAGTTTAGTTTTTACTTAACTAAGGTTATTCCTTTAATTGGTTCAAAGCTAAGGTCACGGTGGTTTCTAAGTATAAGTAATTACAGTCTAAATTTAACTACTTAAGTTTGTAGGACTTCTCATGCGATTTCTAAAAACATAAGATTCATTGAAATCCAACCTTCCTAGCCAAGGTTAAGGGCGGATGAAGTTTTGTCCTAAAAAGACCCTGAAAACTTCATCCAGTGTTTTAAAATACTTCCCTAATTCAATTAATTCTGAAATTTGACCTACTGGCTTAAGTTAATATTTGGTATTTATGGTTTTAATTTCAAGTCATTTGGATGATTTCTACCCAAATTCTTACCTATTTTTCATCCATTCATAACTTCTTCAATTTTGATCCAAATTAGTCGTATGATACCTTTTTAGAAAGATATGGACCTAAGCTTAAATATCATACTCTAAAATTTTAAAATTGAAATAGTCTAGTCTGACTGACTTGATCCTCTAATTCGGTTCCTATGTCTAAATACTACTTTTGAAAGTTAAAAAGAAAATTCAAGAACTCAAATTCATACCTCGGGGTTAATGTCATTGTGAAGGTTGTAGTGTACTCCCTCGATATCTTCATTGTTCGCCATCTTCCTTAGTCCTTTGATAATTTTGCCCACGGCTTAAAAAAGGTGTTAAATACAAGTCTAGGTTCTATTTCTCAACTTCTTCCTTCCCTTTTCTTTCTTTCTTCTTCTTTTACTTCTACACTATTTAGACTCTATTATTTGATCCTCTCTAAACAATAATTGACTTCCAAACTTTTCAAGTCAATTATTATTCTATCCTATTTCTAATGGTCTAAAATACTTTGCAAAGATTTCCAACCTAATCCTATCAACTTCCAAATTCCACTCATCAATGGTATAATTATGCCATTTTTCTTGTTCTCCACTTCATTCTATGCTTCCATCTTTGAATTTTTGAACTCTAAGTTTCTATGATAGTAATAGTTGGTAGTTGAGAGAAAGAGTGGTGAGTTTAGAGTTGCTAATTTCTACTACTTTCTTGCTAATTTCCACTATTTTTAAGTGCTAATTGCTACTTCTATGAAAGGTTTCTAAATTTGCTCCTCCCCCTTCTCTTCAACCGTTATGCTTCTTCACCTACTTCTCCTCCCTATATTTTTTCTTTCCTAATTCCTATACTCTATGACAACTTTGAAAAGACACATAAAGACAAACAATTTGTTTTTGTTTTTGTTTTGGGGAAGGGGAGATCAATTCCCCTCCCTCGGCTTGGAGGCAAAGCGCATATGCCTGGACCGGCGCGGCCTGGCCACCCCGCCTGTTGGGAGGCCTGCCTGCTTGCCGGCTCGGGTCGGGCCGGGGGCTGAGAGCCCGGTCCCAGTCCCTAGCTAGTCCCTGCTGGGGCTTGGCCACCTGGCGGGGCTTGGCCACCTTGCTGGGGGTTTGGCCGCCCTAGCGGGTTTTCTTTCCGGGGCTGGCTCTAGAAGCTGGCCCCAAAAACGAACACAAATTTGGATTTTTTGTGGATTTTCTCACGACAAATATTTTCTTCTAGGCGGTAAACTTGGAGGCTAACTTGGGAATTCAAAGCTCCGCCGTCTATTGGATAATATTCTAAATTTAAGATAGTTTCTAACACCTAGGTTCAAAGCTCCGCCGTATTTCTAGGAAGTACTAACACATTTAGAACACTCCTAACCGTACAAAGCCAGAGCTTCACCGTGAGTTGGAATATGAGAGATTTCCTAGACAAGTTTCTAAAGAGTTTGGCTTGTCCAAGGGAAGAGATAGGACACAAAACACAACACTTAAGAAATTTACAACAAGTGAGTGTTAGCGATACAAAATACAAACATAATTAGTACAAATTGAGAAATAACAAGCTAAAGGACTTCCCTAAGCGGCATCGCCAATCACAAGGGAAGAACCTCTAGAATTAGTACAAAGTTAGTCCCAAAACACCAACAAAAGTTGCCCAAAGAAGCAACACACAAAGTTAGAGCAACAAAACACAACTAATACTTGTCCAAAACTCCCAAAACATGCACAAATCAAACACAAGGTTTGAAGGGACCCCAAAGTCCTTCAAAGCTTGCAAAAACAACAACAAGATGAGCTTGAAATGCTCAAAAAACACACGTTGACAACTTTGGCTCAAAAAATGACCAAAAACTCCACGTTAATGGAGCATGTGTATAAATTTGCCAAAAAATGGCAAGAAGGGGTGAGAAGAGAGGAGAATGAGTGCCCTTTTATACGTTTCCAAGGGCACTCAACTCCTCTCATTTTCCTACGGTAATCTTATCACTTAGGATTTTCATCCTAATTTTCCCTATTTTCACTTCTACGCTGGACCTAACTTCTAACTTTTGGAGTTTAACTCCAAATCACAAACGGATTGCGCCATTGGCTTCAGAAGGCCATTTTTAGTCTAAAGGTACCCCCTCCCCCTTTTCTATCACTAAAAACTCAATGAATCCTAACGCCAACTTAACGACCAAAAAGGGTAAAAACCCAACTTTTGGAGTTTGACTTTTCTATGAAAAGTAAGTGGCCTAGGCTCTTTAGTAGGTGTAAGGGAGTAAGAAAAGACCTAACTTTGACCTCATTCCGATTTCGTATGCTCCCGAAACGCTGGTCAACTCCATGATAATCTTTAAATTTGCCGGTCTTAAAGGAATCTTGCAAGTTCGGGTACTTCTGGCTATCAGAATGTCTTGAAACTTGTTGAAGCATCTTATTAACATAAAACAAGATACTCTAATTTTTAGTGAGATTTTACCGCAATTTGGGTAATTTCTAGGATTTCTAGAATTTCCCATCGTAGGTTTTGAGCGGTTGACTGCTCGGAAAAAGATCTTTGATGATCAGAAAAAACCGAGACTTTTTGTGGAACCTCTCATGGAATTCCACAACCCATGTGCAAGCTCATATTCTTACTTTGCACAATGGTCATAGGAGATTCGAAGGATGCCATCTCCTAGAATTACCGGTGTCTAGGGAATCTTCCACATAAAGAAGAATCTTGGTAAATCAACTTTGCCGTTGAGCTCCTAACGTGGTATAGACGCCAAAACACCATCCCTTGGCCATAGATTCTCTCTACTGGCCCGTCTTGAATTTGTGCCACCTACAGGCTAACAATTGGGGTTTCTACTAAATTGGATAAACGTTTTGGAACTGAAACCTCTCTTTGGGAATTGACTTTAGGGTTCTCACCTAGGTTCCCTCGGACCAAATTGGCCATCGTTTGTCACAAGTAGGGTAGATTAGGCTATTATGGGCAATATCACTCAATATGTACAATTTGCCCTATTTCCCGGGTTTCAACCTATATACAAGCGGTTTTATGAACTAACTAAGCCAAAACACTCAATTTATGCCCATATACCGTATTGGTATGTGACATACTCATTTTGGCTTTCTACTCTTTTTTGGGCTTTTTGTACCTAAAACCTAACTTAATTTTGCAAAAATTGAAAAAAAGAAAATCATGAGTCCCAAGTGACGAATTGGGAGCTCACACACTACCAGTTGTAGGACACCTCAAATAGCTTGCCTCCAAGAATTGTACACTTTTCCCTGCGTACCACTGGAGACACGCTTCGTATGCATATCGGGTATAACTCGGGGGAGGATAGTTGGAGTCCTTGTCATGTGCTGACTTCTGCTTCTTGCCCTTCCGTCGCTCTTGACTCCCTCCTTCTTCGTTTTCATTTACAGCTATCGGAACCTCGAAAAAAATTGGATCATCAAGGTCCAGATCCCATAAAGACTTTCTCCTTGTAGTGTTGCCTTCATGTGGAAAAGCCATGTTGTACTTAGGAACAATTCAAAACCGTAGTTCAAAATTCGTAGATTGAAAGGGTAAAAATTCCCCCCCCAATTGAAACCCTAGCCCACGGGCACGCATCCAGCCACCTGAAGGTAGGTGAAAGACAGTGCGCAAGGCTAAAGTAAGGTGAGAATCGAAAGTGGGGCTAACGCTTAAGTACCCGAAGTCGCCTCAGGACGCGTGCGTTTGGGTAACTGCGGGTCGGAAGGGGGCGACTACGGGTCTGAGGAGGGGCGACTGCGGGTCTGAAGACAGCGGGAATGGGCGACTGGGCGTTTTTGGAGCGCTGAAATGGGCGACTGCGCATCAAGGGCGATTGCGGATCGTGGGCGACCGCGGGTACCAACTAAACCATCCCAAAACTTGCACACGCGGTCGCCCACAAAGAAGTCTCTTCGACCCGCAGTCGCCCCCTACGCGCAGCCGCCCCACTGGAGATTGAGTTTGCATTTTCCAGAAAATTAGTCTCCCTCCTTGACCCGTAGTCGCCCCCTACGCGCAGTCGCCCTGATTCAAATGTGTTTTTTGCTTCGTCGATGACCCGCGGTCGCCCCTGACCCGAGGTCGCCCTAAACCAACAACCAATCTGACCCAACACTAATTAGCATCTGCAGCATATTCTAATTGATTTTTCCTTATCTCACATCCAAAATTGGTAATAAATGTTAGGCGTCAGTTCATATCAAAGACATAGCAAGGCAATGGAAGAATTATTCTCACAATGTGAAGGGTTTCCCAAACCCTAAACCCTAGACCCTAGACCTTGGAAAACAATAATACAACTTTTATCTAGAATCAAATCCTTAAACCTACATAAAATACTTACACATCCTACACGAGATGTAGTGTTTTAGACCTAAAACAGAATCATGTCTTTTTTGTCTTGTTGAATTTGTAAACAAAATGGAGGAAGTAACATATGATTAAAGGGAATTAGAAACAATAAGGGAGAGGTCCCAAAAAAAACACCATCTCGTGAATCATGCCCAAATAAATCTAATTACACCTCCCCACTATTAGAATGTATATAAAACTTTCATTTGGAACTTCTTGCCAAAGGAGTGTTGGAGAGCTAATGCAAAACCTAGGATTTGTTTGTCTTGTTGAATTTGTAAACAAAATGGAGGAAGTAACATATGATTAAAGGGAATTAGAAACAATAAGGGAGAGGTCCCAAAAAAAACACCATCTCGTGAATCATGCCCAAATAAATCTAATTACACCTCCCCACTATTAGAATGTACATAAAACTTTCATTTGGAACTTCTTGCCAAAGAAGTGTTGGAGAGCTAATGCAAAACCTAGGATTTGTTTGTCTTGTTGAATTTGTAAACAAAATGGAGGAAGTAACATATGATTAAAGGGAATTAGAAACAATAAGGGAGAGGGGTCCCAAAAAAAAAATTAATCTTGTGAAACATGCCCATACCCGTAGTCGCCCAAAGCGCAGTCACCCTAGAACCCCAGGTCTGATTTTGGAAGTGATCTGGGGACCCGCAGTCGCCCCCTATGCGCAGTCGCCCTGATGGAAGGGGGAAGATTGCATTTTCGAAATTTCTGGTATCTCCCACCTTGACCCGCACTCGCCCCCTACGCGCAGTCGCCCTGATTGAAGGGGGGAGATTGCATTTTGAAATAGTTAGGTTGCTCCCACCTTGACCCGCAGTCGCCCCCTACGCGCAGTCGCCCTGATGGAAGGGGGGAGATTGCATTTTCGAAATTTTTGGTGTCTCCCACCTTGACTCGCAGTCGCCCCCTACGCGCAGTCGCCCTGATAGAGGGCGGAAAAGTATTTGGTGTCTCCCTCCCCTTCCATATGGGCGACTGCGCGTAGGGGGCGACTGCGGGTCAAGGAGTTTGCATTTTCTCCTTGACCTGCAGTCGCCCCCTATGCGAAGTCGCCCTAATGGAGGGGGGATTTTGAAATGTGTTTCCCCCTCGAGGACCCGAGGTCGCCCTGACCCACGGTCGCCTTGATCCGAGGTCGCCCTTGAAAGACGCGAGGGATCCTTGGGCCGGACCCACGATCGCCCCACGCACAGTTGCCCCATGCGATGTCGCCCTAGTATCCATGTTAGGGTTAGCGCATGCGCCCCTGGCGACCGCGGGTATTTCATGGGTTGTTCCAGCCTGTGGTCCATAATTTTCATAACTGCGCCTTGTAGTTCACCTACCTTGTAGTGGCTGAATGTGGGCCTAATGTTGTGGAGGTCTCGTGGTTTTTTTGGTTTCCCACAAACAGCCAACAATACAGCAGACACTTCTTGTATACTTCAATGAACCCAAAATCTTTTCCATTAGTTTAGGATAGTGAGAATATCAAAGCCATTTGATGTAGAGGGCCTTGAAACGGCAATTGCATTCATTGTGGCAAAGTTGTTGAATAATAAGGATGCACACACAAATGGGTGTGAAGTCACCGAAAAAGGGTACACTAAATTCACATTTAAAACAATTAGCAATTCAAATGAAAATGATTCATTTGGTTCTTCATTGATTCTCTTTCATTTTTGGGTGTTATAGTAACGTAGGGGGGCCTCAATTGTTATGTAGCCTATTCAAATTTAATCTTCTTCCATTGCTAATGATTAGTTATTTGGCTCCTTACAGGCTTAATGGCAGGTGTTCAATTTAGCAAGTGCTCAGAGGAAGTCATAATTATTCTCGACCATGAATATTTCCGGTAAAAATTTGTTTAGTTTGCGTTTGACTTCCTTATTGTCATCCACTTGTATTGTAGACAATGTCTTTTTAATAGGTGGGAGAATCACCATGACAATGACTATTCTATTGGAATTGATTTGTGATCTTTGAAATAGGATTAAGGACTTTTGGAAAGGCTACAAATTGTATTGCTTTGCTCATTATGGCCAATGCAATGAGTCCAAAGGCCATTTCCAAGCCAGCAAAATGGGTGAGTAAAATATTGCCCTTCATTTTGTATAGGTGATTTGAATCCTTGAATAATGAAATGAACATGTATTAATGAACATTTCTAGTTGGATAGTTAGTGGTGGACATTTCATCTCACTATTAGTGCTTATTTGCTGCAGAACGAGTGATGTGTTTGATACAAAACACACGCGATATTGTTTGGGGAGCCAAATTTGATGAGGCCATTAGGGAGGGGTGGGCCATGATGGAAGAATATGTGTGGGTTCGGCAAGGAAAAGATTGCACAAACCTCAGGTTCGGTTGTTCTAGTATAGAACTTGTATTATAAGATTATATGCTAAAAATACCCATATGTAGTTGTTATGTTTTAATATTCATTGATATGGGGGGCCGGGAGATGCAGGGCTTTATTAGAAGAATTTGAGGATGTCGAGAAACTTTTCGAGTCTGAGAATGGATGCTTGTTGTTACAACTCATTAAGGTTAGTGCAATACCACAACACGAGTTAATATACTTGCTAGGTTAGTATTGTTTGTACCCCATTTTGTGAATATCATATGTACTAATGACAATTCCACCTTAGGATGATGAACACGGGACGGAACGCGCATTTACACAATCTCTGAGCGTTCAAATCAACACCACGGATATCTTTGAGCAGACCAATAATAGGTTAAACCAAGCTCGCGCAAACTTGGACAACCTTGTGCCACGGGCAAATCGTTCGTGACTAGAGACATTGTTGTGGTGCATCAAACGGCAGCCTTGTACTATGGCATAAGACCCTATTTTGATTTTTGAGTTGGGATCATAAAAAGAAATAAGTTATTTATGAAGATAATAGTACTAAAGTCATGCTAGACATGTGAAATAGCAATGTGCTTGACAAAGAACTTCATTTTACATTTCTATACTATGATTTTGCTAAACAATGCATGGATTGTTTATCTCAGATGGATGATCATATTTTGCTAAACAGTCCATGGTATATGAATGTTTAATTGATTAGTGCCCAATACTTTAATGGTTTACATATGTGACCCCTCCCAAAAAATATATACCCATAAATGTGACCCCCCCAATAAAATATATACCCATAAATGTTGTGGCTTGTTATTCTTGGTTCACAAGTTTGAAATCCCCAAATATTGAAAATGTACAAATGTATGCCCTTGATTTAATCCCTTTGTTTGTAAATATGATGGCTACACTTTTAATTAATATGAAACAAGTTTTATTGTTTGGATACTTATGAATGTACAGATAAATAAAATTTGAACAAAACCATGAAATCAGCTGGGAAATAGCTATGACAATTAATTGTGACAATTAGTTCCCAATTACACCTTCACGGTGCTTGATGAAGCACATGATGAAAGTTATATGGGAGCTCATGCTGTCACACCCAATCCTTATGAGATATTTGAACAACCATCTTACTACACCTATCCTATGCATTGTATAATTGATTATATTGAGTTTTGTTCTCTCACGCAATTTATAATGTGTCAATCACACTTGACCATAAATGAATAAAAGGTATTTATTCCTCAATTCGCAAACCCCTTCTTTTGGAGCTCTCCGAAAGTGGTCTACATTGATTAAGAATCCCACATTCTTCATAGTTGGATCTTGTTTTACAATGGATTCACCATACAAATTCAAACTAAACATAATAGAGATTGCATTGGAAAATAAAACGCAACCATGTGAATCATGGATGGTAAATTTCTTATGTTTGATTATTTTCTTATTGAAATTGCAGAAGTGATGTTAGGGTGGGAATCCTCTTTTTGCATGTCAAATCTAATAAATTGCAACAATAATTAATAAAATGGCTAAAGATGCATAACCCAAATTTTTAAATAAAAGATGAAAATGTGCAATACATTTTTATGAAGTGCATTGGTAACTAAAATTTATGTCCACAATTTTGTGTAAGAGAACTTCAAAGTGAAAGTCTTAGAGGTTCAGAAATTCAAAATCCCGCCCTGTACCCGCAGTCGCCCCACCCGCGGTCGCCCCACTGTAGGGGTCCAGAAATTACTCTGTGGTGCCCCACACGCGGTCGCCCATCCCCAGTAGCCTCAGACCCGCAGTCGCCCTACCCGCAGTCGCCCTATCGGCCCCTTAGACCCGCAGTCGCCCTACCCGCGGTCGCTCTCAAACCTGCACGCGCCCCTTCCCGCACTCGCCCCAGGGCGATTGCGGGTTAATTAGTTGTCTCCCCACCCGACTTCGCCACTTTCCCTTCTTGCTGCGTACTGCCTTTCACCTACTTTACAGTGGCTGATTGCGTGCCCGGGAGCTTGGGTTTTGAGTTTCACTTACATGTGGCTCATGTTCTTGATTTTTTTCCATCACTCACTAATCGCTAGATAATACTTTGCGGTTTAGGGTTAAGTTTAGCTAAATAATACTTTGCGGTTTAGGGTTAAGTTTAGATTCCTTGCCCCAAATCTCAAGAGCATCTCCAATGGCGGACCACAAGAAGAAGACCAAGGCAAAAGGAGCCATGCACCCTAGGCAACGACGCATCCTTTTGGACCCAGCGTGTGTGGCCTACCAAGGTTGGGATCGAATTACGGGCCACTGGACCGCCAAGACTTGTAAGTCCTTCGTGGGGTGGTGCCCCATCGACAAGTTATTCCCCTATCATCGGCACTACACGAATCGGCGCAACAATACGGCCAATTTGCATCAATGCCGTAATGATGCATTTGTGCAACGTTGTATCGAAATTTATCGATACTTGTATGGCACATATTCAGTGCCCAGGAGCGAAGTCCCGTTTTTCATATGTGCAATGGTGTATGCGGAACTCATTTTGTTTCGAAGCGTGGATTGGAGTTCAATCAAGGGAGTGAAGCATGCTCGCCTTCCACCAACAAAAGACATCCCAAGGGCGGCTCTATCTGCCAATCCACGTGAAGGGCTAGGCCAGAAGAAAAACTTGAAGGAGGGAGTGCCCGATGAGCAGTTTCATTGGACGTCATCTGATTCATCTTCGGGAGAGGAAGACAACCTTGGTGAAGACCCTCCAATGCAGCCCCAAAACATGGCGATGGTGGCTTCTACTTCACAAAATTTACCTCCCCCGAGAATGGAAGAAGAGGGTGAACCAGCTAGGCAACCACAAAATCTTGATATTTTGCCTCTTGCCATGGTGAATCCGATTACAGTCCCTCGCACTGAAGAAGACGAAGTTTTGCAATATGTGCTTGCATGCATGCAAGAAGCAGAAGATGATGTTTTTTGGACAGAGATGGAAACAGAAGAAGATGTGAAGCCTTCTTTGTTCCAATTGGATTGTGTTGATGACATGTACCGAAGTGAGGAATTTGTTGAAGATGGAACTGTCCCTGACACAGTAATGTTGGACACCAAAGTTGTTTACAAAGCTCAACTCAAGAAGCTTCTAAATGAGTTGGATGAAAAGCATCTAGAATGTGAGAAGCTTCGCAATCAAGAAACGCAAACTTTGAGTGGAGATATTGTGAATAGCTTACGTGCTGAACTTGAAAGTCGGCAAGTTCTTTTGTCAACGCAAATAACAAAGATTTTAGACTTGGAAGCATTTTACCTTAGATTCTCTTCTCGGCATGTTGGAGGATCTAGTTCTTCTAGCAATGAGTTTGCAAAAGAACGGCTTGCCAAAATTATGGAAGCATGCAAGCTGGAGGAAGATCAGATAGACTTGGAGAAGCGAGGGGTGGAAGAAGCACGATCAAGATTAAATTCCTTGAAAGCATTAAAGGACAAAGCCCCCCTTGACCGTGTTGCAGAAATGTGTGGTTGGAAAGACGTGGCTACTAAACAAGCATTGTCTCTTACGGAAGTAGTTGACTTGAAAAAGAATCTTGGGGTTTCTTTGTCATTGGATCCAAAATTGGAAGAACATCGGGATGCACTGAAGGCGCTTTTGAAGTTCCAAAAATCATACAAGCAATTTTGGTTGGAAAAGAAGTTGGGGAAGGATGACCGATACCTTAGGAATTTGCAGTTGGAAGGTAGGAAAGTCTTGTATGAGATGGAACGTGAGGCTCATGACCGCAAAGAAAAGGCCAAAATGGATGTTGAATGATTTTCATTTTTAGCACATTTTTGAGGACTATGTATATTCCATCTTATGTATATATAAAAGGATATTATCCATTTTGAACATTTTAATGCAAGCACATTGAATTCTATGTAGTTCCTTGACAAGAGTACATAAATATAGATATGAATTTTTGGTTATTTATGTTTGCAATGTTGTGAATACTTGAATATTCTAGGAATTTTGGCAGGAAAATGACCTTGGGAGTTCGGACTTTCGGAATTAAAAGAGAATTAAAAAAAAAAGGAAAATTAAAAACTTGCCGGATTGGAAAAGAACTTGTTATTGAAGTTCAGAGCAATTGTCACGGCTAGGGTGAATTGACCTACTCATTGCCACTCCAGGGCAAACACTAGAATTTTTTATTTTCAAGGCTTATTTTTTTAGTGGAAATTCTGAATTCATAGTTTCAATTATAGGCCCCAAATTACCCCAGGGGATGTAAGAATTATCCAAACAAATGGCAGTCGCCCGTTCCTGGACCCGCAGTCGCCTGTTTCTGGACCCGCAGTCGCCCATTACTGGACCCGTGGCGCCCACTTCTGGACCCGCAGTCGCCCACTCCTGGACCCGCAGTCGCCCACTTCTGGACCCGCTGTCGCCCAATCTTGGACCCGCAGTCGCCCATCACCTAACTGATTTCAGGTTTTTGGACCCGCATTCTCTCATGGGGCGACCGCGGGTCCAAGGAGTTTTCTTGTATAAAGTTCTAGGGGTACCCCTTGTTTTATCACCTTGGCTCCGTTGATAAAACTCTTGTCTTGGACCTTCGAAAGAGGCTTCATGCGGACGTTTAACTTCTTCGGAGGGCAACAACCGTGTTTAGAAGGGTTTACAAGACCACTCTAAGCGGGTTGCTTTGTCATTACATCTTCCATAGTATTAGTGTGATTATTGTAGTCATTTTCTTTGAAGACCCAGTGTTGATCTACTACATGGCTGGACAAGGTGTTGGGAGGGGGGGGACCATGAATGATACGCGGAGGTCCACAAAGGATTGGGACCCTTGGCTAGTACCGTGTACCCCAATTGATAATTCCCCCCATGCTCGAAAATGCGTGTTTTGTAGGTGGAGCAAAGCATTTGTACGAAAGAGAGCATTGATTCACTTTGGCTATGGCGGCTCGACTACATCGGAGCGTTGTAAGGAGATTCCTAGAATTGTACGAGAAAAATTTCGGACTGGCAAGGGGCAAGTTCCAAGGTCCATGAGTTACGAAGAGATGTATGATGCACCGACTAGACATGATGCACCAATTCATGTTGCAGAGTCTATCGTCGCAAATGCGTTGGATGTCGAAGAAGAAGGGTCTCTCAATCCCTTTGAATCAAATGCAAGACCAAATCCTACGCCTGATTCAGTAGATTCTACTGGAACAACGCTTGAGAGAAGGAGGAACATGCCATCTGTTTCTCGGCAAAGAAGCATGGATGAATCATTACAGACGGGCCGCAGACAAGAGTTGGATAGGTTGTGGGCTTCTTTCTTTTACGAGGCGAACATTTCATTTAATGTTGTGCGCCACCCGGCCTTCGTGAATGCTGTTAAACAAACTGCAGCAGCTGGATTCGTGTACCAACCGCCACCGTATAATGCGATTCGCACGAAAATGATAGATGTTAAGAAGGCATCGGTTGAAGCCATGGTCTCGGAGCGGACGAGGGTTTCAATAAGTCAGTATGGAGCGACAATTTGTTCAGATGGTTGGTTCGATACTAATTCGCGGCCATTACTAAATATGATGTTGGTGTATCCCGCCGGGGATGTCTTTTTGGGATCAGTGGATAGTACTGGGGAAAAGAAGGATATATCTTACACGACTGAGACGATGGCACGATACATTGAGGAAGTTGGGCCTACCAACGTTGTGCAATTGTGTACGGACAATGCTGCAGTCATGACGGGGGCGATGGCAAGGTTGGAAGAAAGGTACCCTCACATTTATAGGCAGGGTTGTGCGGCACACATTTTGGACTTACTCTTAGAAGACTGGGGAAAGGATCAGAGAGTAAAGAAGTTGGTAAAAAAGGCTTCATCAATTGTGAAGTTCATCAAGAAATACCAACATACTTTGGCGTTGTTTCGGAGATTTTCACCAAACAAAGTGTTGAGACTTCCAAGCAAAACACGTTTTGCCACAAATTTCTTGATGATTGATCGTTTGGTAGACTGCAAGCAAGCAGTGCACAACGTGACACTGGATGAGACATACATGACGTTCGAGTTGAGTTTGCAAAACCGCAGAAATGGACATTTCATTATGGGCAAGGCCAAACTTGCAAGGCAAGATATCCGTTCAGAAGAGTTCTGGGTTCAGTGCGACAATTTCTTCCATATGGTAGAGCCCGTGCTGCTTTGTCTTCGTCATTTTGATGGAAAAGTCCCGGCAATGCCGAAAGCTTTAGTAATGATGACAGCCTTGAAGGAGCACATTTATTCTCTCAAGAATGCTCCATTTTTCCTTGATCCAGTGGTGGCAACATGATATGAGAAACAATTTGATGCTCGCTGGAAGTTGATGATTACTGACCTACACTATGCGGGGGCACTACTAAATCCATACTTGAGTGACGTGGAGGCTATTTATAACAATGGCTACGCGAAGGGAGCTTTGAATCGAGTCATACGAAAACTGAGCGTACCATTGAACGTGTCAGTGGTGGAAGCAATGCAGGAGCTAACTCAATTTGAAGAGAAGACAGGTGCATTCGATCCTTTACATGAGGCTCCCGATATCATTGAATGTCAATTATTGCCTCATCAATGGTGGAATCGTGTAGGGGGCAATGCTCTTCCAAAAATTGCAAAGCGAATTCTCGGTTTGACGTGCTCTGCATCTTCGTGTGAAAGGAATTGGAGCATGTATTCCTTTGTGCACAATAAAGTGCGAAACCGCTTGGCCACGACAAAGGCAGAGACATTGGTGTATATCTACGCGAACAGCAAACTTGAACGTCAAAAACGTGGACACAACCTAGCCATTTTTTACGACCAGATGCTTGCAGATGGAGACGATGAGGACGAGCGTGATGGGCCTTTGTCTTCAGGGGAAGAAGACGAAGTTGTTCCTGATTTTATGAGAGAACGCGAGAACCGCAGGGATGAAGAGGATCGGTTGCGCAACAATCCTTGGAATGCAATGGTTAGGCCGCCACATAGTCCTCCACGACCAATATACGGGAATACATTTGATTTTAGTGACGATGGGTATGTTTCTCCGGGAAATTCACCTGTACGCAGTCCACCACAGAACGTCGTGCACAATATGGATGCAATTTCGCCGGCACATGCATCACTGAGGAGGGAAAGCACCCCCGACAACAACGACGAAGGCGTACCTATTCCCATGGCACCCGTAGAGGAAGAAGCTAGATCTCCAATATCAACTAGTTCGCCTCCAAATATGGCCCGCAATTTAAGAAGCAGTGCACAAGTTCCAATGAGAAGCGAACATGAAGAAGAGGCCATCGAAGTCAATGAAGTTGTACACGAGGGAATACCAAATCCCGTTGTATTGAACGCATCTACCCTCGGAACAACTGTTACTACAGATGATGATGATGATGTGCCATTGGCATATGTTATGAATCGAAGTCGGAATGTGCCGTTGAATCCAGAGACGACTACAAATGTGGCAACAGTGAGGAGGTCTATCCCAACCCTTCCAACAAGGCCACCGGTGCATGGAGGTGCTCTACGGACGATTGATGAAGAGGTTCACGGCTCAGCTCCACAACCCACTCAACCTTCATCCATGTCTGGCCCTGGCGAATCATCATTAGGAATCCAGGGGCGCAACAGTAGAGGCCAGAAAAGGCGTATTAGGAGGGTTGACGAGAGGGGACCTCGAAATCCTAAACGACCCACTCAAATTGTCCAACGGTGTACCATTGGAGCGGGATGTTCCACCCAGAATGTTGGACAATCAAGTAGAGGAGGGCGACACCCTGCATCCAACATGGATGGAACTACGGATGCGTTGAGGCTCACGAAACGACTTGTGCAAACTGAAGGGTTCAGTGGTGTAGATACAGAAGTTCGAAATCTGAACTCAAAGGTAGAGCGTGAGGTACAAATCGAAGTAGTAACAAGGGAAGATGATGAAATCGAAAGCTCGGGCGACAACAGGAGCAACGAAGAGTCTTACGAAGATACAGACCCTAATGCTGATGAGGTGCCGAGCGATTCCACATTCACGCCTGGTAACTAGAGTACTAGAGAAGTAGACAATAATTATAGTTATAGTTATAATTATAGTTATAAGGTTTTAGCTTATATGTTAGGTAGCAAATCTTTGTAGTTCAAGCTTTGAGCCTTCATCCTGATGTGTAAGGATTTTGTAATGCTTCATCAAGCATATGAGCATATTAGAGTGAGGGACAGATTACCGGTTTTAAAATATATGTTGAGTTCTAATTGGTAGGCAATTAGGTGATGACTGCAACGTGGTTATAAAAGTGCAATGCAAGTATGGCTACATTTGAAGTCCGCCTTAAAGCAATATCGATGACTAATTAATATAATCGTTGTTGACATTATTATTGTGGCCTTATACTGGGTGAATTTTTGGGATTAGAGAAGTTTGTCCAATTTACATTTCATGGGCTCTATTATTTGCACTTGTAAATTGTAAACCCCAATATAACGTAGCACCTAATTCTGCGCTTATAAAACACCTATGTGACGTGTTACTTCAAAGACTGAATATGCCAAACTGAAATCCTAAACTGAACCTGCGGTCGCCCTGGAACACGCGGTCGCTGTCTGCTGCTCCGACCCGCAGTCGCCCTGTAACCCGTAGTCGCCCCTACCTGTCGGACCCGCAGTCGCCCTCAGTACCCGAAGCCGCGGTCACCCCTTCACCCGAAGTCGCCCTAAAGCCCCTGACCCGCAGTCGCCCACTCACCCGCAGTCGCCTTCAAGCCTAAACCCGCAGTCACCTCTATTTTTTCCACCCGCGGTCGCCCCTTCACCCGAAGTCGCCCTAGCGCCCCAGACCCGCAGTCCCCCCTTCACCCGTAGTCGCCTCAATTTTTCCACCCGAGGTCGCCCAAGGCAGACCTGCACGTGCCCACACCCGCAGTCGCCCACGCTGGCTGTCCACGTCAGTTCTGAAGCCCTGCCACGTAGGCAAAATCTATTTACCATGGGGTAAAAATTTTTATCCCTCCGCGACGCGATGTCAAGTAAACTTGACACTTCGTGACACGCGACACGCGACGTCAGACGTCATACACGACGCCTAAACCCAAAAATATGTCAGACAAGACAACCCTGGTCAATGCTCTTGAGTTCCACCAATGCAAGTATTTGACTGTAAATGAAGCTGGAACTGTGAAAATTGCTAGAAGTTGAAGTTTGTTTTCAGTTTTGAATTCTTGCTCCAATGCAACGTGATCTTTACAAACAACATTGCAATTAATAATTCAAAGAACAAAGCATTTAAAAAAAACTGGCTCATACTTGTTTTATAGATACTAAACTAAGAAGTGCATTGGAAGTTTGAAAACGAGAATTTTACCTCAGTCAAGAAGTCATCACCAAGTGTAGGTTGTAAAATTGCAAGCAATTTAGAAAATTGGCCTTTGTAGCTATTGGTCTTTAATTTGACCGCACACTAGAAGAAACCCATGTTTTTTGTGACAAGCCCTGATTTTTTTTGATGTCTAAGTTGACATTTAGCTGTTTTCATGTTTTTAATGATATTCATCAGATCATTTGGATGTCATGAAAAACATAAAAATAGCTAAATGTCAACTTAGACATCAAAAAAAATGTGTCAAAAAAAATTAGGGCTCGTCACAAAAAACATGGATTTCTTCTAGTGGCAGAAAGCATGGTAGTTGTGATCTCTTGGTAAGTCTTCTTTACCATTGGTTCTTCCTCAAAGAATTTTCATGCAACATCATTTGCAGTATCAAAAAAAATTTGTTGCAATTTTTTTTAAAGTTATTAATAGATATTGAGCTTCATGAAAATAAAAATAAATTATGCAATACTCTTTCAAGAAAATGATTGGCTAAATTCTAGACTCACCCGCTAGAGCAAAAAAATGAACACATTTGTTGTTAGGGGGTACCAAGTTTTCCCCCTTGCAAGACTTTTGAGGCATTTTTTGAAATCCCATTTAGGAAGAATGTCTTTGAAAATCTCCAAACTTTGCATTCCAATAGCATGAATCCTAAGCAAGGTGTGCACAAGATTGGTCTTCACATGACTGTTTTTAGTGGATCTAAGAAAACATTCAAAGTATTAATATGAATAACATTGAAGAATACTTGAGGGTGAATGCAAGAAACACCAGTACTATTTGGTGTCACAATTGGAATGACGAAGATACAATTTGCCATATCTTTTGGGAAATGAAGTCCATGTACTTGAAATTTTTATTGGAGATGGATAACTTGGAAGTCCTCAAATTCCTTACTTTTGAGAAATTTTGAAAAAAAATCCTTTAATTAAATTGTAATTTACCTAATTTGTCACACTTTGCGTTTTAGGGTTTTTTAGTACTGTGGAGCATCCAAAAATGATGATGTACGTCTAGGATTGTTGTGGGCTATTGCCACAATAGAAGGGCATGTGCCCACCAAAGGGCATTTAAAAAAACACAGTTCTTTGTCTTCAACTTGCATGCAAATAGGGGTCCCTTGCCCATAGCGCTCCTAACATTTATGATGGTTTCAATTTTTAGTTTTTGGTGAAATGTAATCACTATTAAGTCTTTACAGATGGCCAATTTTTAGTTTTTTTTTATTCATTATTTTCTAATTATTATTAATTTATACTTAATTTTATCTACTTTTTGTGACAAACTGTCATTTTTTTTAAGTAGTACAATTTCAGTATTATAAAGTACTCAAAAGTACTACTGGCCGTTGATTTTTCGGATCAACGGCTGAGATTTCTCCGTTTTGCAGTACTAGCAATACTTGTAGTACTGGGCAGAAAAAACACAGTTTTGGCAGAACGCTCCCTAAATCGTTTGGTATTTCTTGCATCCACCCTTGACAATAACATTAACTTTAAATTATAAGAAAACAAACTTACTTGTTTATGTTGTGCATGGCATGTAATAGAAGCCCCGTTTTGCAAGATGGATGCAAACAAATGTTGTCTACAAAAATGTACTAGTCTAGTTTGTTTCTCTGCAATTTGTCAATGAATGTAGTCTAAGCTTTGAACCTATGATTTCCATCACATATAAAAAACATCGTACCAACTAAGTGCTGAAGGTGCTTGTTTTGTTGGAGTTTGGCATCAAATTGATCACTCTCCAATTTCTATAGTGGGTTCGTGCAATTTTTTTCATTGTTCCATAAATTTTGTACTTCTCCTTTTTCATTGCAAATTGAAACATAAAAAACACTTGAGCCAAGTTTATAACCATGAGTGAACTTTGCCTCCAATCTCTTGATATTAGAGTCCAAAGATAGGTTGCCAATGGGCATTGGTATCATGTAGCAAAGAGGAATGGTAAATTGTGACTCTTCCTTCGGAGATATTGTCATAGCCTCAATACAATCAATGAAATTCACCTTCTCCGTCAAACACAACTCATCTTTGTTCCGCATTTCCTCTTATATTCTTCAACCATATCATTGTCAATATCACTGTCCTTGCATTGCTTTCTGAGAAGGGTTAGCATCATCTCCTTCAATCACCACTAGAGCTTGTAATGAACATGACAAAAGGTATCAGAAATGTAATGACCTCCAAAAAATTTAAAAACTAATAATTATTTGTTTGTGTATTGATTGTTGATGCTTTTGCTGATTTGGCCATTGGAACAATCTTACAATCTCTAACTGCCGTCTCTACTTGAGAACGCAATATTCTCCTTGTCTTCTCAATGGCTCTTGAACGTACCAATGTATCCAAATCCTGATATAAAAAATGCAACATTAGTTGATAAGTACAATCAATTAACAAATATCCATTCATGAAATCATTTTTCAAATATTTCATTTACAAAATAATAGATCAAAATCGAACCTAACTTGGTTATCCTCGGTGCTTACAGAAAGATGAACACAATATTTTACTACTCATTATTGGTCCCCATAGATGCTAATCTCTATCATGATTTGAAAAATCATGGAATGTTGGTCACATTGATAGTTGCTCCATGCCATTCCAAGTCATCCCGTTAGTGTTGATAGGATGTAGAAGTTTAAATGACTCCTACTATAATTTAGGCTAGGAACTTACTGTGCTTGTTGCTTTTCTTTTGGTCCAGCTGCAAAGTCATCCACTACACTTTCATGTCCAAAATCTTGAGAAGTTTTTGCAAATTGTTCCTTAGACCAATCAGTTGTTGCCGAAATCTATAAGATCATGCTTTTCTTTCTTGTTAGATTTTACAGTAATTTCCAAATTCTTAGTCTAAGATTTTATGTTTTGTCTTCTTTGATGCTACAAAAAACATGAGTCAAGCGTTAACACGAGTTTTTTGCACGAGTTTTCCATCAAGTGAGCAATGCTTGTATGAAGATCTTGGCCATTTTCCCCATCCAAATTCTCGAGCACATGAGCAACTTACTACGGTGGCAACATATGAACAAGGATTTCTCTCTGCCATGGAAGCAAGATGTAATCCCTGTCCTAGCAGAATGCAGTCCGACGTATCACGTTCAATCTCTTCGACAGCCTCTAACAGAAGAGGAAGAGAAGGAATTGAACTTTTCCCATAACCACCTTGCCAAGCTCTGCCAAACTTGTGAATCAGAAGGAATTCTTCTACTGATAGATGCTGAGTATTCTCTCGTACAACCAGCGATTGACTACATTATCAATGTAATTGTCAGCGAATTCAACCAAGGTTGTCTATCTGGATGTGACATGGACTTTCCAGGTCCGGATGTCATGACGTGTCCGTCTTGACGCGTTAGAACCTGTCACCAATGTTGATGGGACTGTCCACATCGCAGATGAAGTCTATTCAACTATCATTGATGTTTGGACACATTGTGCAGTGCATGTCCGTCACCTGGACGGTCATTTCATCGCATAATGGACATCCATCTCTTAGACGGATAGGCTGTCCCTGGACAGGCATTTGTCTCTGCTCGTTCATCTAGTCAGTCCATACAACCTTCGCCATCCAGCCTGCCCGTCGACGAAGAACGTCCATTGAGTTTGTCCATCCATTTTTCTAGTTGTTCTTCATCCTTTGTCAATGATTCTTGGCCCGAATTCTTTGTGACGGACGGCGGGGATGAATCCTCACGTTTGTCTAGACATCCAAATGTCCGGACGTGACGTGACAGGAACAACCTTGAATTCAACAGAGCCCAATAACCTTTGGTTTATGCAACTTATTTGAGAAACTCCTTCTCTTGCCTCAATATAGCAATAAAAGGCTCACATCACAAGAGACAATTGTATCGTGTGAAAATCGTTTGCGGAGCCTACATTTCTTGAGAGAACGCGCTAGCAGCTTTTGGAGGGGTTCCTTCTCCAATTCATTCGAACATTGAAGCAACTCATCGGTTAAAGGAGTTACAATGAAGGCTAATCTTTCCATGACGCAAAACACTTCAGATGCCATTTTACCAAGTAGCAATGGAGAGGCATTATATGCAAAATTGACCTCAAAGGAGCTACTTAAGGCGCTTTTGAACCTTCAATTGGGTGCATATGAGCCTGTGGTGGACTTGAGCATCAAGATTCTCACATCCAACTCTATAAAATCTCCTTTGTTTAGGGTGGCAATTTTCCCTATTCTCAACAGAACTGCTTACTCCCATTTCTGTGCTGGTGAGAATGTTGAAGAAGCCTCAAGAACATTGGCAAGAATGTGGGAGCTAGGGGTACAAGGCATTATGACCTACGGATTTAAAGATGCAACGGATAGCAAATCCTGTGACCAAAATCTTGAGAAGTTTTTGCAAATTGTTCTTCAGACCAGTCAACTACTGCCGGAATCTATAAGATCATGCTTTGCTTGCTTGTTAGTGATTTTACCGTAATTTCTAAATTGTGACTTCTAGGGCATGTGTTGGAAGAACCGCGCCGGGCATTGAATCTCGTAGCGTCTTTCAGTAATGCAACAATGCTTTTGGAGCAATATGGTCTGCTTCTACATTCTATAGGGACGAACGAGGTGCCTTTGAGAGGAGTGAAGCCAATGACAAGGGATACATTACCTTGCCATCAATTTGGACCTAACAATAGTTGCAGTGGGATGCTCCCTGATGGTGTTTGGGTGCCTTTGAGGGTCCTTGGATTTGATCCCTGTCAATGGTGCAATTTGCAAGATTTTTTTGGCGAGGTTGAGCAAGCTTGGTGGAAGGATGACACCCAATTTTTTGGGGTACAAATTGGTGGGCATGTTGGATGGCGGCAGGTGAGAGTTGTTGATTGCCGTTGCTTGGATTGGCATGTAAATACCTATGTTGCGATTGACCTTAGACCCGTGGCATCCATTGAATTGAGGCCATTGTCACCAACATTGGAGAATAGACAAGAGATTACCATTTTCCAAGGCTCCCCTCGTGAATCACCAAGATCTATTGATTTGGAAACACCTACATGACTTGGCCAAACAATTGATCTATTAATTTGTAGATGATGCTAATTTAAATCCAGAAACTTATCAAGAATTTTCCTATTTAGATTAAGATCAAAAAGCTATGGTCGAAAAAATTAGAGTTATGTACCATGACTCCTAGTAGAGTCATGTTTTCCTACATCTACTTCGTAACCGCCAATCATTTCAGGGCCCTCTTCTAGGGCCTATTTCCCCTAGACTTCGAAACCTTGCTAAGCTAGAACGTTTCTTCAAACTTTTTTGGGACAATGATACTCTAGCAAAGCTCGTTTTAGAAATGAATCGATATGCTAGAGAGCCTTGTACAATTTTGAACGACACACGTTGGAGAGGACAAACTGCTGGTACAAATGGTGGAACAAGGTAGCGGGATACCATTACATTAGAGATGCGTGGGGTCTCTGGTGTTGTCATCCTAATGGGTTTGAAATTTACATCACAAATTTGTGACTATTGATTATAGGCAAATTCATTCTGGCAATACGGACTCATTCCAACTGTGATGACTCAAGATTGGTTTGAGAACTTCTCCTTTGCCTGCACTGCATTGATAACTCTGCACTTTGTAGGGACAAGGACGATGAGTGGTATGATAAGATTGAAAAAGTAGGTTGGATTTTAGAACATTTTGTGGAAAGGTCCCGAGCTCTCTTCAATGTGGAAAAGTTTGTAACTGTGGATGAGGTGACGATTGCTTATCGGAGACACTTTTCTCCAATCAAACAATATATGAAATCAAAACCTACAAGATATGGCATCAAGTGTTGGATGCTTGTGTCTAACCCATCGCAATACATATTTCATGTTCTTCCATATTTTGGAAAATGTGGTGGGATATCATAGGTTGGCTAAGGTGAAAAGGTGGTATACCATTATACCAATTGACTTCCGGCTTAGGACACAAAGGGCATACCATTGTTTGTGACAACTTCTTTACATCTCCTCAATAGTTCCATGGCTTGTTGGAGCGTGGCATATATGCAACAAGGACCGTGAAGGAATAACGAGTTGGATTTCCCATGGTGCTTACAAGAATGTCAAAGGGTGCTCATCCAAAAACAATCCTTTTCTGGCAAATGCACTCCAGTAGAAAAATGGTTGCCACAACATGGTAGGATTCAAAACTAGTGTTGTTTCTCAGTACAAGCACCGATCGTGTTGAACCTGCAACTGCACTGCGGTGGAACCAGAGGGTGCAGGAAGAGGTGAACTCAACACCACATCAAGTAGATTATCAAAAGTAAATGCGAGGTGTTGATCTAATCAATCAAATGCGGAGGGACTATACAGTGCAATTCTACTCTAAGAAGTGGTGGCATAAATTTTTTTTTTAGCATTGATTTGTCCCTCCAAAATGCTTGGATATTGTATCGTCATAACCGACAAGGTTTTCCTAGAGAGCTTGGTTGCAGGAGTGAATTCTATCTAGATGTGGCTAAGGCTTTGGTTGCACCACTAGTATTAGCACTGAAGACATACACTATCCACAATAGATGCCCACATGCACTACATGCGAGTACGCGATATCATGTAGGACTACATCAACGTTGTCAATGCTACAAGCTAAACAATCTTGGATGTGCGTGGCGTGCAAATCGATGTTCATGTGTGCTAAGCCTTGCTTCAGTAAGATTCATGGGTCAAAGATATAGGCTCTTTGGCTAAGCACTTGAATTAATTCCATATGTGCATTTTGTAGCATTCTTGTTGGTGATTGATACCATGTGGTCACCTAGCTCTATCAATCGGAGTGGAGGTCGTCGACGTTGTAGATCCTTGGCTGGAGCCGGCACCATGCAGCTGCAACAATTGGACTTCATCACAGAGTAGGTCGAGAGAGAAGTCAGACATCAACGAAGGTGGTTGCCACATCTACACAATAATTTTGGTATTGTCATGTTTTCTTTGCATAAAGCGGATCACAGTAGGAAGGGTGTGAGATTCCCATGGAACATATGCAAAGGCTTCAAGCTATAGACAGTGACAATCTGATGCCAAACTTGAATTTAATTTATTTTTCCCTTCCCGCGTGTATTCCCAAATTTGATCATTGAATCTTCTTTCACCATGTATTGTGAACTTGCAACCACGTCTATTAGTCTCTACATGCATTATTTCTTCAAGAGAATGGAACTCCATACTTACAAGACAAGAAGAGCCACAATCTTACCAATTGCCCAATGTCTGCTTTAAGTGACAATATTGATGACCTCCATTCACTTGTTGCCCGAAAAACCAACTGTAGGTCAACCGGTCACTGCAAGCAACGGTTGCTTCATTCAATCTCAAATTGTGCATAGATGGTGCACATTTTTTATCTGGAAAATTTGTGGTGTCTTTGTATTGTTCAGTCATACCCAGTGATCCCAGAATGGAGTCAAGGTAATTAGCCAAATGTTCATTTTTGTAAATTTACACTAAGGGCATGAAGAAATTAAGTATCAACTGAGCAAAATTTAGCTCGCTATTCTGTTCTCCGAAACGCCTTCATAGGTTCAGTGGTGAGGGGTTAAGGTATAAAACGAGCTAAAAATGGTGGTGCATTCCCACCTAAGTCCTTTAACCACCGAACCTGGATGACAACCACGGTGGCCTAGACTTAAAAGTGTTGTTACAGCCAAAAATCATTTTTTTCTGTTGGCCCACTACTACAAAAGTATTGTGTAATTAAAACTGGGCTATCTTCTGAATATGAAAATTTCAACATCTAAGTACCACTCTTACGAAATGGAGCTCTGGATGGACCATTACATAAGAACAATGCCAGCTAAACACACAAAATTAGCAAGACCAACGTTGAAAATAAAAAATATTGAAATTATTGGACACTTGGTTCAAACTTTCGAGAAACTTTGATATAAATACTGATTAATTTCAATAGTTGACAAAATCCCTCTCAAAGAATAGGAAGTCACTATTGGTGTGAGTGTAAGAATTTGTGTAGGCAATTTCTTTATACAAGTGGGGTGATGGGGTGATAGAAGGTAGAACAATCCCCGTAGGATATGTTAATTTGGATAAGTAGGAATTCAACCGCTCATAGTTAAGTGCACAAATAGGAATTGTGGTGAAAGTAGAATTTCAGACCTCATTTTGGCATTGTAGAATAACTTTTTTCAGAAAACTTTGAACTAATAAAAGGTAGAAAAGAAAACCAAATTTCATCTACAAAAATCTGTTTGAAATTTGGATTCTCCAATCAAAAGTTATGAACAAAATTCAGAGAGGATGTTTTGAAAATGTCAAAAAAAATGCCCCTCCCAACCCTATCTAAATTATGTTCTTGACTTTTTATTAGAGGCTCCAAATCACAAACGGATTTTTGGAGATGAAACTTAGATTGGTTTACCAATTTTTTTTAGTTCAAAGTTTTAAAAAAAAAGTTCTTCTACTATGCATAAATGAGGTATGAAGTTCTACATTAAACACAATTCTTGCATTTTCACAATTAGTAATCAAGCTCTCATCTTCAAATTATCCCATACCCTTTGAATATTCATGATGGACAATGAATTTCATTGTAAAAATGATCTCTCCAGCCACTATTTAGTGGACATTGGATTACATTGAATTGTAATGAATTCCTATCCAATATTTGGATTTTCTTTACAATTACTTGTCCTTGGATTTGGCATTGTGGCTTGTTAATTTTCAAAATTATTCAAAGTTTGAAGCTTTGATTATTTTTTGTCAAAAATTACCTCTAGCTACGGTAATTGGATGTGCCAGGGACTTGATGTCCCTTGATGTGCCAGGGACTTGATGTAGTTTGACTTCTAATGAATGCTTTTGCTATTTCTAAAGCCCATGATTCACACGGTAATGGAAAGGAATGATTTCCAAGGTCACTCCTTTGTCCTTTAAGGGTTAAGTCTTTGCAAGTTGAAGGAGCTTTATCAAATTTATATTTGAATCTTCCTTGCATAGATGGGGGTTGGATTAGTTGATTGTGATAATAGGGGCTCATTTGAACGGCTATAGGGCTGGTTTTGCATGGTTTTAGACTTTGGACCACGGCTATAGGTCTAGCTGCCCAATAACAGGACCATAGACCACGGTTTTGGTCATTTCATTCCATAGTTGTAGGTCCCTGTTACACGCCTATAGGGCTGAATTTGAGTGATTTTAGGATAATTGCTTGTGTGGTTTTGGATATTACTTTTGCATGATTTTAGGCTTTCTTTTGGTGCATAGATTTAGATTTATCTTTTGAGTAAACATAAGAATTGGTCCCACATTTTGTTGCATGTAGGAACTAACTTGTGGAACTTGGAAAATTTGACCCAAAAGCAAAAATTAAAAATAAAAATAAAAATAGATCTTAGGTATAAATTCTTACCTGCATACTTTTGGTATACGGAAAAAAATTGACATAGAATACGGAATCGCTAGGCATTTTTGCATCAAACGTGATAGATATAGATTGATTGGTCTATTTGATCAACACATAAAAAACATATAATTAATGAATTATGTGTACTATTTAAAAGTATTATCTTGTAAATGATTAGGTGATAGAAGCATTCATTGCATATGAAAATTTGACCAAACTTGAAACATTGACCAGAATATTTGACCACTTTGTAGACCATTAGGCAAGATTGGAACTTCATACATTGTATCTCATACATAAATGGACTGACAACAAAACTCACAATCCTGGAAATAAGAGTGTTAGAAAGTTATAAGTTGAAAATAAATAAACACATTTGATTATATAACACAATTATATTTGAAAAGTGACATTAGCCACATAAATGATAGATTGCATAAACCTTTCAATTCCTATAAGAACCCCTATACTATTGTTTTCCTTGGTTTTGTGAGAAAAGGCAAAATCAATATTACAACTATGTACAAAAAAAAATTCTTGAAAAATTATAAAAATTGCATTCAAAAATGAATCTTATAAGTTATTTTTTCAAAAAGATGCTCAAATTGCTTGAAAAACAAGATTGTCCATAACTTTCTTATAACAAATCCAAATGGATTAATGGAATGAACTTTAAAGATTTCAATGTAGAAAAAAATCTATAAAATTTAAATTGTCTTCTTGTTGCCCCTTCTCCCTTCTTTTTATCTTATTTGGGCATAATGTTTGTTTCCAAGCACCAATTGAAAAAAATTATATTGCCACAAAGCTAATCAATTTTTCTATCTTTAAAAAAAGTTCCAAAAAATCAGGACAAAAATAGAGACCATAGTCCATAGATACTTGCCTAAAATTCCATTTGTCCCTTCAAGGGACAATTGTTTTTTAGGGGTTAATTTAGTCTTTTAATATCAGGCATTTTTAATTTTGATATTTTAAACTAATACCTATATGGATAGTAGTGATTACCGTGATTGTTTTTTTTCAATCTTAGGAGAAAGAATGAAATTACTATGATTTCTAAAGTTGATATAAAGAAAAAAATAATTATATTAAATACAAATATACTAGAATAACTTGAAATTTAGGGTTAAAGAAAGATAAGTATAAGAAACAAATTGCCAATACTTAACTTCAAAAAATATCTTCAAATTCAAATATTTCAATTGAGAAACTAAAATATATTGAATAGAATGGATTTCAATAATTACATATAGGGTCTTTGATGGTTAGTGAAGTTTGGGTCTCGTATAGCTTGATGGATATTTTTTTTCAAGATTAACCTTTACAAACCATTCCATGTTCTCATTTGGTCAGACTTCATTAGTTTTCTATATTAAAACACACCTTTCAAAAATTTGATATTTTCTTTGTGCACAAATTTATACCCGAAAATCTGAATTAATATTTTTTCATAGTTAAGAATGTACCCTACGTGTAGGAAATTTTGGTAAATAATTAGGGAAAATTTGGAACATGTCTAAAATATTAAAAATTGTACATCTATTTCTGAAAATCTGAATTTTTTTTGTTGGTGCCAATTTTGAATATCCAAAATATTCTTGAATTTTTTTAGAAAAAAAAAATTGCATATAAATAGAAAAAATCAATCCAGAATTAGGAGTGTCTAAAAAATAGGAGGAGCAAAGTGCCAAAAGTCAAGAAAATCAAAACAAGTTGTCAAACTATCTAAATTCTAAAATTAAATTATTTTGGCACCAAGGTGTTGAATCTAACCTAATCATATTGTCATATCAAAAAGTAACAATCCCAATGGGATTATCATTTTTATTATAGTATAGTAGTAAAGGTCGTCCACAAAATTGAATAGAAAATCTAACCAATAAAATGTAAATTGTAAAGCCAATCTCTAGCTAATTGTCAAACTCACCAAGTCTAAAGCTAATACAAAGTACATCAAAACAAAGACAAATGTTGTAAGGAAATTTCTTATTTCAAAAGATAGCTTAAGTACAAAAATTACAAAGAAGACAAGTAATCACTACAAGCTCCAAGAAAAAATAAAAGACAACTTGATTCCAAAAGAAAACCAAGAAAGTGAGATAGAGACAAAATGAATTGTTGGCCTTCATCAATCGTATTAGGAACATTTTTTCAATCGCAATCTACATAATGAACTCGTTGATAATCAATTTATTCTAAACCTATTTGAATGTCATAATCATGTTCTAGCAATCTTGTCCATATTTAGAAGCTTTAACAAATTTCCAGACTTGATTGACATTTGGTTTGATTCCTCACAAACCTGATGATTAATATACTTTTGTAATCCAATTTTTTTTTAAATTGATCCGGTTTCTTGAATGTTCTAACTTGGTCAACTTAATCAATGATATCTTCACATTTTTTAATTTTTTTTTTTTGCCATTGTGGCAATTTATCTTTGTCAATTAGATTGGAAAAAAAGTAGGAAGAAGAACCTTTTAATAGGTTTCAACTCAATTTGTCACTCAAAAAGGTATTGAATCAACTTCATTTGCATCTTTTCTTTGCAATTTCTTTAAATTTCATGAACTTTGTTTTGCTTATGATTTAGAGTCTTGGATTTACTTGGCTTAGAAAAAATTAGTTTTATTATCCATTCAATTGAAGAAATTAGCTAGCTTTGGTTTCATTGAAACTTGAAACTTTTATTTTTTTACTTCATTTTTATATGTGTTATCATAAACCCTTTCTTTACTAATCAACTATAATCACTCATGAATTTACCAAAAATTAAGACTCTTATTAATTTGACTCTTGAACTTCTACTAATAAAATTAATTCAATTAGACGTTAGTTACAACCTTGATTTGATTCTAGTTAATTTTCTTCTATCTATTAGACCAAAGATTTATTTATCAATTAGTCTCTTTATAATCTTGCATTTTTTTAACTAGTTAGATTCTATCACTTGACTAGCTCACATTGATATTCTCTTAATTATTTATCATATTATTTCAATTTTTATTTTCATTTATTATTTATTTACTTATTTATGTATCTATAAATTCTTATATTTTCTTATTGATATCTTCATTTTTATTTTATTTCAAATAAATATTTAGTTGTTGAATAGTAGTATAAATAATTATTCATCCTAATTACATCCCAATTAAAGCAATGGTGTAGTGTATCGAGGGTTTACATTCTTTATTGAATCTTATACATTTTAACCAATATTTTTATCAAATATCTTTTATTTTCTATTAAAAAAACAATAATATTATATAAAATTTGATGTATTCTTGGTTTATTATGCAATTGAAGGCAACTTGCTTGATGTAGTAAACAACTTACTCTTGAGTGACAAAATCTTAACATTCATGTAATTGTCTAATATTGTAGAAAGAGGCCTATTGTCTTCTATTAGTGATGCAACTTTTGACATTAAATTTTCATTCTTTATAGTAAAAGTCCCTCTTTCTTGGATTAATGCAATAATTTGTTTCTCAAGAATGGTTTGTTCTTTAAATTGCACTTATACTTTTGCTTCAAGCATCTGAATCTTTTATTTTCATATTGTGTTAGAGACAACAATTTTCTCCTTGTCTCTTGAAACACTAGTGAAGTCCTTCAAAACATTAGACAACTCATTTTTGATTGTATCAACCTCAACTTTGTGTTCTTTGTCCTTTGTAGATATAATGCTCTTGAAGCATGTAACTATAGATGAAAGACCCTCACGCTCTTATTTAATAGCCTCCATCAAAGCATGTAAAGAATCATTTTCTTTTGACAACTTGGCTTGTTGTTCATCATATGCATCAACCTTGACTCCAAACTCATGAACTTGCATTAGGAAGAAGTTGAACCTTCAATTCTAAGGGGTTGTGAGTTTTTTACTATTAGTTAACTAAATTTGAAAAAGAACTATAGAAAAAAGTTAGTCCATGTTGGCATTAGTGCCACCACCTAGGCAAAGGTAATTCCAACTTTGCAGTTCCAAATGTCTATTTGCAATTTGGGACTTGAGTGGTTCTCTTGTGTTTCAGCAACTCCTACAAATTTAGTATCCTTTTTTGCAATAGTCATGGGAGATCAACCTAGAATCTCTACCCAAAAATAAACTTCGAAGTCATATTTTGAACTCAATTTTCAATATTTTGAGGGAAAAAAATACAAGATGTAGTTTTTCATTTTATTAAAGAGTACAACTTCACAACCATTGGGATTGGAATTTTGCAATTCTATAACTAAATTCTTAAAAATTTAGTATTTTTAATCATATTTTACATCATTCTATAATTATTATTAAAAAAATTCAAACATCAATGCAAAATATTTATTGTTGAATTTTTTTTATCTATGTATTCCCACCTTATTTCTTCTACATATTACAAAGAGATGCAAGTTGTAGGATGAATCCATTTTTGGGTAAGAAGCTTTTGGATGATGAAATCTATCCATTTGGCAAGAAGAGTTGAAAACTACTTTAATAAAAAAATTCAAGCATCATGATCTTGCAATTGGTAAAGATTCTCACTCTACAATTTGAAGAGGGTATACTCTTACAGGTTAACTAAAGGATCCTACACTTGGATTTGTTAATGAATAAAGGTAGATGAAGATTCTAGTTGCTTTGGCTATAAGTATTTTGAAGCTAAATTTTGGCCCTAGAAACACCATGGTTAGTCCTTTACAGGCCCAAATGGTAGAGACAAAGTTATAATACGGAAAACATGCAAGTAATTGGATACCATGGTTCAGTAAGTGGTCGAGTTGGCCACTAGCCATTATACACTGTATATATGTAAGGCCATCCCTCCTCGCATACGGTATGTATCTTCTACGACATTTCTGGGAACCTTAAAATTAGGTTTTCAAATCAAGGCAACCAAAGCAATGGAGCTTCTTGCAAACTAAAGAAACCCCCTTCCCTTCAACGAGGAGTGCAAAGTTGCCAAAATCATCTTTGAATGGAAGTTAGATGCAAATTTAAGGTTCCACATACATACCGCATCATTGAAAATATTTTTGAGATTCATACGATGATTCTCAAAAATCTAGAGAGGAGGCTATCACAACTACTATAGAATTCATTTGTACACATCAACATTCTTTGAATGCCAATCTTAGTGCATGTACCCACTTTCTTTCACTAGTGACCCAATTATTCATGTTGATGTTAAAATTAGCAATCTTCAACGTATAGACCAATGCCAAAGATCTAGTGCACTCTTTGCTACAAGTAGAAGAATTACTGAAATTGTAGAAAAAGAAACAAGTAGTTGTTGCATTGAAGGGTGCATGCTTCAAGTGAATCCTTGTCACATTCAATGTCAGCAAATGAGAGCCACTGAAATCACTATAGAAATCATTGCAAGTCAAGGTAACTTAATCAAGCACAACCCATAATGCCCATCGCTCCATCAAATAAGCTATAGTGGATTTTTATATTCTTTGGAGTGGAACTTACAAATCTCATCATGTGTATCTAGTCTAACTAATGAAGGTGATGTAGCATTTCAATCGTTCACAAACTTCCTAGTCTTAAGGAGATTGGACCAAGCATTTCATATGCAAAATAGTCTACCAAATCTAGGCATTTAATTTCAAAATTCTCCCTAAGCATAGATGAATTGGCGCTAAACAACAGTCTGCCAAATTTGTGCACAATTGCTAGTCTATGCAGTGCCAATTAATATATTAGAGTTGGAAAATAGTTCTTAGCTAGCTACAAAGATTTAGACTCTTAGAGGTAGAGATGGGCCAAATGATTTGAAATTTTGTATTTTATGTGCTTACAATCTCAAAGGCTAGAATTGAAACTCTTGACAATGAACAATTGTAAATTGTTCTAGAAATTAGAATGGAGTAGGGGCTCTATAAACTTCAAGTAAGGTCATGATATGTTCATAAATCTTGTTTTCAAATTTGTGTTACCATTATGAGTGACTACATAATGAATCAATGCTGGAAATGATATATGCAAACAACATTGGATGATCCAAGTTTGGAAAGGTAACTCCAAACCTCTAAATTGGCATTAAGAACTAATGGAAAGAAGCAAAGCCACCATGATTTAAATTTTGCAAAGAAAAGGATTTGCAAAGTGCAAGAGCAATGAAAGCTTGAGGTACATCTTAGTGAATGTACCCAATTGGTTTTACCAGTGACCAAATTAATCATCTTGTTGTTAAAATCATCAATCTTCAAAGTATAGGCCAATGCCGAAGATCTTGTGCATTGTTTGCCACAAGTAGAAGAGTTGTTGAAATTGTAAATCTTACATTCCTAGAATTCTTTTTGGTGTGGGTGGTTTTGATGGCATTATATGTGTTTTTGTGTTTCCTTACTTTCATGTGCTTATTAAACCCTAAAACAAAGTGAACGACACCCTACATTATTTTTAGGAGTTGGGGATTAGTTTTACGTTGTTTGGATCAAACATTGCGTTCCTGCATTTTGGTAGGTATGTCTTGTCGTTGCAATTGAGTGAGAGGTCGTGGATGCTAAACAGAGGACCGACTTTATAAGTCACTAGGAAGCAACAATTTTTTTGGTGTCGCAATATGATTCCAGCCACTACAACCAAACGAAGATCAAAATTTAATTTCAAATTGCGAAACCATATAGAAGAGTAATTAAAGCACATTACATAACCCGTTGTAAGAATTGATTCTCCATTCAAGCTTTGAATTAGGATTTTGTGGTTTCACCTAGTGCGCAAAGAAGTAGTCAAATGTATAATTAGTTGTCTATCAAGTGCTCTGAGTTTTCCAAAAGCGCCACAGGGTTTGATCAGCTTTGATTAACATAATTATGTTCAATTAAGTTGAGCTTCAACTTAAATGTGAGGAATGAGCCATACTTCACACTAGAGGAACAAGACACAATTCAAGTTTGAAAAAGGAGCCAAGCTTCACGTCGAAGGAGCCAAATTGAGCTTACAAATCAAAACAAGTCAACCTCAACCAAGAGAGACATTGAATTGCACTTAGGATCCCTGTTTCTAAGCCAAAATTTTGACTTGTTGATTTATGGGGTATTTTGCCTAATCACTCGAAGTAGAATGCATAAAACTCTTTCCCACCTAGTTCTTTACACTACAAAGCAACCCCTTAGAAGGTTTATTTTTTTCCTAATGTTGTATCAAAAAAAATTCTCCTTATTGGATTCATCAATGTTTTTCTTCAAATGTTGTATATAATCATTTGCTTTGCACCAATTCTCATATTCTTCCTTTCCACACTCAAATGTATACAACATACTTCTTCAAGCTCTTTAATCACTAATCCTTATCTTGAAGTTGATGCATGTAATAAATTCTCTTCAAATTGATGAAGGTAATAAATTTGACTTCTATAATTATTAATTGCATTAAAAATTCTTTCATTCCTATGATGTCTAGATTTATAATTTTCCATTTTTATATCTTTTTAAAACAACATTATTCTATTCTACAAAGTAATAATTTTAAGCTATGATATGAGAAAGAATGCCCTACAAACTACGGCATAGACTAAGGATGAATCAATAGTCATGAAAAAGGATGAGAAATCATAATGCACTAGTAGAAAATCCTGCCCAATCTGTTGTTTTGGTCGTGTTGATCATCAACAAATTTCTGTTGATCAACGAAAATTTGTTGATGATCAACGCGACCAAAACAACAGATTGGGCAGGATTTTCTACTAGTGATGGCACGTCATTAAGCCAACGCACATACATGGTTGCTATTTTGTGAGTGTGTGAGCATGAGCTTACAAGTCTATGAGCATATAATTTTTTAGAGATTCCATTAAAAATTTTGGTCAAATTTTATTATTTTTGGTACCTATTATTATGGACCTATTTCCGTGAACCTATTATCGTGGTCCCTTGAACAACCTTGATGTGCTACTTATTGGACTTTACTAGATTTTAAGAAAAAAGAAACTGATAATTAATTAGGATTCGTTTGAAATCGGATAAGGATGTTCCATTGAGATTTTGTTTTTTATAACCACTCCTTTTTTGTTGTTGGGTTCCCTTAAAGGCTGAAAAACATTTTTTTTCCCTCCGTGGTTAGGGGTACCTCTTGGCGCCAAGAGGTACTGAACAACAAGAGGGGAGTGATTATAATCTCAATGGAACAACCTCAGCCAATTTCAAACGAATTGTAATTAATAACCATTTTTTTCTTCTTAAAACCTAGCAAAGTCCAATAAGTAGCACATCAACTTGAAGATGACAAGTGCTTGATCATCCTCTTGATGCTAAGAGGTACCAAGCAACAAAGAAGAAAGTGATTAATCAAATGACTGTCTGATTAAAGATGGAAGAGTTTGATCTCCAAAAGGTCCTACAAGAGAACAATGGTCAACTAAATGAACAATTTGGTGTACCTAAGCTCACTCTTTACAAAAATAATCTCTATCAACCAAAAAATTTCTTCCAAAATCTTAGTAAGTCTAATTACCAGCACATCAAGACAGAAGTCTAGGTACCCTCTATTGGCTTTGAGAGGACCCACGCTACTACAAAATATTGATCAACAAAAATGAAATTCGGTGCGGCCAAGCTCTTTCTACATATACTAAATTCCTATTAACAAACTTTCTTTTCTAAAATCTAAACAAGTCCACTAACTTGCAAATCTAGAAAGAAGTGTTGGTACCTTCCTATTGACCATGAGAAGATTTATGATGCTACAAGACAATAATCGGCCAAAATAAAATTTACTATGACAAAGATCATTAGATATAAAAATAATTCTTATCAACAATTTTTTTTTTCTAAAATCTAAACAAGTCCAACAACAATGCATCAAGAGAATATTATTGGTACCCTCCCATTAGCCTTGTGAAGACCCACATTGCTATGAAACAATGATTAATCAGTATTCTATACAAACTTATTTCCATCTCCATCCATCTTTCATATCAATTAAGTTAATCATTTTCATAATGTATTACTTCTAATATTTTAGACAACATTAAAAATTATAATTTTCATCTAAATTCTACATAACCATGGTAATAGGTCCACGGTAATAGGTCTATAGTAATAATTGCAAAAATTTACTAAAAATAATAAAATTTGATTAAAAATTTTAGATGGAATCTAATTTTAGGAATACTATTAAGTTTTTTTAGTGCTTCTTCAAATTTTTGAGCTCAACGCTTAGATAATCCCTGCTCACCGTTCATAGGTTCATGCTCACACGCTCATAGAATAGCACTACTAAACGCACATAGCCACATATTAGCGAAACTAGTGTATGACGATGGTTTTAAGGCAAGTTCTGTTTGACAAATTAGTGGGTGAAGCTCTAGTGCACTTCACCACTGCTAGGGTGCTGCAGCTCAAAGTATTTAACCAATGATGAACAAGCTAGGCTAGTTGGTTGCTAGTTTTTTAAGTTTTTATAGCTCCTGCTTAACCCCTTCCTCGCAACTGCTATGGTCTGTGCATGATTTAGCCTTCATAAGTGAGGTTGAGATTCCAAGTGATTTTTGTTTCAAATTTTATTTGGTGCATGGTTAGAGTTAGCAGTTGATTTTCATATTGTAGTTGATTTTCATTTCAAAATTTATTTGGGAAAAAACTTCGGTTTTAACCTCTATTTGTTTTCTTTGAGTATGACATTTTGAAGCACCCATTCCATTAAATTTGACTAAACCAAACAAGAACTAGCCATTGTTGTCTTTCATTGCCATGGTTGCTTGTTAATTTAGATTTTTCTTAGCTTTCCAACTTCTAGTGATTGGAACATTTCAAACTTGAAGTGCCAGGTATTTAATGGAAAAAAGGGTTTTCAATGATGAGAATTTTGAAGTGTCATTGCATTAGACTGTTTCTTATACTGGGAACTAACCACTATTGTTTTAAATTAAAAATCATTTAAAAAAGTTAATTAATTAAAATATTTAAAATATTAATTTTTTTTTAAATTATTTTCTAACACGGCAATGTCTCAACCACATCAAATTGTAGCAGTGGTTGCGTTTCCGCAATCTGGGAACTACAAAGAACTCCCAACCCTCCAAATAAGGTAAATCCCATCTAATGACTTTCACTCTATTCACTACCATTTCACAACTAAATATGAATAAAAATTTCCAAAGCTAAGGTCATATATGCGCCTAGAATTCTAACCTAGTGTGGTGTGTAGGCATGTGCGTGGGGAGCTAATCCAACTACCATCTGCTTAGGAATTCCGCCATAGCCAGTGGCACCCTACCACTTGGCCAAACAAATGGTAGGTGGTTTGACATTTTTGAGGCATGTGTGCAGACTCACTATTGTTTAATAATGAGGAAGTGTACAAATAGTGTATAGTAGTATGTCATTGCCATACCCAAAATAAAAATAAAAGTAATTTTCCAATTTTCCAATCCAAAAATAACTCAAAAATTCAATAACTTCCACATTGTAGGTCCAAACGCCACCGAAAAGAAGTTGTGCACCCCTCCTTCCAGAGAATTTTCCAATGGTACTAAGAATGCAAATAGGGGAGGCATGATTCTCGGCATTGTAACAAATAAACAAAGAAAACAAAACTAATAGCCTGACTTAAAGTATGCATTTTAAGAAGTGGAAGCTTTTAGTGACCATTGCATTTCAACTTCAAAAATTCATAATGAATTCTACAAAGCTCCAAAAAATATGAAACTTAAGTTCGGTGCCAATTCCATTTTGCCTTTCAAAGAGAATTTACTAAAATATATTTCAAGAAGTCTAACCTCCCCAAATTCATTTCTAACTCTTAAATGGGCATTTTTATGGATCTTCTACCTTATCATTCTTTAGGCTTAGTAGTTGACTCATACAATTTTCACAACTTTCACATTTATTTATATGATGATAAAGACATTTTTTGGTTTTAGTTTTGGTTTCATTCCTTTTCTTTTTTTCTCTTTTTAATGGCATTTTTAGATGTTTGCTATGGCAACCTTGTCTCAATGTTTTCTTTTAGGGTGATGTCTACCAATAACAAGAATTTTGAATATGACACCCTTCCATAAATCCAAATGATTAAGCTTCAGTTACAAATACTAGTAGGATTAGCCATTTAAGGTCAAAGGTTTCATGGTTTGAAAATTACCATTTGGTTGATCATATTGTTGAAAATATAATTTAAATGAAACAATCTTTATATCCTTGGATTGAGTGACAAACATTACATGTGTTAATTCAAAACAATAAAACTCTTCAAAAGTAACATCAGCCAGGTTAAAAGTGCACATAGGCATATATACTTTTCTTATGACTAAATTTCAATTCATCAAACAATAAGACAAACATGTTTAAGTCACTGTAGTAGTGCATGAATCCAAATTATGATACTAAATAACCTAGAAGCAATATGAGTAATTAATGGATAAATCAATGGATAAAACCTAGTTTCTTCAAAAAATAATGTCATATTCTTTGCTCCAAATCACAGTTCAAACTCAGAGGTATTTTAGGATGCTTGTATTCAGAGCATGTATAGTTGCTTCCCTTCAAAACTTCACTCCCAAGTACTGACGCAATGACACTCTGAAATCTCTCCTTCCTTTCGATAAATGCGAAGCGAAGAGCCATCAACGCAAGCAATTCGGCAACTCGCAACATGGAGTGGGAAAGGCACGTTTTGGATTTGAGTTGTGGGGATCACAATCCAATCCCGGGGATGAGAAGTCCTACCACAACGAGGGAATTAGGCATCCTTCGTAAGCACAAGCACAACAAACACAAGTACTGACAAGAAAATCCTCATCGTAAACATGATGACAACTTGCGCCTGCATTTCCACCAAGTATAGTTATTGATTAGTAAAAGCTCAACTCCAGACGTTTGTGTGATCTAGGAAGGGCGTTCATAGGGCATAACAAACAATTGCAGTGCTACTTAATTCAACCAATAAACAATCATCAAGAAAATTTCCAAGGCGACCCAAAATATCAAAAAACAAGCACCTTGTGAGCAAAGTTCATATGTACAAAACACAACACAAAACCATGTCACCAAGCTACAACAAAACCTAGAAGAACACGAGACAGCGACAAAGAATAACACAGAAAATCCAGACAATCTAATCCCAACCAAGAGCTGACGGAATTAAAGACAATCAGCTACTTTCCTCACTAGGTCCAACAAAAATAATGAATCTTTGGATTAATGGAAACAAAAAGAACCATGAAGTGCGCAAATAAATAAAAAAGGTACTCACAAGTTCACGCTACATTGAACGAGGATTAAAGAATTAAGACATTGCCAGCTGGCCCTTGCAGTTAAAGGGCGCCCTATTTACATTACGAGGGCCCTGGCGCAATAGCTGCACAAGAACCAACCTTCGGTAGCAGCACTAGCAAGAAAGGACAAGGGTCCTACAACAAACCCCTTCCGATCCTTCAAAACCAACGTCTTGCCACAAGACCTACACATGTCAGTCTGTACACTTCAGAATGAAGGGCTCCTTGTACACGCCCGTTACAGCTAACTCCTGCCTCGACCCTTTCCTTCTTTTCACACACTAACGTTGCTCCCTACCCATTCACACTAGTCCATGGCCCAACTGACTGACCTGAAATCACACTACCAGGGAGAGACCAAGGGTGGATCCAACAGCAAATGAGGACGGCATTACTCCCGGCCTTACCACCTCCAAATATATAGACCTAGTACTTATAGATACACCCACTAATAACAGCCACCCACAAAACATACACGCCAGCACCATATGCAATGTTATTCACCCAGACCCTCTCCCGACCTTCAAAACACAAACGGAGTACAATCCTACACTATTACACTATTTACTGATCACAAATGCTCTCGGCCCAACGAAAAGCTGCCCTTCCATGTCCCGCTTGAACACACTCAGCTCAACACGCAAGAATCTCCGCAAAGACACGAGGGCACAGAAGACAACACGCGCAAGGACACCGCCATGGGATACCCTTCCGCCCCCCGAAAAGACAGCACCGAACAAAGTCTCCAACGGGATCAAGTGGAAGCCAAATTATGCGCCATGTACGCAGCACTTCGCCTCTCTGCACGCAAAACCAACTCCAGTAAGCCCAGCGTCTCACCAGGCCCGCTTCAACAAACACGCAGCGACCAACAAGGGCCTTCGATGCATCATGCACAAGATCAGCAGATTTCGCAAAAAACACGACCGAGCACTCCCCTAAGTCCTTCCTCTACGTAATCAAGCATTCACCCAGGACAACAGAAGACTCACCGCCAGCAGCGACCAGCTTCTCCACACGTGCCACGATATGCTTGCCGTACGTGTACTTCTTCAGGGCATGCAGGTGCACACGAATACGACCGAGCAATAGTTCACGCTGCGACTCGTCACATGTCTCCAGCACCTTTTGGACAACATAGTTGGCAAATTGGTCTTTCATCATAGCCTGCAAAAAAATTAAAAGAAAAAAGACACCTCCTCGTAAGCATCTGGCTTATATAGAGCATGCCCACCCGTCATGCAAAACGGATGACTTGTCATTGGGTGGCTTGCAAAAGTGCCCCACCCGTCTTGCAAAACGGATGAACTTGTTAAGAGGCTGGACAATAAGAGGCCGGACAAAAAGCCCTGCGTGGCTTGCAACAACAATGAGAGAAGAACACCGGTACTTTCCCCCAAAGTACGGACTTTTAGCGCTATAGCCCATTGGTCCACCTTGCAAAGCCGTCCAAATTTGGAAACTTACCCGTCTTACCCGTCTTGCAAAATGTGGTTATAGCATGCAATGGGTGGGTGGGGCGGTTTGGCATGCAAATTGGATGGCCCTATATTTTGCAAGCCAAACCACCCCGCATTTTGCAAGACGGGTGGTGATGCTCAGTTCGATCAGACCGGAGTCGTCACACGCAGAAACTGCGACAACACGATCCATCACAGAGATGGCAAGCCATGAAACGGATGTGGGTCCTCCATGCAAGAAACCAACCGCTCCCCAAATCACACTCGGCATTCCATGCATCGTTCCACCACGAACCTACGCTGCACCAGGTCAAAAGACTACGCCCGTTGCTTTCATGCTTCGCCACACAAATCAACCTATGTCCAAGATCATTCACCAATTCACTCTCAAGCAGCTTCCCCTTGTACCTGCAGCGGCTCATTCTCGTCGGTGAGGCCCAGCATTTCGTCGATCAAAATCTGACGCTCCACCGGGCCACCATACTCCAAGCACTTCTCCACCACGTTCGACGCAAACTTGTGTTGACTCATTTGTACAATTTGGCCGGCCAGCTTCGTTATGATCTCAGTTCTCTCATTATCGCGTCCGTGCTCCAGCACATGCTGAAACAAAATTCAAGGAGACCACACACACGTCAGCAAACCATGCCATAAACACACCATATCACATACAATTGGAACGCACTCACAGCTAACGCTGATACGCACGAGACACAACAGGAGCGCCACGACACGGACCTGCACCACGTAGTTGCCATACTGATCTTGAGCAAGAGCACATGTGGAACGTAAAATCTCCTCCATGATTCCCTTCTGCTTCTGCTCGTCAGTGCAGTGCTCCAGAACCCTCTGAATCAACGGAAAACACATGCCGGAATCAACAATCCAAAACACAGCAAGACTCCAACATCAGAAACACGATGTCAACAAACACCAACGGAAAGGACCGTGCATTCCCAGGAAGAACGCTTTACCTGGATCACCCGGCATCCATACGGATGCGTGGAAAGCGTCACCACTTGATTGTAAAACGCAGAGATTATAAAATGGATTTTGTCCGGGGGAACGCACTCAATGCACTTCTGGATCACGTGGTTGCCGTTCTGGTCTCGCACACATCGCATCACGTGACCATCCAACTCAGACACCAACTGAGTCTGCTGGTCCACATCCACCACCTCCAGCGCCTGACCACATGCACAAAACACGCATCAATCACGCTGGCACGAGACCCAAAAACAACACAAACCAACCGGTCGAGGCCCAGAACACGCTCCATACCAACCGAAAGACCCATCGCTCACTCCTCCATCACGACTGTTCCAACCATCTCAGCTCGACACACTCACCGTCCAACAGACCCTTCACAGCGGACCCAGGTGACTTACCTTCTGAATCACCCTGCAGCCGTACATCTGCAAACTCAACACCAGAACATGTCCCACCAATTGACTGGCCAGCTCTCTTCGCTGCTGCTGAGTCCCATGCTCGAAGAACTGCCACAAAAAACAAAACAAAAGTCAACCTTCCAGCCTTCGACAAAAACGGAACAACAAGGACCCTCAGCTGCACGGACCGACTATTCAATAGGCTCTCACACCAAGCCCGATGCTCCACAGCGGATCCATCCGACACCAGAATCGATCACAAATCACTCCTACCTTTTGGATGACATAATTGCCGAAAACATCCGTCATTAGCGTCAGAGCTCGCGGAAGCACTTCTTGAAAAACCATGTTCTTGTCCTCTGGAGTCGCGGTTTCCAGTTTCTGCTGGATGAACCGACTCCCATGCTGATCGGCACTGCACAACAACACAGACAACTGCGTCATCGTTCACTCTTGAAAACACCCAACGCGCGAGGCAATTCGTCACTGATCCACAAATAAGCCACGACACTTATCGACTCTCGAGACCCTCGTCAATGGATCAACACCGCAGTCACAACCAAAAACGACACCTCACAGCACATACAAAGGGAACAGGACAAACCTGAACTCCACCACGTGCCCTGCGATGTCCGACAGCTCGAATCTCCTCGTCTTACTGTTCTTGAACTCCTCCAACAACGAAGACCCACGCACCTCCTCCGCCGTCTCGCTCGACTTCTGCGCTTGCCAACCCCCGTACGCGGTGGCACTGCCGGATCCCATGTTCCCGGAACTCGTCCGGGAGGCGGAAGACAGACGAATGTTGCGCTCGTCCCGCCTCATGCCGAAACTGCCTGGACCCACCGGGGACCCGGGCAACACCGGGCTCGTCAAAGGCGAGTTGTTGAACGCCACCATACCCACGCCGGGAGGACTGCCGTAGTACGCGGGGCTCACCGAACCGCTCTTCTGGCTCGCGATCGGGATACCCATGGAACCCGCCCTCGCAAACTGAGACTTCTGCTCCGCGCTGTAACCCAGCATCGCGCTCAGCTGGTTCTTCTGAAGCTCCACCATATCGACATGACCTCCCGACATGTAATTCCTCAACAGGGACGGGTCCAGCGAAGCTGCACGGGCCTCCTCCGCCGCCCGCGCGTACTGCAAATAAAGGGGATCGTGCATCTGGGGAGAGGCTTGACCGCCGTACTTGTAAAGATTCTGCATCTCCACGGCAGCTTGCGCAGGAGAACCGGGAACGCCCGCTCTCACACCCATGCTCGCAAGAGCAGCCGCAGTCGCCGGATCAAATACAGGCGGGGGGTACCCGGCCATCATAGGGGCAAGCATCGCAGGGTTCACGGGGTAACCACCCAAACCATACTGCGGACCATACACAGCTGCAGAGTTCATGTTCGCATAATACGGGTTCTGCTGGGCCATGTACATCGCAGCAGCCGCCGCTGCATACATGTTCGCAGGGGTTGTGCTGCCCTGCAGATTCGCTTGAAGGCCGCTTCCTTGACCTTGCGGGGTTGCCATGCCCGGCACGCCAAACTTATGCTGACCACGGTATCCAGAGTCCACACCCGAATACAACTGCTGCTGCTGCTGCTGCTGCAAAGTCTGAGAATAGGCCAAGGCCTGAGACCGTGCACACAGAAACTCTTCGTTACCCACTGCGTCCAACTCACGTTCAACCGACTAAAAAGGACCGCCAACAGCCTACCTCTATGGAAAGGCGCAAAGAGGGAAAGCCATCAATGTCGCAAAGAGAGCAGTGCTACACACCTGGGCTGCCTGCGCCTGAGCTTGAGCATGAGCCTGAGCAGCTATTTGGGCCCGCTGCTGCTGCTGTTGCTGCTGGCGTTGCTGCTGCTGCTGTTGCTGAAGACGCACTTGCTGTTGCTCCTGTTGCTGTTGCAGTTGCTGTTGTTGCTGCTGCTGCTGCTGAAGCAAATCCCTATCCTCAGTCGCACTAGAGGATCCCTGCATGTCCGCCATACTCAGCCCTTGCATGACTGCTACGAGGTCCGCATTACTTGCACTGGCTGGCCTCTTCATCTGAAGTGCATGAGCGAAATCGGCTGCACTTGCACTTGCCGCCCGACCCAGGCCCACGCTTCTTGGGTCGGAGCCCTGGAAAGACAGGTTTCCTCCGGAAAGACCTGCAGGAGCAATCACACCGGCTCATCTGAGAATGTCAGTTCGAAGATCCAGGAAAGACATCGGATTGCACATAACTCCACACACTTGGAGGAAATAAACCAGAATGCTACCTTCAGAAGTTCATAGACTCATGAACATAGAAATAACGAAAGGAATAAAAGCTACGCGGAAAGACTGTACCTGACACACCGCTCATTTTGGCCAAACTGGGACTGGCGGAGCGAGCATTACTCAGAAGTGAAATCTCGGGGGTCGGAATTCTCGGCACGGGAGCAGCAGGACCCGAAGACTGGTGCAGATTCGACACTCCAGGGATAGGGGTCGTAGACCGAGATCCCATGCCGCCGGCCACGGCATTCGACTCTCCAGACGACAACTCCCGGAGATGGGCCAACTGCAGGTCCAACACCGCAGTTGCCGCTTCGTTCTCATCGTTGGCGGTTCTGCTCGACGACCTCGACAAGTGATACACAGGCGAGGGCGTCCGGGGGAAATCCTCCTGTCAGTGATCCAAATACGACTCAGATACGACTCCACGCTGCTGGAAACCACTCCATGCACAACTGGGATCGATCAAGACGTCCAGTGCAGGCACCAAAACGTAGGGTCGAGTTACTACAGAAACAGAAACTAAGGTGCTAGGTCATGATCTCCATGCAAAAATCGGGTCGACACATATTGAACCATCCGCATATCCGAACACATTAGACAATCAACCGTACCTGAATGAGATCCACAAGGCTCTTCGGACGAGGCCCAAGGCCCGACGATAGACCCATGAAACTGTCTCCTCGGTCTGCCCAGTCACTGGACACCGTTCTCACAAGCGCACCCATGGGCGAGTTGTCCTCCTCCGGGGCTTCCGGCTCCTCCCTGTGCGTAGGCAGCACCGGCTGGCTCGAAAACAAAGACCTGCTGCTGCTGTCATCCATGGATCGCAGCTTCTTCTTGTCCCCGTACCCGCCGGCTCCCATCCCGGATTGCAACCTCTGCGCCAGACGGTAGTTGTTCCACGAAATCAAGGGGGGAGGGAGCCTCGGATTCAAGTTGATGTTGTTGTAATAATATACCAGGTACTTGGGATCCGCGCGCTGCGCTTCCTCCGCATCCAAAACGTCCTCCTCTCCCGACTGAGAGTTGGCGCTGCGACCGCTGCGCGGACTCGTCGGCATGTCGAACAGACCACCCATCGCGGCCAGCGAACCCTCCACGCTGGGAGGAGCGCTGCCGCTTCGCTGCGGGACGTGGCCAGAATTCAGAATGTTGTCGAAACGGGTTCGACCTTTCAGAAGACGACCCAGCTCCGTCACTCCGTCCAAGGCCTGGGAGCCGCCGTTCTCGGACCGCAGGCCCTCTCCCAGACCTCCCATGCTCCCTCTCATCCCTCCCGGCATCATCCGAACAGGACTCTCTGTCGCCATTCCAACATTCACATCTCACCACCGACGCGGGTTTCAACCATGCTCCGGACACCTCGGCTCGCTGACTCGCTCGCTTCGAATCAGAATGTCGCTTACAGCACCCGGGGACCCCAATTTCTCCAGAGCGACGACGTCTAGTTAGAAAAAATCTCCGGTGCCCTGAAATGCCCGCATGTCGACATGGTTGGCGAACTCGAAAAAAGAACCTCGAACCTCTGCAAACAGCACAGGCCGTTAGGTCGACCGTAGAAAAACAAACATCCCGCCCTCGACGATGGAAATGCCCAAAGCAACGTAAGAATACTAGCCAAACCCACACCCACGCTGTCCAAAGCCGTCGAAAACTGTCGACGTGGGCGCAAATATAGATCTCCATACAACTAGCTCAACCCGTGGTGGCGGAAAAGCACAGCCATTGCTAGTCTACAAAGGCATTAAGCCGAAACCGTGAAAATCCCAATCAGTCAGCTGACCTACGCGGAGCTGCCAGGAGAGGAAGTGAATTGCCCAATTCCTCTCCATAAATAAGCTGCATGCCCAGAAATGTTTCACTAAACGGGAGAAAGGTCGTGGCAACGTTGGTGTTTCGAGGATTTGCACGAGTCGAATGAAAAAAAGCCGGAATTTAGAATGCCTCGGATGGTCTGATCCAAGTGTCCATAAAGTCCAAGGCATTATGCAGGTCTACGACTAGATCTCAGTTCCACTCACGACATCCATTTCCGGTCACAAAGACCAGCATTTGCAGCATCTTCGCGCAGGCAGTGCACTCCAATCCAATTGGTTCACCCAACCTAACCGACCGCGAAGGCGAACAACGTGTCCCGAAAACGGAATATTCAGCGAACATTGAGCCATTGCCAGGTGCAGGAATCCCACAACGACTACACTATAAATCCAATCTCACTCACTTCACTGGCGTAAAGCCTCAAGTCCATTATAATCGAATTAGAAATGCGGAAAGGAAATCAGTCGTCCCGCACGGCCACGAAGCTCAAACTCAAGAACCGCGCAGAGGACGCGGTGAATTAGGGCACAGGTCAAAAGATCGAAATTCAGTCGACTACAGTTGCGCAACCCGCACACCAACCTGACAAGCCACGTCCTTCGGCCACTCCTTTCTCGCAGCCCCGTCCCTCACAGACTACCAAAACACCGAGACATCGTCGCCCCAAGGATCACAGCCGAGCTGCACTCCCGGCCGGGGAAGGGACCATAAAAATCGAAGAAAAGATTAAAAAGATGCGACGAGAGTGGAGCAAAACCTGAGCAGCAGCGAGGGCCGGGGGCTGAGGCTGCGTGCTCTGTGGCATCGACAGCAGCCGCAGCAACAGCAACAGCGTGGCGTGCAGCTTGTCCTTGGCTATGGCGCATTCGCTGCGCTTCCTCTGCATCGGAAAGACTCACTCCCCCTCAGGCGTCCGTCGTCTCCCCCTTCATTACGGTACGCCTCTCTGCATCGTTCGATGCCTGCATCGCACGGTCGTCGTGGCTCCTGAATGAGGATCCCGTATTAGGGCAACGGAACCGTGGAGCGGTACCCCTTTAGCCGTCCGATTGCCTCCTGTCTTGCGGCTCCACCGTCCGATGTCCCCATCGGCGCCATTTTCTCTTTTTGCGTTAAGTTAATCCTGCTGCTAGTAAGTCACTAATCCCATCGCTAATCGTGCTTAGCTGGGCAACAGCCCCAGGAGGAACAAACAGCGACCACCTGATTCTGCGTGTGTCCCGCATTCCCGCGCAACTGAGGAGACTGAATGGCAGCCTCTGCATCCGCCATTCGTAGTTGGGCAACTACCTTAGCAATATGTTGCCTCGTTAAGGTAAACCAGCCCATTACAGGCAGAATGACTGATTTGGTATGTTGCCATTAGCAAAATAAAATCAGATTTTTGTCTATGTAGAGACAACTTTGAGAAGTGAAAGAAGCAGTTAAAATTTTAGTTTTTGGACAAAGTAGGAATTTGTTATGAATTTTTTAAATATTTTTCCAAAACAGTCTATAGACTACCTGAAATCAACAAAATATGTCTCCATGATGGTCATCTTATCACCTAATGCAGTCTTTAGATTTTCTAACACAACCACAAGAATTTTTAATGTGGCCATCACATAAAGGAATAAAAAAGAAACTCTTTATGATGAGTTTACACTCACAATGTGTAAGTGTCCTATAATAGTCATTACTAATTCTATCACAATCACTTGATGCACTAATGTGGGCCACTAACCAACCTAATTAAGTAGTAGCAGCAAAAATCTGAAATGGACTCTAATGGAAGGAGTTAGTAGGTGTCTGTATTAGGTAGGTTGCCTGTCATGGGCTGGTTTACCTTAGGTCTTGTTGAGAGTCAAAAGGGGATCCAGTAGATTTGCTTACCATGCATTTGGGGACAAAAAATAAATAAACGTTGAAGTTTCAAGGTGTTGACAATTACAGTTCATTCAATCCAAAAGCAAATGTAGGTTCACATTGGGCATTCTAGACAAGAATCTATGGAGGCTAGTTTCAAAAACGACATTACTTAGATGTACTCAATTATCTTACAATTTCAAGGTGGATCCAATCACTCGTCTTGCTCTAGTGGTACCTAGTAAATAGTTTATGAATCAATCACAAGCCATCATATTCAAAGTGAAGGAGAGAAATTCATCATAACTATACAAGAATTAAGTACAAGAATCCATTTGAAGTTCACTTTATAGGGTACTAGGAGGGGCTTGGTTATACACTGTCTTTGTGACCCCTACAAGTGCATTTTGACATTATTTGACAGGGTCAGGCACATCTCTAATCTCGTACTCCCAACCTGTCAGTTCCACGAGTGAGACATGCAGGTACAATAAATTATCACTCCCTTGTCTAATCTTGTACCCTCGACAAGTGAAAGAAATTACAAGTGTATTATATAAATGCAAGGTGTTAGGAATACAAGACAGGCTTTGTAAGTTTTAAAAGTACTCAGTCTTTGATTTTTTTAATTAGAAAAAATTGTAAATTTTCTTTTGACTCTTCTCCTCTTAGTTTCTCTTTTGAGAAGCTCCTAATTTTTGAGAATCATGAGATAGCTTTTATTTTATTTGGTCTTAGCAAATGAACACACGTGAATAACCAACATTTTTAAATATAGATACAAATAGATTGGCATTATGACAACTTAGTGTGAATAGAATTGGAATTGGAACTTAATAGAATTGGAATTGAAGTTAAAAGTCATGATATCAAAACTTCAATGAAGACCACTATATGCTTTTACAAAAGGCAAAAGGCAAAAGGTTCATTCATTATTGCACAATTTTAAGGGAGTTGTTTTGCAATTGCAACATGTAGGGAGCCAAAAGCATCGCATTAGAATCTAAATGGAGGTGAATAGTCCCCTTAAGATAAATAATGGTAAGCTACATGTTTTACTTTGTCCCTCTATAATTTGAGTTTTTGTACTAAAAAATAAATTGATTGATATATTCATGAAAACATTATTTCATTTGTTGTTCTTTCGCAAAAACAAAATTGTAAATGCAACAACTAAAGGGATAATAATAGGTCAACCTACCTTACTTTGTATATAATTTAAAAAAATATCATGGTGCTAACTCTAAATTGTTTAATCAACCTATTCTAAGTCCTTATGAATTTTGGAAATGTTACTATGTTGTTACACATCTTCCAATTTTATCCACCAATTTTTTTAAGAATTTTTTTTATAGTTTCCTAATTAAACCCCGAGTATTGCCATCTTTCATCCATTAGAGATGAAGGGATTAGTAGGAAAAGACATCCAATATCAACACCAAGTAATAGGGAAAGAAAACCAATGCCACCACCATATATTGAACCCAAACCATTAGAAGAGGGATTTACTAGAAGAGAAGATTCTTGTATAACTAAAAACTTGTTAGATGATCTTTCTCAAAGGACTCAAGGTAGAGGCTTTGCAAGGTAAGCTTACTTAATGTTATGGTCTTTAGAAATATGATAATGAATACAGTTTGAGGGACTCAAAAACGCATTTAAAAACTTGTAATTTAATGAAATTAACCCCTAAAGTCCCAAGGCCTATTTTTTTTTGTCAAAAACTGTTCAAAATTGCCTTATCTATTGCAAAGAACATAAAATTTTAAAATGATATTTCTTTTGCGTACTTAATCATAGTATCTTGCAATAGAATATTATAAAAATGTGTGGAGAAAACTTTAGACACTTCGACTTCATATATTGCAAGGAAAATGCATTCAAAGTGAAGAAATCAAGTTTTTTTGGCATTGTGGTAAACTAGTTTATGAGATTTTGAATATTCTTAAGTTATAGATTTTGCACTATAGATTTTGAATTAAAAAAAATTTATCATGACGAATTGAGTTGAGAATATATGAAAAATTAAAATTAAAGAAATAACATGATTTTCAATCTTAAAAAAATTGTTAAGTAGAAGAAAGTATGTAATAGAGGGAAAAACTAAATCATTAATGAATCTAAGATGGAACTAAAATACACTAATTCCAATGGTTAGATTATTCTAACAATCAAATTCAATCCTTTGGAACTCCTTTTTTTGAAAAATGTGAAAATTGAGCTCAAAAATGAATCGTATACATTATTTGGTAAAAGAAATGCTCCGATTGCCCACAAAACAAGCAATGATGCTAGCATGTGAGTATAGAATGCAAGTATATGGATTGTGAGCCTAGATATAAGTACTACTATCCTGCAACCATTGAATGTGTCACTCTATAATATAAATACCTATTATATATGTATATAAAACATAAATATCTTATAATCATGGAAGGTTTCTATAAGATAGACACTTATAACATATGTGTGTAGACTTTTAGGCTCATAGGCTCACATAATAGCAACCCTCAAATACTTCATAACTTTCACATCACAAATCCTTCCAACAATCTCTTTTTTATTTGCTCCAAAAGAAATAATAAACTCCTCCCCAAATGTTCTCATAGATCCAAAAGAAAAGAAAGTCTGGATAGAAACTCCCATTATTCTTCAATTTGTCTTCAAATGTTGAATAATTCTATTTGATCTCTTTCAATACTGCTCTCACATAATTCATGGCCATTTAACCCCCAAGGCTTTATGACATTATTTCACTAGAAAACACTTTAAAGTTGTCATTTCTAGTGCAAAGAGATGCAATGAAGAAAGACTACATTTTTTGCATATTCAATTGCAAGATCTTGTACAAGATTTTTGTGAGAATATGCAAAAAAAAATTTAGACATTTTGACCATGTAGGTTGTGAGATATTAGTGTTGAAAGTGAAAAGAAAATATACTGTTGCACCTTAGTTGCTTTACTAGACTTGATTTAAGAATCTAGGAGGATAACTTTAGTTTTTTTCTTTTAATAATTTTTATTCTTAAACAAATGATTAAGTAGAAGTAGATTCAAAATGGAATGAAAAAATTTAATTGTTAATGGTTCTCAAACGGAATTGAAACATATCAATCCTAACAACGAAATTGTTGTAGTAGGTAATCTACACCACATGGATATTTTATTTTAGAATATTCTTAAAATTGACAAACCCTATACATTATTTTTCATAAAGATGCCCTAATAGCCCCAAACTCAAGATTCTTCATGACTTGCACATCACTACTCTAAATGGAATAAATGAATAAAAATTCATGTAAACATAAATATATGCTAAGAGAAGAAAAATTTAAAATTTAAAATTTGAGTTTAGTTTTTCTTTTTGTTTGAGTTCAAAATTTTTGTGCTTACAAAGATATACATTTTTTTCATAGGTACCTAATGAACTAAAAATTATATTTCTAGAGAACTAATACATTTTCTTACCTTCAAAAAAAGTTTTAAAAAATTAGAGTAAAATTTAACATCATAGGTACCTACTCCAAATTCTCAAAAAACCATTCCAAGACTTTTGAAATTTCCAGGGGTCACTAATTCCATGAAATTTGAACTCTAACCTCAAGAACATCTGTAGTGAACTGCCCCCCTCATTGCCTTCCCATAGATGAAACAAGGGCAAGGGATTTTACTATTTCATTGTTCCCCTACACTCTCCCATTTTCTTTGCCGTTATGGTTGTCTTTTGCACTTTGTTTGCCTCTTCTTGAGTTCCATTGCTGCTCCAACTCCAAGTCATGGCATTGCCATCTCTTTGGACACCTACGGCCTTGGTTCAATGGCTTTAACCTTGACACACCAGTGAGGTGGTCATGAGTTCAAACTTGAGTGTTGGTGGGGGGTCAAATGACCTCATTGTCATATGGGGACTTGAGAATTTTTTGGGGGAAGGAACATTTCGATTCTAATGGAGGCATCAAGGATGGAATTAACCATCTAAATCCATGGCAACAGTCTTTCAAACCACATGTACCCTTCTTTCTTCTTCTCCGCCTCTATAGAACCATCCATAGATAATAAGGTAAACCAACCCATGACAGGCAGAATGACTGATTTGGTATGTTGCCATTAGCAAAATAAAATCAGATTTTTTTCTATGCAGAGACAACTTTGAGAAATGAAAGAAGCAGTTAAAATTTTAGTTTTGGGACAAAGTAGGAATTTGTTATGAATTTTTTAAGTATTTTTCCAAAACAGTCTGTAGACTACCTGAAATCAACAAAATATGTCTCCATGATGGTCATCTTACCACCTAATGCAATCTTCAGATTTCCTAACACAACCATAAGTTTTTTTAATGTGGCCATCACATAAAGGAATAAAAACAAAAACTCTTTATGATGAGTTTACACTCACAATGTCTAAGTGTCCTATGACAGTCATTACTAATTCTATCACAATCACCTAATACACTAATGTGGGCCACTAACCAAACTAATTAAGTCATAGCAACAAAAATCTGAAATGGGTATCTATATTAGGCACTTGGCCTGTCATGGGCTGGTTTACCTTAGTGGACTCTGCGAATGACCAAGGAGTTGTTGAACACCAGAAGACTGAAAATACTTTCCAGAACTCTTGTTCCAGTTTGGGTTAAGTTTGCATATTCAAACATTTTCAAACATATTCAATCATGTGCTTGGATTTTTCGAGGGAATGCAGGTCTTGTACATATTACTTCAAAGAAATGAACTTGAAGAGTTTCTTGATTGTATGTATAGAAGTAAGGTTCAAATCTGCATCAATTGTATTTGGCACCGGATAAAAATCAGCATGCGATCATATTATATACATCACACCATCACTTTATATTTGGAGTTGGAAATTAGTCCACAAAGGCTAAAAGTGAGCCCCAAACTAAAATCTAACAGAGCAGAATTCACAATTTCTATAGCTGTGGAAAACTTCAAGAACAACCACAGCTTAATTTAGCCACATTGATAAACATTTCTTTGCAAATACAGCTGAGAATCCTAATTTTACCACTTCTCATAAAGGATCTCTATAACATCACCTGCTAGTATAGTCTCTCTCTGTACAATGCTACTACAATTGAGCACAATATATGTCCCCGATGCATAGATTGCCAAATCCGCTTCAATAAGCAAATGCAGCACGGTCCTAGTATGGGGCCCCGTTGATTTAGATCATGGACCCTTCACGGGCCCTTCAGAAAGACGGGTAGTGAGTTGCTAAAATGTGATTAGTGAGACTACCAATTGGGAGAGATTTGAGAGAAATTAGGTTTTTCCATAGAAAAATAGAGCAAGTGTGCTCCAAGAAAACTCAGGGAGACTTACCTCGACTTCCTGAACAACGGGTGGATGTGGAGATCTCAGGTTTAGATCATTGGGCCCCCCATACTACAACTGTGCCGCAAATGCTTTTGCAATGGAGCACGATTTATAAACCCGATGCACAAATTGCTACAAAATCCTACAATAAGCAAGTACTTCTACAATTGAGCACGATTTATGAACCCAATGCACAAAATCCACCTACATTAAGCAAACCAAACAAGATCCAAAGCAAGAAAGGCAGGGTTGGCTTGGGGTCACCACTTGCTCAACTTGTATTGAAAGTGGTGAGTAGTCTCTCTTCTCGATCTTTGTATGTTTCAATTCCATCTTTCTGTGAAGGAACTGAATACCCAACCATTCAGCCTCCGGACAACTTGTAATTTTAATCAATGATAATTATTGTTGTACAAATTTTTAAAATAGTAAAGAATAAATTCCAAGAGTATAATGTGCCTCCATGTGGAGATTCAAGCGGTGAGTCATGAGGTTACTTTTCTAGATAAGGCAACTAGATTGTTAATGCAACCTAATTTTGCAATCCCATGTAGTGACTTTAGAAATATATTGTGGCCAATTCTAAGGCAAATTATGGGCTTAGGGTGAAGGACGAATATGCATAAAATGTGGAATTCATCTTTGGAATTTATTTACTTGGACCAACTATAACTAAGGTAACTCAGACTATGACATGCCAACTTTGGAGTAGCCAAATGCAGGCCAAAAAAGTCTTGTGAGGTACATTTGACAACACATATACATTTGAAGAATTTCTAGGCATATTAGGATGGGTAGGCTCCCATTTTGCCTGTGATAGGCAAAGTCACCTTAAACTAGGCTTGCATAACTAGAATCAAAACGCACAAGAGTAAAACTGCTTTACATATAAATCCTATTAATTGTGTGTGCCATTAATTTATCAACAAAAAACTACACAATTTAAATTCTGTGCAGACTGGAATATTATTGTTACTATTGTACCACAGATACTAACACTAATTTTGCAGGCGACACTAATTTCGTGCCGTCACTTATAGGATCCATAACCTACTGTAGTGTAGTCCATCTTGTTTTGAAAGTTTCTGCAGTCCATGTCCATGACTAAGCTTCCCCCCCAAGCGTAGCTGCATGACTCAAGCCTCTTGAAACGCAAGCGATGATCAAAGGGAAGCATAACTGAGCTAGTATCACATTGATTTCCAGAAGTCCACCAACCGGGCAAGTATTGATTTGACCAAATCACCATTCTCTGCAAACCAGCAATGTCAGCCGCCATCGTCGTTCTCTCTTCCCTTTCTCGCTTGATGCTCTTCCAATTCTCTTGATACAGATTCTCCGCATAATTCTGCCTCAGCTGCCTTTGCACTGGGTTCACGATGTCCGTGACTGCCTGCACAGGATGTTCTGGCACAGTCGGCGGGTGCGAAAAAACCCAAAAGTTTGCTCCTTCTGCAAGTGCTCGTGCGCCGTCTCAATAACATGAAGTGCATGCAGTACTGCATTTCGAGTGGGAAACGGGCCCGCTAATTTCAGCGTAGCAGTGATGGGCGTTAACGTTGAGGGATCGATGCTGTTGTCGTCACTGCCATCGCTTGACATTGCCGCACTGTCTCTAGAAATGGGAATGACGTACTGTTTGGACCACTTTAGCAGAGTTCTGCAAACAGGGCACAGTCTGAATCGAATTTGGAGCCATTGGTAGAGGCAGGGCCAGCAGAACAAGTGACCGCAAGCGGTTGCTACAGGATTAGTTGGAACCGCCATGCACAGATGTGGCACGTCAGTGGGTTGCATTGATACTCGGAGCCAGACGAAGACGAAGACGGACAGCTTCCCTCCATGAGAAATGAATCAATTGATCTCCGTCTACCAAGTTTAAACTGCGAAGCTTATAAAGGAAAGACTCAAAATCCCAAGCACATATCAAAGCGAAGATCAAGAACAATGAAACTTGCAAATTAGATGCTCACGGTCAAGCTGGAACCAAAGATGACAAGAGTGGAAGGTGCAGGAGCAGAGCAAATGGCTTGGATAAATAGTTTTCATCCTGGTGGCTTCCAATTCCACCCTAACGAGACCTAAAATTCTTGCTTGACCTTTGTCGACAGCAACTGAAGCTTCTGGTATCAGGGCGAATTCTATAGCTGAGTGACTTGGAACTTGAGAGGATGTGCTTTGTGCTGAGGACTTGACAAGTGTTCAATGGCGAGGTAAATCTACACAGCAAACGTGAATGTGAAGGCGACATAGACTAACATAGTGCAGTGCTCTGAGACGCAGCTAGTACATGCTCACCATCCTCTGTTTTGGGAATCTTTGCATACATAAAATGTGGCATCATATTGGAAGTGCCTTGGATAGCTACAGAGAATATTCAGTGCACAAATCTCATAACGAATTTGTAATCAAAAGATTTAACTTACTCCTACTCTAGGCACTTGTATCTATTGTGGTGCTGTCTGTACATGTGCAGCTTATATCTGCGCCTGAATAGGAGTCAGTAGGTATGATAAAACACACGTTGCTAAGCTTTACTAGGGGTGAGGGACAACAAACAATGGATGACACTGGGTAGCATGTCACAGCTTGCAAGAGAGGACATTTTTCTATTTGCCCTGAGATAGGTCTGGGACATCCACTGAGGGTACTGTATAAACAGTTTGATTCTCACAAGGAGTGTTATTTCATCATGTTAGGCATTTGATGAAAACTACCTCGTCCCTAGTAGGTTTCAAACTCGCTGCACCTAAAGAAAGGAAACCCTAACCTTGTTATCTGTACAGCAGATGCAATCTTTCAGCCACTGCCAAACGCATTCAATTCCAGTTAGCATGTCCTGCTCAACCATGACCAGCCAGGAGCCGCAACATCTGTCAGCAAAGTCCATTGTGAAATTAGGGCTCCCATTAGGGTCCGCAGCTCAATTTGCGAGACAGTAGGAGAAGTTCCACAACGCGGAGGCCCACTACTGAGCATGCAATCTGTCTGGTGAAAGCGAAGTACATGGCATGACTCAGATATAAGTCGGATTTTTTCCCAGAGCGATCTGGCTAAGGTTTGGGCAATATTCATGGGTAGTTTGCCGAAGGTTTACTAATTCACAAATTGAGTTAGCTAAAAGGGTAATCTCACGCGGCTACCGTGTAACTAGAAGATGGCACTCTCCATTCATTGGATCTGTCAAAATGTCGGAGAGGAGTACCCGAAACGAATTACTGACCTCTGGAAATGAGGAACTACGAGGGTGTGGACCAGCGACGACCGCTGCCGGTCTTGCTCCGATTTGGGGGCATTGTGTCCAGGAATTAGTTACGAGCAGAAGAGACGGGAAAACAGCTGCGTCTGCGACCCTTGAAGCGTGTCGAGAAGGGGCGCGAGCTGATGCGCCTCGTGAGCACTCCGACCAGCGTACTTCCCCATGACGCGCTCCGCGAGCTGGGCATGGCGGTGCTGCAGCAGCGCGGCCTCCATGGGCCCAACGAGGTTCAACCTGGTGGCCGCGGACAGCACGTCGCGCAACGTGAGGTACAAGTACGCCCGCTGCACCGTGACGGTGTCCAAGCCCAACAACCCAAACAAACGCCCCACCACGACAGCGTGGTGACCGAAAGCGCGCACGGGCTTCACCATCACGCTCGCCCGCATCGCCGCGACGTCGGCCGCGATCTCCTTGAACACACTCCCTGCCAAACGGATCAGCGCCTTCCCCTGCCCCGAAGACGCCGCGCGCGCCACCCCGTTGGACAGGACGGCATGCAAGGCGCAATCCAGCGCGATCCAGTCTTCCAAGCTGGACGCTTGGCTCGCGGTGAACACGAAGGGCAGCAGCAGCGAGCCCGCATTCTCCACCGTGCTGATGGTGAATCGCTCCAGCGTGGGGGCATCGTAGACTAATCCTGCTTGCAACGCGGCCTCTAAGCCATACGAGTGCGCGAATCCGCCCGTGGGGAGGATGGAATCGATCAACTGCCATGTCGTCCACGCTAGCAAGCCCTTGGTGTCGAAGACCACCACTCCTTCCATGTCCACATCCTTGGTCGCCATCGCTGCAATGCAACTTCTCCCCGAACTCAAGCAACTCCAGGCAAATTCAAAACAAAACTCATGGCGATCTAGGGTGAGGCCAGTGACGACTAGTTCAGAATTCCCTGGATGAATCTAGTATGTCCAGGTCAGTGATCGTCATGAACGATTCTTCCCAAATTTACTGCTAGATTCCTGCCAGCGGACTCACGAGGACTGACAGAGACATGAACAATTGAATATAACTAAAAGGGATGGATTCGATTGCTTATGTTGGAACCGACAGTTGCATACAAGGTAAATCTGTTTGCCCTCCAGTCATGTCGCTCATGTGGTGATTGTTTATAAGATAAAGACTCCAGTTTACAACCACTCCCTTCAATTCATAACCAATTCTTAATTCACTCGTAGCACAGTCTAAAGAGATAAAAGAATGTTCACGATCAAAACTCAATTCATTGATAGCTGAGCATTCAATTCATTGTAGTAGAATAAAGGGCTTGAATCGTCTGCTTTACCAAATCAGGTTTGTACATAGACTCGCAAGCACCTTACAACGACTCCGAAGCACCACGAACTTCTCTGCTAGCTGCCTGCACAGCAGTTCAATATGAGCGAGCTTGCTCTCAAGTATTCTCCGTCGAAAGCAAAGGAAGTTAGAAAGGTGCGCCAAAAATGCAGTCTTAATGCACTCATCTATTAGCAACCTGGGTTCCAAACAGAAGCCTTTCTTTTGTTAACTTGGGCACTTAGAATTATTTTAGATTCGCATGCTGCAATCGCTGCACTTCGTTCTTTTAACGATTCTCCACTTACTACCTCGAAAGCCTTGCTCTCCTTACAAGTATGATCCGCTACCAGAGTGAAACACAGCGAATGACCTAACCAAACTGATTGAAGAAGGCAGGGAGAAGTGCATTACTTGGCAGTTGGCACCGATCAACTCAGTTGTGCAGATGAAAGGTGTCTTGTCATCGTTCAATCCAGCAATGACAGGCTCACAGAAGTAAGATCCAAATCTGCACCAATCATAGCGTCAAATAAAAATAAGCATGCGATTTTAACAACTTCGCATCATCACTTTATATTTGGAGTTGGAAATTAGCTAATTAAGGCTAAAAGTGAGCCAAAACTAAAATCTAACAGAGCAGAATTCACAATTTCTATAGCTTTGAAAAACTTCAAGAACAACCACGGCTGAATTTAGCCGTATTGATAACCATCTCTTCGCAAACACCGATGACAACCCTAAGTTTACGTCTTCTCGTAAAGGAACTCTATAACATAACCTGACAATACAGAGAGAGCCTATACAATGCTTCTACAATTGAGCACGATGTATGTCCCCAATGCACAGATTGCAAAACCCTACAATAAGCAAATACTTCTGCAATGGAGCACGATTTATAAGTATGTGTCCCCCGATACACACATTGCACAACCCTACATTATGCAAATGCTTTTACACTTGAGCACGATTTATGAACCCGATACACCGATTGCAAAACCCTACAACAAGCAAGCCAAACTGCGAGAGTAAGAAAGGCCGCAGGGTTGGCTAGGGACCACCGCTTGATCAACTTGTATTGAAAGTGGTAAGTAGTTTCTTTTTCCGATTTTGCATGTTTCAGTTCAGTCTTTCTGTGAAGGAACTGCATAACCAACATTGCAGCAAATCTTCTGGCATCATCGAAAGGATCAAAACCGCATTCGTAAGCTGACAATTTCTCCGGATAAGCCGAATTAGAAGAAGAAGCAAATAGAAAGGAAACGTCGATTAAAATCAAAGAAATTAGCAAACATGTTACTAGGTAGACATAAATAGCCGGGTTCAGCCGGTGGCGAGGCGAGAGATGTAGCAACGCGCTTGGCAGAGGGGCACCTAGGCTGCTGTGCTTTTTTGGACTGCAGTAAGGGCCGAGGCTAGGATTCCCCAATTCTTCTGGGTCAAAACCCACCGCCACCCCTGAAGGGCAACATTCCCCATCGAACGCCTGATCCATCTTCCCCAAAATTCACGTCCATACCACCACAGGCGAGACGTTATGTCCCGTTATTTTGAACGTCGTCATTCTAGTTTTCGAAGGTGAGAATTGCTTTATCAAGTCGCAGAATGGCAATTTCTACGTATATTGTCTTTGGAACTGTCCACACAGTTTTGGTACACATCTTCTGGTACCTTATGTGATTCTCTGATTCAGGAGGCAAAAACTCCGGAATGTCGCATGAGGACATACTACAGAATTATGCACAAAACCACCAGCTGCAGGATTGCGTCGCTACTGAGTTCGAATTGAAAAGTTTCAAAGACAGTCAATGAAAGCCAAGGCGAGGGCTGATATCACTAACCTGTTGGGAGTGGAGGCTCGGACTTGCATCTTCTCGATCCATGGCGAAACGCGGCTTCACTACTCTCCTTCGCCTCCTGAAGCGAACCTCACAACAGTCTGAGGACTCGGCTCCTCCGCATCAGTTGAAGCGCACAAAATTTCTTCAACATTGACAGGAAAACCCGGCTGCAAGGCCACTTCACTTCAGAAAGCAGAGTTTTGTGTTTTTTTCATTTTGTATGAAGTGCCAAAGGTGGCGATTTTAACCCTTTTAACCCTTAAACGACGAGCTGGTCACCGTAGAAATCAGCTGTTTTGGAACAGTGTGAATTGTTGGCTTAACCCATAAACTACACTGAGGATGTTTTTCGGCCTATAAATGACAAAGAATCTTTCTCCATGTAGGACAGAAATGCAACTATTCATCCTCCAAAATTTGTGTGGAAAGGGAACATCTTCTACAATAGTTTGTCTTCCAGTGAGTACTTTTTCATTTTTTTTAGGCCAACAATTCACACGGTGACAAAACAAATGATTTCCATGGTGACTGGCCCAGCGTTCAAGGGTTAAAATAATGCAAAAGCACTTGTTGGAAGTCAAACTACTATAGATGACGATCCCTTTTCACACAAAATTTGGAGGATGAATAGTTGCACTTTTGTCCCACATGGAGAGATTCTTTGTCATTCATTGGCCGAAAAATGTCCTCAATGTTGTTTATGGGTGAAATATCAAGGAGGACATTTGGCATCCGATGGATGATAGGAAATCCTTGTAGTAGGACAGAAGTGCAACTATTCATCTTCAGAATTTTGTTGTGAAAAGGAGAGGTCTTCTATAGTAGTTTGACTTCCAATGAGTGCTTTTGCTATTTCTAAAGCCCATGATTCACACGGTAATGAAAAAAGATGATTTCCAAGGTCACCCCTTCATCCTTTAAGGGTTAAATGTTATAGTGGTATTCCAAATTTTAGCATTCATCCACACATTAGATAGAAAATATCTCATTAGCATTCATCCACATATCCATAATTATGTTTTCATCCATTGATAATATGACAAATTTATCCAAGATTTTTTTTTGATTTGAAGTTTGTTGCCTTTTCAATACTATATATGTTCCAAAGGCATGGTATTAGATCCATTACTTTGGTGCATACAACAGCCAAAAAAATGTTGTCAAAAAAGCCAGTCTTGCAGATAAGGTGCTACTAAGGTAAAAGGCTCAATAATGGTGCATGTAAGGAAATGTAGGCCTATTTAGAGAATCCAGTGAAACCAAAAGTATATAATTTTTTTTCATGGCTAGAGAAAGAAGAGGAGCTGTTAATCCATTTTTTATTAAAAAATTCGCAGTAAAAATAAAATTCTGGCAATTTTTATAAGACAAAAGTGAATCAGTTGCTCATGATGCACATATATAGATTGTAGTTGTAAAGAATATAAAAATGCATGTGAATGGATCAAATGACAACTTAAGGTGTTCATGGCGCTCTCTAAATCATGCAAAACACATCTTAATCTAGTTTAGTTCCAACTTACAATTAAAAATGATTGCATCTCATTAACTACACTTCACTTTCAGTATGAGGTACATCATCATTCATTCATTACTAAATACTATACAATACAATCACTTTTCCACCCTAAAATTGTTCTAGAATTAACCACTTTGGATGGGCGGTTCTCAACATAAAAAGTCTACATCACACAAAACTACTTTTGCACAATTTTTACAGCATTTGTAGGGTCGACTATAAATGACTAAACAATTATGCAGCTCCTTCCTATATCATTAAGGCCGGGGTGAATTGCCCCTCATTGCATGCCCCATAGTTTACCTCCTGGAAAAAACACTAGAATTTTTTATTTACAACACATGATAAAATTTGCAAATTTTGAATTCATATTTGCCATTCTTAGAAAACCTTTGTTGAGGCAACTACAAAATTGGGATGAAGAGGGGCCCAAACTGCATGAATTGCTCAGTTGGAGGTATATAAGGTCGTACTTATATTTGTGCAACAAGTCAAACGAGCCAAATATGGAATCCAACCAAGGGTGAATGAATAAAAAATACTATCTTTTACTTAATTAATCTATTTTCTACAGCTCTTTCATCTTATTTTGGGCCTCTAAATGCAAATATGACTTCAAAATTTGCAAATCTTATCATGCATGTCAAATAAAAAGTTCCTATGTTTTTCCCAAGGATAAAACATGAGGGCAAAATAGTCCCCGCATTTAGCTCATTGCACAACTATAAGCACAACTAATACACAATGTCTTGTCCACCATAGCTCTAATTAATTCTAAGTTGACTAATTTAACTACTAGATCTACATTAATGACAAATTGACAACTGTTTAGAAAGTAGAATAGTTTCAAATACGGGCGTGACCGATTTTCCTGCTAATTATTTCATCTATGTTTGTCTCATTAGATCATCAAGTGCAAATATTCTTCAAACTAATTAGATAAAGTGAAAACACCCATTCCCATCCTTGTACCCATTCATGTATCCTAAATTTTCATTAAACAGTCCCTAGACTTGCATTAAAGTGTTCTTAAAAAGTGTCATTAAATTGTCCACACCACATATAAATACTTCTAGACTTTCAAAGGGTCCAAATTTAATAATAAAAAGAATGGTCATTTGGAGATAATGCAAAACATCAAGAAATCTATGCAAAACATCAGGAGATCAATACAAAACATTTGAAGATCTATACAAACATCTAGATATCTCTAGATGTTATTATATGGAGATCTTTGAATGTCTTGTCCATAATTCACTTAATAGTCCAAAAGTAGTTAAATGTGGCATATTCCTATACTTGACTATAATTGATTGACTACAATTATTAAAAATATGAGGCCTCAACAACACTATTAAAAAATTGTTTAAATTTCGGTGATAGTGCAATTATAGGAAAATAAAATGATATTAAAAAAATAATAATATTATTTTTAGGAAAGAAAAAAAATTGAAATCGCTAATTTGACAAGGCACTAGTAGTGCCATGTTGGATTTGGAAAAAAATTTAATCACTTTTTCCTTGTAATTACATTATTGCCACCCAAAATTGGCGGCCCACTTCTAGCCTTAGATTTTTCCTAATGAGATTTTTTGAGATTTCAATTTTAGATCCACTTATATGACAGTTTCATAGAAAATTACATGCCACATTAGAATTTTTTTTTTTTTTTAAAACTCATGATTTCAATTGCTAATACTACAATATATTATTTTCAGGAAAAAGTACCTCCAATTATGTTGAATTGCTTATTTTGACATTTTTAGGTGCTTCCATCATAACCTTCAAATTACTAATTCACTTTTCAGATATTGTTGCCAAATGATAACATGGTAAGGTTGGTGTTGCTCTTTTGGAGATTCACCTATAACAACTAGAAATCAATTGTCAAAGGTAGTGTACTAACAATAAAATTTAAAGTTATCAAGTAATTCACTCTAATTCTCATTTAGTTAACAATAAGTGTTCACATTGGATACTAATTTTATAGAGGGTGAACCATCTCAATTCTAATTCAATCTTCTTGTGTGAAAATTTAGTTGATAATTAGTGTACTACCACTACATATGTGCCACCAAGCAATAGTAGTGACAAATACTCTAGATGGGGAGGCAGAAACAACTATTTAGAATTTAGGAGTATATTTGGAGCAAAAATTCCTTATCAAGCAAGGGAGGTGAATTGAAGAATCGATATGCAAAAGTCCAATACTTGTCTCCATATAGTGTCTAGACAAAATGGAAAGCTACAAGCTAGGGAAAAAAATTCAACCCTAAGATGGATGAAAAGAGAAAGGGCAATATAGCACATAAGAAAAATTATAAGCAAATGAAAAGCGATAAATGGTTTTGTTTTCAATTAGTAGAAATGTAATAATGATTGTTCCATTTTCAGTGTTCCCTTTTCAGTTAGTTAGGGACATTTTGTAAACCTATATTGTGTGTTTATAAGAAGATCTCTTTAACGATACATTATGGTCCATTCATGAAACTATACCTGATGTGATTATTAAGCCTCCTATGAATTAAAATAGCAACTTGCTAGCTTTCACTTTCAAAAAATATACTATTTTTGTTCTAAAATGATCTTCCTATTGGACAAAATATTCTGAATTAAGGCTAAAAATAATATTAAGGAAAATATCTTCATTCTATAAGTAGAGTTTGGTGCATTCTTAGCATTTTAAAAACTTTGAGTTTTGGAGCCTTTTTCAAAGTGAAGTTTGGGAATATTGAAAAGTAGATTTAGGAGGACATTTTCAAGGAGCACCACTAGTCAATTAATTGTTGAGTGTGAAGTCGTCATTTTGTAGGCATTTAGTATATGCCCAAGACCACGTGTGGCCCTTTGTTCCACCACCCAAAGCTTCATCCCCTTCAATCAAGCAATATTTGAAGAGATGCAAAAAATAAGAATGAACAATGTTGATTGATCCTTTTAGTCATTTCATTTGTCTTTTGATTGATGATTGCACGGATGGAGGGGGACCTACTACTTGGAGTTGTTTTGTTGGTCCCAAAAGCAATTCAAAATCAAATCAAACCCATTTGCAATGTCACAAAGTGCACTAGGAAGATCATTTTGGGACAAAGAGAGTAACTAAATGTCTAGCATTCCAAAAATTATGCAACTTCTTATGTTCATTGCAAAATTTCATTCTCCTTTCACAAAAAATTCACTGAAAATTCATGCACTGCACCAATCGACCCCATTTTCAATTCACCTGATAAAGGGTCGGTTTGGGACCTATTTGCTTACTTGAACCTCGAAACGTCATTACGTGACACGTGGCAAAGTACCATGTATTTTTCAAAGTACAGATACTCCATACGTATAGTATAACGAAGAATACGTACATAGGGTTTCACGCGAGCCTCACCAACAGGGTTTTCTTGATCCCTTCGTTTCAGATGCTCCGCATTCACTTCTATTGTCGCCATCGCCTCGAGCTCCCGAATTTCGAAGCATTTTAGGTGAGCGGATTCAACTTCTGTGTACAAGTATCGGTCTTCCGTTTGTCTTTGCATAGTGTGCCCGCTTCATCGATGTTGCTTTGTAGAAATTGGAAGTGCTGTTGTCGGGGACGCGGCGGCGATGCGTGGCAGTGAGGTCTGTTTGTTATCGTGAATTCGTAGACGGTGTCTATGTAATTTTATGTTTGTAGTGGTCTTTATGCAACCTGGTGTTTTTTATGGAATTTCGTGGGGTGTAACTTAATGGTGCAATTGCTTAACGTCTATCTGAGTAAATGGTCAGGGGATTGTATCATATTGATTAAAGGGGTGTTCTGCGAACAGGCGCCGATGAGAGAGTTTTTCACGAGTGTCATTATTATGCGATGAGAGTCTTTCGTTTGCAGATAAGGTTATCGCACTAGGGCTTTGCATTCTCTGGATTTTGTTCTCCTCTAGGAAGAGAACTCTTGATTGTAAGTTGCCGCATGTACGTGCTTTTAAATGTGCTATAGAATTTCTGCTCGAGAATTTCTTCCATTTGTTGTATTTGTCTCGCAATTGTTGATACTTTCGTGTAGTTCTTTCGTTTTCGTTTTCATTACTAGTACGATCTGTTATCTTGAAGTTAATCCAATTTTAAGAGTGTGACCAGACTTCGCAAGTTTGTTGTACATCGTGTTCTGGTTAATTTTGCGGGTAAATGTTTTAGAATGAGAGACACAATTTCGATCGCCATCAGATTCACAGGGCCACCTTTTTCGATTTGAATCTTAGTTTTGAAGAAGCGCCTAACCTACTTATATTCTGTTGAATCAACCTAGGTTGTCCTTTTTCACGGACTTTTCTTTGTGTTTCCTCCAATTAGAAGTCTTGAGAATTCGCTGAGTTGTTATTGGCAGACTGCACAGTCTGTTGGAATGCATTTACTGTCGCGTGCTAATGCGTGTGCTAATGTCTCGAAGGTGATTACACATTAAGAGAACTATTTCTGTCATTTTTAGTGACCATCTGTTCGTACCTTGCAATGCCGTGTTCTGGTTTAGTCTTTCACAATCACTGCACCGAATTGTTCAAATTGGAGTTGTTTGTTTCATTCCCTGTTCATTTAGTCGTGTCAGTCGATTGTAGAATGGCAAGTGATTCTTTCGGGTACGGACGTTATTGTGTAATTTGGCGGTGCTGTAGCTTCCGTATTTGGAATCGAAAGCTGAGCGAGTATCCGTCAGTATCTTCTCATGCGATAGTATTTCAATGCTGCGATTCCTATGTATGATAAGTGGGAATAATGTGTTAAACTAAAGGTAGGGTGGTTTCTTAAAGTGGTTATGGAACAGGGTCTACCTGTAAAGGCTTTATATAGTGTCTGTTGATCTCGCTTGCGGGTATGGCATGAGAGCTGATTTTCTTGAGGACGCAGGTTTCGCTGCACTCGAATACGTGATTCGAAGTTCCGTTCAACTTTAAAGCCTACTCAACATGGCAGATTTGCGACAGGACTGGGAGCCTGTGGTGGTCAGGAAGAAGGCCCCGACTTCATCAGCGAAGAAGGATGAGAAGACTGTCAATGCAGCGCGCCGGGCTGGCGCCGAGCTGGAGACTATAAAGAAATGTAAATTCCTTGAATTTTTTTTTATTGTTACCCTCATCTCGAGCGTATTTTGGGAACTTGTCTTTATTTACACGACTAAGATGCTCTTTGTTTATTATTCATGCGAGGATCAGGTGCAATCTGCATTTGTTGTTCTCTTGCAAATGGTCTCTTCTTTTTCTTCGGATGACACAACCATTTACAAAGATAGTGTACATAACTTTGAGTGCAGTCAACGCTGGATCCAACAAGTCAGCTAGCAGTGCGACTGATTTAAATACCAAGAGGCTTGACGACGAGACTGACGTTCTTGCCCGTGAGTGGATCTGTTCATTTGCTTCATATGATTTTTGTCGGGAATAGAAGTGTTTCAGGTGGATGCAATGTATAGCACATCGTAGTTTTGTGATGGCACATTATCGTGAGGCTCGAGAGCATGACGTGAACGCTTCGTTTTGATTCTAGTGTGGTTGGAACAGCCTTTTGGTGCTGCGAACAGTTGGTAATTGACATCTGCTGGTCAATCATCATCACGTTATACGATAGTTTGTGCTGCAGGTTTCTTGTCCTTGTCACCAATTTCTTGAGAATATTGTTTTAACTGTTGCAACTTGATATTTGAACAGACGAGAAAATATCAGGGGAACTGAAAAAGAACATTATGCAGGCGCGCTTGGACAAGAAGTTGACGCAAGCCCAACTTGCACAGGTTCGTCTTTGAAGCTGTTTGTCAATGTGTCTGTAGATTGCAACTAGCACTACGTGGCACTTTGCCTCTGTCATGATGAGGACAATATATAATAGGTTAGTTTTCATATTTATTAAGGTTATCCTTGTCTGATTTCTGCCAGGGTGCTTTACAATTACCCATTCAAGAGCCCTTCCGTACTCATCTAGAGTTCCATTTTAAGTATATACAGTAATATCATGCGTTTGTAGAACTACGTGACTACTATACCATTTGCTCATTTTTGGAGTTATTTTTTGTGCTCTTCGAAAGTAATAGTTGTGCCCTCTGCGCTTGCAGCTCATTAATGAGAAGCCACAAGTTGTTCAAGAGTACGAGTCGGGGAAGGCAATCCCTAACCAGCAAATCATTTCAAAGTTGGAACGTATTCTTGGCGTAAAGCTACGGAACAGAAAGTAGTGACGAAGCAGAGATTGTCCTCAGGGCCCGGTGACCATTGTGTGTATGGCTTTCTGAAGCCAGCAAGCTCCATTTCTCATTACCAGACAGAAGGTGGTCAAATGAATGTGGCTGACTATGCAAGGAAAAGGTTCGTCAGGGAGCGACTCAGTTTACCTAGACTTGCAGTTTGAAGTATAAATATAGTCAGGTTTGTGAGTTCCAAGTGAATACGTCTAGTTGTAAAACTGTAGTATTGTGGATGTTTGTGTGGCGCAGTTTTCGGTGTCTTATTTCCAATACTGTTGAACGCAAGCAAAGTTGGTGTTGATGCGTATGTGGAAGCTCTCTGGAATCAGGTGCAGTGATTGTGGAATGTGATGTAGAATTGTGCTGGGTATGGAACATTTTCTTGACATTTGGGAATTGAATTTAGACAAGGCTTGTTTTGGGGTTCAATCTGTAGTCTTTTTTTGTCAGATTGTGGAATCTGAAGTTGATGAAGTTGGGGAGAGTTCTGAAGCCTAATCGCCGATGGTATTAGCCAGATATTTTTCTTTCACTTTAGTTAGGATTGTGCTTATACTTGTACTTTGTGGTTGTCGAGCTTGGTTGTGAAGCATATGGCCTGCTGGTAGCTTGCTAGGCTAATTGTGAGCTCAATTCTGTTCTCTAGGTTGTTGCTGTTGCTTCTTGAACAGGGACACACTGCTGGCGACATCATCGTTGTGCGATTGACTCATGTTTTCATCTTCTACTGATTGTTGTGTTCGTGTCTCAACTCCTCAGCTTACCAGATTCTTCCACACTTGATTCGGAGTCGTCACTTAGCTTTGGCAATTCCATATTCCTGTACCTCGTGTGGTTTAGCCCACTTGCAAGTTCTTACATTGTCATAACGTAAGTAATAGGTTGACTTCATACTGTTCATGAGTACCAAAAATCGTCCCAATAAATTCAAGCTATGGGCATGCCATAAATTTAGTATGGATGATAAACTTGTCATTCGATTCAAACTTGGTGCAAATTAAAAAAAAATATTCATGGTTTCAAGCATTGCTGAAGTTAGAAGATAAAACTGAAATAAATTTTACCTAAAACTCTCCCCTTATGTATTATAAATGAATGCATCCATTACCAAAATGGCCACTAGTGTTGTCCTTCCATTTCTCAAGCATGAGTTGAAAATAGTCTTATTCATGAAATACTTGTTTTTGATTTAAAATATGAAATATTTATGCAAATACCATTTTGGATAATATTATGGTATTATATTAATTCATTTTCACCATCCATACATCCATACAAAGGGAATCACCAATTTAGATATTATATTGATTCATTATACATAAAAAGATGAGGGTTGACATTTGATATAGGACAATTTAAAGTGTGGTTGTATTTGACATCAAAATACTTCTAATACTTTTAGAAGAAGGTATTCTTCTTCCATAAAAAATTTAAGAAGCAAATTGAATCCTACTTAGATACTTCAAACTTTTAAATGTTGATTTATTATGGTTCACAATTTGCCACATTTTTTTTAGTTTCATTGTTATTTTAAATGTTGATTTACTATAAATTCACAATATTATTATTGTATAAATCTTTCCTAGTCCCTCTTAAACATTAGACATTTGAGAAAGGAGCCACCTTCACCACCTTCATACACTAAAAGAAACCCATGTTTTTTGTAATGAGCCCTAATTTTTTTTTACACATCTAAGTTGACATTTAGTTGGGTTTTTTTTACTTGTCACACTTTTATTGATTTTACAAATGGATCTCAAAATGGATTTCAAAATAATTTTAAATACTATTGATATTCTTTAATTTCAAGTTTAGTTTTCATGTTATGTTTTTCCTTTGATCCTTTATAATTTACAAATTGACTTTAAACCAAATCTCCCAAGTTTTAATTTGAAGTGCATTCAAAAAATTAGTAATACAAAAGTTGCCCTTATACTTGAAAAAAGAACTTAGGAGTTAATCCCTAAAGTTCTAAAGTCCCAAAGTTCCCTCAAGGCATACTTAGGATATTAGTTATTCTTGTATGACCTCAATTTCTGACATAATTTTCTAAAACGTTTCTTGAAGATAGGAAAATATATCAGCTTTATGAGGATATAGTTTTAATTTTAATCAATGTATGGGAGCAAAAGTTACGCCACCTTCAAGTCAAAATGGAATTTGTTAGGCACTAAAAAACTAAAACTAAAACTTGAAATAAAAATATTCAAAATTTATTTCTCACATATTATATTTTTGTTTATATGGAAAGCTTTGATTAATTTCATTTGGATTAGTGATGTGAAAGTTATGTAGCTTCTTGTTTTATAAGTAATCATTGCATCTTCTTGAGAAAATAACATATAGAATTTGTTTTTGAACTTGATTTTCACATTTTTCACCCCAAAAAAGTTCTACAAGGTTCAATTTGTTTGCTTGAACAATCTCATAGTTGTGATTAGTGAGTTTCAATTCCATCTTAGAGCTATTTAACAACTCATTTTTTCCCTCTATCACATACCTACTTCTATTTAACAATTTTTTAAAGAATGAAAATCAAGTTGTTTTTTGAAATATTTTCCTCTAGATTCTCAACTCAATTCTTCAATATAAAAAAATAATAAATTTAAAATTTGTAGTGCAAAGGTTTTAATTTAAAGAAACTTTAAAGTCTAACACAATCTAGTCATACAAGGTACAAAAATCTTGTCTTCTTTACTTTAGAAAAACAAATATCTTGCAATCTACACAATTAAAGTTGTTGGCTTATTGGCAATTTTGTTAAAATGGCGGTATTCCATTAAAATGGTGGTTTGGAGGACCAATTGGGACATGAGATCTTGCGGAAGACGATGGTGGGTTCAATGCCATACATAAACGATTGGTGATTTGGGCACACATGGGACACAATTGATGCTTCGGATATCATGTACAAATGCCAATGGAATACCGCCATCATAACGAAATTGCCCATACTTGTTCTAGTGCAAGATCCAACAATCAAATACGCAAAAAGAAACAATTTTCAAACCTTTTCCTCATGGCAATAGAAATGACAGTTTTGATTGGTTTTCAATACAAAAAAAAGACCCGGGACGACATGGCATTATAGAATTGACAAAGAGTTGTTAATCCTTAACCCTTTAGGGCCTAAGGAGCCCCAAGCAACCTCTTGAATTCTTCTAGAATCAAATTTGCATATTAAAATTTTATGATTTAATTAAAATTATTATTTTTCCACAAATAAGCATTCAAATCTTCTATCTAATATGATTTTTAATTATTTTTGGGAAAAAAAATGAAATTTATATAATTTTTTAAAGTTTATGTCTTTGAAAAATCATAGTAATTACAAAAAAGCTCACTTTATCGTGAAATTTTTATTGAAAATAGGATTCATTATTTTGAACATTATGGTGAAGTTGGCATGCTCTCTTCAGTTATACACAAATAAATTCAATAGAGAAACATGTTCCACAATGCATTTTGAAACTCTAAAATTTCCAACTTCAAATTTCCATAGACAAATCATCAATGCTCCAAATTTGATGGCCAATGGCTCATTGGAAGCGGAATATCCATGCCCTCACATCTCGTTCACACCTCAAGAGCAATTAAGGCCAAGAGAGTGTTCCAATTTCCTAAATTCAATTTAAAAGAACCAAAATTGGCATGCTAGGCCCTAAAGGGTTAAACAATACTACAGCCGAAAAACGTTTGATGGATGATTGGACTATTCACTATTGAAACAAAAAATGCACCAATTGATCCAATAATCATAGCATTTTGATTACTACCTTGGTCATTGAGGCCATGTCCTTCAAGGGTTAAATGCGTAGGTACTAGTAAATAGGTACCTCATGACCTCTTCATTTTCTGGCGGGTTGAATTTGCTTTGCATCAAATGTCACATCAATTCACATGTAGTATACTCTAAAGTCCAAAAATGGAGACATTTATGATCACTTTTCCACAGTTTTACTATTCATCAGTAGAAGGTGAATTATTTTGAAGCATGCCAGTGAGTGATTATAAGTTATGTACTTCAATAGAAAGTTATTGGAAACAGTTTCATGGTGAAAGCACATGTTTGCAAAAAGTTATGTTTACTTTTACTTTAAAGTGTGTGGTACACATGACACATGAGTTCCACCAGTAGCCATTCATACCCAAAAAAATAGATGAGGCAGATGACCCATTTCCAACCACTTAATGCATAAACGACACTGAGGACATTTTCCAGTCGATGAATGACAAAGAATCTCTTTGTGTGGGATAGAAGTATATCTATTCATCTTCCAAATTTTGTGTGGAAAGGGAACATCTTCTATAGTAGTTTGATTTCTAATGAGTGCTTTTATATTTTTTAAGCCAACAATTCACATAGTTCCAAAACAACTATGATGAGTTCGTTGTTTAACCCCTAAAGGCCCAAATACCGTTTTTTTGGCAACATAGCGAATTTGGGCAACTCACTACAGGCGGAATTTTTGTTTAATTCCTTTGAAATTTTCACACAATGTGTGACCGAGGAGTACCTTTAAGGCACAACAATTTTCTTAACTTTTGAGTACATGGTTAAAAAGTTATTGCATGATATGTAATTTTCAACAGTCGGTAGGCAACCTAGGTAGCCCAAAAAACTTCTTTAAAAATCACTTTTAAAAAAAAAAATTGAAATTAGTTTCTTAGATTTACATATACTTGGAAAGCTTTTAATCATTCCATGTTGATTTACGAGATGAAAGTTATGAGGTGTTCTAGTTTGTAGGTAGATATGGATTCCCTATTCAAAAATAAACTTTGGAGTCCTTTATTTAACTCAATTTTCAATATTTTTTGGAAAAAATAAAAATATATGATGTAGATTGTTTATTATTACATTACCACCCTTGGAATTGGAAATTTTCAACTTTATAATTAAATAATTAACAATTTAGTGTTTTGAATCACTTCGTACTTCTTTCTACTTACAATTTTTTTCCTATATGTTGTGTAATTCCAAATGATCTAAAATGCAATTCCAAATGATCTAAAAAATTTCAATCATGTAGCCACCTTGACTTGAGGAATGAATCCAAATAGTAACCACCATTTTGGACATTTTTTCATACAAATGTGACCTTATGAAGTGCAGCTGCCCGTATTTTCACAGGGCCAAAAAAATGCTTTTTGTCACTTCAAACATTAATATCTTGCAATTTACACAATGGAAAATTCTGAAATTTTTTCCACATCTTTTCAAACTACTTTACTACAAGACCCTATGGTTACATGTGTCCAAAAATATTTTTCACCTAAAATTTGGTGCTTGTATCAAAATTGGCAATTTTAGAGTGTTTCTGGTGAAAACATAGTCTTTGACCTTTAGGGGTTAAGGGTTAAGTAATTTCGCATATTTGGAGCGCAAGCTTTTCAAGTGCAAAATTTTCCACTTGTATAGAAATAGAATTTGGAAAGATTGAATTTTTTTTAGAATTTTATTACACAAAAAGTAATTACTATGAATTTTTTAGTGAAAGATTCTCTTCGACCTACAATGGTGATATTGACCTTTCTATTTCTAACCATAGGCTCATTGCAAAATCAACCAAGGGCTAGTTGTAATATCGAGAGCCTTGCATCCAATTATAATGTGCTACAACTTCACGAAAAGAGACTAGCCTATAGATTGGAAATGGGGTGGTGGATGAAAATGGATCAACTACTATACAAACTTTACACTATGTCAAGTCTAGTTTTCAAGGCAGATTTGTTATCATTTCATTGGATAGTCAAAAAAGTGTTATAACTCATAAAGTAGACCTTCTTTCTACACCCTTAGATTTGCAAAAAGTATAAATACAACATTTATAATGAACTAATAGACTTGGCATTATGTCCCATAACACTATGACTTGTGCATTATCTAGTCCATTAAGGTAACTCGATACCTAGAATTGCACAAATAAACAAATTCAACATGGTTCTCAATAATATATTGAAATACTTTTTGTACAACCTTGTTGGTTAGGCATTCAAAAAGGTCATCTCTTAGAATGCATTTTTTTGGACACTATATAAACAAACTACAAATTTTTTAAGTGCTGAAAATAGTAAGGTAAAACAACCCATTATTATTAGAATTAAGAGTTTGGCCTCTTGCCATTGCTGAAATTTTTCAATTTTTTCCCACATGAAGACAAAAGTGAGAAATAATGAGAGCAATCAAAATAATATTTTTCTATCAAAGTATGAATTTTCTATGAATTTTTGAAGAGTCAAGTACACCACAACCCCAAAGAGTCTCTAAATTACCCCATAAGTCCGTAATCAACAAATTTTGAATCCATAATGTTCATCTTACTCACCAAAAGTAGTTACAATATTTTCTAACATGGAAGGCCTAAAAAGTCAAATCTTACAATGAGTTCACACTGAAAAACTAAAAGTTCCTAATGACGTCACTAATCACTCCATTATTGTTATGAAAGACATTAATTGTGGCCCAAATCTCACATATTGGAAAACAATTGTACATAATGGGGTCATCTTCCTACAATGGGTTGTTCTACCTTAGATGTTTTCGAAACCAATAATAGAACTCTCATGAATAGTGGAAGTACATTATAGGCAATAATCTAAAGTATAGTTTGGTTTTAAAAAGTGTTCGAAATTAGGTGTAGTTACCTTTATCCAAAATCGGTTAAGTGTTTCTCCACTAATTGAAAGCATCACCCAAGTAAAGTGGGCCCCCTCAAATGTGCCTACCAATTGTCACTTTGTGGACATCTCCAAAACCAATGTATATTTAGGTGGAAGAGACAATTCTAAAAACTCTACCAAAAAACATTTTGACCCTTCATAAGTTTTGCGTACAGTACCCAAATGTGACATTCTTTGGTGCATTGAAACCTCCTTTCACTTGCCAATAAGAAAATATGAAAATTTGACTAATTGAAAAATAACAATAATTAGGCATAGTAGCAAAAAGTAGTGATTTTAGGGATACCCACCCTAAACCGTTTGGATTTCCTAACTCAAATTGTTAGCTTAGATAGCATTAACAAGTTATCAAGGCTATTGCTATCGTTGCCAAATTTACTTTACACTAAATTTAGCCCTCAATACATGAAAAATGTGAAAGCTTTTTGGAGGATCAAAAACACAATCACATACCAAGGTGTCATTGTAGTGTTCATAAGGATCTAGACATATTTCGGGTAGAATTTTTTATAAAACTGACTTTTTTTAGGGCGTTGAAAAAAAAAGTTTATTTTTGAAATTCAATGAAACAATAGAGTTAATCGTAAAGTGTATACAATGTGGGACCACAAGCCGGAGTTTGGGAAAAACACAGGACCAAATTCCTTAGAGCACCAAAACTAAAGTTTGATGGAATTTGGTGCCATGTTTCTTTTGTATAGAAGTCATATAAGTTGTATAAAATAATATATATTTATATATGACATGTACAAGTTGTGTATAAATCACACAAAATCCCTTGTAAATGTAGCCAACACTTGAATGAGTGCCACACTGCCACAGCCTCTTCAAAACTTCAATTCAAGAGTATAATAGCTTTTTGAAAATCTTATATGAACTTCTATAAGCTCTCTAAATTTCATAGCCAAATCTCTTATTGACTAACTTTTATAGTTGTTTGAAGTTTACCCTCTCAAATTTGTTGGCAATTTGACACCTTTTTATTTCCGGGTCCATATCTTTCACTTCCTAACTCAAAACTAAGAGCTTTATAAGAAGCTAAAAACTCAAAACACACTCAAATCAAATATTGGAATTACATACCTTTTGTAAGCAATCAAAATCTCTCCCCTTGAAACCATTAGCAATTGACCCTTCTTCACCCAACAAATATAATTCATACATAGAATCTCCAAACTAAGAGTTCTATAAGTATATAATTTAAAGCTAACAATAAATATATATCGATACCAAATCTCAAAACCAATTTTTTTGTAATTAAGCTTTTATAGATGTTCAAAAAAAATTCCCTTCAACTTTATAGCAATCAACCCTCTCTCACCCCCATCAAGCATTATTTTCTCATACAAATTCCAAATAAGGCAAGTTATAATTTTCTAGAATCACAATGAGTAGGAAAATACCTTTTAGATTTTCATTTCAAAACTCAAAATACACAACTTGCTATGGCTCCTCAAACACCTAGCAAAGAAAAAAAGTATATCATGAAGGAAAGAAAAAGTCGTTTCTTATCCCCCTACCTTATCCACCTAAGCGGGCAGACTTCAACTCATCCCATGCTATATGGATTAGATTTAATACATTGACCATCCATTTATTTTCCATAACTCTATTCATATCTCCTTTATAAAAGATAAAAATCCTTCAAATCCTTCAAAATCCAAATAAAAGATAAAATACGTTTTATCTTTTGTTTAAAAAACTTAACCAAGCCTAAATAAAACATGAAACTATCTATAAAATAATACAAAATAAGAGAACAAGACCCTACAATCAATGGAAGACTTTAGATATTGGACACGGGGCCAGACCAACTTTTGGCTTCCAAAATTCATAGTAATTTCAGCTCAAGTGATAAAATTACCAATTTTTTAGGCAATCTTCATCATTTCTATCATTGCACCTCTAGAAATATTTGCTTCACCTTGCACTAGGGTTCTGTGTGCACCCATCACCAACCAATACCCCATCAACACTCAGTAGGGGGGCATAAATGCAGTAGAGTCCGGGACTAATTTCCAAACATGAGTTCTTGATTGCCGACCATCAATTCCTCCATTCTTTTTCATGACACATCTCCTTGATTTGGAGTGCCAAAGTCAACAAAAAGTAGTCTCTTAAATGAGCGTTTTTTGGAATGCTCTACACATTAAAAATGGGTATAGACCAACTTTTTGCTGCCTTCCAAAAATTCATAGTAATTTCAGTTCCAGCCATAAAATTACCATATTTTGGCAACCCCCCTCATTTCTATCTCTGCACGTGTGGAAATATTTCCTTCTCCTCACTCCACTCCACATCATGTCCCCAGTTGCTTATTCGGTCGGTTACGGGTGGTTCTACTATACTCCAGATCATGTCCACAATTGCTTCAACTTATTTGGTTGGTTACGGGTGGCTCTCTATGTATACAGTGACATTTGCATTGAAGATGCCTCTTACAGTAACTTAATGATTGTTCGGTCCACAAAGTCCCCATTCTCAAACTTTCACCTTAAATTATTCTTAACGCACATGATTCGGATTGAGCACTAGTCATTCCCCATTCAAGAAGTGAAGTGGGCTCACCACCCCATGCCAGTCCTTCAATGCCCTCACTCAGGGCTTGATGGGATGCGAATGATACGGACGGAGGCTCCCCGTCTTTGCAGTGCCTGCCTGGGCCGCCTTCAACTTACGTCGCGCATTCATTACTGTGGTCTACGAGCCCCTCCCAATCATTTCATCCATCCCATTGGAGGAAGCGTACAGTACATGTACAGGATCCATGTAACAATATCCATGTACAGCATTGAACTGTACAGCAATGCGTCCTTGGTGCAAGAGCCGGGAAGCGACACAAACACCGAGGGGGAGGGAGGAGAAGAGATGACGAGGAGGAGGAAGAAGAGGAAGAAGAAGAAAGCAATTCCATGGAAGTGAGTGCCCACCGAATTCCTACATTCTCCAATTCCAGGCAGGGTTCCAGCAAGTTCAGGAATTTCAGGGCATTGGGGGCTATATCAGGCACTTCGGGTGATGTGGGCCTATTTCCGCCGTTGCCACCCTTTCGTGGTACTTGTGTGCGTGTGTTGGTGCAGGCTGTCCTTGCACTTGGAGCGCTGCTGCTGCTTTGCTGCTATCGCTTTCATCATTGCTTGCTTGCAGATTCTAATAAGTCTACACTATCATCAATCCAGACTCAATCCTGTGAACATTGCATTGCCAGTTGGGTCAATGTGATGTCTACCCTGTTGAGGTGCTCATCACTCTGTCCTGGAGGAATGGTTGGTACTTGGTAGCTTGTAGCTTAGCTTCGCAATATCCGCCTCGTCTCCCTCGTTCGTCATTTTGCTTTCCCGACAAACTCTCGACTGCGGTCCCACATTGCCATTATTGCGGAGAACTCTGTGTTTTTGCGCACCTGGCTTGTCGCGTTAAGTTATTCGGCGGAGGCCAGGCAGGTGGGCAGGCAGGCCGTCATTTCAATACCAGCGCAATGGAACTACTCACTGTTGTCAGGTGTCAGTTGCGGTTATGAGATCGACTCATTTATTTATTTTTGTGCAGCCATGTGGAGGGGCGTCGGTTGTTTCTTAAATGCCGCGTCTGCGTTGATGATGGTGATGATTCACCCGGATGCTAGTGGTGTTTTAGTCTGAACTGAAATCGGTGGGCAGGTTGTTAGCTTTTGTGTGAGCTCGGTGAGGTTGGAGGATCCGAAGGGCATATGAGCGCAATTGGATTGTTTGGGTTGCCTTTGTGTCGATGGACGTGTGTCTATTGATGACGACATTGGGAGCTTCAGGGTTTGTTTGGTGATTGCTCCCTTATGGTCTGGACGAATTTTTGAACATTCGTTTTCATTCCTATGTCGAGGAGAATGCTGCCATTGCCACATTTGCGTGTGTAGCGGCGTTTTGTCTCGGGGACGCCGTAATGTGGTCCTTTGCTCACAATTCTACGGGGAGTGTTCATAGAAATTGTCCACCGTAATCGTATTTGTATGCCCTCACAGCAGTTGAATCAGCCATTCTGTTGTGAAGGTGGTTTCAGTGCGTCATGTTGTAGTGGGACTTTGCGTGTGTCCTTGACGCAGGCGGTTGTGAGTTCGTTGTAATCGTCCGTATCACAGACTCTCGTACAATGATGTACTGGTCACCCGCGCTTTGAAAGTGAAGGACTGGTTGATGCCATCGTGACCTCCATTAGGGATCCTTAAGAGATCTGTGGAATGCATTTCAGCCACTGCCACTAGATTGTAGACTGGACGAGCATATTGTGGCACCGACAATGGGGGGAATCAGGAGGCGACGAATGTGGAGGAGAAACAGAGCAAGAGGGATAGGGTTATGTCATGAGGAGGAGGATAATCAACATTGACAGGAGGAGGTTTGTGACGTGAATTGTGTGGAGTGAAGACGAGGGTTCTGGATCCTAGTTATGCAGGCTTCGACACTTTGCCGAGCATACTGCATGCGGCCAAGTACTAATGGTGCGTCGTCATGGCTGGCAGCTTCCAGCGCACACGTTCCAGGTCAGTTTCCTCCTTAATCCAATTTCTCATCCTCTTGCATTGTGTGCCCTAAAATTTCAACACAGCAGAGTTATCATTAAATTCAACACTATTTCAGATTTCGTGATTGAATCACCAAAATTGTGCTTGTTGACACCCTTCTCACGGCATTATTGAAATGGATTCACTCCTACTTTTTCACTGAATCAAACTCAGCAGCCCCTGTTTGAAGGAGTTTAATGGATACTCTAATTTCTGTGAATATGGCTTATGAACCTGTATTTATAGACATTCGTGAAGCAGTAATCAGCGTGGCAACGGATTTATGATGTTCTGTGAACATGGCTGCATAACCAAGACAGTGTAGAAATTATTATCGACGCTCCTCTAGCTGTCGAATTTTGTGTATATGCGAGTGTGTTGCTACCTGCTGCTGGACTGACGATTGTAGGTAGGGAGTTTGCGATGGAAAATTCTTTATTTATTGAATAGGCCTTACTCTTGAAATGGTTGTGTGACCCCATTATTGCTGAGTGTGTTGATCATCAGGTGGTGGCGATCACAGTCTACTTCTTGCTGGCAACCGCCTTCTATGTTTTCTTGGCCCCCTTCTTGTGGATCGGCGGATTGGAATCCGCAGCCTTTGCACTTTATTCCCCCTTGGTATATGTTCTTTCTACTTCTGTATTGGTTTGAGGTTGTTGGAAACTTAGTTGACAAGCTCTGTAACCCCTCAAAAGGCAAAGAAGCCCAAGTCGAGTCTCTTGTTTCTGAGCAATTTTGAGTAGGTCATATAGGGACTGCTGATTCTAGTGACAATAAAAATCAATCTCATTTGAGTTATATTTTCCACAATATGATCAATCAAGCTGGTCCCCAACCGTGAATCCTTTCTTAGTTAGGGCCTCGTGGTCTTAAGCAGTTTTGAGTTGGTCATATGCGGATTTTCTCATCAAATTTGCAATGTTGTCCACTGATTATAGTGATTTTGTAATTAACTCCATTTGAATTCTGTGATCAATCGAACTTGTCATTACAAAACCATGAATCCTTGGTCTTTTAGGGGTTGAAATCTTTGAATTCTTAATCTCTGATGTTAAATTCCGTCAATGGACTTGCAGTTCATTACGGTCTTACTGCTCTACATGCGCTGTTCGGCGATCAACCCGGCCGACCCTGGTGTGTTGAAGAATCGGCCCTTATCCAAGCACGATATGAATAGTTCCTTCTCACAGATATCAGGAGACATGACGCCAGTAACGTCGAGTCCCCTCTCTGCTCTGCAATCGGGAAGAGATTCGGACCGAAAGCCTTCTCATGCCGAGCAGATTCGAGTGGGTTGGGGCAAGACACCTGGTTTCTGTTCTTTCACGGGACTTTGTATGCTATCCTGTGGTTGGCTGGTCAAGGATGATGTCTGTTATAACGAGGCAAAATATGAGCAGCCCGTCCCTGAAGAAGACATTCTTTTCTGCACACTCTGCAATGCTGAGGTATTTGGGGACAACACCACCCGTCTTTGTTGTGAAACAATTTTAATTACAATTTAAAGATTAATTTTTTGCTCTTGGATGAATTATAAATGTTCTTTGGTATTTGCTCTTGAACGCTAGGTTCGCAAGTACAGCAAGCATTGCAGGAGCTGTGACAAATGTGTTGATGGTTTCGATCACCACTGTCGGGTACTACATACACTACTCTGCACTACTTCCTCACTGATATCTCTTCAATCAAATTTTCACTTTTAAGGAAGTAATTTCATGGCACTTGCCTTGTTACTTTGATGCTTCTCCTTGGGGGGATTTCTCTTCATAGGCTAAAAAACTCGGGAGCCCTTCCCGTGCTGGTACGCTTGGGGCAGAATGGAATTTAACACATTTTCGTTTATGGATTTCCCCCCCTTGGCAGTGGTTGAACAACTGTGTAGGGAGGAAGAATTATTCAACATTTATTGCTCTAATGGCCGCAAGTCTTATCTTGGTGAGCTGATTCTCCTTTAACTACTGTCATGCAGAAAGAGGAACCTGGAACATTCTGGTCTCCAGGTGAAATGATTGATTTTTACAAACGATTATAGCAAGTCTTTGATCCCTAATTCGAAGATCGTGCAATGTCACCGGTGATACAATAGGCCTGTCAGGTTAGATGCTATTGAACTTACTAAGAGTAGCAACACTCGGACTAATCTACCACGTTGGTAATGCATGCAGCTTGTGGTGGAGTGGGGAATAGGAGCAGCTGTTTTTATACGTTGTTTTGTTGACAGAAGAGGAACTCTCGACCAGATATACAGCAAGCTTGGAAATGGATTTTCCATGGCGCCTTTTGCCTCTATAGTGGTAATAAATTGAATATTGTGCCTTGAATGATAGGCATGTGTTTTGGCTGATGCACTCAGATGTCAGAAACATGATCAAAGAAATGCCCCCCTGCCACTCGGATGCCCTCCTGACAGAGGGTTTGAGTGGTTTTTGCAGTTGGTGTGCACATTGGTGGCTTTCCTGGCCTCAGTTCCTTTGGGAGAACTCTTCTTTTTTCATCTTATACTGATGAGAAAGGTACTCCTTTTTGCACCTTCTTCAAGAACTTGTCGATATGAACATTTCAATTTTAATTTCGTATTTCATTGATTAGTTAGTTAATTAATATCACATTTCAGTGCCAAAACTAAGAGCTCACAAGGATTCCAACGCTCGCAGGGGATTTCGACGTACGAGTATGTGGTGGCTATGCGAGCCCAAGCGGAGGCTCAGATGGAATCACCTGCCCCTGTCGAAGAGGAGAGTGAATTATCATCACCTGGGGCTTCAACGGCAACTGGTTTGAGTGGGGGCAGCTCATTTGGGATTCAAATGCGTGGTGGTGGTAGCTGGTGTACACCGCCTCGAATATTCATTGAGCACCAGGTACAACAATGCATTATCCATTCCAAATATATATATATTTTTTAATGTGTCACTGACTTTGGTTTGAGCTATCAAAAATGTCCTGAATTCCAAACAATTTATGATAATCGTTAGTCCCCCGCGATGAAATTTTTGAAGCCGGCAGTGAGCCCAAATTCCTCATTTGTGAATTAGTCGAATTCGGAGTATTTTGCAGTCCGTTCTTGTCTATGGCCTTAGCACTGCATGGGCCTCACATCAGTGTACGGTAAATAACGTGTTCTTTCATATGTATTCTGGGATTTGTTCATCAGGAACTTCGTGATTTAAGTCCTTGTAAAGCTTATGGAAGAAAACGCAAGATGGGCACTATTTTTGAGGAAAAATCTACTGAGAAGAGTCCTGAAAGGAAAAGTGACGAGAGCGATAAAGATGAAGAGAAGGTTACTGAGAAACCTAATAACGAACAAGAGATTGAACAATCAAGTTCTAGGGTAATAGTTTTGTTTTAAGTTTTGAATAAACTAATATCCTTTATTTGCGTCGGTCTCAAATGACCTCCGAAGTAGTCGTAAATTTTCTGAATTTCCCCGCAAAGCTAATACCATTACTGCTGAGAAAATATGCACATTGCAAGGTTTGCTTACACATGGTCTTCGTTTGGATTGGCAGGACGAGTATATTGACATGGCACCACCAGGTGGGGTGTCTACAGCAGTGGATCCAGACGGTGGTGGGCGGCCTAGAAAGAAAGCTCCAGGAAATGTGAGAATAAGTGCATGGCGGCTAGCAAAGCTCAACGCACAAGAGGCTTCTCGAGCAGCAGCCAAAGCCCGGGACAAATCCTCTGTACTGCAGAAGCTTGGTCCTCGTGACTCGGGCAATGCTGACCCTGAGATGTATTACAGTTCAAGTAGCAACATGGGCAGCAGTCGAAGTGGTGTAAGCATGGAGTTTGCATTGCAGAGATCACTGAAACGAATATCGCAGAAAATGCTTTCCCCTCGTGGACTCCCTTCTTTGAATCCCGAGCTCTCCCGCACCCATGTTGCCAGGCTGCCTGTTCGATCTACTGAGCCAGCAGCACAATATGCGGACTCTGTCCGAAGCAGTATCAGTAGCCATAGCATCACTTCTACAATCTCTGATTCACTGAGCCCCCTTCCAGCAGAAATCAGGTACGGTCCCTTTGAGAATCAGTTCTCCATGGAGACCATGGCTTCGGCCTCGTCAACCTCCACAATTGTACCCTCTCCAGGACCCAGGATGAATCGGTCATCATTCCCTGCACAAGTGAGGACCCACGTCCCCCCATGGGGTGTCAGTGATGATGCACCGAACACACTTCGTCCTTCGAGGGAACGCAACATTTTTCTGAGGGAACCCAAGAGAAGTGCGGTGTTTTGGAACCGACCGGGTTTGGGAAGGTTTGGAGGTGACCCCAGTGTCATCATCAGGCCACAAAGCAGGATTTTGTTTGGCGGCAGTGGCATCAGCACGTCCACATTTCCATCACAATTTGTGCGAACGTGGCCGAAGAACCCGCTTGCAGCTCATCCCGATGTATCAGAGTCTGAGTTGGGAACTACCGCAGATTCGGCATCCTCTAGTCCTACAGCACGGGCTGCATCTCCTCCTGTGGAGCTTCCAAGCCAGGCCAGCGCTCCAGAAAGCTTTTCCATCTTCTTTGGACCTCCTATTGTTCCAGTTGGAGCTGGGAAACGGGAAGCCCTGCCACCGACTCCACCTTCTGAGCCTGCCACAGAGGGGACAGAACCAAGAAGGGTACATATTCAGATAGCTGCGCAGAGCAGACCCTTTGTCCTACCGGTTGCCACCCTTCCTCGGTCAGTCACTCCAAGGTCCAAGTCGCCAACCTTTGTACCTCGAAAATAAGCACTGAATTTAGAATTCTTAAGCTTCAGCGCTTTACATTGGGGACCCATCTTTAAATCTCCCATTCTGGTATACCTTGAACCTCAAAAAAGATGGTTAGCAACCGATCATCGTACCACGCCGCAAGCTCCCTCCCAATCGAGTGGAGCTGTTGAAGCTGGTACAACAACTGTTGGGACTGTGGAATTATTTATTCTGGCCCTCGGTCAATGGCCAGACAATCGCAGACATTCCAGCTTTCAGAAATGGGGCTCAAAGAGGTACGTGCACTGCACCTGAAGGCTAACGGTGCCCAATTCGATTCTCATTGAGAACTTATTAGGGACTCAAGTGGAGTATCTGAAGAAACTGCTCAAGTGCTCTTCAACTGGATTGAGAGTTTGTCCAAATTTTAACAATCTGGGGACCTGTACAATTTTCTGGTTGGGCTGCGAAGTTCTGTACAGAGTCAAACCTCGTTTTTTCGTTCTGGCGAGTATTAGAAGCGTACGTTTGCCTTATACTCGCGGGGAGTCCCTTGTGGGAAATACAAACATTTGTCATAGTCATTTATTTTTGGGTGCATTTCCCATTACCTTGCATATTGTACTTTTCCAAATGTAACACCACTGCTTGAATTCAGTGATTTCTCGCACATCTACTGTGACATCTGGTCGTGACACTAGAAGATATTCTTCATGTCTGAATGCAGAATTGGAACATAAGTGATTATGCAGAATTTACTATTTTAAACATGTAGCTACAGTTTCTCCATGTGTAGATGTTGGAAGAGAGCTTTCTGGCATAATATTTTGTATCATTAATAATAACTGAGAAGGTCACTTAACATTCGCCTGTAGCTTTGAAGTTGTGGTGGGAATTGAAGTAGCTACTGTTGCTCTCAGTCAGAATATTGTATATTTCATGTGCTGTGGTTTTCATCCTTGATAGAATGCTGACTTAAAATTTACGTCTCTCAAAACTGTAAACACGCAAGGCTGGTGCACATGAGCGTAGTTCCCCTGAATGTATGCTTGTGGAGCTTTGCTTTCACGTACATTCAGTGGCTTGTTTAGGACAATCCCGAGGTGTGATGATGGTCCCCATAAGGCTCTATCAACCTTAATTGAGAATCATAAAATTGTGTATTAGGAAGGTCTCATTTTTGAGTCACATGATTGTATAGTCTCATATTGACAACATGTGAAGTTTAAGGACTTTTGAATATTTATTTGAAAGGTCAAAGCTGAAGAACTGGTAGATCTTGAAATGAGGGCACAAATTTCAATGTCCTTATGTTGAAGATTGTGCAACAAGTTTTACTCGGTAGCAATTAATTTGATGCCAATTGCAACAAATCTCAAGATTCTTAAGTGCCTCATTTCTTAAAATTCAAAGTTTTAAAACTCTTTCTTGTTTATCATGTATAGTATAGTCAAACGGATGACACAAGGAACGCTCTTACTCCTTTTCAGACCACTTTTGAGCTAGGACTGGGAGATATTAAAACAAGTTGGCAAGGATGCGCAATAACAAAGGTTGCTTTTACTCTCTATAGGTATCTTGGTATTTGCAAGATGAGCATATATCTTTACTACTTTTAGGTTCCAAAAAACTAGGGAGTTTTATAACATGATGCACTTAATTCTAAATATCTTCCTTACATATTGAATGTTTCCTAAAATTTTCAGTCTCTAAATATAAGAGCTTAGGGTCAATTTTGGATACAACTATTTTAGAAACACTATGAAAATTCATATTTAATTTATACAATGTCCCCAAGATGTATACTTATTATCTGAAATTGACACTTGATTCCCAATATGATCCAACAAAAATTTAGAAAATGTTTGTTGAATAAATCACCATTTCCCTCTTTGCTTTCAACAAGATATAAACGACAATTCTATAATAGGAACCAAGGCATGTTAAGATATTGATTTGGACCATTTTAGAGATAGTTACCAAAGACATCTATAAATTTGACAAAACAATTCTATGATGTTGCAATATTAAGAGTTTAGAATTTGGAAAGAGTTGCACTGTCTTTAGCATGCATTATTTGGACACTATATAATGAGACTTGTGGATATTGTTTGTAGGTGTATCAATAATCAACATTAGATTTTCTATGAAGTATTGTTTATAGATGTATCTAAAATCAACCCTAGGCTCTTCACCACTCTCATATTTTAAATATATACATCTTGGGTCATCAATATCTAGATTTTAGCCCCTAAAGGAATAAATTGCATTTTTTGGCAACGTAGCGATTTTTGGCAGCTTGCTATGAATAGAATTTTTTTTTTCTTTGCAATTTTTAGACAACATGTGCCCAAGGAGTATCTTTAAAGCCCAACAATTTTCATAACTTTTGATTACATGGTTAAAAAGTTATTGCATGATATGTAATTTTTAGTGTTCAAAGTAGCCTAGTAGTTCAAAAAAATTCTTTAAAAATTACTTTTTCAAGAAATAAAAACTTGAAAATGGTTTTCTAGATTTATATATGTGCAGAAAGCTTTGAATCATTCCATTTTGATTAATGAGATGAAAGTTATGAGGAGTTTTGGTTTGCGGGCAATTATGGATTCTCTACTCTAAAATAAACTTTGAAGTACTTTATTTTACTCAATTTTCAATATTTTGGGAAATCAAATCAAATCATAGGATTAGATTGTTTATTACAACATTGCAATCATTGGAATTGGCATTTTTCAATTCCATAAGTAAATTCTCAACAATTTAGTATTTTGAATCATTCTTTACTTCTTTCTATTTACTATTTTTTTCCAATAAATTGTACAATTGCAAATGATCTAAAAAATTTCAAACATGTAGCCAACTTGCCTTGAAGAAGGAATCCAAAGAAAGACACCATTTTGGACATTTTTTCATACAAATGTGAGCTTATGAAGTGCAGCTGCTTGTTTTTTTGCAAGGCCCAAAAAATGATTTTTGTCGTTAGGGGAGATTTTTGCATTTTAAGAGAGTGTGAGTTCCCGGACTGTGGGAACTGCGGAAACGCTGTGGGAACGCTGATCTAACGTGGCCAGGAGACGGCCACGTTAGATATAATTTTTTAATATATTTTTTATAAAAATTAATATTTTAATATATATATTTTTTTTTTAATATTAAATTTTAATATTAATTTTTTAATTTTTTTTTTTTTTTTAATACTTTTATATTCTGATTGTACAAAACTAGTTCCCAGCAATGGAAACAGTATGAAACAGTCTCCCAAGTAGCGGAAATCTCCCCTAATGGAATCCGAAAGCTCATATCTTGCAATCCACGTGGTGGAAATTTCTGAAATTTTTTCCACATGTTTTGAAGTCAATATACTACAAGATCCTATGGATATATGTGTCCAAAAATGGATTTTTTTCTAAAATCTGGTACTTGTACTAGAAATGACAGTTTTGGAGCGTTTTTTGACTTCTATCAAGTCACGGTCCTTTAGGGGAATCACCCAATTTTTGGTTGGTTGACTTGATCCTTGATAGAAGTCAAAAAAAAATTGTATCTAGTTATCAAGGTCAACATTATATGCCAAATATTTAATTAAATTTAGAAAATCAAATTTGGGAGATGGTAAACATTAGAATATTCCTTCTAAATCCATGTTTTCTCCACACAATTCTTTTTAGTTTGAAAAAATAGAATCCCTAAAATTCCAACATCATTTTTAGAATTATTTTTTTGCCAACCCTAATAGTCAAGTATGGCATTCATAGATTCTCTTCTTACACATTTATTGAACATCATATGAATAAACCATAAATTCTCAAATTGTTAAAAGTAGGAATTTCTAAAATTGCCCCTAGACTCTTATGAATAGTAGAAGTATATATTAGGTAAAAATCTATAAGGGTCAATTTTAGAATGGGGTTACAATTAGGTGTAGTTACCTTACCACTAAGGTATGTGCATCCATAATCATCACTCTCCCCAATGCTACACCTCTAAATAGACCAAAAGCTACACTAGTCCATATATGTTTTTGACTATGTTTTCACCAAAAACGCTCCAAAACTGCCATTTCTAATACAAGTACCAAATTTTAGAAAAAAATCCCATTTTTAGACACATGTATCCATAGGATCTTGTAGTATATTGACTTCAAAACATGTGGAAAAAATTTCAGAAATTTCCACCACGTGGATTGCAAGATATGAGCTTTCAAATTCACAGAAATCATTTTTTGGGCCTTGCAAAAAAACAAGTAGCTGCACTTCACAAGCTCACATTTGTATGAAAAAATGTCCAAAATGGTGTCTTTCTTTGGATTCCTTCTTCAAGGCAAGTTGGCTACATGTTTGAAATTTTTTAGATCATTTGCAATTGTACAATTTATTGGAAAAAATAGTAAATAGAAAGAAGTAAAGAATGATTCAAAATACTAAATTGTTGAGAATTTACTTATGGAATTGAAAAATGCCAATTCCAATGATTGCAATGTTGTAATAAACAATCTAATCCTATGATTTTATTTTATTTCCCAAAATATTGAAAATTGAGTAAAATAAAGTACTTCAAAGTTTATTTTAGAGTAGAGAATCCATAATTGCCCGCAAACCAAAACTCCTCATAACTTTCATCTCATTAATCAAAATGGAATGATTCAAAGATTTCTATGTACATATAACTCTTGGAAGACCAATTTCAAATTTTTGTTTATGAAAAAAGTGTTTTTTCCTTATCTACCCGAATTACCTATCCGGAGAAGAAAATAACATATTAGGTTGTAACTTTTGACTCATATTTCCAAATGTTATGAAATCTAGTGCAGATGAAAGATATTCCTCATCCCCACCTTTTATTAAAATTTCAGCCTAAAATATGTAAACCTCTATTCACACATACCTCCTCATCCCCACCTTTTATTAAAATTTCAGCCTAAAATATGCAAACCTCTAGTCACACATACCTGCCCAAAATTTCTATGTTGCCAAAAAATGCATGGTGGTTCTTTAGGGGTTAACCTTTAAATGTTAGAGAATGTTATGAGATGAGGAAAAGTCCCAAATTCTCAATTTTTGATGCATTGTCTGAAGTAAAAATAAAAACTTTTTTTTTTGAATTTCTACCATACAAAAATGTGTTAAACAAATAAGGCAATGTGTGGACAAAAATTTAGCCTATTTGACTTTGTCAATTGAAAGATTATAGTCATTAGATGTTTTCTAGAGGGTGGGGAGGGCTGTTTCGGGCCTGTTCCTGATCCTAATCCCCCCGGCAATTTCGGGGAACAACTGTTCCCGAGTTGTTCCCGATAGAAAAATTTTGGAAAAAAAAAAATTACATTCTTGAAATGAGAAAAAAAACAGAATTTTTTTTGCCGATGTGGCAGTCGCTTGACCACATCAGCAGGCAGTTCGCAGCAGTTCGCAGGAAATTCGCAGCAGTTCCCAAGGCCTGATAACTCGTGGCCCTCCACAATGCTGGAAACCCATCTAATGGTTTGAAGTAAAAAAAGCTTTTTTTTATTCTTACTTTGAACCCCTTGGTTGAATATTTTACACAAAATTGTGGAGTTCCATTCATAAGTATATGATGTTAAGGCAAAATTGCGGAGTCCCATTCATAAGTATATGATGTTAGGCAACTAAGATGTGTAACTTACTCTAAATCACCCTTCAATGCAAAGGTGTCAAATGAATTGGCAATGTTGTAGTCAATTTTTTTGATGATTTCTTGTGTATTGAAATTTTTTTTTATTTGAAATCCAAATGATGAAAATTTAGAGACCTAGCTAGGGAGAAACATTTGGAATATGTGGGATAAATTTCAAGAACTTTGACTTCACAATTGCAAGATAATAGGACTCGAAGTTGAAAGAAAATGTTTTTTCTTAAATTATTGTAGCTAATATAGGTAACAAAGGTTGACTCTAATTTGAAAACTAAATTTTGTTTGGTTTAAAAATATTTATGCCATATTTAATTATTTACATATATGCTAAATTTCAAAAGTTGATGAGGATTTTAGCAAAAGATGTCCAAATTGCATGGGTTACCCCAAAAATTTACAATAGCATAATTTTTGATTTGGTCACTTGATTAGAAAAAAATTATACTTTCCAAAAAAATTTACAATAGCATAACTTTTGATTTGGTCACTTAATTAGAAAAAAGTTATACTTCCACTAATGAATAACATGTTCACATCTTGTGTCAAAAAAATTGTGAACAACCGATGAAAATTGACTTTGTAGGAATCAACTTGGATTTTCAATTGTCCTTTAGGATTGACATTTAGGTGTAGTTACCCTCGTAGTTACCTTATCATGATGCCAAGTTTGATTTTTGAAGTTGATTTGTAACCATTCCAAGGATAGTCAAAAAAACATTCTAATTCATATTGTTGTCCCTTTTCTACACCCTTAGAGCATCCTTAGTCATAGATGGTTAATTGGGCACTGCAACAATACATGCTGTAGGAGTTTACATTCCCATTTTTTGTAGCTTCAAAAAACGGTCCATGTACCTCTCAACCGTATTATAATACTTGGATACCTAAACCAATTGACGCTTTCCATTATCTATTTACAAAGAGATTTATTTTTGGACATTACTAAAGTCAATATGCTCCTTTTGCTCCCTCATTGGCTTGGGATGGCATGATTACATTGTTGGATGTTTTGCTAGCTCACCTAGAAGGCAAAGTATGAAGGAAATGCTAGCTCACTTGGCATAGTTGCTATTATGTGAGCCTAGGATCTTGAGCCGATGAGCATAGGTTCTTATGTTATAAGCACCCTCCATAGGTATAGGATGTTTATATTATAGGTTCCTATATTAAAGGTGTTTATATTGTAGGTGTCTATGTTATAAGCACCTTCCATAGTTATAAGATGTTTATATTATAGGTGTCTATGTTATAAGCACCCTCCATGGGTATAGGATGTTTATATTATAGGTTCCTATATTAAAGGTGTTTATATTGTAGGTGTCTATGTTATAAGCACCTTCCATAGTTATATGATGTTTATATTATAGGTGTCTATGTTATAAGCACCTTCCATGGTCATAGGATATTTATATTAGGATGTTTAAATTATAAGTTTCCATGGTCATAGGATATTTATATTAGGATGTTTAAATTATAAGTTTCCATGATTATAGGATATTTATATTATAGGTGTCTATGTTATAGGCACCTTCCATAGTTATAGGATGTTTAAATTATAAATATGTATGTTATAGATATCTCCAGTAATTGTAGAGTACCTATGTGCCTAAGCTCAAGGCTCGTGGGCTCACATTTCTAGACTCACATACTAACACCGTTGGCTCACTTGGAAGGCAAAGTATAAATGGAAAAAAATGATGTGTGGGAGGAAGAAATTACAGAGACCTCCAAATTGCTGAACCTCCTCTTGCAGGTTGCATTGGATCGACATTTTTTACCATTGTTTGTCCAAGTACAGTTAGAGTGAGCACTTCCTAGGATGTCCTTAGATTTTTTTTTAAATATTTGTGAGGAACAAGTAGGACTTGACATTTATGTCCCATGATGCTCTTGAGCCTCCCCGACTCTCTAGTATTAACTTATCTAATCCTTAGTGATGATTCTGGGCACACATACCTTGGCTATAAATATGATTAACGATCACCAATTTAAATTAACTCAAGCAAGGCGGACCGCTCCGCCACGTTCGCCCTGCTACCCCGTGCAAGCATTTCTTTGCGACCGACGCCGTGTTTTTCTACCGCCCAGGGTTTGACCTCACCGACTAGGCCGTTAGAGTGTGGTAGGTCGCAAGGATGCCTTTTTCGACCCGAGACTGGCACCACTGCACTCCTTGCCGGGCCCCAAGCCATTTGTTGCTGTTTGTTCCTGCTGTCAGTTGGTGGTGCCGTGCTTGCGTTTCTAGTGCAGCTCTCCCGTTCCATTCCATATGTCTTGTCTGGATTGGCCTTGCTCCCAGTGCCTTCCTTCCTTCCTTCGTTTCCCATCCGCACCCATCTCTGTCGCTTAGCCTTTACGTCTCCTTCGCCTGGCCTGGGTCCCTCCCACTTCTTGTCTTCCTTAGCTTTTCTCCCTTTTTGCCGTGCGCCAGATTGGCTGACGGACACTCAGGGTCCGGTACCCGCCCGCCCCCCGTCCCCCGTCCCCGTTCCTGGCGTCCGTTGGTTCTCACTGCTCAGATGATGATGCTCGACTGGCGAGGGAGCAGTATGTGCGGAGACGTGTGTGGCATGTCGGAGATGGCGACCCGGGAGTAGTAGTGAATCGCGTGCGGAGGTTGCTTGCTTGTAGTAAATTACCACCCGCCGGGGTTGCTTGGGGATTGAATTGGCCGGTCACGCAGCGCAAGAATTTCGTGGGTTCTGGGTGGCGGGATTTTTTTTGGCTTCGATATCTTGGGCGTGGGAATTTTGGTGTTGCGCATTTGGGAAGAAATCGGGGTGTTTGGGGGGAGCCAGACTCGGAAATTGTGTGTTTACCGTTTTCTTGCATGAGAAAGAGGAGGTGACTTGGAAAGAAGTGGAAGTGGCTGTGTGGTTTGCAATTGGCTTGTACCTTTCTTGGCGGGAGTCGAGACGGGTATTGATTCCGAGCGTGCGAGGAGATTTGAATTCCGGTTCATACTCTTTGGCCTAGGACTCTGGTGTACTTGCTTTGTTGATCATTCTTGCCGTGACGATCACTTTTCTGTTGTTTCTGTTTTATTGAAACCGCTTTCTTGTTTTCCGAGGAGAGTTTTTTTATGCAATCTCACGGAGGGTCTTTCGGTGCCTGAGTAGGAGGTTGGAAAGCTGGATTCTTGGCGAACGACGTACTTGATTGTTAACCGTTTTGATATCGAACTGGATTTGCGTATCAAGGTCGGTGGATGCTGGGCGCGAATATGGTATGAGTGGGAATAGCTACTTTAAAACCACGCTCAGTGTGCAATTATGCACGCAACGATCGTCTTCAATCTAGTCGCCGTCGTCGTCGCATGCTGGAGGAGGGAACAGAATATGAGTATTTCGGAGAAGAACTTGTGATTTGAACCGTTGCGGGAACTTGGAAATTGTTTCTACTCGAACCTTGATGAAGTCATGGATTAGGAAAAGCTTTGTGTACAGAAATTTGAAGGACGAGGTTTTCTGCAACCTGGTATTTGGAGAGAAGATGAGCGACGAGTTTGGATTTTGATAGTTCTGGGGTAGAAGAAGGAAAAAGTATTATGTGTAGCTCTGAGACATCCATTCCGACGCACATCCAGACTCCGAGGGCATCCCTGTTCCAATCAGAACATGACCCTGCGGATCTCAAAGCGGAAGACACTCATCGTTTGATCACAGCAGAGCCTCCAATGAGCGAGAAACCACAACAACGGGCACCCAAAGAGAAGTCAGCACTAACGACGCCAAGGCGACAAAAGGCGGACTCTGTGTCTCCCCAATTCTCCCTGGACTCCCCCCATTCTCTGTCCTCCCCCTTGCTCGCCCCACAGCAAGCCATGTCGTCCTTCTCCCAGGCGAAGAGCTTGGAGAATGGGGAAGGCATGGACGAAGACGAAAAGAAGCAACGGGAGAGTCACAAAAAGAGGAGCAAGAATTGGACTCGACCTGAGTCGCTGCTTCTGATTCGTCTCCGCACGCAGCTGGAGCCTCGGTTTACCAAGAGCGGCCGCAAGACGGAGCTTTGGGACGAAATCGCGGAGTCGTTGCAAAAGGAGAATTACACCCGCGACGCCCAGCAGTGTCGGGACAAGTGGGAGAAGTTGACGGCGGGGTACAAGGAGGTGCGAGATGGTGTCAAGGAGAAGGAAGACAACCCTTTCTTCGATGAGCTTCATTCGCTTCTCTCCGGGAAGTCCATGAAGCGCGACCGAGAGAAGGAGAGGGAAGACTACAGCAAGGAACAGCGGGAGCTTCCCAAGGTGGACTCGGCTATGGCGGAGGAGGAAGAGCGACAGGATCCTCCTCCTAAGGAAGACGAAGATGAAGAACTAGAGCCTGCGAGGAAGAAGACGAAGACGAAGTACCTCTCCGTAACCGACATGGAGGCGGTGCAGAGCGTGCTGGAGACGCTCATCACTCAGCAGCAAGCCTTTTTCCGGGAGCTGCTGGAAGCGATGGAGAGGAAAGAGCAGATGAGGGAGCAACTACGGCAGGAGAAAGAGGAGAAGTGGCGCGCGGAGGAGCGAGCGCAGCGTGGGGTGTTCAATAATGCCATGATTGTGCTCACGCAGAAGCTGGTGGGGGAGCAGATGTTGGGGCCCAGCACATTGCCTGGAGCTCCCATTGCTAAAGCTGAGCCTGGTCCGACTGTGGGCAGCCCTGTGGAAGGCCATCAGGGCGTCCCCAAACGACGCTCCAAGAATTGGAAACGAGCCGAGGTGCTGCAGCTCATCAAGCTGCGTGGGGAGATGGACAGCCGATTCGCGCACTCCACTCGCCGTGCTGCCCTGTGGGATGAGCTGGCCGAGCGTCTCTTTGGGCAAGGAATCAAGCGAGATGGCAAGCAATGCAGGGAGAAGTGGGACAAGCTCGTGGCGGAGTACAAAGATGTCACAGATGGAAAGCGGGATCAGCGTGAAAGTCCTTATTATGCGGAACTTACTGCAATTCTTGGGCAGCCGGTGGAAGCTCCTTGACTTCGCTTGATCTCATCTCGTTCAGCTCTCTGTCTATACAATAGGGAAGGTAGTGTGTCTTGTTGATTCAGAAGGGCTTCTAAACGGACAGACTACACCGTATTCCTTCGGGACCATCGGGTTTAGGTGAGAAAGCCCTTGGTGCTGGAACGTTTGCACGTTTTGTTGTTTGTAACAAAACTCGACCTCCGGGGAGGGAAATATTTCATCTTCAAAATACTTCTGTTAGAGAAGCAACAAAGTAGTCAAAAAAGGGACTGATGTATGGACCGGTAGCGCCCCCACCAATTCTCTTTGAGGCACGTGACATACTAGTATGAATCAACACAAAGTCCTAGTTTAATGGTCTGCTCGGGAGGCGCCGTCGTTTATCTTATCGATTGCAGTTTCGGCTTGAGCTTTGCTAGTAAATATGACCGTGAAGACTCAACGTTGCGGCTTCAGTCGACAGTGCTTGCTATGGAAGATACAGCACCCGAGGAACTTCTCGGTAAGCTCCTTCATCTGTTTCCTTAGTCCCTGGTCTACTTTGGCTTACACAAGATTCTTTACCTGTCTTTGTGTTGCTTCAATATGCGCTTCTGATTTCACCAGTATCTTCACGCCCTTTCATGAGTTTGTCTTTTACAATCTAAGATAGCCGCCAGCAGTGGTCTGTCCCATTCTCAAATCCTTTGTTGTTTCTTTATGCAGTTTCTGACTATCTGTGCTTCGCTTTGGCATCCTAGTTTTGTTTCTATGCTAAATGGTTCTCTTCGGCATGCCCATATTTCACCTAGTCGCATTACCAATTAGGTTAGATGACGGTTCACTGGTGGCTGAGTGATTCCTAACCCATTCATTATGGTTTGGCAGAGCTTTGACAAAACCCGGTGCTTTCCTCCAGTTGTTCTTGTGCGGGACCCTCTGTCGGCTTAGAATCCCTTCTGAATTTGGATTCCGAGATAGTAGTGGTCAATTCGACTCCTGCAATGTGGGGATCGAGTTATGGATCTGAACAATTGTTTTCTTGGTACAAGTTGAACCATCTTTCTCAAGTATTTATACTGTACTGGTTGATCCACACTATCCTTAAAGAGCAAGCCTTGAGGAGGTGTCGTTATCTAGCTGCAAGTTGATTTCTTTTAGTGTATGGACTGTAGGTCCTTGCTCAACTTGTATTTTATGATGCACCAGCCATGCTTTTGTATGTATGTATGTAGTATAGGACCTCCTGAAGAGTTTCTCTGGGAAGAGGTGCTATGGTGCCCTTCGATGCATGACATTGACTTAACAGTACCTAGAAGGGTTGACCTCAGGTTTTAATTCCAAGTTTCCATGCATGCAGCCACCGGTTCCAGAAGACCTTTATGTGGAATTCGAGAAAGGAATACGATCTTAGTGAAGAAACCATCACTTTGAGTGACGGGTTGAATAAGCTTGCTCTACTTGAGACTCATCGATATCGTCAAGGACTTTAGCTGCTCCACTCTCTCAGCTTTGCCCTTCATGGGTGCAGGTTGTTGCTCCTCTCTTTCACGTCTGTATTGACCACAGCATGTAACTTGCATTCAGATATTTTATTTGCTACTGATTGTTTTAGAATGGCGGAGGAGGCAAACACCGCAGTCAAATGCTTTGTTTGTGAAGATGACGTTTGCATGTTTGATGGGAATTGTTGCACAGGTCGGGAATGGATCAAACACTCCCCTTCCATTTCTGAACTCTGTTCTGTGCTGCGACATCGTCCTCCACGGAGTCGTCTCGAGCGCTTCGGACGCCAACAAAGGTTTTGTTCCATCGGCTCTTCTGTTGGGACCCAAAAGCTGGTGGAAGCAGGTTTCAGCCTGATTTTTGGCATGGCAGGCTTGTATTGTTACTGGATTTGCACTGACACATTACAAAAACATATTTTGCACAATTGTGTGTCTTGATTCCCTTACCACAGGACTTAGGTTTATGGATTGACAGCATGAGGAGATGTGTTGGGGATGAGACGGCGCTCCCATAGAAATATACATGCTATCTGCTTGGTTGAGTCTTTGGCAAACCTTGTACAAATTTGAGACGGTCTATTTGTGAAGCTGGTCAATTTTGAGTCCATGCTCCATTTCATTCACTTTCGCTTTAGGTCTGAAGATGCTTTAGGAAAGACTCCCAACTTTGTAGAGGTCCGAAATTGAATGTATAGTAGGGTACAATATTCTTACAAAACAACCTATTTTGCCATTCAAATAATTTGTGCATAATATGGAATTCAATTGGCACTTTTTGTCGTGCATAATTAACATTCAATTCCTTATGCAACCTCATTCAAGCATATCAAATTTCAATTTCAAAAACTCCAAACTCCATTTTTGGTGAATTGTTTCATTTAATAGTGGTGGTTTTACATGATAATTGATTGAAAAACATTGGTGATGAAAAAATTCACCAACAATTACATGGATATGTATGAAACATCCACATGCACATCTTTCATGTTGGAATCCCATTTAAGTAACAAAAATATTATTTATGAAGAATTCAACGTAAGTTCTTTGATGTTTGATCCTTATTTTGTGACTAGTTTATTAACTTTGAGCATGATGGTACAATTACTTTGCCAAAATCTAGTCAAAATCTAGAGATATCTATTTCCCAAAATTTGATAAATCAACACCTCACATTGAATTCTTTATAGATCCTTCAACCTCTATCCCAAAATTTGATAAATCAACACCTCACATTGAATTCTTTATAGATCCTTCAACCTCTATCCCAAAATGATCTTTGGGATTGAATAAAATGATAAGAGCAAAAAGATAATTTTGGAACAAAAAACTTAAGGGGAACCTAAAGATAGAAAATAATGTTATTTCAACCTTTTTCTAAGTATTTCAAGAAATTTGTTATCCATTCACTAAATCTTCAAGAACAAAAATGATCATTTTTGAGCAATTAGAACATCATTTGGGTACAAAAACTTAAGGAGAATCTAAAGATCATTTTTGAAGATCATTTTTGAGTAATTAGAAGATTGTTTAGGGACAAAAACCTTAAAGGGAATCTAAAGATCATTTTAGGAAAGGAGTGATATTTTGGGGGGGACAAGTAATATGACAGATGTATAGTACATATGGATGTTTCTTACACATCTATGTAATCAAATTTTAAAAATTCACTACCAATATTTTTCAATGTAAAACCACTAGTAGTGTCCCATTGGATTCCAATTTTATTTTATTTTATTTTTTTAATCATTTTTTCACTGTAATTGCATTGCATTACTTGTAGTCCACTATTGGCCTCAAATTTTTCCTAATGCTTTGATTGCCACAATAGGCAATTTGTAGGAATATCATACCCTACTTTACATTGGATTTGCAAACTTGCAAACTACACCTATTTATCCTATTATTAATGAGGGCACAAATTAAGGTTACTTTAGAAAAAAAAAATGGTAGAATTAGTTCAATACAATATTTTTTCAAAAAGTGTGGTTTTGATAAATTAATGTCACACACACTAATAGGGTAAATCAATGTAGTCTTGAAGGATGTGTTTGACTTTATCGGCTTTTTCCTTCAATTTTGTACAATTCCACTTAATTAAAAGAACCCTCTTCATATTCCAAAAAGATAAAACTAACCACATTTCTTTCCTCCCATTCATTAGATGAGATTTCGGGGTCCCAGAGGGCTGTTTCAGGGTTGTTCTTGGCGTTGTTCCCTTGGAAGTGAAAGAACGCTGTTGTTAGATTTTTTTTTTGGAAAAAAATAAAAAATAAAATAAAATAAAATTTTAGTCTTCAAATCCAAAAAAAAAAGATTTTTTTTATTTTTTTAGTAATGACGTGGCAGTCTCCATGCCACGTCAAACAGCTGCCGCGCCGCGTTGGGAACGCCATTTTGGCGATTTCAGCACTTGGGAACTCATAGCCCTCTAGAGGAGCTGAATCCCATCTAATGGGAATAAACCCTTGTGGTTTTATTATCTTTGTTTTGATACCGACTTAAGTCATTATAAATTTCTAATTTGTATATATACCTTCCATTTTTACATCAAATGTTTGAATTGATTAAATTTTTTGGTAGGGATTTTATTGACTTAGAAAACTAAGGTGTATTCTAATGAATATTAAATGCACTTACAAAATGCACTTAATGCAAACTTATATGTCTCAATACTAATCTTTTAAATTTTAGGAGTTCTTTTACATTTTGGAGAGTTTAATATATAGGATTTTGGAAAATTTTATATAGCATTGAAGAACTTTATGTGAGAAAAGCAAAAAAACACATCAATCTTTTTATTATCAGCAACCATTCATGTTTTTTTATAATGTCCAAGTCACTCCATAAATTATTTGTAATGAAAATTCATATTTTAATGTAGACCATGAAGTAAAATAGTTTTTTTTCCTAGCACAAAGATTGCAATTTAATTCCTTTCATAGATGCTTTGGGAGCATAATATTCTTCCAAATAATTTTTAAAAGTGAGATTCAATTAAGAAAATCTCAAGAATTCTTCATATAGATTTTTAATTCTTAAAATTGCAATGCATACTATTGACACTTCAAAGGCAATTTTTCAATATATGATTTTCTTAAAAAAATATTAGAATAACAATAATGAAATACTATCTAAGTATTGAATGTGCAAAATTATATAGTGTCTCCTTTTGTATTCAAGAAAATAAAATCTTTTGGCAAACTTGAAACATATGCAAAAATATGGAGTGTCTTACTTTATTTGAAACATATGCAAAAATAAGGAGTGTCTCACTTTATTTGAAACATATGCAAAAATATGGAGTGTCTCACTTTATTTGAAACATATGCAAAAATATGGAATGTCTTACTTTATTTGAAACATATGCAAAAATATGGAGTCTCACTTTATTTGAAACAAAGTCAAATCTTTTGAATCTTATAAGAAACAATTTTTTGAATTTGTGCACTAAAAACTTAGTGACATTTGCAAGGTACAAAATATATATTTGAACACGGTAATCTCTAGCTACATTGAAACCTTAGTAACATGTGTTACGTAAATTAGGATGTGATACTTTCACAATTTGTAACCATTAAAACAAACTCTAGTAGGTATCTTATTAAGATGATATTAATATTGAAATAAATAAAATAAAGTCTAGAAACATGAAGGTTTCTTCTAATAGTTGAGCATTGGACTACTAACTTAATAATTAGTACAAACTACAAACACAAGCCAAAAATCCACATATTAAATTCCATGGACCGTAAAGTGTTTTTTAATTGAAATCATGGTCCTTCTCATATCAGATATTCCAACAGGAAAATCTTTGGTAAAAGATTATTTTAGATATCCGTTTGATGTCCGCCACCTCTCGCAGTTGGTAAGATCCGGTTGATACCCCGACTCTGGTCAAATCTGTCCTTCCAAGAAATTCATCCATCCGTTACTAACGAACTCCATTGAGCAATTGTGGTGGAGAGGTCCTTGGGCAAATGCAGCTGACAGCTTTCAATTCGGAGGCAGGATTGCAGGATTGAAGGGTCCGAAGAAGGATTGCAATTGCGGGGAGCAATTAACGTCTGGACGTCTGGACTTGAGTTAGGCATGGCGTGAAATCGATAGCGAGCTCAAGAGTCACAGAGGATTTTTGGAGCCGTGTTGCAGCAATCATTCAATGGACAAGAAATTGGCAGGATCGACTGAGAAGTGGATTTTACAATATTTACTGGAGTTCTGGAATGAATCACTTGTGCCTTTGATGGCGTCCAAGAGCGTGCGGGCGCTTTTGAGCAGCTTCTTTGACTCCGGCTCGCCAGATTTCGATCGCTGCATTGTATCTCTGGTGAGTTCTCCATTTAAGGTTCACAGCGTTCCTCGTGTTCCCATTGTGAACAGAGGACAGAATTCTGGATATTAGGAGCTGCTTAGCTCATGCCATTCTTTAGCAGTCAGGGGAGGAGAGGAAAGTCTCGTAATAGGCAAGAACAATCAAGTAGCTAGGGAGGGTTGTGTTGTGGAAGGACCAGGCCGTACATTTCTACTGGAACAAAGCACTTGCAATTTGTTCCTCTTCTCCCTCTGTTGTGACCTAGGCTTAATTCTGCATTGCTCTCGTATACGCAGCTTCTCTAGAAATCGTTGGATCGATGTGCACGCGGAAATGGGAGCTGAGATGAAAAATTTGGATACTGATAAGCTAATGCTGGTGTACGAAAACTACAACAAATTCATAAGTGCAACTGACACAATTCGACGGTAGGTTGATGCTTTCATGCTTTGTAGAATTTTTCTTGGCGATTAAAGTTCACCCTAACTCAAGCGTCGCTTCGTGTTCCTCTCAGCGATCTTGCTTTTGTTTAAGTTGTTAAAAAGGTGCTCGTCTGTTATTGCAGTTTCAAGGAAAATGTTTCCGGCATGGAGTCTAGTATGGATCAACTTCTTGGCATGGTAATCATAAGCAACCTCATACTTCTTGATTAGGTTGTTCGGTGCATCAAAGAACGCGAATTGTTTCTTGGTGGTGAGGGCAAGGTCGTGTGCTCTAGCCAGTTCAGAAATCCTTCAAATGCTAAAATGATCTCGATAAGCGTCATTTCTCCTCTCAGAGTCTGAAGGAGAAGTCTGGAAGAGTTAGGTTACCAGTGGTGAAGGCAAGGGGACGCGAAAACGATACATGCATTATACTCTAGAGCTTTAGTTCACTCTGATCTGGATACAAAGAATCTTGTTGTGCATTGCAAGAATGACACCTACTAACCTGTGACACGGTTGTTATGATCATGGAAGATGCATCTGTTTTTTCAGCGTTTCCGCTCTGTCTGAGCAGGTTACTGCTGTAAGGAGAAAAAGTGATCGCATCAATGCATCCTTGTGTGAACGTCGTGAACGGATTGAGGAGCTCAACGGTAGGCGAAGTCTTCTTCGGAAAGTCCAAGTGAGTGACTGTCTGTTTTCCTTTACATAGCGGCGATCGGGATAGGCTTGTTCTATTGTGTAGACATAAGAGTTCAAAACAGTGAAGAGCAACTAGATTTTGTGCAGAAATTTGAAGGAAATAGCAGTTCCTGATTAATGGTATTGTTAAGTCCTTCAGTTTGCTAGCCCAACCTGGCAATCGTATCGGATACTAACATGCAGAGACCTGATTTGTTTGAAGGGCATATCATTATATTGGACCCTTCACAGCTTGCAATCGCAAGTCCGACATATCGCGTGTATGATCGATTAGCTTTTGCCGTATTAACAATAGGTCCATGTTAAAGTGTCGCGATGTCAAAACATAGGGGGTTATTTTCTTTGGGCTGGAATGACTTCATTTTCTTTGAGAGGGACTATCAGGATCAAACCAAGACCAAGTGTTGTCGCAGAGCCTCTATGTAAGCAATTTTGTACCGATCATGTGCAGTTCATTTTCGACCTGCCACAGCGCCTTCGCAAATGCATGAGCGCTGAGGATCATGTTGGAGCTGTGAAGCATTATGGAGGCGCTCTTCCGATCCTGAAGGTGATTCTTCTCATACTCTATTAGCAAGAGCTTGTGCTGGATGCACAGTGATAACTCTCTGGTGCTGTAATTTGAACTCTGGCTCAAATTATCACACCTTTTCTCCATCTGTCTGGTAGGTTTTTCATATTGGTATAGACTTTCTTGATGTGATGCTGTAAATTGTGACAAGGGTAGGCACATGCTCAATCATCTTTTCGGAAATGCAAGGAAGAATCGGATGCTATCATGAGCAACCTTATCAAACGCCTTCAAGTACGCACAACCTGCACTCATCTATTATTCTTGTAAGTTTAATCCTCCTTCTGTTCTTTGTCTTCCAAGAATTTACAGCTGTGAAGAATCTCACCCCTTTCTTTGAACCCCTAAGCCATCAATAAGTTGCCTACGTTTCAATTGAACTTATTCTTCTCGTTTTCTCGTTTTCTCGTTTCCTGTTCTTGAGTACTGTCTGTTGCTGATGGCAAGTTGTATTGTGATGTCTCCATCGTCAGGCTCAGGTGATGGATCGTTCGGTTCTGCTTCCAGCTCGAGCTGAAGCAGTTTCACTTCTCCAGCAACTCAACCATCCGGTCTGAGCCTCGTGCTCCCTCCAAATGCATGATGGGGATCTTACTCTGTTCGGTTTTCGTGATTTGCGTTTTCTTGGTTTCACTGGTTGTCCAAAGGGATGAGATAGGGTGGCATGCTCGTTCTTGCAGAGGGTACTTTGTGTATTCAAGGCAAGGAAATTGCTCACGTCCACAAGTAGTCAATCAGGGTTTTAGGTGGACTCACACAATAATGGATACATTTCTGTCACATCATGGGGAGGCCGGAGTTGAACTGAAGCTGGGTCTAACTAAACGACTTGGTTCTTAAGGAACTGGAGACTTCAGCTTCACGAGAGGATTTGCATGCGGAGGCCGAGAAGGTACAGCGCAGTTCAATTATAGACTCGCAACCAAAAACATGTGTGTTATTTTTTGAACCAACACCTCGTTAATTTCTTGCTGCAAATTGTTAATTGATTTTTTGCTTTAACACGTACGTACGTACATATCAGGATTTCATTCAAGAGTTTTTAGACCAAGCAGTCACATTCCAGGAGCAGTTTCCGAATGGCGAAGAGCGTCTTTTAGAGGCTTCACGCAAATTCTTTGATGAGTACGACTTTGAAATCTCTGCATGTTCGTTCTTAATCCTGTAAACAAATGTCGTTGACTATCAATTAACCATCATGTCTCAATGCTATCCTATCTTCTTATAAGATCGTATTTTTATACCATTGATGCTCTTGTTACTGCGATATCCACCAAATTTGCTGATGATGTTGGTCGGTTGGTTTCTTGTAGGTATTTCGAGACTGTCCAGCGTTCACTACGACCTGAGAGTGGAAACATGTCAGCAACACAGCTGAATGCTTGTTTCCGTGAGTTTTGAATTTGACTTTAGTTTTTCCTACTTGCGTTAAACTCTTCTCACGACGCTGCATATTTCTGCAGCGAATATGCTTATATCATCCCCAAAATTGAGATTGTTTCCCGCAATGCTGCACTTACCATTTGTAATCGATAGATACTAGGTGCCTAAGCTTTCACGGTGAGCAGTATGTGTGTTAGGACATCCCACTGCCCTGACAAACTTTGATTGGTGTTGTGCACTCAGAGCAACTATCAATGGATGTAACAAGGATGAGTGTACTGGTTTCGGAGACAAATCTTCCAGCACGCGCATCTGAGGTACCTGCTTGCCTCCTGCAACTAGGAAGCTTACGCCAAATTGTCTTGTTTAAACATCACACTTCGTTCCACGCTGACGAATAGCTCAATCGACAGACTGGGTCAGTTACTGGACTCCAAGGCGATAGTTTTCTGATCTTTCTTGAAATATCGAATGCTTACTTCCGCTTGTCCAACTTTTAGGCCATGGAAAATGCCGTGCGAAATCATGTGGCCAGACAGTTTCAGAGTCTCTTCGATCGCATTAAAGGTATGGCTACCTTCTGCGTGTTGTTTTCTGATTGCGCGATGTCCAATATTGTTTACATGTTGGGGTAGGTATTACCTCGTATACGTAGCAATTCGCGCGAAGCATAAGATGATATTTGCTACTAATATTTAGTCAAAAGAATTTGTTAATTAATTATACTAATCGAGTTTTAGTTAAATCGTGGAGGATACTTTAGATACCCTATGCTAAATACTTTTTTTGATGATAGCCTAGGGTGGATGCTTGCGAAGATTAATTAGATAGGGATCGTCCTTCATGTTCGGTAGAGTGTGATTATACTCCCTGTTGACTTTTTTAATTACCCAATTGATATGAGATGTCGTTGCTCGGAAATCACGTTAGAGATGTCATTTCCGAGTCATTTCTCGAATCATTTTCACTCCTAATAATACCGGAGTTACTGATATAAATGCACTTTGTCGTTGTGATTGTAGCTTCTCTGACTGTATTGAACATCTCAAGGAAACCAGATTTTAAACAGACTCCAAAGACTCTTAAATCCTTCCTTGAGATCGCACAAAAGACAATTATAGATGGCAGCCTCGAGGTCTTACAGGTCTGGGACTCTTCACCGCTTTTGCATTTATGGAATACTTATGTCCTAGACGAAGTTATTTCTACTCATTTCAATTTCTACTTTTTTTTGCTAATGAATAGAATATCAGCTCCAAGGCAAACTAAGTGAAAATCGAGTGACCCCTTTATCTTGCTATTGAAGATTTGAGGCCTGTTCTTTCGGAAATTCGACATAGTTGTGGCATAGAATGAAGTCTTGACTAATATCAATCCAGCATTGCAATGAATCCCCTTGACCCCTAAATTTCTTTTGCGAATCTATTTTTTGCATCGTTTAATGTCTGGTTTTCTTGGACTTTTTTAATGTCTTGTTGGAATTCTATGGAGATATTCATCGATTTCTATTCTTGTGGTCGCGTATGCAGTTAGGAATTTAAGGTTTCGTCTACTCATTAGGGCACCTACAGCTTGTAGTTACTCATAATCGATTAATTTCGCAGTTCTTACTTAAATGAACTGATTAACTGTGGTCATTGCAGTCGACTGTGTCCATGATGGCCAACTATCATTGTCGGGAGAGTTCTAATTGTTATTTCATAATTGTTTTTCCAATCTTGAAATGTACACATTTTTCAGGATCTGAAGGAAATTCGCAAATCGTATTTATTTCGTTGGGCAGATGAACACACTGACTTAGTCCAAGGAGGTTTCCAGGAGCTTTTCACCAACCTTGTTGATCATTTTCTTTTTCTCTGCGTCCGATCTGCTGAAACTCCGTTACCATCAGCGAAGTCAAAATCTGCAGAGACAGTGACTCCAAGCTTGGTTCTTTTGGTGTCTCTTCTGTCCGTGTACTTATATCAAACTGCTGTTCCACAAATCACTGAGGTAAGCACCAGGGCATTTGGAGGGGGGGGGGGGGGGCATTATAGTGCCAGATTGCACCAGAAAAAATAATTTGGCTAAAAAATGGCAACAAATCATGAAGTTTTTCGCCAGAAAAACTTCAAATTAAGAAAAATCTTGAATGAAAACGCCAGATTGTGATGAAAACAGAATCATGCACATGTGATATGTGTAATGTGATATTTTCTATTCTATATGTGGATGAATGTTGAAATTTGAAGCACCAATATAACATTGTATATCGCCACTTTGGCACTTCATAAAAAATGAGAAAAAAAACCCTGGTAAGCACAGGCTTCTGCACTATCACTTTTTTGTGGCTTTAATTTTCAGCATACTCGTACCTCAGAAGGTTAAGCGTCAGTAATATATCATGTCATAAGGACCACGTTTTTGCTGTGGATGGACTAGTAATGAAAAGCATTATAATTGGGTGCCTTTCGCAGTTGGTGGGGACTTGGTTTCCTGGTGGAGGTGCGATGGGATCTGAGGGACGTCCAGCTTTCGTTCCTTCTGAGATTTGCCGATTTTTAAATTCCACAGGAGAGAGGCTTCTTCAACAGGTCTTTCTTCTTTTTCTATGTGAAAATCGTTTGTGGGAATGCAGACCTCTCAAGTTGCATAAGGATAAATTTCGATTGATTGATTTTTCGTATTTTTTGGAAGGTGTTCGCCCGCTCAGTTGGGTTTGCTTTGGTGACAGTATGTTGACATTCGAGCTCGTGCGTTGTCTGTTATAGTGCGAAAGGCTGTAGATTCACCCAACTGGTTGAAGGTACCCAACCATCTCATTACATGGATCCCTCCTTACAGCTTAGTTCTCGGTACTTCATTTGTTGACTTTTATTCGGCCTTTATTATGATTATCGATGCAACTACCAGAACCCTAGTGCCTCTTCATATACCTTTTGGTTGTAGATTGTTTAAGTGGGTAATGCATTGTGTTGTGAAGCTGGCAGTTCAAGGAGCCAGAAGATGTCAGGATGTTCACGGACCTATTCTTGCAAGAGGTACCATTATTTCCCTGTTCCAATACCAACAGTTGGCTTCCAGATACCCTTTTGCATAATGGCTCTAGACAGTGAAGATAATTTGGGGGCAGATTGTGAGAGAAACTCCTGAAAAGGAGGTTTCTAGGAGCTTGCATCAAATACTGTACCTGGAAACCATGTATGAGTTGTCGGTTTTCTTTGAGTTTGGAAAGACATTATGAACATGTGTATCACAGATTGTAGGTTCCATAAGAGAAACTAAGCAGGACCAATCTGACTTCAAATTCGTGATCCAGTTTGGAGAGGGATGGTTGATACTAGCAAGTGGGCCCTCACACGAATGAGATAGTGAATAAAACAATCGATCTTTCACTGGAGTTCATACACTGGAATTTTTTTGTTCAAAGCTTATCATGATCAGCATCGTAATAATATTTGAGATAATCTACAGCTGATTATTCAGTTCCTTCAGGAACAACCCGGTAATGAATAATGTGTGCTTGTGATATTATGATGGAACCACTAACTTTGCACTTGGATGACACTGAGGATCTGCAATATAATATTATCAGTTGGTTTGTAGATACTAAGACTTCGCGCAGATGTACAACGACTACTCACTCCAGGGCCTGTCCGCACTCACCTAAACTCAGATAGGTCTGGCAGCATTGGATCGTCTCGAAGTGCCTCTACAAGAGAAGAGGGTCTCCGCATGGTCTCCTATCATTCTCATGCTCGGAGTCAATTACTGGAGAGGGATGTGGCAAGGTTATTTACAAAAAAAGTTGAGATCTTCACCAAACTTGAATATAACCAGGTTAGTGTTCCAGGATCGAGGCTTTTCCTCCTCTTTGGTGACTTCAAAAAAATCACTTCCAGAATTCCATTCCATGAATTAGACTCGCTAGACTCGTTCATTCCATGAATTGTAACAATGACCAGAACCGCAACTGGCTGAGACCCTCCCACCCAAGTAGAATGTACTTACACTTATTATTATTCTGTTATTGCGATGCTATCTTTACTTATTACTTTATAATTATGGTGATCTTCGTTGATGTATTCGTGGTTAGATAACCTCAGAAGTGAGCCTGCCGTGAATGTTCCAAATATAATCTTCTGCTGTTACGTGCAGCCCTGGGTGATATCAACAGTGGTAAAAATGTCGCTGAAGACCTTTCAAGAGTGTGTACGACTTCAGACATTCAGTCGGGGCGGTCACCAACAGATACAACTAGATTGTCATTATCTAAGAGAACCACTACAGAATCTGGTCGACAAGGGAGTGGTGGAATTTATGTTGGATGAAGTAAGTGGCCTGACCAATATTGGGCCAGCATATGGGTACTCGTCACCACCTGTAGAGGAAATCGCTAGTTTTTGTCACTGATGGGTGCAGTCAAGGCAATCTAGACTGTGGTTTCTTAGGGACAAACGTGAAGTCTAGTCAGCTCGAGAATCAAAACTCACTCAAACCAGCTCAACGGTTCTGACTTGACTTACAGACTTATGACTCCTGACTTGACGTTGTGAGTATTGCAGGTTTGCTCAGCAGCAGAGGAGCGATGCCAGGACCCAGTGCCCCTCGAGACCGTAACTTTGGATAGACTTGTGCAGTCGAAGAAAGCCAAAATGGAGTCTGCTAAAGAGGAGTCACCTTCATAAATTGGTCAGTGGAATTTCAGTAGCAAATCGGTTGTCGCTTATTTTTTGTTTCCACCTCTGGCCTTTGTTATTATCTGCTGCAGACTAGGAGGCTGATTGCGGCTTAGTTTCACAATAATAGTACATGGAAGATCATAATCATGAAACGTTATGGATTAAATATATATGGTACGGTTGGAATCAGGTCAAAGATCCTGGTGGGCACCTTCCTCGGAAGTCATCTCCAGTGGCAGCCGCCAGTTGGAGGCCATGTTCCTGATCGCTGTTGAAGCTAGGCTACTCCGAGATTGCTGAGTAGAGTCAAGAGAGGACAGCACAATTGTCTACTTTTTTAAGTTTTTGGTATCTTCTCATGCTGGCGGCGGATACAACGCGTGCTGAGGCGTTCAAGACTTCACTTGCTGATTAGTGTCAGCTTCCACACTCAGATAAGCCTCCAACTTCAAATTCGTTCTTATTCCCCTTTCTATTGATCTCCACGTGTCACGCAACTCACCCCCTCAGTCCACAGCCTGAGCGTCGTTTTTTTGTAAAAAGAAAGAAAATTCGTTAAATATTTGTATACGGAAAACAAACCTTTTAGGAACCGACAATCTAACCAAAAGAAATTAGCTCTTAGAGCAAATCCAGAGAAGTTAAGAGAATTAAGCGGACTTGGTGACAGATGGATTGCAGAAAGCTTGCCACCGAAGCATGCAAAATCCTTGCTTAACTTCAGACCAGCTGGTCTGATGAGTTGCCATTTCAATCTCCTGCGTCATCTTTTTATTTCGAAGTTACATGCAACCACGATGCTATAACACAAGTGCTTTTATTACAGACTATTTTAGTTCCTTCAAACGGCAGGTCCCGAAAATTCATGGAATTTTCTACGGAGAAACTTCGACGGTGAAACCCTATGGATGGGGAGAGAGCACGTGGCGCAGCCTGAAAGTGGTAAGACTATCACTGAATGCTTCTCCGGAAGAATATACTCCCAAGTGCGCTTCTTGGAACTGGGCCAGGTCAGACACTGTTTTCCCACTCAGCTCAATTCTCCGACACAAATATGATGTGGAGGGGGCAAAGGTGAACGGAACAAAGTCGACAGCCAGAACAAAGTCGAGGGAATGTAAATGACAACTCCTGCAGGACTTGTCTGTCATTTAGGAAACCTCCCCTGACCACTTCAGTCCTTCGGCTTTATATTCTATCTTTAAGATATTCCTTTCGGATTCCTTATCCTGGTCGTGGCCGCATCCTGCATTCCTGCCCCTCCGATGCCTCTTAAATACCTTCAATAGGTGGATAGACGGATTGAGGGCGTTCGGCGGCGCTGGCTACTTTCCTTTATTGACGACCCCCCTTAACCTTTTTCTTTATTGCGTTAAATAGATATTTCTTTCACCATTTCGAACCACTTGGAGGTACGACAGGCCATGTGGCCTCTCCTTTCGCTCCCTGGAATCCCGGCGACATTCACTGACTCGTCCTGATTCTTATTGCAAAGTTCCAATTGGTTCGTGATGGAACGTCGAAGAAGAAACAACTTATCAGTCCCAAAGAAACGAACATCATTACGGCCAGTTAGTAACCAAATACGAAGAAGACGGTAAACTCTCTTAAGGCGCGCATTGAAGCTTTTAAGCTTAACTCCGAGGGTAATACCTTCTCCACGTAGAAGCCTCATTGGACGATACGGTACTCTGCTGTACCTGACAGATGGACGTTTTAGGGCATGATCCTGGTTCCGAGGGGGCAATGCTCCTGATGGATAAGCCGCCAAGCCACGTCATCTGTCTGAGTCAGCGCACACTTCGTCCACCTATTACCAACGAACTGATACACGCTGCAACACTTTCGTTTTGCTGCTGATTTCTCACAACATGACCTCTCGCAGCTCCAAATGCCAACCTGGGCCAGGGCTAATAAGGCTCGGCTAGAGCGGTCTTGCTGTCTTTTTCACGGCATGGGGAGGAAAGAGGGTAAATTAAAAAAATTTGCCCCTGTTTTGGACCATTAATTTTGTAAATCATGACCTCACACAAGATATTTGGGATCTTTTAGATTACCGTTATGAATTCAAATATTCCAAATTTGGTTATTCAATTATTAGTAAGAAGGTGTTTTGGGGTCACCAAGGAATAGTATCATAGAGTGGTGCTATAGGTCCACATTGGCACCAAGCTAGTGTTCTTAGGGCACCATGTTCTTGCACTAATCTTTTCTACTACCCTTTTTTATTAATGAGTGAACTTACTATCCCCTCAACTATCCTCAAGCATTTTTTTCCATCAAAAGCCATGCAGAACTTGCACTAATCTTTTCTACTACCTTTTTTATTATTAATGAGTGAACTTACTATCCCCTCAACTACCCTCAAGCATTTCTTTCCATCAAAAGCCATGTAGAACTGCCATTTTTATTGCAAAGTGCAAAAAAAATGTATAAATTATTTTTTCACACATCTAGCCATGGGATCTAGTCAAAATTTATTTTTTCACACATTTAACTATAGGATCTTGCACTAACTTGTCTATCAATATTAAGAATGTGTGAAAGAAATTTCAAAAACTTTGACTACATGGATTGCAAGATATTTGTGTTTGAAGTGAAGAAATCTAGATTTTTTGCACCTTACTTGATTAGGTTTTAAGGCTTTAAATCTTCTTAGCTTAGAATTTTTGCACTACTAATATTGAATTTAAAACTTTTTATATTGATTGCAAGATATTTGTGTTTGAAGTGAAGAAATATAGATTTTTTGCACCTTACTTGATTAGGTTTTAAGGCTTTAAATCTTCTCAGCTTAAAATTTTTGCACTACCAATATTGAATTTAAAACTTTTTATATTGAAGAATTGAGTTGAAAGTCTAGGAATTGTTAAGTAAAAGTAGATAGGAGATTGAAGGAAAAACAAAATTCTTAATAGTTCAATGAAAATCACTAATTCCAACAATAAGATAATCACTAATCCCAACAATAAGATTGTTATAGCAAGCTATCTAAATTAGGTTGAACTTCATTTTCTAATTATGAAAAATTTGTTCAAAAATGAATCCTAGAAGTATTTTTTCAAGAAGATGCTTAAATGGCCTCCAAAACAAGATTGTCCATAACTTTCTTATCACTAAACCAAATAGAATGAATCAAATATATCCATGTAGACAAAAATACTTTCTATGAGAAACAAAATTTTAAAATATTTTATTTTGACATTTTGTGATTTTTTTTTGTATTGTTACATAAACTCTGTTAAAGGCTTTAGGTGGCATAATTTTGATTGTGGGCACGAATTGAAATAAAAACTTATATCCCGAGGAAGCTATAGTATTTTCCTATCTTCCAAAAAAGTTTCAAAAAATCACAAAAAAAATTGAGACTACAGGAATCTATCAAAATTCATTTTGTTTTGTCTCCCAATAGAACAATAGAAGCTTAAGGATTAACTTCATCTTTTCCCATGGGCAAAAGACTACCAGACCATATGAGATCTAATCCTAACATTTCCACCCTCACCATTCTATGTTCAAAAACTAAATAGATGATGGAAGAGAGCAATAGAGTCCTAATTTATTTATTTTGTGCCAAACTTTTAATGAATATACAAATATATACAAGTAAATCTAATTTTTTAATAAATTTAATATAAAATTTAATTACGTCAATTTCATTGGTGAAAATGATTAAGGGAACTAGTGATTTATTTATTTATTTTGAAAATTGAATTCAAAATATACCTTTGATGTTTTTTCTTACAAGATTAAGTGATTGTTTGCAAAGTAAAATATTTTACATGTTTTAACTCATTACTAAAAACAAAATAAATAATAGAATCTTATATATCTATAGACCTGTCCAATTAATTTAAAAAAATGTTAGGTTGAAAATCACAAAAAAAATGTTCCACCTTCTATAATTTATCTAATACTTTGTGAAATATCATCAAACAAAGTTTCCTATATAGATCATGTCCTACAAAATCCATATCATGAAAAAGTTATGGAGATTCTTATTTTTTAATTTTTTTTTAAAATTATTATTATTATTTTAAATTATTAAATAATCAGATTGTCCGGACATGGTTCATAGTATAGGAAACCATGGCCACATAGTGTCTCGGAGGCCCCATATCAAGGTTTTTTTTAGGCAACATTAGAAGAGATTCCAGGGCAAGGGAAGGCCGTTTTGGGCCTGTTCCTTGCCTTGGGAACAGTCAGAATTTTTAAATATTAAAATATTAAAAAAATTAATTAAAATTTTCATATATTTTTATTTAAAAAATATTTTTTAATTTTTTAATAATTAATAGCAGCTAACCTGGCACAGTCGTGGCCACATCAAATCGTTGTTGTGGCACAATTCCTAGCGTTCCCCGCTATTCGGGAACGCTTGGGAATTCATAGTCTTGTTTTGGCTTGAAAAATCTTCTAATGATTTAATGCCCAATTTCCTCAAAAAAAAAAGGTTAGCTTCAAGCCTTTGTAAAAAAACCCGGGGTAAATGACCCCAAAAATGCCAAAGCGGAATTATCTTGCCAAGTTGATAGCTAGAGGGATTCACAAAACCTACTTCAATGAAAAAAACAATGCCAACATCCAAACGTGAAAGCATCACTAAAAATGAAGATTATGCAAGTCTAATGAAGATTCTAAAATTTAATGCACATTTGAAGCCTAATTATGAATAATTTTTATTATTGTCTAGTCACTCTTATCCACACATCTTCATGAAGCCTTGTCCATCTCCATTTATTAGTAGATGATGCTAGGATTCCTTTAATTGGAGTAGGTGAGCTACCATGTTGCCAACATTGTTGTTTTTCTTTGTTGAATGTTGTTTTTCTTCCTTGTCATTCTTGAAGGACCAACTTTGGAATAGGTTGGATGCCAATTTGAGAGTGGTGGTTGGCATGAAGGCACAACAAGTGTACACAATCAAGAATTTCCCATATGAAGAATGTTTTCGATAGTGTTACTCAGCTGAGCGGTACCGTTATGGTGTTACAAAGTAGTAAGTTTTTCTAGCTAGCATTGTTTGGATGTAGTTCCCCTTACTCATGCAATGATCATCCTTGCATGGTGATTGAATTACTATTCACTTGTTTAGTTTCAAAATTGGCCCTTTTGTTTCCATCATCTATGCATGGTTTTGGAATTTGCATTAGACAACATTTTTTGTCAATGAAGACTGTCAATGAAGTCCAATTGCACATTTTTCTCTTATTGTAGTAGCCTCCTAACTACTTTGAAAAATATTATCATTGCTGATGTTACAACAAAATTTTGGAAATTATTCCCTATTTTCATTCCCTACAGTAACATGTTAATGCCAATTGTTTCTTCATAATTAGGAAAAATATAGCCCTCAGGCCTCAAAATTGCTTACAAAAAAGCCACCTTCAGTTCTTGTCGAAAGTAACGAAGCAACCAGAGAACTCAAAACCTTATTTGCAAAAAGGCCACATAGCCATTTGTCCCAAAACCAAAAAAAAATCCCTAACCCATGTAACATCTAATGTCATCCTCCTCACTTTAAGCACAAATATCTTGCAATCTACCTTGTCAAAGTTTTTGAAATTTTTGTACTTACTCTTATACTAATATTGTGTAAGATCCTATGGTTAGATGTACAAAAAATAAAAAAACAAAGAAATAGAAAATCTTTTTTCCTCTTTATAATAAAAATGGGAATTTTAAGTGTTCTTTTCATGAAAAAAAGCCTTGGAACATTTGGGAAAAAATCATAGAAAACTTTCTAAAATATTGACTATCGATTTGGAAAAATGAATTAGTTCATCTTATACTATTTGCCAATTCTCCCTATACATTGCTCCAACCCATGCCTCATTTTTGTAAATCCTGTTGGATGTAATCACTAGATGCAATCAAGTTTTATAGGTTTAAGGAAAAAATTTTGGTATTTGTATGACTAGTAGACAATATTGGACCCTACATAAAAAAATGGCAAATCCGTGTAGACAATGTATTTTGGCAACTTATATTTATTTATCTTGATCTAAATTTTAGCCATCCCATGGAAACTCTTTGTTCATCATATAGATTTTTGATGTTGGAGTGCCAAGGGGTTAATTGTGCACTTTTCATTATATAATTTGCCATTCTTTTATGTTTTGACATATGGATGCTAATGCTTTCATGTTGGGACAATAAATGGATTGGTAAAGAATGTTTGAATAGTCTTTATTTAAACTAGTCCATTCAAATAGATAATTTTGGAAAACAAAGCTTTATAGAATATGTGCCAAAAGGAAGACATAGTAAAAAACGACCTCCAATGCCATAACTATTATATGTAGAAAGTTGCAATATACTATAACAAAACTATTATAGTTTCAAAAGTGTACCAACTAGTGGGGTTTGGGTAGAGTTGTACGACAAGAAAAAATATGTTTTGGCTAAAGTAAAGAGTCTTTTGGAACATGCCAAGTTGCCTTCTAAGAGCATTCTCAGTGTCACACATAGGAGTTGACCTTGACGGCTCTTAGCAAGCACTTGTTCATTTTTGCCCCCCACTATGACTCTTACAAAGCCCAATTTCTAAGTACCCACGCAAGAAATGAAAGTTTACACTCAAGAGTAGTGACTCCTTGCAGTGATGCATGACCACGAATTTTGGAGAATCTCGTTGTCAGATTTTGTCGTAGCATGGTGGTGAAGAGGGACAAACAACAATATAGGCTAATGCAAAAGAACAAGAAGAGGACACATGGCCCACTGAAAAAGCATGGAGGTGGAGTCATTGTATTGCAAGTGGGAGTTGAGTGACTGACGGTGAGGGTCTCCAACCAACCCTGCAACCTTAAACACGCAAGGGCTTACTCAATCTGATCTAACGTGTCAAATTGAGTGGATGATGGTGGAAATACTCTAAACAATTAGTCCAAATCCTTATGTGACCCAACCTGTTTAGTGCATTCAAGTCTTCAACTCATATACATTGGTCACCGGCCATTTGGGTCCACTTTGAAGAAACAATCTCCAATTGAAAACCAAAAATAGAATACACCACCAACAAAACTATCAGTCAATCATCATAGTCTTTGGACGAATCTTATTTTTTTACCACTTTTCACTAAAGATTCCATGTAAATAATAATATGTTTTAATGAGAAATAAACCAATGAAAATACCAAACACCTCATTGGCTTCAAAACAGTCTAAGGAAAAAGAAATAAAAAATATTTTTTTTGACAAAAATGAAAAACTTTATGATTAGGTACCAAATAGAGTAACATTAGATGCTAAATGCTACTAGTTATAAAGCATTCAACAAGTAGCATCTAATGCTACTTTATTTGGTACTAATCTATGTTTGTACCTTGAAGAGAGTGCAATAATTGTAGCCTATGTTTTTTTTCCAGTTTTCTTGACAAAAATTCCTAGAAGATGGGAAGATGACAAGATTTTGGGAACATGCTCTAATTTGGATTATCCTATTCAAATTTTTTTCTTTTGGTGAAAAATTTTTAGGTCTCTCAAAAAATGATTTCTACTATGATGTACCTCTAAATATTCTTGAATGTATTGAAGACAACAATGGGATTATTGTTTTTTAGAAAAAATATTGATCCTATTGTAGTTTCAAATTACCTTCCCATCTTCTAGGAATTTTGAGAGCATTCTCAATCCAAATTGGAAAAAAGAGACACTATTGGAATTTTCAAGTGGAGTATTTGGAAGCTTGATCCCATCTCAATGAGTTTACGATAGGTGTGCTTTAATTTTGTACTGGTACTAGAAACCCTATTTTATGTAGGGATTGCCTTCATGCCAAATTTCTACAAAATCTTTGGCATTTTTTGTTGAATTTCTTGCATCGTTCTCCTTTCTTGTGCAGGAACCATTGACAACTAGAGATTGTCAAATAATCAACATTTCTTGACCTATTTTGTTACAACCTTGTCAAGTGTCACTAAAGTGTTGGGCCAAGGAACCCATATGTGGAGGCCATCATGATCCAATGAGCAATTACAATTGCATCGCGCTAGTTTTTTTTAATAGGGAGTTCGGGACTTGCTCCTTTCAGACTATTGTTAAGGTTGGATAATGTTTTGGTTGAAGTTGCTCTAAGTGAGGAAAAACATTTTTTCGAAGGCAAGGATGGGCCGAGCAATTGGAGTAAGCTACAAGACAATTACTTCTTGCCATCTCCCAAAAGGAAGAGGCCACTAGACTTTATTACTATTTTTGGTCATCACGAGCTCTTTTGAGGGCACCATAGGATTAGATTCGACCATTTCCAAATAAATTTTTACTTTTTGCCAAGTAAAAGTAGTCATTTCTATTTAAAATGTAGATGAAGTTGCCACATTGGGATGAAAAAGTGCATGAATATAATTGAAAAGTGTTTTTTCCACCAAAGATGGATGTAAAAATACAATGCTTCCCCAAATATTCAGTGATCGTCATCCCAGTACTTTCTCAAAAAGTAAAATAAAAAAAGCCCTGGTCGTCACGTGGGTTGTCGAGCCCTCCGTCCCCATCCCTGTTCCCACTGTTCGCAATGTTCGCAATGTCCGCACTGTTCTCAGGCTCAAGCTTCCCCTTTCCTCCGCTCCTCCCCCTCCATCGCCACCATCGCTGCCGGCCGCCTTGCCATCCCTCCCCCACTCCGCCACTTCGCCGCTGCTCCACTCCTCCATTCCTGACCGCCGTCACACCAACCATTCTTCTCTTCGCAACACCCACACCTCCACTTTCAACTTTTCTGCTCACCAGAAACCACATGATCTCTCCACTTCCTCTTCTCCATCACTCCATCACTTCCTCCACCCCACAAAATAAAATTCCCTCACACTCGCAGTGCAACTGTCTTCTCCATCGAGATTGAGTTCTGCACAGAGCCATCAGTTCGACACGAGGTGATTCGAGCTTGGGCACGGGCTCTGGCACGCAGACTTTCCTCTTGGGCTGCTCACCTTACTTTCGGATTCGTTTTCGTTCCTCCTCCCCCTCTCCACTTCCTGTTCTCCATCACTCACTCCGTGCACTCCTCAACAGAAAAATTCCCTCACACCCGAACTCACTCTCTCACTCCGCACTTCAATCCCGCCGTGGAACTGTCTTTTCCATTGAGCTGCTTGGGGATTCGACTTTCCGGGGCTTGTGCAGTGGCGGGCTTTCATCTTGGGCTGCTCACTCGCACTGTCTCTCTCTTCTCAGTTTTGGGGCGATTAGGAGCTGCCGGCCCTTTGTTGGGCTATCTTGGTTAGCCGTTTTTTGATCGGGAGTTCCGGGATGTTCTCTAGTGTTTTGGGGTCGCGCTGCTGTGCGGTTCGTTGGTTGTGGGATGTGGTATGTTTCGCAGTTTAATTTGTTTACGCAGGCCAATCACCCCCCCGGCACGCGGGGAGGGTCGTTTTTGATTTGGTCTTAAGTGTTTCGGTTGTGCGTAGGGTTGTTTGAAAGGGTTGGATCACCATTGGGAGTCGTTATCTTGTTGTGGCGACGGGGAGAGGGTGAGCTGTCTTTGGTGAGTTGGCAGTTTGTCTCCGCTGAGGACTGCACGGGGTATATTCGAAAAGGGATTTCGGACATAACTTGTGAGGGCTGTGGTTTTCCATTTGTAGCGTTTTTCAAGTCAAAGTTCGGACAGAAGGTTTGTAGCGGAAGATAAGGATAGCGCGCGCCCTTATTGCTGTTGTCGCTCATCATAGCCTCGTTGGATTATTACAAGCCATCAGCCATAGGTACCCTGGTGTTGCCCGGGGTCACTTTAGGAAATGGTAGGATGCACTTCAACGAGACTGGGGTTGGATCGCTCGAATACATCGATTCTACCAGGAACGGATCATTGAGTTGCAATGGTGTTGCAACGATGTATGGCGAGGCCGCTGTTAGTAGTCATCAGGGGAGTGAGTTCCCCGACGCAGCAAGTTCAGACGTCGGCCATACCTCCAGCAGCAGCACCTCCTCGCGAGGCTCTTCGACAGCTCGAATGGAAGACAACCACGAGTGGGGCAGCGATTCGGGATGGAAGAATCGCGGCTTGTCGACCTCGTCTTTGAAGGCCTTGGAGAACGTGGTCATGCAAGTTTTAGAGAACGTGCGGGCTTCGGGATATGGCGAGGAGGTGTGCAGAGAGTTTCGGGAGCACTTCGCCCGTTTGCCAGCTCGGTAAGGAGACCACTCTTGCTTATCTATTTGATGTTTGTCACAGTGCATAACATTCTTGAAGGGGACTCTTTGCTTTCCATGTATCAAGGTTCCTTTCATTGTAGAACATCGTGAATGCAAGTTTGCCCATGTATTGTGGGCCACTGTGATGACACGGATATATTCTTATTACCGTGCCACTGTAGAAGAATCCCCTGCTTTCCCATTCAAGAATATTATGTGAAATCTCAACACTGGATTCCTTCATCACGTCCTAGACCTGCCGTTTTGAGGCCTTCTACGTTTAGACACGCCTAGTTCCTTTTCTCTGGAAGCCATGGATATCTCAACCTGACCCATTGTGCGTGGTCCATGATCCAGTTCACAACTACTCTGGCATGTCTGTTACTCGAATTTTACACTCTTCTCCGCCGTTAATTACATTGACAATGTCAGCAATTAGCTCGATAGAAACGACAGAAAACCTGAGAGCTTTAGACCTCCGGTTTCTGTTGCGCAGTGAGTCTTGTTGGCAGGTTTATTGTTTTCACTGCCAAACCCTCACTTTGTACCACTAAATGTGCGACTTTGATGTGCCTAGCAGTTGTAATTAGAAAAGTGACTGGTGAGAGTTTTCGAATTTGGATTGATGCAACTGTCTCTTGGGCTTCTCTGCTGGAGCTACAGAGATTCAGTAAGTGTTTGGTTTTAGTGAGCTATGGATTAAATTCCTTTTAGTTTAGACAGGAAGGAGACTGCATCGATCTCACTTATCTCAGAGCCCTTAAAGTTTTTTGTAGGAAGGCAATCTGGCAGATAGCGTGGACTCGTGGTTCCCATTCGGCGGTTTTCCATATCATGGATCCGTGGAAGTATATTACAATGAACCAAGTGTGGAATTGTCGTGAATTGTGGCATCTAGTTATGCCGTATCTGGTTGTATTGATGAGTAGCGAGATTGAGTACATTGAGCCACAATTAAACGTTATTTGCAGAAGGTGAAGATTGCTGTATAGTTCTACAATTGGTACGCTTCTGTGGCTAACAAATATAACCTCGATTATTTTTAGGTTTAAGATTTTTAGCTGCGGGGAAAAGGGCAGGGCACAGCATTTTTGACCACAGTAATGTTATTTGCTTTGAACCTAGTGTGATTGGGTGACTGAGAGATTACATTTAAGGGTTATCGAGTGATCTTCGGTTGGAGTGAAAGTGGTTGTGAGACTAAGAAGATCTCGTATTTGAGTGAGTACTTGGATCTCTGCCAATTCTAGGAAATATTGATGAGAAGGCCTCACGTTCCGAAGAAATCTCTCATTTGCTGATTTCACTGTCAAATTTATGCAGGTACACTTTGAACATAGATCCTCATAGCCATGAGGACGTGCTGCTTCACATGGAGTTGCTCCAGGAGGCTCGAGAGGCAGAATATGTCAATAGTTGTAGTAGTTATGGTGATTCTGCCGCCCCAACTCCGTTAGTTCATGTACGGAAAGTGCTGCTGCCGGGGTTCGGGTCACATCCTGGCGATGCGTTAGATGGCCCTGGTCATTCGCCCGCATCTTCACCTAGAGAAGGGGCAAGTCGGAGGAAAGAACGACAGGTCCCAAGGCCTGCCTTCGGGTCTGGTTCAAATTTGGTAGGGTTGGGACTTTGTGGTAGGTCGGAGACGGTATTATGCAGGTCCTATACAATCCCAATTCGAGGAATCGCTTCCCGACACTTTCCTTCTGGAGAAACATCACTGAACTACACTGGCTCGCATCACACTATTCCCCGTCCTGCATTTGGAAACTTTTCTAACGCCTTGCATAATGACGACGAAGGCATTGGGAATATCAGCGAACATGACAGGGCTTCGCCACCCTTTGGCTACGAAGTAACTTTTGCTACCACCGATAGACAAGGTCTTCTGAAATACTTCACAGCAGCTCTCAGCGATTCGCATCTGCAATTGAATATCAAGGTATGTCAGAGTCGCTTTCCTGCTCAGTATTAGATACTGTGTGCGAGGTCTTTTTCCCCTTGTCATCCCTGCCCGCCCATTGTTTAAAGTGAGGGTTCTGACGCCTTGACTGCTATCTTACAGAGCTTTGTGCTTGTTCACAGGAAGCTCACGTGTTCAGCCTAACGGATGGAATGGCATTGGAGGTTTTTGTGGTTGAAGGCTGGCCTGGAGATGAGGTGAGTTTCTCGTATTCTTTTCTTTGCCCATGGGTTGTGAAGTATTATTCGTGCCCCAAACTAGTTGATGTACGTTGTGGAACTCCATATGGTAATTAATCTTTCGAATCTGTCTGGTTTGTAGGCCGAAGAACTTAGGCTTGCAGTTTTAGACGCTTTAGAGGAAAAGTCGGATGTAAGAGGAAACCGTTTTAGAGATCCTACGTTGCGAGCTGCTGCTGAAGCCATTCAATACGAAGACTGGGCTGTGGACTACAATCTGGTACGTTCGTGGTTCTATGCAGACTATACAGATTTGTGCTCGGGAACTGAACTATAAGTAGCCTTCTTAGCGTACTAATGGAGGAATTGAGTTCTTTGAATTAATTCTTATATGACAGGTCGGTTTGATGATTTCATAATTTTCTACTGTGCAGCTCGAGATTGGCGAGAAACTCGGAAGCGGTTCTTCCGGCGGGTTATATAAGGGAAAATATTTATCTCAAGATGTCGCAATCAAAATAATTGAGATAGCTGAATACAGTACTATTGGTATAGATTCAGATACTCATCGATCTGCTCCCGCGGCTGAGCGACTGCAGATTTTCAAGCAAGAGGTTTCCATTATGAGGTATCGGTGTGGGCAATTGGTTTATGTAGTGATCTAGTTGGGATAGACTTCGTGATCTATTAATGAGCAAATAGGTTCAGATTCTGATCTCGTATGTGTGTTATATCTGGCACCTGGATAACAGTTCTGTTAATCTGCGTTGGCACTTAGAGTTTGTAAATATCTCTTTCTTAAGTGTATTGAACAGTCTGGATCCCGTACCACTTTCTCACTTAATGGGAAATATTTGGATGCAGATTAGTGAGACATAAGAACGTAGTGCAGTTCATTGGCGCTTGTTCAAATTGGCCGAAGCTCTGCATCGTTACTGAACTAATGGCTGGTGGCAGGTGAGCAATTTTCAATCCCTACCAGATTTGCATCAGAGTGTGCTTGAGACACTAAGACTGTAGTTCCATGAGTTCTAATGACTAGGGATATCTACTGCTATGTTTAAGTGTAATTCAATGATAGATTTTACTGTGGTATAGTATATGATGGTCCTCATGATAGTAAAATGTGATTCAGAGTGACACCCTGTAGCCTTCGGCAACTCATTGTATTCTATGTCTGGGTGCAGTGTCCGAGACTTTCTTGATCGTCGAATGGGGGGCCTAGACATTGCGTCAGCAATAAAAGTCTTTCGCGATTCAGCGAGAGGGATGGATTTTTTACACAAGTGAGGGTCTATACCTTCGTAAAGCAGATCTGTGGTACTTCTTTAGTGAGAGGAAATTGCCCTTGAAATCGAGTATCTTCTGTCGCTAATAAGACAGAAAGTGAAAATTCTAGGTGGCCTAATAGATCTGCATGTTTCTACTATCACTAGAATGTCAATCTACTTCGTTGTGTTAGTTTATTCCTACGAAGAGGCATCTCCCTAACAGTCCTCAGGTGTTATTTGGTAAGAGAATATCAGTTGTTTTCATCTATCTCCTTCTAACGTAACTATTCATTGGAACAGGAGGGGGATCGTACATAGAGACATGAAAGCTGCAAACTTACTGATTGATGAGCATAATGTAAGTTACTCTCCCTATGCTCTTCTTATTCACACTTTGCTTCTCTGCACGTGGAGTGATGATGGATTTCTGATTTCTGATACAATTGTCGCTCTTACAGGTCGTCAAAGTTTGTGATTTTGGTGTTGCTCGCCTCAAGCCCGCCCCAGGCAATGCGGCTGAAAAATGCCGTTATGCCGCTGAGATGACAGCCGAGACCGGAACCTATCGGTGGATGTCCCCTGAGGTATATTGAATACAAATCGTATGAGCTGCATTCCTGGCATGAATTTCCAGAGCCTTCAAAATCGAATAGCATCAGAACCTTGAGATTTTGTAGTTGTTTAAGATACCTGAACCATAATCGGGGATTTTAATGCTCTGTTGCTATTATTGTAATACAGATGTTGGAGCATAAACCTTATGATCATAAAGCAGACGTCTACTCTTTTGGGATCACAATGTGGTACGTGCTGTCCCTGAATCTGAGATCAAAGCAGTTATGTCTCTCTGTACTTGGATTATGTTGTGATATTCTATCCTATGTGTTCAATTGCCAAACATGTCTGGCATCTGTCGCTAATTGGACATGCTTGTGTGACGGGTTACAGGGAAGTGCTGACCGGTGACATACCTTACTCTGGCCTAAGCCCTTTGCAAGCAGCAATTGCTGTTGTTCAACGGTGCGCATCAATATCCTGCACTCAATGCTATGAAAGACGTTTCCCAAATTTATGAAATTTTATCAGCGTCATAGTTTCAGATCTTGTTGACGATACCTTTTTATGTCTCGAGAGTACTTATATGGTAGTCTAACAGCATTGATAAACCTTGTACGTGTCTGGTTTCAGGGGCATACGTCCAGAAACTCCACCTTATGTACCTGATGTCCTTGTAACCCTAATGCAAAGATGCTGGCACAACGACCCTAGGGAAAGACCAGAATTCAGCGAGGTAAAGAGTTCTCTTGTATTACCTTACAATTTGCAAGTTATACTTCTCTGAAAGAAATTTCGGGTCAGTTGCTCATGACATTGTTAAAAAACTTGTGGAACCAGTTTATGTCATAAATCTTCTGTGGCTCACTCATGCTGACAAATCTTCTTTCGAATTGGAGCAGGTGCTACGCACACTGGAGAATATGGTTATCCCAATGCCTTTGAGGAGAGTAGCGTCTCGGAGGAGGGCAACGAACGCATCCTTTCGGCCGTGATCTCACCAGCATATCCTTGAAAACATTCAACTTTCCTGACCCTGAAAAACATATGGAGTCATCCAATTTTGTAACTGTATATACCTTTGACTTCATTTCTGGTATTTATATTGGAGGTAGTGCGCGGTATTTTGGCTCTTCTTATTGAACATCCATGTTGGGTTGCTCTCAAGTCTTAGTGATCGCTGTGTTAACCTGTAGGCTGTCTACCTTAGTGTTGCATTCCTGTAAATAAATCGATTTTTTATTTAGAGGGGTAGTCTTTTGTTGGTGCTCCTAGGAAACCTCACATCCAGTCCTTGGCATGTGAGATTTTGTATGAATATGAGGCGTACAGTGAATTGATAACACAGGAAATAGTTTGATGAATCGTACGATTATTGTAGGCATTTTGGCGTGTGTTGAAAAACCAGCCATGCGGGAAAATTCTCCCCCTGATAAGAGAATGGAAGGGATGAGATACTTCAGATCTCATTTTTTGTATTGCCTTGACTTCGATGAAGTAAAGTCATTCAGTATTAGAACGTTGTAGAAAGGATACTCCAGAACTTTGTGAATTCCCTCGGGAACCTGCTTCCGGGGTGTACGTGTGAATCTCTAGATTTCAAGCTTGCGTCGGATTGATAGCTACAATGTCCACCACTGCTAAAAATCTGATACTGCTAATAAGGATGTCTGCTCTTAAAGCGACCATTTAAGAACTGATTGCCTTTTGGGGGAAGCTACAGTAAACTCCTTAAAACAACTTTCACTAAATTTTAGTAAGAACTTTCACTAAGAAAGATGGAATTGGCATGTAACCCAAGTCGTTTTATATTTTTTGGAACTTTATGGAATTAGTTAGAATTTTTGAAGTTGAAATGCAGTGGTCACTAAAGCAACCACCTCTTGAAATGTACACTGTTGGTACTTGGTACATTGAAGATAGTAAAATGTACCTCTGTGTTATGTTTGCTTTTAGAGTATGGGTGCTTACAATAAACTACCTTATGTGCAACATTTATCCTTGAAATGTTGAAAGTGGTTGATGAATGACCAAACAAGCTTTTATCTAACCAAGTGAAAAGTGGATGAATTTCATTCAAAGTTATTCTTTGAGAGTTTTTTGTATCACATTGTGGTAGAAAGCCCCTTGTTTAGGTAAGGTAGGAGGCTCTTAAAGCATGCATTTAAGGGCTAGTTCACCTTTTTCATGTCGTTTCCTATATGGGATTATTTTTAGCTCATTTTTCAGACAAAGAAAAATAGACTTGGATTATAATCCAAGTCGTTTTGTATTTTTTGAGGCATTTTTGAATTACTTATGAATTTTCAAACAAGATGAGTCATAGGTCCCTATTTCTGACCATAGGTCTTCCATAAATTGTTCACTTACAGCTTTTAGAGAGAAATGGGGAAAGTAAAGCAAATGATTGGCTCTTACATTAAATAATATTTTTTTTATTGATCCATTCAATGATAGTAGAAGGTCCATTTGAAGACCACCTCGAGTCCATTATAGGTGAGTCTACATGAGCGGTTCTAAATGACCTTCCAACATGCAAGACTCCTACCTTACTACAAATTACGTTGAAGAAGAAATGCTAAATGCTAAATTCATGGATCTCAGAAATGAAGAATGCACCCACCGGTCCACAAATCACATCATTTTTTATGAAGTACCTTGTAGATAGGTTTTGTTCTATTTGGGTTAAGGAAAATTGAGTGCCCCCATGACCAAGGTAGTTAGTAGTCATCAAATTTGCTCCAATTATTGGACCAATAGGTGGATTCTTTATTTCTACAATGAACAATGAAGTCATCCATCTACCACTTTTTGGCCTCAACATCTTTCAAGGACTAAGTCTACTTTCTACTCCAATTTGAAATTCTTAAAATTATATAATTTATAGTCATTTGAAATTTGGACCTATTACCACATTCTATTAAATTTCTAATTATAGAATTACATGGAAATTTGGTTTACACCATCACGATGTGCTACACCATAATATACACCAATGCAAGAAATTTTCAGATTTTTTGAACTTATTTTGTATTTGATTTGTTTTTTCTTCCTAGAATATAGGCTCTTAGCATTTCAAGGTTAAGTTAATGACATATTTGTACGGTTCATGCAAATATAAATACATTTTAGCCCTAGAAGGATCACTACAAGAAAATGGGGGTATAAATGATTTGTCCACAATAATTGCACCAACAACAATGACTGCAAATTAGTCATTTTGAAGTCACTTTGAAGTCATTGTTGTTGGTGTAGTCATTGTGGACGAGTCATTTATACCCCCATTTTCTTGTAGTGCGATGCCACAGACACAAAGTGTCGCATGGATGACTCCAATTGAGACTATAGGATGGAAAAAAACATTTATTCATTTAACATTTTTTTTGGAAGTTGCTTGAATACATTTTCAGGGAATAGTATTGCAAATTCCTTGATTATGGTATTATTGACTTTTCTAAAGAAGAGGATGCTTAATCCACAAATCATCCTTGTAGTGCATTTTGTCTATTTCTTGCTATTATATTTTATGTGAATTTTAGCCATAAAAATGATATTTTTGAATTTGAGTACAACTAATGAAATGAAACTCATCAAGTGTGGTTTCTACTCTAATTGGAAATTTGAAAAATTGAAAAAATTTCAATATTTTATAGCAATATGAACTTTGGGTCTATAACCATGGTTTCTTGATTTTCTAATTTTAGAGTGACATGGTAACTTTAGATTATATCATGATGTTTCATTTGACACTCAGGTGTTGAAATTGAATTTCCACATAAAATTCTCAAAAGGTCCAAGTCACCTCAGACCTGTGATAGACAGTGAGGCCTGTCCTCCTCGGGTCATACATGTGGCACTTTTTTTTTTTAAATGACTTAATTTATACCGAATCTGACCTTCATGACCTTCATCTATGGTGAACATTTCAAATTCTTTGAGCGGGTGGAGAGACTCCCAAAATGCTGCACGGAAAGGTTTTTACATGTTACAAAATCAAGAACCAAACGTTTTTTTCTAAAGTCTCTCTTGCACATGCTAGACATGGGGTCACCCAAAAGAGCAGAGCATATTTGCAACTGGTGACACAAATCATCTGAAAACCCAAGCTCCCTGTGAGAAGTACTGATTTAATGTAGTAATGTAGGAGACGTCTGGTTCATGATACTAATTCCACCCAATGGCATACCTTTCACCCGACGCAAAAGCTAACAAATATCCTAATCAGCCTGTCTCGTACTGAAAGGTTGTAACCATTGTCAGCTTCGCAAAAGCAATACGGCCGCCCCTCAAGACAAAGCAGATGACATTAACCTGACCTCCTTTGAGAAGCGACTGCACGGAAGACAAATCCTTGAGCAGAAAAAGGGTCATCACTTGGGTCCGCTTAAATTATCGACATCGTAGAATTCTATCGTCTTGTACTTCTGTGACACAAGCTCAGCTTGAACCTTTCGGGCTGTGTCAGTAGCAGAGCCCACAAGAATGAGAACAGAGGTTCCTGCAAATCCGCGAAAAGTGGACAAATGAGTCACTCCTTCCACAAGAAACGGAGCTAAGGCCATGACGCCAAGGAAGGCTGACCCCAGCACTGATATACGTCCCAAAACCTGCACAAAAGCAGCAAGCAGTTCAAAATTCTGTGCAAACGTTACACCAGTTCGCAAGGGCGACAATTTCTTGCACTTCGGAGGACCTTTCCATCAATTCACTGATAACCACAGTATCATCTGAGCTTCCAAATACTCATCTGGGGGGTAATACCAGCGTGACAATTAAAGCAAGAGCATTGCAAGTACAACACAAATACCAAAAGTCTTACGGTTTCGATGAAGGCAGCTGTCGCTTTTCCAGGTCGAACAGACGGAATGGAAGCACCTTGGCGCTTTAACTGGTCACTCACATCCTTAGGATCCAGCTGCAAGAATGTATAGAAGTAGTTGAAGAATGCAATCAAAAGAACGTTTGCAGGAAGATACAGGGACCCTGCAATAATCACGCACACCACTGTCAATCACACCATACCCGTACATAATAGCATGCTGTCATATTCCACGCCACGTGTAAAGAACGTCCTTAACAGCACCGAAGATAAAGTAGGGGTTTATGAATACCTTCAAGTAACGTTTGAATTTAAAATACGAATTCGAGCAGTGAATAATCAATCCCTAATGTCCAAGTGGTTAACATTTTGGGTGCCAAGTAATATACCATTGGGGTAGAATGCAACAGCCGCATCCTTCAAAACTGCAAGCCCCGTAAATTTTGCTGCTGAAGCAGGGAGGGCAAGCAACGAGGAGGAGAAGATAATCGGCATTACGCCAGAGCTATTAACCTGCAATTCACAAGCAGATTAAGTTTCTCAGTCTCAATCATAAGCCAAATACTGAAGCTGTTCTTGCCAATCGTGGGATACACCTACCTTAAATGGAAGATATGCAGATTTTCCTAATCCCTTGCTGCTGGCTTTGAATCTGGAGGCATAATTGATGGGGATTTTTCGTTCGGCCTCCTGCACGCACAACAATTCGACAACACAATTAACATTCACAGGGCTGATAGCATGAAAAGCCAAGAAGAGATTAGGATGGAAATCATTACAGAAGAGAAATTCCCTACCTGCACGTACACAATACCGAGAACGAGGAGGAGAAACCCCCCAATGCTGCCGACCAACCCGGGGTAATTGCCATCGGTCACAGCTTGGGCAACAGTCCGACCTATTGACGAAGGCAGGTAAGAGACAATGTTGGTAAAAATGAGAAGCGATGTGCCGTTGCCAAGCTTCAAATCTGAAATTTTCTCCCCAATGAGCATGGTCAGTACGGCTCCTAGTGTCAGGGCTGCCACTGCCGAAAACGCCCACTCCACCGAGAAGTCCGTCACATACGGCCGGATGTACGTTACTTGCCCTACTGCCTGTCAGCCACTAGGATATCAATACTTGCAAAGATAGGATGTCCCACTTTGTTGCTTCTGTGGTAACTCAATGATGAAAGCACAATCTATCACATTGTTCACGAGCTTGTTCCTTCAACAAGTTCTAAAGGCCTATCACACCATGCTCTTCATATTCTTGTCTAGAAATAGAGTTATTCCATTAATAATGGTGTGTAACCTCTCTGTCGATCCCCACTTTGAATTCATGCGACCAACGGAGCTGAAGTTATACTCCAAATATTTGACTTTGGACAAAAAGAAAGCAATAAAAAGCAAGGGATCGAATGTTTTTTTGCACCGCTTGATATGCTAAAACCTTTGAAATTAAGATTGGAAATATTTTGGAAATTTCGATTTGAGAGAGCAAGGCTAAAGCCAAATATGGGCGGACGTCATAAGCACAAAGCAGAGTTCGAGGTTGGCCACATTCTCGAAGATGCAAGAGTAAGAACCAGGAGCAAAACTGACCTGGATGATACCGAATCCGATGGAAGCATACTTGGTCCACTGCAGAACCTTCTTTCGCCCGGCCTCTCCTTCCTTCTTCTGAAGATCCTGCAATTTGGGAAACACGGTCCCAAGAAGCTGCACCACAATTTGAGCATTGATGAACGGAACAATGCCCAACGACGCCACACCAAGCCGGCCAATACTTCCTCCAGAGAATGTGTCCAAGGTTCCCAACAGGCTGTTGGAGTCGAGGCTTCCTTGGAAGGCTGAGCGATCCACTCCCCAGAGAGGGACGTACGTCCCAATTCTGGACAAAACCAACCACCCCAGGAGTAGCAGGAACTTCTCAGGCAGTTTTCCCTTGAAAAAATCGCCAAAATCCACACTCTTATCCTCCATAGCCGCTGCGCACATCCAACCACAGCTCTTGTCGATTCAGCCCTAAACCGAGCTATTGTCTGACATTGAAGAGCTTTAAATAGAGGAAACTAAAACCGAGAGAAAACTGATACCCGAACCCTAGTACCAACAACAACTCGTATACGCATACACATAGTTGGCCTCATTCGCAAGTGGTTAAAGGATGACTTAGATACAAGTCTATGGCCACTATCTTCGAATGAAAGTGAGATTTTCTACTGTCACTTGCAGTGAACTACAACCTCCCATTCTCAAATTGTATTAGAAATTGATACACATTGATAAAAACTTCATCTCAACAAATTTAGCTTTTGCACGACAGTGATCTCTCCATAGCTCTATAGTGACCTCCCCTAAACCCCACTCCTGTATACGTTAAAATTCTCAAATAGTATCCTCTACCTTAGTCTCTTTCAAGAAACCCTAAAATTCCGCAGTGCACCTAAGATTCTATGCGTCTGTGTCATGCCGCAGAAGAATTAAATTCGGAATTCTTTGCTACATTGCAATCAAGCAGTAAGAAATTGAAGGATTGTGAGTGAGAGGATTGGACCTGCTGCGCCTCTGGACGAACTCCCAGAACCGGACCTCGACATCATCAAAGCAGATTGAATGGCATTCCAAGCAAATGCAGGTGCTCCATCCTTTTCGAGCTCCAGAGGATCAAACCTCCAATCGCCTTCGGAGCTCGACTCTTTGTCCACCGCAAGAGCTGCCTTGCAACCCAAAGCATGCCTGCTATGCCGAAACGACCCTGTTTGGAAGTTCCGCAAACGAGTCCCACGAAACGAGCTGCGTGACACAGAGGTTCTGAAAACGACTCGTGCGGGGACTGCAAGCCCGAGGGCTGAAGCCATTGCCATAAGTCACAACAAACCTGGTCGTATACTACGCTCTTGGACTGGCAACTATCGGAATTTCCTCATGGACAGTGGCAACAATGGGCTCCCAGTTTCAAAATTCTAACAAATTCTAACAAATTCTGCAAATTTCTCCAAAATTTCTCCAAAATTCTATCGAAAAACGCGCAAATGCAATGGTGTTGTTTGGAAATTGTTGAAGAGACTGGAGTGGATTTATGGGTGGAACAGTGCGGAAGTGATGCAATGCAATTCAGTGGCGACGACGCACAGCAAGGGAGCGCGCGAGAAGTGAAGCGAAAGGCCTTCTGTGGATCGGGTGGGGCCAAGACAGGGTATCGTACCAGGTATCATACACATGCATATCGTACCGGGTATATAGTGGTCATTGGCTTTTTTCACCCCACCAAAGATAAAATATGGGAAATTTTAATTTACATTTGGATTCTAACACACACTAGTGTGCAGTAATTGGAAAATGAAAAATTAACCACTAAATCTTGCCCCACCTAATTTGTGTCTTTTCATCAAAATTAGTTCACCTTTTGTCAAAGTGTTATTCATCCGTCTACAAGGCCGTCTAAATTAAATTTGGTCATTGAACAATAAAGCTGGATTTATTCTTAGGAAGTTGCATCCAACCATACACTAAACATGATTTGCCATTGGACGCTAAGGTTTTTATTCCTTGTCCTAATAGTGCATTTACTTATTGATTTCTAAAAATGTTTTTAAAATTTGTTCCTAAAATAAAGGATTTTGAATGATTGAGATATTTTAGATATTTAACACCAATTCTTTTTTCTTTGCCATGGCTACTATCCTAGGAGATGCCAATACAACTCTAGAAAGAGATTAATGAGTACTTTGTAGCATCTTTTGTAAAGATTGGATTATATTTTTTTAAATTTAGAATGCTTGTACAAGTCAAGGAGAAAATCAGAACATTTCATAATGCATGACAAGTTGTACATTCTTGGTGGTCTTGAATAGTTTCTAGAGAAAAGAAACAAGTGTATTGTGTTTGGAGAATTGAACATGACAATCCTCAATAATTTTGAACAATAGCCTTGTCTACTTGCCAAAAAAGCAATCTAGTGATTCTTTTTGCACAACATCGTGAAATCAATGTATAAAACTTTGATAATTGCTTTCTTTATTCTCCCTTAATAGTGATTACTCTATTAACTCGTAAAGGACCGTCACTATACTTTCACCAAAAACGCTCCAAAACTGCCATTTCTAGTACAAGTACCAAAATTTTATACAAATTTTTTTTTGACATATCTAACCGTAGGATCTTCTATTATATAGTATCAAAAACATGTGGTAAAAAATTCAGACATTTCCACCTGGTGGATTGCAAGATATAAGCATTCAAGTTAACTAAAATCATTTTTTTTACCTTGCGAAAAGCAGGGCAGCTGCACTTCACAAGCTCACATTTCTATGAAAAAATGACCTAAATGGTGATGCTTCTTTGGATTTGTTTTCCTAGACAAGTTGTCCACATGCTTGAAAAGTTTCAGATCATTTGGAATAGTGCAACATATAGGAAAAAAATAGTAAGTAGGTAGTAGTAGAGAATGATTAAAAATACTAAATTATTTACAATTTAAATATGGAATTGAAAATTTCCTATCCCAATAGTCGAAATGTTGTAATAATGTATCTACATCCTACGATTTTATTTTTGTCCAAAAATATTGAAAATTGGGTAAGATAAATGATTTCAAAGTTTATTTTAGAGTAGGAAATCCAAAACTGCCCGCAAACAAAAAAATCCTCATAACTTTTGACTCATTGATCAAAATGGAATGGTTCAAAGCTTTTCGTGTATACAAAACTCTAGAAAATCCATTTCACATTTTTGTTTCTGAAAAAAGTGATTTTTTCTGATGTGCCCGAATTGCCCAGCTAGAAAAAAAAGTAACATATTAGGCTATAACTTTTGACTCGTATTTCCAAATGTCATGAAATTTGGTGCATATGAAAGATATTCCTTGCCCCCACATTCTATTAAAATTTCAGCCCCAAATATGAAAATCTCCGCTCGTAGGTATCTGCCCAAAATTTCTATACAACCAAAAAACAGTCCGGTCCTTTAGGGGTTAATCACTCTATTAATAGTGATTGTTAACCCATAAAAGACATTCCATGTTCTCATTTAATGAAACTTCATTAGTTTTCTATATTGGAACACACCTTTCAAAGATTTAATATTTTTCTCATGTTAGTAGTAATATATATTCAAAATTTAACTTCATTTTTTTCATAATTAAAAACATTAAAATGACATTGATATGATTTTTAAAAATATTTTTTTGTAAAAATCACAGTAATTACAAAAATTATTAAAATAGTATGAATTCTTTTTTGTCAAAATTGTAGGTGGAAGTGATAAACATTATGATGTAATTGGCATACTTCTTGAGTTCACTTTTAAAGAAATTCAACGGAACAATTCAAAAGTGATGTATTATAAGTTTTCAAAATGCTACTGGCTTCAAAATATTACAAAAATTACAATTTAATAATTTTAATAATTTTGGAAAAAAATAGATTATTGGAACTATATATTTTTATTCAAGCTCTTGGACATTAAAATCAATAATTATGTGAAATTTAGGTTTGACCCTAAAACCATGCCCCTCATGTAAGCTTGTCTTCTAAGGGTTAAATTCTTGAAAGAGTGGAAACATGTAATTCCTAGATTGTTATGAGATTCAAAGTCTTACTATAAGATAGTAAATAATTACTTAAAGTGCCACTAGTGAGGATAAATGTTTTTGATTGTGATTAATCTTTAAGGTCCTAGAGATAGTCTAGATTTCTAAAATAGAGAAGTTGTATTATAGAATGCAATTTAGTAGAGTAAATTAGAAGAATAATTTTAAAATGAATATTGAAAACATATTGTAAAATATGATTCATAGATCTACTAATAAACTCATCATCCAATAATTTTCAATAAAATTTGAAACCAAATATTAAAAAATCCTTCTAAAATTACTTATAGATTGAAAATTTGTAATTTTCACTAGAATTTTTTTCTCTTCAAGTGTGAAATGTTAAATTCTTATTATGACAAGCATGACAATTAGTGTAGAAGAGACTTAAAATATTAAGACAATAAAAAAAAAATTAATTTGATTAACAATATATGAATACATTCTAATCAACATATCCAACATGTTTTCATACAATTCTAAAAAAGTTGAAGAAGTCATATTTTTCAATGCATCTAAATTTTGCACGATATCCGTATATCATTTAGAAATTAACCTCTAAGTGTCTTAAGTCATTTTATAACCTAAAGATATGAAAATATGCAATAATAATAGAATATAAATTGGAAGAATGACTTGGATTTATATACAATGAAATTAGAAATTTTGATTTTCAAATGGCATCATTGTAGTTAGATCTACTATTGCTATGACTAATACTCCCTCCATTCCACAATAGTAGTCTTTTTTAGGATTTTCAATTGTCTTAGACTATTTGTCTCTTTTACTTCAAACTTTATTTTAAGGTTGAAGGTGATTTTTTTGTTCTTGATTGTAACTAATAAATTGAAGTACAAAAAGTCTAGTTTAAAATCCACTTTATAAATTCTAAAAAAATTCTAAAAATTGAAATTTTAATTGCAATTTGAAGCTATCTAGGTCAAAGACAAAAAGTCATAGAACTTTTCATTGAATCTATTGAATTCAAGGCCATTCTTCTACAGATCAAAACACAATCAGAGGACAAGGAAGTTGTATACAAAGTCTTCCTTCTCTATAAAGTCCATCCTTATTTATATGTGACACTTTGTATCTATTGCAACCTACTTCCTAATCTTTCCTTCATTACAATTAATAGCCACATCCACTTGTTTTGCACTTAAAAAGACACATTGCACATTCACTATAGAATCATTTGATTATAACATGCATTAAAAAATCATTGCCAAAACCTTAATACTTTCATAATTACAAAAAAGACTAGTATTATAGGATGAAGGAAATATTTCTTAGTAAAGTATAAAAAATAAAAAATCCTTCAAATTTTGATTGCATTCTAAATTCAAACAATTTTGGAATAAAGAATTTAACTATAAAATACTAATTTAAATTAATAGAAATATTGGACGTCTTGATAGCATTATAATTTGCTAATGTCAAAAATTTTAGAAGTCAATTTCAAAACCATATTTTCTTCATTACAATAATGTTTGAAGGCATAATATTCAGAAGATGTCCACAAGAGGAACAAATCATCCTTGGTTTCAAATGTAAGCCTTTCATTGACCATAATGGATTTTGTATTTTTGGAAAGGTTCTAATGACTTCAAAATTTTGATTTATATTTGTACTGTAATTCTTGTGTAAATTTTGGATATTTTTAGTATAATTCCTAACCATCTCATCATTTCAAGATTTGTTTTATGTAATTCAAATAAAGTAGACAAGCCTATTCTCAACTTGATTTGCAATCTGACTATCTAGGGGTCAATTCTAAGAGCACATATTTTTGAGAGGTATTAAACCCTAAAATTACAAAACCGCACATAGGGTGGGAGTCATAAATGTCCTATTAACAACCCATAGCCACCTTTTTATGTATCTATTAGCACTTAAGTATTCACCAATCATGTACTGACACATTATCCTTAATGACATTAATGCATTGATTTTGTCAAATTTCTAGATAGATTTCATTGATTTTCTAAACAAATTTGGATGTTTAAACAGACGAAATTGGAGCCAAATGTAGGGTGTGGAATTGGGTTGAGATGAAATTAGGCTAGTCTACCTCATGTCATGTAAAAGTTACAAGGTTTATTCATTTTGAGAGCTAACTCAGACAATTTACTCTAGATCTTACAAGATAGCATTAGCTGTCACTAATAAATCTTCATATTGATACTACCAATATCTCTCTCTGGGCACAAGCTAGAAATATTCATATTCTTAATGTCAGGTCTTTTCTTAAGAATGACCTTAACATTTAAGAGTACGAACACTTTTAACAACATAATATTCTTGTATAAGGTAGACTAACCCTAAACCCATCTTCCAGATCAGCAAGAGATCACCAGAGTGAATATATAGAAAATTGAGCCCTAGGGTCTAGACTGTGCAAACCAGCAAAAGAATTGTCGGCCCAAAGTACAGAATTGATGTGTGTTCAGAATAACTTACGTTTCAGAGGTGGCATTATCATGGAAAGTAAATGACATGTTCCGGTATTTTCGGAAAACTGAATCAAGACCTAGGTACATGTCAAACACAGCTCTACACAAAATGGGTGAATCTATCACTGCCTGCATCCTGCACACAGATACAAATCATGTCAGACTCCAACATGATATGACCCATGCATTCCGATTAGAAGCAAGAAAAATAATATATCGACATTTTCTCATTGACTGAGCAAGTTGCCTCTTGCTAAGAAACAAACATTTGTGTTTCCTCCCAAGGACAAGTTAATTCATGATAGCTACCACGTGAGAGCAGAGAAAATTAAAACCAACCGATTATCAATGTAGACGACAAGCTTGTTGTCTGGCGTCCATAGCTGTTCAATATCCACATCAAACATCAAAAGATACCAAATATTTTTCAGCGAATTTATTTGCACATCAAAAATCCTCTCCTCTTACAAGAAATATTGCAAATAACAACTAATGCATACGACACATCTCAAATGCGTGCTTCACCATACCGAATCTGACTACGGCAATCAGGAAGATGCTGGCATTTGTCCTAAAGGAGAGTTTACAAACCAGAGCAACTTCCGAACCCTTCTTCAATATCTTCTGCCGATTGAAACAACTTGTGAAGTCTCGCAACTGATTCCAGAATACTAGTTAATAAAATGATCATAATCACATCCTGCTGAGGTCCCATATGAGTTTTAGAGGGAATAAGCGCAAAAGAAACAGTTTTAAGTCAAAAGGCCCATCTGAAAGTTCGTTAAATTTCATGAACTAGGGCATCAACTAGCTAGTACGCTCAGCATTATTCAGCCACTTACTGCATCTTTGCCAGCTCCTCTTTTTGATCCAGCCTGTGCTTTACGAATTCTTGGCAACAATGACTTGTCAAAGCCCTGATCACAGTCCACGACCCAAGTAAGGTATCCCACCGCATATTTTTTAGCCGAACGAATTTACAAAGGATCGAGGTTAATTTCAGGAATAATCAGTCATCCATTCACTTCTCTGAATTTTGACGCATCGTTCCTGCAGATTATTTATAGAGCACCTTAAGCTTAAAATAGTTTAAAACTACACCTTGGCAATATGATGACCTGCAACATCTTTGTCCATTACAAGGACAAGACTGCGCCGCATCGCCCTAGTCAGCACTGCCGTTTCATTGACCTGTTCACAGATCGACCTTTCATGAATTTCTGAAGAGTTCGAATACAATTCAAAGAGTCTTTTGAATACATACCATAGTAACTAAGCCATCAAACCAAGCGCATATCTTTTTCGCACGGACTAACATACAAATGAAATTGCAAAAGGGGGCAGACTTTGTGCAGTAAACGCATGCCCTAGACCAACACTTCGACGACAGCCAAGATCCTCTTTGCCTCCATGACAGAAAAGGGAAACGCATGAGCTCAGCTTTGATACTAAAAAGTCTGTTACTATTAACTAAGAAGAACAGGATCCTAATAACTGGTAATGATCTCTTGCAGCAATGATTTAGACAACACCAAAGTCACGTAAAGCCAAAAAGGTGAATTTGGTTACTCACAGGTTGTTTGTCTTCCGTGTATAGTCCAACTGCGTAAGCCCTGGCCATTGCTAACTTGCACTGTTGCCACCCCAGAAGATAATTAGTATAATTCATTGTCCATCTTACCATCAGCCTGGTAAATTGAGGGAGATAATACTGGACTAGAATGTACAGAGAATAGCACTAGCACACATCTGCAAATCTAAGGAGATATTTTTCAGTTCACCAGCTCTGAGAGCTTCGTTTGCATCCCTGTAACTGAACGGTTCATTGAGGTTATTTAAGATATTTACTTCCGGCACCAGTTTCTACACATGGTCACGCCTTAGCAATCAATTAATAACAAGATTTATGTAGAACTTGATCAAAAGATCTATTCCAGACAACAGCTAGATTACGATTGCAATTCGCTCAGTCACATACAAATATAATTACGCAAATACGCATACAACTGCTTGGAATGTTCTGCCGAGGCAAAGTGAGAGGTGGAACCTGGCCCAACATGCAACGAACTGCAGTTGCATGCAAATGATAATCATTGTTGTCGATCTGCTTCTGCTCCTCAAACCCGATGCCAGTAAAAGGCTCCATCACAACCTTGCCTGCTATTCCATGTACCATGTCGTCAAATCAAAACTGCATTGAAACTCTTCAATCAACCATGCTATTCACCGTTTCATCCAAGTCCAGGGCAATCTACGGGTCGGGGCAGTCACGTATTATGCAATCACGCCTTTCCAGAAGCCTCGGGTCTTGCCTTGTCAATCCCAAATAGAGAACCAGAGCCTTCATTTCGAGAATCCCCAGAAATTAGGTCACAGAGCAATCGCATTCAAGATCGTCGTCCTAAACCCTAAACCTCATGCCCGAATGGATAAATCGCGTGAGAATTGAATCCCATACAGGACCACACTTCCTTGCAAAACCAGAGTCTCATATTCCAGCCTTGCGATTTCGATCCAACAGCAGCAACCCAATTCCAACGTTGCGATTTCAATCCAACAACAGCAACCCAATTCCAACGTTGCAATTTCAATCCAACAACGGCAGCCCAATTCCAGCCTTGCGATTTCAATCCAACAACGGCAACCCAATTGGCAGAGACGAGTACTGGATCAAAGTTTTCGTACCGGCGGAGGTATTGGCCTGTGAGACAAGAGCATCGTGCGGAGTGGAGAGGAGAGGGATCAGGGCCAGCAGACCCATGCGCCGAGCTCCCGCCATGGCCAAGCTCGAGAGAAAGCTCTGCTGCGATTCGCACCACGCAGCCTCGGTGTATGAAGTGTTGAACCCTCAGGACGCAGGGCACGCAATTCCACACCACCGACAGGTGAAATCCACAGATGGCAGGGGCAAAAAAGCCATCGCCAATCTCATCACGGCGAAGGCTAAGTTACTGAAACCAGGGTCTGCAGGATCAGGGTGGATTGACCCCCTCGCTCGGCCTTACCAGGGGTGCATGAAAAAAAAAGCCCCTTATTTTGGGCCGTTTTAGGGTATATTCTTCACCTCTCTAAACTAAACCAATTTGGGGTCTCTGATCGCAAAAATGAAATAAAATTTTGCATAAAAATTCATGTGCAAAAAATAATTAACTCCAGGGTTTGCCCGTAGGGTCGAGCGAGGTCAGTTCACCTTGGCCAGTCTGCGGGGCCAGGGTGAATTGTCCTCTTCATTGCCCCCCCCCCTCTCATTGCCCCTCCCTGGAATTTTTTATTTGCAAGGCTTAATTTTTTTTTTAAATTCTGAATTCTTATTTGCAATCAGAGCCCCCAAATTACTATGGGAGATGCAAGAATTACCAAAAAATTGGCACAACATAGGGGGCTTTTTTTTCAAACCAAAGTTGACCAAGGCAATGAGGGGGCCAATTCTCCCTGCACGGTCTGTACAAGGTCACCAAGCTTCAATGACTTCACGTAGGAGGTCCATAAAGCACCCATTTAAGAGCTGAAAATTAATTTGGAGAAGTAAAACTTCTTGAAATATTTTTCAGTAAAACTTCCTTGAAAAACAAATGAAATTGGCATCTCACCCAAGTTGTTTCATGTTTTTTTGGAGTTTCATAGAATTAGTTATGAATTTTTGCACACCTTCTTTAAGAAATTCTTATTGAAACACTAGGGAGTTGCATGTTTCCCTAACTGTTTTTTCCTTCTTCTACAAGTAGTTCATTCTTGCCAAAATAGAGGACCTAGACAAACCTATACTAAAAGTACAATGGAACCTCTTTAGAGCAATAGGTCTAGGATTGGTTTGACAAGAGTACATTAGAGAAGTTATTAAATTATAGAGGATCATTTTCAATCATAACCTTTGTATGGAGACAAGTCTGGGACAGTTTTGACAACATTACCTTAGAGAGGTTTATTTGTTTATAGACTAACACTTTAGGGAGGTTCTTTTGTAGTCCTCTTTTGATTATCATTACAAAAAATCTAAACCCACGAAAAGGTTGCTAGTTTAGTACTTGTGCAGTGATTTATGGTACAATTATGGAAAAAAAATTTGCCAATTTGACGTGAAACTAGTAGTGTCACGTCAGACTGGCAACTTTAAATTTATTTATTCTTTTTGTAATTTTGAAAAAAAAATATATATTTTATTCTTTTGTATTTGCACTGCGTGGCTGCCAAAAATGAATATCTAGCAGCCTTTTGGAGGGTTCACTTTTTTTTGTAATGATAGAATAAATTTGCTTAATAAAGATGAATAATTATGATTGATTATAATTACCAAGTGATATTGTAAGCACAATAGACCTTGAGTCCATGAAATGATACTGAAATATAATCATGCTTAGGTAGCTTTCACTCCAATGAAGTTGTGTGATGCTATTGCGTAGAGTCATAAAGGTTGCCAAATGAAAAAAATTCCATTTGATCATGAGTTAATTCCTAAAAGACCATTGTCCTCTCGGAGACAATTTGGAGTTAGGGTAGGTTCCTCTAAGCTAAATTTGTACTTCTTTTTTTTTTAAATTCTTGAGGGCATATATTTTTGCAAGTGTTTCGTGAATATATAATTTTATTTCAATCCGATGCCATGTGAAGAAGTCATATGGTTTTTTAGGCAAAATTCAATTTGAGGGGCAAGTTGGGCTACTAGTAGAAGTCATATGGTTTTTTAGGCAAAATTCAATTTGAGGGGCAAGTTGGGCTACTAGTAGAAGTCATATGGTTTTTAGGCAAAATTCAATTTGAGGGGCAAGTTGGGCTACTAGTAGAAGTCATATGGTTTTTTAGGCAAAATTCAATTTGAAGGGCAAGTTGGGCTACTAGTATTTGGTTGACTGAAGCTAGGGGTAGATTCACAAGCTAAACCAATCAAAAAGACAAAGGTTGGGGTAGGAAACAAATGAATGGTTGGGACCATTGGCCGCCCCCCTAACATGTCAAAGTCCCTAGAATTTCATGCTATGGTCTCATGGCAAACATTCTAGGATCCAAGAAATAAATCTACAAATAAATGAGGAATACCAATGTCATTTGATAATTTGTCATCTAGAAAAAATTTGTTGGATAGAATGAAGGAATATCTTTGTTGGCATTTGATGAGAAGCTAGTGTAGAGAGATTGTTTTTATAATAAAATCCATCATTTATCATGAATCCTCAAAGGGTATGAAATAATTTAAAGATGAAAGCTTAACCACTCATTGTCAAAACTTAGGAATTGTGTTTGAAGTAGAATTTCCAACTTCATTTAGGCATAGTAGAATAAAAAAATTCAAAAACTTTGAACTAATAGAAGTTGGAAATCAAGACAAAAACTTGTTTGTGATTTTGAGCCTCAAAAATAAAATTTAAAATTTAAAATTGTGCATTCTCCCGTGGCACTATTGTGGCAGTGTGGTGGCATTGATGTGGCACTAGTAGTGCCACATCATTCTTACTAATTTTTTCTACAATTTCGTCATCAATGCTCCAATGTGTGTGTGTGAACTCACAACCCTCTTGAGGCCTCAAATTTTTCCCAATGCAATCCCTCTCTAAAATTAATTCATAACTTTTGATTAGAAGCTTTAAATCTCAAATAGATTTTTTAAATGAAATCTAACTTGAATCTCCATATTAATTTAGTTCAAAGTTTTTTGAATTAATAGATGGGCACATTCTAAATTGTTACTATGTCATGCCTAAATAACATTGAAAACAATATTGTAGTAACAATATTTTTAATACACATTATATTCATTCAAAATTAACACTAATTAAAGTAAACTAAGATAATTGTTATTTTAGTATTAAAATTTTGAAAATGTGAATGCATTTAAAAAAGATGTAATTATACCAACAATTTAATGTTATTATGAAAGTGTCATTATGACTTTCTAAAACAAAACCATCAATTAAGTAATAACACATAGATACTATTGAATGACCTTTGAAATCCATAATTAGTTACTATTAAAGACTTTTGTTAGTGTAGAAGGTTCATGACCACTTTTTTATTTCTGCAACCTCAAATATTTATTTAATACTATTTTTTATAAAACACAATTAATAGTCATATTATTTTACAATTACATATAATCAAGTGTATTTTAGGTCTTGATTACTAAATCTTTACCCAAAAGATCGTCACAATGTAAAATGTGTCAAAGAGAATGTTATAACTCCACATACTTCCATAATGTCACTTTACAAACAACATTGTATACATTATCATTGTGCTAAGGATCAACCCATATATTATTCCATGATTATTTTTTGAAAAGAATTCCAACTTTTTTAATAAAAAATTTAAAAACAAAAATTTATGCACTTTTTATGACTTATTGACTGGTTGACATTAGCCCTCAAAGGTCTTAAAAGCCCAATTTTGGACACAACATAATTTTTTTTGTATATTTCAGATTAAAAATATATAAAAATTGATGTATAAAATAGTAAATGAAGTTTGTATTCATACTAAGCTGGATCCAAGGACACATAATTTGCCAAATTTGAATCATAATTGCACTTCCTACATGTGTTTTAAAATGGTCACTTAATTCTACATATATGGTACCATATTTGAGCATGATAAGGTTTAGATATTAATATAACATTCATTTTTTTACAAAGCCTCTTTTCTAATTGAGGTATGTAAAATTGGCATCACTTATATGGCTTAGGATTGAATGTGGGACTCAATATGATCATGTTCTTACTAAGTCATGCCAATTTAACATTGGTGTTATTTCTTTGACATACAAATTATTTTTTTTATTTTTTTAACTATTGAATCATCAATCCCATGTTGTAACTTATATCTTGCCATATTTGAGTACATAATTGTATTTTAGAAGTCAAATGTTCGGTACTGTATGTCCGGACTGCACAGACCTTCACGGGTCAAAGGGGTCCGGGTGTATCCTCGTCTCCATTGTATATCCGGATATCCCTCCGGATATACACCGAAGTGGGCCGCATGGAAAAAACGACACGTGGCCGCGAAGGCGTGAAGACCCATCATCGACCGTCGAAGAAAAGGACCGAAGCGGGTGGCGTGCCGAATGCGCGAATTTTGGTTGGAGTTCCTCCCAAAGCTTACCTTATCCATCCGCCTCGCAACGCTCGCCACAATCACCTCCTTCACGTGCGCCACTTTCACACAAATTTCCTTCGATTGGCACTCAAATTTGCGCACAATTTGCAGAAAATTTCATCTCAATCCGTGAATTGGCGTGGTTTCGCCTGAATTCGATCGCCCTTACAATTCAATGGCGGCCACCTTGCTCACAATGAGCGCGCAGCTCGCCGTCGTGTCGCCCCTGTCGCAGGTCACCTTCGGGCGCACGACGATGACGACGAGCGTGAGCGTGACGACGACGAGCTCTCGTGGGAGGACGGTGCGCATGGCTGCTGCGCCCAAGGGCTCCTCTGGCCCGGCGATAGACAAGACGGGTGACAAGGTGTCGGACAAGATCGAGGAGGCGCAGGAAATTTGCGCGGGGGACAACCAGTCGGAGGAGTGTGCTACTGCGTGGGACGCCGTGGAGAGCGCCACGGCGGAGAAGGGCAAGAGTGGATCCGTGGATCCCCTGGACGAGTATTGTGAGGAGAATCCTGAGGCCGATGAGTGCCGCATTTACAAAGACTGAGCAGCAATTCGTTGAGCAAATTGCTTGGAAAGTGCGATGATGTGAGTGCTCGGTTGATGGCATTGTCGGTGTCTGTTTTCTTTAGACCTAAGTTGTGAGTTCAGAATCTCTGCATCCTTGAATTGTGTGCATCATATGGTCACGTTTGAGAGTGTCATTTTATGATCTGATTTTGTGCTCTAGGAGTGATGGACTGTTTTGATTCTCAATTTTTATATGGAGGTTACATTTGAGTCCATTCCTTACATTTTTTAACAGGCTTGAATGTCTCTTGCTTACGATTATGAGTTCTTGGATCTGCTTGAACTTATGTCAATTTTTGCATCAACTTTACCTTGGTGGAAACTTGAAGCGGAAGATATTTGAAAGGGATTCTTGGAAAAAAGCTGGACGTGTGTGACATTTCATGTTTACTAGTCCTTGTGCTTCTAATAATTTAATTCGAGAGATCGTCAACATCACTTCCAGACTCAGTTTTGTTTTCAGAGTCTCTGCACCTTGTCGTTGAATTTGAGCCATTACTGTGATCTGGATTTCGTTCTAGGATTCGTGGACCCTTTCAATTCCCCATTTTGTTCACTCACCTTAACCAGTAGGCGAGTCTTAGTTTTTTTGGGTGGAAACCAGTGACACGTGTCGTTTTCTGGTTGGTTGGGACACATTAGACCTAAATCAGTCTGTAACGATATTTTCTTTTTTAATAAATGTGGATGCTGACAGATTTTGATTTGTGGAAAATTGTGTGCCGCAGTGGAGGGAGGTGATGGTCCAAGGCTCCAAGTGGTCGTGGAGTGTGATCCTCGATCACCCTGCATTTTTCAAGCAACTGTAATGTAGAGTCCATAGCGTATTTATTGATCAAGCACTGAAGCAGGATCTGAAGCAAGTGACTTCCTACTTCTGTTATGTACGATGGTGTTGTTTACCCTATTCTCTTATTGAATTCAAAGTTCTAGTTGTTCATTTGTAACTTCTTTGCGTATTGTTTGCCGCACAGTTTCTACTACTCTGGGTTGCTAATCTAGTGATATGGAGAGATCACTTTGGGTACCAGAGCCAAATTTGTTGAGATCGATTATTTTTCACTATGTATGAATTCTTTTGCAATTTCAAAGTGGGAGGTTGTAGACAACTTTACGTGACAGTAGTAGACAACCTCGTTTTCTATTCAAAGATCAATGACCACACATATTAGCCTTGCCATTACTTGCCAATTAATTCAACTGAGTGTATGCTAATATGTCGAACTTAGTTTGAAAATTGTTGTTGGTTGCTGGTAACAGGGATTAGTATTGGAGATGGGATCAGGTCCGTAGTGGTTTTAGATTGCTCTACCTTAGCAATAGATCCTCAAGGTGTTAATGAAACCCATAGAGTCTCTTTTATGAAATTTATCTTCTTCATCAAGTTTCTACCTTGATATAAAAATACAGAGATGGCGGACTGACTTGAAGCTCCTTCACCGCCCTGCACTGAGCAATTCAGGATGAATTGTGTGACACAGTTACAAATCTAGGATTGAGTTCTCAAGTGATTCAATCCCCTTCCACCTTTTCATGCCTAAGAACTGGCAACTTGAGTGCTTGGCTGTACGAGCATTCCATTTTTGCAAGTATGCAAACATTAGATAATCTTTCCACGGTTAAAAGTCAAATTTGTTAATCATGAAATGTTGCAAAGGACTGAAAAGTGTAGAAATGAAGATTGCACCTATTCATCTAGGATGTCATAACCAAAAGAAAAGTAAAAGTAGTTTTTAAATTCTCTTACTCATAACAACTTTGAAAATGAATATCTTTTTTGTCATAGATCCAGATGCCACGGAACAAAGCCTATGCACCCTTGCTCACCAAGAGCTTTCTGGAGATACCAAGAATACCACTGGGGGACGCATGGTCTACGAGATCTAACCATAACAAAAAAAATAAAACTAACAAATAAAAAGCCTAACTTAAGATATGGATGTTATGGAGAAAAGTTGATCAATAAAGTCAAGGAAAATTGACCCCTTATTGCCCTACTTTTTTCACCCTAGGGAAAAATGCAAGAAATTCTTATCTACCCAAATAGGACAATTTGACTTCATATTTGTTCTAATTAGGACAATTTGAATGCTCTAAATGAATCAATGGTAAAGAGGTTTTCAATTATTTATTACTGATTTTCAAATTTTATTTTACTATCCTAAAATCAAGCATTTACTCAACCAACTAAAAAAGGGGGGGCGAGTTCTTACATTTATTAGAAGCATGCAATGTGGGAGTCAGGTCTTCTGGGCACATGCAGACACTCGGACTCTCTGTCTCTCGTTGCTCTGTTCTTGCGTGCTCTATCATCTTGCGCAGTTGGAGCTCCAGAAGCTGAAATTGGACACTCAATCGACTTTACAACAGAGCCTCGCTTCATCATCTGACTGCGCGCTCCTCGAGGTAAGTAACTCGCCTCACTGGAAACCTTGATCGCAATTGTATGAACGGAATTTGAAATTGCTGACTTCAATTGAACAAGGTCGGTGATGGCTGGTCGAAACATGCTCTTGCAACTTCAGAGTTCGGAGTGGGCAGCAATGGATGATTGCCACACAATCTAGCGGCAATTGGGTTTAGGGTTTATGTCGGTGAGGGTAAGCGTATTTCAACAAAGTTTAGGGTTCCAATTTGTGAAATTCGGTGATGTTAGCAATGGCCAATTGGGAGCGATTTATTCAAAGATCAAGTGCTGAATTGGTTTTGTTTTGAGCCCATTCAAGTATTGTTTGGTTTCAAATTGTTGTGTCTAACATGGTTCTTCTTATTGCAGGAGATAATGTGTGGGATCGTAGCTGGATTGGCTAGTATTGCCGGTGTTTGAGTTATGGTGTCCGGGTTAATGGACTCAGTTACGAATGTGGACATCTACAAGTTCCTGGATCTGGACCAGATTCCGGGATCGAAATTAGAAGCGGAGCGAAAATGCAATGACCATGTACTATTGAAGATGCTGGAGGAAGGGCTTCATTCCGATATCACCCTTGTAGCCCAAGGAGGCTCTGTCAAAGCTCACCGAAGTGTGTTGGCCAGTGTGTCCCCTGTTTTCTGTGCCATGTTTCAACACAGTATGAAGGAGCAGCTCACATCCACTGTGGACATTCCTGACATGACAATTGATGGTTTGCAGTTGTTCTTGCTTGTGTTGTACACCACCAATGAGTACACCACCATTGGGAACACCATTGGGACTAGCGCTGTGCCAATGCCGCAACTGTTTAGCTCTGCTATTGACAAGCATTTTGGTGAGTTTTGGGAAGCAATCCTCAAGTATCAGGTGGTGAGGCGCAGACTCCGACGGGTAGTACTGTCGGCTCTAGTCAGGAACCTTAGTATTGATAATTGTTGGTACTTATATGATTGTTCGTTGCAAGTTGATGGTCAAAATGGTGGCTTTTCTACTGTTTGTCACAAGTACATCCTGGGCAACTACTTGAAAGTGATCACATCTGACAGTCTTCTAGTGGAGATGAGGCGCAATCCTGAACGAGTTCAGGGCTTCATGATATCAGCGATGAGTTCAGATACACGTGAAGCAGCTCGGGAATCTTTTAAGAAGGCAAAAAAATCCTTCGGACTATAGAAGACGGGGTACTTTGTATGTATTCCGTGTATAACTTTCTGCCGAAATCTTTATGTTTGTGGGAATGACTCGGTTGACTGTTCGGCGAGTGCATGACTAGGGTGCATGAATCGCAAGACTTTGAAAGGACAAGTGCAAAGCAGAGTTCATCTTTACAAAAATGATCAACCATTGGGCTTCCACAATGAATTTTGGGGAATGGGGTGCAGCTAGCACCCAACTTTGATAGACTGCTACCGATGTATCTGATTTTGGTTCTCATCTCATAAACTTTTTCCTTGTGCTTGCTAATTGGAATTCCATCATGTTCATCCTCAACAGGCATAGTTTATCTTAAGGTATGTACACTCAAACCTTTATAATCTGACCCTCTCTTCAATGACATTCTCAAATATCTTGCCCACTTGGGCACAATTTCATTGACTGCAGCACACTTGCCTTACATTCAAATTACTTGACCTTTACTATTAGAGTGCAACACCATTGAGCGGAAGGTTAGGATACCGACATGTTACATTATCCACCTAATGTATTGCCTACTTTGCCAAGACTTTTCCCTGTTAGTTTCTGGTGTCGTTACTACAACTGCTCGTAACAGACTCTTCACTCACGCTGGTCTCCAGAGAATAGGGTTATTTTTCTTCTTATTGCCTACGCTGCTTGAGTTTTTACATTTTCAGAGATGTTTAGTCGTGAGCCTGGATTTCTTGGCATTGGGTGTGGCCCATGTGAGCGGCTTTAAACTTTGTCTCTCTGATTTAACATAAACGGAATGCTCATAAGAAAAACGGACTATCAGGTTTTGATTCGTGGTTATGTGGAGGGAAGTTCTGTGGCTTTGTATCTGCACATGCTTCTGCATTGCAAAACTCTGTGCAGGGAGATGACAAAGCTTTTTGGTTCAGTCCTCTGTTTTGGATTTCTGTGAAGTAGTACATTGATAATGGAGATAAACCTAAATTAGACAGAATGTGTCTCTGACAGATTTCATTGATATTATGAACCCTTCTTCCGGATTTACAATGCAACCCCCATTGAATGAGAGCATATTTTTAACTCTTCAAATTTCCATTTTCTGCATTTTTTCATGTATATTTTGTGCCTTTCTTATACATCGATATTAGTTTTGAAATAAGGAAATAACTCAAAATTCCAGATTTTCTCCGTATGGGTTCAATGCATATGAAGGTTTTAATGTTACTAGCTAGTATTTTTCCACATGACAATCAATAATCTCCCATATCTAGTTTTTTAAAATAGAGTTTATCTTGCTTTGCACAACATCTCTCCAATTCTTTAGCTAAAATGCGTCATCATAGTCAATTGTTTCTTCAAGTAGTTCCAACACTAATGTCCAAAGATCTCAAAGCTTGTCTAACAATACATTATTATGGCTAGGTTATCGTTGAGTAACTCACCCTACTTTCCAATCTATTGTTAGGGGTTTCTTAAGCTACTACTTCTACTTTGATTAAGCACAAGTGGTTTTAATGAGGGTATAGAGCTAGCAATTAGAATTGGTGGGCTTTTGGTATCGTCTTGGATTATTTCTAGTTTTTATGAACTAGAGGTTGAATCTGGATCCTAAAATTTAGGTTGTTCAAAAGGTGGGCCTAAAACTTTTGAAGTTGAAAGTTAGAAAAGATTTCCTAATAGTTGAAAAATATCTAGATTTAATAGTATCATATCTTGTCTTCATCAAAGATTACATCTCCATAGAGAATAATTGTCTACCTTATGTGATCATATAATCTATAGGTTTTTGATTTGTTGTCAAATCTTAGAACTAAGCATTTCTAAGACTTGTTGTCAAGTTTCCTACATCCTTCATTGGGTACATGGAGATATGCAATACACTTAAAAACTTTGAGATTAGTGACATTGGGCTTTGTATTTGTATATTTAGCTTCAAGTTTCTCACTAGAATAAGCCTAGGTACATGGGATTGGAATTGATTAGGTAGGTTGTTGTAGCTATTGCCTCCATCCACAAATAAATTAGAAGGCAATAAGGTTCTTTGTTCTTTCCATTATAATTCTAGTCTATTTTACCATTTTGTTGTAGAGTATTTGTTTGCATAAGTTCTCAATGAATACCAATAATACAACAATATTTAGAAAGAAAAAAATTGATAAGTATTTGCCACGTTGATTGGATTGCAATATTTGAAGCTAGTTATCAATTTTGATTTCAATTTTACTTTTGAAGGTACAATTTTTTTGAATTTCTTGCTTTTGCTTTTCAAGAAGAAAGTTCAACTCTTGTGAGAAAAATCATTAGTAAAAACTTATATAATGTGATCCTCCTAACAAAGGTTGTTGCATTAGTATCATGAGGTCTGAGTGAATCCTTTCTCTAAACTTTCTAGCCCTCATCTTTGATTTCAAAGGAACCATTTTCTATGCTGATGTTCAGTGAGACAATAGTCCCAACTCACAAACTTTGTTTGTCAATCAATGTTTGGGGGATCAATAACATTTTTGGATTTTAATAAGAAGCTTAAACCAACACAATTCTAGTGACTAGATTAGTAGTGCTATAAGGTAACAATATCTTTGTGCTTTGTAGAATGAATTTGAAATGTATCTCCAAAGTAATAGAGTCCATTAGATGAATCTATGTGCCTAGAAGCTATTGTGTGATCATGATCAACTTTGTCCAAGATCAAGCAACACAAGTTAGAAAAGACAATATTTCTTCATAATTCTTTTTCACAATTATTAGTTGTCTTGGATCCTTTTACAAGATAGGATTCTCCTCCTCCAATTTTGACCTCATGAATCTCTACTCTTGAAGAACTAGGTTGGTTATCTAATTTTTGATGATGACTAGCTAGTGGTATATGCTAAAAGGCTCCGTTGTCTTATTACGCGAGTCCATTCATCCAATAATAATATGGATAATGTTACTATTGGGTTGTTCTAAGAAACACTTGCCATTTTTGTTTGAAGATGGCCTAGTACTGTGAATACTACAACTTTTGAAACACAAATTTAAAAATAAAATAAAATATAGATAATTTGTAAAACATTTTAAATAGTATGTGTGTGAAAATTGAAGCCTAGATAAAATTATTATTTTTAAAATTACGCTAAAAAAAGAGCAATGAAAAATGTCAATAAAACAGATACTTTGATGTTTAATTTTTAGAAAATAGTAAGAAAACTCAAAAAAATAAACTTGAAGATGCTCTTTTTTAACCATTTGCATCTTTAGGAAAAATAATTGTGCATCTACTCATGCAAAGGTAGTAAGTGAACTTTGAGTAGGTGAATAAATTAACTATTGTAGAAGGTGGACAATTTTCTATTTTTAGAAAATCTCTTCTTAGGCTTGTATAAATCTAGTAGAAGTCCTTGTATCCCAATTTTGACCTTCAAATTTGCATTTTTGGGTCAAAACTAGAACTACCCCCTCCCAATGTCTAAATTAGACATCCAATTGGAGACAGTCAAAATTGTAAATTAATTTTTGTAATGTGTGCCTCCTTGATACGATTGTGTATTTTTATAGATATCTACATGCAATGGCAAAATGGCCAATGTGGTGGCAATTATACAGCGTATGATTGAGCAAAAGTCCAAATGGGTCATTCTCTTCCAGAAACCCATCTTTCTTTGTAACCTCGGTATCCATCAATGGACCATCTAAGGGCTGGAACATAATTTGGGGGAGGTGAAAAATCTTGACATATTTTTCAGTAATTTTTTCTTGAAAGATAAGTGGAATTGACATCTAAATAAAGTCATTTCATATTTTTTGGAGCTTTGTGGAATTAGTTGTAAAATTTTGAAGTTAAAATGGCATAGGGCTCTAACATGGCTCACCCCCTAAAATTTAGTAGTCTATTAAGAACAATTTGATTCATGTTTTGATTGGGGACCTTCTTCCCTATGCTCCTAGACGGGTTTTGAACTCTCTTGCTTTCTTAACCTCTCAATGGCAAATTCATAGTAAATGAGAAGCAAATCTCAATATTTTGTAAACTAGGATCTTATAGAGTAACAAGTTGACATTGATATCTGTCACATTTTTTTATTTTCAAATTTTGAATGTGAGAAGTATTTAAAATTTTATTTAGGAAATGTAGTCTAATAGAAAAAGGGAGCAAACAAAATGTTTTTCGAATGACAAGAATAGTAAGGATGGAAAAAAAACTTTTTCTTGTGCATTTCTAGTTTCAACTTTGCACAAACAAACTAGGGATGGAAATTTTTTTAAATGAATGGTTCAATTTGGTGTGATTAAGAACACAAAATAATTAGAATGATTCTAAATATTTTGAAGATGTTCCAAAAAATATGCTAATAATATTAAATTTTAAAAATTGATGCATATATAATTTTTATTTTTATTTTGTAGGATCCAAATTGGTCAGTTTTGATTTTCTACTCCTTTTGTTTGAAAATGTGTACAAGTTTGAGAGAGTTTTTTATTTCTCAATTTTAAAAATTAAAAAATACTACATTTGCCTTAGATTTAGATAGAATTTTTTGGTGGAAGTTAGAAAACATTATTCATCTTTTTATAATTTTCTTCTCCAAAAGTTGCATTTTTTGCCTATAAAGTTGATCATCCAAAATTGTTATAATCTAAAAATCCAATGGTCAAAATTTTCTACAATTAATTCCATGCATATTAGACAAAGTAGTCTTTACTTTTGTACAATTAACATTATTAATTTCAAGCACATCTATGTGCAAAAAAATATCAAAGTCGGACAATTCATTGAAAACCTTCATTGTCAAACAATTGTTGGGCCTTGTACTGTGAATACTACAACTTTGTTTGAAGATGGCCTAGTACTGTGAATACTACAACTTTTGAAACACAAGTTTAAAAATAAAATAAAATATATATAATTTGTAAAACATTTTAAATAGTATGTGTGTGAAAATTGAAGCCTAGATAAAATTATTATTTTTTAAATTACGCTAAAAAAACTTGTGCTCGATAGAGATTTGTAAATACATCAAATGTGTTTATCAATATCATTATTTAAGCTTTTAGTTTGATTACTCCAAAGGATGTGCCACCTCTTCTTCCTGTTCCATCTTTGGTTGGAGCCATAGAGTTATCTGAAGAAGACAATCTTTTAACATTTGCAAGATATTGAAATTTTTGCAATCTATTTTGTTATTCTCAAGTTTGAAACTATCTTTATATTGTTCTTTAGTTCATAGAGACTTCATATACAGATGTATTACATTTTGTAAAAGAAAGAGTCAACTATAAATCCTCTATTCCATAGAAGCCATTGAGCCAATTTTATCATAAAGTTGTGAAAGCCATTATGAGCTATATTTTGAAGTGTTGTTTTCAACCGATATAAGCTTCATGTAGGGCAATGATTCATTTATAACTTATGTAACAAAAGAACAAATTGTGAATTTGAAGCAAGTTCCATAGCATTTCAAGTAACAAATCCGACTATAATTGTTTTGTAGTCTTCTGGTTGTCTACAATTATTCTATATTAATCTTCCAATGATTTCTTAGTTGTTTTCTACTTGAAATGTAGTTGTTTCCTAGTTGCATAACTTGTCTTCTTGTAGTTGTTTTGTAGTTGTAAACTAGTTGTATTTTGGTTGTTCTATAGTTGTTTTTTAGTTGTCTTTGAATTGATTTCTAATTGCACTGTAGTTGTGGATTCCACATAACGCAAAATTGTCCACATCTACACTTCTAACGAATATAGGATGTAAAATACTCACTCTGTTACGATTCTATTTTCCTACATTTTTTTCTATGACTACTCTGCAACTACAACAACATACACATCAAAGTTGGTGCAATTATAGAGGATTGTAGTTGCAAGATAGTTATATAGGACACTTAGTTGCATTTGAGTTGCATATGGCCGATTGCAGCGTACACGTTTTTCTTCTAGTAAATTGCAAGGTGGATTGTGTAATGAGTTTAATAGCTTTTCAAGTAATATTAAGTTTTTTGAAAGGGCATTTTAGTGTACTAACACAATTTGTAGTTGTTCATGTCACCTCCAATCCAAAAAAACTTTTATGTGCAAAATTTTGAAAAGCAAAAATACTAAAAATACACAACATACTAAAAATAGAAAACATATATTTCTCTTGTTATAATCTCTTCTTAACTCTTATGTAATTTTGAGTGTGCATACAAATAATCAAAAATTTTGAGTGTGCACTCAAAATTGGTGTGCATACAAATAAGCAAGCTCTCTAAATAGTAAACATCCATATTGTTAGATTTTGAAAAAAAATTAATTTGCTTCAGTGAGGATAACTATAAGCCCATATTCTTTTCAAAAGACACTTGAAAAGGCTTGGGCATTTAGGGGTTAAGAGAAGCAAAATTCAAGAGATGAGGCTCGAGCATTAGATGGACACAACTATAATCATTGGTAGACAGTACATTAATAATGGAGATTAACATAAAAGACAGAATCTGTCGGTGACAGATTTTTTTGATCAATATCGTGAGGGTAGATGCAAGAAATATCGAATGATTTAGGGAGCGTTTTGCCAAAACTGCATTTTTTCTGCCTAGTACTGCTAGTACCGCAAAACAGAGCAATCTCAGCCGTTGATCCAAAAAATCAACGGCCAGTAGTACTTTTGAGTACTTAATAATACTGAAATAGTACTCTTTGAAAAAAATGACAGTTTGTCACAAAAAGTAGATAAATTAAGTACAAATTAATAATAATTAGAAAATCATGAATAAAAAAAAACTAAAAATTGGCCATTTGTAGAGACTTGATAGTGATTACATTTCACCAAAAACTAAAAGTTGAAACCATTATAAATGTTTGGAGCACTATGGGCAAGGGACCCCTATTTGCATGCATGTTGAGGACAAAGAATTGTGTTTTTTTGAATGCCCTTTGGTGGGCACATGCCCTTCTATTGTGGCAATAGCCCACAACAATCCTAGACGTACATCATCATTTTTGGATGCTCCACAGTACTAAAAACCTCTAAAACGCAAAGTGTGACAAATTAGGTAAATTACAATTTAATTAAAGGATTTTTTTTCAAAATTTCTCAAAAGTAAGGAATCTAATGACTTCCAAGTTAGCCATCTCCAATAAAAATTTCAAGTACATGGACTTCATTTCCCAAAAGATATGGCAAATGGCATCTCCGTCATTCCAATTGTAACGCAAAATAGTACTGGTGTTTCTTGCATTCACCCATGAACCCTTCTTCTGGATGCCAAATTGGAGATTTACAATGCAACCACCATTAGGGGTAGTCACACCTTCTTCACTTGGCACTTGAAGAATGGAGAATGAGAAGTTGGGGAGGGTTTGGAGGAGCCAATGGGAAGCCGTGGTGAGTGAAGAAGGTGTGACCCCCCTAAAAGATGTGTTGAGAGTGGAGAATGAAAAAAATGGAGAAACAACTTACCTAAATCTAAGATTAGACATAAAGTTGGAGGGAAATCGGCAACAACAAAGGTAAAGCGGCAATGAAAGGTAAAAGTGTAGAGCACAAAGGAATATACTTAAGTATGTATATCTTCCGCACTCCCAATCTTCACCTCCGGAGGTGAAGAGTGGGAGTGCGGAAGATATACATACTTAAGTATATTCTCTCTTGAAAGGACAAGTTCAACCGAATCCCAAACTGCCACGTCCGTGTTCTCCATTCTTCAACTCCGGAGTGAAGAAGGTGTGACTACCCCTATTGAATGAGAACACATTTCTAACTCTTCACATTTCCATTTTCTGCGTTTTTTCATCGATCTTAGTTTGAAACAAAGAAAATACCTCAAAATTCAGATCTTCTTCCAATGGGGTTCAATACATATGAAGGTTTTAATGTGCACACCTTCTCGCCTTAACCGCCGTTTCACTTCTTATGAAATTGTGTTCATTCCTGCCAAAAGTACAGGATCTAGACAAACCTTCACAGACTCAAAGCAGTTTTCTTTTGATTGTACAGAACAAACTTACTCACTGAAGATGAATATGATTGAAACATACATTAATTGTAAGCACAAATAGACGCGAGAAAAGACTTGGGACGTAATATGGACACAATCATGCCTGGGTAGCCGTCACTCCAACGAAGTTGTGTGATGCTATTGCACAAAGTCATTGAGGTTGCAAAATGAAAAAATTCCATTGAGTTAATTTACAATTCGTTGTAGTTTGATCAGAAATCATCGACAAGTTGTTTGTGTGCAATTCAGGCACTTGTTAAATAACTAATGAAGAGTCATCAGTTCCAAGAAGGCTTGTCAAGAAAGTTCAGAATCGATCGATGGCTTTGGGTAACTTCTAAGTCTCTGTCGTCGTATTGTGAGATCGATCCCTGGCTTGGACTCAGTGGACAGGTTTCTGAATTGCAGCAACTAACATTCTTCGGGTGCAGCAAATTTTAAGCTGTGAGGACGGTGTCTGTAACAATGCTTAGGTACACGCACATTCTCAGGTGCACACGTACAATTGCGGGAAAGGTTTGTAAGGTTTAGATTCAGCAAAACTCGAAAACAACAATCATATTCCGCATTCGGCCATAGTAAGCGCTTCATATGGCATTTTCATTTTTTAATTGAAGACTGAATACGTTAAGTGAGAACAACTTCATCATTGCGATTGGTTTTGATTTTCGCCATTTCACCATTTCCGAAATGGATTCCTACCAGGGGTCACACACTCCATGATTTCGCCGTTTTCATAAAGAATTCCTACTGGAGATGCACCTACCCAATGGGGAGTCTGGACTACTCCATGGAGGAAGATAAAGCTCGTGCTTCCAGGAGCTTGAATTTCGGGTTTGCTGTTGTGGTTTGCACTCTATTACGGACTACTCGGAGTTTGTGCATCAGTATTCCAATCCGCGGGTTCTTCTTTACTCGTGACAGTCATAAAAAAAAAGGCTACAGCATAGTCTGAAAAGCCATAGATCTGCGTTTTTTAGGACCAATGTATTGCAACGATTCTGGATAAATAAACATTACCATTGATACTTGGAAAACAACGCTTTCTCTTGCATCTGTGTGTACAAAAAACTCCATCAATCCATTAAGTTCAGCATCGCTAGTGTAAATCTGATTACGAGCTCTGATAGTGAGCAGTAGACTTGAATAGCCAAATTTTTGAAACACAACCCAGTTGTACCATCGATTAAGTTTGGCAGTGGAATTAGGGATTGAATGTATATGCTTGCCATCCATACCTCTTCCTTCCTTCAAGCACACACCTTAACCCCCTGTCTGTAAATCAGTTTCTGGAATCAGGTTATGAGAATTTTTTGCATGAAGTGAACTTCCATACCTGGGAGGCTCGGAGACTGTCTTGGGACAGGTATAATCAAACTCTACGTTTAACCCCTAAACGCCTCAGTCCTTTTCTGGATTTTTGCACATTTTTGCTTATATCTTTCTACAGAAATATCATTTACTGGAATTTCATGAATATGGTCATTAAGCAAGGTTGTTTTTTCTAAATTCAAGTATTGCATTGGATGAATGAGAAGTTAGTTGGACTACAGAGTGCCTTGAATTGAAGCCCTCCGTTCATCATTCCAAAAATCCACGTCGGAGCGCTTCAGGTTTAACCCCCTCCGTTTTGTCAACTAGACTTTTGTGCTGTTTCATTGCCATTTTTATGATGCTTTGTACTTGTTGAGGATTGTGCCTCATCTCCTTTAGGACGCTCTCTGATTCAATAACGGCGTCGTAGTTGTCGAGAATGTACTCACAACAAACAGAAGAGGCCATACTTGCTTGCAACTCGCCATTGAGGTAGTCCCAATAATTGTGAGGAGTCAGGTTCCTTTCTAAAGCACGCAGGAGCTCCTGTTCAAGTCTAGTCACTACCTGGTACTTGTGGACTGCCCCCCAAAACTCAGCAAAATGCTTGTCAATTGCAGCGCTAACTAGTTCTTGCATTGAACCGACATGCTCATTGGTGGTGTAGAGCAAAAGCAAGAACAACTGCAAACCATCAATGGTCATGTCAGGGATGTTGACAGTGGATGTGAGTTGTTCCTTCATATTGTGGTGAAACATGGCGTCAAAAACAGGGGACACACCAGCCAACACACTTCGATGAGCTTTCACAGAGCCTCCTTGAGCAACAAGCGTGATGTCAGTATGAAGGCCTTCTTCCAGCATCTTCAATAGTGCATAATCAGCACAACATTTGTGTAATGCACCTCTCTTTTCTCTCAGGTTGTGTTGTGCCTCGGGCACAAACTTGAAAATGTCAATATTTGCAACCTGGCTATTGGATTCCATGTTGTAGAGCAATGGGACGGTCTGTTGTGATAAGATCAAAGCCAGTCTAGTTATGTGATTACTATGATCTTACACATACACAGCTACAACTTAAGATATGAGAGTTAATTTAGAACGTACATGAACATTAAACTGTAAACTCTTTGCAAGTATTGACTGACAACTGAACTTTGAATATTTCAAGCAAAGTAGATCGAGGTCTTAGCTTCACTGAAAGAGACTGAACCAAATTAAAGGTGCTCATACTCTACTGCAAGTTGTTGTGATTAGCCTTGAAGCTCCCTTATCAATGGACGGTTCTAATGTTGGAATTGAATTACTTAATGTTAATTTGATTATTTCAACCTCATCTTTATGGACTTTGAGGAAGCTAGAGCACCATACGACCGAGGAAGTTAGAGCACCAAAGGACCAAGGTAGCTTTAAGAGCAAAAGGCTATTTCTTTAGAAATTAAGCACACCATGCACCTAGTGAGACCCTACATATTCTATGGTAGGTAGATATGTCAAATATTTAAATAGTGTGAAAGCATGAAACACCAAGTGGGTTGATTTTGTTGCATTTGTGGCCTTCAATACCTCTTTTCTATGGTTGGATGATGAGTTACACTTTCACGTCAATACCTTTTCTCTTTGTAAGATTTAAAAACTAACACATCAATTCATCTTCTCGTGTCAATCCATTTGCTTCCATGTCAACTCCTTTCAACAATTTGACCTCTAACTTACACTTGAACACATGGTAGAAAGGAAGAGAGTGACTTTTATGATACCTCTAATGCCAAAGCCTTTTGACATTACATTTTTTGCAAAGAATAATTCTATTGCCTTTCTCAAAAGGTAAACGATTCTACTGTGAGCAACTGAGCACTAATAAGGCATTTCACCACCATCAAAGACTTAAAAAGCTTTGATTTGAGCGACATGCACTCCCCCCATTGAAACCTTAAATCTTTAATTTCCCAAGAGTCAGTAGCGATTTCATACCAAGCGCATGGCCATGTACTGTACTGTCAGATCAAGAGATCTGAGTGTGCAAAACTAAATGAACAAACTCTGGATCTAGAAAAGCATGCAACCGTGTCAGTCTATGAGTTTGGGTGTTATCCGACCTGAATTCCGCTATGATTCACAGCTTTGGTAGACCTTGAATGAAGAACACCTGCACAGTACTCGATGCATCCTTTTCAGGTGTTTTTCATTCAAGAAGAGTTTCTTGAAAATCAGACCGTGACGTGCACTTGCTCCTAGTGTACAGCACAGTACATGACAAGGAGGCTCATCTTGCTTCTGCACATGCCGCAAGCTACCTGCTTCAGAGCCTTACTGAGGAGATGTGGAGTCCCCGCTGGCGGTCCCCGCAGTGATTTTGGTAGTGCTTGTTGGTGGTGGCTGGGATTCGAATGTCCAACTCCTTGGCAGTGACAGCTCCTCTTGGGTAGCCGAGTCTCGGAAGGACTCTGCTGGCGACCTGGAGCATAGAACGGGGAGAATCGCCAGTTAGTTACTGATGAGATGAGCTGGTTCATTTTCTCAAAATAATAGCCGATTTAAAATGACAACCTTACGTGAATTATCGATTTAAACGCTTCAAAAACATTACAAAGTATGTAGCGGTCTACGGAGGGATCAACCTCTTCAAAAAAGAAATTCCCGTCGGCATCTTAGATTTTTTTTGCAGGAAGTGTTAGATTTGGTGAACAAAAAAACAGTGATGTTTAGACTTGAACTCTGCTGCTACTGTGCATTGCAGAAGAACCCTGCGTCAATAAGCTTGCAAGAACTCTCAGAGCAGACGGATACTAGCTCAACAACTATTTCAATTTCAACTAAAATTGCAAGGAATAACCAAAGCCTATCAATGAATAACCAAGTCATAATAGAGAACCAGGTTGACTCAAATTGCTCCCTGGACACTGACCTGGAGATTCGTCTGGAGTCAGCTTTGGGCATGCTTGAGGAAGCGCTCACTGGATCAGACGGGCTGTCACCCCGTTTGCCCTTTTTTTTCTTCCTCTTGGGACTGGACACTTCTTCCTCCTCTATAAACTGCACCAGCGACCGCACGAAGCTCTTGCTTGCTTCAAATCGTGATAGTTTCCTCTGCAAGGCCACACAAGGGCAGACACGGATTCCTCAGCCGAATACAGGCTAGCTAACATTCTTGCAATGCATTAAGCATGTCGGTTTAGGGTTAAGAATCCTGTTTGCAATGCACTAAACACCGACATTAATCTAGGTCCCATTTTTAGCTAATTCAAGGACACTCTTCTGATTTGTGAATGGAGCACCAACCTAGGATGTACGTGGCAGCATGATATTCACTAAAATATGGAATTCAATACTCCCGCAGACGTCCAAGGGAGGATTAATTCTCCTGTAACTCATCCTCCTGTAACATGTTGGCTGCAGGGACCTTACTTAGGCGTTGAAGAATGTTATGGATTACGCATGAAGAAGGTCTAATTGTGTGAGTTAAGAATCCTGCTTGCAATGCACTATGCATGTCGTGGGTGAACGTATATCACACTGAATTGTGGAGTGATGATGTAGTGAAAAGAAGCAATCTAAGATAGTCACAGATGACAATAGCACAAAGTGCAAGTATGGGCTGAATTTGTTGCGTCCAAAGCAAATTAGATTGTGGCACCAAGCAAATAAGGTCTGTATTTGTTGAGTACAAAGCTCGGTACAAAGCAAGTGACTGATTGTGCCACAAAGAAAAGGTGGCTACAACAGCAAGTAGTGCAGGAGCAAGGAATTAAAGCAGTGATTCTGACCTCGCTGGTGGCTTCAAGGCGTCCACGCAATACTCGGCGGTGGCGGATGATCATGCGAGTCCAGTAAATGAGGCAACACAGAACGGAAGCGCAGCCCGTGACGAGGAAGAGTCCCCAGAATGTGTCGACCCCCAGCTCATTGGAATCACTGGACACACTGTTCTGGTTGGCGCAGCTTTCCGTGTTGAGCCACAAGTCGTGAATGCGTTGCAGCTCTCCGTTCTCCGAGAGCTTGAGAATGGCCGTGGAGAAGTCGATGGACAACTGGGAGCCTTTGGGAAATGCCTGAATCCACATTCAACCACATTTACCAATGCCATTAGTTGTAGCTACTGGGACATCTAGTCAGTCGTGATACTAATGCCAGGATTCATCACATGATTCTTTAGAAGCCCAATGCTGCACCCAAGAATCTAAGTCCATCACGTATCCAATTCTAACCTAAAGTTTGTATGTTGGTTTGCTATCTTGCCGTGAACAATATGAACATTAAATTTTGTATATGTTTTTTCTATCTTGCCACTATCAACATAAACGCTAAAGCTTGTACGTTGGTTTGTTATCTTGCCATTAACAACATATATGGTCGCTCTGAATGATCAACAGAGGAGCTCCTTTCTAGATTACCACGTACGAGAGGATAATACGGCATAACATAGTTACTTCTTGTAAACCTTGCAATTGAACAAAATGTGAGATCCCACTGCCCCTAATCACATGCATATCAACCATATGCGCTCTTGACCAGTTATTAAGTCCAAATCAAGTAGCCAATAGTAGTTTTATGGGAGTAAAATTCAAGTCCAAAAAGCCCATCAAGCTTTGAGCAAACCATGTCAGAATGCAATTTTTAGAGCTGCATGCTCAACGAGAGCTTAAGACTGTTTCCATCTTGAATGCAGTTAGAGAATTGATAGAGAGAAAAGAGTAGAGACATACAAAGCCCCATCCACTCTTGGTGAACTCTTGTCCCGCAATGGTGAAGTCACACTCGGAGGACAGAAACAACTGCACGTAAGGGAGCTCATCCACGATGGCCCCGACGCCGCCTTGGGATGGGCCCTTGCTCAACGCCGTGGCATACGCAGCCATCGTGTCCAGCCCCACCAGCCGACTCTGCGCCACATTGAGTTGCAGCAGGTAGTCGCGCACGAAGGAGCCCGTCTGGTATCCGATGGGCACGTTGCTGGTGAGCAAGGTGGAGATGCCTTGAATGGTGGGCGTCAGCTGCTGGACCGTCAAAATCGAAGTCAAACTGGCGGTGTAGGAGCTGATGATGATGAGAACCACGAACAGCCAGATGACCAGCACCGCCCGCCCCAGCGTGCTGTTCACCTTCTCCCCTGTAACACGAATCAGGGATCTAGATCAGGGATGCAGAAACCAAATATTGACTAGGCAGGCTCAAGACAAGAGTATGCAAACATGGGTCCAAGTTTGGGGTGACTTTACGTTGCGAGAAGAAGAGCGTGGAGAAGATGAACCAGAGCGTGGTGACGACCTGCTTCTTCGGCCTCCCTCGCCACTGTTTATTCTTCTTGTGCTCCAGCAGCCACAACACGAGTCCCGTGAAGAAGAAGAAGACGCCCGTGGAGACCCACATGAGCGGCGTGAACGGCCGCATGAACGCCCACGCTTGGTTCCGCTCGCCTTGCTTCACGGGCACCACCACCGCCAGCCCCGAAGTTGTGTACGGCTGCGTGAAGTCCACCATCATGGATCGCTTCTCCGTGATGGTCACGTCCCCCACCACCGCATCAAACTTCTGCTCACCCCACCTACACGGGCATGCTGATCAAACAGTTTTGGGTTCACAAGTAATGGAAAGTCGATCTCCATTCACCATACAAGTGAATTTTGAACCCTTTCCTACAGCAATCTAGACATTTTCACCATCTTAAATTTGGCACATTTAATTTGTGTCGAGCTAAAAATCAATTGCAATAAACGGAATTTCAATAGATGAAGTATTTTCACACTTAGCGCAAATCAAAGCTCGCATGTATGGTCAATGGAGCCTCTAATGTACTGTACTGTATGGGTAATGAAGCCTCTACCTCTAAAGTCCATTCACTATACAGTAAGGGAGAGGTTTCATTCACCATACAAGTGAATTCATTTTGAACCTTTTCCTACAACAATCTAGAAATTTTCACCATCGTAGTCAAATTTTGCACTTTTCATTTGTGTCAAGCTAGAAATCAATTGCAAAAAACGGAATGTCAATAGATTAAGTATTTTCACGCAGAGATCGAATTCGAACGCAAGGATTGCTAAAGAGTTGTGCGGAAGGATTGTTAGAGAACGGTTGTACCTTCTCGACGATTTCGTTGACGAGCGCGTCGTAATTGGGCGTGGAGCTTCCGTTGCCAAACAAGGAGAAGTTGTAGTCAAGAGCGTAAGGTAGATACTCCAGCGCTTTTTGAAACACGTCAATACAGAAACCGGAAAAAGTCGTTCGATTCTCACTATCTGTTGATGAGCTTATGAATTCCTTGTACCCGATCCTGTTCGGCACCCCGATCACGAGCGCGCTTCCGGTTTTGGGCATCACCCAACCTCGTGGGACCTCCGTGACGCCGCCAGGCCAGATCACCGTTTGTAACCCGGATGTGGGCGCAGCTGCAGGCGAATTCGTGGCGGCCTTTTCAACGGGAGCGAAGGGTAAGCATCCCGTGGCGTTCGACCAGAACCCAACCACGCGTAGCCCCTTCCCCACCATGTTCACAATCTCAAACTCCGACCCTATAAAATCCCCTCTGGAATCCAGTTGCAGGGAGCCCGTAATCCCCGTGAAATTGTTGGTGATGATATTCTGCAGCAAGCGCTTCCCGTCACGAAACACTTTGAGCCCCGCGAGCTCGGAGTTTCCGCCCGCGTCGCTGGGATAAGCCGCGGGTGCGACGAACGTCGCGTTGCCGCCCTGGGCTGTGAAACTGTGAAGCGCGTGCGCGATCACCCACACAGCGTCGTAAGCGTACCAGGCGTAGACGTTGTTCATCTGTGGGGCTCCGAGGGAGGTGTCGTTCGCGTAATAGTCTGCCCATCGATCCTTGTAGCGCTGAAGCTCTGGGGAGGATGCAATGAAGCTCCGGGTGCCGATCACGCCCTGGAGTGATTCCCTGAAATCTGTATCGGTCGCGAGATCATCCATGACGCTCGCCATGGCCTCCGTGACGATCCACACGTACTGGTCGGAGACCATTTGTAGCAACTGCGCCATGACGAAAAGCTCCCGGCCGAGATTGGGTTCCATGTGCACCACCAGCACGCGCGACTCCTGCTGCGCGAGCTGGGTGAGCACGCGGCCCAAGCCGTCGCTCGTGATGGACGTGTCCAGGGCCACTTTGTTAACGAGGCTGGAGTCCACGGCTAGGAGCGCTGTCTCTAAGGCGGCGACACCGTTGTTGCCGAAGTCGTCGTCGGGGTAGAGTACCGTGACCTCGCGCCATCCGTAGTACTGAATGACGCCTACATGAATGTATCAATGGAGTGTCATCATCAGTTCATCGCCATCGCCGAAATTGATTGCATTTGAGATTGACCTGCGAAACTGAAACTGCGAAACTGACCTGCGATGGCGGACATTTGGATGGCGTCGCTGTGAATGAGGCGGACGAAGAAGGAGTACTGGTCTTCAGAAAGCGACGGGTCAGTGGCGGAGAAGGACACCAGCGGCACTTGGGTGGCGGTGCCCATGTGCGAGACGAAGTGAGACACCACCGAGGTCTGCGGCCCCACGATGGCCACCACCTCCTCCTTCAGCAGGTTCATCGCTGCCACAAAAAACACCCATACACATGCAAGCAGCTAATTCAGACAGAGTGGCAGACAATCTCACCACCGAAATACTAGGGCATGGGTTGCGCTCCGGGGAAGGAGGCGGGCAGCACTATTCAGGTTTCAAGCCTAGTACTTTGCGAAGAGATTCTGGAACTCAGAATCACGTAGGGTCGGATTTGGAAACAAAACGCAGAGTCACGTGACTCAAATCGTGACACCCTGACACCCCGAACTAGATACTTTCTCATTTGGAAATCGGAGCAATTCAGTTCACATCGTCCATGAGGTCTAAGCAATTCAATTCTGTACTAGGGTGTGTGCGAGAGCAAGACTTTTGCTATGAAAGAGCAATCAATTTAGGCAACGTGCTTTCAAGATTCTACGAGAGGACTAGTACTAAGACCGACAGATTGTGGCGCTCAGAAGAATTTGCACATGGACGGAATTTGGAAACAAACAACAGAGTCTTGCGGCTGAAATCGTGACCTGTGACACCCCAAGCGAGATTTGCGCTTACCGGCTGCCGCGCCCTGGAACGCGCTGCAGTTGCTATTGCCCAAGTGCAACACCAGCTGCGGGACGAGCGAGGAGCCATTGGCGCTGGCATTGTTGACGTCGCGAATGGCGAGCTCCATCGCCGCCTTGGCCGCTCGGCCGATGGAGGAGTTGAACGCCAGCACCCCTCCGATGGCAATCGGCTCCTGCGCCGACGCCGACGTCGCCGACGCGGCAAGCAGCACGAATATTATTCGAGCACCAAGGCAGCCATGGCGCCATGTCGAATCCCTCATAGCGCTAGCTCCTCTGGTACTGCTTCAATTCCCAGTGGCTTCAACCAAATTCACGCCCATCGCTTCTATTCAGCTGCAGACATATCTAGAATTCACAAAGTGACCCCCTCACACCCACAAATCTCCGTCTCTCTCGCTCTCCCCTCACTCGCTTTTGTCGAATTTGCAAGTGTGACCTCTGTCTAGAACGAACGCCATATATAAATGCTTGATTGCGAGAACATATAAATATGGTCCCGGCTGTTGCTTCTTCCCCTTGAAACCACCACCACCACAAGGCATGCACGATGTGTCAATACCTAGAGCTGCAACATTTCCTACAGATTCTCTTTCCCGTACTAGCTAGCTAGCTAACATGCGACAACAGCAAAATCCCAAGACTGATCGACACAGACTTCTTTGCCTCATTCCAAGTTCCAACAAGGAGCTCCCTGAAAGACCTCAGCCCATTGGTACGTCCTTCCAGCATTCCCATCGATCTTGGCTTTGCTTTGACTTGTTATTACGAACCTAGGAGTAAAGGTACAGCCTCGTCAGGTCATTGCAAAACATGAAAAGCTCGCTGTGAGAGACCGCAGTATAGTAGGGGACACTGTTGCCGAGAATGTGGTGGGAAGCTTAAGTTAGGATAGACTTCAGTTTTAGGCGGGTGGATCTTGCTCATTAGATTAGAAAGAGAGAAAGAGACCTGCCTACGACCACAATCATGCGGCAGGGTACTGTACTAGCTAGGTGATGAATATTTAATGGCGGCATGCCCAGGAGAGACTCCTCATCGTCGTCGTGGGCTTGGTCTTTGGGCTGACACTGGTCACACTGGTTTGAGTGGGCAGAACTGTGCAGGGCACTACAGAGCCGAAAAATATGGGAAATCAGGTGGCGTCAGTCACGTGGGAAACGTTTTGAGGGTACGCATGAGTCGGGGGCTACTGCTCGGGGGCGTTGCTCAGCAGGTGAGGCCTGCCAAGAGAATCATTCAGAGCTGTGATGAAAAGGCAGAATTTCGGAAATGGACCATATTCAAGATGCTGAAGGTGACCGACTTTTTGCAAAATACTATTATTATATAGATAGTATTATGAGACTGGTCAAATTTTCATCGATTTTCTTGATGGCAAGTGAAAAGGAGGCTTCAACGCACCAAAGAACGCAACATTTGGATACTCTATGCAGAAGTTATGAATGGTCAAAGTTTTTTTGGTAGAAGTTCTAAAATCGTTTCTTCCGCATACTAGGTACATATTAATTTTGGAGATGTACCGCCAAGAGTGGTGAAGGTAGTTTGGGGTCAGTGGCACATTTGGGGGGTATTTGACTGTTTAGGAGACCATCATAGTATAGGTCAAGGTAGAAGACCACCATCACAATACAAGTCAAGGTCAAATAGTTTTGTAGGAGAGGCAAGTGTGTATGAGTATGGCAAGTGTACAAGATATTCTAAAATACTTTTTTAAGGAGAGTCTGAGACGAGGACGAGGTCTGAGACTGAAGTTTGAATGTATTGAATGAATGCATGACTTTAGATATTGACAATAGAGACCAAAAAATTACATGCCCGAGATAGAATGGACAACAAGCATGTCTATGGGATGGGAACTTTGGAAGTTGTCCATCCAATTGTGCACACATTTCAAGTATCATACTAGAATTTGAAGGATCATACCATTTTATTATTGGATGGATACATTTTTAGATGGATTAAGAATATGACCAATGAATGAATACAAATATAGAGACATTGATGATATTTGTAGATGAATACAATTTGGAAGAATATACTTAATTTATATCAACATATTTACATCATATTATTACATCAACTTCAACTTGTTTTCTTTCATTGATTGATCAATAGATTCAACATTTTTATTTAACAATATGAAAACACCACTATTCTTGTAACTACTAACATCTTGTAATTCTACAAGTCTTAAGGAATTAATTATTTAGAAGGATATATCCAAATTGTTTAGGTGTCTCATTTTCATTCATACCAAATTCTATTTTACAAAATTATTGTTTATTCTCTCCTTTCATAGTTGAAATACTTTCTAGTACTAGTAGTATGACATTTGAAAATAATATTAACTAGTATTATACACATAAATGCAAATGCAAAGAACATAAGGCCAAATAAATCACAAATGATTATTTAGAAGGTGAATGAAAAGTTATTCATTGGATGAAAATGTAACAATTGGCGTGATATTGTGCTTAATTTTATGGATTTTCATTATATGTTGCAAAGAATTAAGAAATCTTGTGTAGTATCATACAAATATATTGTAAGTGAGTGGCCAATGCATCTTCATATCTTACCTTATACTTCTTCTACGGTAACAGAGTACTTTGTTTTGATGAATAAATGCACAAATGAATATGTATACAAGCATATGTGTAAATATTTGTATATTTATATGCATGCATACATATACTTACTTTTATATTGATGGGTGAATTCCTTGGATAAGTGAAGCAAAATATTATGTAAAATACACATTCTATGTGATACAAATGGATGAAATATAGTTGGATGATCAATTGGATACAATGTAGGAAGTATTTTGATTTTGATCATATTCTACAATTGGATGAATGTTCTTTCATCCACCATTGATCTTGCTGATAAACTTGATGGTATTTTAATTTGGGAATTTAAGATTTATATGACACTTTCATTCTTCATTATGAATTTTTACTCATTTCCTCTTTTCAAATGAGTTAGTGGCATCTCTATATTTCAAATGTAAATGAACTTTCTTTATTTTGTTGTGTTTTGTTACAATGACAAATACTGGAACATGTGTCCCCTAGTTGTTTTCTTCATAACTTCAAAAAGTTCTTGAACAAAAAGTTCATACATTTGAAAAGTCCTGAACAAAGAGTGCAAAAGCTTAATTTTGGGTGTTTTCAGTTGAGAATTTAGGATTCAAGGTAAGATTCAACAATTGAGACTATTGAGAATGATACTTTTTATACCATTCATAGGCATTTGAAAAAAAAACTATGAATTTAGTAGTCATTATTGGAGTACACTACAAGAAATTTATTCTCAATTTCTAGGCAAAAAATGAATAGGTTAATTATAGCATTATTATTATAGGATTAAGATTTTTTTAAATATTGAATTATAGGATTAAAATTATACTAATTTAATTAGATGGATATTTTTATTATAGAATGAGTAAGCAAAAACATGTTCTAGTAGAAAAAAACTTTGAGTTAAACAAGTCCTGAAGATGAGTATGAACTTTTACTTGGAGCAATTTAAATATAACTAGGACTTTAACTTTACTAGTGGATGGTTTTAGACAGAAACAAAAATAGAAAGTAAAAGTAAGACCACAAACCTTTGAGTGAAAATGATCAACTTGAAAGGTAATAAACATTCCTTTGCTACTCTAAACATTTTTTTGAGTATTAGATGTATTAGTAATTTAATTTACCTTCTATTTGTTAGAGGTTGCAAGAAGGTAACTAGCCTTCATGTTTCCTTAAGCATTACATTTAATTTGTCTTTTATTTGTTAGAGGTAGCAAGAAGGTAATTGACCTATATGCTTCTACTAGCTAATTTATAGTATGTATTAAATATGTAGGAATTAAATGTTTATATTGCAATTAAGAATTTTTCACTTACATTTTTTTATTCTATGGAAATTGTAACAAAAATTGTTGGAAGAAAAGAAAGCAACAAGCCTCTTGTAAGGCTTAAAAAACAAACAAGCAAATGAAAGATTTTGAAGATGTTGGATAAAAAATTAGAGGTATTTTATATACTTTTATTTTGATAGTATTATATTGTTATTTGATACAAATTTGTATTAATTTTTATGTATTTAGAATTGTACCTTAAGTCTTTCAAATTATATTGCATTTTTTTCTTCTTTTTTCTTTTTTAGTTCCCTATCCTTATTCCTCTAATTTTTTACATATATCTATTTTATTTGTTTCTTTTATTCTATTTTTTTTTAGTTCTTTCTTTCATTTGGTTTATTTCACTTGTTTCAATTTTAAAGTTATATTAATAGTGAAGATAATGGAATGCAAGTACAGTTGTTATTAAAAAAGAAAGATGTCTTGAAAACTTGAGAGTGTCATTAGATGTTTTTGGAGATTATTTGTGTCTTAATCATGATGTAGTTGCAATACAAGATAAAACATCCAAAGAGGTAGTTCTTGTAGTGCAATTTACTCCATTTGATCAAGTGTTACAAGAACAATATAAAGAATATGAGAAACTTACCACTTCAATTTTAAACCTTAAAAGTGGTGCGAGTTTTGTTAAGGCTAATGGAACACAAAGGGGAGGAGAAATGTATGCCCTTGGATGGAGAACAAGTACCATAAATGGAAGAAATTTATGATACTATATTCTTGTCATGCTTCCATTTCTCAAGGCTTGAACCATGACCTTGCATTTTCTAGTTAGGAACATATAGCCCTAAACTTAACTTCTTGTCTATACCTAAATTATAGTGAAGAATAATTATTAGAATAAAAGAGTTCAAAAACAAAATCGAAAATCAAATAATGAAGTAATTCAAAGAAGTGAAGAAGCAAAAGCTAAAAAATGACATACGTGCTCTCTATCCAAAGGCATACGTTTCTCCTCCCCTTTGTGTTCCATTAGCCTTAACAAAACTCGCACCACTTTTAAGGTTTAAAATTGAAGTGGTAAGTTTCTCATATTCTTTATATTGTTCTTGTAACACTTGATCAAATGGAGTAAATTGCACTACAAGAACTACCTCTTTGGATGTTTTATCTTGTATTGCAACTACATCATGATTAAGACACAAATAATCTCCAAAAACATCTAATCACTCCTTTCAAGTTTTCAAGACATCTTTTTTTTAATAACAACTGCACTTGCATTCCATTACTTTCACTATTAATATAATTTTGCCTCCAACCTTTTTTGAGCACACAAAAGTAGAAGTAACTTACATGCAAGTTCCAAAATTTATCCCAAACATAATTCTAAACCACTCATATTGACGAACATGGAATTTGTAGTAATTTCATATTTACTATTAAAGACTTATGTAAAAAATTCAATTTAGACAAGTATTATAATTCCTATACATTTGGTATTTGGGTTCCTATTGGTTGTGAAAATGGTAAGCTAGTATCCAAAAAAGATGGCTTTAGAAGTGAAGGAAGATCATTTTTGTTTAGTAGTTATAAAGTTTGTGTTGACTTTAATGCCAGTGATGGAATAGTTGAAATCATTTAGCATGGTACGTAAAACAAACTATCATAGTACTATTCCTTCTACTACCACCTCCTTCCATTTACAAGGATTCGAACATTTGTACAAGTGAACGAGGGTTTAGTTTGGTGGATGAAGAAATTGGTAATGATGCACAACAAGGGTGTAGATATAACAAATAAAAGATGTGGTGTGAAGGAAATATTAGCTTCAAATTTAAAAATGTCATCATCAAATTGTTAATTTCTATAAATACATGTGTGATTAAATGCCTCTCTAAAGAGATAGTATTTTTTGTAGTAAAATATTTAAATCAATAGAAGTTGTCATGAATTTTTGGAAATTATTTTAGTAAATGGAGGTTCAATTACACTTCAATAAAGCGAATTTTTATACCTTTGGATGGAATTTTTATTTTTATTTTTGAATTCAATGGAAAGTCTAGACAAAAAGGTTTAAGAAAACAACTTAATTTTCACTCATTAAAAATTGTGAAGTAGAAGTAGACTAAAAAGTGAAGGAAAAATTAAGCTATGAATAGTCCCAATAATGACAGGATATTTTGTACACTTGCAAAAATTGCTACAATGAATTGGAATTAGGAAATCTAAACTAAATTTAGACATGTTGAAAGGAAATATCAAAATGAATGAATTATCTAATTTCTAAATATTTTTACAGTTTTCTAGTTATAATACAATTATACAAAATATATGTTAGGTTAAAAAAAGGAAACAACAAGGAGTGGAATCACTTAAATTTTCCAAAGCTAATTCTTTTATATTTAAAAAACCATCCACCACAATCTAAGGCCTTTGATTATTTAGACTTCTAAATGTTGATTTCTAATTAAAACTTCATTGATTTACTTTATTTTATTTTTTAGGCGCACATCAATTAAGAAAAAAAGTTCAAATAATTGAACACTCATAACATTTTGGAAGTCAAACTTCAATTTATTACGTAATTATTGATTTCAAATGCTTTTAAGCTTAACTATGAAAATTTATCTCTAAAGATATATTTTTTACACATTCTTTTCCCCTAAGATCCTTAAATTACATAGTTCCAATAATGTATTTTTCACCACATTCTCATTTCTTTCCTAAAATTCTTGAACCTTGAACTTCTATAAACTTTCTAGATAGCATCTTCAAAGTTTGAAATACATCACTTTCAAACTTCCGCTATCAAATTTCTTTTCATGTGAGCTCAAAGAAAATATAAATATACCATCATGTTTATTAATATCATTTCTATTTCTTTGAAAAGTTATATTATTTGAAGCATTTATGTAATTCCCACAATTTTTTAAAGGATATATTTTTTAAAACAAAAACATAAATGAATTAGAAAATTTTCAATATGAAGGTCCAATATATGATTTTTGTGCATTACATTGAAAATGAAAACAATTAGTGGTTCACATTTAATTTGGTCACGCATCCAACATCTTCTAAATATTTCCAACTTCTACAAAAAAAATTATCAAGATATAGAAAAATTACAAAGTCTGAGAAGAAATTGGTTCAAATAGAAAAGCTTAGGAAAGAATGGGGTGGGTGGTTTTCCATGAGGCTATATGAACCATTTCTTGTAGTGAACATACAATTCAAAAAATCAATAGGTTCAATTTCTGATGAATTTTAAGTTTGAAAGACATTTTGAAGTTTGAACTAATTTTTTGTATCCCTATGCATACAAGCTTTATATGTCTTTGTTTCAATGTATTAATGCAGTAACTGCATCTTTTGAGCTCATTGTCATATAAAGAAGGCAAAGTCTTTAAACCTCAATAAAAGGTTCATTTAGTTTCTTTTCTCATTGTGATTTTTTTTTAAATGATGAAATCAATTTCTAATGAATCCTTCATTCTCAAAAATAAATTCAAACTTGTTCATAGTTTATGGTTTAGGTTTTAGAGTTTAGAATTTACAATTTAGTATTTTGAGTTTAGGGTTCAAGGTTCAATGTTTAGGGTTGAGGATTTGCATGACTTTAATTTCTTAGGAATTCTAAAATTTAAAAATATTTTGAACTTCTTTGTGGTATTTTTTTCATCCTTGCACACATGCATGTTGTGTTTTAAAAACTAGAAGCATGCATTGTAGAAGTGTAAAATTCTAAACTAGCTCTAGTAGCCCAACCCTGAATCTTAAACCCTAGATGTGGAAAATTGTAAGAGTTAAACCTTGCACCTCCCAACAAATAAATAGCTGGAAACACCCTAAAGAAAGAATGAACATCCATTTGAAGAGTAGACAGCAATGCATGTGACAAATAAGTCAATTGAACTCATTCATGGTAGGTACCTATTATTAAAAGAAGGCTTTTTTGGACAAATTTTTAGTGGTGACAAACCTTTTTGGTTCCAAGCTCAAGGAAAGCATCCCCTAAATGTGAGGATTTTTTTGGGTGATGCAAAAAGTGCAGGGGATTTCTGCGCATATGTCGTTGATTCCGTTTAGAATTTGAATTCTAATCTTTTTGTGCTATTTGTTTTCTTGCCCCATCCTACACAAGAAATTCCCTTCCTATCCATAGTATCTTAGTGTTGCAAGTGTGTCCTTGTCGCACAATTAAAAAGTTTGTAGATTTTTTGTCATTCCATTGCTCCTCTATCTCTCCAACACTTTGCTTTACGGTGTCGTGCCCCTCGAATGTTTGGTCCTTTCTTTGCAAGTATTGCAAACCAAGCATGTTTAAATAATCTTGAAACTTTTCTTTCTAGTAACTTGGTGGTGAGTTCTTTTGTACGTGAAGTAGTTTGCTCATTAGATTGTGTTTCTAATCTTGTTGTTTGTCACTGTCCTTCATAAATTTTGCATAATGTTTCCTACATTACTAAGCAATTCAATTCAATGTAGAACCTCTGTTATTCTCCTGTGTGTATGCAGGTGTTGTTGTTTGCATTGTTGTAGTAACGTAGGACATGTACAATAATATCGCCATAATTTTTGGAAACGAGTTGTTGACATTGTGCATTAGCAATAGAGAATTCAACCTAGATTTGGAGGTAATCAATTATCATCCAGGGAATCATAATTATCTTTGATTCTATGAAAATTAAATCGTTTTCAGTATCACTATTCATTTTGAGGCACTAGAATCCTATACATGCATGTCTTGTTAGTGAATATTGCTAGTGTACTTTTCTTCAAGTTAAGGATCTGTATTTTTGTACAAAAGATCCTACACTCAATAATCCAAGGAATCATTGTGCAATTACATAATCTATAGTTTATCTTCAAGTTGAAGATACTATAGAGAGTTTAAAGAGTGTATTAATATCATTTGTATGTCATCTCTAGTTTGAGTATGTGTACCATTTTCTTTCAATCTGAACATGGTAATATATCTTTAAGTCGAAGATAATCTTGAACTCTTCCTCACCTTTGATTTCAAGAATGCAAATGACAAAGTTGCCCTAAACTCCAATAATCCAATCAATGAGGATTATTTGAACCCTAATAATTGCACAAAATTCAGTAGTATGAATAAATTGTAGGTCATCCTCCGGAAGTACATGCACGTCATTTTCATACTAGGAGGCTTATCTTTGAGTCAAAGGTAATTTAGAGATATTCCAAATTTATAATTTTGTTGATGTTAATTTCAAACATTACTTACTCGATACTGAAGTCTAGCTTATTTAGAATGTAATATTTGAACAATGTGCATGAATTTGGAATATCAGTACTCTACATACAATGCATACTTAGGATGGCTTATCTTTGAGTTGAAGATAAGCTCTTTGTTTTTGTGAATTAAAGTCTTAATAATGTGCATTGCATATTGTGAGCTACTTGTATACCTCATGTACATCATAATAATTTAGCATTTGCCATCAACTCAACAATAAGATTCATATTATTAGAGATTTTCTTCCTATATATGTCATAATGAATAGATACATTCTATTAATGTTGTTTGTCTAGGAATTGTAGTTTTGGGGGGTCTAAGTGTGCTGTTCTGTTTGGTTTTTTCCCTTGATTAGTTATTGTGAAACAAATTTTAGTGTTAGCAAAGCACTAGACAATTTATTTATCTTCAAGTCAATGATATATCAAGTCTATGTCAATTGTGTTCCATTCAAATAGATATTTGTTTTATTTGAGGCTCACACATAATTACAAACATTTTATTTTTATTTTTTTCCTCTTACTAACATTGTGTACTTATAGAACTTGTATGATGGATATCCATGGTCCTAATGACTTTGCTATCCAATTCTTCCTCTAGGTATCGCAAATTGTGATGGTATTCCTTGAGATTCTTGGAATACGAAGTGTGTCACCTTGAGGAATGAAGTTGGAAATGACGTTGCCAAAGGAATTTGTAGGAGCATTGATGCAAATCTCATCATCAACATGGATGGGCAACCACTTGGTGATGACCGAGTTGTCATTCAAATTGCAAAGTCTTTGTATGAGGTAGAAATTCCATCAACTTGGATGTGGTCAATGCACTTTTGGCACATTAAGCTAGTATTTTTGAATGGTGTGAGTCTAAATGATCATGACAAACCCATATTTACAACACTACTTTGGTTGCCTCTAGCCACTGTAATCTAGTTGGAGTTCGTTCATATGAAACCTCTTGCAAGAAGAGGAAACTTGACCTCCCTTCCAAAAAAGAATCCCTTCTCATGGCACAATCAATCATTGAATTGTCCACCAAACCATGTTGCCATAAGAACTGCTTGCAACATTTCCTTCATGGTGAGATTTAGGCCATACGTTCTCAATTGCATGTAAATAGTAGAATGTATGTCTACAAGCTTTGCGTTCTTGAAGCACACAAGCAAACACACAAAGATCCCAACGGGAAGGAATAGATAACTTTGAAGAATAATGATATGTGTCTCACTGCATGGTAGACCATCCAAGGGATTTCAAAAGCTACCTTCTACAGGTTCAAGGTATGGCCAAAGATGGAAAACAAGCAGAGGCACATGGGAATTTGAGGTCCAAGAAACCACTCATGCATACTTTGGATATTGGTTGGAAGTGAAGCCAACAAAATGCCACACCAAATGGAGAATGTTGAAATTAGGAGAAAAGTTTTGACAATGGTCTTGCTGTCAACGTTTCATTGGAGTGACAGATTACCAAAAATCAATGAGGCTAATGCCATGTTCAATTTGTCACCGATTTCTTCTAGTGGCTTGAGCAATATTTGGCAATAGAGCTTCTTTCCTTGAATTTGCTCTAAAGGTTTGTAAAGACACTTTTGCAAGGCATGGTCTATAAAATACATACAAACAATTGCGAAGTGCTTGCATTCTGCTTGCTAGTACACAAGAAAAGTGGGCCAAGATTTTGAGTATCCACTTTGGGGGACAAAAGGCCCATAGGGAACTGTATTATGCAAATTGGTATATTTTTGAGGAATATCTTGAGAAGATGTAGTGCATCATTTATGATAAAATGGATCACTTGAAGACCACTTCTCTTCACTTCTCTCACAAGACCAAAGCAATAGATTCTTTTATGAAGATACTTGTTGTTACAAGCATGATTGCGCATGGTCATGACAACATTCGATATGCTCACTATAGGCTAGACATTTTTTCAACTCACTAAAATCATGCTATTGGATTCATTGCAAGGTTGTTGCGTGATCTCAAAGGACCACCCAAGAATTCATATATCATACACATTATTTTCAATGGAGGAGGGGCAATCCACATTAACAAAAGCAATGTTGAAGGGCTTAATTAGACATTTGCTTAGATTCCCTCCTTCCTCCTCTACATGAACCAATCCCCACTCACCCTCTACTACCTATATTGACTCTACAGCTTAACAATGCGTGAGGGGACAATAAGAACCGATGGGTTTTTGTTCTTTGTTCTTTACTTGTATTCAAAGACATTTTTTGTGAGATATGCATCAACTTCTTCATTGTTGGTCACACTCAAGAAGAAATTGATGCTCTTTTTGGTTGGTGGAGCACCATGTTGAAGACAAAGTACTATCTAACACTTCTGAGACTTATGAAATCCTTTACGGATTGTAAAAGTCACCTAGTAATTCTTCATCTCATGGAGTCATGGAGGAAGTATCTAACTTCAAGAGATTTGTGCACAAATACTTAAGTGTAGGCGGGTACTTTTTGGAAGGTCATTCTATATCTTAGTAGTTCAAGTTCTACATGGATTCTAGTGGATGGCCCTTGATGGAGTTTTAAAATCTATATACATATGTTAAGTAGCAGCTAGAGCACGATAGGGGGGGTTTGGTTGTAGTCGGAGACTAAAGATGGGCGGTAGTCCCAAACTACTAAGTGGTAGTCTACCACCTTTGGCTCTACAACAAATGCATTTGTTTGGTGAGATGAAAAAGGTTTTGGACGGTTTCATTGCACCATGGAGTAGAATGGAAAACAACGAAGACTTTAGAGGGTTCAAGTGTTTGAATGGCCCTATAAAAGATTATTAGAAAGGTGTGAGAATTACTCTAGATGAACCTCTATTAGTGCACGAGACATTGAAGGATGGATTTGGTTGGCTTCAAGGATCACCAATGAACAGAAAGATACAAGGTAGGAGGATGGCACAGTGTATGAACATTATGTTGAAGATGCACCTTTTGTTGGGCGTAGGCATGATTGTCCTTGTCTTTCATTTGGCAATGCTTGTGATGTGTATACAAGTTATTTTTTCATGGCATGTCCCGCTAATGATGATCCAAAGCCATTTTGGCTTATTAGGACACTAACGAATCCAAATCCGAGGTATGTTCATTTGATTCAAATCCAATATTGGACGCCTACTTTAGATCGTCACATTGATATGATACGTATGTTGAATGGGACACAAAAGTAGAGAATGTGTAGTGCGAGGATTGTGTAATTTTCCATGTTAGTCAAATACAAATTGTATCATAAGCCATGTGGTAAAATGGAGGTTGAAGATTGGCCTTAAGTTATTACAAGAGTCAAAATTTTCAAACCACAAATTACCATCATTAAATCATCAATGACCACCTTTATGTCTATTTCCAACAATGATGCATCCTGAGCAGAAGATGAAAATTACTCAATTTAATGAACACTTACTGTATTCTAAATATGGAAGGTATGAAAATGAAACTCTGACTTGTCTCAATTTAATGAAGAAGACCTTTAAAGTAATAACCCCCTAACTAAACCTCTCTCAAGTAATAGAGTTCATCATAAAGTGATCCCTAGTTTGTAGAAGGGATGTCAAAGGAAGGTTTGACCAAGAGTAGTACAAAAGAAACACAACACCAAACTCCATTAAACCAAGTTTGGGTGCTTCAAGGAGTTTCATCCTATGTTTTTTTCAAACTCCATCCCCCATTAGAGAAAATTTGGGGTCTCAAGAGGGTTGCTCCATAGCCCGTAAGGGACCCTAAAATTTGTTTTTTTTCACAAAAAAAATCGTTTTCCCGCTACTTCTGCCCACCTGAATTTGCAGTGGCAGCAATGCAGAAATCGAAATTAATGAATAAAAAATTGACTTAAAAAAAAAAATCGCAGAAACTGACAGATTTTGAGATATTCACCTTGACTGACACCAAAGTTGCGGCACTTTTTGGGTTGACAAACCAAGCTCGAAATAGCTTGGTCTGTCACCACGAGGCAGCCCTCTAGAGACCCTAGAATTTCTCTAATGCTAGTCCCTCATTGCATATACTTTACAATTAACTCTAACCTGTTAGTCCAATCCCATACCAAGCCCCCATACAAACGTCATGAATGCAAATGACCCACCATTGCCACCAACTCCCTAATGTAATATATAACCTCTGTAATGTGATGTGTCAGTCCGGTCCCAGCCTTTTACTTATTAGAGATTCTATAATTCTACATTTGTACCCTTCCTAGCATGAGGAGGACCATTGCCTCATTGTACAACGTTACGAACCTCCTCGAACGATGGACTCCCCAAGGACCCCATTGCACAAAAGCACCGTGGTTTCATCTCATCTCATGCTACACTAGTTCACTGCTCTTCCCTCGAAACCAATGAATATAAAAAAACTTGTTTTTTCAAAGGAGGGAGGGGGCAGGTCAAGAGTAGGTGATCACCGGCAGACTTCACCAGATCAGAACCATAGTTCCGCCTTCAGTTGGCATCCATCGAGGACGGACACTCCGACAATTGTCCACCACACCAAAATATTGAAATATATGCTTATTGCACGGGCATGTGGTTTTCTTTTTCGCAAGTGATATTTTGTTTAAAAGTGATACAAGTCTTTTTTGAGGGAATATTAGACAATCTTTTCACCCCTTTTCACCCCTTTTTAGTGAGATGAAATTATTGATTTGCTACCTATTCTATATATAAAAACAATGATATCGCTCTTTTTCCATATGCATTCATTTGATGATGAATGTATGTACACTCTTTTTGGGTCAGTGATTTAAGTTTCATCTTCACGGGCAATTTCGTTAAAATGGCAATATTTCATGTGCCATTTTCTGAATTGAGAAAGTGACATCGAGGATGGACCGTATAGATTCGAATCATCTTCAATTTATATCGGTTTCAGAAATCTAGGATTGATATAGGTTTTAGATCGTGCAGTTTGAACTATAAAAGTGGCATCTAGGATTGGTGTAGATTTCAGACATCTAATGAAGATATAGATTTCAAACGTCTACTACAGTTGTACATTGCAGACCGCGCGGTTGAAACCATAAAAAACTGCCAAAGTAGCGGAATGGCGCCATTTTAACGAAATTGGCCATCTTCGTTAATTTTGCACGTTTCATCCATATTTACACTTAGAGATCATGCGAACAACAACTGTATGTTGACGGCATGTTCATCACTCCATTCAAGATTGCTTTCCGCACTGCCTAAAACCCAATGAAGAAATGAAGAAATTCTTGTGATGCACGGGTGCCCTCACTCCACTCTCCGGGAGGACTGTACTGTACAGTCCGGTAAGTACTGTACAATTCTCTGATCGGAGGATATATAGTCTGAAATTCTGAATGCAGCCAATTCTGACGGAGGTCACGTCTCCGATCCGTCAGTCCCTGGGCCAATTGTGCGGTGGATTTGACACCTGGGAGTCAGGGATTCCTGCCTTTGGTATGATGGGATCGATCTTCAATCTCCTCTAGATATTAATTAGTGTGAAAAAGGTTCGGGACAGATCGACAGACAGACAGACTCCGTGCGGACGGATCGGGAATTCTTCTCGTGACGTACATTACTGAGAGTGTGTGAACCTTTGATTCATCGATCGAAGTGAAGTTATCGGTAGTCAGAACAACTTTGATTCATCAAAGTGTACGTCGTACGTCAATGACTTTCAGACATTGTACTCGGTACTGTACATTAATTACAGACAAGTTCCTTCAATGGAAGTCAAATGCACTAGCTCCACAATTGCTCATGCCAAGGCCACGCTTGGCTCTGTTAATTAAGTTAGTATGCTTGACTAGTCAAGTTGGGGTAAAATGCATTTTTGTCAACACTTAACTTAGGAGACAAGACACTTCGCATACTGGGAGTACGTGCGTGAATCTTTCATCGAAGTCAAGTTATCGGTAGTCCGGACACCGAGGATTCAAAGAGTACGTCGTCAATGACTTTCAGGCATTGTACTCGGTAATGTATAGAGTGACACACTCCTTCAATTGAAATCTGCAGACAAATGCACTCCACAACTGCTCATGCCAAGGCCACACTAGCTGGACTCTGGAGTAGCCGGCCACTGCTTGACTAGCTACTCAAGTTGGGGTAAAATGCATTTTTGTCAACTTCACTTAGGAGACAAGACACTACAGATGTTATGCATACTGAGAGTGCGTGCGTGAAACTTTCATCGAAGTCAAGTTATCGGTAGTCGGGACACCGAGGATTCAAAGTGTCGTCAACATTGTACTCGGAGGTACTGTACAGTGCGGCACAGTTCATTTACGAATTTTTGGATCCTCGTGAGATTAGGAGAATTTTGGGAGGCCCGTGTGCACTCAAAACGTAATTTCGATTCTTGAATTGCACTGGAATCACACTATAGTCTACTTTATCATCATTACAAACACACATATGTAATTGAAAATCATACAAAGAGTTTGATGTTGTCTATACACTATGTACTATCTAGTGTTGCCAACGTTTGTGAAATTACAACTTACAGTATTCAATGATACATGTAAGAAATGCACCTTCACAATTGCTTTAGAGATACTTATTGATTTCCCATATTAACACTTGAATTGCTTGTACGATTTCTTGCTTGTTCTTCACCCAAATGCAAATAATCTTTGACTATTTTCCAAAGGCTCCCTAGCTATGAAATGGTACTAGACAGTGTATGAAAGGAATCCAAATTGTTGTATGCTTTTAAATTATTCATTTTTCACTTGTTATGAAGTTGAAGTGCACTTCATTGCAATTCGAACGCAATGTGCAGTTGAACATTCTTGAGCACGCTGAAGGGCTTTCTAAAGTTGCTGCACTTTGTAGTGAAAACTGAAAGCTGAAATTCGTAAATGGACTGTACCCCACTGTACAGACAAGTTCCTTCAATTGAAATCTGCAGACAAATGCACTAGCTCCACAATTGCGTATGCCAAGGCTACACTAGCTGGGCTCTGCAAATTAGTAGCCGGCCACTGCTAGACTAATCAAGTTGGGGTAGAAAGTATTTTTTTTCGCAACTTAGGAGACAAGTCAATACTGCAACAGTGGAGACACTCATCAGGGTCTAATTTGTGTAATTTGGGACTGATTCTGGAGTTCAAACACCAAAGTGCAGCTATTCTACGTTTGTGAGAATGGGGGAGAAACTGTTGGTTCAAGATATTGACTACCGTACCAGTTGGAAGAAGATGAAATATCTTGAATGAGGGGGGGGGACTGTTTTCAGAAAATTCGTTTACCTATTAACTGGTGTGGACACTTTGTTTTTTGAATTTTGAGCCGAGTGCACGTGCAAGGCCTTCACCCCAAAATTCTCTCAAAACCTGAAATTGTTCCCCTCTTCTACACAACAAACCCCTAATTAAACAATCTAAAACTTGTAGAACATGCCGTACACAAACAGAAGGGAAAATCGCATGTGCAAGTGCCGCGTTATTTTGACTTTGTTAACCCTTATTAAAAGGACATTTCATGTCCAAGCTTGGTCAAACTTAAAACTTCATTCAGTTCCAAGATCATCTATCTTCATTCTTCAAAGTGTCACAAAAATTATAATTTTTAACTATTTCAAAAAATATTAAATGGAGTAATTTAAAGTTGATTGTTAGAGCTACATTTTCTTAGTTAGGCTTAAAAACCGATTTAAAATCAAGAACTATGTGAAACTTCATATTTTGACTTCTGAAATGCCCATGGGGCTTGTAGTGTCTTTTACGGATTAATGAAAATTTGGTGTTGAGTGGCAAGGTGTTGTGGGGGTCAATTTTGGGGGTTTGTCTAATGACTTTTCAAAGGGGAATGTACAAAGGGGAATGTACAAATGAAGGATGCATCTACACATCCATAAATTTGATCATTTATGGTTGTCTACCTTGGTGAAGCGGTCTTGTTCTTCCATAATTAAATGGCACAAGCTTTCAAAATTCAGAGGCTTTGGAAAGTCAATCCCTTTGTTTTAGTGTGATGTTTAGGATTAAGCTATACATGTGCATGAAGTTTTTAAAAACTTCATCATTTCAAAAGAGGAGAGCACTTGCTTAGTCCATCAATTTCATGTCTTTTAGTGTGAAAAAGAAAAAGAAAATCTCCATCAATTATTATATAACCAAACTATTATTGGAAAGAAAAGTAATAATTGGCAAAGTTGCTAAATCAAGCAAAAAAATTTATTTGTTGTGGCATAATAAACTTAAGCTAAAAGTTTGTAAATGCATTAATAGTAGTTTTTTCATCCCCAAAGTTGCTACTATCTAAGACTTTGACATTTAGTAGGCAATTCTTTTCAAAAGGTGTTAGAATTGCCCAAAAGAAGACAATGATTCAAAGTTGCATCAAAACTCTACAAGAAAATTACATTTTTTTTTACATGTAGATAGTGGTGAAGTGCTATGCATTCATTGGTGATATCAACTTGAGTGTGCAAAAGTTATTGAATGTGTATTGCAATCATAAGATTGAAAATCAAAAGTGAAATTGAATTTGCAAATTTTGCTTAAGTGATGAAGTTTCATAGAAAGTGTTAAGATGAAGCTTTTATTGTAGTAGTGTGCCATTTCATTTTTGGGATTGTTGCTTCATTGACTTGTTCTTAGTATTGAAAAGTTTCCAACAAATCTTTTATTCTTTATTATAGGCACTCAAAGCAAAATTTCATGACTTCCAATTGTAGATCCCAAGCAGAGGGGACTATTTTGGCCCCTTTTAGATGCTAATGTAACTCTCTAATTTCTTACATGGTTCCGACAGCAATCTATAAGTGTCCCTTCATACTGTAGACTAATGCAAGAAATTTATTGCCATATGTAGAAGCCTCATCATAGAGTTCATTGAAATCATGAAATGAAGATTTTTCAACCCAATTGCAAACCCCTTTGAACCCCAATTTAACACTAAGGTAAAAACAAACAAAAGTGTCATATTAAATAATTCATCATAGTTGCAAGCACCTTTTTCTATTAAAAACAACAACATTTTATAGTAATTATTAGCAATTGAAAATCATGAATTTAAAAAAATTAAAAAATTGGGATACATGTAATACTATGAATTTTCAAAGTAGAACTCCCTCAGTCAGTCATTAAAACCCTCAAATAGCTTGGTCTTAATACAAAATTAGGTTGTCCTAACAATTAGGTTGCCTTACCCTAGGTATGTTATTGTACAAGCCATTGAAGTCAACAAATATTTCTATGGATATTTCCATTTGTACACATCAAGGTTCATAAGTCCCAATTACAACAATACCTAATTCAAAAGTAGTACATTCTTGTTCATTAAGTGTAAATATTTGTATAGTATCAAATGTCAAAAAATTAGTGAGGTGAAACCTAATTTCACTATTTTGTGTAGATAATCACTATTCAACCAATCACACTTAAGTATGGGAACAATTTAACCCCTAAATGTTGGAGACTATGTTTTCACCAAAAATGCTCCAAAAGTGTCATTTCTGATACAAGTACCAAATTTTAGATGAATTTTTTTTTGGACACATATAACTGTAGGATCTTGTAGTAAACTAGTTTAGAAAGATGTGGCAAGAATTTCAGAATTTTCCACCGTATAGATTGCAAGATTATAACGTTTGAAGTGACAAAAACCATTTTTTTGGCCTTGTGAAAATACGGGCAGCTGCAATTCACAAGGTCATATTTGTATGAAAAAATGTCCAAAATGATTTTAAATCTTTGGGTTTATTCTTCAAGGCAAGTTGGCTACATGCTTGAAATTTTTTAGATCATTTGGAATTGCACAACATGTAGGAAAAAAAGAAGTACAAAGTGATTCAAAACACTAAATTGTTAAGAATTTAATTATAAAATAGAAAAATTTCAATCCCAACAATGGTAATGTAGTAATAAACAATATACATCATATGTTTTTATTTTTTTCAAAAAATACTAAAAACTGAGTTAAATCAAGGACTCCAAAGTTTATTTTCAAGTTGGGAATCCATAACTACCTGTAAACTAGGACACTTCATAACTTTCATCTCATAAATCAAAATGGAATGATTCAAAGCTTTCCATGTATATATAAATCTAGAGAACCAATTTCAAATTTTTACTTTTGAAAAAAGTGATTTTTGAAGAAATTTTTGGGCTACCCGTTGAACATTGAAAATTACATATCATGCAACAACTTTTGAACCATGTAGTCAAAAGTTATGAAAATTATTAGGCCTTAAAGAAAAACCTTGTCCCCATGTGTGAAAATTTCAGCAAAATAAAATAAATACTCCATACATAGTGAGCTGTCCAAAATTGCTATGTTGCCAAAAACTGCAGTTTGGACATTTAGGGGTTAATTGCACTTTAGGGGACACTTTCAATAGAAGTCATAGTCCACTTTGAATGCCATTGTTTTTTTAAGGTAGTTTTGATTAGTTCATATAGAATTCCTTGTGGCTAATTTTATTTAGGTTGCAATGAACACATGCAATGTTCTTCATCATTGGATCCAATCCATAATGAATCTATCCATATTTGTAGAATTTCATGGAGACTTACAATAGAAAACTATCCAATATTGATGAATTGCCAATGCAGTGTACGTAGTAATGGAAGCTAGGCATTACAAAAAATCTGAAGCATGCAAAGGGCTACAAGTTCCCCCCGGGTTTCAATTAGGGAATTTTAAATTTTTTTTTTCCGGATCTGACATGGCACTACTGGTGCCACGTCAGCACCACATCAGACTAGCAACTTTTTTTAATTTTTTAATTTTTTTTAATATTAAAAAATAAAATAAAATAAAATAAAATAAAATAAAATATATTTTTCTATACTTGCACTGCGGGGCTGCCGAAAATAAAAAACTAACAACTTCTTTTAGATCTCAAACTTTTCCTAATGGCTTTCTTTTTTCTACTTTTTGAAAAAGTGTTGGGATGGCAATTACTTACAATTTGGTACAACACTATCTTTCTACATTCATCCATCTTTTGGACCAAAAATCACTTTACAACTATATTCATGCACTTTTTCATCCAAATTTGGCAACTTCATCCACATTTTAAATAGAAATGAAAAAAATTTGAGTACTTTTGTTTGGCAAAAAGCAGAGATTTATTTTGAAATGGTGCAATCTAGTCCCCATGGTGCCAAAAAGAAATGGCTTCTAAAAAATGGTAAGTCAACCTCCAGCCGCAAGTCTGAGATGATCGAGGCATTTGCAGTATGACCACAGCCCACCCTTAGTTCCAAGATGTTTCCAGTTGATCATTTTGAAAGTTAATCAGGTCTTAATCTTCCATGAGCTTGCTCATAGCCACTCGACGCATTGGTGACGGAACCAGTTGCGAATGAATATGCAAAAATAAACTTAAGAAATACTTCAATTTGATCCGCAGATTTCTGGATTACGTGCGCAACTCTAGGGCATTTTGAAGAAGGCAAACCGGACCTACACAAGAGAATTCCATTTGGGCTTTCAAAGGTATCATTTAGCTGAAGTGCGGAATGGAGCTACGGTTTAGACGAGTCCAATAAGTTGGGAAGACGAGAGGCATGACGTTTAGAAATTACCCCACATAGTTAAAAACAAGAATTGTATCAATATTGAGATTCATTGAGTAATATTATACGACATTCACCAAAGTCATTTGGACTGATTCTATTCGCGTAGGTATATTTTACACTGTGAAGGGCCAAATGGGTCAAATGCGCCATAATACGTTTACTGTTGTTTCACATGGTAAACCCGGACTCTAATGACGACAAAATGAGATTATAAACACTCAATCTTTCAAAATTAGGAGCATTTCTTGAGAAATATTCCACCTCTTCAAGTAAAAAAGATGCTGGAGATCTAACCCAGTCACATGAGGCTGCTTCTAATTAGCGCAAGGCTCTCGAGCAAAACAGCCATCCGACCCAGGCATTCAATTGTACAAAACAGGGAAGTGAAGCAATCTGATTTTACTTTCTACAATTGTGCCAGCTCCTGAGACAGTGCAGTAGCGGGAAAAGAAAAAAGAGAAGGCCTCGAGAGAATTGGCAAACAACAGAGTTCATACCCAAGGGACATTCAAGAAGACTTCATACCAATATTTGCTTGGTATTAAGGCAGATTCCAAGCATGACCAAAATAGCGCCACCCTGCAAGTAACAACGTCCTGCGTCCTCATCCACGCGGACGAAAAACTTGCCCCCTCGTTCGGACGCCTGTCCAAAATTGAAACGAACAGATTGAGAATCATAAAATCGGTAAACGAGTACAGTAATTGCTTTAAGAAATTTCATTCCCAGATGATTTTCGGAACATTATTCTGTGAAACAAGCACTGTCGGAAATCATGCACCTGAAAGATTTCAAAAAGATAAGGCAATCTAGCTGCAAGCGTTGAGTTCTAACACCAAAACAGACAGGAAAACTCTCGGACATAGAACTCAAAATTTTGTAGCATAGAACATAAAGAGGCTGATTCTGACGTAAATTTAGCCTGAACCTACTCAAACTATCAACATTAGATGGATCCATGAAGAGGATGTCAACGGTCAATTCGAAGCTGTTTCCTCCAGAGTCATCATGACAAATTAATGAATAAGGAAGAGGCACTTACTTGATAAGCATTCAACTCTGTCTTGCCCAATTTGGTTGCCCAGTATGGTCCCAACGTGCAATGAGAACTTCCAGTTGCAGAATCCTGGGAAAGCAGTTTCTATCATTGTTCATTTCGAGAGCAAACACATTGCAAATTATAGGATAAAAATCAATTAACCTAGAAAAATTGCACTTGGGAAAACTATGAATGGTGATGCTATGTTGCATCCGTGACCGACTAAGAAGGAAATCATCTGCACTACTTGTAAAGGCAACGAGGTTCTGGCAGCCTCCACCAAGTAGGTCATTTACTAAATTACTTGCATAGAGTATTGTTCTCAAATGCGGAAAGAACATGGCTTATCAATATAACCGAGGAAAACAAAGCTGACACCAATAATCCACGGATGATTGGAACTTCCGGGATAGTTTTACATAGAATCACATGAATATTGAAAGTTGGCACGTCAGGGACAGTACCTCGTCAATCCCTATCTTAGGGCAGAAGAATCGAGAAATGAAGTCATACTCGCTTTTTGCAGCTGCAGGGGCAGTAACTACTATACCTCGACCAGGAATATCCAGCATCTTCTCAAACTTGGGATTTAAATTTACGACATCCTCACTGGACTGCAACTCCACCTGCAGACGAAATAGCCAGATCGTTCGCTGAATTCAACTTATTGCTAATTGGTGTCATAGAGACATTTGAGATACTTTCCGTAACTGATTCATTGCCATAATGATATACCATTCGAATGATCTCTCACTCTTTCAGAATCTTCTTCAAAAAACCAAGAAGAGTCCTCATACAAAACACGTCATATGAATTAACCGATGGCACGTTGCACATCAACACCAACAAAAAATGTAATCAACTCTTACCAGATAATCACCCAAGTTGCTTCTTCCAACCCACTTGACCTCAACCCCACCTAAAGCCTCCGAAAGTAAAGAAGCCTCGTCACAGGCAGTAGCTGCTTCCAGAGGAAAATCTAGTTCAACCACACCCAAGCTAGATGGTTTCTTTCTTTCTTGAGAGTTTGGGGAGGCTTCGTCTTCAGGAGTTTCCTCAAACTCATTGTAACCAGACACTTTATTAGCTGTCAAGACACCCGCTCTAGTATGGAAAACCGCTGTGTCTCCCTCCACTATCTTCGCTGAGAATAATAAGTGTGCAGACGCCAATGTCGCGTGTCCGCAAATATCAAGCTGCAGAAAATCTCGTCATCAGCCAAACAGGAGCCTTTAGGTAGGACAAACTAGATGATAGTCCACATACTGACCATACATCAAAAAATAGACCTACTGTACAAATAAGATTTTCAAAAGGAACTAATAAACACCTCGAAATGTATTGTTCTCTATGTACTAGTTATACAACGGACAATGATGATAACCAGCAGCGATTTAACCCTCAAAAGACAAAGAATGGGATTCGACCAAACTTTGAGAGTTCTTTTCTATGAGAATTCTTTTCTACATAAACTGAAGCTGGTATGATCCGGCCCCTGCTAAAGTTTATTAAGCTGCTTGAAATAAATTTTTAATTTCGAAACTGACCAACATCAAGCAAGACTTTAGTTGAAAAATTTGCAACGCGACAAAACATTGACCGTTCATAAATCCACGAGTTCTGTTTAATGTTCGTTTTATGTTGAATTTTCTTTCAAATGAATATTTCTTCAAATTCATCTACTTTTGACTTCCTTCTGTCATTCAAATAAGAAAAAACAAAAGAATGGACACTATCCATAATTTTCCTTTGCACCGATGGAATTCATTAATCTAGTCAAGTAAGGCGGAGAGTAAAATTTTAACGAAATTTTGGTGTTCAATAGTAGAATGTCAAAACATGAATTTTCAACATAGATAAATAAAGAGGTGAAAACGACTAGCAAAAGTAAGAAAAAAGTAAGAAAAAGAGAAAAAAACTTGCGAGATCTCAAAGAAAGAAAGCGTCGGGTATCTGGGAGGTGTACCTCGACAGTGGGCGAGAACCAGCGGAGATCAAATTCGTTCTCCACAGGTAACGGGTCGTCGGATTTTCCAGCTTTCAGCCCGGAGCCACTTTCATCGACTTGCACAAGACCTTTGCGCTTCTGTTTTGTGTCGTCGTTACGCGAGTTATATCTCTTCACCAGAAATGCAGTTGTTTGATTGAACTCACGTGCAATCGTTTGCAGCCATCTGTCATTCCTTTCATAAGGTAAGAAAATTACAGCTGCTGGATTGCCACTAAATGCTCGATCTGTGAATGCATTTATCTGTCAATTCATCACCAATGTTTCAGATTTATGACCTTGACTGGGCAAATGCTCTTCAGTCAAATTCCAGGCACTCATTTCAGAAACGCAATTGTGATAAGTAAAATAAAACAAGAGGAATGCAATGGTTTAACTCATAAAACCCCAGAAGAACCGTGGGGGCTACTCAAGTTTAGTAGCACATAATGACAATTCCAGACAATGCAGAGAACCAGGCCTCTACCAAAAAAATTTATTCATCTGATTGGGATGTACAATTACCAAAATGAGTAAAATCTAGTGATTAGATTTTTGCAATACGTACCTAACCCATCTTGACCGAAAAAAACCGTCCATAAATTAATGCAAAACCCTGGTCTAGAACCTAAAGGCACGAGGGAACTGCATCACGCAGGACACTAAACCCTAAACCTTCGTCGAAGACCTAAATCAGTCGGGACAGTGATACCAAGATTCCAGCCACACTTTAGAAAAACGTTCAAATTCCTCACAGGCAGTACAATGAGTTTTAGTGGATTTGGCAAATGGCAAACCTGAGCAAAATCAACTTCAGTAAACAACTGCTCTTGCAAACTATACTTCTCCGCTGCCTCTTGCAAGTCCATCTCCGAAAATTCCACATTAGCATCCGCCATGTGCTTGTCAACCATTTCCTTCACGCCGGTATCCTTCACTGGAGTCTCATCCTCCACGGACGAGGCAGCTCCGAACGAATTGGCCACAACTCCTCCTCGCCCCCTGGGTAAAAGCTTCACCTTGGTTGGAAAAGATGCGTATACTCGTTGAGATTTAGTAGTAAGAACGGAAGAATTGGATCCGTGAACGCAAGAATTCAAGGACAGTTGCGCTCCCAAGCAAGCTGCCATGGTCTCCTAGAGACTTCCTGTCTAAATTTCAGCTCAAAAAACTCGAAATCTCGGCTCAAATACTAAGAATGCTCAACTCGAAACAACGAAAGCGTCGATAAACCGCTGCTGCTGCAGCATCGACGACAACAACACTAATCTCACACAAGTACAGCAACGAGAAAAAGAGTATTGCGCAAGGTTGGCGATGAAACCCATGGAGCACACAAGCACGCGAATCATCGAAGTATTGTAGATTTATGGTATCTAGGTTTCTTCAGAAATCTACCACTCTACACATTACATTTAATTTTCATATGTACTATGTTGATGTATTTGTGACTACAAAGTGGCACAAATAGTTAATGGCACATATAGGGTCTCTTACCTTAATTATTCACAATGATAGGTAAGGCAATTGTGAGTTTCCATCATGTACACTTGTTGTGCATTTTAAAATCTAGATTTCTTCATATTTTTGCTTTTTGTATGAAACAAATTGGAATAGTGTAAAATAACTTACATAGCCTAAGAATGTAGATGATTGAAGTAGGTCTACTTTTGTCACAAGGATGATTATTTTGTCCATTTGTTTTGCAAATAGTTCTAAAACAATGACTTTGGTAGTTGTTGCTTTAATACTTGCACTATTTGAAATGATGTATTTTCAAGATGTTTTGGAATGTAATCATTGATTGAAAATTAATGTATTCCAAAGCGTCTTGAAATTCCAAAGAAAGCAATGAATAACTCATTCAATGTTCAATTTAGCTCTTATTACCCAAAATATAACTGATATAGATTTTTAAATAACATATACAATATAAATTTTAGATAGGCTCTAATGAATTGATGTTGTATGTGTAGCAATTCCATCAAACAATTACAAAGTATTATCTTGTATAAAAGCATTTGTTTGTATTGTAATATATATATTATTTTGAAAATAATTGGTTCAATGATTATAATAATCTCTTCAAATGAATGATTAAAGTATTTTTTTTTTAAATCCCTCATCTAGAAGTGTTTTTTCACTTGGAATTTGTAGTTATATTTGAGTCCAACCTTATATAGGATATCCATTAGCCACGAAGAAATTGAAGCCCATTAAAAAGCTTTGAGTTTTCTTATTAATTTAGTACTAATTGAGGTGAGTATGAGTGTGCACATTATCATTAATACCATCATGTAGGAACACTAAAGGTTGGTATGTAGTAGCCACTTGGCATGTCAATATTTGTAGGAGGTGTGTGATTTATGAGATAATGAAGATGGATTGGATAACCATGACAAATTTTTGAGTTCATCATGCAATTCTTGGCCTAATTATTAAGTTGAGAAGGCTTTTTTCCACCCAAAATTCTGCATTACTATAACTAGGCAACTCTAATATGTAATATTACTTGTAATACCATTCATTTGATAAAACTCTTGCCCAAACCCTTGCATCACCACTTGCAAAAGTTTGAAGAAAGATGACATATACTATAGAACTTCTCTGAAGTAATAGCTCCGGGACCAGGCTCAAGTCCCCATACTTAAGAAACTCAAAAAAACTTCTCTAATGTCAATATCCTAGGGATTGGACTCAAGAACCTCAAAAAACTTCTCTAATGTTGATATACCAAGGATTAGACCTAGTGCAAGACTATGCAATCAATACTCATCACCTTAAAGAAGTTCTAAAGTAGCAATATTGTAGAAATGCAAAGCTTTCAAACTTGCAATATACAAAGACCATCAATTTACAATTCAATTCAAAGTGCACCCCAAGATTGACAAGTTGCAAATACAATATCAATCTCCGTTGTTTGCAAACACCAAATAAGAACTCACTCTAAGCTCCAATGAAAAATGGAATACAATATTAGGACAATGGTAATGCACCATAATTATATTTAAATATTCCAAGATGCTTTAATTCTTATTCATTTCATAATCCTAGATGCATTTTTCAATTCTTTCAATGAGTAATCAAACAAGAAAAGACACCTTCGTTTTGCTTTTAGCCATTCGCCCGCAAAGGAAAAGATCTATCACTAAAGTATTTTGCCAAAACTACTCTGCAATATACAGTACTCGGACACTTTGAGGCCTCAATGGCCTCACAGGGTTACGCAGGTTTTCTTTGGCAATAGAAGAGCACTTGCATTAACATAATAAAATATCCTATTCTGGCTAGCAGGATTGGTACTAGTATTACTTGGAATATGAAGGGCCCCCCTTCGTGTTTATTTATCTAGTCTCTCTTTCCCTCCTTTTCCATTTTGCTCTTATTTCTTCATTTGTCCAGCCCTCATGGCTTGGTTGTTTTATGCTCCATTTTTTTTTTAATGCAGTGGTTTCACACCATTTGTTCAAAAAAAAAAAAAAAAAAAACATAATAAAATATAAAAATTATCAGTTACATAAATGCTATACAAAACAATACTTGTGTCCCTCACAATATTTGAACTATTTTGAACATTTCCTGCAACTGATACTAACATGTGTATGAATGTATTTAGAAAGTTGACAAGGAGAATGAACAAATCGCTCTGATCTAATAGGCCAGTGTGAATAAAGAGATTGTTGTGGGTAGACAAAAGTTCACTGGAGTCTGTGGTTACATATCTGAGGACTGAGGTTACAAAAGGTGATACGGGTACTCATGTAAGCTTAACAATCAAATGACTGCCAATCATCCCTGTTGAAGAAACCGTAAAAAAGAGTCGTCAAATCAAATTCAAAATAACAGATATAGTGTCGGTGAGTCTCATTCCTTTCCACCGAACATGACTGCAGGTGTGTAGGTGGACCTTGTCAATATGGATGGTAAAAAATTAAAGCTGAGTTCTTCTCGTCAGAAAAAAAACAGAATGACGGGTATCCCTGCTCGTTTTTGCTTTAACCTCCTATTTATCAAAAAATGGAATACATCAATTCCCTTTGATAGTCAAATTTATAAAATATAACCTTCGATAGTAAAATCCTTCTTTCTTACGCTAAGCTGCAACAATGTAGCATCAACTTTTGAAGTAGACTAAAAACTGTACAACTGCATGTCAGGAACTTCCGACTAGTGGTAAAAAATAAAACCGCTTACACCATTATTAGAAGAAGTCCTCGATAAGCTACGCCTGTCATCTATACATAATAGTTACAAGTCCAGATATCTCAATCATGGACAATAGTGTGCACCAGTTCCATGGATGGCCGCTCCCCTGCATCCTCAGTTATAGACTCTGTTGACAATATCAAACGAAGGATGTGAGCAAATTTGTGTTTCAACTCCTCGTCACATTTCCTCTTACTGAGTATCAAATCATTATTTCAATGCACACTGAGTGAGTCAAATAGAAACGATGTACTGAATAGCTGCCAATCCTTCAAACCAAACTACAGATTCCAAGAATAGCAAACATCACAGGCTCATGTTCCAGAACACAAGTTTTTGAATACAAATTGCACTCCTTGTCAAACCAAATTGCTGAAGACGATTGACTTTGCACCTGGCACATTGGGTAAGGTGTCACTGCTCATAACCGCATCTTTCACCTCTTGCACGGCCTCCATTACTTCTTCCTTTACTTCAAATGCAGCATCCTTTACACTTTGCATCAACCCTTTCACCTCCCCATTTTCCACAGGCTCCTCAGGCCTTCCAGGATCATTAATACCCGATGGCTCCTGCTTCAAGGTTACTGAGCGCACGTCATACATGTCCACACGGTCAACAGAGGTGTACCTAAGAACAGCCTCCTTCACCGTCTCCCCTGATTGCGTAAGCATTTCGCTCACATTTTCCACAACGGTCTTCTTTCTGTCATCACTATCATCGAAGATTTCCTTCTCTTGGCTGCTTAAGCTTGGATCGATGGGAGAGGATTCGGCCACATTGTTCTGACTCCCAATAATTTCCTTCACGGTTTGCACAGGATGCGACATCATTTCTCCCATGGCTTCAATTATGGTCCTTCTGTGTTCATCTGTGCCGCCATTGCTACTCTCCTCCTCAACAGGAGACGCCGCTTGTGCACAACGGTTTCCGTTTGGCTCTGCCACGTGGCTGTGGCCGAGAACAGTGTCCCTTACGATGTGAGCCGAGTATGCAAGATTCTCCCTCACGGTTTGAACGATCGTCTTCCCCTGCGCATCATCCTCGAGGCCATAGCTTGACGATCTCAAATCGCGTTCAACCACGGCAGCCAGGACATTATCACTCTGACTAAACGGATCCTCCATCGCCAAGGTACAGGGCAATGATTCAATGTCGCCATCGCTGGCGCTGCCGAAAACTACTTCCTTCACATTGTTAGCAGAAGTTTGAAGTATCTCCCCCACGCTTTCAATTATGCCTTTCTCAGGAGGAGTGGAGGACACGTCTGTCTTGGACGGGGAAGGATCCCCTACATTGTGATCCACATCGTTCTTTCCGTCTCCATTCTCTTTCTGATCAACCGCATTCTCGCGAAACTTTGAAAATATACCCATGCTGATGCTCAAGGGGTGCAGTTCTCAACGATTCCTTCAAAGACTCAAAACCTAGAATAGCCCTCATGCATAGGCCGATTGGCATCTGCTTGCTCTCTCTCCCTCCACACAAGAGGGAACGCAATTATCTAAATGCGATCACTGCAACACACAGAAACGATCACGACTACTCTTCAAACTCGGATCCAACAAACCTCACCCCTATCAACTCATACGTCGATCAACGTACCTGAAATAGAATCATAAAATGCCACGGACATCAAAAGTCTCGATACTTTGCACCACCAGAAAAACGAAACCCTCCAGAACCGAAAACCAGCGTTCCAATGCACGATGAAATCACCAACCAGCGACAATTTTTGAAAACAAACTATCAAGTCCTCGCGCCAATCTCCTTCCTGACTCCACAAAGAAAACAATCACCGCAGTTGCTCAAAGGACGCGAAGCCGACCAATGCAACAATCAGAAACGGTTCCGGCTACTCTTAAAACTCGAAAATCCACCAAACCCTAAATGGCCGTAAACACATACGCAGATCTGTAAGGGAAACGTAAAATGCCGACCCGCGAAATCACAAATCCACGAAACTCTTACACTCAGTAACGACGAACCCTCCGAAACCCCTGTGAAAACTAAAAACTAAAGCTCGATCAAAGCAGCGATCGCAGCGACCATGAAAAAACCGAATTACAACAACCTACTCACCAATCTTCTCACGATTTCAGATACAACAAGAACACAACGTCACTGAGGGAGTGCAGATACATTCCAAGTTACGCAATCGGGCTCGTCCTGTCAAGTGAATCACCGGAGACAGGGAGAAGCATTTGTAGCAGAAGAAGCGGCAAGAAGAAGAAGCCCAAATCGCGGGCCGGGACCCCGAATCGCGGGTCCCAGCCAGTATGTCCGCCCGTGCCGACAGCGAAACGGTTACATATGGCTGCTTCGGGCATCCAGGTCATGTTATTGGAGAGTTCAGGCAACGAACGGATGGAGCCTGGATAGCCCGGATAGGCCCAGGATGCTCTGCCGTGGTGACACGTATGTGTCATGATGTTGTACGTGTACTATAATGAAAATTATGAAGCTCTTTGTCGGAGATATTTTGCTTTCCATGCCATCCCCACAGAACCCACAGTGGCAACCTCTCCAACCAGGGATGTGCAGATATTATTATTTTTATGATATTTGATTGAAAGGTTGCTCACTGTCTACGGTAATTGATCTGACCCACCTTTCACTTTGGGTGACACGTTAGGGAAGAACTGCAACAATTGGTTTAATATCTGCCCTTAAGGACACTGTTAACCCTAGAAAGACGGGCCCATGACCACTGATTTCAAGCCTTAGTGAGGACACTAAGGCAGAAGTACCTATTTCAGATAGCCCCCTTTGTCATGGCTTTTTCCACTGACCTATTATGGACATCAGTTAGATGCATTGTTTATGGAGAAAGATTCTTTGTTTGTACCTTCTTATTCATTCATCTCTCTTCCGTCCTTGCTTAGGGAGAAGTCCCAAAGCTAATTGGAATAGGTGAGTCTATGAAACTAAAATGGGTCCTACTAAAAAATTCATATTTATACTGAATAAAATATTGATTTTGGGGGGGGGAAATTTCTTTTATCTAGGCAATCTTCCTTTGTACACATTGAACTGAGTTTCTCAATAAATTTCCCATATTGCATTGGCTAAAATGCTTAAATTATCAAGAATAGGTACTTCTATCTTAAATTCATCCTACAAAGTGGGCCTTGCAAGATGAATTTACCTCTACAGAAAATCATTTTTTTAAAATTTGCCATATATGATAAAATTTGCAAATTTTGAATTCATATTTGCCAAATTAGAGGCCTCAAATTAGCTAGAGGTGGTAAAAAACATAGAATTAACATGGCACAAAACCATGGGTCTTTTTTTTCAATTACCCTACAAAACACAAAATTCACCCTACATAGCTCACTAGATAGGACAGTTTTGCATCTTGCGCCCATTACTACTTTATTCACTGCCATTATGCAACTAAATAGGAATGAAAAAAATTATATTTATTTTTCAAAGATGAAATCATATGTCTATTACAAGTCATTAGATTTTCAAATTTTTGGGGGACAAATTGAAATTACTGTGAATTTTTTAAGAAAAAAAGGAAGAAAAATTCATATCAAATGCAAAATATGCTCAAAAAATCTGATAATTAACACAATAGGTGAATATAATAGTGTATAACATCATGGGATAAACGAAAGTTATTGTGTCATTCTAACATTAGAAAATCAACAAACCATGGTTATAGGCCTACAATTCATGTTGCTATAAAATATTGAAATTTACAAATTTTCCAAAATATCTTATTGGATTAGAAATTGCTCTTGATAAGCTTCATTTCATTAGTTGGACTCAGATTTTGAATACATTATTTTTATGGATAAATTTCACACCAAGTATAAATAGCAAAAAATGGCCAAAATACACTACAAGGGGCAATCCGTGGATTAAGCATCTTCTTTTTTAGGAAAATCAATAATATCATATTGAGGGAATTTGAAATACTATTCACTTACAACATATTCAAGCAACTTCCAAAAAAACATACTAGATAAAAAAATAAAAAATAAAAATTCCATTCTAAAGTCTTAGGTGAAGTCATCCCGAGGACATTTTGCATCTTCATTAACATTTTAGGGTTAAGGTAAACAACCCATTCTAGGTTTTATGGGCAATGCAATACGTTCTAATTGGTTGAAAAATAAGAGAGAAATTTCCAGTGACGATCAATCCATGAATAATGGGCTAACCATTAGGAATAGTCACACCTTCTTCACTTAGCACTTGGAGAATGGAAAATGAGAAGTTGGTGAGAGTTTAGAAAAGCCAATGGGAAGCCGTGGTAGGTGAAGAAGGTGTGCCCCCCCTAAAAGATGTGTTGAGAGTGGAGAATGAAATAAATGAAGAATCCATTTACCTAAACATAAGATTAGATGTAAGGTTGGAGGGAAATAAGCAACAACGAAGGTAAAAGTCGTAGTAAAGGTGAAAGTGTAGAGCATAAAGGAATATTTTTAGTTGGATATATCTTCCGCACTCCCAATCTTCACCTTCAGAGGTGAAGACTAGGAATGCGGAAGATATATCTAACTAAGAATATTCTACCAACATGAAGCTAACCCCAAGCTGCCACATTTCCATTCTCCATTCTCCAAGTGCTAAGTGAAGAAGGTGTGACTACCCCTATTGAAAATATATTTTTATGAGGTCCAAAGATTTATTTTTAATTTTTAGATCAATTCAACTTTGGTCCATCATTATGGCCCGTAGTTGCAGCCATGGCCAACTCATTGCCACCTAAGGCAAACATACACTTATCCATTGCAGTTTAATTTGTATTTAATTTGAATCTAACTCTAACCCATTAAGTTACACAACACATCAACCAAGTTGTGGTTGCTACCCCGCAATCCAGAAAACTTCATTTAACAAAAATCAATCTCAATGTATAGAATCCATGGGTAGCTTTGTTTTTTCTATTAGAATTCTCATTTGTGCGTAAAAAATGCTCATTCAAAATTCGTTTAAAGACTTTAGATATTTTTGCAAAGGAAAATTTGAATTATGGGGCTCAAAAATTTGACAAAGCCACATTGCCAAAAGCTTTGGCAACCTTGAATAAAACAATGTCGTGTTCATCTTTGCTTGATCATATCTCTCATATTCATTGCTTTTAGACCTTGATTTTTTTATTAGAGACACAAATACCAATCAATAATAATATCCTACAATTACAAATCCTAAAAAGTGAAAAAAATTAGATTTGTAATTCTATTTTTAGAAAATGCTAAATTTGGGCAATTTTAAGGGGTAGTTACTAATTTTTGACTCAAGGAACTTAGGAGTTATCAAAGCATATGATTATGATTTTTTGTAGTTCATTCTAGTGGAGTAGTGACAATAATTGCGATTGCCCCAAGTATTATTGCTCACAAAAATGGTTTGGTACGAATAATGTAGTTAAGAATTTCTTGCAACCTCCCAAACAAATTTTTAAACTATTTCAATGACACTTGAAAAACATCACTATCAAATCAAGTCTTTCCAATGATTCATGAATCATGAGGAAGTAATTCAAAGATTATAATGGGTGATAATGTATCAATAGGCCTCTATTGAATGTTGATCATATTAAGATATTTGCAAAATCTTTATAATTATAACTACCCCACTTCGAATTGCAAAATTAATAGTATTGTTTGATTTGCAAATTTAAAACAATCTAATTTTACTAACTTCATTCACAAAAAAGATTCTTCTTCTTATCTATTGATTCAATTAATAACCTAAAAATGAAGTAAAACCATGTTAATAACTATTTTAATTTGAAATTGCAATAAAATGTTAAAATTTACGAACATTTAGATTTTGGAGGTTAATTTTAATATTAATTTGGTAGAGAATTTGATATGATATATTTTATAGAACTCAATTGCACTTTTTTTTTTCATAGTCCAAAATTAATTATGAACAAATAGACTTTATAAAATTTCAAATCTTAAATTTTATAATTAAAGTAAGTTTGTACGCAATTCATCAATCATCATAAAAATACTTGTGCCTCGGTATACATTTCAAAAAATTTGAATATATATTTATACATATACATGTTAATGAAATCTATATACAATTATGATTTATATCGTTATATTTTTTATGTCAATTTTTCATAGAATTATAGAATACAACATAATAGAGTGGACTTTGATCCTTATAAAAAAAGGCATTTTTAGACTCTAATATTTTGACTATACCACTATAAATTGATGCTCTTATCAAATGTACACTAATATTAGTATCAAGGATATTAATATTATCCAAATATTCTATTTCCTACCCTACTCATAGAAGCCTTTGTAAAGAGCAAATATAAAAAATAAGGGAATATCGATTTTACCCATGTAAAGGGTTGAATGTTATTGAAGGGACAATTGAAATTCAGGTAGGTGATGACGATGAAGTAAAAAATGAGCTAATGTTTTTGAAAACTTGACACAAGATAGAGACATTGGCCTCTTTTGTAGGAATGTGAAAAAAAATTCCAATTCAGATGCCCCAATCAAAAGTTATGATGCTTGAAAAAATCTATGTAGATCAAACTATTTTGGCATCTTTTGCAAAATTCCTCATTTACTTTTGATGTAACAAACATGTTATAATATGTTTAAAAAAAAAATTCATTTAGTGCAAAAATCTCATTCTAAGAGGAGTCAAAACTCTACCAACCTAGGAAGGCAAGTTTAAAATATAAAATATTTTTGTTTAATTACAAACGCTATTATCTTAGAATCTATGCTCTCAAAATTCTTGAAATTTTTTCCACGCAATTCAAATTTTTCTATCTAAATTTTCATCATTCAAATTTCAAGCAAAAAAAATTCCTTGTTGCACATTGCACAAGAAATCATCATTAAATGACTAGTGTATCACTATTTTTACTTGACTTCCTTATATTATAGAGTGATTTTGAGTAAAAAAAATCCCTTATTTGCTTCTAAATTTTTTCATGAGCTTATCTAACAAGTTGGAGTACTTGATGATATAGAGGTTCAATTTTTAATAGAGCAAAAATTTTACTTCAAGACGGCTTGAAGTCTACTAACTTTGTTTTGTAGGTATAAAAAATATTTCTTTTTTTACTTCAAATATTATAATCTTTCAATCCACCCATTCAAATGGGATGAATTTTGTTTTTCAAACATTTTCATTATATTCTACTACACTTTTGTATATTTGAAATAAATAAAAAAGGTTTGATTTTCAATTTTCTCCATTGCAATAAAAACTAACAATTTTCGACAATTTCTCTTCAAAAACAACCCCGATCCTTTTGGAGGTGAAAGTCTTAGCAACTTCTAAAGTAGACACAAGGGCCTAAACCTTTTTTGTTCTAAATGAATCTCATATTCCATCCCAACTAAGTCCAAAGGCCTATTTTTTTGTCAAAAATCGCTCAAAATTGCCATTTGTTATGCAAAGAGCAAAAACTTGAAAATGGTATTCTTTTGCATATCTAACGTTACAATAGGATCTTGTAATAAACTATTATGAGAATGAGTGGAAAAATTCCAAACACTTTGACTACATAAATTGCGAGATAAATTGCGAGAAATCTGAGCCTTCCGAAAGGCTACGAGTGTTGGGGGGATTTGGTGCATTTATAGTCAAAAATCATTGTTTTTTCCTTTATTTTGCAAAATTTGACATGGCACTACTTGTGCCATGTTAGCACCACGTCAGACTACAAACTTTTGTAATATTTAAAAATATATATATTTAAAAAATATTAAATTATTATTATTTTTTACAATGGTCTGTATTTGCACTAGGGGGCTGCTAAAAATGAAATCTTGATAGCCTTTCCGAGGGCTCAAAATTTTCCTAATATGAAGAAACCATGTTTTTTGGCATTGTAGCCATCTAGTTTATAAGACTTTGAATCTTCTTAACTTAAAAATTTTGCACTATGGATTTGAATTCAAATTTTTTTATCATGAATAATTGAATTTAAAATGTAGGAAAATTTAAAATTAAGAGAATAAGGTGATTTTCACTCTTTCAGAAATTATTAAGTAGAAGAAGGTATGTGATAGAGGGAAAAACTAAATCATCAATAGCTTTAAGATGGAATTAAAATACACTAATACCAATGGTGAGATTATTTTAACAATCGAATTTAACACTGGGGAACTTTTTGTTTAGAAAAAATGCAAAAATTGAGCTCAAAAACAAATCCTATACTTTATCATTAGAGGAGATTTTAGCCCCGTGGAGGGCTGTGAGTTCCCAGACTGCGGGAACTGGTTCGCAGGGGGCCGCAGTAGCTTGCAGACGTGGAATGGCGACTTCCACGTTGGAAAAAAATGAATTTTTTTTTCTGTTTTTTTTTGCATTTCAAGAGTAAAACTTTTTTTTTTTTTTTTTTTTTTTTGAAATTTTTTTATCGGGAACAGCCGTTCCCCGAAAACTGCAAGGGGACAGTTCCCCCGCAGGTGCTTGAAATGGCCCTCCAAGGGTCCGAAAACTCCTCTAATGTTTTTCAAAAAACTAAAATGCTTGATTGTTTGCAAAACAAGATGTTCCATAGTTTTCACATCAAAAATCCAAATGGAATGAATTAAAGCTTTCCATGTAGACAAAAATACAATCCATGTGAAACAAAATTTCAAATTTTTATTTCAAGTTTTTGTAGATATTTTTTCTACCCACTAGTTCAAATCTCGGGCTTACAATTTTGCTCCTAAAGACCAATTGAAATAAAAATTATATTCCTCAAAAGCTAATAAGTTTTCTACCTTATGAGAAAGTTTCAAGAAGTTTCACCAAAAATTGAGTTCATAGGAAACTACCCAAAATCCATTTTGTCCCTTGAGGCAACAATGGAACTTTAGAAGTTAACCCCTCATTGCCGAAGGGGATGAAAAGTGTCCTCCATAGTTTCAAGTCCAATTCAAAGTGCTATAAATTTGCATATGATGTACAAATTCAATAAAACTTGTTCAAAAATTTGTGCTCTCTCTTCTAGTTTATGTGGTAAAATTTTCAAATCAATTCAAGATGAACTTGATTTCTTGGAAGCCAACCGAAGTTCACAAGTTCAATTTGGATTCACCAAACTGCATTTGAAGACTGAAACTTTGGGGGCTTGTATCTCCTTCATCCAATGTTTGTTTTCAATAAACTTTGTTGGATTATGTTCCCCTTGAAATCTAGTTATTGTGGTAAAACTTTCATGTCAATCCAAGTTGTTTTGAATGTTTGGGAGCAATTTGAAGTTCAAAATCTCAACATTTTTGGATTACAATGAACTTTGGCAACTTGTTTCTTCTTCAAATAATGTCAATTTCCAATAAAAAAATTTGGTCAAAGATGCGCATACTAGTTTAGTTTATGTGGCTAAACTTTCATCTCAATCCAAGAAGTAATGAGTGATTGAGAAGCATTTTAGTAGTAGTAGGTTCAGCCTTAGAGGTGTTTTTTGCAACTTTTCTTGACATTTGAAAGCCATTTTGCAAACACAATGAGTCAATTCCATGATATTTTCTCTCACTGAATGATGTATTTGTACTCTAGTTTTGAATCACTTTATAGTTCAAAGTTTTTCCATTTGAGTAGGTTTAGAAATCGAATTTCACCTCCAAATGTGTTTTTAGGAAAATTTTAGCATCCTTTTTCAATACTAAAACATTTTAATCTTTCAATCTATGTAGTCAAATGACTCCAAATTTAATTCACATCATCTACAACATGTACTCTACAAGATTGTACGGTTGAGATTTTTATACCTTATTGACATTTTGAACAACAACACTTCAAAAGCAATGATGTTTTTGAACTCAAATAGGCCTCCGGCAATCACTAGAAGAAGCCCGTGTTTTTTTTAATGTTTTAGACGTCAAAGTTGATCGATTTTGCTAAACATCTTTTATAACAACTTGTATTTTTATGTCAACAATGACATGTAATGTAACATCTTGATGTTACATTACATGTCATTGTTGACATAAAAATACAAGTTGTTATAAAAGATGTTTAGCAAAATCGATCAACTTTGACGTCTAAAACATTAAAAAAAACACGGGCTTCTTCTAGTGAATGAGGGTTTAAAGCTTAACTCTAGAACAACGCGGGGTGGGTGGGGTGACCTTGGAAACCATGCATTGTGTAACCGTGAGACTCATTGGAATAAAAAAAATCCAAAAGTACTCATTGGAAGTCAAGCTATTGTAGATGTTCTCCACTTTCCATAAAAAATTCCAAGGATGAATAGTTGTAGTTCTATCCTACACTGGAGAATTCCTTGTCATTCTGCAGCGTCCTTCTTGGGTTAAATGGGTTCTTTATGGACCTCCTACCATACATTTAAAAGGATGGTGTTTGCTGCAAGGCCAACCCTCCTACTTTAGATGAACTATGTGGATTCTTCTTATTTTGGGATGTGGATGAAATTCTTCAATTCTTACAAGATTCTGTCCACTTCCCTTTTTACCATCCATGAGGTTCTGTCTGCCCTTCAGCAACATTGGTTTTCATTCAGTGCAAGTTAGTTGTTCGGTATTGTTTTGTTTTGATAGAGTTGGTGTGCGATAGTGCATTTAGTGGTTTAACCCTTAAGCGCTCCGACGTCCATATTATGGACGATGAACATATGGCTTGGACGCGCTTGGAGGCGTTGTTTTGTCCACTAACTTCTCATTCATCCAATATAACATTTGAATCTTGAAAAGACAACCTTCCTTAATGACCAATTTCATGAAATTGAGGTAAATGATATTTTTGTAGAAAGATATAAGCAAAAATGTGCCAAAATTTGAAAAAGGATCGAGGTGTTAAGGGGTTAATAGGACATGTGTAAGACCTATCACTAGGGTATTTTGCCAAAAATGATTTGATTTATGGACTAGTAGATGTATTCTTCATCTCTAAAACAATCTTCAAAGTCATCCATCAATCATTTTTAGGTTGTTGTGGCATTAATTATAAAGTTAATCTAGGAAGGACATTGCCCCCCATGACCAAGGTACTAGTCACCAAAATACTTTGATTCGTAGACCAATAGATGCATTCTTTGTTTCTATAATTAAAATAAAGTCATCCATCAAATTGTTTTTAGGTCCACATGATCTTTAATATCTTAGTAAAGTCAAGTTTACTAGCAGGCTATTCTTTAAGGTATACTAGCCTATGACAAGCATAATGAGTGATTTGCGGTGTTGGCATGCCATTAGCAAAAGAATTTAGATATTTTCCATACAAAGACAAATGTGAGAAATGAAGAGAGCAATTCATTTGAATTTTTTTTTGACAAAGTATGAATTTGTTATGAATTTTTGAAGTGTGTTGCCCAATTGGCCCAAAAGAATCTTTCGACTACCCCAAAACTAGCAAAAAAAAGTATATCCATAATAGTAATCTTACCACTTAAAGCAATTACAACATTTTCTAACATGAAGGAATAAAAAAATCACTTCTTATGATGAATTTACACTGGAAAGGTAGAAGTTCCTACAATAGTCACTAAAGTAGGAAGTGCAAAAAACACCCATTTAAGAGCATATTAGTTTAAGATCTCTTCTATGCGGATCAAAGCATTTTCAAACAAACTTCCAAGGAAAGAAGAGAGGAAGACATATCCATCACAATTTGATTCGTAATTTTTAAACTTAAACTAAATTAGATATGATTTTCTAAAGCTTGCATTAGTAGGGGGGTATTCAAGGCCATAGGTACTGCCATTATATATGTCAAGCAATTGTCAATCTATGGTGCAAATGGATTTAGAAAATGAAAGTGTGCAAACCCTAAACTAGAACAACATGGTGCATGTAATTGCCTAACTAGGTTGGATGACACAAAGTATCCCACCACTCATAATTCGGCATTATTTACATTGAAATTTTGTCTACTTCCAAATCAAACTCAATCCCCAAGCACTCATCAAATTGTACAACAATAATCCCAAATTGGCCCCAATTCATCACTGGACAATCTTTAATTCCTAATTAAAGTAGCAATTCATGGTATAATCTAGGATTGAGCAGTTCTTGATGCTTGAGCAGAATATAGACAAGCTACCTTAATATCTCCATCACTATCACCCAAGACGTTGATTTTGACCACTAACCAACCTAATGCAGTCCTCATCTCATTTATTACGATTTTTTTATGTCATGGGTTGATATAAGACTCTAATGAATCATTCCCTAGGTCTGTCGAAGGCTGGAGTTTACCTTACTGAGTCCATTGTTAGCTTGAGCTTTCACAAGGCTTGCTCCGTCGCCAAAGCTTGAGTCCATTGTTAGCTTGAGCTTTCACAAGGCTTGCTCCGTCTCCAAAGCTTTTAGCTTGAGCATTCACAAGGCTTGCTCGCTTGCTCCGTCTCCAAAAGCTTGAAGAGAAATTCTCATTTTGAATCGAAGAGAAATCCTGACTTTCGGTGAATGAATTCACACCAGCATACGAGCCGGCTGTGGAGTTTGGAGCGCTTCTTCTTCTTGCAAAGAGCGAATGAACCAATACACCCAAGCTGCAATGCTGACGCCACTCACTTCCACAAGCAGACATACTAGTCCAATGACAGACCCATACAAGGTCCAAACAGTGTAGCCTATGGCAAAAAGACTCAGCAATGTATCCACCACGAGGATGAGCGTGGGTAACCCTCGTAAAGGACCGAGTCTACATATCCAAATCCACGTGAGCTTCCCTGGCATTGACAGCAAGTAGCCCAGAAAGACTGCCGTGATGGCCAAACCCATCGAATCACTCAGCAATGCCAGCATCCACAGCAACCCAAAGACTTTGTAATTGGTACTGGACAGATCTTGGATGGATATGAGCGGTTGGATGGCAACTGCAGCGAGAAGGGTTTCCTTCAAGCACCATTTGCAACAAACAAAGGCGACAATTAGTACTGTAACAGCGGACTACCTTGTAAGCTTAATATTTGAATGTTCTTCGAACTTCAGCTGAAATTAATACTCGTAGTTACTATAAAATCAAAAGCTGTAATCACTCACGAGAATGGACTGTAGCGATTTCCTTAATCCTATGTTAAATAGAAAATTACTTTGCTGCCATAGCTTCACAGTACGTGGTCGTTCACAAAGTACGTGTTTCAAATGTTCGTACCAATCACCACAATAATTTACAGCTTGTATTAGACTATATTTGTGTTATCTAGACACAAACTAAGGAAGGGTTAGGAATATACAGTAGGAGCCAACGATTTGAGGTCATATTGGTGACACTTCATAGACATCTATTTGACAAAAAATCGGGGGCGAACGGAATCCGGTATTCCTACCCTAGTTGAGAGTTTTTTAATAATATTGCAAGCACTCACCACAACAAGGTAACTGCTCCACAGCAGCCTCAACCCTTTCTGCATTTCTTCGCCGCACTGTTCGGGGGTGTCGAAGTGATGTGGCCATGATTTCAATTTGTTGTTCCTGAATAGCTGCATGCGCTCTGTGTTGAGGTTGGCCAGACATTTCTGCTCCACGCCTTCTAAGGCTTCTTCGTTTCGCTTACTGAAGGGCTTCTTTTCTCGGAAAGAAACAACGCCTCTGTTGTTACCAAGGTCCATCTCTACGCTGGTCTCGTAGGCAATTTTGGGGTCTTCCATAATCTGGTCCACACAGGCACGCAACGAGCGGTCTTGTAATTCTGGTCAGTGATCCCTGCGTGCTCTTGGAAATCTGACAGCGAAGCAGGTAATTAATTAGCCTATACCTAGTTACTGGTCACCTAGTATAACAGAGTGAAGCCCCGCACATGGCCATACTAGCATACCAGAGATGGACGCAAAAATGAGTTTTCAAGGTGCCACTGGAGCTCAAAAACTAGGTAGAATCGGTATAGATCTGAAGTTCTGATCGGGCCACTGAAACTAACTAAGCCAATGGCACTGTTCAAAATCCGCCATTTAACAAATACGAGGTTGGTTGTACTCTAAACAGCTGCTTGACGACACCTTGTAGTGACAGAGTAAGTACCGACAGAGTAAGTACCGACAGAAAAAAATTCACAAAAATGCAAATATCGTTGTTGAGTTTCGATACTTACAATCGAGCCTCTCTGATCCGATCACGTATAACTTCACAAACGGGATGATCTAAGTAAAGCATCGATCTATACTTATACTCTGTAAATATATGTAGGTCTTGACTGGGTTAACGTTCCAGAAAGCGCTTTCTGAACGGTGTCAAAGCATTCGAATACCACCAATGCAACGAAATTGACGTTAGGTGCACGTACCTGTCTGATCACTGAAAGAATCCTGTAAGCTTGATTCGAGAGTTGGCAAAGTGCCAGGCGACTGGCATAAGTACAAGGTCGGAGAGACCTGAAGGTGAGATCCTAAACTAACGAAAGTTGAGTGGACAGGGTTTCACAGTGAGGCTAAACAGTACTAGTTCTACTGTAGCACTGTACATCTAATGCTGTCCATCTATTCTAACAATCACAACTACCGAATGGGAAAAATTCTTAGCAAACTCCTCGATCATCCTCCATCTCTGCTCTACACTCGACTGAAAACAAAAAAATGGCAGAGTGGCTTGCTTATTAAGTGTGTGGAATTCTAAAATGATCATATTCACTAGCTCCTATATATCCTTCAGATCGAGAACAGAAAAGCAACTCCCGGAAAAACTCCCGAAGCAACTCCCCCAATTGCATTGCCTGTCGCTTTTTCTTTTGATTAGTTTATTCTTTTCGTTCTTTTCTTCATGCACTACTAGCATATCATTCTTTATGTTGTAAGTTTCGACTGACTTGCTTGTAGAGTACAGACTTTTCTGTCGGTACAAATTACTTAGAGGACCCGGCTGCTCCAGGAATTAATCTGGTGTTATTATGGATCATTGAAACTGGGATTGCAGTGCGGGACTGACCGGGTTAGTCACGTAACTACTAACAGTTACAGTACTGGCATAACATGTCCATAACAAAAATGATATCTAACTACATTCTACTTCGATTGGAGATTGACAGAGTGGCTTGCTTGTTAAACACTAAACGTCCAAACAACGGGTTTTTTTGGCAACATAGTGATTTTGGGCAGCTCACTCCAGACATAGTTTTTTCTTTTTTTTCTTTGAAAATTTCACATAATATGGGGACGAGGAGTAGCTTTAAGGCCCAACAATTTTCATAGCTTTTGACTACATGGTTCAAAAGTTATTGCATGATGTGTAATTTTTGGTGTTCACTGGGCATCCCAGGCAGAAAAAAAAACTTCTTTGAAAATCACTTTTAAAAAAAATAAAAATTTGAAATTGATTCTCTAGGTTTTTATATATGTGGGTGAATGCAAGAAACACCGGTACTATTTGGCGTCACAATTGGAATGACGGAGATGCAATTTGTCATATCTTTTGGGAAATGAAGTCCATGTACTTGAAATTTTTATTGGAGATGGCTAACTTGGAAGTCCTCAGATTCCTTACTTTTGAGAAATTTTGAAAAAAAATCCTTTAATTAAATTGTAATTTACCTAATTTGTCACACTTTGCGTTTTAGGGTTTTTTAGTACTGTGGAGCATTCAAAAATGATGATGTATGTCTAGGATTGTTGTGGGCTATTGCCACAATAGGCAGGCATGTGCCCACCAAAGGACATTAAAAAAAACACAATTCTTTGTCTTCAACATGCATGCAAATAGGGGTCCCTTGCCCATAGCGCTCCTAACATTTATGATGGTTTCAAATTTTAGTTTTTGGTGAAATGTAATCACTATCAAGTCTCTACAAATGCCAATTTTTAGTTTTTATTTATTCATGATTTCTAATTATTATTAATTTATACTTAATTTTATCTACTTTTTGTGACAAACTGTCATTTTTTTCAAAGAGTACTATTTCAGTATTATTAAGTACTCAAAAGTACTACTGGCCGTTGATTTTTCGGATCAACGGCTGAGATTGCTCTGTTTTGCAATACTACGAATACTAGCAATACTAGGCAGAAAAAACGCAGTTTTGGCAAAACGCTCCCTAAATCGTTCGTTGTTTCTTGCATCTACCCATGTGGTAAGCTTTGAATCATTCCATTTTGATTAATGAGATGAAAGTTATGAGGAATTTTAGTTTGGGTTAGTTTGTGGGTAGTTATGGAATCTCTACTCCAGAATAAACTTTGAAGTCCTTTATTTAACTCAATTTTAAATATTTTTGGAATAAATAAAATAAAATTAGGTGTATATTGTTTATTACAACATTACAACCATTGAGATTGACATTTTTCAATTCTATAAATAAATTGTTAACAATTTAGTATTTTTAATCATTCTCTACTTCTTTCTACTTACTATTTTTTTCTTATATGTTGGACAATTCCAAATGATCTAAAACTTTTCAAGCATGTAGGCATGTAGACTTGAGGAATGAATCCAAAGAGTAACCACCATTTTGGACATTTTTTCATACAAATGTGACCTTATGAAGTGCAGTTGCCCGTATTTTCACAGGGCCCAAAAAGGGATTTTTGTCACTTCAAACGTTAATATCTTGCAATCTACATGATGGAAAATTCTGTAATTTTTTCCACATCTTCTCTAACTATTTTACTACAAGATCCTACAGTTACATTTGTTTAGAAATGTTTTTCATCTAAAATTTGATGCTTGTAAATGCAAGGGCAGTTTTAGAGCAGTTTTGGTGAAAATATAGTCTCTGACGTTTATGGGTTAGCATCAATTGTGGCATTAATATTTGCTTGATGTATATTACTGGGAGATATACAAATTGCACTGAATTCACACCATTGTGCACCGCTAAGTTAGAATAATCACCCCCATTAATTCCCACTTTCCATCTCCCTAAATCATTTTTATTTTTGTCCGTGCGTGAAGGTCCACAGTGCCCGCATTGTCATGGACTCGTGCCAGTTTATCGATGTTGACCCTTCACAAGGCCGCCCGGGTATTCTGAAACGGTACGGAAAGGGAAGTCTGTACTGCATTTTTTATTTTCTTGAAATCCCTTGAACGTCGATATGGACGTCAAACGTCCGATGGATGACAAGGAATCTTCGAGTGTAGGATAAAAGTGCAACTATTCATCATTTCAATTGGGTTTGGAAAGGAAAGATCTCCTACAATACTTTGACCTCCAATAGGTGCTTTTGCTATTTCTTTTACCAATGATTCACACGGTAATACAAAAGGATGAATTTGAGCATCACCCCTTTGACGTTCAAGGGTTAAGCAAATGTCTGTACTCAAATTTACAAACTTGTGTGTCTACAATAGTATGAAGATATTCTCGTGCTAACATTAATTAATTAATTAGGGAAGAAATTAAAGGACGAATAGAATTAGTCAAACAAGCGACAACTGAAGCAGTGCAGAATTATTGGGGACGTTGCTTTTTCTCTCCTCATTCGAACTGTTTTTTGCTTTCTTCGAAAAAAGCGAGTCTGTTTCTTCATAGATCGACGGCAATTGCAACTGATTCCCCTCTAGACTTCGTAATGAATGTATCTTGAATGACTTTAAGCTTAGTTCTTGCTGAATGGCGTTTTCTGAGTCTCGTCAAGAATGAGAGGACCACGGCAATTCAACGTACGTCGTCCATGCCAGAGGGGAATCTTCATCCACGGCAATCATTCCCGTGCAAGCACTTAACATTTACTAATCGATGAGAAGGAGTGTAATATTTATTCTTTAAGAATTCCAACAGGAAACTAATAAAGTGTATCGTAAATTAAATCCCTGGAAGCCACCCGGGCGCATTGGAATGCGAGCTTGCTTGCATTACTGGAGGAGATCGACTGGGGATGTCGAAGACGACAGTGCGCGCACACTCACAACTGATAGCCCTCCTCCAGGGATCTGGAAGTTATGAATTATTGAAGCTGGGATTGCGGTGTGGGACTGACCGGGAAGGGCACGAAGGCCACGCCGTTCTGGACACCTGATACTGAGCATCTAAGGACCAACCCTATTTGTGCCACTAAGTCCAAGGAAACAACTGGAACTAAGGCATTACAGAAAATCTGGGGTGTCAAGAAGGCTGCTCCGCAGCTCTGAAGGGACCCTGAAATTTGGTGTTTTTTTGCAAAAAAAAATTGTTTTCCCCCTATTTTTGCCCGCCTGAATTTGCAGTGGCAGCTACGCAAAAATCGAAATTAATGAATAAAAAATTGACTAAGAAAAATAAAAAATAAAAATTTCAGGTTGAAATTAAAAAAATTTAAATTAAAGAAAAAAAAATCACAAAAATTGACAGATTTTGTGATATTCACCTTGGTTGGCCACCAAAGCTCGAAATAGCTTGGTCTGTCACCACGAGGTAGCCCTCTAGAGACCCCAAAATTTCTCTAATGGGTAGACCTGCCCAATTCCGTCCACAACCCAATTCCGCATCCTATGTTGTTTGGCCCTAATTCCATTTGTTTACACCCCCAAATTCGTTCAAAAAATTAGTCAAATATGTTAAAAAAATTGACAAAATCAATGCATTTATGTCATTAAGGATAATGTGTCAACACATGATTGGTGAATACTTAAATGCTAAAAAATACATAAAGGGTTGTTAATAGGGCATTTATGACTTCACTCTATGAACGTTTTTACAATTTCAAAGTTGAACACTTCAAAAATTAACAGAAATTACAATTTGATTGGACACTTATAATTCCACTTGGATTTGACTCGTGAAACAAGCACCACACACACCTCTAAAAATTATGTGCCTGTCTTTGAATTTGACTTGGAGATAGTTAGATTGCAAATAAAGGTGGTAATAGGCTTGTCTACCTTAAGTCCAAAACCAAGGGGTAGACTGTAGCTATAGTAACTTTGGCAATGGTGCTGAAAGAATCACCTGGGTGACCCCTACTGGACAAGATGTACTTCATGGGGAGTAATAAACAGGGTAGCAAACAAGGAATGTAGCAAAATGAGTAGAGTTTAGGCATGCAATGGAACGCCATTAGGTGTATAGCTACAGTAGCCAAGCATGTAATGTTGTATAGGGTAAACACACTACAACTCTACAAGAGAAAGAGGTGTTTTAAGTGAGTTTTTAAGTATAGTCCTAGACATAAGATTATAAGTAATGACCTTTAAGGAGATTTTCAATAAAAATTTACTAGAAATACATGAGTTTCTAGTAAAATTTTACTAAAAATCTCTTATAGTGATATAAAGGGGTAACCTCTAATATTGGCTTAGTTCTTTTGATTTTATAGAAAAAAAGTTTATCATTGGAAAGGAGGCGGGATAGATGTCCTTCATTTGTTGGACGTAGAGATGGGGTGGAAAGGTATGCACCTAGCAATGACAACTAAGGTTGTTGATGCTATAGGTGTTCTAACATCAAGTAGTGACTCCCTTACAAGTAATTTCAATGCTAGTTTGTTCCAATACTTATAGGATAATTGTTGCTAGTATGCGCATTAGCGCATGTATATTGTACTAGCTGTACAATTGTTGCAAAAGTCTACAATAATACTCTCATTGCATATTTTTGTTTGTAAGAGACAACCAAGGGAAACATGTTGTCATGAGAGGCGCGTGGGTGTTCATTTCGTATCAGGGCGACTTTTACGGAGTTCGGGAGGTGTTCAAGAAGGCTTGGAGGGCCCAAGATGCCAACGGGAACTTGGCATCTCGTTTGGGGACCTCAATCCCTTTGACCTTGACGAAGAGTTCTTGGAGACTCATCTTTTTCAAGTTGAGTCTCCCACGTGATGGAGTGAGAGGTTTTGCCTCGTGAGCTCCATCTAAATATGCAATCATTCTTCAAGAATGGCATCGACTTGACTTTGTAGTTCATTGTGAGTTTTTTCTAGTTTCTTTAGAAGCTTTTCCTCACGTTTTATTACTTGAAAAAGATCTCACTACGTTTATAGGTGTACACGTAGCGAAAATTGACACCCAAAGTAGTAGAAAATGAGTTTTGAAGTGTTTTTGATGTGTTTTGTGTGTGCTGGAATTGCAAGCAAAGTTGGAGCTTGGACACCATAACCATGGGTTTAGGGGGTTTTAGCCTTGGAAATGGGTCCTAAATCTATATTTGGAAATTAGGTGCATTATTGACTTAGCTTTTGGGATTAGGATAAGGAAAGGATGGGTTAGAAATAAGCTACCTAAGAGAATCCCAAGACTTTAGGGAAAAAGGTTATCTCTCTCCTAGAAACACTCCAAGTTAGAACTTGGAGTTGGAGGGGGGCCATCCACGGGAAGAGAGGGTTGACGAGAAGAAAGCTGTTGCTGTTTCTTCTTTTGCCGCTTCTGCTGCGTTTGCCGCTTCTGCTACGTGATGAACTGGGCTCGTTGTTGGAGGGTGCCTGTCTTCGAAAAATGTTGTTGGAGCGTTGAAGCTGGGCACATAATGGTTAGAGTTGGTGGAGCTGTTGGAGGAGAGCCGTGGACGAGTGCTTGATTGATCGGAGCTTTGATATTTGCTGCTGCGACCTTGATTTTGAGCAAGACTGTGCCTAGATCGTGGCTTTCTAGAGCTCTTCTTTTGACCGTGTGGAAGTGGACCCTGGGAAGGTGCAGACAGAGTTGGTTACCTTGTTTTTAAAAAAAAAAAAAAAAAAAATTCCGTTCCCTTGCTGCGGAGTTATAATTGTGATTCGATCCTTGCACCGCGTGGGCTGGTTGATCGAGGAGTCGATCTGTGGAGCAGCTGCTGGAGCTTTGGATCAGACATTTTGTTTCCATTAGAGACGAACTCAAGGTCCTGTCAGTTGGAGGAGAGTGTTGGACTAGTCTTTTTCTTGAGTCGAGCTTGGATGTTTGCGGAAGATTCGACAGGGAGATGAACCCTCCCTAGTTCAGCAATGCGATCAACAATGTGAAGCTTGTACCAAATTTCACATTCTCCTACCTACAAGCTAGTGACCTGCGTGGAGTGTGATCTCAATGCGCATGGTGAATTTGTTTGTTAGATTTTCCCGATCTGCAGATCCTGTAGTATGAGACTCGAAGACATACCTGCTGCAATTGACTGAAACTGTGCGACCTGGAGCGTTGTGCTGCGATCGAAACTCTGCGACCTGGAGCTTTGACGTCGCACGGACAGTGGCAAGTGCGATGGCGTCTCCGGGAAGGGATTGAACTTGATGGTGACCTAGGCGACCGGTAATTTTGGATAAGTGACCGGCGATCACCAGTCGTTTGGGGAGCAGTGACCGGTTCAGACGGTCACCCAAGTACGGCTTGCACAGGGCGCTTAAAGCTCGTTTTTTGCTAAAAAAAACGACGACTGTTCTGAGACTTGTAGCTGTGCTTGAATCATTTTGGGGAGTGTTTAGGGTTGGGAGCCCCAGCATTGCTTACTTATGGTTACTACTAGGGCACAGGCAGCTGCCCAACCCACAGATGTGAGACCACTAGAGCAGCGAATATTGTCAGGGTATGAACAGTGGTTGGAGAAGGCAGATTTTATTGCAGCATTGCTAAAATTTATTTTAGAGCGCCTACCTACACGAGGACTGTAGCACTCTGAGCCTGAGTTCTGGGACATATGGCAGGCAGACTTGGCACAGGCACAGTGTGCCGATATTGGCCAACTTGGCATGATGGCACATCGCCTGTGTGTAGAATTGACACCGTTTGTCACATTGGAGTGTTGGGATGATGACCGTGACATGATATTGCAGTGCTTCATGTATGCACAATTTTTGCATGAGGTAGAGGCAATTATTTCCATGGTGGGTTGCAGATATCTCAACCGCAACCGGATGACTGATTTTCAGATTTGCTCATAGTTTTATAGTAGTTTTGGGTGGAGTTAGCCTAGCAATTATTAGCTAGGGCTTATATAGGGTGACTTAGCAATGTGTGCTAGTCACCGGCTTATATATGAGAATTTAGGGTTCATTCCCTAAGTTTGATTACTTGCTTGACCACAACATATTCTTGGTATTTTGTGAGTTTTGCTTGGTGGAATTTGCAATGGTAGTTGGGACCACATGGTATCGCCATGGACAAAGGCAAAGGGGTCCCTAAGTCTTTTAGACTAATACCAGTTCGAAGCAAGGAAGAAGAAGAAGTGAAAATTCACTTGACTATAGATGATCTTCAGGGAGTTCTTGAATCTTTTCAAACCTTTCATGTAGGGTCATCCAGTGAATCTTCTCTAAGACATCAGCCCCAAGAACTAGCTCTACCATTTACACTCTCACCATTGGCTCGTGATCGACTTGGAGTCCAATCATTTGGGCAACCGGGCACTAAGGTTTTAGGTCCAAATGCCATCAAATTTTGGACTCAACAACGTGGGGTGCACATCATTTGGGATTTACGGGCGGAGTTACCCGTAATTGTAGCACCGTTGAGTCGGGCAAGGGGGCGTGTGGACATAATTGATTTGGTTATCCCACAAGTGGCAGTGGTATTGAAGAACGAGGGTCAACGTCGAGAAGTGGTGAGACACGTCTTCGAAGGTGCAATTCAATTGCCCACATTTTCATTGATCTTCACTGAGTTTCAAGCTGTAGATTACTTGTTCCACACTACGTGGCAGTGGGAACAAGGTTGGTGGCTTGAGAGAGCGTCTAGTATTTGGGATTCTTTAACCCTTCGTTTCCTTGACATAGAGGTTCCACCCACAATTTATTGTGAGGCTGTAGAAGGGACACACGAGGCTTGGCAGCTTTACATATAAACTTTGTTTTATATGTAAAAGTTGGATCCTCTTGGGAGGCTGGGTTATACCAAGAGCGGGACACCATTTGCCAGGGACATTGTTTTTGAGGCATCAGACACCAGTGTTGTCATACCCGTGCGCCCTTGGAGTCAGAGGCCCTTCGTTGGTAGAGGGATCCCAAGTGATTTTGTTCCGCAATTTATTGACGAGCAAATTGATTGGGTGGAAGACATTGAAGGTGATAAGGGAAGAGAATTACCTACCATCACAATTGACCACGGGGTAACACTTGCTCATAGTGAGTTTATATTTGCATGGGATGAGATGACTACACCATATGGAGGTGTTGATCGGGGAGTCTGGCGTTTTTCCGGTGCTAATGGCACCATGGAAGTGGATGACTTCCGCAGGGAGTTCACCATGTGGTGTGAACTCCAAAAGTCTCGAAACGCTAGTTTCAATCCATACATGGTGTGGAGGGCATTATTTGGGTGTCTTGAAGGGGCACCTTTGGCAAACTATGGGGAATTTGAGCTTGCTCATTCCACCGAAATCTTGGCCTGGCGGGATTACTACGCTCCAAACTATGCTGATGTTTGGGGAGGGGGATCCACGATTATAGTGCCTGCTAGCAAAGGGAAGCAAGAGGAAGGGGGCGCGAGCGTGGGAGGCCAAGAGGCCACCGTGACCACGGGGCTAGTGCCAGCAACTAATCCACCCCCCTTCAATCCTACATCTCAATTCTTTTTGCAGCTGTAGCGGGATTACTATGGACAAAGGGTAGATAAAATGAAGTCACTTTGCACATTTGCACGTGGAAGTGATGAGTCGTTGCGAGAGGCACATTCGAGACTAAGGCGGTTGATTTCCGCCACTCACGGGATGATTGAACAGCAGGCTGTTCAGCACTGGTATAGCATCTTGGATAAAGAGCTCAAAACTCTTGTTCGAGGTGAAGCATTGAGGTTGGGTGTACCACCCACCTTAAGGTATATTTTTGAGATCTCTAAGAGAATTGAAATTAATCTCTTGGAGGAAAAAGCAGCCATGGGATTCTTGCGAAAGGAGGAGAAACAACCCGAGAAGACTAAATCCGCTAAGGCTAGCATTTCAACCAATGTGGGGGATGTAGATATTACTTGTTTTAATTGTGGTGGGGTTGGTCATCGTCGACGAGATTGCAAGAAAACATCAAAGAAAGAAACCGCCAAGATTGGTGGGTTCTGCTTTGGTTGCGGTGTCAAGGGCCATGGAGAGGCTAGTTGCTGGAAGTTGCATCTAGAACTCAAGCCTAAAGGAGCCAAAGATGCCAAGGGAACTGACTCTAAAGAGGCCAAGCCTGTAGGAGGAGAGAAGAAATCATGGAAGGCCCGATTCACAGAGTTGGAGGCTAAGATGGCAGCAATGAGTGCTACTACGGAGGCCAAGGGATCTTCTTCACAAAGGACCACAACGTCCTTTTATGCAGAAGAGGACGACCACATGTTATGTGGTCTGGCGGATGCCAATGGCACGCCAAGAGATGCTTTTGTTACAACACGGAGTAAGACTGTGGTGCATGATGCACCACGAGGGGCAAGTTCGGGATTGGATTCACAGCGAGGTGCAACCAACCGACAAGCGAGGTTGCCAGAGTCATTCACATTGGAGGATGTGGTTCCCACTTCATCCATGGTTCCATCAATTCCAAACTCCAGCAATCGCCGATTCGCTCCAGTTACAAAGACAAGTGGTCTAGGTACGGGCACACTTTTTGAGGCAGCGACTACCATTTGTCATGCTCCTTTGTTTTCAGCATCCATGATTGCAAATGCACAGTTCAGTGTTGCTACAATATTCCAATTGGCAGCTACCATGTATGAGGAAGGCACCTCAACATCGGTTAGTGCCATGGAAACTACTCTTGAACCACAAGCGGTGGATGATGGTGATTGGATTGAGTCGGAGGGGCTTTTAACAGCAGTTGCTCGATTGAAGACTATGCCAGCACGGCCGGCAATAGAGCGGTCATCCATCACTCCAAGAGTGGTGGTACTTGACAATTCCCAAGGCATTTTCCAATTAGTTGGGTTCAAAGAGAAGGTTTTTGTGCCTCGACGGGTACTATTGGATTCCGGTGCACAACCCTTGATGCTGGGTGATTCAACCATTGAAGGCTTGGGTTTGACCGAGGACACGTTGGAAACATGTCCATGGACGATTAGTACTTCTATGGAGGGGACGGAGCAAGCAAATGGCATCACACGGAGCGAGTTGACACTACGACTACGCTATGATGATGTTGAAGATGCTAGCTTCATGAAGGTGAAAGCTATAGTCACAGAGGCCAAATCTTATGATGTTTTGGTAGGTGCTATGGTATTATACCCTATGGGTTTTACCTTGGACTTTTGGGAGGAGACGGCATCATATAGACCGGGATGGAAAGTAGGGGATGGACGCAAGGCCCAACTACCAGCTCGTTTTATACGAGTTCTCACCGGAAATTTGGTTGATCTCTATTGTTTTTCTGGGCTTGTAGCAAACGGTCCATCTTGGTTTGAGGAGGATTTTGAAAATCCTTCTATGATTGCTTTAACAGAAGCGGATGACATTCAGGCTTTGGAAGTTGGGGGCGAAGCATTATATCAACCTGAGATGGAATCGGCGTGGAACAGTACCGCCGATCTACAACATGCCGAAGAAACTATGATCCAAGAGGCGTGGCAACAATCTTTGTTGCCACAAAATGAGGAGGAAGGTGGAGGTGCGGATGATCATGGCCCACCTCTAAATACTTCTACAATCCATTCATTCTTTTGGAGTTATTTGGTGGTATTGGCAGTGGACTGGCAACAGTGTTGCAAGCAGGTGTAAAAGTGAGGCGTTACATTTATGTGGACAACGACGACATGGCACGACAAGTGGCCAAGCGGCATGCTCAACGGATGCGCCAAGCTTTTCCATCCTTATTAAGCACCACTGCTATTAAGACCGCATTTGTTGTACTCCCGAGCGATATTTCTTTGATTTCACATGAAGACATTGTACGATTGGGACATGTGGATTTAATTATTGCGGGCTGGCCATGCCAAGGTATGTCTATGGCGGGTAAGCAGAATGGCTTGAAGGACAACTGTTCCTCACGGTTTTATGATATGGTGCGAGTGATACGTTCTATTCAGAGTTCTCAACCGCGGCCATCAGGATATATTATTGAAAATGTGCCAGTGGTAAGTACTTCACGTACACGCACACTTGAGAGTATCCATCGCATTCATGGAATTTCCATTCTATTGGATGCAGCTGCAGTGGGTTCACGAGCTCACAGACCTCGGCTTTGGTGGACCAACATGGCACCACCCGAGCTACTACATGTAGCAGTGGGACGTATTCAACGACCTGATGTATACGTGAAAGATATTTTGGACCTCCACCGATCACCCAGGCGTGTTTATCATGATGATCAAGCTCCATTAGCAGTTGTCAACCGCAAAGGTGAACCATGAAGGGCTTTGCCTACATTGGTGAGCTTTTCAAGGTCCTATGCCTTTAAAGATAATGGACCAAGTTTAGTATGGGATGCTCGCACTGAAGAAATGGTAGAGCCTAATGCCGATGAGCAAGAACGGGCTATGGGATTCCAAACGGGCATCACCAATGTCCCAGGTATCACGGAATTCCAGAGACGATATCTTATTGGTCAAGCCATGGATTTAAATTGTCTCTCTTGGATAGTATCACTTGTTGTGGCAGAGCAAAAGCGTCAAGCTTCAACACTATCGAGCCACTTGGGTTTTTATGAGCTGCGAGCGGCCATGAAACCATCAAGTTCTGGCACTCCAGACACGATGGTTGGGGGCATAGAGGCCTTCACAGCTCATCCATGGGATTTATGGAAGGATACTTCATTTTTCACAACTTCGAGAAAGAGTTGGCCTAGTTGGGAAGAAATGGCCAAACACAAAATCAAATTGGAGGAGCAGGTGGAAAAATTATTCTTTGAGGGCCATATTGAAGGTCAGACTGATGAGTTATGGCGTTTGGGCCAAGTAGAAGAGCAATATGGCATGGCTGGAGTAGAGCAAGAGGGCTTTACTTCAAGTAGTGTGCAATAGCAACCAAAGGTGGACAAACCTACTTCAAAGGAAGATCGGAAGGAGGCGGTGACTAAGGAAACTTGAAAACCGTTGGTAGGCCTGGAAAGTGAAGCAGAGGAGAAAGGGGAGCAAGAGTTCCTCAAGATGTATGTTGATTGTTTTGCCTTTAGTCTCAAGGATTTGGGAGTATTGAAGGGACAAGAGGTACGTATTAACTTGACGGATGATGCACCAATTTATCGCAAGCCGTACAAGTATAGTGAGGTAGAACGCAAGATGATTCAAGCCCGAACCAAGGAGTTGTTGGAGGCCGGATTGGTGGAAGTAGCACCATCGGATTGTGAGTATGCATCAGCAACAGTTATACCATCCAAGAAGGACATTTTTGGTAATTGGACCAAGAAAAGGATGTGTGGGGACCATCGTAGAATTAATAAATTCACGAAGTCAGACCGTTATGCAATGCCAACACTGGAGGAGAACTTTGATGCCATTGGCCATGCTAAGGTATTTAGCACTTTGGATCTCCGGTCGGGATATCACCAACTTGGTATTCGAGAAGGTGATAAGGGAAAGACAACGTTCTGGGGAATTGATGAAGATGGGAAGGACCGACTCTATCAATGGAGGTTCCTTCCATTTGGTTTGAAAAATGCACCTGCTGAGTTTCAAAGAGTTATGGACCGCATATTTTCTGGCTTGGACTTTGTGAAATGCTACATTGATGACATTATTGTCTATAGCATGAATCAAAAACAACATAGAGCTCACTTGAAGGAGGTTTTTGCGAGACTAAGACTTCATGGGTTAAAACTACATCCGAACAAATGTAAGTTTTATTATGACCGTGTGGAGTATTTGGGCCACATGATATATACTGGAGGATTGGGTGTGGTAGCTAGTAAGGTGGAGGTGATGATCTCTATTCCAAGGCCAAAGGATGTGAGTAGATTGCGGGCATTTTTGGGGTTGTGCAATTACTATCGAAAATTTATGAAAACGTTTAGTGCCATCGCCAAGCCATTAACCATGCTGACAAGGAATGATCAACCTTGGATGTGGGGAGATGAGCAAGAGGCCGCGTTCAAGCAATTGAAGGAACGTTTATCATCAGCTCCAATATTAAGGAGACCAATTTCGGGTAGAACATATCAATTGCACACAGATTGGAGCTCACTGGGGATTGGCGCGGTGTTGACTCAAATGGACGATGATGGCAAGGAGTTTGTGGTAGCTTATGCCAGTCGCTCCAACAACAACGCGGAGGCACAGTACAGCTCGTATGAAGGAGAGTGTTTAGCAACGATTTGGACAATTGCTCATTTCCGTTGTTATTTATATGGCAACGAATTTCTATTGGTTACGGACCACCAACCGTTGAAGTGGCTAATGGAGTCAGACAAGCTCACAGGCAAGCTTGCACGATGGGCTCTAATGCTAATGGAGTATGACTTTAAAGTTGTACACCGTGCCGGTTTGGTGAACATGGATGCCGACGGTTTGAGCCGCAATCCAAGTCTTAGCCAAGTGGACTTTACAGGAGTCCGATGGCATGTGGAGGAGGGAGAAGATTCGTTACCAGGCTGGCATTCTGCCGCTTATTTGAGTATATATTGGCGATGATTGGAGACAACACCGAGGAAGCCATCGTGGCCACGATGGATGCAGATGGTGGTGAAGAGTCTGGGGGCGCCAAGGATATTTTTGATGACGTAGAGGTGATGAAATACTTGAAGCATGGCGAATTAGCGGTCAACACGCCAGCCAAGGAGAAAGATCGGATTCTACAACGAGCAAAGCAATTCGTGTGGGAGGGGGCTCATTTGCTTCGAGTTTGGCCAGATGGCAACAAGAAGGTGGTACCAGCACCTCATGCAAGAGCAAAGTTAATAATGCATGCACACGAGGACTTGGGGCACTTTGGAGTGTGATGAACTCATAGTTTGTTGCAAATTCACTATTGGTGGCGAGGTATGCAAATGCAAGTTCAACAATTGGTAGCCAGATGCACAGTGTGCGATAGAGTGCGGGCATCGTTTAATGCCCCAATGCCTCAGTTACAACCGTTGCCAATCATGGGATTGGGCTATCGATGGAGTTTGGACTTTGCAGGACCATTGCCGGTGACTTCACAACATAACAAGTATGTATTGGTGATGATCGAACATTTTCTAAATGGATTGAGTTGATGGCATTGCCTGACAAGTTCAGTGAAGGGGCTGCTTATTCATTTTTGGATCGTGTTCTGAGTCGCTTTGGAGTTCCAGCGAAGGTATTGACTGACCAAGGACGTGAGTTTCTCGGAGAATTTCAAGCCTTATATGAACAAGCGATGATTGATCACCGCACTACTTCCAGAGATCATCCCGAAGCAGATGGATTGGCGGAGCGCATGGTGCAAACCGTCAAGAGGGGGCTTCGAAAGTATAGCTTGAAGAAAGGGCATCATGGAGATTGGGACTTACAACTTCCGTGGATAGCAATGGGCTATCGGTTTAGTAAGCAAGCCTCTCTCGCTTCTTTTTCACCCTATTACTTATTGTTTGGGCGTCATCCGGTTTTACCAATGGCAATCAAACAAGATGCAGACAAGATATTGGATCACATGGATGATCCAGACACGTGGGCTCGCGTATGCGAACAACGGGCGGAATTATACAAGAGAGTGATGCCAATGGCTTTGGAGAACCTCTCTATTGCGCAGCATAGAGACACTTTGCGTTATGCCTCGATATGGGGAGGGGGCTATAGGCCTCAGGTGCGACGTTTTCTGCCTGGTGACTATGTCTACTTACAACAAACGGCGCCTACCACCCTCGACGTGACAGCAAGGCGTATTATTCTACGAGTGCGCGAGGTGCTCAAATCGGGAGTGTTACTCTTGGAGGGTCGTGATGGCAAGATCTGGAAGGATCACACACGCAATTGTGTGCCATGTCATTTGCCACACATTGATGGACGTATTGATTCCAGCAAGTCACGAATTTCAGCTGGGCTGAAATGCGTATTGTGTGGAAGCGTTAAAAGCGCTGCCACTATGGTGTTGTGTGATGTTTGTTCCACAGGGTGGCACATGGATTGTTTGAATCTTCCTTTGGAAGAAATCCTAGTGGACCGTTGGGTTTGTCCCAAATGTGTATCGAGGCAACATACATCATCAACATTTTAGTTTGGGTTTTCCACTGGATTCTCGTTAGTACTTCGGAGAAGACCACTGAGTTCGCCAATGTGAAAGGGGCTTCAGCACCGGCGAAGGGGGCGAGTAAAGGAGTGGTTGTGAAACCACTTTCTACACCTGTGTACTGAGTATTATGGTGTTTTATTTCTTTACTATGCTATGGGTGTTGCCAGTGTTCATGCTTATGGTGATAGGATGTTTTTCGCATTGCTATCATTGTTTGCAGGTTTTTACCGTGGTTGTGATTCACATCACAAGTCACGAGGCGTTTTCCCTATGACCACGGTGTCCATCGTTAGTCAGGAGCTATTGGACCTTGGTGTGGTTAGGTTGCTAGCCAATGACATGGTTCATTGTTAACTTATTGCACGCTTTCTCTCATGTTGGCTCGATGTAATCTTGGCACGATGTGTTTGTGCATGACAAATCATAGGAATGCTCGTTGCGCTTTAGGTTTTCATCGTGAATGTTGAATGAAATAGTTGAATGATATTTCTTTGAGAGGAAAATGAAATAAATTTTGTGACAAGAATCGTGACAGTTATTATAATAGATTACTTGTTCTAGGCATGAATTTAGATGAATTCCAATATTGTTTCAAAGTGTTAGTGTCAGTTCTTTGTGATAGTGTAATATCAAGTTTTCTTCTCTCTTTTTAGTCACATCACTAGAAGAAAAACACGTCCGGCACAACCAACTACTATGCAACTAGTACCCTATGCAACTGTCATGCAACTAGTTTCCTCTCTATTTGCACCAAATCTAATGTAGTTGTTTTGTGTTATTGTTTTACAACATTCATTCATTGTTTTAGTTGCAAAGTAGTCATTCTGTAGTTGCAAAAAAAGACTAGGAAACAACTAGTGTCCTATGCAACTATTATGCAACTGTAAAATGACCATAGTTGTTTCCTAGTTGTACGCTAGTTGTCTCTTAGTTGCACTCTAGTTGTTTCCTAGTTGCTTTCAAAGTTCATTCCCATTCGTGTTATATCAATTGACCCATATCAATTGTAAAGAGTACCATTAGATTGAACATATAAGACTTATAAGTTGTTATAGTCTTATGTAATGAATTCTTTTGATAGAATTCTAAGATTTCTATAATTTGTGGGTTTCTACAATTTGTAGATTTTGTATATAAGAATTTAAAAAATAATTAAAATTCAAGAAATTTTATAATCTAGGAAATTGAATTTTGAAATCTAGGAAGAAGGTAGATCTGAAATTTTAAAATCTAGAAAAAGGTAGATTTGAAATTCAAAAATCTAAGAAAAAGGTAGTTCTGAAATTCTAAAATCTAGAAAGGAGGTAGATCTGAAAATTTGAAATCTACAAATCATTGAGATTTATATTTTAAAATTTACAAATCTACAAGTTGTAAGCAAGTTGCAAACAAGTTGCACACAAGGATGAAGTTCTTTGTATGGTGTCGGATGACAAAAAACCTTGCAACTAGACTGCAACTAATGCAACTTGTCCACTGCAACTACGGACTCTACATTGTCATCTAGTTGCAAACGTCCTATGCAACTACAAAATGAGTTGCATACTGTAGTTGCAAAACCCCTCATTTTCTTCTAGTGCATGTTGTTTAAGTGATTACAATTGCCAAATGTTTGTACACTAATCAATGTTCTAGAAAGTTGTAGGTTGTATTCCAATTTGGGAATTCTATATATTATGTTAAATTGGGAATCCTAGAAATTTCTAGGGTCCTATATTTTATTCATTCATAGCATGCGTTTTGTTACGCCATCATATTTTCTTAATTCATTTAGTTTTTTTTGGTAACTTTTGTTTTGGAGTAGCTTGTATATGTGTGGTTTCTATCATCCGAGGCATTTATTTTGTTTTTTTGTTTCCCCTTGGTTTGATTTATTCTAGTTTATGATATTTATAGCATATGTTTTATTGGGTTATCTTCTTTTGTTAAATCTTAAGTTGAACTTTGTGTGTATGGATTTTATTCATTAGCTTGTTTTTGTAAGATTCATATGATATTTTAGTAACCTTGTTGCATGTTCTATTAATTTGTGTTTAGTTTTTAATTTTTTGGGCAAGTCATACACTTGTTTTCATTTGGCTTTAGTATTTCACTCTTGATGTTTCAATATGTAATCATTTTTTATTTCATCGTGACTTCAAAGATTGTACATTTTTGGCTTAAATTGTTAGCATGTTTTCCTTTGGTTTTGGTCATCCATTTCCTATGCTTTATTCTATTACTTGTTTTTTTAAATTGTTAATTTTTTTTTGGAAGTCCTCATGTTGTTTTAGCCTATTTCTATATTCATTTTATGTTCGAGTGTTATGCTAAAATTGTATGGGGATAATGTGTGTATTATCTTTCTATTGTTGGCAGCTCTATTTGATACTCTAGTACTTGCATGACGAGTGGATATTGTGGGAAGTTTCCTCTAAGCTCGCAATGTCAATCAAGTACTTCGAAGGATATATAGGTTTGGGGCTTTAATTTACCTTATTTTGTCATCTTCATTCCCTTGGCCACTCTTTGTCCATTGTCATGTTGGTGAGACATGGTTGAGTTATGCCTCTTGCTCTTTTTCTTGTGTATGTATTTGCTAAATTTGAAGGCAATTTCATTGGCACTAGATACCTTCAACGGCAACAACATTCCTCAAAATGGTGTTGCAATTTGTTGAAGATGGACTTGCTACCAAGTTTCACTTTGCTTCCTCTTGCTCCTATCTTTTATCTTGTATGCATTTTGGTTCCTTTTTGCCATAGCTATTGTTTAGTGTTGCAAAAGCTGGAATTGTTTATTGCTGGTGTTGTTGGATTTTGTTCTACTTGCAAAATTGGATTTTTCTTTTTTCTTTTTTTCTTTTTTAAACTAAATTTTTGAATTTCATTCCTAAAAGTTCATATTTAGGTCTACCATTGACTTAAGGAATGGGTATGGTTGGTTTTACAAATAGATAGTTAATACTTAACTATCTATTTAAGTCATTAATACATTTTTTTCCTTAAGACAACTTTATATGTTCATATACCTTTGGATCTTTATAACATAAACTAAAGTTATGCCAAATATATGGTTGTAAACAAGCTACCTATAGGATTTCCTGTAATTGATTTTAGTATTGAATCAAGTATACGACTAATACTGAGATCCTGATAACTTATTTACACACTGGAGTTAATGGATACTTTTGGGTATCTCGACTTTACAAGAATCAGGGAAAGACAAACGATTTGACAGAGAGCTTGGGCTTCATGCCTTTACTCCAAAAATTAGACATTGAATATGGAGGCTTGTTATAGATAACCAGTAGCTTCAATGCTCTGAAATTACTGTGCTTCTTGGATACGCCCACTCAGTTTTGGGTTTTTGAAATCGAAACTGACTAGCACTACGCTTAGCTATAACTTGGGGTTTTGATCAGCGTATATCATTCTGTACGCACAGAGGTTAAATTATAGTCAGATAGTCTGCATTATGTTGTGTTGCACTTTTAAGGTACGCGCACCTAAAAGTGACACTTTCCTAATTGCACCACCTATCTACAACTATCTTAAATTTCAAAATTCTAAATATTCCAATTGATGTTTGAGGGACATATAAGGTAAAACAGCCCATTGTGGTCAGAATTGAAGCCAAAATCTTACAAACTGAAAAAACCCATAATGGGGTATTTCCTTGGTGTCCGCAATGGGTCTTCTGACCACAATGGGCTGTTTTACCTTATTAACTCGATTCTCAAGTCCTTGATTTCACAGAGCAACCCAAACCCTCGAACATCTTATATGCTCAGTTGCATGTCTCCCCAAACCCGAGTCGACTTCTTTCACGTCACGCTTGCAAGCAAGACTGTCACAGGACGGATTCCATTGATCCATACGGTAATCACACGCATTCATAATCACAAGCAGTTTGGGCAGCATTCCAAGAGCTTTAATTCACACAAACCAGGTCTGCATGCGTGGCCCAATTGGATCACAAGCATTAAGATTTATAAACTGGACATATTCTCTATTAAAAATCAACTATCGAAATTTATATCAATCCATAAATCTATGGTATTGCACACTTCATGAGGGTTTGATATTGAACAATAAAAATGTACATTATTTTCAAGACTCAAAACTTGTGCATGCACAGGGACGTGATCAACTATTTTTCAACTATTTCAAGTCTTATTTTAATCATAGAAGCTACTCTTGACTCTTGAGAGAAGGTACTGGAAGCAACACCCGTTATTTAAGTCTTAGCAACTTCCACGGGTGCTTAAACTTCCCGGAGCTAATTGAGTCCTTATTTAGAACTTGCATTGGTAACGTTTTGCGTGTCATATCTACAGCAGGATTTGATAAGTGAGAACATTCCAAAGGACGATCGATTCATGCACCACCTACCTTTGAAGAACTACGGGCCGGGACTCTTTCTTCACGCGGGGCTTGAGGGTGGGATATACTAGTCTAGCTCTTCTAGCTTACTTCTCTAAGGACAAGCATTACAATCTTGCTCAAAATTCAGCAAGCTTTACAGGTCACACCAAGCTCATTTTCCAGTGTATTTTGAGAGGAACTGCACTCTCGAGTCACACCGGCATAAGAGCAGGCTGGGGAGTTTGGAGGGGTTGTTCTTCTTCTTCCAAAGAACGAGTTTCGTTCAAAGGAAAACTGAGGAACCAATATACCCAAGCTCCAATGCTGAAGCCACCCACTTCAACAAACAGACATGCTAGTCCAATGGCAGGCCCATACAGGGTCCAGACAGTGTAGCCAATGGCAAGAAGACTCAATAATGTATCAAGCAAGAGAATGAGCGTGGGTAACCTTCTTAAAACACCGATCCTACATAACCAAATCCACGTGAGCTTCCCCGGCACGGACAGCAAGTATCCCAGAAAGACCGCCGTGACGGCCAAACCCATCAAGTCACTCAGCAATGCCAGCATCCACAGCAGCCCAAATGCTTCGTTCTTGGGACTGGCCAGACTTTGGATTGATATGAGCGGTTGGATGGCAACAGCAGCGAGAAGTGTTTCCTTCAAGCCAAATGCACAAAGCACCAACAAAGGCAACAATTAGTACATTCAATCAGGCAGAATCGTAGGATGGCCTATAATTTTATTTGTAACGCGCATTACTCCAAACCATTTAAATTTGGATCACCGACTAGAACACAGGCGAGTGCACTGGGAGAAAAGGCGTCCGTTTTGACCAGCAACAAGTGTGGGAAATTTTGGATTATGTGACCAAGCTCACTGCTACTATTGTCGTTCTGTCACCACAATGTGTTGAGAAGCGATGCCATTCTTGCAGTGCAGTCACTTGAAATCATTCATTTACACTTGAAAATGGAGTACTACATTTCTGCCTTTTGAAGCGGATTTGACTCTGCAAGTTTCAGTTGATCGAGACTTTATTTCTAAACCATGTGAAGAATGCGAAGTATTCCAATGTGAAGTATTCTTCACAGTCAATAGGACTGATTCAAACTTCAAATTCGTTAAATTGGCGGAATCTGTTCCACAACTAAATGGTACTAGATCTTCAGTGAGGGCAGCTTGAACGTAACTCTGTGCAAATGAACCTCACGAAATCCTGCCAATTTAACGAAATTGTCGATCTATACTTACCTGCAACGCTCTAGTGATCATACAAAACTGAAGTGTTTTAATGTACCAACCGCCACAATATTTTACATCTTGTATTAAATTAAATATATTTATGTTATCCAGACCTAATGAAAGGAACAATTATAACCTCATATAGTCATTCTTGTGAAAATGGCGGATTTCGGTGGAATTACGGCAGGGCGACCACTTCTGTAATAAAAAATCAATGGCTAAATTTCAAGTGATTGACACTTTCCTGATGCCCGTCTGGAACCTCAGATCCTATACCGATCCTCGTTTACAGAGCGCCGGGACCTTGAAAGTCACAATTTTGGTGCTCTGAAACAGGCCATGTTAACAAATACGACCATAAACTGTGATATTCCAGTTAATATACTGCACCATCAATGGCATCGGAAAACATTCAATTTGTACAACAATTCGATCACGTGATAGGTTCTTTCCAACCGACTGACTGCAGGAAAAGAGATACTCAGTTTCAAGAAATTGCAAGCACTCACCACAACAAGGTAACTGCTCCACAGCAACATCAGTCCTTTCTGCATTTCTTCACCGCACTGTTCGATGTTGTCAAAGAAATGTGGCCACGATTTCAATTTACCGCTCCTCAACAGCCACACGCCCTCTTTGCCGAGGCTGTCCAGACATTTCTGCTCCACGTCTTCTAAGGCTGATTCGTTTCGCTTTCTGAAGGACTTTTTCCCTCGGAAAGAAACAGGGCTTCTGTTGTTACCGTGGTCCATGTCCACCACGGTCGTCTCGTAGGCAGTTCTGGCGTTGTCCATAATCTGGTCCACGCACGCAGCGAGCGCACTGGAAATCCTCGTCATACCTGCGTGATCTTGGAAATCTGATAGACAATTAAGAAGAAAAGCAAGGAATTTATTAGCGTAATTCGCACTGGCGGTCACATACTTAGTATACAGAGTGAAACATTGTACATACTAGCATACCAGAGATGGACCAAAAAACGAGTTTTCCAGGTGCCGTCAGGGACTTAAGACCTAGCTAGGATCAGTATAAATTTGAGGGTCTAACCGGGTCACAGAATCTGAGCCAATATCACTGAAATCCGCCATTTAACGAATACGAGACCTGTTCTCGAAATCAACAGCTGCTTCTCACACCTTCTAGTGACCGAGAAAGTACCGACAGAAATGCAAATATCGATGTCAAGTTCAGGCCGGTACTTACAGTCGGAACCTGTCTGATCGATCACCTACAGCTTCTGAAGCCTGAAAATCTTAGCAAGCCCCTCGACACAACAAAACTGAGGCTTCGGCGGAGATTGATAGAGCGGCCTGCATATGAAATTCTTGCTTTGAAGAGACCAGGTAAGGGCCTGTACCGACAGGCCTGAAAGTCTGTTCCTGCATTCACTGAAGACTATCTACAAAGTGATGAGCTTGACTGTGCTGTCCAGAAAAACATAAAATAGGAAAAAAACTTTTTTTTAAAATGGATGTGACAAATGTAACGAGTGAAAGGGCAGAATTGGGGGGGATGCTTTCTTGTCTCATTGAAATTTTCTTCGAAAAAGTGAGTCTTTTTACTACGTAGTCAGTCGGTATATGATTCCCGGTCTCACTGTGCAAACTAGACTATTATTAATAATTCAATTGGGTTTCTTGTTGATCCAATCCGTGCCAGCACTGACGGTTATTAAGAATGTCACACGAAAGTGTAGCGTGAAATCCCTGGAAGCAACCTCGCCGTGAATTTCGTTAAATTGGCCGTGTTCCGTTACTTTGGTGTGGCCTGAAACCAAAATCTATACCAATCCTAGTTTGTGGTCTGAAACTGACACCTTTGTGACTTAAGATGTGTATGTGACAATTTTTTGCTTGAGGAATGTTGTCAATTTAACAAAATTGACTTTCGCGCATAGGAATGTGGTGTTTGGCTTGGCTTAGCTTGCAATCCTTGCATAATTGCATCGAGGAAGGAGAAACCAAAATAATTCCATTTAAAATGGCACGGAAGGAGATGGGTGAAAATGGACAATTTTGTCTAATTGGCATGATTCAAGGTGCCAAAAATTGTGATTCATCTACACAAAGCTCTAAAGTCTATGTCTAACTAGTATAGAATGCACAGTTTAAATATAAAAGTGTCAAGTTTTGGGAAATATACCAATTTAACAAAATTGTCGTTGAAAGAAGGAAAATAATGAAAAATGGCATACCATACATGAAGGTGTCATTTGGCATTTGAGTACCAAAACTCAGTTTTTTCAACAAATTCTTAAGGATCTACGTCAACTTAGACCATTGAGTTCACAAGATGACACCTATCACATTTTTTCAAAAATGACTTAATTTTTGCCGAATCTGACCTTCGTGTAGCATATGGAATACTACCACACTAATGAAATTGTCCATGTCTTGAGACTAGAGGATTGTGTTGAGACTGGTATTTAACTTTTTTCACCTTGACCATCTTTAACTTTGTATTTCTTACCTCCATTAATTTAGATCTAACATTTTGGTTATTACATAAATTTCTCTCACTTGCTCTAACTATCTCTCTTTTGACTCAAGTATCGTAACATTGTATAATTAGGCAATGCCGGTGGGTCCTCTCCATGTTGGAAGGGTACTATGCCTCCTTAGAGCATCCCCACCAACGTGTTCTCTATCCCCAAACTTGGGACCTCAAACTAGTCAACCTTGACTTTATAGAGATGAGACCTCGCGAGTTCTCTATATGAGCTCCAATATAGGGAATTGGGTCCAACTTTTACCGAGTTCTCTATAAATTTGGGGTAGAGATCTTGTTTCGAGACCGGTGCACGCAAGCTTCTGTATCCCCATCCCCATCTGAGGTCCTCTCCCTAAATTTTTAGGGATACAGAACATGTTGGTGGGGATGCTCTTAGATGCTTGGAAGCAAATAATCAATAAGTACAAGGATTAAGGTTGGTTGAGGAACCACCAATAAGACAATTTTGTTCACTATAGGAATCACCTTTCCAAGAAAGCAAAAGGGCCCCCTACCTCATTGATCAACAACGTTATGTACTCTCATTTCTCGTAGCTTAGAACTAATTACATGTAGTGTAAATATAACATTATATAACCAAGCAATGGTCCTCCCCATGTTGAGAAGGTATTATCCTTTGCTAGATGCCTGGAAGGGACTTATCCTTTAATTAATTCAAGGATTGGGGAGTTGGTGGAAGAGCCACTCTATAAGACAATTTTGTTCGCTGTGGCGCATGCCTCCGATTGGTAAACAATTTTTTTAAAGATCTATCAACAGACTGTAGTTATGAGAAATTATTTATATATAATAAAATATGAACACGAGTAATATTTATATTTACTTGGGGCTTGAGCTCCTCCATTGAATCTGGAGTTATTATTGGAAGTGACTGACGAGGAAGGCCTCACGTCTCCATCTTCACGCCGGTGCTCATGCCGGAACTTCAATAATTAGGTGAAATGTAGATTTCAGTACACTGTGCCCCGCCAGCATTGAAGGTCTTTGAATTAACCCCTTAACGCCTTGATCCTTTTTCTAATTTTGACACATTTTTGCTTATATTTTTCTACAGAATTATCATTTACCGCATTTTCATGAAATTGATCATTAAGGAATCTAATAAATAAAAAATTAAATTCCCACGAAAGAGGTTTATTTGATACGTACTTTATGTCAAAATTCTAAAATGTCCATTCAAATTTGACCTTGTAAGACTTTACTAGAATGATTGTCCAATTGAATGCCAATTATCCTACACATAGGGTTAATCCAAATGTGTCCAAAAGATATCTTGTTGCTTGTTTAGATACAAAATCCAAGCCTTAGGATATATTCATATTTACCTTATAATGGTCCAATTTAGAACAAATGACCTTTCAATTGGTTGATGGCAAAAAATCGTGAGCAAATGGAAAGAAAAACTTAAGCAAGACAATGAACATTCAATGGCAAATGGTGGGAAAAAAGAACAAAATGGTAGAATGGTAGATAAAATGGTGGTTAAAGGTAGTTGGTGGTAAGTCAGAGGCAATGAGATTGCATTGAAAAGTGGATGGATGTGGGATGGCAAAAGACTTTGATAGAAGTAGTCGAGCTATTTACTTTTTTTGAGTTGTATAAATTTCAAAATCTCAGTGTCATGGAATGTATTTGTTTGTGACTTTCAACATTCAATAACCCTATTTGAGTGATTGCAAAAACAATTGTACTATTTCCTTCTTCAAATTAACGGTAGTTTAATTTTCTTGCCATAATTTTTGTAATATAATTGCAAATGACTCAAGATTTGTAGTACTTAAGGCTCTCAAAATTGGAATTTAAGTGTCATCTATTCTAATCAATGTCCTTCTAGTCAAGCAATGAAGTGACCTAATCTAAGATATATAGTTAGAACAACTTGTTGGAAATTTAGAATATGTCATTAACAATGTTATGCCTGTACTAGCTTTATCTTGTATAAGTTTCATACCACACATGTGAATATGCATTAATAAGTGCATTGTAACAACTACCATTAATTTAATGTTGTTAGGTTTCTCAATGTCCTATTGATTGTTTGTCTTTGAATAAAAAATCCAAGCTTGTTACATGTTTTTGTAGAAAGGTACTCTCTTCATATGTATTATGAGCAAACTACCATTCTACTACCTTTGCCTCCAAATATTCCATGGTTTGGAAAAAATAGTTAAAAAAAATAAGCTCTGATTTTGTCAAAAAGCAATGTACCACATATTTATAGTATGTGTTGTAGTACCATTTACTTGCAACATGTGTATGGTCAATTTCGTTAAAATGGCGGTATTCCATTAAAATGGCACAAAATGAAACTAGTGAAAGAATGAAAACAATGGAAAGATTGTCCAACGGGAGTGGAAATGCGTGAACTAGGAGTGATTTGAATGTGCTAGGCATAAAATTGGCACATGTATGACCCTATCGTGACACACTTATTCTCCATTTGTAGAAGATATTCCATTAAAATGGCATGCGGAATACCGCCATTTTAACGAAATTGACCATGTGTACTATAAAAAATTGTTATTTGTATATTCAATTTTTTTAGTGCAATTCCAATCTGGACTTATTTTAACTAGTTTTCACAAACCACAAAACTTGGAGGCAGAGGTAGTAGATTGAATATATCAAATAATTAGGAACCCATCAAACCAAATGAACAAGTGCTACAAGGTTTTACTTACCACTTATCATTAAGGAGGTTCAATATTGTTCTCGTAATAAGAAGCACACCTTCAATCTCTTGTACAATTGATTTCTTCATAGTCAAACCTTTACTTGACGATCCTTTATATTCAAATCATTTTTTTCCCACAAAAGAAATGGTGAATATGACAAGTTTTGATGGATTAAACTCATTTCTATTAAAACAATAGCCACTTGTAGACTACATTAAAAAGCGGAGAGCAAAGTCATGACCATCCGAGTAACCATCCAAGCATATGGTTGTTCCCAAGTACAAGTGATGGTTGGAACATCCATGAGGGTTGCCACGATGGTTGGAAGAATCATAAGCTGAATAATACATGGCAAGGATGAATTTGATGCTCTTAAGAGGATCTGCATTCTACTTGTTATTTGGCTATACTAACATTACAACTTGGGTGTAGCCCTCAAAAGGGAACTTGAGTGTACCTCAATGCAATAGTTACAATGCTCTTCAAACTCGTAGCCTCTCTCACCAAGCATTTTGACTTGGCTTGGAGAGCCCTTGTCCTTGATGAACATACAAAGATACTTTTGTCCAAAAAAGCATGCAACTCTTGGGGCCAATGCTCCAAATCTTTACAACCAAATCTCTTTCTTTCTTACTATCCACAACAATAAAATGGAACAAGCAGCTTGGTGTGAGCTACGGCTGTCCGGGAGTTGTAGATGCAGGTGCACTTTGAACAAGTGTGTAGAGTATACAATTGTCCCATACATTGGAAATGCATAGACCTGTCAATTCCCATGACCAAGCACAACTCTTGCAGACCGTAGCGCAAGCTCTAATGCTGAAAATTCCGGTGATATCCCATGGTCAAACATGGAGTTCATTTTGGGTTGAAAATGAATCTAAGATCTCTGTTTTCATTATGAAGAATCAAGCTGTCGATCGGTTTTGAAATCCAGTCTTCATTTTGAAAATTTATTCCTTTTTTAGCATGATTGACTTCACAAGTCAAGTAAGACATCTTACTACGTACAGGTCTGTAAGTGTGCACCAAGCAAGTTCGGAATTCAAGGACAAATTATAGATTCACATTCACTGTACATGATCACAAGAACTTCACATAAACCGGTTCAACATCGTACAGAGACTGGCATTCCGAAGATCGAAGAAGCCAGATAATTCACTTGTTCTAGTGCACACAAACCATCAATCTTCGTCAAGGAAATACTCTACATGAATCCGTCCTGTGTAGTTTTTGCTTGTCCTATACCTTCATGGGGACCGGCAGAAGACTTGCCAAGTCAACGTACACACTTCTATAATCATGAACAGTCCGAATAGAAGTACTAAAGAAAGTCTCTTGTACCAACAGATCGATGCACTCATTAACATAACGCCCAGGTCAGTCCAAGCCGGACAACATATGAGCAGGCATAAATTCTACAAATTGAAGCAAGATCATAATATGAATCCAACGAATGCATGAATGGATGCTGACAACAATCTGGAGTGGCGGATGCTTGCGACCAGAATGTACAAAGCCAGGCGGATTACGGTGAATTCGATCAAGGAGTGTGAGTGCGCGAGGGCGTGTTTTCTTGTGAAGCTCTGTCTTTGTCACTGCCCCTGAACTTCTCCTCCGAAGCGCTCTCCGATTGTCGAGACGTTTCATCCCCGTTGTCGATGTAGTTGGGGTGCACATCCTCCAGCAACATCAGCACATTGGTCATCTTGGGGCGTCGTTCTGGCACAGGGTCCACACATTGCATGGCAATTTGCAGCATGGACACCATTTCTTCTTCGATGTTGTGGTAACGCATCAGTTCCAAGTCGAAGACCTCCGCTGTCCATTCTTCCCGCACTACCGATTGCACCCACCGTGGAAGGTCAATGCCTTCATCGTTAAGAGCCGCTTGCGTTGGTGCTTTCCCTGTCAGAAGCTCCAACAGCAGCTGCAAAAAACATAGAAAAGACAATCAAACATCAGAAGAAATTCCGTAGTTATTTACTCCACAAGTCTTTTAGTTCCCTGCATCACAATAATTGCATTTATAAACCCTTCCAGAACTTAGTTTGGTTTTGAGTGATGGTACAGAATACGTAACATGTGATACAAAATACGTTGCTGACAGAAGACTCTAAATCTCGACATAAGCGTACGAATTCTTGACACATGGATAGTCAGCAACTTGGGAATTCAGGAGCCAAATTTAGCTTGGTTTTCATCTGAAGTCGTGTACACGAAGTCGATCATTTGCGCTCTGGCATTGACAGAGAAAAGATTAATTCAGTCAACAGGGAGATCAACGTACCACTCCAAAGCTGTAGACATCCGATTTCTGTGTGATTTTCCTAGCCTCTGTGACCTCAGGAGCACGGTAGCCAACAATCCTGGAAGCAGCAGAGGTCGGAGTCAACAATTGAGCGAGTCCAAAATCTGAGATGCAAGCTTCGAGATCTTTGTTGAGCAAAATGTTGGATGACTTGATGTTCGCATGCACAAATTTGGGGCCTCCTTGTGCGTGCAGGTAATCTAGTCCTCTTGCAGCTCCCAGCGCAATCTTGACCCTGCTCTCCCAATCCAGAGGTGTTCGACCGCTGCCTCGATTCCCTGAAAAATCCATGGAATGAATCACTCTCCTTAGCACCCACAACAAGTGGCACTAGAAGAAACTTTGACAGTCATTTGACCTCAAATGATCAGAAGTCCTCTACTAACTATTGCCCAATCCCTAGACAACATTGCATTTAATTGATACAAAAATGTTTTACAAATCCAAACATACGAACCAAGTTAGCATAGACTCTAAACCTGTGCGACCTTTTTGACACACTGATTCTCAACAACTCGGGAAACCGAATGAACCTCACGGACCAAATCTGCAGAGTTTTCTTGCAAGGGGAAATTATTCTTCGCAGAAACGGATTCAGATCATTTATTAGGAGAAGGCAGTCCAAGAAAGGATGATCACTCACCGTGAAGAAGAGCAGAGAGGCTTCCCATGGGCAAGTAGTCATACACCAGAAGCTTCTCATCCTTCGAAAAGTAGAACGCTCTCAACGACACCAGATTCCGATGCTGCAGCTTCCCCACCACGTGAATCTGAGACTCAAACTCTTTCTTGCCCGTGGTGACATCTTTCAACCTCTTCACCGCCATGATCGTCCCATCCTCCAAGATCGCCTTGTACGCAGTTCCCACACTACCCTTGCCCAGCACCTCAGCAGAAGCTCGCAGCAGGTCCTCCAGATTGAATGCATACTTCTTCCCGTCAAAGAAAACCAGTTTATTCCGCTCCAGCTCCCCTGCACCTGTGCTGGAATACTCTTCCCCATTCTCCTCCATCACTTTGCTTTCCCGAGTCCTCTCACGAGCAATCTCCCGCCCTTCAGATTTGATCGATAGGTGCCGTCCTTTCTTCGTTCGAGACAAACAGAGGTAAACTCCAAGTAGGACGAGAGCCAGAAACGCTATTGAGCCGATCACGATGCCGGCGATGTCACGCGCTGCGAGCTTTTTGTCACCGTTTGATAACTCTGGCTCTGGGGTGGACGAAATGGGACTGGCAGGGGAATGTGCTGGAAATGGACAGAGGGATGCGAGAGGAGGGCCACACAAGAGCTGGTTGCCCTGGTATGAAGAAGCTGGGAATCTGGACAGCGTGGTCGGTACAGCGCCGGATAAATTGTTGTTGGCGACGTTGAAAACCTTCAGGTTGACCATAGTCAAGGCAGGAAGGCTTCCGGAGAGCGAGTTGTTGAGAAGATTCAGCATGGAGAGCTCGGTAAGTCGGCCGATGGACTCGGGGATGGTTCCATTCAATCTGAAAACAGAAAACCGTAAGCACACAAGCGTCAATAGTGGATTTCAGACCCTCACTGAGATTTGGATGCTGAAAGAGAATGTGGTAGAAATTACTGACCAATCATAGCATTCAACAAAGAGACACTTCGAGGCTCCCAAAAGGTGATTTTCATGTAATTAGTGTAATAAACAATCAGGACTGTAAGTCAATTCTCGCACATTCAAGCTATGAAGGTGAAATAAGAAACAACCAATCATACACCATGTCGTTTCTCAAGTGGAGGAAAACAGCAGCAACAAGTTTTACACCGAGAAATTTAGTGTCCTTTACCCAAACTTCATTAACAGAGAATACTTTGACAACCCCAAGTGGCAATTACCGTGTCATAAGGTGACCAACAAGAGGACTAGACAGTATTCGCTCAAGGAAGTTTGAAACCGGCAGGCAACAATCGATTCTACACAGTACCATTATCTAAGTAGGAGTGATAGGAAACGAGTTTTAACCCCAAACATTTTAATGTTCACACCCAGACTGTCAGGTGGACATCATTCTCTATTCAACATTGAGTCCCTTGGAATGCATCCCAATATTTTGTAACGTATCAATATCTTGGTTGGTCATTTTCAAAATTAAAGAAATATAATTTGACGAGTGGAGAAGCTGAGTACTGACCGATTATATTCCACGCCCAAGTGAGTGATCCGTGGCCAGAGGCTAGAGAGATCATCAGGCAGTGGTCCATAGAACTCGTTCCCAGCCAAGTAAACCGACTCCACATTCTTGCAATGTCCAAGCTCCCCAGGAAAGGAGCCTGTCAGTTTGTTCCCACGCAAGCTCACAACTCGGAGCTCCGAAAGCAAGCCCAAGCTCCCTTGAGGGATGCTCCCTCGGAAGCCTTTCCCCGGCAAGCGCACTTCGGTGACTCTGTTTTTGTCACAGGTGACGCCTCTCCAGTTGCAAGTCCAGCTGGTGTTCGACCAGCGCAGCTTCGTTCCTCGAAAGTCATGGACGTTGCTGAAGGTGAGAAGCGCCTTTGTGTCCGTTGCTAAGTCTTGGCCTGTCACTCTTGCAGCAACAGCAACAAGGAGCACTACGAAGGCCGCCGTTACGCTCCACTGGGGTTTCTGCTTGCGATTCGTCATCTCTTTCTATCTATCTGTGCAGAAATTCCTATTCTTCCAAAACTAGTCCGAAATGATAGATGACCCCCAAAGCCTACATTGCCGTGTTGAAGGTACTCCTGTTGCGATGTTTAACCTGATATCCACCTGGTTCATCTCGTGTCTTCATCAGTCCAGTTGGTCGGTGATTGATTACCTAGTCCCTTGAGGTTTTGAATGTGAGAGTTCAACGCTTCATCTGAACAACAGTATCCACATGAATGCATGAGCTGTGAAACTGAAGTATTTTGGTCATCTTTTTTCATGTTTCGTTTCGTTTGACTGATTGAGACTTACCTAAATGTAAGCTGGACCCATGAAAGTAAGGTCACCATGCTGTGCACCTTGCGCCATAGCCCAGCTGCACTCGCAGTCAACAAATTTGGGGTCCCCCTGTAAGTTGACTCCCAAAACAAGCTTCATTTCATTAAATGAGGTTCACAATGTGTGTGGTGCTTTCCGACCGTTACTGCCTAAACAGAGTGTCCCACATTGTGTTTAAGCTTACAGCCAAAAACTGTAGCTAAGCTCAACTTTGAATGTTTTGAGTCTTTCAAGTGCCTCAATTAACAGCGACCATAAACCACTCACTCCAGAAACATGAACACTAGCTAGTTTCGTCCTGAAACGAATGCTGTTCAACAACATGCAGGCTTGAACCTAACATGTATTAGAACCAAGACAAAAAGGTTCCCAAAACACACTAAGTCAATTCAAAGACCAAAGCCCACTCATCAAACGAACAGAGACAACAACGTTCATTATACCATTAGCTAAACGTCAGTCGTTACAAATGCGAACTTCTCCACATGCACTCAACAGAAGATGAAAGCACAAAACTCCATTCAAACGATACCCAAAACAACTATAAAAATCAGGTATACACCAACTTTCAGCGAGCACCTCAAAAGTACGACATCGCATGAATACCATAACATTCCCGGCCAACGGTACGAAGCCTACCTAGAACCTTGAACCACCGATGAAGCCAACCTCGAAAGTGGCACTAACGAAATGAGCTACTACAGCAGACGCCATGATTTTCATTCAAACCCGAAGTCTGGGTGCATGAGTGCCCACTGTCAGACCACGCAAAGCTGGACCGTACCTGTGTGTAACTATGTTTATGCAAGCTGTGCTGACCTTGCCATAAACTTAGAAGGACTGCGCAGCTAGCAAGACAGGCAGGATGATACCCAACTTGGGTAACGGCAGCTGACTTCCGTTAGCTGGCATGGGGAGAAGAGAAGAGATGAAATGATCGAGAAGAGCAGAGCAGAGCAGAGGAGGGGGGCGCTTCCAAGAGCTTGTTCAAGAGCTGCGAGACGAGCAGTGCGTGGTCGCCATCACTGCCAGAGCTGGAGAGTGATGAGACTCAGAGAAACGTTTGGCGTCAGGGGGAACATTCAATGGCTCTTCGTGGGGGTGGGGGTGGGGGAGTAGTACCATCCCCACCGGTAACCCGGTTTATGGCCCTTTCTTGTTATGGGTTTCTGTTGGAGCGCTTATTACTGCAGTCAGTTGCAGGTCAATATTGAAAGCCGTTGTACTGATCATACGCCATTATGCTGCAATGGGAGCACCGACGCCGCAGGGTTTGGGGCTTTGGGCCTTGGGCCTTGGGGCTTGGGGCCTTTGGGGGGAGCGATATTAACCCCTTGACTCCTTGAGGATGTTAAGACCAGGAATGGGCCTACAATGGCTTGTACTCTTTCAACAGTCCTAGTATACAAGACTTTATTTCTTGCACAATTCGGTTGTAAAAATTCTATAAAAATAATAAAGCAAAGGTACACTCCCAGGCAGTCTCACAAACTGATGAAAAAACAATCTTTTTCTACATGCAAATGGCCTTATTACTTAGAAGTTGCAATAGTATCTAGACTATAGGAGTCAACCTCTTTCTGACCACTCAAAGCAATTTATCATACTGAAAGTATACATTTGGTGAGAAGGAAAATCCCCCCCCCCCCCCCCCCGTGAAGAAATAGATTTGAGGAGGGTTCTAAAATTTGTTCCTTTTTTTTCCTCAAATACAAAATGATCTATGAATTTTTTTTCATGAAGAATCCGTTCAATCCATTCTTTTTGTATAGGTCACTGTATTTCCAACTATAGGTTGATTACAAAATAGATTGTGCTTTAGTGTAGGTGATAATTGTGGCTTCCAATGTGCATCTTGCGATCATTGTATGCTTTTGGTGTACACCTCCCCGACATTTGCGATGCATGAGCTATCACCCCGGATGTCACCCTAAACTACAACTAATTGGAAACAAAGGAGCTTAACTAGCAAAAATAGGTGGCGGTTGGAAAGAGGTCAGCTACCTTATATGAGCAATGCCTACATCCTTTAGGGGCTAAGCTTTAAAGCAATACAAATTGTGGCCATATATTAGTGGATAGCTACAAATATTTAGGACAATAGTGATTTTTGGGATGAATGTATATACTTTTGGATGAATAATTTTAGCTTTATCCATATTTTTCATGTTTCATCTATGCATCATTATCAAATGAACATCTCCTTTTCCACCACCAAAACAAATGAAAAAAATCCGTACTGCATATTCAACCTTTATTTGTTTTCAGAAAGTGCAATGATAGAAATCAATTATAATCTTATAAAACATTGTATTCTTACATTCATCCATCTTTTGTACCAAAAATCACTTCTCCATTGTGTCCATGTGTTTTTCACTTGAAATAGGAGTGGAAAAAAATTTGATAAAAAGATACTACATTATGTGGCAAAAATAGAGATTTATTTTGAAATGGAGCAATTTGACACCATGGTATCCCCCTCCCAAAGGATTGGTAGTACAATGTCTTTTATTAGGGCTTTTTCTACTAATTTTTGAATTACATAGCTAGAGTGGTAATGAATGATATAATTGTTTTGTAGTTGAAACTCTAGAGATTAAAGGTCATGAAGGGGATGAAAAAATGCAATAGATATGAATTATAGATGTGGATTCGAAAGAGAAAAGACAAGATTTCAATCAAAATTTAACATTTATAAAAGTACATTCATTAGATGTTTTTCAACCACCATGGAGGGCCATGTCACGTTGGTTTTCCGTGTTGGGAAATAGCCATTGTTGTTCAGAATTAAAAATCATTTTAAAATCATTAAACTTTTTAAAATTAAATATATACATACTTTTTCTTTCAATAATTTATTCATTATCCTTTGATGTAGCAATCTCTCAACTACATCAACAAGTTGATGTGGCCAAGTTTCTACAGTTTGGGAATTTGGAAAACTCAAAGGCTTGTAGACCAACTAAATTTCATCTAATGTGACCTTTGAAAAAAAATTCCATCTTATTACATTTGATCTTTGACAAAATTAATCCATGGGACTCTAACTAGTTTTTCACTAGATACCGCAAATTTATTTTGAGACAAAATGAGTGTAATTGTTTGTTTCATTTCTTTTGGACAATGCATGAAGGACCTTTAGTGCAAAGAGTGGTGAAGTTGTTTGCATCCATAGACATAACTATGACAAATGTAAAATATACATAAAAATTAATTTATTCATCTATATGTGTACACATTTATAAAAATAAAACCATGTCCCTAGATTTCGTAGAAATTTGGAAATTCATTGATTGAAAGAAAATAATATATTGTCAAATATTCTTTAAAAAAATTAATTAATTTTATCAATTCTTCACTTGAAACTAAAACCATACTTGTGAAGAAAAGTAATTTTTTTGCTAATATGAAAAAAAATTGTTAAAGAAAGTACAAAAGTGGGAGCAAAGTAATTGTATTAATTTAACATTTTTTCAAAATATGTTTGGGATTATGGTGTGACATATGTGGTACTTTTAAACTACATGTATGCTTGTATGAAAGCCTAGGAGTCTCCAATATTTGAGGGATTAGGAGGAGATCCATGACTATAGTTTAGGAAATTTTAGAATTTATAGTTAAAGAATACAAAATAGGTCATTAGGATACATGTTAGGACCCATGACTATGGTTTAGGAAATTTTAGAATTTATAGTTAAAGAAAAAAAATAGGTCGTTAGGATATACATTAGGACCCATAACTAAATGCCTCACAAAAATTAAGTAAAATACTCAAACACACAACACCAAGAGATTCCTCTTGGGGCCAAAACCCCATTCTCTTTGGGAGGAAGATATTGGAAAATTCATGAAATTCTCCATCGAGAAGATATTGAATTTGAAAGTTTTTATGAATTAAGAAATCACTCTTACTTTTATTTAGGATGATCCGATACTCTTCCTCTAGTGGTGCATGTAAATAGAAGTGTGAGCAAATGAGAAGGAGAACGAGGAGAAGTACATTTAGTTTGAGTGAACGACTTCTATGGGATCCCCTAGAAAGAACGGAAAGAAATGAAAAGGAAAGAGGGCGAAAAGAAAAAGATTTGGCAGCGAGAAGAAAAGAATCCCGCGAAGGGAAGGAGGGCCGATGTCAAGGAGTCCATGTTACAAATGAATAGGTTCAAATGATAGTCATGTGCAACATGCAATAGAAGGACATGGAAATAGGATACCTACATTTTCTACAATCATAGGTACCATATATACTTTTGACCCCATTAGGTCTCTCTCGTATTTAGACATGTTTGAACAATTCACTTTAAAACTTTGAAACTTTTTGAATTTTAGGTGATTGAAATTATCTTTCATGGTTATAAGGTACCTACATTTTTTATAGTTATAGGTACCATACTTTTCTAAACATCAAATTTTTTTTCTAAGAAAATCCACAACCTTTGAAATTTTCGTGGATGATCTCTAAAATTTATTTATTTTTGGTTCCCAAATTCTAAGTTCATTAAACCTATACTCTAAGCACAAATGTAGCTATGTCCATGTTTTTAGACTCACATGCTAGATTCATTGGCACCCATCCAAAATGCTAGATGTATAATCATTGGATGTGCTAGTTTTTGATTTTGAATAAGGAACAAGTCTATACTAGGTGTGCATCGTTCAACATGCACGACTAAGAATCTAAGATTGAATTCTAGAACCAAGTTCTTTCGACCAATGAAACTCTAGGCGAGGTAACAATTACCCTACAATTCTACATAAAATAACAATTGAAACATTAAATTCTATTTATCCACAAATAAACAATGAAAGGTTTTAATAAGTCATTGTTCACCTAATTCTAGTGCACCTCTAGCACACATTGAAGGACATCCTACTTTATTCTTGAATTTTGACCACCCTTACGATACTCATTCACAAAGACATTAGAGGCAATGAGGCAAGGATGTGAGCTGTGAAGAATGAGCCAAGATCTAGGAGGTGTTGTATGAGAAATAAGCTAAATATTTTAGAATTGGAGCAATTTTTTTCAAGTAACAAGAAAATGCAATCAACAATTTTTTTAATTTCATTTGAAAAGAATTGTCATGTATTACAATGGTTGAAGGTCCTTGTAATTGGATTGGAGAATTAGTAAAACTATTGGAAAGTTTTTGATAAAATCAAAATGTTGTAATTATTTTTTGGTTTTAGTTATTTATGTCTAATAATTTTTTCAAAGTCTCAAATTCTGAAATTCATTTCACATTCAAGGGTCATCTTAGTATAATGTAGGAAAGAATCCAAATTGATTGAATGTTATTAATTTTATGCTATAGATTACAATCCTTTACATTTTTCAACAACTCTTAGGCTAATGTAATTTAATCCACTAGAACAAATATGCATTGATAAAACCATTTCTAATATTAAATTTGCACTATTTTAAACACAATTGTGTACTTTTTAGATTAGATTTAATACAAACCATGATTACAATGGTTTTTTGGGTGCAACTTACAATAATAATTTAGTGATGTCTTTGAAACAAAGTTATAAGCTATAACCTACAAATCATATCCAAATGATTAGATCAATCATTGTATTTACCAATAATTATTGATAAATTTTAAAATTGAATATTCATAATCCTTAAATTCAAAATTTTGTTGTAAATTTTGTTGTAAATTTTTTTTAATGTAATAATTGTAATTGACAAGATCCCTAGTGCATAATTATTAGGTCCTTTTTTTAACCCTCTTATTCTTTTTCTTTATCTTCTTCATCTAAGAATGTAGGGATTTGATTTTTTTATGATATAGATATTTGCAACTTGGTTCATATTTCATTACATCTTATATGTTAGTTGAGCAAAAAAAAATACAACATGCTTCCAAGATTGGAATTCAAACTCACAAATGAGAAAATTACAAATCATTGCTTAAAAATTTCACTTTTGAAAAAAGTCTATGGAATTATACTAAAAATGATACCCACATCAACTACGTTCATTGATACAACCTATAGCACAAAAGTTCATGGACAATTATAGAGCAAGCAACTTCTAAAGCACATTTGAAGACATAAGATGAATAGGCCAAGGTTATATTTATAATTTTAAAAGAAAGTAGAAAAATAAGAGCAACTAAAAGGACTTATGAAAAATAACTCTATCATGAGTTACATTTAAAGTCCTTCATGAAAACCATGCTTGAAAATTACAAGGTCAAACACATTGGATTGGCTTCATTATTGTGAAGACAAGTGCATAAAAATGCACAAATTGGCTCTGAGATACTCATTTCTAATCTTTTCCATTGGATATTTGTAAACATTGCCTCTATTGTTGGTTTACATACTAGAATTATTAGTAGTGAAATACATGAAAACAAGCAATTTGACCCTAGATGCTCATTTTTGTTCTTCACATTGACACTTATGTATGTTACCTAGCTTGTTGAATTGCAACTTAAATTGGATTATATATAATAGTGAAGTGCTCAAAATCAAGCAAGTTGGTTCCAAAGTGCTAAGCATTCCCTCACTTGTTTGATCACAAATTAGATAGTTTTTTCAATTATTAATGAATAAAGTGCACAAAAACAAGCAAATTAGCCCCAAGGGATTCATTTTCAATATTTTGGATTAAGCCTTTGTTAACATTGTTTAATTGTTGCATAACATCTAACTTGGATGGACTTCATTATAATAGAGTGTCTTAAAATTAGAAATTCAATCATGGTGCTTATTTTCAAGCCCTGAAGGCAAGTACCAACTCTAAAGACTAGATGGCACTAAACAAGCATGTTGGCCCTGAGGAGCATTTTTATTTTTTGAATAGACATTGACATTGGTATTCAAATTTTGTTAACTATTTTTTTATTTAAAAATCACATTAAACATTTAGACCATCAAATGGCACAAAGATGAGTTGCTAGCCTCTAAATTAATCAAATCTTGTTCATTTATTTTATTGAGGTGAATGCAACATAGGCCTTGTACATAGTCATTGATCTATATTATTTTATCATGATTTTTTTTGAAGTTTCTCTTAAGCACTTGTGAATTGAATTTGTAAACTCTAATAGATTTTGGTGATTTTCAAAGAAGCCCATATGAAATAGTGGATTTAAAAAAAATCAAGTCTAATTTTTGGCTAGAATAAAAAGGGGATTCAAATTCCTCCATTCAAAATTTGTACTTGAACAAGTCAATAACAAGTGTTATATAAAGATTAAAAAATAGCTCCATGATAACTATAAGATAATTAAACTATAATACTAACTACCATGTCAAAAATTCCAAAATATGGTACAAAAATAGGTGAATCCAACATGGAAGCAAGGAACGTAGAAGCAAGGATTTAGGGGAGATTCTAGAAAGGAATCCTATTACTAAATAATGATGCTAGGATATCAGGTCTTCTATGGGGTTTAGCCATTGGGGTTTTACTACAGGAAGGGTCATCGGGGGTTTGCCGGGGTCCAGGGTATCAGGGTCTCCTACGAGGTTGGACCATTGGGGTTCTGCTACGGGGTTGGGTCATCGGGTCTGCCGTAGGGTTGGATCATGAGGGTTCTGTCGAGGTCTAGAGTATTGGGGTCTGCTACGAGTTGGGTCCATTGGGGTTTTGCTACAAGGAGGTTCATTGGGGTTTTGTCAGGGTCTAGGGTATCGGGATTTGGTATAGAGTTGGGCCATTGGGATTCTACTGGGGTCTAGGGTAGCGGGGTTTCTACAAAATGGGCCATCAAGGTTCTACCGGGGTTCGTGGTATTGGAGTTTTGCTGGGGTCCAAGTATCGGGGTTCTACTATGGGGTGGGTCATTGGGGTTTCGCCACGGGATTAGGCCATCGGGTTCTGCTACGAGGCTGGGTCATTGAGATCCTACCACGGGGTGGATTCATTCGGGTTCTACTACATAGTGGATTCAAAGTTCACATGTTCAATTTGCATTCATCATTGAGGTTCTGCCGCGGGGTTTGACCATCAGGTTCTACTACGGAGTTGGGTCATTGGGGTTATGCTATGGGGTGGATTCACCAGGATTCTGATGTGGAGTTGGTCATCGAGGTTCTATTGTGGGGTTGGACCAGGGTCCAAGGTCATTGGGGTCTTACTGTGGTAGGTGGATGCAAGGTCCAACCACAGGGCCAGAATGCAAAAGGAAAAAAAGAAAAAAAGAAAAACCTTCCTAAAGCATTACAAAACAACATCACAAAGGACCAACAATCCTTGCCTAAGGAATCGCCACCAACAAAAGGATAGATAAAAGAAGAGAACTAGCACCTCCGTGTGCTCTTCAATCAATCTCACGCTGTCCTGTTGTACATTTGTTCATAGTATAAAAACATATTATAATATGTATTATTGAGTAGTTTCATGGTGACGCTATTTTGTTGAATAACTTCAAGATGACGTTTCGTGGAGGTACATGCCATCTATTTAAAAGGACGATTTTGCTTTAGAGTATCATTGAAATCCATTAGTGATATTTGTTTTCTACTTTATAGTCAGAATGTCGAATTGGAGGGTTTTTCAAAGTCCCAAGAGGAAGATGCAGAATCGGAGTCTGGATTTGAATTTTCGTTGATACAATTACCGGATCAACCTCTTCTACTGCTAAGTCTTGCGCCGCCGCATGAGCGTCTACAAGAAGAAGCTGGGCCTTCTCGACTGTCAAAGCAAACTCGTGTGGAGCGGCGATGGCACGGGAATCTTCAACGTGACCCTCGGGCACTGGTGATTTTGTTGCAGGTTGGATGTGTTGAGCCCGGCAGTCGAGATGTGACATTTGAAGGATGTTTCGAAGGTCTCAATGTCGATCAGTATTATTGCATGATGACGCCTATTGAAGGAAGTCGTGGTCACTATCGTTGGTTAGAAGGGCCAGTGAATCTTTTAACGAAGGCAGGTCGTGTTGATTACATCGCTGCGACTATCAAGCGCATTCTCAAGTTCTTGCAGATGGAGTAAAATTAGCCTTGGAATTCTAGTTTTTTTACCTCTAATAGGCATTGGTTTTATGTTAGTACTTCAATCCATATTTGAAGTATTTTGTTGAAATTATTTTGTTTGGTTATAGTTGTAGAAGGAAAGTATGAAAATAGTTTGGACTTTGAAGTGATTTTCCTTCTAAGTTAAAGATAAAGATATAGATGTGGGGCCAAATATGAAGGCCATTAGGTGTTAGTTGGCTTTAGGAGGGAGTTAAGAGCTGATGTACATTTGTTTAGGTGAGGACCAAAGGTGTTGGAAAAGGGGAGGAAAAGATGGACACTATTCATCTTCTCTCCCAATGTTGTTTTGGGGGAACTGAGTGTTTGAAAGCTCATTGTGTATTGAGTTTTTGGAATTTGGTAATGAAAATTGGAGGAGTTGTTTATCATATTGTTAGCTTTTCAAATTGTTCTCTTTTGCTTTATTTGAAGTTGTAAGTTGATATTTGTGCTTGTTTGAGTGGAGAGAGGTCTGCTGCCTTCTATGAAGAGGGGCTGAGACTTTGACCGACCATAGAAAACGGACAGGTTTTTTATTCTAAATGAAACTTTGATAGAGTGTATTAAATGTTGTTAGCTTTCTATAAAGCTATCATTCATTCAATTTGGAGCATTTATGAGTGAATTGTGAGTGTAGGAAGGTGAGAGAGTCTCTTGCGTTCACCATCTATGGACCGAAACTTTGAGAGGTCATAGAAGTTGGACAGAGTTTTGGAATGACTTGAAAGTTGTAAGAGTGATAAGAAATTTTGTTAGCTCTCATAAAAGATATCAATATTTTAATTTGAAGAAGAAATGAAAAAGTTATGAGTGTGAAAGCATACAAAGGTCTGTTGCCTTCTTTTTTTGAGTGGAGTTTAGGTAGTTTGAGGGTGAAGTTGGAGTTCCTTTAGAGTTTTGAAGAGATTTTTGAAGATGTGAAGGCTTAAAGACTTGAAGATGAAGATTTGAAGAGCTTGGAGGGTCTCCAATGTGTTATGGTTTGTGGTTCGTTTTCATTTCTGTTATTCCCAGCCAATTTTGGAGGCTAGTTGCAATTCAATTTCTGCATTGTAAACTTGTTGTAAGCCGTGGTTATCTAGTAAGCGCTCCATTTCGTGTTTGTGGCGACGAAGTAGGGTTAATGGCCCACATGGTCGATCTTATTTGTTGTTCCCACCGGTGAAAGGCGCTTCCTAGTCACCGTGGGTTTGAGGTTTAGGAGCCATTTTTCGGACGGCCAACTCGTAGATTGGCCGTCCCGTTTTACCCGTCTGAGGCCTTGTTTCTTATCACACACCCTTACCCTATAGAACCACCCTTGGCCCTATAGAACCACCATAGGATAAGTCAATGGAAGATTGAAGTGAAGATCAAGCGAAGATTGAAGTGAAGATTAAGCGAAGATTGAAGAGAAGATTAAGAGAAGATTTGAATTTTGTTACTTGCCTTCCATCTACACTCACAACCTGCAGTTAGACACCCCGTGTGTTCCCTAAGCGCGCTCCTCTCTATCCGACAACGCCTCTCCGCAAGAACCAAGTGAAATGGGGAGGGGGAGGAAGAGAAGAGGCCACTAAGTAGGAAGGGAGATTTTAGAGGCTGTTGAGGTATATGAGATTAGTCAACGTAAAGACTAGAAGGCCGCGCACATTAGAAACATAAGGAAAGTAGGTGAACCCCCATGCGGCATAAGAAGTTAGCGTAAGAATTAGTGTAAGGATTAGTGTAAGAAACATTAAGGTAGGCTTAAATAGGGTGGATGTTAGTAGAGGATAAGAAAAAGGAAAGGGAAGAATAAAAGAAGAAGACATCTAAGTTTAGGGACAATTGGTCAACACTTGTAACCAGGGGCTTAGACAATTCATCGCAAAAAAGGGGGAATGACTACAACCATGAGGGCCGAGGAGGACCTTGACCAACTATTGTGAACCCTCCAACATGAGGTAAGACACTAGCGCACCCTATTCCCTCAACTTCAAGATAGGACCGAGAGCTAGAGGGGGGAAGATCTAGGGTCGGGTCAAATGTGATGGAGGAAATTTAGAGTAGACGTCTAGAAGTTTCTAAAAACCTAAAGTACGCTAAAATCAAAGTCATATTGAGCGAGATATGAACGAATGAAGTTTGGCGGTCGTAGTGGATGAAAGTTAGTTAATTTCATTCACAAGGAACAAGATGGTAGGGTTAGCAAGGGACAATTAACTCAAGACTAGGGATCTGATTAGAAGTTAGTTTGGAAGTTTAGGCTATTAGAAAGTAGCGGATGAAATTAGGTAATACTAGGGTCAGCTTCATCCATTGATATTTCTTGCTATGGAGGTAAGGAGGGCTAGCAAGAGGTACTTTTGGAAAGAGTGTGATACAATCCGCCACCCTCAAGTATCTTAGAGAGGAAGGTTTCCACTTCTCTCTACGGTTAGGACCTGGGTCAGTGCCTTGGAGCCTCGCTTGGAAGGCACAATGGATTGATGCTAGACACTCATAGGGAAAAATAGAAACAAAAACCTGGTTGTGATCAATTATTTACCAAGGGTAGATAAATAAGCGCCAACAGGGTGTGAAAGTTATTTTCAGTTCTACAATGTATCTTTTTACTTCAAAAATTTGTGACTAATTATTAATAACAAATAAAATATCAATAATTCAAAACATAAACTTTCAAAGTAAGAAAATCTATTTATATATATATATATATATATATATATATATATATATATATATATATATATATATATATATATATATATATATATATATATATAAATTCAAAATTCAAAAAATAAATAGGGGGTCCAAAGTTTTGTTTACACGTGGTTTCTAATGGACACTCTAAGTGGCCTCCCAAGACCTATGCTCAATTGTTAGAGTCACATGTTATGGACAGTCCCAACGAGATTGAAAGAAGGCATCTCAACTAATTGAGCTTGGATGAGCTTCTGCACGGAGTCAAGGAATTAGAGAAATATTTTTGCTAATGTAGGATCCTCTGAATGTGAGTCTCAAGGCACTTCAAAATTTGTGAGACAACAATGATCTCTATGATAGGAGCCAATAGTATTTCAAAATATAAATATGTCACAAAATTAATGACAAACTTCTTGAGGTAACTCGTGCAATTCCTAGAAGAAAACCTTGAAGATCATCCTTTGTTAGTCTACCTTGTTTGTGCGAATGGAATAGACTATGCGCTTCCAAATTCACTTGTCACATCAAGTTATAACACTTAGAACAAAATTTCATTATTGATCTAATTAAATGACATTTCTACGTTCCAATGATGCCACAGTATATGGGAAGTAAAATTCTAGAATGCTATCATAGGAATCATCTAAATGAAGAATTAATCAATGAGAATTAATCTTTAAACCCTAAATCTACAAACACCTTTTGTACACATGGTTCATACAAACATTAGCATAGCTAATGTGTAGGCAATGAATGCATCTTGTATTGCTAAATAAAACACTTTGTATTAAAGAATATTTCAATACACGCATTTGTAGTATTAGTTAACTTCAAAACATAGATATTTCATAAATAATATCAAGTGAAGAGGTAGATCATGGATAAATTCAACTACATCTGCAACTTCGAAAAAATTTACAAGTTGCATGAAGCCTCTCCATTGGTGATATCAAAAGTTCCCCCAAACAAGCCACATCTCTAAATGTTTGATTCCATCCTTGGTGGTGGTGCTTGAGGAAAGCTACCCCACTCTAATTGTCAGGTCCTAAGTCTTTGCTTCTGCCATAGTCAATGCATTTTTGTATTGTTTACACAATTATTTGTGTTGATCTTGAAGTTCTCTTCAAATTTCTATCTTAGTATGCTTCTCTAGAGATTGAGACCAATGGAAGAGGCATGCCCTCTTGATTGGGCATTTCAATTCTTGTGCAAGAAAAAAAATGACCTCATAAATGACTTCAAAAAATGACTTCACAACAATCATTCTGGACACATTTGACTACAAAATGACTTAAGGGCCCTAAAGTCATAGTAAACAAGTCATTTATAAATCATTACAGTTCTTTTATTATCACCAATGATTTGTACCTTGGATGTATAAGTGGATGATAGACTATCATCATTCAAATAATAAAGAAAGTTCATCTTAAGGAAATGTCTCCTTAGTTGCCATGTAGAAAGTGTTGCCTCCTTGCATCCAACGTAGACATCTATGTGGCCATTCATTTGAAAGTTATGATAGATCCATTATACATTTGACATGGATGGCCACATCAAAAGTCATTATGTAGTCATTTAGAAGTTGCAATGGAGTTTCTGTGTCGTTTAGATGGACTAGCATGTGGCAAATCATTCCATATAGTCATTCTAAAATGACATGAATTTAGGGTTCAAGTCGCTTCCCGAGGATGTAGGAATTCATTTTCTTGTCATTTTCAAGTCGTGGCAACATGTGCAAAAAGGTGTAATGACAATTGTACAAGTAGTAATCATTCTACAATTGCATATAAGTACATTCAAATTTTTCCAACAACACACCATATAATATTCCATATGCCATACCGTCTTCCCTAGCCACTTATTGTGTGAATATGAAGAGATCAAATGACAAGCTCTTTATACAAGTAGGGTGGTAGGAGGCAAGGCAAACCCTGTGGAATTTATAAAACGCAAGAATTGTATTATAAGTAATATTTGAGGCCTCATTTAGTCATAGTAGATTAACATTTTTCAAAAAACTTTGAACTAACACTAGTAGGAGCCCCTGTTTTTTAGGACGTTAGCATGAAACAAGAATGTTTTTAAAAATAGGAGCAAAGAAATGGGACTTTGGCCATGGAAGGCTTAATTCAATTGGATGTTGCAAGAAACACGTCAATGTTAGGGTCATAACAAGCTTCTATTTTGTCTGATGTCCATGTTTCAGAGAACATCACGAAAAATATAGTCATCTTTCTCATGATGTCTTGAGAAACAAGTAACTGCCACGTTGGCAAAGGATTTTGGTTTGACTGCAGATAAGTTACTGAAACTTACTATGGGCTGAGGTAAAACGCTAACCACATGTAAAAAATACAAAGAAGGGGTAGCTCTTTGGCATCTTTTCTCAAAAACCTTGTATGCATGGATGGAAAAGTTGCGAAATGACTTCATTTTCTGTTAGTGTACTTCCAATATAGCACAAATTGTATTAACAAGTCCTAAAAATTTAGTATAATGCGTTATAGTATATATACTATCCGTAAATATTTATCTTGACGGTGTAGTAAAGTAATAGTATTGTAAAAGTAGGTATTAACCTTCTATTATTACGTTTACAACATTTAAACTAGAAAAGCAAAAGGCACTACATTTTGGTATTGATAGAACTTTGAAGTGAATGAAATCCTTATTAAAACTACTCATTATTCTAATTAGTTTTTTTCTTAAGAATGATGTCTTCTTGAAGTGTAGTTTTAGCATCAGAAATTTGATTTTTATAATGAATGATTATGATTTTCCAATTCAACATTCTATACAAGGGTGTCCACTACAAATTAATCTTCATTTTCTATTGTTGAGGGCTCTTCAAAATTAGCATCAAGAACAATACATCTTAGAGGAAAAATCACAATAGATATTCGTTTTCAGAAGATTTATACTTTATAGACTAGAAATGACTTGCATGGGCTTACGTTTTGATTGTGAGTAAGTTTCTAAAAATTATTGGGGGTTGAGGTGAAATGTTGACTACAATCATGTGAAAAAGTCATGGGAAGGACAACTACATGGACGGTTTTAAAAATTGATATTTGACGTGGCATTTCAATGATATGGCATCCAATGAAGTTGAAGTGGTATGCCACTTCACTACACGTTGATGCTGTTTGAAAATATTAGCCCCTAAATATCCAAATATTGTTTTTAGGCAGCATAGTGATTTTAGGCACACTACGAATTGAATTTTTATTTTTATTTTCTTTGAAATTTTCACACAACATGTGCCAAAAGGTATCTTTAGGGCACAATAGTTTTCATAACTTTTGACTACATGGTATGTAATTTTCATTGCTTAATGGGCAATTCAAAAAATTCTTTAAAAAATTACTTTTTTCTAAAATAAAAATTTGAAATTGGTTTTCTAGATTTATATATGTGTAAAAAGCTTTTAGACATTTCATTTTGATCAATGAGATGAAAGTTATGAGTTTTAGTTTGTGGGCAATTATGGATTTGCTACTTAAAATAAACTTTGAAGTCCTTTATTTAACTCAATTTTCAATTTTTTTGTAAAATAATAAAATGATAGGATGTAGATTGTTTATTGCAACATTGCAATCATTGGAATTGACATTTTAAAATTCTATAACTAAATTCTTGACAATTTAGTATTTTCAATCATTATTTATTTTTTTCTACTCACTATTTTTTTCCTATATATTGTACAATTCTGGACAAAGGATCATAAGTTTTTCAAGCATATAGCCAACTTGCCTTGAAGAATGAATCCAAAGAAGTACCATCAATATGGACATTTTTGTATATAAATGTGACCTTGTGAAGTGTAGCTGCTTGTTTTTTTGGAAAGCCAATTAAAGAATTTCTGTCAATTTAAACACTAATATCTTGCAATCTACACAATGGAAATTTTTGAATTTTTTTCCACATCTTTTCAAATCAATGTATTGCAGGATCTAAGGTTACATGTGTCTACAAATGTTTTTTTCTCTAAACTTTGGTACTTGTCCTAAAAATGGCATTTTCGGAGCATTTTTGGTGAAAACATACTAGTCAAAAACATTTAGGTTAATACTACTTTTGAAGACATCAACTGAGACATCTTGTAAAAGATCTAGATGTTCTTTGTGATGTCAACTAGCATGTTAACTAAGACGTCTTAGAGGATGTCTAAATTTTTTTTGCAATGTCAACTAACGTGTCAATTGAGATGTCCAGATGTTTTTTCATAAAATACAATCTCTAAGTTTCACATATCCCATATGCTTTGTCTTTGCTCCTATCACCACACTTGTATAAGTAGCTTGTCTTGTCATGTCAATATACTTATAATAAGTGGCTTTTAGGCCATTTGACATAATTGCCAATACGGGGTATTGTGTATAATATATGGTGTACAATGTATGGTGTATGATGTAAAGTATTGTATATGGTGTATGGTCTATTGTGTATGATGTACAATGTATTCTATATGGTGTATTTTATATGTCATTTTTTGTATGGTGTATTGTGTACAGTGTACTTCCGAGTTGACGTTTAAAAAAACGTTTAGACGTCTAAGTGGACATCACAAAAAACAACATTAAAATTCTTTTAGACATCTACGTTGACATTGCTGAAAACAATATTAATTTTTTCAAATAGTGTGACGTTAGGTGCCACATCAGCAGCAGGTCAGGTATAAGAAATTCCATGGGGCAGTGCCCGCCTGCATATGTGGCGCTTACGTAGCTGCCACATGGTATACTTTTGGCTCCTTTTTTGACCATGTTTGTTGTGATGTCGTTTTAAAAACAAGGCATGTTTCTTCAAATTTCCTCATGTTTTTGTCCTATCAATCTTGATGGATTTTCCTAGACATCCACAATAGACATGCCTAACGTTAAACTAAATTTTCTCCATCCTTGTTGTATATGGTGTACAGTGGGGTACCATTCAAAATGGCGTTTTTGAAATCGCATAGGAGGAAATTTCACATCTTCCAACTTTGATAGCCTCCTGAGGGCTCAAAAATTGATCTTCAAACACAAATTTTTTACTTCAACTTCATCTTTAAGTTAATTATATTTGTGTATAATTTCAAAGCCAAAAGACTTACACAAAAAAAAATATTCAAAATTTACCAACATGTGTAACTGTGAGAAAAATTTCACTACTTCCAACTTTGACACCTTCCCAAGGGCTGAATTTCTTTTCTTTTCCTATAAATTTTTTGGCACATAACCATATATATGTTGATTATATGTGTGAAAAATTTCAAGTCCAAAAGACCCAAACAAAAATAGATATTTATAATCTCTTAACATATGTAGTTGTGAGAAACAATTAAGGAAACCATTTCACTACTGCCAACTTCGACACCCTCCCTATGGTTGAAAAATCGTTAATTTATGATGAAATTTTTGGAAGAGGATCATCTCTATGTTGATAATATGTATTCCAAATTTCAAGGCCAAAAGATTCACCCAAAAAAAATCTACCAACAAGTGTAACTATGAGAAACAATTTTAAGGTTGCCAACTTCAACACCCTCCCTAGGGTTGAATTTTTTTTTTAATTATGAATTTTTTTGGCATAAGGCCATCTCTATATTGATAAAATGTGTGCCAAATTTCAAGGAAAAAATATTTACCAAAAAAAGATATTCTAATTCTACCAACAGTGTAGTTGTGAGAATGACTTTCTACATCCATGTCAAACTTTACCTAAAAAATGACATTATCCCAAGGGCTGAATTTTTTTTTCTCACAACTACACATATTGGTAGAATTAGCATATCTTTTTTTGTATGAATCTTTTGACCTTGAAATTGGGTTCACATGTTATTAACATAGAGGTAACTTGACATTAAAATTTTTGTGGTAAACAAGCAATTTTTCAACCCTCGGGATAGTGTTGAAGTTGATAGTAGTGAAATTATTTCTCACAACTACACATGTTGGGCGATTTTGAATATCTATTTCTGTGGGGGTCTTTTGGACTTGAAATTTTTCACATATATAATCAACGTATAGGTGGTCCTATGCAAAACAATTCATAGGAAAAGAAAAAAATTCAGTCCTTAGGAGGGTATCAAAGTTGGAAGTAGTGAAATTTTTCTCACAACTACACAAGTTGGTAAATTTTGAATATTTTTTTTGTGTAAATCTTTTAGCCTTTAAAATACGCACACATATAATTAACTTAATGGCGATGTTGCAGTAAAAATTGGATGGCCGAAGATCAATTTTTGAGCCCTCAGGAGACTGCCAAAGTTGGTAGATGTGAAATTTCCTTACCCACGATTTCAAAAACGCCATTTTGAATGGTACCTCATTGTACATGAGAATGAGCTATAGATGTAGGGGAAGTGTAATGAAAGCTACACATGATGTTTAGAAATTGCACAATGCATCATAGTGCACAAGGTGCCGAAGCAATAGTAGTGGGGTATGTGCTATGAAGTTGGATATTTCTAACTAGTCATTCTATAGTGACTTTGGGAAATGGTACTTCACTCAATTGTTGGTGGCATTGTTGGTGGCATTGATTATAGTTGCTATCACCCCTACTAATGTTAAGATAAATCATATATCATTGTTCAAGAGTATAGGAATGACAATGTTGCACATTGACGTCAATCATTACCCCCATAGTAGTAAGAATGCATCTAAATCATACAACAGACCATGGGAAATGTAATAATGTACAATTAAAAAGTAGAAAGGCCACCAGGAATGTAGGATTTAAATGACTTGCGTTTACTTTTGGGATTTTTTCCAATTAAATAAAAATTAGGAAGTGAAACAAAGATTGAGAAACTTAATTATGATGATGAAAAAAAATAATGAAATGAAGAAGACCAAAAAAAATTAAGAAAACAAAAAAGAGAAAAAAATTTGCAACATTAAAAAAACAAAAAACATGTGGAATGTAAAAGAGAGAGAAAGCACGTTCTGAAGTTTTCCAAAAGAATAAAAAAACAAAACTCCAAGCAACAATATATAAAAATAAATAACATTTAGAATATTAAAAAAAAGAGGAAAGAGGAAAAAAGTTTTTTTTAAAAGGTACACAAAATGACATGCAAGTGATACAGACCGAGGGTACAGATAGATGGTGATTCCAAAAATTTAAAAGGAGTACAGTTGGAAAAAAGGAGAAAAAGAGAACAAAAGAAAGAAAGAACTAAGGAACATAGAAACTGTTAAAAAAAAGACAAACCTGCAGAAAAGATAAAAGATGAAGAATTACCAAAGCACGTCATACAATACAATGATACAGGAGTCATTTACAAGTACCTCCATAGTAGAAGTGATTGTGTCCACATTGGATGTTTGACAACGTTGTGAACGATAACTTGCGGATGAAACCTTGATCTCTTCAACTCTGCATCCAAAAGTCATGTCGGCAACTATAGGACCATTCCAATGTTGTGCATTACTTTGTGATGGTGCAATTAGGGAGCCAAGGTCATTATTTAGTCATTTTGGACAAGCAGTCATTCTTTTGCAATCACATATGTGCCAACAAGAATTTATTGAATGACCCCAATTTTTGGCCCAAGTATAACATTGAGTGTTTTGCTAAGGAAATTTGTCATCAACCCACTTCTCAATTTTAACTAGTTTAGAGTGAGGAGATCCCCATGTACCTTGCTTGTTTTGGTTATATTTGATGAATGATTTGTCTAATTGGGCAAAGTAGACATTGTAGTGGGGACTGAAATGGTTGTCATAGTTAGTAAGTTTGAGATTCAAGGACAATATGTCTTCGAGAATAGGTTGTTGAAATCATCCAATCATCAATCATAGTTCTCAGAAGTTGGTTATTGAGTTGGTTTCTCCATCACTATAGCATTTTTGGGGAGGAATTGAATGATACTTTTTTGACGTAGTTATGTTTGTATTAATTAGTTTGAAAGTCCCAATCGATTTATCAAGAATATTTTTTTCTTTATTGCTATACCTATGTCAATGCCAACGGAGTCAAGTTTTTGCTTGGACTTGTTGTGACAACTTCACAAGGATGTGCTAATCTAGTCAAGTTTATTCATGGTAGTGTACTTACCCTTTGTGGAATAACCATGTCAACACTGACGAACCTAATTGGGATGCTAAATTTTAATTAGAATGGAGGTCTACCATACCCAGAGGCTTCTGTGTATGAATTTTTATCATTTTTTTATAATGTTTATCATCAATGTCGTCATTTTCTGGAATTTTTTTAGCATTTTGCATGTGCATGAATGAAAATTTTCTTTGAATGATTTTTGTCATTTTGATTGCTTTTTTACAAGATTGAATAAAATATCTCATTGAATCTAAATCCAAGATCACCCAAGGTTCTCTTCAACAACTCACTATTATCTTTTTTTCTTTTTGAAAGGACCTTATTGACACTAAAAAGGCATCCTTGAAAGATGAAGTTTTAATATGAGGGTCAATGTGAGACATAAAAGTCTCACCATGTCAATGTTGACAAGTTAACCACTTGGGTCAATTCTTTGATGTATTTTTTGCATGCACATAGCATCGAACTTTATAATGGCTCTTGGTGAATTTGTTGTCCATCTTCTATATATATTACCATTACCATTACCATTCTTCATTCTCTTTTGGTTTATTCGTGAGGATCAAATAATTTGTCTTATAATTGAAGATGATTTTTTAAGGAATCAAGCGATTTGTTTCTCCTTCTCCCAAGACCCAAAGATGTCATCACCATCAAGGTATATTTGAGAACAAACAAAAATTCTAAATTTTAAAAAATATTAAAAAATATTAAATAATTTTTCTTAGGATCAAGCAATTTGTCTTTCTTCCTTCTTCTAAGATCCAAGGACGTTGTTGTCATTGACAAGGTTTATATATTGGCAAATTATTTTATTTTAATATTATTATTACTACTACTACTACCTAATCACATTTATTTTATATGAATTTGTTTCTTGAGACTCCTTATTGGCACTATTGAGGTTCTTATTGGAGGTCTTTAATAGCCCATGATGAAATGAAATACCAATAATGAGAAAGAAGAAAATACAAATAATCAAATTTTTGGTCAATTTTGATATTGAATTGAAATTTTAAGCAATTGATGGAAAATTTTCACTCCCAAATGTGATGATATAACAAATTTTTAGGACAATTTTTTTTGTATTGTAGCTCCAAAGAGTCCATTTGGTGCCAACATGAGGTTGGCAAGCCTACAATCTTAACATGTCACTAGTAAACATTGATAGAGGCATAGAACATAAATCCAAAGCTTCCACAAATATTGTCAAAACTAAAAAGAACTTATTAATAAACATTGTAGTCCTATGAAATTGTCACTCTAGAATTGTATTGTGGTTGTTATAGCCACTTTTGGATGCATAGTGACACTTTTGTCACTATGCACTCAAAATTTTCATTAATTAATTTTAAACTCCCCTCCACCACCACCCTCGAGTTTAAAAAAGAATTTTAATTTAAATTAATTTCTTAAATTTTCATCCCCCCTCCCCCTACTTGTAATTTTTTTAATGAGGTTAACATGACAAACAATATGGGACAATGAAAATCCCGTATATCATATATCGTATCCGTATCCGTATTCATATTGTACTATATTCTAATACCAAGTATATATATCCATATCCGTATCTATATCCAAACCCTGATTTTATATTCGTATTTGGATGGATGACTTAGATTCAATTTGAAAGATCAACGGCTTAAGAATTTTTGAGGAATCAACGGCATTCTGGAGGGGGAAGCAATTAAAACAAAAAAATCAATGGCCTATTCATTTTTGGGAGAGGGGGGGGCAACTAATGGCAAACCAAATGTGTGACTGCCTCTTTTGGGTGCATAGTCACTCTAGAATTGTCATCTTATGAAGAGATGGTGAAACTTATTTTTCACGTTTCCATTAGGTAATAATGAATGTGCAATTTTGACAACTTTTCACTTGAGTCTGAGAAAGCAATTTAGTAAAGACTCTTTGTATATTATTTGATGGAGAAGTATTTGACAATGTTATAGAAGATTTCAATCAAATTGTTGGTCAACTCCCAATTTTTAAAGAAAAAAATAGAAATAGATTATTTAAACCATTAGGCAATTTATTTTTTAAAAGTGTACTTCCAAAGAAGTGTATAAAAAAACACTCCAATCTAGCTCCAATCCCAACACATAGCAATGATGAATAATTACAAGATAACATTGAACATTACTTCAAAGGCAAAAGATGGAAGCGAATTTTCTTATGAAAATATGTCTCCTACATCTTGCTTGTAAAGATTGGATGTAATCTCTTACAACAAGAGATTTTAGAGTTGGAAAGTGTTTTATCCATCTAGCTATTGTAGTATGTAGATAGGTCTCTTTGCTAGCAAGGAAGCTATTGTAGAGGTTGCAATGTCTCTTCAAATCCTACTATATGATTAATAGATAAGCATTTCTATATGAGGTAGGCAAAACAATCCAAGGGAATTAAAAGTCTTTATAATATAGCAAATCAACAATTGTACATCTACAATCATATTTAGTTGTTGTCTTTGAAAGATTAACCCCTAAATGCTTGAGTCCTTTTTTGAGCTTCTAGAAATTTGCTCTAAATTGAACAAAAAGCCAACATTATAATAAGTTGTATCAATTTTTTTTAAATTGTAATCGTACAAATTAAAACTAGACATGTTAGAGATCATATTAGAAAAAAACAAAACAAAACAATATCACTTATGGATTGAAAGATGATAATGTTTGATCACGAGGGTGTTAAAACTACAAAAGTGATTTGAAGTTTTTCAATCTTCTTTCTACATGTCAAATCTAAAAACTTGATCACCAAAAAAATACAAGGATAAAGGGTCTAATATGCATAAGCCCAATTAATTTATGGTTTCTCAAAATCTATTCTACAATTTTTTTAAATGAATTTCTAATGTGATTTTTTCTCCAAGTTCTAGTATATTGAAGCTCAATTCCAAGAATCCTCAACATTACAGAAAGTCAAGATGGCAATGGACACCCTTGCACAAAATCTTGAATAGAAAAATCATAATCAATCATTTAAAAAACAATAGAAACTACAAAAAATAGAAACTTGGTTAGGTTTTATTTAACTTCAAAACATTGTTGACACCCAAATTTGGTGCCTCAGACATTTAGGGGTTAAAATGGAATCTCATTTTGGTTTCAGTTTCATTCATTTTGGATTGGCATTTTGAAATGAATGATATATAATTATCATAACTTTTATTTTTTAGTGCTTCGAACTCTAAAGAAATGGAATCTAAGACCTTGGACAAATAAGGCCAATGGGCGAATTAAACCATTCTTACTTCATTATTATAGTCATATGCAACTTAAACTCTTATGTGTATGTATATGTGTATGAATATGTATATGTATCTCTCTCTATTTTTTATTTTTTATTTTTAAAATTTTTAAAATTTAATTAAATTTTTTTTTTTTTAAACAAATGAAAAGAAACTTCGTTGCAAAGATTATGTAAATATCTTTGTTCATGACCCTAGTTTGAACTTCAATGATTTAGAAGTATATGCCGCAATTATTGCCCCTTTTGACATTGTCATTGTGAGAATCAAAGTGTCAATTTCCTAGAAAAACACACATGATAAATTTGTTTATTTCCTCCAATTTACAAGGGTACACTTGTCATTCTCCCATTAGTTGTTAAGCTTTTATGAAAATTCTAAAAGGGGTATACATGTAATTTTTCTACTAATTGTAGACCTTTTACATCCAAAAATTTGAGCACATTGTGATAATCCCCTTCTAAAATGCATTCATGAATTAAGCATATGAACCCACCCAGAGCCATGTTTGTATTCATGTGGAACATGTGTGGACTGCAATCAATATGGGATTTATCCATATAAATTCAAATGAATATGTATGTATTCCATATGTATTTTGTATTTTGTATTATGTAGCCCTAATAGTATCTGTCTCTTGTATTTCTAGTTCTATATTCATATTTTGTATCCTTCTTTGGATGGCCAAAATTGTCTGTACGACAAACATCAACACATCAATAGTTTTGGTTTTTTCAGAAGATCAACAATATTTGGGGTAGTGATAATTTTTCCAAAAATCATCAACAATTGAAGTGTTTTTGGGCATGGGGGTTGTAGGGATAGAGCTACCTACCTCTTTAGGGCTCATTACCATTGTCATTGTGAAGCACATCAGGTTTTTAAGCCCCCCAATTTTGAATTAGATTCAATGATTGTAGAGGGATTCTTATTTGTGTACCTCTGTTATTTTTACATGAAATTATAAGACAACATGGATCATTGCTTCTAATTTCATTTTGTTTTTGTTAGATTCCAAAAGAATTGTTTAATATCTATGATTTCTATGGAGTGCATTGAATATTTTGATATTCTGCATTGAATATTTTGTATTAATTTTGAATTAAATATTCTAGATAATATTCTAGAACAGGCTATTTGGAGCTATAAGACAAAATCCAAATTGAATATTCTAGATAATATTGTAGAAGAATGGCATCTAATTTGAAAACTCACATGGTTATAGGACTTTTGGTATTCTATAGAAATAGATGAAAATAATACTAAATGAAAGATAATTTTTATTTATTTTGCAAAATTGATTATTTTTTTCACCATTAAATTTTCAAATTTCCCTTAAAAATTTGTGTTCAGAGTTTGCTTTTCCAAGTTTTTTGTGGCATGTTCTCCACTCTTACACTAGCATTGTTGGATTTAAAGGCATTGCCTTATAAACTAGATATTTCCTATACCTGCTGGAGGGGTTATTTTATAAAACTTGGAGATAACAAGTTCTAAGTGTAAACACTAATTTATCTATACAACATTGAAATAATACAATTTTTAGTGCTTTGAAATTTCAAAAAATAATGGAAGGAAGATCCCTAAAATTTTAGTTACTCTAATATGAAAATATACTTTGGTTCTAAAAGCTATAAGAATGGGTTCTTTTCTTTAAGATAGGGACACCAAAATATACAAGGTACATTGAAATCTCCCATTGTTTGCTACCCTCAAAATTAAAAAATTCAACAATCTCAAAATAAAAACTATTCACAATAGAAAAAGTAGCTATTATGGGTGTTCCTACCTTATACAAGATCATTGAATGTCTAAAATTTTCATTTGACTTGACTATAGGTTATTAAAAAATTCATCATGGTCTAAGAGCTATTTAATAGCTCTAGACTAACATTTTTTTATTTGGGCAATATATCACTCTTATCATACCATTTCAACCTTAGCCCCCCAACTCCTTCAAAACATTCCCCTATGCTAGAGGCCACGAGGGCTCTACTGTTCCAAACAAAAAATGTTGCTTTGTACCAAATGGATGGAGACTTTGCATTGACAGAAACTACATGCGAGAAAGTTTGAGTACAATCTTACTCTAAAAGTGAGCCACTCCTACAAGGATATAGCCACTCCTAGCCTTGGTGCTTGCTTGCATCAAATGGACATTTTATACCACAAAAATAGCACAAACACGTAAAGTGAATACTCCCCTCCCAAATCCCTAGTTACTATTATTAATCCCTAAAGGACCAAGGCCTTTTTTCTGCCAGAAAACACTCAAAACTGCCATACCTATAGCAAGGAGTAAAAAAAATTGAAAAATTGTTTTTTCCCATATCTAACTATAGGATCTTACACCTAACTAGTATGAGAGTGTGGAAAAAATTTCAAAATTTTTGACCGCTCAAATTGCAAGATATTTGCATTTAAAGTGGAAAAAACAAGTTTTTCAGCACATTGTGAGACTAGATTTTTTGACTTTGAACATTTTTAACTTAAAATTTTTGCACTACAGAGTTTTGAGCTTTAAATCTTTATAGTGGAGAATTAAGTTGAGAGTCTAAGTAAAAAAAAAAATTATGAAAAAAATTAATTATCATTCTTAAAAAAATTGTTGAGTAGAAGTAGGTATGAGATAGAAGGAAAATCTACAATATTCATATATTTTAGATGGAATTAAAATGCACTAATCCCAATGGTGAGATTGTTCTAGCAAGTAAATCAGACCATGCAAAAAAAAATTTGAAAAATTTGAAAAATTGCATTCAGAAATGAATCCTACAAGTTATTTTTTTCAAGAAGATGCTCTAATTGCCCCCAAAACAAGAATGTCCATAACTTTCTCATAACATATCCAAATGAAATGAATCAAAGCTTTCTAGATAGACAAAAATATAATCTATGAGAAAAAATAATATTCAAATTCAAATTTTTGGCCATTTTTTTTGGCTGCCCGATCAGCCTGTCGTCCCCTCGTTTGAGCTTATTTGGTCATAACTATTGTTCCTGGGCACCGATTTTGAAAAAAAACTATATTCCCACGAAGCTAATCAACTTCTCTACCTCCAAAAAGAATTTCAAAAAATTAAGAGAAAATTTCAGGCCGTAGGGACCTGCCCGAAAATGCATTTGTCCCCCCAAGGGACAATGGTCTTTTAGGGGTTAAATTGATCAAATTTTCATATTTTCTTGTCAGCACTGAAAGGAGGTTCCAACACACCAAAAAATGTGACAAAAGCTCTCAAAGGATCAAGATTGTTTTGGTAGATGTTCTAACATTATTTCTTCGAACTACATACATATTGATTGTGGAGATGTACACAGAGTGATGGTGGCTGTTTTCGGCAGGGTGAGATTTGGGGTGCACCCACTTTACTGGTAAGTTACTAACAAAACTTTTATTCTACAGATTGAAATGTGATCCCAGCTGACGTGTGGTGTGTTTGAATTTTTGAGACTACACCTCAGTACCTCCGTCACTTCCAATTGATGAGTCATCAGTTCCAGAAATTTGAAAAGACGACCTCGGCAGACATCTGGGCCCTCACCCATGCTTCCCTCTGTCAGAAAAATTAATGACCCATTGAAACAAAGAAATTATTTGTCAGAGAGATGAATGAGAATGAACTCAACCCAACTGAACTCAATGAATGTTTGTTTTTTCACATCCGTCATATGCCATATGACAGGCAGTGGTGGGCAGGTCCTTCTCCCCAGTGAGGGCGGAGAAAATGTTGGCAGACACAGTGTGCACATGTCTTAACTGCCATCTCAATCAAGCTCTGATTCTCCAACAGCTCTTTCGGTACAGTAACTTCATTAGCAAATACAGGACACTTGTGCAATCTTGGCTCTGAGCATTCGAAGTTTGAATTTCTCACATGGAACTTATGGCGAGTCGCAATTTGAATTTTCTACAGCGTAAAAGTACGGCCTTTGATGAGCCGGAGCCAGCTCTGGATTGAAGGGCTCTTGGGTCTAAACTTATCAAAGGATGATTATCAGAGAATGATATGTAAATATTGAAACCAGGAGTTTAGCTCTCAAAAACGAAAACAAAAACAGAAACCAGGCCAGTTTAGTCACATGCTCTTTGGCTTTGGATCACAACAAGACTTCACTCATTTGTATTCCACAATGCACGAATTATTTGTGGTCCAGAAGGTCCTAAACTAGTGATACTTCTTATATGCCTAGTGGTGTTTCAAAGTAGACACAAACACAGGACACATTCTTAAGAATGTTTGCAGATCACAGACCTAGATAGCAAGTGCCACCCTGGAAGTATGCTTTAGGAAGTACACACGGACAATGAAAGAAAGTGATATGACAAATGAATGAATTCAACACCTTACTAAGGTTAATTCAGAAGAAGGTTTGAAATCTGGTTGATTCAGGCCACAGCGAAACCTACAGTGAAATGAATGGATTCGAAATCAGAATCCGAAATTCTGGCAAGGAAACACGAAACTGGATTAACAAATTATTTGTGCAACTACATACACGGACCATGAAGCCATAAGAATGCCACGAGGAGTGCTCCATTCTATGGACAAATCCAACAACTGGATGGATTCAAAATCAGAATCCTGACAAATGAGAATTCGGACAAAAGAAACACGAAACTGGATTAACAACGCAACCGAATACACAAACCGTGAACGAATCAGGATCCCATCTACAAGGCAGGCTCAAACGACAATTGAATGAATTCAACACCATGATAAATAATAATTCAGAAGAAAAAAATGTCTGAAATCTTGTTGATCAGGTCACAAGAATGCCACGAGGAGTGCCCCATTCTGTGTACAAAACTAACAAATGAATGGATTCATAATCAGAATCCTGACAAATGAAAAATTCTGAAAAAGAAACACGAAACTGGATTAACAACGCAACCGACTACAGGAGAACCGCGAATGAATCAGGACCCTAAACCCTAAACCTAAACCTAAAACCCAGGCTCTACAAGCCAGGCTCAATCGGGTTGTGAGGAATATCCGCCGCGGCCTGATAAGGCTCCCGAGCCGGCGTGTGCGTGTGGGACGGCGTATTCTCCTGCGAGTCCTTGTCTTTCTCGCTGCTCCTGGACTTGTCCTCCGACAAGCTCTCGGACTGGCGCGAGGCTTCGTCGCCCGTGTCGGAGGAGAACGAGTGCACCTCCTCCAGCAGCGGCAGCACGTCGCTCATCTTGGGGCGCCTCTCAGGCACCGCGTCCACGCATTGCATAGCGATCTGCAGCATGGCCACCATCTCTTCCTCGATGTTTTGGAAACGCATCAACTCCAAGTCGAAGACCTCGGCTGTCCATTCCTCCCGCACCACCGATTGCACCCACCGGGGTAAGTCGATGCCTTCGTCGTTCAAGGAGACTTGCGAAGGGGCTTTTCCTGTCAGCAGCTCCAGCAGCAGCTGCAAACGGAAAATCTCGTTATTGTTGTAACCATATGTAAAGTAGAAGCTCCATTAACCATACAACAAGGGAGAGGTTCCATAAAAGTGAACTTTGAACCTTTCCTTACAACAGTCTAGAAACTTGCACCATCTAAAATTTGGCACTTGTTAAGCTAAAATCAATTCCAATAAACCTAACGTCAACAGATTATGTATTTTCACAAATAGACAATCAAAGCTCACTTGTATGGAGTCTCTTCCTAAATTCATTACAACAAAATAGAATTTACGTCAGAACTTCTTAAGTTTTCATGACTTTTGTTTAGGGTTTAGTTTTTTGTTAAATTGGCTGAAAGTCACGGCACTTGCAATTTTCAAGGCAGGCACAATGAAACATTACTCTAATCCTAGTTTTTAGAGCTTTCTGTAGCTGAATTTCACAATTTAGGGGGCTCTGAATTTGGGGTAATGGAACGAAATTGACATTGCACTTCAATCTTGTTAGCTCTACTCTGTTTCGTATAATTTCCAATTAGTCCGTTCAGTTTTGTTTCCATTTGAATGATATGAAGTACATACATGCAACCATACAGATCAAAACATGAATCACTTGCACGAGAATGAATTTCTCGCAGTAATTAGTCATGGTCCTTATGGTAAAGCTTGGTAAGAAGACATACAACTCCAAAGCTGTAGACATCCGACTTCTGTGTCACTTTCCGAGTCTCGGTGATCTCTGGTGCTCGATAGCCGACGACCCTCGACGCGGCAGCCGTGGAGCTTAACAGTTGCGCCAGTCCGAAGTCTGAAATGGAAGCTTCCAGGTCTCTGCTAAGCAGAATGTTGGAAGATTTGATATTCCCGTGCACACCTCTGGGTCCTCCTTGTGTGTGGATGTACGCAAGCCCCCTCGCTGCCCCAAGTGCAATTTTTACCCTTGTCACCCAATCCAAAGGTGTACGACCGCCGCTTCGATTCCCTGAAATTCAACAGCGGAATCACACTTGTTGGAATTTTTTCACGGCAAAATGTACTGATCTCACCACGTAACCATAGAAGAGAGATATCACGTGATTTTCAGCAGCAGTATATCTCCTTCATCCCACCAAGCAACTAATATAGTATCTAGGTATCTTTCTACATATCAAAGAATACGCAGATGCTTATGAAGCATATTGTGCCATTAGCAATAGTTAGGCCCCTTGCACGTACTACTACCTCAATCCTTGGAGTGTGGTACTTCAACAACAGTAAATCTCCTCAGCATTCGCTGAAGGGGGGGAGTCACAGCAAGTACGAAGAGAAACTTCTGACGACAATTGGATGTTTTCGTCTTGTCGCAAGCATATTGGAACGACATTATCATGTCTAATGTTCTAACACGTTCCAACAAGATGTCCTGAAAATCGTGTTGTTGTAAGCACTTGCTCCCACTTAAGAGACTGAAGGTATGTTCAACTTGGTGTTAAACTTGAAGGATTGATCACACTTGGGGTTCAAGAGTGGATTTAGCAGGCGAATCTAGTCTAAATCCGTGTCCTCAAACCCCACTAACACGGTCACTCTTAACACCAAGTCTGAACGTTCCTCCCTAGAAGAAAATGGAGAGATTTGCCTAGTACAAGTACCAAGCACAACAAACTCACCGTGCAGAAGCGCAGATAGGCTTCCCATGGGCATGTAATCATACACCAGCAGCTTCTCATCCTTCGAGAAGTAGAACGCTCTCAGCGGCACCAGATTCCGATGCTGCAGCTTTCCCACCAGCAGAATCTGCGTCTCAAATTCTTTTCTCCCCGTTGCCACATCTTTCAGCCTCTTCACCGCCAACACCGTCCCATCCTCCAACACCGCCTTGTATGCCGTGCCCACACTCCCCTTCCCCAGCACCTCAGCAGAAGCTCTCAACAAATCCTCCAAATCGAAGGAAAAACGCTTGCCTTCAATAAAAACCAACTTGGTGCGCTCCAACTCCCCAGGCACAGAGCTCGAGTATTCCTCACCATGCTCCTCCACGCCTTTCTCCTTATCCCGGGCTTTCTGCTCATGGCCCTGAGGTTGCTGACCTGATCTCCAGCCTTTGAGTCTCTTCCAGAAGCAGATGAATAAGCCGATTATGAACAGGATGAGTAAGAGAATGCCACCAACGATGATGGCTGTTATTGCACCTGAGGATAAGAGCTTGCCTGATGGTGGGGAGCTGCCTGGGGTGGCGATGGGAGATGGAGATGGAGACGGTGAGGAGGGGCAGAGGGCGTTTAAGGGGAAGCCGCATAAGCCTGGGTTGCCGAGGAAGGCGGTCAGACCGAACTTCGTAAGTGGGGTTGGAATTGGACCGGATAAATTGTTGTTGGAGACGTCAAAAAGCGTCATGTTGACGATGTCGAAAGGGGGGAGGCTCCCGGTGAAATTGTTGTCGCGGAGGTTCAGGAGGTAGAGGTGAGAGAAGAGGCCGATCGAGGGAGGAATGCTACCATTAAACCTGTCATTAATGACACAAAGCGTCAGTACAAACTAACCGTGGCTGCTAAGTATGAAATAATCCCGATAAAACAACGTTCCAGACCTTGTGGAATTGGACACTGAAACAGAATGTAGTTAACCTTGCTACCTACCAATCACAACATTCATCAATTTAAAAACTTTGAGGACCCAAAGTGGTCACACTTATCATATCGAACAGACTAGTGATCAACAAAACTAGTTCGTTTGAAAAGACGATGCACCCTAAACTGATGGTGCACGATTTGATGTTTATTGAGATTCAATTCGTTACCCATGTGCAAAAAGCTGACAGAAGGCTTTACTGCCCACTCTCAAATTCTAGTGACACTTCACCGTGTGGAATGCATCATACCCATTGATTCAACAAAGTCTGAAACCCTCTAATGAAAACTAGCTAAATGAAAAGCTTAGTAAGATGTAATTGCATCACTGAAACGAGAGTAAGTATTACTGACCGATTGAACTGTAAGCTCAAGTGCGTAAGCCTTGGCCAGAAGCCAGTGAGATTCGGCACCGGCCCGTAGAAGTCGTTGTACCCGAGATATAACGAATGCAAATGGTCGCAGTTGCCAAGCTCCCCAGGAAATGGTCCCGTTAACATGTTATTCCGCAAGCTCACAACACGAAGCTCCGAGAGCAAGCTCAAGCTATTAGCTGGAATAGCGCCTCGGAGTCCTTCTCCAGGCAAGCGTATCTGCGTGACCCTGTCCCCGGAGCAGTAAACCCCAGTCCAAGTGCACGGTGAAGAGGTGTTCAACCAGTTCAATTTGTTCCCATAGGGGTCAAACACGTCCCTGAACGTGATCAGCGCTCGTGTGTCCGCTGCTAAGTTTTGACCTGCCACTGTGAGGATGAGCATCATGCAAGTGGTGACAACCACTTGCACTGTAAGCTCATGGTTTCTCTTCGTCGTCATTTGGGAAGCTGTTCTATGGGACGGAGAAAAACTGGAATATCATCTTGCAGTAAGATTAGGTTTGATGCGCAGTAGTTGCTTCCAATTGGGAAACGGCATTGCATCTGCCTTGCCTCGCTTCTTCATTAGAGTTCTTTTGGGGGAGTCCAAGTTTGAGAAGAATCGATGCAATCTTCGCCCTGTTCAAACCTGCAGTTCCAAGAAGGAATTAGACATCAGCAATTTAAAATTAAAATAAAGGCAAACTCGCTGATCGGCATCCTACGATTCTCAGTACTGATCATGGGAATTAAGAAGTGGTCGAAATTGTGATTCTCAAGGACAAAGTTCAGCCTCATCATTCTATGGCCATGGCCAGGTGGGGTGCCTGGAGGTTGGAGCTACTCAACATCTTCACCAATTAATTGCTCGGATCTTGCTCCGTGCTAGACCGCAGATGAGCAAGAACTCAAACCATTATTGGCTGTGGCCACGAGCCTTATGAAATAAAAACTTTAAAATATATGGTTTCGGATGATGAGCTAATAGAAAATGGTTGAATCAGGCCTTTCACTGTTCACTACTCATGGCGACCCCTCACGATTTTTGACCTACAAGTGGGTAGGGCTGACATGCTCAGCTTTCTGCAAGACGTCATTCCTATGAGACTGATGAGTACAATGGAGCGTGGATTAAGATATGCAAACAGTTCAAGAGAAGATATAGCACGCAATCACAGTTCTAAAGTGGTTCGTAATTTTTTGAGGCGATGCTAAGCGAGACTCGATTTCAAAGTGAAGGAAGTCTTCATAAAAAACGCCCACCGACAGCATGCTCTCGCTTACAGGGTATTGAACTCCCGAACCTGATGTGAAACTGGAGTGCTGTGCAAGGCTACTCCAAGGCTACCAGCCGAGTGAGCGAATACTTAACCATTCAAAAAAAAATCCCTCTCTGTGGCAATCACAGCAGACCAGAATTCCTAACATTCTCGAGGTGGCCTCACTGCAGAAAAGACCGGCATCACTATCACCCGAATACTCAACGAAACAAGATTATCGATCTAAGCAAGACCCTAATGACTGCTCAAATGGAGTTCGCCGCTTCTTAAATGAAACACAGTACCACATTATAAATTTCCGTAATACACTCAGCAAACCAATCCAGTTGCAGTTTACAGCAACAAACAAACTCAATGCAGACACAAGTAGTTCTCTAAAAGGCCTTGCAAGAGAGAGATACTAAAGTGTAAGTCTACTTTCAACACACAAAAGCAGGCAATGGAACACACCAAGTGAATGATACCACTGACATTAAACCTCTTGAACTCGAAACGAAGGAAAAACCAACACCTTTTTCAGAAAACACACGATTCAACTGAAGAAGTAAACAATGAATGGTATATTCTCCACAAACTCACCACGAAAAAATGGTAACTAAGTGTTCGCAGCTTCCGAGCTTCCGCCCCTGCTCAGCTTCCACCGACACCTCGCCTAGCTACCTGAAACCTTCAGTTGCCTGCCTACCATACGAGCTATCCGTCACCCAGCCATACCCACCCCAAAATGCTTGCAGCTCAACTACAAGCATGAGCTCACCACTGAAGCCACCAACAACCTTTAGTTACTCACTCAGATGATTGTAAGTTCCAGGGACCGATCGACGTGTTATTCAAGTGTGCCTGCTGCTGCTGCTGTTGTTGCTGCAGCTGCTGCAGCAAGACAGCTGCTCCCAGCTCCCTCGCCACGAGCAGAAGGGAGATTGCCGTAATAACACAGCATGCGTAAATTAAGCCCCATTTCGAAATCAATTACGCAGTAAATTCAGTGAGCTGGCGGGAAGAGCTAGGGAGCGAGGGAGCGAGTCTACTGGGGGGGTGAGTTGACCTGTATGGGGACTCGCAATAGGAAAGCTTAATGGAGGTTTATGAAGGCTCTCTCTCTCTCTCTCCCCTTTAAGTTATTGAGGGATTGAGGGCTATCTGATCATCGCCTGGCTATCTGATCATGTGCAGGGGACTGGCATGGTAATAATTTAATAATGCAAAGGAGTAAGTTCAGTTATGTTCAGTTCAGAAGATGGTTTTTAAGTTATCTGGGAGGAAGCTAAAAGTGGGGATTGCTGCAGTAAGTACTCGCTCTGGTTGCCAGCCAGCACGGACATTCAAGCAGCCAGGGTGAGTGAAGGGGAAACACATTGAAGGAGACAAACGGTGGCAGGCAGGCAGGGCGCAGAGCTGCAATTGGAATTCCTGGCATTCAGTCGGCATTAATGAGGTCTGGCTGAAGCAGGCCTCCCTTTACACATTTTTTTTTCCACTATTTATCTTACTTGCATGAATTGAGAGAATCAATGCCCATGAAAAATCATCACAAGGGTCGATCAGTCAGTGACTCAGTGTGTGCGTATAATAACTAACTACTGTTGTATCATTCATCAGTATTTGGAGCTAGGATCAGTAGAAGTCTCAAGGAAGTTAAGCAGCAACTGATTGGCATGTGTTGCATTGGTTTGTATCATGACGAATTAACTTATTTGACAAAGAAATATCCTTGGTGAGTGTGTGATCTTTGCCTTATGTTTGCAAAGGTGAACACAGGACAATTTTTTTTCTCTTGTATTGAATGCAATATAATGACTTGTGTCATGATTTCATTTGTCATGTTCTTGTTGGCACAGTTTTTCATTCATTTGTTGTTTTGAACCCTAATGACATCCCCAAATCTTCTCAATTGAAGCCTTATATCTCAATGAAACCTTTTAGGTGTTGTTGCATGGTAACAAACTTTGTTTGAGTAATAATAAAACCCCAACCAAGTTGCTTTGGGGGTAACCCATTCAAGCTTGAATCCTTTCTTGAATTTTTGTATATGACTTAGCTTATATCTATATAAATTCATACATTATTTACTTCAATTTTATCAAAATTCATCATACAAAAAGTGTGGTTTTTTAAAAGCCAAGCACTGGTTTGGACAAATGAGAATTTTTTTGGTAAAAAAACAAACCTTGGAACCTCTTTGTTCATCATTCAAATTTTGAAGGTCGGAGCACCGAGGGGTTAAAAGTTTAACACACACATTGTGCAAAACTCATGAGGTAGAAGTAGAACTGGATGCATCTTGCAACTTGTTCACAGTCAGCAAAAAAACTGAAAGACATTGTACAACTAAAATCCTTGGAATGATCTTGAACAGCTTTGCCATGCAAGTTCCCCACTGCAAATATTCTCTTGACTCTTCACCTAGCAATGTCTGTTGTACTGCAATGTAGATGGGCCATTGGCTCTTAAACTAATACTCCATTTTCGAATTGAGGTTCGATAATGTTACCTTCTCTCTTCATTAATAGACATTCAAGCACTGTTTGGGGGATGAATGAGAGTTTTTTTTGGACAAAGCATTGTGTTCATCATAATTCAAAATTATCATGGACTCTGGGACACTTCTAAGGTTGAGGAAGTCAAGTGTCTGAAGAGGACATCTAAGTATTGTCCACTGAATTGACACCTAATAAGGTAGGAATACCATAAACGGTGTCACGTATTAACAGTTTCAATGTACCTGCTCTTGTCATTCATGCTCATGAAATGACAAGAGCAGAGCAGATACATTGACATTGAAACCGTTTATGGACCAACACCATATATGGTATTCTTGCGTTATGTGCACTAAGCTAAGCACGCATGTTGATAGGAGCACATGGGCACGCCCAGGTCTCCGGCTCAAGTTCTCAAGCCTGTGAATAATGTGGAGCTGCAGTGACGCACGGCAATGGAATAACTGAAGTTATCATGTACAGTTCACTATTTTCAATGTCTTTGGTTCTACTTCTGTCAGTCTCTCCCTCATGACTCCTGACAAATTTGAATGCCTTCAGTTTATGAAATTGAGGGCTGTAACTTATTTCTTGTGAGCTTAAAGCAACACCCAGAACGTAGCTTAACTTGCAACAGCAGCAAAGGAACTGAGAACCTTATTGAAGCACAGACAATAACATAATACCCGAAGTTAAGTGATGCTGCATATTATTTAGGAGTCACAAGTCGCAACTTGCCATACACGCAAGGTGGGTACACCCCAAATCGCACCATGCCTAAAATCACCATCATCACTATGTGTACATCTACAAAATCAATATGAATGTGTGTAGAAGATATAATTTTGAAACATCTACCAAAAAAAATATGGATACTTCATAACTTTGGCATTAGATGGGATTCCGGGGGGATGGAGGGCCGTTTCAGTGCCGTTCCCAGCTCCGTTTCTTGGGAACCCCATCAAACGCGACGGCAGATTTTCTTTTTTTTCAAAAGAAAAATAAATTAAGTCCTTAAAATGAAAAACAAAGTTTATTTTTATTTTATTTTCAAAAACTCTGACCTGTCAGTCGCTTGGCCAAGTCAGCACAGGCAGGGAACAACGGGTATCGGCGGGTTTTAGACTAGTTTCGACTAGGGAACTCACAACCCTCCCCAATGGCTAAATCCCATCTAATGCATATGGTGTCTAGGTGTTGTATTCTTTAGTGTGTTGAAACCTCTTTTTACTTGTCAACAAGAGGAATATGCAAATTTGACAAATTTAATAATAGTGATTGAAGCATAGTGGTAGAAAGTGGCAGTTTAGGGGATACCCACCTTATAGATGTGGTGAGTTCAATGTAATTTTTGCTTCTAGAGGAGGAAGATAAGTAATTCTCTTTAGAGACTCCTAAATTTTATGCTAGTTGTTGCAATCTTTTGTTAAGTTTAATCCTTTTATTTACAAAAATTCATTCCATTACCCCTAAATGTTCAATCATTTGTTGTCCAAGTGGAAGATTCGTGTTTAGAAAAGTGCACTTTATCCCATTCTAATGCATCTTAGCAAGTAGTTTTTCAACCCCTTGTGAATGACCTTCAAAGTTCCAAAGGTTTTCATAAATGTGTACTAAAGAAACGTGTGTACTATTTGTTGCATTTTTCTTTACATTTTCCTTTAGTAGGTATTCAATAGTGTACATGTGACTACTACGTTCAAATGCTAAAAGGGTCAACTTGTTTGGAAAATCTCCACCCAACCTTATTGAGTTTCCAACAAGATTTATTGTTGTGCCAACATGCAGTGAGTCATGTACCTTTTAATGTTTGTTGCTTTGAATTGGACCGATTGGGGTCACTTATAACCGTAAAGTACAGTCATCACTATAGGGGACCTAAAAAATTAGGGCCACGTTTCTATAGTCTCAATTTTCATCATGATTTTCTAAAACTTTTTCTTAAGATAAACAAACCAATTAGCTTTATGGGAATATATATTTTTTAAATTTCAATTAGTGCTTTGGAGAAAAGTTATGCCATCCCGAGCATAATTTCCAAATTGCTAGGTGTAAAAGAGATCTACAAAAATTTGAAATAAATTTCTTACAAATTTGTTTCTTATCGATCATATTTTTGTCTATATGTGAAGTTTTGATTCTTTCCATTTGAATTAGTGATGCGAAAGTTATGGAGCATCTTGTTTTCCAGGCAATTGTAGCATCTTCTTGAGAAAATAACGTGTTGGATTTGTTTTTTAATTCAATTTTCACAATTTTAAAAACAAACAAACTCCACATGGATTAGTTTGCTTGCTAGAATAATCTCACCATTGGAATTAGTGTATTTCAATTCCATCTTAGAGATATTAGCAATTTAGTTTTTTCTTCTATTTTGCATCTACTTCTACGTAACAATTTTGTAAGAATCAAAACCAAGTATTTTTAATTTTAATTTTTTTTCAAATACTCTCAACTTAATTCTTCATGATATGTATTTTTAATTCAAACTTTGCAATACAAAATATATAAGTTAAGGAGGTTTAAAGTCAAATAATCTAGTCACATGAAGTGCTAAAAAATAATTTTCTTTTCTTTAAAACACAAATATTTTGCAATCCATGCAGCCAAAGCTTCTAAAATTTATTCCATACATTATAACGCTCCTCTAGTGTAGGATCCTATAGTTGGATATGCAAAAAAATCAATTTTCACAATTTTTTTCTCTTTGCCTAGGAAATGACAATTTTGAGTGTGTTTTTTATAAAGAAGAGGGCCATAGTCCTTTCAAGGTTTAGATATGTGCACCCCACAAAATCACATTGCCCAAAATACAACACCTACAAATTGATGACACGAGATGTACACAATCAAGAACATGAGAGCCTAGGAGAATGAATCTAATGTCAATTTTTGATACACGTATAAACAATACTTTGAGATACCACAATTTATTCATTTGATGTCCATGTCATGCATGCTAAAGTGTTTTGGAATCACCTTTTAGTTGCAAATAAGATCAAATAAAAATGATTGATGTTCATTAATACTAAGTATTCTAAGTTGTTATTTGTATCAATTAAGGGTGCATTTATCTAGTCCATATCCAAAGAGGTAATTGATAGGATAAATTAATTCCTATCAATGCAAAGGTGCAATCCCAGAGTCCCACATAAATTAAAGTAGGAAGCTCTAAAAGCTACCCTGCTCTAAACACAAATACTAATACAAAGACAAGGTACATTTTTCAATGTACGAACAATGTACATTTAAAGAGGGGGCAACTTATTTTCAGACCTTTTTAGTGACCAACTTCCAAAATTCGTAACTTGTTCCACAAAGGTTCCACAAATGTGAAATGACTTGGGTTAGATGCCAATTCCATGTATGTCTTCCTACAAGAATTTACTAAAAAAAATTTCAAGGAATTTAGCTTCCCCCAAATACACTCAAGGTAGCCGACCTCTTTCTGACTACAACCTATTTTCACTAATTAGATTGCTTTGTTTCCGATCAATAATGTTGGGGAGGTGTACATTGAATGCATACGATGATCACAAGATGTACATTTGAAACCACAATTATCACCTACTTTGAAGCACAGGCGATTTTGTAATCAGACAACCTAGGGTTGGAAATGTAGTGACCTAAATAACAAGGATGGATTAAACATAATCTTTGTGAAAGAAATTCATAATTATTTCATTTTTGAAGGAAAAAAATAAAAACATTCTGGAACCCTCCTGAAATCTATTTCTCAAGGCTCAAGGAAATATGGTAAATTGCTTCAGTGGTCGGAATGAGGTCGGCTACCTAAAGTGTCCCTTTTCTGCCACTGGACATGCCCCCAAGTAAAGTACTGGGTGCCTTTTATTAGTTACTGGGGGGCCTTTCCCTCTGGCTACTGCCAAGGCCAGGTTTTCTGTATTATGGCCTCCCCTCAATGATGAGGGAAAATTAAACATGAGAATCATTGTTGGGGCTACTCGTCAGAATCAAACTAAATTACACCTACCTAGGTTTACAGGGAAGTAAAGAACAGACATTTAATAACCCTTTAACTGAACCCAACAAGGTCTTTTTCCCCAAACCCCCAAAAAGAAAAATGAAAAAACAAAAACAAAAAACAAGAACTGTCGTATCTATTGCAAAGAGCTAAGTACTTCAAAAACATTTTCTTAGCATATTTAACCGTAGGATAGTAGACTAGTATTAGTACGTGTGGAAGAAATTTTACAGACTTTGACTAAGTAGGTATGAAGATATTTGCGATTATAGTGAAAGAAAATAAATTCTATTACACCTTATGTAACTAGATTATAAGATTTTGAATCTTTTTAACTTGAAATTTTTGCACAACAGGTTTTTGAATTTTTCAGCTCAATTGAAAAAATTGAGTTAAAAGTCTATAAAAATAAAAATAAAAAAGATCCCCCAAATTCCTTGATTGTCATTCTTTATAAAAAAATTTAAGTAGAAGCAATTAGGAGATTGAAGGAAATAAATAAATTGCGAATAGTGCTAAGATGGAATTAAAATATACTAATTCCAACAACAAGATTGTCCTATTATTGAATCATTCTAAACCTTGTAGAGATTTTTATTTTTGGAATTTTTGGAAATTTAATTTTAAAACAAATACAATACATTATTTTCCCAACAAGATGCTATGGTTGCCCACAAAACAAAAAACTCCGTAAATTTTATATTACTAATCCAAATGGAATGAATAAAAGCTTTCTATGTAGGAAAAAATATAATTTATGAGAAAAAAAACTTCAAAATTTAATGTTTGGGTGGATTTTGGGGATTGCTTGGTGAGTTGGAATTTGTGCTTAGGATGGCACAACTTTTTCTCCTGGGCACTAATTGAAATAAAAATGATGTTCCCCAAAAGCTAATGTATTTTCATGTGGCAAAATGTTCAAAAAATTGCATCAAAAACTAACATCATAGGAACTTGCCTTGAAAGCCATGGTGGTAATTTTCAACATAGTTTCTTAGACTATATTGTTCATGTTCAAACTATGAATTAAAAACCTTAGTCTAGTTTTCATATTTGTCTTGGGGAATGTATGTCTTCTACAAATGAGGTATAAATCATCTTTAACTTTTAATGTGAAGATCATAAAGTAGTTGTAACAAATTGGAGTGAATTTTGTACATCAAATTTTGGTGCAAACTAATCTAGGTAAATTGAATATTTTAGGTACAAGTTTGGATGACAAGTGTATGATAGAATTTAGTGAACAATAGCATGTTACCACTCTATTATCATGATTTTTAAAGAACCTACAATATTAATGTGATAATACCATGCTTACTACTCAACCTTTGTTTAGGTATTGTACCATGTCATGTAAATATACATTCAATTCTATTGAATCTACTAGTGTTCAATTGTGTGTCCAATCAATGTGTTTTATTGTTACAAATTGACTAAGATTAATGGTTGAATTTTCTAAGATAACCTTAGAAAACAAAGATTTTAACAATTCTATAGGAAAAAAAGAAGTCATTTTCAACATTTTTTGGTCAAACTATGTCAAACATCAAAGTTAATTGCACCTAATGTGCCTCCTTTCTCGCCTAAAATATATTGCTTCTATTCACAAGAGCCTAATTGATCTTAGGTACACTTTTTACACTTTGATAATGCATAGTTTATTCATAGGGCATCTAAAAAATGCATAAAAGTTCTCAATTTGCCATCTAGACTCAGTAGGTTGCACGAGCTTGACTGATTTTTTCTTTCCCATTTCTCTTTCATTTGAATTCCCACCGCTCTTTCAAAAAAAATGTAAAGAAGTTTGCAATGAAATTCTGTTTCATTTGCCGAGGGCTTGTCCCTTTGGTTCTGTGTATTGTTTCCCCTTTCAATGGAAATTATCTGTGTGTTTCAAAAAAAAAATCCGTTTCATTTGTTCAAAAAAAATTCATAAAAGAAGAATCTAAAAATACTCTTTTGACTTCCACCAAGATCCCACTAATTATCAGGCAATTTAATAATCACCAGGCCGCAATTGATATTTATTTAGGTGTAGTTACCATACAGGAGATAATTAAATGCCGGGGGCCATTGTTTCATGCCTGTCCTTTACAGTAGGTTCTAATTATCATTTAAATTCCTGCAATTCAAACCATCATCCATCCACGCCAACTCTTCTCATCCTCCATATTTTTCATCCATCATCATTCAAATTTATATATCATTACAAGCTCTCCGTCTCCCAACTACCAACTCCATCCCAGAGATTTGCATTCCAGGAGTATCATTAGAAACTTTATTCTACTTGAATGCTACCCAGACTAATTGTGTACTTGGGTTCTTCCAGCATTGAATTTCATGACTGCACACTTGGGATGACACTAACTAAGGTTAAGTTACAACTAACTAAGGTTAAGCTCAAGCTTAAGGTTGGGTTCCAAGAGTTTCAAATACTCTGAGCTTATAAGCTTACGTTACATCATTCTGCTGAATACCCTAATACTATATATTATTACTTGATTTCCCCAATTTGCCACACTATTAGTCAGGTACTTCAAATTTCTGTGGGGTAATTTTCTAAGTACCTGACCATTGACAGTGATACCCCAGTTCAAGTACTGTGAGTACTTGACAAAAAAAAAATGATATGCCGCAGTTTAATCCAATGATTAACTTAACTCCTAAAATCTCCAAACACCCGAAAGTATATTTAGGGTGTTTTTAAATTTTTCAAATTTTGTTTACACAAATGAAACAGGATTTCATTGCAAATGGCAAAGTACAAGAGCGCCAGGCACTAAGCTTAAGTTAGATTTAGAGCTGTCGGAAGCAAAAATGTCCTTTGCATGACTTCACACAAGTCTTTAAGATGGAAAAAAAGTTATTTTATTTTATTTTTTTATCCAATTTGTTTTTTTGAAGTTTTTTTAATACATTTTCAGGGAATAGTAAGGTAGGAGGCTCTAAAATGAAGCGGGCATTAAGAACGGACCCTATAAATGGCTGTGAAATGGACAAATGGTTGTTCAAAAAATTGACCTCCATAGTCATTGAATGAATCAAGAAAAAAAGCATTATTAATTGCAAGAGTCAATCATTCTCTTTGCTTTCCCATTTTTCTTTAAAAGTTGCAAGTGAACGGTTTATGGAAGACCTAGGGATATAATTAGGGACCTGTGATACAACTCCTTTAAAAATCCATAAGTAATTCAAAAATTATTCAAAAAATAAGAAACTACTTGTGTTCTATTTTTCTTTGTCTAAAAAATAAGCTAAAAATATTTCCATTCAAGAAAATAAATGAAAAAGGCAAGATCAGCCCTTAGATGAGCCATTTCATAGCCTCCTACATTATTGCAAAGTCTCTTGTTATAATGGTATTATTGACTTTTCTAAAAGAAACTGAGATGCATAATCTATGAATCATCCTTGTTGAGTATTTTGCATTTCTTGCTATTTACTTGTGATGTAAAATTTAAGCTATAAAAATGATATTTTTTGAATTTGACTTCAACTAAATGAAATGAAGCTTGTGAAAAGTAGTTTCTACTTGACAGTTGGAAATTTTGAAAAATTCTTAAGCTTCAATATTTTATAGCAATATGAACTTTGGAATTATTACCATGGTTTCTTGATGTCCTTATCCTAGAGTGACGCCATTTATACCATGGTGTTATACACTATAATATACTTCTATAGTGGAAATTTCATATTTTGGGGGGTATGTTTTGTTTTTGATATGAATTTCTTTCATTTCTTTCTTAAAAAAATCACAGTAATTTCAAATTTCCCCCTAAAATTTGAAACATTCTATGACTTTTAGTAGACTCAGGATTTCCTCTCTTTAAAGTAAATATAAAAAAATTCATTCATATCTAGTTGCAAAATGGCAACATACAAAGTAATCAACATTGAGGGTAGAAATGACAATGGTTATGGGCATGTCCTTCTAGGGTAAATTCTCCATGGTTGTTTTGACTTTTTCAGCACTCAATATTTTTTATTAAAGATGATTTTCGAGTGCAAATTTCACATTTTATATTACACACATTGTTCCAAATTTGGATGCATTTTCTATAATTATTTCGTTTCATATAAGTCCTATATATTGGGACTCATTTTGAGAATATGATCAACTAAAAGTCTAAATTAGTTAAATACACCTCATACATAATTTGGGTTTCGTTTCAATCCAAGCAAAAATGAATAATTTTATCTTGAAAAATTCCAAGTGATTCCAAGTAGATCTTGTGTAATTTGCTATAATTAGAATTTTAGATTGTAGCAAACTGCATATTAGATAGTATTATAAACAACTTCAAAGCATGTTGAATAATTATACTATGTATAAAGTCTAAAGTCCCAAATTTGACAATTCCACCCTAGATTCCTTGATACCATCTTCACCCTAACTATATTAATATATTAAAGAAGTGTAAAGATCACCCTAATCCCTAAAATTCTTCAAAACCAAGATTTGTTTATTGTCGTGGATTTATTTATTGATTTGGATAGGGCATTTGAGGGTGTAAAAAAGTTAATCAATTTTTTTTCGTTTTTAATTTAGATTCCTCGTTAATTTTCTACCAAATGAATGTAGAATTCATCAAATTTTGAGTCCAAAAGTACCCAAGGTTAATACTTTCTTGAAATGAAAATGAAAAACATTTTTTTTGAATTTCCTACACAACTTTGAAATGGTCATGTGCTACATACTTGGACCAAGGTGGAAACACCTAAAAATGTCAAAATAAACAATTTAGCATAGTTGGAAGCACCTTTTTCCAAAAAAAATTAATTTTGTAGTATTAGCAATTGAAAATAATGAATAAAAAAAATTAGAGTAACACATCTAATTTCTATAAATTTTCAAAGTGGAACTTTCTAGGGCCTCCTGAAGCACATTCTAGAAAAACTACTTTGGTTTTGAAACAAAAATTTAGAAAAATTAGCATTATGGAGGATGGTTTATTGACACTTTTGGAGGACACTTCAAGGGAAGTCCACTATACAAGAGTGGGGATAGGGACAATATTTGAATGTTTTCACCTTAATCAAAAATTTGGTAGTGCCCAAGAGCAATGTACAAAATTAGTGATATTCAAAGAATTTTCATGCAAAAAAATTACAAAATTTAGGAACTAGAAAAAACGAAGAAGATTGTACCATCAATTTGGTTGTTATATTTTGTGGCAAATACACATGTTGTGAAAATTTTCTTGGTATTCAAATTTCTGTAGCACGCCCCTCTCTCAAACACGCTACACATTGATCTTTGGAAAACGAGGGGCGATGGCGAGAGCAGGAGCTGAGTGGCGTAGCCGCATTAGGGTTTCGTGCTAAAATCTCCCCGAGATACACCATCGCTTACCATGAATGTTCTGTGGATTACGTGTGTTTGCGTTCACGTTTTATCGTGCGATTGATAATCTCGCCATAATAGCTAGATTATTCAAACCTAGGTTCAAGAACTAAATAGAAAATACTCTATAGAATACAATGTCGACGGCTAACTATGCAGCTGCCGTACGTAGAAACCAGCCAGATCTCAGATCTACCTCGTTCGACCAGTACAGATCGATACTGGGGACTCGTCGTAATGTCGTAGCTGCCGAACTCACTGGAGCGCACTATGGGGATCAATAGGAGCAGAGGAAGATGAACCGAGCCGCTAACTTGCCACCTGGGTTTTCAAGGAACCCTAACGGCATACTTATCCGTGATTGTCATGGGCTAAGCCCAGTTAGAAGCTCGGATGTACACTCGCTAGTCTAGGAACTCGCTAGTCTAAGATAACTTCAGTTCAAAGATAGAACTTAAAGTAAAAGAACTTTTACTTTTAGAGATTAATATATAAGTAAATACTTATTCATTGTAAACTTAATTTTTGGATTAATATTATATTTTACTCAGTAGTATATGTTTGTTTTGACATCTATACTCTTACAGTGACTGTGTTGAAGTGCCTGCTTCAGATCTAGATATGGTGGCGCTCAGGAGAAAGACCGCTTATCTTAAGCAACATGTTATTATTGTCAGGTTTGCGGTCGACATTCCCCTCTCACTTGACCACAAGAGTTGGATTCGGGAGCTTGAAGCCCTGATCAACGCCAAAGTCACATTACTTAGAGTTGCAGGAGGAGGATTCCATTTCATCAAACTAGACTCCAAAGATACTGTAAGCCAAGTACTGTCATTATCACCTTGTCATTTTAAAGTTGGTACTGCCATCTTCCAACGCTAGATCCCAGCATTTAATCCTTGTCAGCCATCTGGCCTAGGTGTGCCTTGTTGGATTTACCTCAGAAATCTCCCGCTCGAGTTCCATCAGCACGAAGCCAGACATTTGGCAAACGTAGTCGGGACGGTTCTAGAGGAAGACTGCAGCTCTTTTATAAAGTCAGATCCAAGATTCTGTGTTGCCGTTGATCCTACACAAGGATACGTTTCGAACCTATCCGTTGCAAATGTAGTAGGTCATTTCTCAGAGGTCACTGTGGAGTATGAGATACTTGACACCTCCTGTCGTAGCTGCCCTGGTCCTCCCTACGAGGAGTCTAAATGCCCAAACCGAGGGATTCTACCGTCACCAGGATCCCAGTCCCGAAAGCCAAACTACCCCAGATCGAGAGGTAGGACACCCCATCCTTGGCAACCTCAGAGATATGACCGCAATAGGACTTATCAGGGCCTAACTAACAGGGAGTCATCGTCCCCACACCCCGCGTCGCCAGATGAGGAGGGATTCACGCTAGTCACACGGCATACCTACAAGCCTCGGCAAAAAAAACCTAGGGCTCGGAATCGTCGTCACAGCACCCAGCGAAAGTCAGTAACCAATCTGGTCCGTCAGGCCCGACTGCAATGGAGGTCGAATACCCTCGTGAATCCACACACGCCCCCAGCAACCAAGCCGGCTATACGAGATCTCCAAGTCTACAAGCACCACTGAACTCGCACGATTACCCGATCCAACTGTCCCAGGTACCCTCTTCTCTCGATCAATTCTACCTGCCATCTAACATTCAGCAAAAACTCGAGGGAACGCAGAACCTTCCCCTAGCTCCTCCGTTGGATCCTTCGGACAACCCAGTCCACATCTCCGACGTCACTGATGACCTGATCCAAAAAGCAGATGTCGACATGGCTCTGGAAGAAGAAATCGAACATTACATACTTCACCTTGCGGAAAAACAAGAAGAGGTGAATGCAGGCATCATTGCATCATCAGAGGAACCCCAAAGCATGATCCAGACAACATCCACACTTTCAAATGTATCGACATGTTTGCAGCATGACGGAGGAACATGTTCAAATGTATTGACCTATTTGCAGCAAGGCAGAAGAACAGGTTCAAAAGTAGCGACCTGTTTGCAACAAGGCGGAAGAACAGGGATGAGCTCGGAGGTCAGAGCATCCAACACTGTTTCTCATACCCAATCCCCTTCACACGTCCCCCCCCACTGTCAAGGCCAAATGGAACCGGCTAGTATTACTTTAGCGCTTCTTGGGATTGACGCGGAGCATGGCAATCTGAACCAAGGCAAAAGATTCGCCTTCAATGATATACAGGAGGACGAATCGCCACCAGATTTTGACTTCGAGCCATCTCAGCAGGAAGAAGAGGCGTTCGAGGATGCCCAGATCAAACAATTTTCACCTGTCCAGAAGGGAGCCAAAAGTCCTAGATCAAATATCACAACTCCGCTACAACCTAGATCTATCTCATTCTCCCTTCAAGTTCACGGTGTGGCTTCACAAATGCTGGATGCAGGCCCGAAGTCACACAATCGCCAAATATCCAGATCCAAAGCGCGGGACAACGAACGTGCGTTTCAAGCAATCCAACGCCTTACTGCCGATCGAATTCGACCTAGTCAAGAATCACAGACAGCAATAAATCGCCCACAACAGCAGATCCAAACACATCTACTGCCAATTGACTCGATCCAATCGGTCCGAGGTGCCAAAGCTGCAGCTAGGGCAATCTCTTGATCTCCTTCAACCCCAACTACTGATCCTACCCCAGTCCGCTTCGACATAAGGGGCTACAGAGTTAGCAACTCTAATATTTGCGTCGAGGACACCGCACATAGACCCTCATCTTCCAAGCCACGTCAATGAATTTACAACTCATGACATTCAACGTTAGAGGTTTGAACGACAAAACCTCAATCTCTTTACTTCGCAATTATCTGCAAAATTATCCTCACGTAGACATAGTCCTCATCTAGGAACATAAGTTGAGAAACCAGGATGCTCGGATCATCGGCAAACAACTATGGCCCCAAGCATCAACCTGGTCAGTTGACGCGAGCATTGGATATAATAATGATCCAACAGGCCCAGGTGCTGGCAAAGGCGGAATTCTCACCATGGTCTCTCCAAAAATCGCTCATATGGTTAGTAGCTACGGTACTATCGAGGATAATCGAGCTCAGTGGATTGTTTTAAACGGATTTCTTGGGGGCGACGTTGGAGTGGCCAACGTGTATGCTCCAAATGATTCTCGTTCTAGATGTCAGTTATAGGAGGCTATGATTCGGGAATTACCTACAAGATGCTGATGGATACTCACAGGTGATTTCAATATGGTAGAGACCAGGTAGGATAAAACTAATCCTTGCGGTCGGATGATCCCCATTTTGGAATGAGCCCTCTTCTCCAACCTAAAGCGCCAACTCCAAGTCGCTGACAACCCCAAATCCCAAGGCAGACTCCCCTTTTCGTGGGACAATTTCAGGGACGATGGTCATCGAATTTTGGCGCGCCTAGATAGAATTTACCTGTTCAAAAATGGAGTAGGTCTGTCAAATCGAAAACTGACTGAGTACATAATTCGAAGTGACAACGCTTGGTCTAATCACGCTCCAGTTACTGCTACAGTGGAGTTCCATACCTCCCCGGCCCGTCCATCACGATGGAAAATGAACGGACACTAGCTTGACTCTGCATGTTCAGTCATTGAAAAAGCCTAGTATGGTTCACCCATCTCCGCTTCTTTTTTCAAAAAACTAAAAGCAGTCTCTAGAGCTTACCGTACTTTCTGTCGCCAAAATCTCTAGATTACAGAGTAGAAGAGGATTACGCTAGGTAGCAACTGTCTTCAGCAACCGATGCTCTCCAAGCCAATCCAGGGGATCACGCTACACAGGACCGATACGGCAAAGTACGCCTTCATCTCCAAGAAGTCGAAACAAGAAAACTTGCAGGTCGGCGCATTAGGGCCTGGATCAGATGGAAACTCCGAGGAGACCTTGTTTCATCAGAATTTTTCAAAGCCATCAAAGAGAAACCCACCTCGTCTTCCATCACATGCCTTCGGGATAGCCAAGGGCAACAGTGCAATGACCCAGAAGGACTGAAGCGAATCTGTTCAGAATTTTACAGCGACCTCTATGCGGCTGAGTCGGAATCAAACAGTTCAATAGAGGCAATGGACGAGTTCCTTGATCTGTTATCCGATAACGTTCCTCAAGAGGCTAAAGTTTCCTTATCTAGTCCTATTACTGCATCAGAACTCAAAGCCGCCCTCGATGACATGGCGCCAAACAAGAGCCCGGGTCCAGATGGATTCATCTCTGAATTTTATCTCAAGTATTGGGATATGATTAGTTCAGAATTCACAGCCATGATCCACCAATCTATCACGGGCGGATCTCTTCCACCAGGCTTGAACCGGGGATCCATTGTTTTATTGCACAAGGGGGGATCCAGGGAAGAGCTTAGTAACTGGCGACCTATAAGCCTACTTAATGTAGCTTACAAGATCCTGGCCAAGGCTTTACAGAAACGGCTACAACCCATTCTCGCGGAAGTTATCAGTTCAGACCAATTGGCATTCATACCATCCAGGTACATACTTGACAACATTATCTTGCTCTAAGAAACTATCTCCTGGGCTAAAGAATCCGAACAGGAGGCGATTTTGTTAAAACTAGACTTCAAAAAAGCGTACGATATTGTTCATCTCCCGTTCTTATTCAAAGTACTAGGAAAAATGGGCATCCCGCTTGAGTTCATCAACCTAGTTAAACTGCTCTTTGCCGACGCGGAGGCTTCAGTCTGCCTCAATGGATCTGATACTAAATCCTTTTCAGTGCGTCGAGGAGTCAGACAGGAGTGCCCTCTGGCCCCGTACCTTTTCTTGTTTATCGGAGAAGCACTGAACGTGGCTACCACATACTTATCAGAAGAAGGAGAACTAGCGGGAATTACTTTCCTAGTAGAGGTCGCTGAACAAATCATCAGTTAGTATGCAGACGATGTCAATTTCATGATCAAGGGTGAAGAAAAGTACTTTAGGCGACTATCACTTCTTATCGACAAGTACGGCACGGCTTTAGGACTCCGTATCAACTGGCCGAAAAGCCTCGCCTATTGGCTGTCTCCAAATCCCGCTCCCCCATGGTTAATCCAAATCGAGTGTCCCTGGGCAGTAGAACAACAACTTTCCAAATTACTAGGCACACCATTTGGGTTAAACTTGAATATTGCAGATGTGGATGAGTTCTTAGCTGCAAAAGTTCGGAAGAAACTAAACTATTGGACGAGCATCCACCTATCATTGGCAGGATCCACTTACCATCCACTTACCACAGTAAGGCCAGAGTGAGCTGGGCAGACTGTTGCGCCACTCGTTTCGTAGGTGGGCTCAACCTAGTCGATCCCGAGGAAGCCCTTCACGCCTTAATGGCCAAATGGATTCTCAAGGCGATGCTACCCGGATCGTCCAATCTCCAGTTTCTGCTGCGATATCATCTACTTCAACTACGACCTCAGAATCTTGGGAACTGGCCCGCCATGCCGCAGTGGGTCATGCTACCCAAATTCAAGGCACGACGAGGTTCTCGTGCATGGGGAAAAATCATCCGAGCATGGAGGCTACTCAATAAACACATCACCGCACAACCCCCACTTAACTGTGAGGAAGTTTTAACCTCATCATTATGGTGGACAACCATTTACATCAGGGGACATCATGGTTTCTCAGCAAACCGAGCGGCGATTCTTATGACAAATGGACTGGGTCAGATTCAAGACTTATGGGACGCAGCTTCTCTAACTTTTTTGCCTTGGGATACGGCTCAACTGAGATACAACATGCACGATGGAGAAGCCCAAGCCTACAACAACATATTGTCGTCAATTCCTAGAGGGTGGCTTCTAATGCTTACGACCAACAGATTCATTACCCGTAAGCAAGAATACCTACGGATGTTCGACAATGAAGCTGACCAACTGCCAAGCCTGATCTTTTCCACTTCAACCCAGTATAAACCTCGTCTAACTCAAGACAGACAAATCATTGAATTACCTCGAGGTCTCCCTAGCTTTACGGTGGGCCGGATATCGCTGTGTCTCAGAGACAGAGTGGACCAAGGCAATCAAGAAAGTAGGATATTCTCGGGTTGGCTAAAGAGAATCAGAATCTCTACCACACCCAAAGGTCCTCCATTATTTGTGGGAATCATTGTTGAACTCTTCTTTGACCCTGGCAGATGGTCTTGGAATAATGCAGCATCCCTACAACAATATACCATGAAGCTCGGACATTCTCTTTTGTCCAATCACACTCGCCTTAACAAGCCAATCCACGAGAACACTATAAGAAACCCGTGTTTTTTGTAGTGTTATGAAGAAATGGGTCATGTTTTCATTGACATCAATGCATTACAAATTCTGAGCCTATGGGAGGCAGATTTTTGCTAATGTTAGAAAAAACATGGAGATGTTAGAGCAAAAACATATGGATGACACAAGGGACATGTATGTTTTTTTGAACATCAAATAAAACATGGTGACATTTATTAGAACATTCCAAAAAACATGGAAGTGCCACGTCAACTAGGGTTTGGGAATTCACTTGGGTAAATTTTTATAAGTTTTTGTAGGCTAATGTAAAATGCTGACCGGATGTGAAAAAAATTGGGAAAGGGTAGCCATGTGGCATGCTTTGAAAAAAAAAATGGATGGATGTATACTATGGATGAAAAAATAATCTCTTTATACAAGTGGGGTAGTAGGAAGTAAGACAAACCATATGGGATATGTAAAGTAAAATTTTTGTTCAAAATTGAATGTCTAAATAAACATTCATATGTTTGAAACAACCTCCAGATGTCAGAAATAACACGCAGATGTCAAAAAAAATGTCCTCATGTCTAAAACAACATCCACACACAATGTTGTCAAGTTCTCATTTGTGAATTATCCCATATCTTTTGTTGTGGATGGACAACGAATTTCAGTATAAAAGAGACTTCTCCACCCTCCATTTTTACTAAATGCCAATGAAATAATTACTTGACTTTGCCATTAAAGATTCTTTTGATGGTAGATAGTAAACTCTTGGTGAATTTGACAATTTCACTTGTTCATTTCTTTTAGAATTTAAAAATAATAATTATTTCATGTAATTAAATTATTATTATTTTTATATAATTTTATATAATTTTTTTAAAATAATTATTTCATACAATTAATACCATTTGTGATTTTTAGTGAGCCATGTCATGTGCTGTATTGTCATGATGATTTTTTTATTAATAAAAAAGGTCATTGTCCAAACAAAAAAAGATGATGTGGCAGCCATGTGGCATCTATGTGGCAAGCTTTTGGAGGGTGAAAACACGAGGTATCAACAACCGTTTTCATAAAACATGTAGACATTAGAGCACGTTATAGTAGATTTCAACCGTTTGTGGAAACACCTCCTACAATGGATTTTAGGTGACATTAGAGTTGACATACCTTTAATTGAAAAAAACATACTTTTACATCTTTAAAAACACCATAGAAAACATAGGTTTCTTCTAGTGGAAGTGGCATGGGGAGATGGTGTCAGGATACAGACCGAACTGGGGAGAAGTCTGGAGCAAATCGCGACCATAGAAAGACGCAAGATTTATTTGGTCTATGTACCATTGCGTTGTTGCCGTCCATTGTTGGAGGAAAATTGCGAATCCTAACATTTCTACCTTTTGCCAAAGTTGCCAAGCTGGCCTTGACGAGTCAATACTACACCGCTTCCATCGTTGCATTAAGACTTGCCACGCGTGGGATTTCGCCTTGTCTGTGCTGTATCAAGCACTTCATATTCCACCTGATGCGGGTAGATGGCCGGCACTGACCTGGCAACAGTGTATGCTGGGATCCAAGCTGACACGAAGATTGAAGAAAGGCACTACAATGTGGTCTTTATTCCGTGGCTCCGTTATTTGGATTGCGTGGCTGGATTGCAACGCGATATGCTTTAATAACGATCATTGGCCTCCCCATCAGCTCGAACAAAATTTATGGAAAGCATTCATCGATCACGCACGGATGGCGTGGCTCAAAATCACCAACCTCTGCGCGTTATACCCTGATAAAGCCGGTGTCTTCCTCAAAAGATTCGACAACACCTGGCTTCAAACGGATTTCTTCGGCGAGCGCTCAAATCTCCAGATGCACTGGAAGCTTGCCCGTCCAAAGATGGGTTCCTTCAACTGATCTGGTTTTCTGTTCAGCCGTGGGGTGTGCTCGCCACTCTGTGGTTCTAGCTTTACTGTCTCTGTTACTGTGAATTTGATTCGTTAGTTGGAGAGGAATGGAAACCGTGAAGTTTTAAAAGAAAGAAAGTAGAAAATGAAAAAAACTCCGCCGAGGGCTTGCTCTTTGGTTCTTTGTACTTTATTCTTATCAATGGATTTTGTCCTTTTGTTTCAAATAAATAAATAAATTCTGTAGCACAGGTTTCAACAAGATGGAGTTTAGAATGCCATCTACATTTTTCAAAAATAATCTTATTTATTGAAATTTACATTCTTTCTATTTCACAATACTTTAGATAAAATCATAATAAAATGATGATATTGTCATCCATCTTTCATCCACCTTTATATTGATCTTCACACGAATTGGACCATATTCACCCAAAATCCATTGAATTAGTGTGTCAGTGGATCTTTCTCTATTCAAACTCCCACGGTATGAATTAATTTGAGTAGTAATTTAACAAAGATGATAAAACTGCATGACTCTGTTCCAAGTGGCCCCTCACAAAATTGAAATGATCAGGTACTCTCTACCCCTTGGGCATCAGACAAGAAAAGCTGTAAACTGCACATGAGAAATAATTTATATTTACTTCAAAGTTCCTGAAATGCGATACAAGGCCGGCCTCACGATAATTGGGGACGGCATTTAGGGTTAACATACTAAAAGCACAAAAAATAGAACAGAAGCGCAGAGCCCTCAGAACCTTTTCGGACCGTGTTAGAATTCCAGCAACCTTACTGTTGGTCTACAGCAATCTTTGATTTCTCAGATCCAGAAAACACAAGTTACAGGGTTTTGGATAGAACTTCTTCAAATTTGCATGTAATCTGATGTAGGCCCTGCAGGTATTTATTAGGTTACACAAGCCAAACATGAGATCTCTAAAGCTAGCATACGGTAGTACGATACAATGGACACGCAATTCAGGTTAGGAATGGAAGTCCTTGACAAGAGACTTCACCAAATGGCTGATCCCCAAGCACAGTACCATACAGAGAGCTCTTGATTTCATTCTGAGGCATGTTCAGGACAAGCACAATACAACGGCAATGATCCAGGCATAAAGCTTTCAAGTATACCTCAAAAGTCTAGATCCACACATATGTTCAAGGTCGTCAGAACTTTCAGTTCCAAGTTGGATTGACCCCAACTTTCGGTCAGATAAGAGCCAGTTTCCATGTGACTAATCGCTTCATTCCGCCCAAGATACTAGATCTTGGACAGCAAAGAGCTGAGTGCCCACACGAGAACTTGCTATAAGAACGCTTACAAAAAGGGAAACAAGCACACAATAGTCTGCAAGATTTTTGGTAAATTCAACATCCAGAGTTACACACATGAATAAAATAGCCAGAGAGAATGAGGGTACTCAGATTGTCAGCCGTCACCAAGCTAAAAAGTGACGTATAAGTAAGGTGACTTCCCTTCATGTTGACTAACAACCAGGAAAATTCATATTACAAAAAAGTCACACGCTCTACTTTTTCGACTTCTTCACTGGAGCAGCAGTCGCTGGAGTCTCAGCAACCTGGGCCGGGGCTACATCAGGAATACCCTGGGCCTGACGCTCCTCCCTCCTGGCAATCTTACGCTCACGGGTAGCCTTGTTCTTAGCACGCCTAGCCTCGAATTGGTCAGAAAGAGTCTTCTCACGGGCCTTCTCAGCCTTGGACTTATGGATACTTTCCATCAAGACACGCTTGTTCTTGAACACATTACCCTTGACCTTCATATACATGTCGTGGTACATGTGTTTGTCAATCTTCTTGGCATCACGGTACTTGCGCAGCAAACGCCTCAACACCCGCATGCGCCGCAACCACAGCACCTACAGCAACACAAATTCATTTATCAAATGTCAATATAACCATATCGTTTCATTCATCAACAATCAATATAACCAGATATAGTCTCTAAAAAGGTAATGGCCAAACAATTGTTTCCATCCAGCCACCAATTATCACATAACAACATCAATTTTCTGGAAAGTATCACTGTTGGCAAACAATCGCAAGTCTCCGGAGTCATGGTGATAACAATAAACCCTAATGTAGAACATAGGGCCCTCAATCGTGCCACCCTAATTCAGTCGCATTCATGAAAATCAGCATAGTTTACGATAAATGAGCACCCACACTATTTCAATCGTCGATTCAAACAGGGATCCACTTCTAAACATCGTACAAATTCCGTCAGCCCAATACGCCCATTGCCCTACATGACGTCCAAAATCCTACCTAAACCCTAAACATACGGAATGAATGGTAAAAGCCGACAAAGGCACGCCAATACCATCCTACGAACTCCAGAATCACTAATTAGAGCACAAGAGGCAGGCAAACCCTAAAATTCCAGGCGATAAATCTCCAACGATAACGAGTAATCCAACACAAAGGAAACCCTAAACCCATGAGCATTGCGTGGTTACCTTGGTGGGAAGCCTAGCCTCCCGGGTCCCGCGGCGCTTGCCGTAGCCAGAGTGACGACCCTTGCGCTTGGCCTCCAGAGCACGACGAGCGCGGGCGCGCGAGTGGATCTTCTGGGGCTTGCGGATGACGAAGCCGTCCTTCACGAGCTTCCGGATGTTCTGCCGGCTGTTGGCCATAGAGATTTCATTGACCTCATTCGGGTCGAGCCAGACCTTGCGCTCGCCGCACTTGAGCACGCTGGCGGCCAAGCGCTTCTGCAGCTTCAGGGACACCATGGTCGCTGCTGCTGCGAGGAATCACAGCGGAGATTTCTGTGGCTATGGCGGACGCGAGGGAGTAAACCCTACAACTCCAAAGAGGGAGGCTGCGGTGCCCTCGCCGCCCCTCTTGAGCCAGACTCCTTATCACGGGTCCAAAATCACCGGCGGTTTCTATTGCTCCCACCCGCCCGACCCGTTTTCAATTGGCTCTATTTTCTTCATTTCACAATTATACAAATGTCTCCAATTATAATAGTGATATTTATGGGTGGAATTTAGAATAAGGTATGTATAATATACCCAAAATCAATATTGCATGTAAAATCAACACTACTTATTGTCTTTATACATTTCATATGTTTTCAAATGTTTTTCAAATGTTTTCAAATTTTCAAATTTTTTAACTAAAGGATGTTATGATAAAATGATTGGTAGAATAAAAGTATTGGTTTTTTTAGTATCTTATATATGAACTTTCTATTAACACCTAACTGATGTTTACACATTTTGACAATGAATAAGGATGCAATCACATGTGACTTCTACAACTTTTTCCTATTTGGTTTGTAAACAAAGAAGGTAGTAAAGAATTAAGACTTGTAATTTAAATAATGGAATGCTCAAAAGATTTTTTGGATTTTATTAAGCATTTCTGAAAGAAAATCTATCTTTACACTAAAAATCACATATATATATATATATATTTATGTAAAATTGATTGAAAGTATTAGAGATTTATGATATTATCAAATTGTAAATTTAAACCTTAAGATGGTGACACCAAAATTGTCCCAATTTAATCAGTTTTCATCTACATTTTTTTTTAATTTAAAAAATATACCATTGAATAGGAAATCAAGATTTCAATTAGGAAATTATTTTTGTAACTTTCAAAAGTATTTCCATTTTATTGTTTAATGAATAATCTAAAGAACTTCTAATATATAATTCTAGTATAAAAGAGATTTTGAAGAAAGAGAAAAAAATAATAAGAAATAATGTTTTGAATGCATTCAAACTATAACAATAATTACTCAATAATGGAATAAAGACTCGTGGTTATTAAATGATCAATTCAATTAATTATATTTTGAATCTTATAATTCAAATGAAGCCAAATTTTTAACTACTAGATGGAATGCAAATCTCATTTCATGTGACACTCAATCAATAAGTTTGGAAAGTTTGTATATGACTAATGTGTAAAAATCTATTAAAAAATCATTGGTTCAATTTTATCCTTTTAGTTCTTTAAGGGCTAATTACAATAAAATGAGTATATGACATTGAAAGACAACTACTCTTCAAAAATAATAAAATACCAAAGCAATTGCTTTCATGTCAATACGAGTTTAACTTATAATAGTTTATTAGAATAGTGAGCCAAGTTCAATGTATGAACATGAATTTTTTCACACTTCGAATAGATAACACATGTGCCTAGTTCTACTTTTGTTGATTTTTTAAAATTGTCACATAATAAAAATACAAGAGGATGAAGTTAAATATTAATAAGTATATTGATGTTTAATTTAGTTTTAGTTCCATTGTATAGAAAGGCATGAAAAATACTACAAAATATCACATTCTTCATTTCTATAAGCTCAAAAGACATTCATATTATCTAAATATTTTGAGTTAGTTTTACATAAGGATTTACACTTATATCAATGCCCATGCCATTCTTAAATTTACATGGAATCTTGGGAAGGCTAGTATATAAAAACCTAGTAAATGGAAAAATAGGGGTAATTGTATTTGATGATATGTAAAAAATCAACCTCTTAGAAGGATAAATAGTTCCAAAATAGCCCTTCAAACAAATTTAGAGATTATAGCAAAAGTATTCATGTGATATCCTTAGATACTCTATGAATATCCAAAATTTGTCAAAATTTGTAGAATGTTTTTATTATTTCAAATCCCTTCCCTAAATCCCCTTTGAACACATGTAGGAGTCAAAATTTTCATTAGAAATGCCTTCTATGAGCATGGAATTCTATATATCAAAAGTGCATAAAAATGCATGCCAAACACCTTGATTATTACCTATGCAATTATCCATTGACTGAATGAATATCATGTCATTTTTTCATGTATTTAATGCTTCTACAAAAATACTATAATAGATTAATTACACTTAGTCTCCTCTATATACTTGAAGGATTGAATGTTAAACATTTAGCATGTATTTTCTTCAAGGTGATTTTTCATCTTTGATATCAATTTAAAAAGAAAATTCAATTAGAATGTTAGCTTTCATACCAAAAATGAAGCCCAAAATACTAATTTTTCTTTAATTGAGCAAATGATAAAATTTTCAAATGAATTCTATTTTTTCTTGTTCTTGAGTGGTAGTCTAAATTTAAAATTAGATGATTTTGAATTTTGTAAATAGGAATATGCATTTGAAATACTTAGAGATGAATGACGATGATAATTGGTGATTTATTTATTTATTTATCGAAGGTCAAAATTTGGAAGACTACTACAACACTCCAAATTAGGACCACAAGGATCTTATTTGATTTTGTTCATTTTTACACAATGCAAAATGCAAAGTGACAAGATTTGCCTTTGTTTCATTCAAAACATCTTAAACCAATATTTTTACAAAAAATAAAAATTTTGACCATCAAATGAACTAGGAGATTGCCATGACATTTAAGGGATAAAAAATCCTACACATATAAGAAAATGATTTGTTGAGTACAAAACTCCACTAATAATGCAAAATGTTTTTTGCAAGTTCAAAGGTAACTCTATTTAATTGCACCTTGTTCTTAAAAAACAATTTCTCCTTGTAATGATGTTATTGTCTTAAGCACACAACCTCTATTCACATGCGAGATCTTGGGGTCAATTTATGATACACCTTGCATTCAATACATTGAAAATTCATAATTTATTCATACAATGTTGAAAATATGGATAGAGTGAATCATGATTTTCTTTTTGATTCACAAGAAGATCCAACAACAAAAAAAGAGATTCTAAAATAGGAAGCACACTCAATGTACACTCATCACCGTAAGAACCACCATCAAATTCTTATTTGGAAAGTTTTAGGAACACCTCCCTTACCATCTCAATTGTGCACATTACAATGAATAGACACATTCAATAATTGGATAGTTCACTAGGCAGATTGATTTCTTTGCTTCCCAAGAAAATAAGAGGCACATTGAATTGTCTGGTGAAGAAAAATGGTGTACTCTCATAATAGCTACAAACCCATTTGAACTCAAATTGAAAAAGGTCACAAAACCTTAATTTTCTTTTTCCAACATTTCCAAAATAATAAAATTTTGGATTCAGATCCAGTATCTACGAATTAGTCACATGTTCCTTGAAATATCTATTACTGTAATTGATGAGGTAGTTTGGCTTATTACGGGACCTCCTGCCTCGCCATTTCACTCGCGGAGTGTCGGCGGGAGAAGCCGACCCGTCAATAGCCAAGCTCCAGCGCTGAGGACGCCATCAGCGCGCCTGTCGCGCCGGCCGCGAACTTCCTCGCGAAAAGAAAACACGGCGCGGGCGCCACTCCGTTATGCTCACACACGAAAGTCCCATTGACAACCGCCGTATCATGTCTCTCCCCATCCACATCCCACTTCCTCTCCTGCAGCTCCTTTACCACACTCACCCGCGACGCCACCACTTTCGGACTTCCCCCATGAGGCTGCGTCCAATTCACATACATCACCGTCCTCTTCGCAATGCCATACTCATCCCTCAAATGCAACAACGTCTGCACATACTCCTCGTCCCATGTACACATACTCTCCTGCCTGCACTTCGCCAGGAACGCTGAATAGATCTCCTTGTCCCGAATCACCACCCCCGCGTGATCACGTCGCAGCGCCATCCAAAGCTCCCCTTTCCGCAACTCTGTTTGGTTAAACTCGGGGCGTGTCTCCCATTGCTGGTAACGAGCGACGGGGTAGAAGCTCTCCACGAAGCTGACGGCGCTGGTGGTGAGGTAGTGGTACGTGAAGGCGAAGCTGCGGATGGGGATGGCGGATTCGCAGACGTTGACGAACCAGGCGTTGTGGGCATGGGGGTCGAGAAGCGCGTGGGAGAGTAAGCGACGGAAGGCGTCGACTAAGCCGCGGGAGAAGCGGGGACAAGGGTGGCTGGGAACTTCCCGGCCAAAGAAGAGGGAGGTGTTGGGGTAGAGGTGACCCGGAGTGGCGTGAACGTAGAGGGAGTATTTGTCATCGTGATTGTGGAAGAAGCGGCGCCAGAGAGGCTCCTGGGGGATGTTGTCGCGGACGATGAAGAGGAAAGCGATGCGGGGCTTCTGGTTTGGGCGTATGGGGGCGTCCACTGCGCGCGCTGCGTCATGGAGAAGCACTGCGTCTGTCAAATTGTCAAGCATTGGGGTGTACTTGGGGTATGGGTATTTGAAGTCCTGTAACAGGAGGGGCTTGAAATTGGGTCCGAAATTGGCCGAGATGAGGAACATTGCTGCCACGATCGTCGTCAGGATGCATGGGAGGAGCCATTTGGAGACGGTGAACTTCACCCCTGACATGGATCCGCTAGCTTCACAATATTCGCAGACCGATTCACGTCCTGTCGTCGTTCATGCAGAAAATTCGTCCACCCCAACTCTCACTCTGCGCCAGATCTAGCTGCGCGCACACGTCTAGACTTCTAGACAAAACATCAAATTCCTGAATTGGCTAGCCGCACCCATCTCCTCGTCACTGAATGCGAACTTGGCACTTGCCGATTGCGGAGCCACGAAACTTCAAGTTTCAAGTAAACCTGTTAGTACATCAGGTTCAAGAAACGGAGCTTTCAAATGTCATCCAACACCATGACCATCTCACTACACAACTGAGATTTGAACGTCCAGCTTCTTGCAATTGTCTCCCTCCGCTAGTTGTGTTTCGCCTGTCCTGCACCTGCACCTGGCTGAAGTGAAGACCAAATCGACACAATTCTCGAAAGGAAAAAGACGAATGAAGAGGAAATCACCAAGTTCAGCATGTTGTGATGATGGAAGTTTTGCTACATTTTTACCATATTGAGGCGGCTGAATGTTGGCTATGGCTTCCGGTTTTCAGGTGGAGTGACAAGTTGTCACTTTTTATTGGGCACCATGTGGCCAGATTGCACCATCTCAAAATAAATTTCTACTTTTTGCCAGAAAAAAGTAATCTTTTATCGACAAAAACTTACCATTTCTACTGCAAATGTAGATGAAGTTGCCAAATTTGGACGGGAAAGTGCATGAATATGATTGAAAAGTGTTTTATGGATGAATATAGGAATACAATGTTTCACCAAATTTTAAGTGATCGCCATCCTGGCACTTTCTCAAAAAGAAAAAGAAAAGGACTGGTGACAACAGATGGAGACGTCGTCAGCAGCGCCGCGCCGCTCGATGTGGCCAAGCAGAATGGAAACTGAAAACTTTATTAGGAGTTGCCTTCTGTTGCCAAGGCGACAAAAGGTGATTGGGCACTAGAACTACACGGATTTGCCCTTTTTGAGTTTTAGTGCATGTAACACTAATTTTCTCAGAGTCACACTACTGTCACCTCTGTTTGGTGATTTGTGTTTTCCTGTTTTCGCCGTCAGTTGAAATAAATTTCAATGTGTGCTAACAAAAAAGTCTAAATTTTTTGTGTAACATTGTAATCTCAATGCAATCTTGAAACATTTGACGAAGTCATATATTATAGCACATTGGATTACAGTTTGTTCAAAATCCTTATGCATTGGGAGGTTAAGGAAGAAAATGCATGTTTGGCCAAACTTCACAGAGAGTTTGTAGAAAATAATTGTAAATCACTAGAAATTGTATTCTTCCATTCAAATTCCTGTCAATTTTTGCTTCATTGAGATAGGGGACAATATTAATTGCACATACCGTCCTCCTTTAACAGGCCACAGTATTTTCTTGAAAAACTGACAGATGTTGCCACACTGATAAGCTTACTCTTTAACTGTTTGTCCATATCCATTTTCGCAAGGAGGGCATCCAGTGACAGCGTCTCTCACTAGATCATATCGTATCCCAAATCAAACATTTCTTTCCTTGGTGACATTTATAGCGAATATCCTTTCTGTGAACATCAATCAGTCCTTGTACCATTGCGGCATTTCCAGCTTTCTACTCCTACCCTGCCATACAGTGATTGTAGGATGGTTCCTTCATGTTCTGAGAAAATATTGAAGGTGTAGGGAGCTTGAACATGCCTTGTGGTAAAAAACGTACGGAGTAATTTTTAGTATCAACAGATCAGAAGTTTCGCAGGGGCTACAAGCTAAGGCATCAGACTTGCACTTGCAAGTACTGACCGCCTTAGTTCTACAAGCATCAGAATCTTTTTTCCTCCTTGCTGGCTCACTTCGGCAAGAGGATCTGTAGTGGACAAGAGATAGCCAAGGCTCTCCAAACTTTTTAAAGGTGAAGCATAAGAAGCGGAGATGCAACCAAGTTACATCCATTATGTATAATCTGAATTTTAAAATCTGTTGATAGAATCACAGATGGCATTTAGAATCTATGAAAAAGGACCAATAGAAATTGGGGTTATGCCTGTGATGATGTGGCGAGACCAAAGAATCTGGAGTTGGTGTTTGCCAGGAGCTCCTTGGGGCAGCCCTCTTCGACCTGTCATCACGTATGCGTTGTATCAGTATTGATACCGCTGTGTTAACATGGGAAGTAGTTCCAATTATTTTCAATCATCTAGAACTGTATTGAGTCTCAAAAGAGTGTTTAATCCCTGAAACGAGAAGCCTAAATTGGGTCATAAGAATTTTTAGCAGTTTTATGGTCGGGCGTCATATGGGGACTTTCTTTAGTTCGATTTTTTCAACTTATAGACAAATCAACTTCTGCAATGTTCGTCACAGCTTCTGGTTGTTTAAAAATTGGCCCCATCTGCATTATAGTTTCCATAATATGATCAATCGCATTGGCCATTTTGTAACCAAGAATCCTTGGTCCCTGAGAGGCTGAAGTCAGCCTAAACCATTGCTTAGTCCCACAAGAACAAGCACCAACAGCTCTGTAACTTCAAAAGAAGATACTGTGGACCTCTGAAGAGATACGTACCAATCTTCCTTGCTCCATTATCATAATCCGATGTAAGTCGATAATAGTAGAGATCCTATGGGCTATGATGATAACAGTCATATTCGCACACTCTTTCTCCACTGTCTTGTTTAGTAGTGCAGTAGTTTGAGGGTCCACATTTGCGGTGCACTCATCCAAGCACAATATCTGCAGAGCATTGGAGCAAGCTATCAATGCCTGCTGAGCCATCAAGTGGAACATCACAAGACATTCTCAACAAACGATTCTAACGGAAGAGCGAGTGCTGACTTACGCGAGCAGTCCCCAAGAGCGAGCGTGCTAGGCATAGAAGCTGTCTCTGCCCTTGCGAGAGGCTCTCTCCTCCCTCTCTTACAGGTCCACTCAATCCTCCCGCAGATGTCACCGCTTCCTTCAGATGACACATTTCGAGAATTTCCCATAATTTGGAGTCACTTGCACAATTCATTGGGTCTAAATTTTCCCTGCGGATAGTGCAACCCAAATAATTCTATCAAATTACGTGACAATTACTCTTGTTGATTTCAGATCGATATGGTTTCCTGCACAATTGTGCTGAAGCTCTAGATTATGAAAAGGAATGCACAAGGCCGATCTTTTAAACACGAAAATCAACCTACATATGTGAGGAGAGTAGAAAATCGTATGATTACCGAATACTTCCTCCGAAAACGAAGGGGCTCTGAGGAACGATTGTGAGCCGGGATCGTAGGTGCTGAAGGGCAACGTGAGATGTAATAACTCCATCAATCACAATGCTCCCTGCACTGATTGGTGTCAAACGGAACAGGCTATTGAGGATACTTGACTTTCCGGCTCCAGTTCTGCCAGCGATACCAATCTGAGACCCCAAACATAGCGCTCTTTCAGTTAAACCAAATGACAAATATTTAGGGGTGATTTCGAATCCTGAACCATTATCAATAACTACTACTCAAATGTAGAAACATGCAATACTTCGTAAGTCTATGTAACAACTTCCGGGAAAATACATGACGTCCTGTGGATTGTATACGTTTACAGCAACGTGTTAGCCATCATTATGGAATTGAGAAGAGTAAGCCCTAGAACTTCGCTAAGGTATGCTCAGTAGTCGCGAATTTGAATGAAAGAGATTGCTTACATGTTCGCATGGTCGAATGGAGAAGGTAACATCATTTAAGGCGGGTGGCAACCACGGATAGTAAAGTAGGCTGACATGATTAAATTCTACAGCACCTCTTGCTGGCCAAACCGGACTCACTTCCTGTTGACCTTCGTCAGTCTCTCCCGTCACATCCATATACTGCCATGTTACCAACGACTCCCCTTTTTGAGAGATATGTAAGGGTGGGCTCCCACTAAATATTCCCATAGAATGATTTTCGTCAAATCTCAAGCTGCAAAAAGTTTCTAATCACCTACCTTTTCTAAACCTTCGAAGAGAAATATCATATTAAAAGATAAATCTGCCGGTAAACAACGATGACTTACGCGACTATTTGTCGGTTATTTGGATTAAAATAACAAAGCAAAACCACAGAAAGCGATAGCCCACTATTGTAATCCTCAGAAATCAGGACAGAGTCCCTTAGAATCCACTGACATGATGTACTTTGTATGGGATACCTGCTGCATGCGCTCAACTGACACCATCTCCTGTTCAGTTTCAGCAAAGGTTGTCATAATAGAACTGAGATAACCGATTATAGGCGTGGCATAAGCCAAGCCAAGTCCCACCTATTGAGGTACAAAGCAGCATATAAATCAATAAGTACATCTGACTCGGCTCCGTTTCCATTATAACCAGCACAAGAACAACAGAATACATCCAGTACTTATAACTAATATAAGAGGGGCAAAATATTTCAAAAAGATGGCTTTAATGCAAATGAAAGAGCTTATATTATCAGGAATAAGATGTTGATGATATGTACCAAGCCGGCTGTTGCAGTTGCAACATGAGCCTGAGCATGAATGTGGTTGGTAACAGCCATGATGCTTATGAAGCCAATAAGTACTGATGCTAGCATCTGCACACAGAATCAGGAACAAATTGTTAAATCGAGCACAACAACAGTAGATGCTTCAAGATATTACATCTAATTCACCTGTTGACTGGCCCCAAACCTCTAGGGGTTTTGTGACTAAGTAAACCCCTAAATCACAACAAGCGCAATTCAAATGCCTGGAAGGGACTTCAGGAAGAAACATCATTTGTTCTTCCCTTTGCCCTAGAAGAGGCGCCTTCTATCTGCTCTCCCTGGTGTTTTAAAATAGAAAGCAGTTAAGAACGAAGACAAGGTGAACAAGTTACTAGTAAACCTCAAGACGAAGTGCTAGCCACAAGCCTGCAGCCCTTTCTGTATATGATGCCTGTTGCCGGTCTGCTACATTCTTCCAATTTCTGGTCGCAAATGCAGTCTGTTAACAGCTTCAAATTTGTCGGCATTAAAATTTGAAGAAAGATTGAGAATTCAGAATGGTCAATCGAGCAAGCGAAAGCAATTTTCCACCAAAGAAAAGCACATTCTTCATTGCTGACCTGTGAACCAGTTGCAAGCGTGCTCTAAAGAGAAAATTCAACTCAGACAATAAGTATATCTTTCTTAATTTCAGTTTCACAAGCCTTTAGAATATTTCCAATCCAGGCTCTAATTTCAGCTACCAAACCTCAAGCACTTTATTTGAACGGAAATGACATCATGAGCCCACATACCTGCGCTCCAAATGCACGGATCGTCACACAGCCTTCAAGCATTTCTGTGAAGGAAGTATACACTGGAGAGCGGAAGATGCTCTGCAGTCTCCGCAGCTCACGAGAGGTTTCGCGATAGTATCTCTGCAACGACGAGATAAAGAATCAGAAACTTGGGCTCATATATTCATGCAGGTACCAAAGACTCGTCATTACTGAAGTCTTGAGTCGCAAAAACCGGAGTAGAAACGCTAAAATTGAACTCGACCATAAATACCGAAGAAACCTTTCATCTACAAGAGTTCTCAAGTCTTTTTTTGGTAGGACTATGCCAAGTTCAGAACACAACAATTAAAATGATTTGCATTCAAAGAGAGTCAAGAAGGTTCATGATTGTCATGAACACTCCAAGATGAAATATTTCCAAAGCTATTACCTCAATATCACTGCAGGGAAATGCAACGAAGACGAAAATATACCTGAAGTTTTACAAGGAAATAACTAAGCAGCAGCACCACCACCAAAAGTGCTCTCTGCATCAAAATACTGCCAATGTCAAAAATCGTATTCTACGGTACACCCAAATATACCCCAGTAAGAGCTAAACATATCGAACTTTCAGTTCCATTACATTTAATGATGATCAATGAAGAGGAAGTTCCATAGCATGGAATGCTTTACCTGGATATAAAAGAGGACGCAGGTGATCCCTATCAGAAAAAAGACTTGAGAAAGAAAAATGTTCGCTATGAACGGTAGGCTGTCATCTACGGAATACAGGTCCGACGAAAACCTGCAAAATTGTAGGTATCAATCAGAATTCTAATTTAGCCGTATCCTGCACTAAGATGGGTCAAGTCAAAACTCACGTATCTTTCACCACTGTCAGACAGACGTTAGACTTGCTAGCAACTTACTCTCAAAAGATCGGCTGGACAGTGATTCACTCCAGATCCGGTTACATGTAAAATCCCTTTCTCGACAGTTCGCTTCTACATCTGCTCTTATGATCATGAGCGATCATCTCACGTACTAACTTCCACACTGACTTCGACGCAAATTTTTTATGTTTAAACCAGTTTTCGGGTATTTTCACCTGTTTAGAATGCGACCACGGGGATTGCGGTCAAAGAAAGTAATGGGAGCCGACATCACTTTCTGCAAGAGGACGTCGTGCATCTGATAAGCTGCTCGGAGTCCCCCATATGCAAACGAAAATGCGCGAGCAAAAGTGAAGATCGAGTGAATTCCACCCAACGCCAGCATCACTTGCTGTTGAAGATTCCAGATTACAAAAGAGTTAGAACGACCAGATGAAAGAGGGATGAAAAGAAACAATACAGTCACTCATGTGGCACAGGCAATGCACTAAAGCAAAAAAGGAGATGTCTAAATAGGGTGTGAAATTAACCGCAAAAGGGTAGGATAATGTCTCGGTTCTTGATGATGTCAAAAGGAGCGACAATATGATGTACTAAACGAATTCTCTGAAAGTTCATGCACTTCGACATATTTTTACACAACTTCCAGAAATACAAATAATTTTTTTATTCAAACAGGGCCACAGACTTCTAGCAAATCAACAAAGGTCCATATAATTTCTCATAGACTCATTATTGAGTCTAAGTTTGAATACATTCTGCTATTAAGTACGTGATTCAAAGAAGCGCCTTACAAGATAGAACGACGTTGAAGGCAGGGCGTCATCAACGTGATCGACCCAATAAGTGATCCATAGATCACCAGCGTTTTGAGTCGCTTGCATAAGCGTAGTACTCACTAGTATGATGGCTATTAACCACCAACCTGTGTAAGCCCCATAAGCTCTGCACTCCACCACCAATTACAAAACAACCATATGTTCAGTCTAGCCGTATAGAGAGACAATCAATAATGGACTGAGTTTCGAAATTGGTAATGCGTAAACTCGTGCTCCAATATGTTCCATAAACCATGGCTTGTCATTCCGTCTGGAAATTTTCTGTCAACTCAAAACAAAATTGAAGCTTATTGGCCAAAAAGCAATTGTTGCGAGACCCCCCAAAACCTTGGTATTGGTGGTTAAGAGCTTTCAATAGATATACCTAACGACATTTGATAAGTCTAAATAGAAATACAAAAGCACAAATTCAATCCTTTCATCAACAAACAGCAGCCACCTACCGGAACACGGATGCCTGAACACGGCCCACTTTCCGAACTTCCTCCTCAATCAGTGGCACTGGTGGCACCACGCAAGACACAGAGATCTCTCCAGTTTCGGTGGCACAAATTCTTTCGCTCTTCTTATCCATTTCAAGATCCACATTGAGTATCGACACGTTATCGAGGAGCACATAATCGTCCTTCACAGCTTTTTCCATGTCGATAGGCGTCAGATCCGCAGATGATAGGAAAGAACTCGACGCGTTCCGATCGTTTTGTGAGCCACCGATTAAGCTGCCTACTAAACACCACTAGATAAGTTAAATATGAATTAATAGGTTGGGTACTTCGCTTTCGTATGTGCTCTAATTTGGTTACGGCGGAACTTGCAATCAATAAACACCTCAGAAAAGGTAAAGAAGATGTTGCTGAGAATGACACTGCGGAATCCTGGTTACCTTCTCTAGGTGCGACGCTCTCGATGGTGTTGATTGAAGAACTACCAGATTGTGCCAGAAGTGGACTTTGAGTATTCTCTATAACTCCCTCGGTATTTGGCAACCCGTCATCTACATATGACGACGGCAAACCAGAGGGCTTTCCACAATATGTTATACGTCCATTTTCCATTGCAACCACCAGATCCGCAGCCAAAATTGCCTGCAAAAACGTCGAGCAACCGCTGAACAGTCAGGTGGTAATTGAAAACTACAGCCAACACTCCGTTAACCGAAATTCCTTAATGCCAGAAATGAACCATTATAGGTGCTGGATGACCAACCTCAGAATGATAGGTGCACAGAATACATGTCTTCCCGCTCTTTCCTAGACCAGCTATCGTATTATGTAGAAGAAAATTTCCCACGTGAGCGTCTACAGCGCTCAAGGGATCATCAAGGATATAAATGTCACGATCCTGGTATAAAGCTCTGCCACATAAATTGAGCGTCATGATCAATAACTAAGTACACATGTCACAACGTAAACTACGCAAACTTTCCATACTAGTTTGGATGGTACCGAGCAAGAGCGATCCGAGCTTTCTGACCGCCTGAGAGGTTAGAGCCTTGATCAGCGATTTCAGACATGTCCCCACCCTGCATATTCTGAATATCCTCTTCCAGTGCGCAAGCCTTCACAATACCGTCGTACCTGAGCAAATCGATGGTCATAATAAGTACGTTACACGACAAGGCAAGTGAAATCTTTAGCTCCATGTTGCTCTATCCGAAGTTGGGGAGAAACCTGAGGAAAATCGACATGTACAAAAAATAAGACCCAATTTGATGAAATGTCTTGATGACTCTCTACGCCAGTGACATGATATCATTTTCAACAGAGGTTTCAATACCGATGAACACTACAGTAACCATGTGAGGAAATTATGAGGACGAATCACGCAACAACCTCTCAGCATCATACGGAGATCCAAACAGGATGTTGTCACGAACCGTTGTTGACTGGATCCACGACGTCTGAGTTACAGCCATTTCCCACGTGATAATTAGTATTATCTCTTGCATACACAGAAACTGCATATTTATGGACAAGAACGAAGATGGAAGCAGCAGCAACTCGGTCAAAATAAAAACAGCGCTCCGCGCAATCTTGGGAAACCGTTGATTGAGCTATGTTTTGTCAAGTGACGAGTCATCGCGATCAAACAGACAAATAATATGGAGGAAAATTTCCCTGGTCAATTAGAAATCCATTCAGAGAAATCATTTGAGACAAACCTGGGCCACGTAAGCGGTAGAGTCGGGGACGCGTAATTCGCCCCTCAAGCATCGCATTTCTCCCAGAAAAGCTGCCAATAAAGACGATTTACCAGCTCCTACCTGGGGTCGTCAGAATTATCGCTCACAATCAAACGCTAGAATTTCCATTCACACAGTTGAGAGTCTATGCCAGGATTTTAAATACAAACGGACAAACAAATCTAGAAAACAGCCAAGTACACGTGATGCACAGCAGTCATATATTAAGGACATTTCTATTTTCAATATCTCAGCTAAACATGCATCAGCCAAATTCTTTCTGGGAGAAAGGCTGAAAGGGCTGTATGATAGGGCACCTTTCCCACGATGACAACCAAAGAGCCTTCTGGTACAGATAATGAGACATCGTTGAGGGTCAAGGGCGCATCCCTCTCGTTAGACCAGGTAAAAGCAGCATCTTTAACCATAATTGTTTCTCCACGGACATTCACATGTGGACGCTGACCATGATCACTACAATAAAAAAATTTGGTTGCGTTCGGCACATCTGAGATGGAACCAATGACTTCCTCCTCATCTGTACCTCCAAAAACTTGAGTCGTCCAATTGGAATCAGTCTCAGGGCAACACAGATACCGACAAAGGCGGCGGACGGAGACTTGGGCCTGCATTGAGTTGAATTTAAAATTCCAGAGGACAATAATCTCGCATCTGCCGATCGTCGGAAACAGTCATTGGATGTCCAATTAAACGGTATGAGCACCCAGACACTAGAATTATTCTTTACGCTATCGATCGCTCTCCATCAAAAGCTACCTTCCTAGGAAATCAGTCAAACAAGCAGCAAAGAGTCAGATGTTACCTCGATGATACTATTGATGATCCATGGAAAGTTATTGAGTGGTCCCGTGAGAATGTCAAAGAGAGCAAGACTTGTAAACACCTGTTCATGTGCAAAATATAGTCAGTTCAAGGTCATTATCTTTCACTGTCATTTCACGAAATACGGTTAAATCAGGAATAATCAGCAAAGGCTCACGGGCATGTCTGATCAAATTTACTATGCAATAGAATAGAAATAAAGACTCTAGACGCACGAGAAGGGGGAAGAAATTAAAAAAAGATCCATCCGTAGCATTTTCACGTTCTCATAGTACCGTGGCTGCGTCAAGCTTGTGCCCCGTGACCACATAAAGACCAAGTGTGAAGATGGTAAAGAGCACGGGCGTTCCTTCCCAGAAGTAGACACAAAACGCGTCCAGATACTTTCTGATCTGAAGACATTCCACAAACAAGGCTTTAAGGTCATGAATTACAGAGAATATGAAAACAGGATTCGCCTCTAGAGAGCAGAAAACAAGAAGTATTCGACTTGTGAAGAATTACAGGTGATTGAGTCAAGGAACATATCTAAAATCAATTATTTCCACAGATTGGAAGGCTTGACATACAGATAACTGTTTCAGCTCACGAGTTCGTGTCTCCATGATTCGACCAGCAAAAATATGCTCCCACGTATACATCTTGACGGTGCGAATGTACGTCAAAAGCTCACCCATCATCCTCACTCTGGACAGATACGAAGGATTATGGCGAGAGTCCATGGATGCAGGTACCATGAGAAGGAAAATATCACAACTGCATATGAATATGTCCAATATAACTGTGAGGTAGCAAGTAATACCTTTCATCTTTCTCCTTCATCATTTTCTTACTTGCCGCAGCAATTTTCAAGGCGATGATTCGGTTGACTGATAAGAGCACAACATGCGGGTCAACAGATGGCACCTACATTTAGGTGACAACTACTATGCCTCATTGATTGCGACAGAAAGGAATCACAAGTAATCGAATAAATATTAACCTGCTCTGAAGGATGAGAAGTATTAGGAGAAAATGGGCCAGAGGCCAACACCACAGAATTCGTGAGTGAAATTTTTGTAGCCACAGTGATAACTTGGTTAACTGTATTGGCTTGTAATAGAACTGAATGAAAATGGACTCAAGTAATCTCATCACATTATCAGAATAGCAATTCAGTGTCACGGCTTGGCAATATCTCACCAGGTATGAGAAGGATGACAACTGCCAGGCCCGCCAGGAAAGCAAATTTAACTTGCATGTAGAGCATTCCAAGGGCCACAATTACCTGCAATGGTACGCTGATAACAAACAAGTAGGAGCACACACACAACTTAGTCATTTAAATTGTTGCTCATGGAAGTATCAATGAAAGTACTAAGCAGGAGACGGAGGAGGAGCACAATTGTGTGAAAATCAATGAAACAAAATATAATAGATCGTAAGAAAAGTCTGTAGTTGAAAATGGAAAAAGGAGGCGATGAATACCTCCAAAGGTCGTGGACAAAAGCGCAAAGTTGAATCACCCGATTTGCGTCAACGGACATGAGTGTCTGAATTTCTCCACTAGAGAAGGAGCTTCGCTGGGATAAGCTCACACACATAGACTGCACATCACCCGGCATCCACCGCAATCATCATAATCGTATTTGCAGTACGCAATACGAACTCAGCGTTCATTAATTGAGGCGATCAGGCCTCTGTGAGGTTATACTTTAATAAGAGACCTAAAAGCTACGAAAAGTTATTTCAGTCAAAAACTTGAATATCAAAACAACTCTAGCAGACAGGAACTTGTAACCCAAATTAAAAATAATTAGCACAACTATAACTCTTACTTTAAAGTTTTTGAAACAGGACGCCAGTACGAGAGACTTAGATCCTCACCAGCTGAAAAAAAAGGACATACCAGGCAAGATAAAAGCTCATAAAGTAAGATTTAGTACACTAGAAAAGTGTTCTGCACCATCGAAAGCAGGAATGATCACAACACCAACGATTCGAGAGAAGTTCTCTTATATACCATTCGGATGATTTTACATTAAAGATTTCTGAGTAAGTAAACGATACTCTCTTAGGAAAAGCTGACTAAAGTGAATTTACCTTGCAGTAAACCATGGTAGTGAGACTTGATTCGAGCTGCAATCTCATCTTGGTCATGCGATACTCGTACTGCGTGTCCAGTACAGTTCTGCTCAGATAAACAGGTCGAAATGTTTGACGATATCTCAAGGGTCAGGTTAAGAGTGATACAACTACCAACCAAAATATCGCCTTTGCAGACGATTACAATTGTCTACAATTCTTCAAGCCTACAACAAAATACCAAGTTGATTGGAAATAGAACGTAATTAAGATCATCAAACAAAAAAGTAATGGATCGTTGGGATCGATGATTGAATGAAGAACTCAATGTTACTATGCATATACCTGACGGCAGACAACACCCCAAAAGTAATTGCACACGCATAACCCCACTGCGATCCATCTTCAGGCCCTGTAGTACCACATGACTGTACGTCACTTACTATCACTTACCTGAAAGCAGACCAATATCTGTCACAAAGCAAAAAAAAGCTCTACCTGATTGCAGGAACTTCAGAATCTGGTTCAAAAGTATGGGACCCGTGAACGCCAGTATGACATTAATGAACTGCAAAACAGATACTCTTGTGTGTGAGAATCAGGTCAGCGTGCCAATAGAAACGTGTCAGCTCAATCAATGCTAAAGCAATAGAAGGAAGGAGATATTAAGCATCGTAAAGTCAAGGCATCCATTCAAAGAGAGTCACTACGAATAGATTTACTCAACACATTCAAGTTATCTGCACCACAAGTTTCTTAAAATTGGACTAAGAATTGAGGACCTTAAAAATTCCAAGGAAAATGTACTTCCGACCGTAGGCATGGAAAACAGCCCAAAGAAGTGACGGGTCATTTCTATCGCGTCTGCATTCCTGCTCCCAGCACCTCCATAGTCGGCCACAACATAATTGAGGTGCCAGCTCAGGGGGTACAACCAGCAGGTCTGCTTGCTCAAGCTGTCTTTGAACGCCTGTTTGCAAGAGTGGATTGACCCACGAGAATGTCAGAGAGCTCCACCAGGAACGGCTACTTCTCAACTTCTGCAATACGTAGAAGAGTGATACACAACCATCAGATCTCTCAAATTGGGTACGAAGATGTATTCTGATTTGGAGACATTTTCGAGCAAGCTAAAACTGTGGAGAATATGGACAGTTGAAAGCCAAATGAACAGACACTTTCAGAAACCATTGAAAGAGGATCAACACAAATGCCTATTTCTATTGCTCAAATATTATAGAAGTAGTAGAGAACGAGTTGATATGCCGTACACTCACCTCATCCGCCTCAGATCGTGACGCATGAAGAAGAGGTAATCGTTCCCGAGACTCCTCCATCTTTGCCTCGCGAAAATTATTCAGGTTGGAATCTCTGACAAGCACACGAAGCAGAAAAAGACTTGCAGGTCAATTGAAAATCCAAGAAATTTCTCTAAGAAATGAGGATGCGAAAATGTGAGTACTTCTAAGAGTCGATGGTTGTCGATAGGCCGAATTCACATTATTGTACAGTACTCTAGAAACCGTCTCTGAGTTCACCATAACCTAAAACAATCCAAGTGCAGGTTTAATCCCCAGTAATTTTATACCTGTCGGTGTCCATCTTATAACCAACTTCACCGTTAGCAGAAGAAGCTGGAAATATCAATGCATCAAATGAGAGACAACGACTATATAATTGGCAGAGCCACTTCTCGTACCCTAAACATCAGATATATATATATAACTACAGATGAATAATTTTTTTTTACTCACCAATCCATAGAAACGATGTATGCTTGCGATACGCTGCACTTCTCGGCCATCATTTTTGAAACGTCGCAACGCGCCAGATCGACCAATTTCTGGCACACCCAATCCCAAAGTACAAAGATTGAGGAAAAGCCCTAATTCCAAATGCAAACGAACATGCATTTCCAGGCAAATTGAGGTCTAAAGTTTAGGAAATTCTACTCTTCAAACAAGCAATTGCTGTGCACAGAATTCATTTAAGATATTTAACCTTTGTGTCTACATCAGCACTCGTGGACTGAACACTCTCTATACGATTGCAATTTCAATCCCTGAATAATGATTCTGTCACATTAGCCAACAATCTCGAACCATCGAAAATTTGCATCGCCGAAGGCGAAATTGGAGAGTGCCGGAGCCAACCTTTCGCTGTCATCTCTGATGAAAACATCACTAATCACAAATGACACTCTCTTGCTATGAATTCGGGAAATTGTCGGTAGCATTGTTGACCTGGAATAATTACCGGTCGACCGGTAAACCATCAGCACAACCTGCAAGATCGAGGGAATTCAATGGAGATGGTGACAAAGGACCATTTGGACATTGCAAAGAGCTATGGAGTTTTGATTATCATAATATATAAGGTAGAACTGCCCAATTCCGTCAGTCATTCAATTCCGTGGTCTACAACTTTATCCCAATTCCGTCATAAAAACATGCAAATCCACTTCAGATTCTGACAACAATAATTTATTAATGTTATTAAAAGATAACGTGTCAATTAATGATTGGTGAATCTTCAAGTGCTATTAGGTACATTGGAAAGCGGTATTGAGTTGTAAGAGGACGTTTATGAATCCAGTCTAGTGGCGGTTGTGCAGTTTCACTTCAGAAATTCACAGAAATTACAGTTTTTATCAAAAAATTATAATTCCACTTGGGTTTGACTCCTGAAACAAGAACACACCTCTGAAAAATATGTGTCTTTCCTAAAGTTGGCCCCAATGTAGTCAGATTGCGAATCAGGGTGGTAATGGGTAGTTCTACCTTAATTGTTGGTGAAGTTTGAACCCCCCAAAAATCTTGTAATAAGGTAGAACTACCTATCACCCCCCTGATTTGCAATCTGACTATGTTGGGGTTAATTTCAAGAAGGGCACATATTTTTCAAAGGTGTGTTTTTGTTTCACGGATCAAACCCAAGTGGAATTATAATTTTCCCATTAAAATTGGAATTTTTGTGAATTTTTGAAGTGGTCAGTCCTGAAATTACAAAACCATTTATAGAGTGGGGTCAAAATTGTCCCATAAACAACCCATTACCGCCTAATCAAGTACTAGATATTCTCTATTAATGGAGTGACACGTAACCCTTATTGTCATAAAAATCCCTGATTCCATCATAGAATTCTCTGATTTTGTCATAAAAGGAAGGGAATTGGAGGGGATTTTAGGCAGAATTGGGGCCAAAGTTGATGACGGAATTGGGCTGGTCTACTTGATGGAATTGGACTGCAGAACGGTAATGGGTGTTTTGACCTTAATTGTCGTAGCCATATGCCTTCTTTCCAAGCTTGGGTAGTAACTTGATAATGCAAGAGTTTGGTGTCACTTATTACTCTATCATATAACTCCATTCCCTAGAATAAATGCATAATCAAAAGTAAATTTACGTCCATCAATATCACCAACCCAGTCAACATCAATGTACCCTACTAACATTGTAAGATCATTAGAGGAGTTTTGATTAGGAGCATATGTGATTCTATGATTAATTGTACCTTTTAAATAACAAAATATTCTTTTGATAGCATTTCAATGGAGTTGCCTTAGATTGACACTATATTGACTAACTTCAACTTGTTGATAAGAAGATGGAAGGATTACAGAAAGATGGAAGGTGTGAATATATTAAAATAATATGTATGAGTACAATGTATCCACTCTTATTATAGCAAGATGAAGACACCACTTGGACTGACATAGCGGTGTGAGTCTTTAGGACGTAGCTATTCAATCTAAGTTATAATAGTTATAATCAAACTAACTAACACGCCCCCTTCAGCTGTATAGCTGAAAACTAATTTACAAAAGTTTGATTTAAGAGACAGTTAAATTTTGAAGCTTTTAGAGGAGAACTAGTTTCAAAATACGCCCCCTTGCTATGAAGAAACTATAGGGTTTAAGCCATAAAGGCATGTATAATGCTTGACCTTGAATAATGATTTTATTAAAATATTGGCCCACATGGTTGATGTGGGAGTGAACTCTAATTTAAGAAGCTTAGATTGAATTTTTTCTTTTAAGAAGTGATATCGCAGATCTATGTACTTCGAGCGATCATGATGCTTGGGATTCTCACTAAGAGAGATATATGATTGGTTGTCGTAGTAAAGTGCACTAGGAAGAAAAAATTGGTAACCAAGCTCAGTGATAATTGTCTGAAGCCACAAGAGTTCTTTTGTTGCTATGGCTGTGGCAATATACTCTGCTTTGGTTGAGGAGAGAGCAACAATGGACTGCTTTCAGCTCTGCCAGGAGAGTATACAAGACGAATCAATTTGAAATAGGTAACTAAAGGTAGATCGGCGTGTGTCAGGATCACTGGCCTAATTTGCATCACTCTAGCCACAAAGCGTGTGAAGTGGACAGGAATCATTACTAGCTCTAGTGTGTATGAGTCTTTAGGTGGAAGTACCTCACAAATAGCAAAAAAGTCGTTTTACTTCCAACCAATGAATTGGAGTAGGGCTTTGCATAAATTGGGCCAAGTGATTGATGGCAAAAGCCAAGTCCCTACAAGTACATGTGACGAGATATTGGAGACTGCCAAGCGCTTGTTTATAGGGAGCCTAATCAATTAAATGTTGTTCATCATTCATCAAATTATTAGCCAAGTGCCGAGAATATTTAACACTTGCTTCTAGAGGCATTGCAACAACATTAGCGGTGGCCATATGAAATTTGAGCAATAGGTCTGTAATATATTTTTCTTGCGTTAGTTTTAATGTTTTATTGGAGCGATCACAATGGATTTGAACACCAAGGATGTACTCAATTTCTTGGTTATCTATCATGGCAAAACGTTGAGAAAATAGTGCTTTTGTGGCAATCAAGAGTTGAAAGTTGTCGGAAATTATAATGAAGTCATCAATGTACAATCCCAAGATTAATAATGAAGAAGATAATCATTTAAAATAAACGTTTTGGTCACATTGACATTTGATGAAACCTTGGCTCAAGATAAAAGTGTTGAATGTTTCATACCAAACATAAGGCGCTTGCTTGAGTCGATATAAGGATTTTAGCAATCAGCAAACCTTATATTTGGTTCCAGGTTTGATACAGCCTTCAGGCTAGGAAATAAATATTTCTTTACAGAAAATTCCATGTAGAAAAGCAGTTATCACATCCATTTGGTGGATGTGATCGATAATCATAGAGTGTAGCAAAAGCTAATAAAAGTCTCAAGGATGTCATCTTTAGAATATCACTACAACAAAAGCAGTGTTTTATGACTACAAAAAACGACTGCAGTGAGTCGTAAAATCAAAAAATATGACTCACGCAGAAATCACTATAGATGACTCGGAATATGACTGACTGCAGTCGTTTAAAAGCAATCGCTTCAAACATCAGTCATATTGACAGTCATATAAGTTGAGGGGTATAAATACCCATAATTAGCCATAGTATGCCAACAAGGCATATATTTTGACTTTCTTTGACTTTTTCTTGAGTTGCCCGGATAAATGAAAAAATCCTATGCGGAATATGACTACGTTGAATCATATTTTTTGATGACGTGGAATATGACTGTGGTCAGTCATATTTTGTGGAATATGATTGCGTTGAGTCATATTTTTTGATGACGTGGAATATGATTGCGTTGAGTCATATTTTTTGATGACGTAGAATATGATTGCGGTGAGTCATATTTTGCAGTCATGTGGAATATGACTGCGGTGAATCATATTTTGCAGTCATGTAGAATATGACTGCGGTGAGTCATATTTTGTAGTCATGTGAAATATGACTGTGGTGAGTCATATTTTTTGATGATTTGAAAAACAATTCTTCTTAGTCATATTTTGCAGTCATATTGAGAGCACCTAGTCATTTTTTGGAAATTATTATAATCATTTTGTGACTCCAAGTAGTCATTTTTTTTATTGATATGTATTTTGAACCATGAATTGAACAAATCATACAATAGTTGTAGGATACCTAAGCATATTTGCAATCATACATTGAAATGATTTAACAATTGAATAAAAGATTTCATGTAGTTAAAAACATATACATATGATTTTAAAGATATACAAAAAACAATTATATTGGAGAGGGAATATATAAGAAGGAATGTGACTCCTTTCAATGACATTTATAATTTATTAGTCACAAATACAAAATATGTATATCACAATGAATTATTTATACAAGTCAATAGAGATTATATTTCTTACAATAATATGAAGTGAGTTGCAAGTAGCCTCCAACAACTTTGTTCCAATTTTGTTGCCTGCATATACAATTAAAGAAATAGGAGGTTAATTTTTAATGAACATACAACAAAGCTCAATCTTCAAAAGTTTACAACAATAGAAAATATGTAATACAAATTTAGGGTAAGAAGAAAAACAATGGGATGCAAGGAACAAAAAGAAAAAAGGCAACAAGTGCTAAAAGATAACAACAAATACAAGTTAAGATGCACAAGAAACAATAAAGAGCAACTACTAAGAGGTAACAAGAAACAACAAAAAAGAGTTAAGATGCAACAAAAAGAAACAAGAAACAAAAAGAAAAAACAAAAAGTAAGAAATAAGAAGAAAAAATTAAGATGCAAGAAGAAAAAAACAAGAAGCAAGAGTGAAGATGCAACAAAAGACAACAACTCTAAGAAATAAGAGTAACTCAAGATGCAACAAAAGACAACAACTAAGAAACAAGAGTGAATTCAAGATGCAACAAAACACAACAATTAAGAAACAAGAGTGAACTCAAGATGCAACAAAACACAACAATTAAGAAACAAGAGTGAACTCAAGATGCAACAAAACACAACAATTAAGAAACAAGAGTGAACTCAAAATACAACAAAACACAACAACTAAGAAACAAAAGTGAACTCAAAGAAACAAGAGACAAAAGACAAGAGACAACAAAAGGTAAGGAAAAAGAGTCAAAAGAAGTAGTGGCTAGGATTTCACACTACAAGAGAAAGGGGTTTTTTAAGCAATGTCCTAGACATCACGTCTTTTAACTTTTAAGTAATGTCTTTTAAGTAAGGTTTTAAGTAAAATTTTACTAAAAAGACAATCTTTTTAGTAAATTTTTACTTAAAACTTTACTTAAAAGACATTACTTAAAAGACATGATATCTAAGACATGATATCTAAGACACTACTTAAAACACCCCTTTCTCTTGTAGTGTCAAAACCCTAAAAAAATGACGGCTAGGGTTTTAAAACCCTAAAAAGTGGTGGCTAGGGTTTCAAAACCCTAAAAAAATGACGGCTAGGGTTTCAAAACCCTTAAAAAGTGGTGATTAAATTTCAAAATTTTAAACAATGGCTTGTCTATATTATTTTTGATTGCCCATGTTTTTTTTAGGTTGCCCAAAAACAAAAAAAATTTACTACCATAAAAATATGACTAATAATATAACTCAATGTTCTCAAACGAGTTCCCTACCGTTTCCTATAAAATATTTTGGCGTTCCAATGGATGTATAATATACGCCTGTGAAATACGAGATCCAAAAACGACTGGCAGTCATATTTTGCAATCATATTTCTTCCCAAGGTATTGACCTCCAAGAATATGACTACGAGTAGTCGTCAGTCATCCTCAGTCATATTTTTGCAGTTATAAATCACTGCCGTTGTTGTAGTGAATAGGAGAAAAAACTAGTTTTATAGAAATCAAGACTTGGTTGTTGGAAAAAAAATCGAGCAACAAAATAGGCTTTGTATCGGGCTAACGAGCCATCAAAATTATATTTGTCCTTGAAAATCCATTTGGTGTTGATAATGGAACAAAATGGTAGAGGGTCTACCAATTCCCATATTATATTATTAAGCAAATAATGATACTCGTTGTCCATGGCAAGTTTCCAAGATCGAGCATCAAGACTTGAAAGAGCTTTAGTCACAGTGAGAGCTTCAGCTAGTTGGGCTAATAAGCCAAAACAATATAAATTTGTATCATGGAATCAATGTGTAGTTCATTGGCCTTTATTTGGACGTTGAGAACTTCGTCGTTGACGAGATTTATTGAACTGGCTTTAGTGCTAATGTGAGCGTGTGTGCAGATAGAGAAGGTGGAGAAGAGGGCCGTGAATCTAGAGGATCATGAAGAGGTAGGGTCGTCATTAGGCCCTGCTTCAAGGAGATGATTGGTTGAACAGATGGCAAGTGGGTGCTAAGTTCGGATTTTTGAGTAGCATAGCAAGCTCAGGGACAAAATATGAATCTCCAGATTCAGTGAATCAAGTGCCACTAGGTGGATGACTTGTGTCAAGTGAAGACAAACCACCACCAGACAATAGATATTCTTCATGAAAAACAACATCAAGATTGGTGGAGCTGTTGAGTTTCTTGATCATATAGCCGATATCATTTAATGCCATTAGGGATACCATAGCCGAGAAATAGACATTTAATAGTTTTAACATTGGTTTTCATTCTTTAATGATCAAGAATATGGGCATAAGCAGGGTAGCCAAATTAAAATACGAATGTTACTTAAGACAGTCAGGTTTCAAACCTGTCCATAGTTCATAAGGCATGATATTAGACAAAGCTGAGGTATATAAAGAATTTTGTAAATAATAAGCTGTAGACATAGCTTCGGCCCAAAAGGAATTTGGCAAATGAACAATATGAAGCATATAGTGAGTGGCTTCAACTAATGTCCAATTTTTGTGATTTGAAATTCCATTTTGAGCTAGGTTTTAAGGAGTGGTAAGTTGGCATTGAATGCTATCACTACAAGAGAAAGGGGTGTTTTAAGTAGTGTCCTAGACATCACGTCTTTTAAGTAATGTCTTTTAAGTAATGTCTTTTAAGTAAGGTTTTAAGTAAAATTTTACTAAAAAGACTGTCTTTTTAGTAAAATTTTACTTAAAACCTTACTTAAAAGACATTACTTAAAAGACGTGATGTCTAGGACACTACTTAAAACACCCCTTTCTCTTGTAGTGTATGATCAAGAAAAAATGTGTTAAAGGCTTTAGATGTAAATTTTCCCCCATTATCAAATCTAAGAATTAGAATCTTGTAGTCAGTAAATTGATTTTCCACAAGTCATTTATAATTTTGAATACAATTAAAAACTTCCAATTTCTTAGTTAGGAAATACACGGTTGTAAACCTCAAGAAGTCGTCAATAAAAGTGAGAAAATAAGAAGCACCACCAAGGAAATGGTGTGTGTATAGGTCCACACAAATCTTTATGGATCAATGCAAGCTGCACAGTAGCTCATGTAGTGCCATCAAGTGGGTAAGATAATTTTGTTTGGTTGCCGAATAAACAACCTTCACACAATGGTATATTTGATTTGATATTTGACAAACCTTTGACCAAATTGTATATAATCATAAGATTCAAGGAACGAATGTTAATGTGTCCAAGCCTGTAATGCCGTTTGAGCATATCAGTGGTAGGTTGTAGTAGAGTCTCTGCCATGCTAGTTGAATCAAATGGTTCAATACCAACACCAAGAGTAAAGAGAGTCCCATCTTTGGATAGGCGAAATTAATTTTGGTGATCTTGTTTCAATAATACATTCTATTTTAGTAAAGGTTAAAGTAGTGTGTTCAATATTCATAATCTATAATATTGAAATAAGGTTTTCAACTAAGCCTGGAACTAATAATACATTAGGTATTAATAAGGTTTGATCCACTACAAGAGAAAGGGGTGTTTTAAGTATAGTCCTAGAGATAACATTTTAAGTAATGACCTTTTAAGGAGATTTTCAGTAAGAATTTACAAGATATTTGTATCTTTCTAGTAAAATTTTACTAGAAAGATACAAATATCTTGTAAATTCTTACTGAAAATCTCCTTAAAAGGTCATTACTTAAAATGTTATCTCTAGGACTATACTTAAAACACCCTTTCTCTTGTAGTGATCATTAAGTAGTTTTAAGAGGATTGAACCCAAGCCAATGGCATGGTGAGTATTATACTACTATTATCACGAAGGATAATCAAGCATGAGAATCCAATGCTTTATAATCACAAAATAGTGATTTAATTGAGACATGTGTTGGCTTGCCCCTAAGTCAATATACCATGATGAAGAAGGGACAAATGACACCACTATTGCAATAAAGAGATAGTAAGGTTCTTCACTGTTGTAGTTGTGAAGTTGATTCTTAGTAGATCTAGCTTGGTTTCATTTCTTTTTCGTGCAATCTAAAGATTTGTGACCAGGAATGCCACAATTGTGGCAAATGATAGACGGTTGAAAAGATTCCTGAGAAAATTGAGCAAGATTTCAGTAAGGTACCTTTTAACTCCACATGTTCTTTTCATTCAATGATCAGAAAACTAGTTTGTTGTTTTTAGTGTATTGTCTAGATGAATAAGATTTTGTGAGAAATGATTTGATAAACTGCAGGAGCATAAGGGACAATCATTTTTTATGTTGTGAATAGCTTGTAGACTTTGAGGATGTTGATTTTTAGAAAGTTTAATATTGAACTCAAGTCAGAGGTGTAGCAATGGGATGGTAGTCAAGCATATTGAAGTGCTTTAAAATATTAAGGATACACTTAGTTTGATGGATTTTAAAAGTGCACTTAAATTGATTGCATTCAACATGAATACCAAGATATAATGAATAGGACCATGATTGGCCATTTCAAAAACTTAAGAAAGTTGAGTTTTGATTTTAACACTACAAGAGAAAGGGGTGTTTTAAGCAAGGTTTTAAGTATAGTCCTAGACACATGATATTAAGTAATGACCTATAAGTCAAATTTCAGCAAAAAATGACCTAAACACATGTCTTTTCAGTCATTTTTTGCTGAAATTTGACTTAAAGGTCATTACTTAATATCTTGTGTCTAGGACTATACTTAAAACCCTACTTAAAACACCCCTTTCTCTTGTAGTGTAACAAGTAGTTGTAAATCATTGGAAATAAAGATAGCATCATCAACATAGAGTGCAATAATAATAAAAGACAATGCATTGTGTTTGGTATAAACATTAGAGTCAACTTGAGTGATTACAAATGTAAGATGATAAATATAAGATGATAAACTATTTTATCTATGTTCTAACATTCTCTCGAGCATTCTCCTTCATCAACACTTTTTCAATAAAATAAAAAACTTTGAGTAAACTAATTAGAGAGGTATCCCCCCTAAGCAAAGTTTTTGTAATAAGGCAAAAATAAATACTAAGTATTCAAGCCAAGAGCTAGAACACAAGCATTATTTTTTATCCAAGGTAAAGCTTTTGTAAAGATGTTTGCCACTCTGCCCACATACTTGTTGCAAGTGAAAAATTAAAAAATAATCTCTATGCCTTCAATTTTTTGTCATAAAAAATAATATTCTAATTCAATGTGCTTTGAACGGTCATGAAAACGTGGGTTCTTTGTTAAAGCAATGCATGATTGATTGTCACAATATATAAGTGTAGGATGAGGTTGAGGAAATCCATTTTCACTAAGTAAATGTCGAAGCCATAGGACTTCCTTCGTAGCATGGGCAGATGCTATATATTCTACTTTTGTAGATGAAAGTACAATAGTTTGTTTTTTCTTTGAATTCGATGAGATGGAGCATTGGGCCAATTGAACATAAAAACTAAACCTTAAACAACATGTATCATAATCACCAGCCCAATCTGAATCAGTCCAAGCTTAAAAAGAATGAGATTGTAAATCTAGAACTCTATAGGTAAGACAAAAATAAATAGAACCTTTGAGATACCTTATTATTCTCTTAATGCCAAATCAAAGTTGAAGACCTAGATTCCTCCAAAAGTGAGCTAAATTATTTACACAATAGGCAAGATCAGGTCGCGTACTTGTAACAAGATATCACTACAAGAAAAAGGGGTGTTTAAAGTATAGTCCTAGAGATAAAATTTTAAGTAATGACCTTTTTAGGAGATTTTCAGTAAGAATTTACAAGATATTTGTGTCTTTCTAGTAAAATTTTGCTAGAAGGACACAAAAATCTTGTAAATTCTTACTGAAAATCTCCTAAAAAAGGTCATTACTTAAAATGTTATCTCTAGGACTATACTTAAAACACCCCTTTCTCTTGTAGTGTATTGAAGACCCCCAATTGTACTAGAATAAGGAACATTATTCATAATTTGTATTTCATTTGGTGTGTTAAACATCATTTCTTTTAGGCCAACTTCAATGCAACAGGAGTGTATAACAACTTACAAGAGGCCATATTAAATCTAAGTAGTATATCATTAATGTATTTAGTTTGAGATAAATACAGTTCTTTTTTTAGTGCGATTCCGACTTATTTGAATTCCCAATATATAGGATAAGTCTAGATGTGAGTCATAGAAAAAGAGGAAGATAATGGTTATTTATGAACATTGAAAAATGATAATTCATTTGAAATTAAAATTAAATCATCAATGTATTTGCCGATGAGAATAATAAAAGATTTATATTGTTTAACCTCTAAATGCCTGAGGCACCCAAATCTAGTGTTTACAAAACTTTGAAGTTTAACCAAGTTTCTATTTTTAGTAGTTTCTATTTTAAAAAGTTCTTCTTGAAGTCTAATTTTAGCATTAAAATCCCATCTTGAAAATAAATGATAGTAATTTTTCTATTCAAGATTTTGTGCAAGGGTACCCATTGCAATCTTGGCTTCCCATAGTGGTGAGAGCTCTTGGAAATGAGCCTCAAATACACTAGATCTTGGAGAAAAAATCACATTCAAAATTCATCAAAAAAATTATAGGGTAGATTTTGAGAAGCCATAAATTAATTGTAGTTATACATGTTAGGCCCTTTAACCTCATATTCTTTTGGTCATCAACTTTTTAGATTTGACTTGTGAGAAGAGGATTGAAAGACTTCACATCACTTTTGCAATTTTAACACCCTCGTGGTCAAACATTATAATCTTTCCATTAAATGATTTTTTCCTCCTTCTGAGGGCTCCAAGTTTCCAGTCTGGGAATTAGGCCAAAACAGGCCAAAATTGCAATTCAGCAACTACACTAACGTGGCAGTTGCATTGCCACGTCAATTTTTTTTTTAAAAGATTTAAAAAAAATCTGATATCGGCGTTCAATAAGCCTTGGGGAAACGGAGTCGAGAACAAGCCTGAAACAACCCTCTAGTCTCCCCCCCAATCTCATCTAATGCACTCCATGAGTGATATTGATGTATTTTCTTTTTCTATGAGATCTCTAACATGTCTTGTTTGAATTTGTAAGATTACCATTCAAAAAAAATTGATACAACATATCAAAATGTTGGCATTTTGTTCAATTTAGAGCAAATTCCAAGAAGCTCAAAATAGGCCTTGGGCATTTAGGGGTTAACGTATACATTTGGATTAGAAATAAATTTTAGATTGCCATTGTACATTACTTTAAAATTAGTAAAATTAGTAAAACAAAGTGTACGCCCAATGTTTAGCCCCTTGAAGAGATTTAATTATAGGAATATCAAGCTTTAAGTAGTTTTCTAATTGATAAAACAAAGAAAGAGCATGATGAATATATGAAAAATGTAGTTTGTAAAATAGAGGGAGAACCGGAGAAGTTAAAAATTAAAAATTAGAATTGAACATTTGTAAAATTAAAAATTCTATGGAGATATATAGGTGTTTATGCTCCAAAAAAATCACTAATTTAAATGAATTCTAGATCTAAGATTAATTCTTGGTGGTTAACATAGAAAATGAGGTCTTTAGGTTTCAATAGTCTTTAGGCTTCATCAACTTCAAATTAGAAAATAATTACCCAAAAGATGTTTGCAACCTCTACATACATAGTGACAATTAATTTTAAAACAATTAGTTACAGATGATTTCTTATTTAATTACCCCGCCGCCCCTGCCCCAATTGGGCCTAGTTAATTCATCCCACCCCCCATTGGGCCTAGTCAATTCTCTTACCCCACCCACCTGCCCATTTTCCATAATCAATTTGGTAAACGATCGATTTAGGCTGATGCCATTTCCGTATGTATTCCTTGTCCATATCCGTATTCTATATTTGTCTTATGTAATCATATCCACATCTCACAATATTAGCATCCCAGACTATATGTATCCGTATTATTTATTTTTCAAAATCAATGGCATTGAAGAAGGGGAGGGGGGTTGTTTACAAGACCAATGGCTCACAATTTTTACAAAGAAAGTGGGTGGATTAATTGCAACTTGAACTTCTGCTTGGATCTTCTAGGTACATAGTAAGACATATGAATGTCAATTTTGTTAAATTGGTGGTTTGTATTCCAATATTTTGGCACGTTCAAAATATTTGTTCTGAAATATAAATTCATACATTTCCTAGATTTTATACCTATATGTACCTATTAGTCACCCCTTCCATTCCAAAATGATCTTTTGGTTCCCCTTAATTATTTGCATTAAGTATAGTATTAAAATGATCTTTTGGTTTAAATGGTCAATTTCATTAAAATGGCGGTATTCCGCATGCCATTTTAATGGAATATCTTCTACAAATGGAGAATAAGCGTGCCGCGATAGGGTCATACATGTGCTAATTTTATGCCTAGCACATTCAAATCACTCCTAGTTCATGCATTTCCACTCCCCTTGGACAATCTTTCCATTGTTTTCATTCTGTCATCGGTTTCATTTTGTGCCATTTTAATGGAATACCGCCATTTTAACGAAATTGACCATTTTAATTCTAAAATCCTACAAATCATTGTCTAGAATGTACATACAATCTATATTTATGAGAACCTATGGTTACTTTTAGATACACCTATTACCAAGCACTATAAGATTCTCAAATCCAAAATTGGATGCCCTACAAGGTCCACAACATTGTTTAAGGATATGAAATGACAACTTACTTGGTTGAGAGAGAAACCCAATTTAAGTGGAATTCTTCATTGATTGTTAAGCAAGTAGCTATGAGATTGAGTTTATCCTTCAAATTAAAGGACGTTGAGAACTTTTGTTGTCCTTTTCAACAATCAACCAAGCTTTGTGCATATTGAAATATAGATGATTTCATCTAATTTTTTGTATACAACTTTATGGATGCTATAGCAACATTAATTATTGAATTAAGTTTAAGACATTTTAGTTTTTATTTTATTTCATATGGAGTCAAGTTTATAAAAAAAATGGTATAGTATACAATGTCTTTTAATACTTTGATTTCCCCCCCCCCCCCTTAAACTTGACTTTGACATTTTAAATGATTTTTTTTGTTTTTGAGTAAAACTAACAAAATAAATCTTCTAATTAAAGTAAAGTTTCTACTCCAAAAATAAATCCAAAAAATTTCACTCTTATCAGTCTTATGTAGTGAAAAAATGGAGGATGTAGAGTGAGGGACTTTCAAGTTTGACTACATGATCATAGGTTCCATTTCTTTAGGTTAGGACTAGAAACCCCGAGATTACAGTAACTACACATAAAATGGACCACTCTTCAAAATCGACCTCTATTTATGAGGGCAAATTGAATAGGAACAATATCCAAAATGGTGCACATTAGAAGGACAATTATAAGGTGGAGTTGGGGGCCATTTTGAGTAATGCATAATTCTATTTATAGTATTTTAGAGGTGACAACCTCACAAGTGGTCGATTTTGGATACACTTTGTGTTGTATTAACTTCTTCTCTATGACATGTTTTGATACTGTTAGTGTCATTTTTTCATGTGCATCAAATGCATTATGGCATCACCTACATGACACTTTTAGCACCTTACACCTTGCATATTTGAAAGTTTATAACTAATTCACAATGTGTGAAAAAATTATGGAACCACTTGCATTATGATTTATAGTCCTTCACTTATGTCATTAGATTAGATGAAATTTGAGGCCTCTGGGAGCCAGTGAGTTCCTTGCTCTAAAATATGTCTCAATTGCGTTGAGAACACTACCAGCTATGCAGTCCAATGTGGTGGAGACAGTGCCACGTCATTTTTTTGAAAAATATAAAAATATAAAAAACTTGTTTTTTCAAATTCATTTTGTATTTTAGAAAAAAATTATTTTAATTTATTTTAAACTTTTGACCGCGCCACGTTTTTTTACTGCCACGGAAACATCATTGGAAACAGGCCTAAAACTAGCTATTTTTGCCCTCAAATCCCCTCTAATGGCAAAAATTCTTGTTCATTTTCTATAATATATTGGTTATACTACAGACTAAGCTTATTCATGCAACTTTAGGTGTAGTTACCTTAATTGAACTTGAAGAAAGTTTTTATGTGACTGAGCTCATTCTTCAAGAAACCATCATCACATACTAAAATCCTAATTATACAATGAACTAGTCATGTAATAGGCAAAAGTACCAATTTTCACTTGAATGTGCTCAATGTAAGGTAGAGGCATCCATTACTAATATTGAAGATCATTATTCAAGTGAATGTTGAACAAAAAGGCTTTAAGGTAGATTGGCCCAATTTTGTCATGTGCCTAATTCCATCCCTTACTTTAGGCCCTTAAACCGTTCAGGAAAATATTTGAATTTACAGTCCAAAAATATATCCAAATCCATTCACGATTTTGACAAAATCAAGGCATTAATGTCAATTCTTTATTGGTGGATAATTAAGTGCTAGTAGATACATGGAAAGTCAATTATGGGTTGTTAATAGGACATTTATGACTCCACTCTATGGACACACTACAAAAAAACAGCCCTTACTGTGACTGCAAAAACGTGACTGCAGAGATTTTGCGACTGTAGCGCGACTTCACCTCCCTAATTGCACCATCAGAGTCATGGTGAGAGCGCTGCAGTCATGCTGCAGTCGCGGTCTTGACTGCCAGATGAACAGGAAGTGAACAATACAGTTCATCTACAGTGTTTCGTCTACAGGGGCGATGACCATGTGACGTGGCTGACTGGAACGTCACTGCAGAAGCCACAGTTGCGTATGAGTCGTGCGTATCAATGTCTACGACTTCAATATGACTGCAGAGTGACTGAGAAATGACTTGGACGACTGCCAGAATGACTCCAGGCTATCATTTTCTTTAATTCTGCGATAAAGAAAAAGATAAAACTGTCTTTGCAGAAGTGCGACTGCAGGGTAGTTTTCTTTCGGGTATGGCAGTGACATATGACTGTAGTGCCACTGGCATGTTCTTCTTGCATATTACAAGAGGGGATGCAACAGGGGCAAATTTTAAATCTCCTCCGGGGGTGTGCTATGTTCAAAATGGATGAAACAGGGGTTAGATGTCATGCGAAACCACACAATATGATTTAATTTAAGGAGAGAGAAGGAGAGCCGTGGGAGCATCATTGTTCAAATAAAACACATTGATCTATATTGACAAATGAATGAATACTCATATGGCCCAAGGGATTCATAAACACCTGCATGTCATGTCCAATTTGTAATTTGTTTGTTTACACATCTGATGTCAAGGTTTGCGTTCACGCATTTGAGCTAAGGGTTTGGAAAAATGTGGAAAATAAAGGGAATACAAATTCGGAAAATTGTATTGAGCATTCTGCTAGTGGCACTATTGATGGATCCCTCTGTGATTCCACCATCCACTTCCTGCAAGAATCCAACATCAGATGCAATTTGCAGGGATGTACAAGGAAAATAATAAGCCAACAACGGGAAAGGCACCGGAAGCTGAAAATCACTTCGACAACGGACAATGAAAACACGACTTTAGGACTACTCCACTAAATCATTTACAAGTTGCACTCAAGTTGCGGAATGCAAAACGACTGCATCCTGACTTCAACACAACTCTAGACCCTCCGTAGCTCAATGGAGGCCAATACATGACTATTGTGCAATATAGTATACATTATTCGGGAAGGTGCAAGGTGAAATGAAAAAAAATTGATTTAAATGGGGTCAGTGGGAACTTACGCATACAAATACTATGTAATGGAGGCATTTGTCAACACGTACTGATGGGCAATGTTACGCAGCTCTCCTGTCATAAGATATGTTGTTCCTGCACCTTGGAGGACCTCTTCCTCATCACCATACTCTTTGTCTTCGTTTTTGTCCCCAAAAATTCAATTACACCCACTAAATTTATCGACTCCACCCAAATTGGCAATGTTTGAGGAACAATCAACCCTATAAGCTCTTGAGTGGATGGATTTGCACATTTGTTGAACCTTAATTCTCTGTACATGCTTACAATTCCATTATTAAGCCTACCTCTAAGAACCACATTGCAAAAAAACTAGAACAACATTACTAATAGTGACAATGACCTTCTACGATTCTAATTCACTTGGGGCCAGCTATGACTTCCATATGACTGCACCTAGTCAAGTGGAAGTCATGTTACAGTATTGCAGTCAGATAACGACTTGGAAATGACTACATTACGACTTCTACACTACTAGAAAAAAAAATGCTAAGAAAATATCCTTTCCAATCTTCTTCTCAAATTTGTCCACAACTTTTGATTTGAGGTTCAAAATCCAAAACAGATTTTTGTAAATGAAAGCAAGATTCATTTTTCAACTTTTATTACTTCAAAGTTTTTTTAAAACAGTTTATCTACTATTCCTAAATGAGATCTAAAATATAACTAATAATACAATTTTTGTGTTTTATATGTCCCACATGGTTTGTCTTGCCTCCTACACTCCACTTGTATAAAAGGTTTGTCATTTCAACTCATCATATTCACACACTAAGTGGCTTTGAAAGCCATGTGACATATTTGTCAAATATTTTATATATGATATATTTTATATATGATATATTTTATATTGAATATGGTGTATTGTATATGGTATATGAATGTATGTATATGGTGTATGATGTATTGTTGCAATATTTAAAATGTATTCATATGTGACTGTAGAATGTTTTTCATACATCGCCGCAACTTCCAAACCCTATATTCCAAACCCTAAATCCATATCACTTTAAAATGGCTACATAATGACTTTTGATTTGCTTGTCTATGTCAGATTTGTAAGGGGTCTACTGCCTACGTGGAAGTCCATGTCAAATTATAGAAGGGTCCCCCGCAACTCTAGCATGACTGCAACGCGACTGTATTCAAAATGTCCACGTCAGATTTAGAAGGGGTCAAACACAACTCTAACATGACTGCGACGCGACTGCGTTGAAAAAGTCCACGTCAGATTTAAAAGGGGTCAAACGCGACTGCAGCGTGACTTCACCATGACTACGTTTGCAATGTCCACGTCAGATTTTCGTGGGGTCGAGTTCTTGTCCACCTAATCCAAAAAAGTAAGCACTTTCCACATGGCAACTTCACTTCATCTTTCTTAAGGCTCTCTTTCTTTATCTCCCCTCAACTGAGCCTGTTTTCATCCAAAGTTCCATCCGTCCACACTTCATTGGGTGATAATACGCTGCAGTCATTGTTGTAAATGACTTGTCCGAAATGACTCTAAAGCCACGGAGTCACATTTTTGAAATGCGACTGCAACATGACTATTTTGCAGTCATTTAGCGCAGTCACGGTAAGGGTTGTTTTTTTGTAGGTACAGTTTTGTAATTTGAAGGCAAACCGCTTCAAAAATTCACAAAAATTACAATTTTAATCAAAAAATTATAATTCCACTTGGGTTTGATCCGTGAAACAAGCACATACCTCTAGAAAATATGTGCCCCTCTTAGAATTGGCCACAAGATATTCAGATTCCAGATAAGGGTGGTAATAGGCTTGTCTACCTTATATACAATTGAACACTTGTCTTCAAAATATACAGAGAGTCTGCAAGTACTTAGTGCTAACCGAAAGTTGTCTAACAAATCATCGAACTTCTTTGTCAGCTTGGATCTGTAGGGCATATGCGAGCTCTAGCCCTAACTATATAGAATTCTCTGTATTGTAGTGATCGACAATCCAGTATTTCGATCAGGTTCAGCTTTGCAGTAGTGCACATGATCGATGCCTCGATCGAACGCCCCGGCTTGATTCCTTAGATTCCGTATAAGACGACATATATAGAATGCTCTGTAAACTGACTAGCTAGTATTTCATGTTCGTCTTTGCTTTATTTTCGCCTAAGATTTTCATGAACTCGGACCAAACCGCCAAGAAAATGTCGTGGACATTATCCTGCATGAGCCGAAACTCCTGCTTCAGATCCGCAAGGTCATTCCAGACCTTGAGCGGCAACGGCCCCAGTCTCATCGAATTCACATAATTACAAGGACTATGCCCGGCCACTCCCGGCAGCAGTAATCCCAGACACCGAAACAACAGACACATCACCGACTCCGAGAAATCATGTCCATACTGCAACGTGATGAGCACCAGTCCCTGAAAGATTTCCCAGATCGCATTCAAATGCATGGTAAGCAGCCTCCCCACCCCGAAGTAGTTCGGGTTCGGCTCCTCCCGCAGCGATTTCCCATCATACACACTATTGAAATACGCGCAACCCCCGAAGTGCTTGAACGCGAAGAGCTCATTATCGAATGGCAGTCGCGGCACCATGTCGTTGCAATACACCACACGGAAGTACTTCCCCTTGAGCTTCTCCGTGGCGTACGCAGCGAAGTCTTCGTCTCCTACGCGGGGCTGCCCGAACGTGTACACCGCGCCGATCTTGCTCGCGATTTCAGTTTGGCCCGTGTAGTGTAACATGGTAGCGTAGAGCGCGGAGAGTGCGCCACCAAGTGAGTGGCCCGTGATGAAGAGCTTCGCCTTGGGGTTGTGAAAGAGGAGTAAAGCGACTTGGCGAGTGATGGAGTCGTAGGCTAAGGATTTCCCTCGGCTGTGGATGACGTGATCAGCTAAGCCGGAGATCGCCTCGGTTTGGGTGATCTCATCTACGGATTTGTGGTGGGGGCGGTCCTTGTGCTCCTTTTCTTCCTGGATTTTGGTGCGGCGGTGAGCCTTGTGAGCTGCGTTGCGGAGCTTGGTGAAGGAGTTGGGATCGTCGCGACTGGCGAGGCCGAGAGCCTCAAGGAAACCGAGGTGTACGCCGCCCAAGCCTTCGAGCTTCACCCAGGAGAAGTCGACGTCGGTGCTCCAGTCGTAGCCGTTGAAAGCCTCTGTGCCGCGGAAGGCGACGACTACGGCGTTCGCGTCTGCGGGCTTATCCATGAAGACGAAAGCCTGCGTGTTACTCATGTGCTGGTAATCTGGTGGTACACATCCAGTTCGTTAGTGAAGCTCGGGACGGACAGCATGTGTGTTTCACGGGCTAGGGCGGGGGATCGGAGATATTCAATACGCTCACTCTAAGGACTGAATCAGAATTTCGAGTTACTTCTTGTAGAAATATTCAAATAGGATGAATTGACAATGCATAACCATCTACCGGGTTGTAATTGCCAGATTGATCCCCGGTCTCTCTGTTTCTAACTGATGGAGCTTACCGTTCCAGCTGTTGTAGAAATGCACGAATTTCATGCCCCAGTTTTTCTCCACCACTCTCTTCACCACGGCCTTATTTTCGTAGGCCAGCTTGGCCGCCATGACGCACACATCGGCAGTGTGGCGCGCGCCCACATCCTCGTCAGGGAAAACGAGGGCATCAGCGCGAGTGCTATCCGCTTTGGCTTCTTGGGAGGTGTTAACATACAAGTTGCAGCGGGGATCCAACTGCCCGACGATGCTCAGGTAGTTATCCGCTTCCGAGTTCGGCACAACAATCTTGTCTGCACACCATTGCAATTAAACCAAAAATCAAATCAGATCAAATCCTGCAAAACAAAGCTCAGACAAGATTAATTGAATGTTAATTACTTGAAGATCGAGACCGGTGTGTTGGCTAGACGTACGCCATCTGAAGGGTAAGAGGAGGTTGAAGAGTAGACTGAAGAGCCCATGGTTGAGAACGAAGAAGTTGACGACCCATTCGACGAGGAAGCCCATGAGGCTGAGCAGGGGGTGGACGTTCCAGAGAATCTTCACAAGAAACATGGACAGACGCTGCTGCCAGGTCTGTTTGTGCAAGTCGCTGGGGAAAGTGGCGTCGATTCTCGTCGGGTGGCCATGTGAGAGGATGCTGGCAACACTGTGGCCACTGCTCTTGGGCTGAGCGGCCATGAACGTCGGCGTCACCTCCGACTCCGACTCCTCGGTCGAGAGTCCCCGACGAAGCCCAGAATTGGAGTCTGAATTCGTCGGGGACTCTGGGCTTGCTCGAGTTGCTGCTGCGTACGCCATTTCAGATTCGTGCGTTCGAGATTGCCACTCCCGTATCTGTAAAAGAAAATCAAGCCAACTAATTACTACCATGAACAAATAATTGTGTTTAGGTCATGCAAACAAATCATGCAGGAACAAGCTTTGCACATCTCAGTCTGAAACATGCGGTATCGATCACAATTTTGGCAATGCTGTGATGATTTCAAAGCTAAGAAAATGCAGTGCTATGGGGATTTCTGATGCCGTGCTATGACGAGACCTTAAACAAGACAATATGGTGCGAATATTAACAAAGACATCCAATACAAGTCAATTGGGCGAATCTGTGACTTAAGTTTATTGTATGCTCAATTAATTCATTGTGTTCCGAACATTCTCGACGGAGTCACAATCAGCTCTTAATCGACCTGATCTCACGGAAAAACACGAATTCAACCCCTTTAGCAACGTTTGGACTGATAACACTCACTCAGATGTGATTCCAAAGTTGATATTCAACGTTTCTACTAACATTGTCCAAATTGAACATTGAAAAATGTTGCATGTGTGTTTTATGAAGTTACATGTTCCAAAATTTTCATGTTTGCTGATAAATATTGCTCTGTCACGCATGTACCAAAAGTCCAAAACCGCGATGCACGTACGTAGCTCAAAACTAACGTTGCCCAAACCCTTCATACTCTAGTAGTGACAGTCAGGGAACTGCAACTTGCAGCTGATTTAGCTTCACAATTTACCTTCGCAATTAGTTCTCCAGTCCGGTCAGCCAGCTCTGTGAGAGGAAAGACCTTCACTTCGAAGATTGAAGACGACAATGTACGCGTGAGGGCACGGTAGCGAATCCAGTTCAATGCAAGACCTGAGTAACTGACTCGGATGGATCGATGATGTAAATGACCAAATACCAGTCTCGACCTTTATAACTTAGTGATTGTGCATCAATTCGATCTGACTGAGGCAAGCTTGCAATAAAATTGCAAGTGATGTTTTGGTCACGAGTCTCTAAAAATTAGCCATGGCTAGCCTGATTCGATCGGACTATCGGAGTACTAGGCATCAGGCTAATTGAAATGAAACTTGACCGAGGCACTAGCTGCACACCATTGATACCGTACGTACCGTTTAGTCAAGCCCATGTTGAAGGTGGAATCGTCATGAGTGGGCGGGCACAGTACTTGCGAATCCTTGTCACAAGATAACTTAGAAATTAAAAAGTTTGTCACTCAGTCAGGGTACGACTCCTACATACTGTACTTTAATTTGGATCTATGATCGCTGCAATTGAGGAGACTTCATTTGATATATACGTGTTGGAATGAATAGAGTAATAAGCACAGGATTGCTTCATAGCCAATCCTCAGAGCTCATTACATACAATTGCACCTCTGATAATTCATGCAATGAAATTTCGTTCCATTTGTAAAAAAAACACAAAAAACACAAAAACAAACTGACTCTGATAATTCAATCTTGAGTCAATACGTACCCATCACCACGAGAGGTAGTACGTTAGGACGAGCCAGCGCTTAATTAGTGAATTATGAGTTCCAACAACACGATTTCAACAACGATGTTATATATGGATGTCATTAAAAACCGTCGGTGCTAATGCTCCCGCTTAACATCGTCGTTTCTGATAACTTAATTAACTTACGTAGTCTAATTAATTTGCCAATGGACTCCTCAGTGAGGGCTTTTCTTTTGCAACTGTGTCCCCTGTGCTGGCTTCATTGCAGAGGCCAGTTTTTGGAGGGATGAAGCCAGAGAGGTCAGATTTCTGACAGTCTGGCGAAATTTCGCCAAAAAAAAAAGCCCTGATCCTCACTTGAGCATACTGTTCGTCTCAATTGGGACTCGCCAATGTAATATATTCTATAGTACAGTTGTTGTTTCATTTGGTGTTGGGATTCCAGTTGAGCTGATAAGGCTTACAGTCTCCTGCCATGCTTCATCCGTGGGCAGAAAAAGCACTAGAAGACAACAAGAGGAGTTCCATCAATGTCCTTCCACAGTAGGTGCGCAGAAAAATAGGATTTCATATTCCACCAAAATCAGTACACAACTCATGACTCATGAGTAGAGAGTGGTCAATCTTCAGGGAATCAATAAGTGTGGAATTTTTAGTGGATCCTCCACCCACCCAGTCACCCACAGTTTACATGAATAAGCAATTGCTCAATCAGAATTCAGTAACGTAACTACACCTAATGTAAATCCTAAAGTCCCAAGGCCATTTTTCTGTCAGAAACCACTCAAAATTGTCATTTCTGCTGCATTCACCCACGGAAGCAGAAAAAAAAAATCTTTGTAGAATCTAACCGTAGGATCTTGTACTTCACTTGTCCTAGATCATGTGCTAAAAATTTCATCAAATTTGACCGTATGGATTGGAAGATATAAGCATTCAAAGTTGGAGATAAAGATTTTTTTTAACATGCTTAGATTGCCCGAAAAACAAGATTGTCCATAACTTTCTAGTAACTAGTCCAAATGGAATGAATCAAAGCTTCAGATGTAGACAAAAACATATTATTTGAGAGAAAAAAAAATTTAATTTATTTTGAATCCTTGCAATTTTTTTTGTGCTACCCATTGAGTTCAGTTCTAGGCTTTTTGTGGTATAACTTTTGCTCCTAGGCACCAATAGAAATAAAAATTATATTTTTGTAAAGCTAATCAATTTTTCTATCTTATGAGAAAGTTTCAAAAAGTTTCACCAAAAATTGAGGTCATAGGAACCTGCCCAAAATTCACTTTGTCCCCTCAGGAGACAATGGGACTTTGGGGGTTAATTGGTTAAACCACTTTCTAAAACTGCACTGTCTAGATTCTTGCCTAAAATGCACGGCTTCTACTATTCAGGAGAGTCTATGTTTGGTTATCCTAAAGTCCTAAATTCTATTTTTAACACTTTGAAAATTTGTAGTTTTTTCATATGGTGTCCAAAAAATGCATTCTAAGAGTGGTTTAACCTCCAAAGTCCCATTGTCTCCTGTCCCTCTGGACTACCAACAAGACCTCATAAAAAAATTCAATATAATAATGGAAACCATGATGAATTGCTTACTTGTGCAATTTTAGGTGTAATTATTTTAGCTCCACCTCTGAACTATGCCTACTAATGGAGCATGGCAAGAGACCCTTAATTGGAAAGGTACATCCTTTCCATAGCTCAATAATGCTATTTCAGACGTAATTATCAAATATTAATTATTTGAAAATAGTAACCCCTAAAGTACTAAGAAGTCCATTTTGGATTTTTTGAAAACTTGGGTAGGCTCTGTTGACTTTGTGATTTAGAATTTTTGCATGAAAGTTTTAAGATAGATGCTAAGTAACTTGTCAATTTTAATCTATATGTGAAGCTTTGTTTACTCCTAGAAGGACAATTTGGTTACTATAAAAATCATCATTTTTGGTACAATGTAAATCATTTGCTTCAAAAAACCCAAGAGCACTCATTGGAGGTCAAACTTGAATGCAAAACCTTTCTCTTTTCATGAACACAAAATTCTAGAAATGGACAATGGAGGTAAAAAAATATACAAAATCGTTTTTTGAATTCAAGTTTGAACTTTTCCAAATAAAAAATAAAAGAAAGGATACCAATTGTTTATTAGGATATTTTCACCGTTGGAATTTACAATTCTCAATTTCTTGTACATACAAGTTATTAGCAGTTTAGTATTTTCATTTGCTTAGTACCACCTTTGAATTCACTTTGTAAATTTTTTAAACTAAGGTGAACATGAAAGTTTTTTCAGTTAGATTTTGTCATATGTCTCATGTTTTCTGAATTAGCGATCTTCTATAAAAAATTCAAGTCTATTGGCTTCAATTTCCAAAAGTTATGGCCAAAACCAACTTTGTCACTTCAATTGTGACGCCTCGTAGAACCGGTCTTTCTTGCAATCACCCACATATATTCTCAACCCATTTTCCAACTTATCAACTGAAATGCACAAGTTATGAGACATAACCATCTTTTTTTCCTAAAATTATTGAAAAGACAAGATTTTACTTTTGGGAAGGACTAGAAACTGAACCTACATTATGAAGTTTATGCACATTGAACTTACAATCAATGTGGATATTCAGTTAAATTTTTTGGAAGGATGTAGTTGAACAAGTTAACCAAATGATCCCAATTACGGTTGGATTGATTTGTTAAAAAAATAAACATATATATAAAGATTTTAGCATTGCTTTTGGGACAAATATTTTGAAGTTGAGCAGATTTGGGCCTCTAATGTTGATTTTCAGTACTATGGGCAATTTCGTTAAAATGGTGCCATTCCGCTACTTTGACAATTTTTACAGTTCAGACCAAGCAATTTGAACTGTACAATTGCCCTAGATGTTTGAAATCTATATCTTTACTAGATGTCTAAAATCTACATCAATCCTAGATGTCACTTTTATAATTCAAATCACACGGCCTTTTTTTTTCTGTCATTCCTAGATTTCTTAAATCTATATAAAACAAAGAATCCTCAAATTTATACTTATCCTACAGTAGATGTCAATTTCACAATTTAGATTGGGCGGTCTGAAAATGGCACATGGAACACCGCCATTTTAGCGAAATTGCCCATACTTCAATTTCGATTCTTTTAAATAAGTCTTGTTGATTGTACTTCAATTCAAGGTTCACAACTATGGTCAATTTCGTTAAAATGGCGGTATTCCGCATGCCATTTTAATGGAATATCTTCTACAAATGGAGAATAAGTGTGCCATGATATGGTTATACATGTGCCAATTTTATGCCTAGCACATTCAAATCACTTCTAGTTCATGCATTTCCACTCCCCTCGGACAATCTTTCCATTGTTTTCATTCTTTCAGTGGTTTCATTTTGTGCCATTTTAAAGGAATACCACCATTTTAACGAAATTGACCATAACTTCAGTTACAAGCTGCCTCCACACTTAAACCTTTATTTATTTATTTATATATATATATAGCATACTGCTGACGTCGGTGTACCTCACTCGATTCTTCAACAAGCTAGATTCTTTTGAATAAGTCGATCTTGCTGTACCTCACTCTCGTTCGACCTACAATGAGCATGGCAGTGAGCAGGTGGTTCTCCTCCTGCAGGTCCGTACGTACAGCAATCTGATCGACAATTGATAATCAATTCAGCCTGCCTGCATGCACCATTGACAGTGATCCAAATGTTGCTAAATCATTGCTCGCAAACCAGGTATGTAGTATGCACATGTATCGCGTGGGAGGTCCATTATCCTTCAGCTTCGTTGCATTGGATTAGATCATTAGATTACTGAACTGGTGTTTCTTTTTTTTAAACTTTTCTGCACTTGTCGTACAATTATTAATTAGTAAATCTGTACGTACGGTGATCGATAGCGATTGGCAATGTTAACAAGAGGCATGGATCAGAGTGATCGACCCGGAATCGTTTTAGCCACGGATCGGAACTCCCATTTACGTAACTAACTAGCTAGGTCCCGATCGATCGATCGGCAGGGATTGGTCATGGAGATTAGCCTTATCAGAATCGATTTCCAAAGTATCAATTCTTTAAGCTGGCGATCGATTTGTCAAGGATTCGGCCGTTTTCTCCAGATGCATGGCGGTCTCAAACCTCCAATCAGATCTGTGGCAGGGAGTCCTAGTTTTAAGAGCTCTGCGCACTAATCTTTGCCTTGCAGTGAGTCATGAACCGGCGCTCATGACTGACTGCTACGATCAATGATTGTGCTGTCGTCGAGGATTGTGATATTCAGCTATGTGGAAGGTAGACTGTCAATTGCATGTGAAGTTGGTTTAAGTACGAAAGACAATGTATCTGTTTTTGGAAGCTTGGGTCCAGGAGATAGGTACCTTGTCAATCAATTTGTATCCTAAATAAGAAAGATTATATTAAAAAAAATGTATAAAAATTCCATTGTTAACAAATGTATGAAAATGTGTAGAACTGAGTGGCACATTATGGTCCTCTGTCACTGGTGAATTATTATCAGTATCCTCGGTATTTTTCTAATGCCGGAGCTGTGCTGATTGCAACTGCATGAGAAATATCACCTCCGTGCATGTGGAGCCTGGCGTCCCACGGTGACAGTCTGAATGATCTCCCCGGCTCACCTGAGTGGATGTTTTGTTTTGTTTTGTTCTGTTCTGTTCTAAACAAACGGACAATTTCCATTGCAAGGGGAAACAGTACATTGAACCAAAAGACTTAATCTCCGGCGAGAATTCCTGAGTGGATGTTTTGATCAACAAAAATATCCCTCGCTGGCTGTCGCAGGAATCTATTTTAAGTTCATACCTTGAAGCTATGAATTCTTCTTTGGGGGGGACTGTTCTTGTTATTTTAATGTTCAAGACAATGTTCTACAAGTTGGAAATCATGGATCATTCACAAGGCAGCAGACATTCAGACTGATAACAAGGGACGTTAGTATCAGTGTTGGGTTGTTCTTAGCAAGGATCTTGCAATTGAGGTATATGTGTTGTTGAATATTTTTTCTACTCTAACAGTCACCCTCGTTTATCAATACAAAAAGATGAAAAAAAAACATGGCCTGAGGCAAATTTTATCAATTTATTAAATGCAGGTACAATATAGAAAAAGGAACCTCAAAAAGAGATCATTCAAAAAATTGAGGTTCATGAATGTAGTAGCAAAGTCCAGGGAAACCCATAATTTAATTGAGCCTATGAAATCTAAAACTGACTCTTCATTCATGAAATTCCGGCAAGCAAAAAGAAAAGTCTCTAATTGGTGTCATGAGGTGGTTACTTTCAAATTTGTCCTGGATTGATATATTTGAGGTAATAATTTAGTACCTTCAAATCCCATTTGCTGGTATCATAAGCTGAAAATTCCCCAAGTATTGCAAACTTGGTACTCCATATTTGACAAGTGCAATGTCTCATGACTGGTTTGCCTACATGATCACGTCCAACTAAATAATACTAATATTGTGGTATGCAAGTACATTTGTAAAAGGCTTTCAATCATCAAAATCACCCAACGTAAAGGGAGTGCATTATTGATTTTTAAGTAGTAGATAATTATCAAAATCTCAACATTGGAACCGTGCCAATCTTTGTTATATTAGAAAAAAACAATTTTTACTAACAATATGACTCAGTTATTTTCATAAAGACTCTTTTGTTTTATCAATGTCTCTCCCTTGCAACACAATCAGTGACAATTGTGCACAACACAAAGCCTTAGTTTATTTAATGTCTCTTTACTGAATTGCAAAGTGTGATAATTTGAATTTGTCTTGCAATGTTGAGAGGGATGGGGTATGTGAGGTGCAGTGGGCACTAATCGTAATGACTATTAGTGGATTTGTTGTCCATCATCGATAGTTTGTAGAGTCTCATTGATATGAATGTTTGATATTTGTCAATTTGTGGGAGACGGATTTTAAGGAGTAGCAATCATTATAGAATGTAACTTTAATGAATTGTATTTATGTGTTGTGGATGGATTGTTTGGGAGGGACTTTGGTATGATGTTGTGTGTATGTATAATACTAATAGTATTACTACTGCAATATTTGCAACCACACCCTACTGTAATTGCTAAAAGTTAGTAAGCATCAAGCTACAAAGATGTCATTAGGATTTTAGAAGAAAAACTTCATGAAAAAGAGTATGGATGAAAGTGTGATAGATAAAATTGTGACACTTTTTGTTATTAATATAATAGAATTCTAGATATAGTTTTATGTTGCAATAAAAATTTGTTGTGTTGTTTCATACTATTTGAAAAAAAAGACAATTTGTTACAGAAAATAGATACAACTAGGTAAAAATTAATAATAATTAGAAAATCATGAACAAAACCCCCTTTAAAATTAGCCATTTGTAAAGACTTAGTAGTGATTGCATTTCACCAAAAAATAGAAGTCGAAACAATATTCATTGTTCAAAAGTGTGTACATAAGGGAGCCCTATTTGTAAAAATATAGAGGCCTGCCCATAAAATAATGTATTTTTAGATTTTCTTTGGTAGGCACATGTCTCCCTATTGTGGATATAGACCACAAAAATTTCAGCTTTAGATCATTAATTTTGGGTACTCCTAGGTAATACTAAAAAACCCTAAATCTCATAGTGTGACAAATTAGCAAAATTGACTTTTAAATATTATTATTATTATTTATTTCTAAAAGATAAGAGATATGATTACAGTCAAGTTAATCATATCCAATAAAATTTCAAATTCATCGGATTCTACCATCAAAAGTTTTAGCAAAAAACAACTATGTCATTGTAAATGTGATGCAAAGTAGGACCGGTCTTTCTTGCAATCACCCTAGGCATATGGGTTTGATGTGGGAAATAAAGAATTTGTGCATTTCTCAAACAATTTTGTTGTACCTTTGTATGCTAAAGGCTTTGATGTGTGGTTATGTAAGGTAGGAAGCTCTGAAATGTAGTGGGCATTGAGAATGGACCCTATAAATGGTTGTGAAATGGACAAACGGTAGTTCATAAATTGACCTCCATAGTCATTGAATGAATTAAGGGAAAAAAACATTATTAATTGCAAGAGCCAATCATTCTCTCTGCTTTCCCATTTTTCTTAAGAAGTTGCAAGTGAAGAGTTTATGGAAGACCTAGGAACATAAATAGGGACCTATGACACAACTCCTTTGAAAATTCATAAGTAATTCAAAAATGCTTCAAAAAATATGAAACTACTTGTGTTAGATTCCTCTTCTATTTTTTTTTGTCTGAAAAATGAGCTAAAAATATTTACATTTAAGAAAATACATGAAAAAGGCGGATTAGGCTGATCAGCCCTTAGATGATCCATTTCAAAGCCTCCTACCTTACACCTAAGCAAGACATGAATTTATGCCGTATCTATTTGGTTTGGGTCACATATTGAGCCGGCATGTTAGGAAGGAATGAAGAATATTTTGTTGGCTAAAATAAGTGTTTGTGAATAAATCACATGTATTGACCATATCTAAATTCTAGGAATCGTATAATTTTGGCATCTATAATTTGTGGATTTGTCCAAAATTGTTATATAAAATGGTTTGTATTTTGTTTTTTGTCCATCATATAAATTTTGAACCTTGAATTGACAACATGTAAGGTAATGCCACCTAATTATGACATTTTTGCAAAACCATCCACTTTAGATTCTTGCCTAAAATGTATAGGAGAGTCTAGGCTCAACTTTAGGTACACTAATATTCAAGACTTTGAAAATTCATACTTTTTATATATAAAGAGATCAAAAAATATATTCTAAAAGAATATAAAATCCCACTTCATCAACCAACAAGATCGAACAAAGGCTTTAGAGTTCAATAATAAAAAAAACATACTCAAATTCTTATTTGGACACATTTAGGTGTTGTTCTCTTATCAATAAGGTATTCAATGATAAGATCCTTTACATTTGGGGAATTTTTAGATAATGACACGATAATTTTATTCTTTAATTTTGTTAAAAATCTAGGAAAGAATATTTGTCTTACATGGCATTAGAGAGAATCTGGACTCTGTCTAGAGGGCTAAGATAAGTCATTTAGATTTGCAATTATAGGAAATAAAATTTAAAAAATTTAATTTTAAGACAGCTCAAGCAATAACCTTGTTGTAAAACTATCATAAAATAAAAGATGAGATATGTTTTTTAATTTCTAAAAAACAAGGCATTTGATAACTATCAAAATATCCATCTTCAATAAATAATTCAAGTTCATTGGCTTCATGTTTCAAAAGTTCTAGTGAAAGACAAGTCTGTCATGCTACTTGTTGATGCCAAAATCAACCACCAATTCTTGCAATCACCTATAAAATACTTTGCTTTTGGAAGCAACATTGAATAGAATGTAGTTGAGCCAAGCCAAAAGAGTAGTAGACATAATTATAGTGGCAAATGAACATTGGCCTCAAATGTTTTGTTGCCCTTGCTTTTCCCCAGGGCACTATATCCTTTGAGCATAGCCACACGTAGTGCTTATTCCTATCATTTTCTTGTAGATTCCTATTTTCACCCTCCACACTCTTGGGAACAAATGGATGGACAATTTGTATGTACTCACCCAAAAAGACTAAATAAAATGGAAGCTATCCAAGATTCTTTAAATTTCAAAAGAATTCTAAAGAAGAAGCTAAAAAAGTAAGAGACAATCACTATTGACCTCGTATTTTAATTTTTTTAAATAAAGAAGGAAACTTGTCAAGTTGAAAGACCTTGCCACTCCCTCTTGAAAAGCCCACATTTGTTAGAAGACTTGTCATCTCCTTCCTATTTTAATTTTTTTAAATAAAGAAGGAAACTTGTAAAGTTGAAAGACCTTGTCACTCCCTTTTGAAAAGCTTGCATTTCTTAAAAGACTTGTCATCTCTAGTACATGTTGAGAAATATTAATGAATACATGCATCACCCTTTTCCTTCCAAAATTGCCAGTTAAGAGGTGCATAGAAACAAGCTTTTACAATCATGACCTAGTAGCTATGTGCCACTTTTTTGAAAAGCTGGAATAAGATCATGATACTTTCAAAAAATAAATATCTATTTTTCATACTTCATCAAAAAAATATGATTGCTTGGTAAAAAAGAAGCCTCATCAACAATTGCAGAGGTGTTAACCTTGTAAAGACTGGTTGGTCACCATGGAAATCATCCTTTTGGGTATAAATTAGTGTGAATCATCTACTTAAAATAAAAAAGCACTCATTAGAGGTCAAATTGCTATGAAAGACCTTCCCTTTTCACATAAAATTCCAAGGATAAACGTATGCACTTCTGTGTGACATTCTCTGTCAGACATCGGACCCCTGTGGTCCTTACACGGTTAAACGGAGTGACAGTTGAAGCACAATCTTACAAATCCATGATCTGTAACATCATTGAAATTGAAGCTAACAAAATTGCTGCAGCAGTGCTCATGTTCTGGTATCACATTTCAACAAATAACAGTGTTTTGAAATCATCGTATGATGATGCTTGCTGTTCATTCAGATAGATTTTTCAAAATTTGTGCCATGGTACGTGAAAAACATCACACATTTCTCAATTCCAAGCCCTGCAACAGAAAAGGATCCATGGGCTAGTGCCTGGCCAAAAAATAACTGGTGGAGTGAAATTCCATACTAGTTGGAACTTCGCGACGTTTAAGAGGCAGGCGGATCTCCACAATTGTCCGTCTGTGTTGCGCAAACCCTAATTTGGTCCTTCGAGGTGCGTAAACATGCACTGGGCTCCATTCCGACAGCTGCCAAATAACGGCAGGCCTGGTTCTTCTTTCGAAGTGTGGCAGCCAGAGTTTGCAACGTTGTCCACAGTTCCTGCTTTTCTGCGGTCCAATGCTGGCGCACCTTCATGTGATCTTCCTCAGTAACCCAGATCTTGAGGTGAAGGTGAGGAAGATTGCGGTATGTCCCATGGTTGAGAATCATAGACCTATACGGGATTGAATCCCCTCTGACATGAACATTCCATCGAACCATCCCTACTCAATTCTTCTTCTGGAGACAGCACAAATCTCAAGCAACTCCTAACAAGCGATTATCTTAGACAAACACCGACAGTCTTGAGAGAAATCAAGGATTCAAAAAACTAGACCTAAAGGTGAAAGAGCAACAATCATTTACCTGAGAGCCCGCACAGCGACAGTCCACAACGCATACACCTCCTCGTCGTCCATTTCTGACAACCTCTCGACATGCCGCTTCGGGGTGACGATGAATCCCGGCCGGGCTTTGGCATCAATGTGGCAACGAACATACGGTTGGTCACCGAATTGCGAAAGCACACACGCTTCGGCTGTGATCACTGGCAGCTCTCCAGTATACAGCGGCGTGTTTAAATCGCATGATATGCATTCCCCTGCACCCAAATCCCCGCTCTTCAATTTCACACACATCATCACAGCTACAAACCCTAAATTTCACTCTTCACCCTGTGCTTATCAGTGGACACAAAATCGCATAGATTACAACCTTTGCAGATTGAGTCTTTTGGTCACGGCAATCAGGTGTACCAGGGAGAACTTCCACTGGGCCGGCAACATCCAGGTTTCCGTAGTACACATCCACAACGAAGGACGACTTCTTCTCCCGAATCTTCAAATGAAAATCCCGAATCCCCCTCTTCGCCTCCAGCTCCTCCAGAATCTCTCGAAAGAACCCGACCACGTGCTCCTTTCCAGACGTCTCCACAAAGCTGCAAAACTGTGTTGTGGGCAGTCCGATGAGCTTAAACTGCAAAGCACTTCGTGGCTGCACATCGAAACAGGCCATGAGCTTCTTTCTCTTTTGGTCAACGTTTCTGTTTCCTCCGCAATCGTCCTCAACATCGCCGGCGTCCGCCATGGTTCTGAAAATCCAGGAAGAGTATTGGTGGCTGGAATGAGTTGTGCTTACGACAACTGTAATGGCGTTACCGTTCTGAGCTATGTCTCTGATATGATTCAAAGTTAGGGTGGAAACACACAAAACCGTCAATATAAGCAATTCAGCAGAGGTGGAGTCAGCTTTTCCTAAAAATCATATTTTGTAGTATTAGCAAGTGAAAATCATGAATCTTAAAAAAAAAATTAGATTTTTCAATTGTGGTATGTAATTTCTATAATTTTTGAAAGTGACGGCTCCCTAGACCACTGAAATTGTCACATAGGTGGCCCCTAAATCAAAATCTGCAAAAATCAGTAGTCAATGAATCAAAGTTAAGTATGTGTCCTTCAAATGGACACATACTCAATACCTATATGCTTTGATTTTAGAAGCATTGCTTATCTCCTAGAACTTCATCAAGTTAATTGAAAATTAAGGTTTTGGTTATCCAAACTACCTACTCTTTTATACTTCCTCCTTGACAACTATCTAGGAAACTGCTTGTAATGCAAAGGCTCTTCATAAGAGCTCAAATTCAACCCTAATTTTGCAAATTTGAAATGTAATTAAAACTCTGGGGGGCACTTAGTTCTACTACAACAAACCACATGTGAACAAGTGGTTTCTAATGAACTATAATTTTAATCCAAAATTTTGACCATTGTTTAATAATGACTATTGGTTTCTATTGCTAAAATTTTCAACTCAAATAAAATATGGAATGATATCTAGAAGAGGTTGAAAATGAACTAAAATGGCATGTTTTTCAACTCAAAAAATTATAATGAGCTTTCAATAGAGAGTTATTTTTAGGCATTTTTTGTTCATTTTTTAGAAAAAAAATTCTTATATAATATAGGGGTGTGAAAGTTATTTTTCAGTTCTACAGGGTATTTTTTTACTTCAAAAATTTGTAACTAATTATTATTAACAAATAAAAATATCAATAATTCAAAATAAAAACTTTCAAAGTAGGAAAATCTATTCATATTTTTTTTAATTTTTTTTAATTTAAAATTCAAAAAGTATATAAGGGGTCCAAAGTTTTGTTTGCACGTGGGTTCTAATGGACACTCTAACTAAGATAAAATAGCCCATTACGGATCAAAATAATGGGGGATTTGCCCTCTTGTCATTTCTGAAATTCTCTACTTTTTTTCCCATAGAAAATCAAGTCATTAAATGGCAAGAGCATTTGAAACTATATTTTTTTTGAATTTATCCTTCATTGAGTTTATCCTTCATATTAAAGGAACCTTAGGAATTTTTTTGTCTTTTTTGACGGTCAACTAGCTAAGCTTTGTACATATTGAAATATAGATGATTTCATCTAATTTTTTGTATACAACTTTATGGATGCTGTAGCAACATCATTGAATTAAGTTTAAGACATTTTAGTTTTTATTTTATTTTATATGGGGTCAAGTTTATAAAAAAAACTGATATAGTATGCAATGTATTTTTATACTTTTAATTTTTTCTCCTTAAACTTGATTTTGACATTTTAAATGATTTCTTTTGTTCTTGAGCAAAACTACAAAATAAATCTTCTAAAGTGAAGTTTCTACTCCAAAAATAAATCCAAAAAAGTTCACTCTCATATAGTGAAAAAATGGTGGATGTAGAATGAGGGACTTTCAATTTTGACTACATGATCAAAGGCTCCATTTCTTTAGGTTAGGATTAGAAACCCCGGGATTATAGTAACTACACATAAAATGGACCACTTTTCAAAATCAACCTCTATTTATGAAGGCAAATTGAGTAGGGACAATACCCAAAATGGTGCACATTAGAAAGACAATTATAAAGTGGAGTTGGGAGCCATTTTGAGTAATGCCTAATTCTATTTATAGTATTTTGGAGGTAGCAACTTCACAAGTGGTTGATTTAGGGTACACTTTGTGTTGTTCTAACTTCTTCTCTGACATGTTTTGATACTATTAGTGTCATTTCTTCATGTGCATCAAATGCATTATTGCATCTCCTACATGACACTTTTAGCACCCTACACCTTGCATATTTGAAAATTTGTAACTAATTCACAATGAGTCTAAAAATTATGGAACTACTTGCATTTTGATTCATAGTCCTTCATCAATGTGCAAAAATTGTTGTTCATTTTCTAGAATATATTGGTTGTGCCACAAACAAAGTTTATTCATACAACTTTAGGTGTAGTTACCTTAATTGAACCTAAAAAAAGCATATATGTGACTGCGTTCCTCAAGAAACCATGGTCAGTTGGTCATGTACTAAAATCCTAAATATTACAATGAACTAGTCATGTACTAGGCAAAAGAGTACCAACAATTTTGAATGTACTCAATGTAAGGTAGAGGCATCCATTACTGATATTGAAGATGATTACTCAAGTGAATGCTAAACAAAAAGGCTCTAAGGTAGATTAGCCCAATTTTGTCATGTGCCTATTTCCGTCCCCTACTTTTAGATCCTAAATTGCTCAAAAAAATAGTCAAATTTGTCCAAAAAAATATCCAAATCCATTCACAATTTTGACAAAATCAAGGCATTAATGTCAACAAGGGTAACATGTCATAATTGGTGGATAATTAAGTGCTAGTACAAACATAGAAAGGCAATTATGGGTTGTTAATAGGACATTTATGACTCCACTCTATAGGCAACTGGTTCTGTAATTATAGGGCAGACCACTTCAAAAATTCACTGAAATTACAATTTTAATCAAAAAATTATAATTCCACTTGGGTTTGATCTGTGAAACAAGCGCACACCTCTGAAAAATATGTGCCCCTCTTGAAAATGAACCCAAAAATTTTAGATTCCAAATTAGGGTGGTAATAGGCTAATCTAACTTACATACGATTGAACACTTCTCTTCAAAATATATAGAGTGTCTGCAAATGCTCAAATGCTCAGTGCTAATTGCACATGAAGAACGGCAGGGTGTCACCGGGGTATTATATTTCAACATACAAAGATCATGCATGTTGAACAATAATATCCCAGGGGTGACGCCCTGCCGTTCTTCCTGTGTTGAAAGTTGTCTGACAAATCATCGAACTTCTTTGTCAGCTTGGATCTGTAGAGTATATGCGAGCTCTAGCTCCAACTATGTAGAATTCTCTGTATTGTAGTGATCGACAATCCAGTATTTCGATCAGGTTCAGCTTTGCAGTAGTGCACATGATCGATGCGTCGATCGAACGCCCCGGCTTGATTCCTTCGATTCCGTATCAGACAACATATATAGAATGCTCTGTAAACTGACTAGCTAGTATTTCATGTTCGTCTTCGCTTTATTTTCTCCGAAGATTTTCATGAGTTCGGACCAAATCGCCGAGAAAATGTCGTGGACATTATCCTGCATGAGCCGAAACTCCTGCGTCAGATCCGTGAGGTCATTCTTCCACGCCTTGAGCGGCAATGGCCCCAGTCTCACTGCGTTCACATAATTACAAGGACTATGCCCGGCCACTCCCGGCAGCAGTAGTCCCAGACACCGAAACGACAGACACATCACCGACTCCGAGAAATCATGTCCATACTGCAACGTGATGAGCACCAGTCCCTGAAAGATTTCCCAGATCGCATTCAAATGCATGGTAAGCAGCCTCCCCACCCCGAAGTAGTTCGGGTTCGGCTCCTCCCGCAGCGATTTCCCATCATACACACTATTGAAATACGCGCAACCCCCGAAGTGCTTGAACGCGAAGAGCTCATTATCGAATGGCAGTCGCGGCACCATGTCGTTGCAATACACCACACGGAAGTACTTCCCCTTGAGCTTCTCCGTGGCGTACGCAGCGAAGTCTTCGTCTCCTACGCGGGGCTGCCCGAACGTGTACACCGCGCCGATCTTGCTCGCGATTTCAGTTTGGCCCGTGTAGTGTAACATGGTAGCGTAGAGCGCGGAGAGTGCGCCACCAAGTGAGTGGCCCGTGATGAAGAGCTTCGCCTTGGGGTTGTGAAAGAGGAGTAAAGCGACTTGGCGAGTGATGGAGTCGTAGGCTAAGGATTTCCCTCGGCTGTGGATGACATGATCAGCTAAGCCGGAGATCGCCTCGGTTTGGGTGATCTCATCTACGGATTTGTGGTGGGGGCGGCCGGTGTGCTTCTTTAGTTCCTTGATTTTGGCGCGGAGGTGAGCCTTGTGAGCTGCGTTGAGGAGCTTGGTGAAGGAGCTTGAATCGTCGCGAGTGGCGAGGCCGAGAGCCTCAAGGAAACCGAGGTGCACGCCGCCCAAGCCTTCGAGCTTCACCCAGGAGAAGTCGATGTCGGTGCTCCAGTCGTAGCCGTTGAAAGCCTCTGTGCCGCGGAAGGCGATGACTACGGCGTTCGCGTCTGCGGGCTTATCCATGAAGACGAAAGCCTGCGTGTTATTCATGTGCTGGTAATCTGGTGGTACACATCCAGTTCATTAGTGAAGCTTGGGACCGACCGCATGTGTGTTTCACGGGCTAGGGCATGGGGTCAGAGATAATCGATACGCTCACTCTCATGACTGATCAATTACTTCTTGTAGAATTATTCAAATAGGATGAATTGACAAATGAATGCATACCCATCGACCGGGTTGCAATTGCCAGATTGATCCCCGGTCTCTCTGTTACTATCATGATCATGGACATACTTGTCATATAAATGGTGACTGTTTGAGAGCTCGAAAATCATAACTTTTAAAGCTCAAGAGCCCATACTTCTTAAATCTAGGACCTGGAACCAAAGAGTATTAAATTTTCTTCCCCGATAGGCAAACATGAAGTAGAGAATCCGAGTTCGGTGAACATAATTATATCTAATTAGGAGCATGTCCACCAGTGCAAGAAGATTTTTTGAAACAGCACCTATGAAAATTCGACGATAATTAGCAGTAGGAGATGCACCAATTTCACTGAAATGTGCCATTTGATGTATTAGATGAGGTTTCATATGGATAATCGCGTTAAAGAGTTGCAATCATTATGGTTTTTCTAACTGATCGAGCTTACCGTTCCAGCTGTTGTAGAATTGCACGAATTTCATGCCCCAGTTTTTCTCCACCACTCTCTTCACCACGGCCTTATTTTCGTAGGCCAGCTAGCTTGGCCGCCATGACGCACACATCGCCAGTGGCGCCACTGCCGATGTGGCGCCACATCCTCGTCAGGGAAAACGAGGGCATCAGCGCGAGTGCTATCGGCTTTGACTTCTTGTGAAGTGTTAACATACAAGTTGCAGCGGGGATCCAACTGCCCGACGATGCTCAGGTAGTTATCCGCTTCCGAGTTCGGCACAACAATCTTGTCTGCACACCATTGCAATCAAATCAAAAATCAAATCAGATCAAATCGTGCAAAACAAAGGTCAGACAAGTTTAATTGTTAATTACTCGAAGATCGAGACCGGTGTGTTGGCTAGACGTACGCCATCTGAAGGGTAAGAGGAGGTTGAAGAGTAAACTGAAGAGCCCATGGTTGAGAACGAAGAAGTTGACGACCCATTCAAAGAGGAAGCCGATGAGGCTAAGCAGGGGGTGGACGTTCCAGAGAATCTTCACAAGAAACATGGACAGACGCTGCTGCCAGGTCTGTTTGTGCAAGTCGCTGGGGAAAGTGGCGTCGATTCTCGTCGGGTGGCCGTATGAGAGAATGCTGGAAACACTGTGGCCACTCTTGGGCTGAGCGGCCATGAACGTCGGCGTCACCTCCGACTCCTCGGTCGAGAGTCCCCGACGATGCCCAGAATTGGAGTCTGAATTCGTCGGGGACTCTGGGCTTGCTGGAGTTGCTGCTGCGTACGGCATTTCAGATTGGTGCGTTCAAGATTGCCACACCCGTATCTGTAAAAGAAAAGCAAACCAACTAATTACTACCATGATTGAACAAATAATTGTGTTTAGGTCATGCAAGCAAATCATGCAGGAAACAAGCTTTACACATCTCAGTCTGTAACATGCGGTATCGGTCACAAGTTTGGCAATGCTGTGATGATTTCAAAGCTAAGAAAATGCAGTGCTATGGGGATTTCTGATGCCGTGCTATGACGAGACCTTAAACAAGGCAATTTGGTGCGGACATTAACTAAGACATCCAATGCAAGTTAATTTGGCGAATCTGTGACTTACGTACGGTTATTGTGTGCTCAATTAATTCATTGTGTTCCGAACATTCTCGACGGAATCACAACGAGCTCTTAATCCACCTGATCTCACAGAAAAACACGAATTCAACCCCTTTAGCAACGTTTGGACTGATAACACTCGATCACTCACATGCGATTCCAAAGTTGATATTCAACGTTTCTACTAATTAACATTGTCCAAAATGAACATTGAAAAATGTTGCATGAGTGTTTCATTAAGCATGTTCCAAAATTTTCATGTTTGCTGATAAATATTGCTCTGTCATACATTTATTAAAACGATGCACGTTTATAGCTAAAAAAACGGTGCACGCACTTACGTTACCAAATCCTTCATACTCTATTAGTGACAGTCAGCGAGCTGCAACTTGCAACTGATTTAGCCTCACAATTTACCCTCGCAATTGGTACTCCAGTTGGGTCAGCCAGTTCTGTGAGAGGAAAGACCTTCACTTCGAAGATTGAAGACGACAATGTACGTGTGAGGGTACGGTAGCGAATCCAGTTCAATGCAAGACCTGAGTAGCTGACTCGGATGGAGCGATGATGTAAATGACTGGATACCAGTCTCGACCTTTATAACTTAGTGACGTGCATCGATTCGATCTGACTGAGGCAAGCATGCAAGTGATGTCACGAGTTTCTAAAAGTTAGCCATGGCTAGCCTGATTCGATCGGATTACGCACTTGGCATAAGGCTAGCCATTTAAATTAATGCTTGACCGAGGCACTAGCTGCAAATCATACCGTTTAGTCAAACCCTTGTTGGAATCGTCATGAGTGGGCACAGTACTTGCGAATCCTTGTCACAAGATTACTTAGAAATTAAGAATCTTGTCCCTCAGTCAGGGTACGACTCCTACATACTGTAGTCGTAGAGCCTTAATTTGGATATATCATCGCTGCAATTGAGGAGACTTCATTTGATATATACGTGTAGAATAGAATACTAAGCACACATAGCCAATCCTCAGAGCTCATTACATACAATTGAACCTCTGATAATTCATGCAATGAAATTTCGTTTCATTAGTAAATAAAACACAAAAAACACAAAAAACACAAAAACAAAACTCTGATAATTCAATCTTGAGTCATTACGTATTCATTACTAGAGGTAGTACGTTAGGACGAGCCAGCGCTTAATTAATGAATTATAAGTTACAACAACACGATTTCAACAACGATATTATATATGGATGTCATTGAAAACCGTCGGTGCTATTGTTAAAAAATGCTCCCGCTTGACATCGTCGTTTCTGATATGTTGACTAATTAATTTGGCAATTGTCTCCTCAGTTCTCACTTGAGCATACAGTTCGTCTCAACTGGGACTCGCCAATGTAATATATTCTGTAGTACAGTTGCTGTTTCATTTGGTGTTCGGATTCCAGTTGAGCTACAGTAGTAAGGCTTAAGATCTCCTGCCATGCCTCATCCTCGGGCAGAAAAAGCACTAGAAGACAACAAGAAGAGAAGAGATCCATCAATATCATGCCGGAGTCATGCCGAAGTAAGTTAGATAATCTTTGCCTTGCCTTGCAGTGAGTCATGAACCGGCGCTCATGACTGATTGCTACGATCAATGATTGTGCTGTCATCGAGGATTGTGATATTCAGCTATGTGGAAGGTAGACTGTCAATTGCATGTGAAGTTGGTTTAACGAGAGGCAATGTGCCAATGTATCTGTTTTAGAAACTTGGGTCCAGGAGTTAGGTACCTTGTCAATCAATTTGTATCCTAAATAAGAAAGATTATATTAAAAAAAAATGTATAAAAATTCCATTGTTAACAAATGTATGAAAATGTGTAGAACTGAGTGGCACATTATGGTCCTCTGTCACTGGTGAATTATTATTAGTAAGGTGAAGGCACCCGAAAGCGCCCCTGTACCTATTTTTGTACAATAGACTACCTCTTAACCCCTAAAGGAGCATTGTCCCCTCGGGGGACAAAATGAATTTTGGGCAAGTTCCTATGATCTCAATTTTCAGTGAATTTTTTTGAAACTTTCTCATAAGATAGGAAAACTTATGAGCTTCGTGGGAATATAAATTTTATTTCAATTGGTGCCCAAGAGCAAAAGTTATAGCATCTTAAACATAATTTACACGTCATTGGGCAGAAAAATAAATCTACAAAAATTTGAAATTAATTTTTTAATTTTTTTCTTCTTAAAGATCATATTTTTGTCTACATGTGAAGCTTTGATTCATTCCATTTGGATTAGTAATGTGAAAGTTATGAACAATCTTGTTTTTCGGGCAGTTTGAGCATCTTCTTGAAAAAATGACTTATAGGATTCAATTCTGAATGCAATTTTCACAATTTTTCAAAAAAAATTGTTTGACAAGGTTAACTTTTCTATTTAGAACAATCTCACCGTTGAGATTATTGTGTTCCAATCCCATTTTAGAGCTATTAAAGATTTAGTTTTTCTTTCAATCTTGGACCTACTTCTACTGAACAATTTTTTAAAGAATGAAAATCAATCATGTGTTTTTTTAATTTTTTTTTCTAGACTTTCAACTCAATTCTTCAATACAATTTTTTTTAAATTCAGGGTCCATGGTGTAATATTTTTCCCCAAATGGCATTCAAAGTCATCTGAAATTGCAAGCTAGTGTTAAAAAAAACTTTCTTTTTTCAACTTTGAATGCTAATATCTTCCAATCTGTATGGTCAAACTCCATGAAATTTTTACCACATGATACTAGACTAGTAAAGTACAAGATCCTACGGTTAGATTCTAAATTTTTTTTGTTTTTTTGGATGAATGCAGCAAAAATGGCAGTTTTGAGTAGTTTTTGACAGAAGAATGGCCCTGGTCCTTTAGGGGTTAATGTGTTCCTGGACTTTAGTTAATGTGTCCTTCAAATGCTTACCTCTAATTCGTTGACGCATTTGAAGGACACATACTTAACTCCAATTTGCTAATTACAGATTTTTGCAGATTTTGGTTTAGGGTCCACCTATATGACAGTTTCAGCGCACTAAGCATTTGGCACTTTGATAAATCATAGAAATTACTTACCACATCCAAAAAATCTAATTTTTTTTTTTGAATATTCATGATTTTCACTTGCTAATACTATGTAAATATCATTTTTAGTAAAAGGTGTCTCGAACTATGCTGAATTGCTTATATTGACGGTTTTGGGTGCTTCCACTTTATCCTCGGTATTTTTCTAATGCCAGAGCTGTGCTGATTGCAACTGCATGAGAAATATCACCTCCATGTGGAGCCTGGCGTCCCACGGTGACAGTCTGAATGATCTCCCCGGCTCACCTGAGTGGATGTTTTGTTTTGTTTTGTTCTGTTCTGTTCTAAACAAACGGACAATTTCCATTGCAAGGGGAAACAGTACATTGAACCAAAAGACTTAATCTCCGGCGAGAATTCCTGAGTGGATGTTTTAATCAACAAAAATATCCCTGGCTGGCTGTCGCAGGAATCTATTTTAAGTTCATAACTTGAAGCTATGAATTCTTCTTTTGGGGGGACTGTTCTTGTTATTTTAATGTTCAAAACAATGCTCTACACTGAAGTTGGAAATTACGGATCATTCACAAGGCAAGAAGAGGGAGTTACTGCCACATTTAAGAAACAACTAAATGTGCTATAAACGTAGATTTTGACTTTTGAGGCCATTAACTACAACCGTTGAAAATAGGGAGGTTTTAGCGCCGCTATCAAACAAAGAAGCCACCAGTCTTGAAATGTACAACAATGTTTTTTAGTGAAAATGAAGAGCCAAGGTGGTGGCAATGCAACTCACACTTCTTCAAATTCAGTTGATGACAAGGAATTGTGCACGTTGTCGTAAGAGATTGACGTCTATTTTCTTGGTGTCCGCTTGGTTGAAGAGATTGACAATTTGCAAGAGTTGTGTCGTGGTGAGTATGTTGTGCATGGCTTGCATGTTAATTTTGCTTGACGTTTTTAGTAGTCACATTATGTTGTTCAATGAATTTTTCTTGTATGCTTTAGCATATTCAGAAGACAGAGATGGACAATTCACAGAATGGACGACCTATTGGCATGGGAAGAACACCATTGGCACTAGGAGGTGAGTCTTCTTTAGCAATTACTTTGTAGTAGTTGTGCTAAAAGTACAGGATCCAAGCCCGCATTGTTCTGTGAATTGTCTGATTTTGATGTCCGTTTCTTCAGTTTGTCTTTGTAGCTTTTCTACGGCCAATCACAAGTTATCCTATGACAACAGCAGAATTGGTTGCAGTAGAAGGTATGCTTCAAAACTATTAGCTCTGAAATTCGAGGTACATTTAACAAATGTTAGTCACTTCAAAGCAATGTTGCATGTCTCTAACACATTGTCATTTTCTGAAGTCAAGGAACACATCATCTTGCTGCTCTAAAATACACGTTCTTGTCTAGCAGGTTTGTCGTCGTTGCGAATGAACCTTTTTGTAGGGCAGATCAGTGGAAGCACTACAACCATGAGAAATGCAACAACCACTAGTAGAAAACAGGCTATCAATGACTGTTGTTTATGATTGTTTAACCAGTCATTTAGGACACTTATGACGACATAATGATTGAAACTATATTTTGGAATTAGAGTCATAGAGGACAAGTAATTACGGGCAAACCAATCATTTATACCATTAACATTCTTTTTCATCCTATGCTGACGTGGAACTTCATTAAGATGTGATTATATGGGACACCTCCAATGGCGCCTTGCCACGTGGTTGTAGATTTAGCATGATGAGTTGGCGTGTTTTTATTGGTTGATTTTGGAGTGATACTATTTGATGTCAAAGGAATTTTAAACTAACGTGGAAAATATTCAATCCCCTACCAGTTTTTATGTAGGTTGTTGTAGTCATTTTATAGGCTGTTGTAGTCATTTTGTAGGTTGCTGTAGATTAGCTTTGGACATAATTAATAAAACCAAAGCAATAGTAAAGTTCGTTCCTAGGGAGGTCTTTTAAATAGAATTACTTCTAACTAGAATATTACTAGGACAAATAAGTCATTGCAACCTAACAACAAGAAGATAATATGTTCCTTTAATCCAAAACCAAGTATGTTTTCCTCACAAAATATGCTAATTTCTCAACTAGGAACTCTCCATTCTTAATAGCCACAAGAGTAATGAAAATCTCCCAAGTATCACTTTCATTCTTTAGTCTTTATCAACTTGTACTTTCATCTTTATAATCTTGGCTTTGTCTCCTTCATAGGGAACCTCGACATCTTGTCTCACCAACTTGGAACCACCAACTTCCCTTGCACACCTTTGCTTCGTATAGTTTTGCACTTACAGTACTTGCACTCACTCTTCACTAACTTAGAACTTTGCTTTTTATTCACAGTATTTTCTATTTTCTTTTAATTAACCAATCACTTTGATAGACTTAAAAATAACCTCTCAAATCAGCAAATATTCTTACAAAGGAATACGACTCAACTTATAATTAAAACAGACAACACCACAGGCTCATAAATTTTCCAAGTTGGACTGTTACAGACCAAAACTACCATGCATACCAACTTGGACATAACTTTCAAACACCCATCACCCATCAACACTCAAATCATCTGCAGCCTCAATCACCGACTTGAGATTAAAAATCCCAACTAGCAATACAACATAAACTTGCTACAACGACACACAGAAACCCAAATTGGAAACTGACTCAAATTCACCCAAGTCACACCTCAACCAGGAATCAGCATCATCCAAACTCAGAACAAAGTCCAATTGCACCCGACTTGAATCATAGCCTCACAGTTACCATAACAATAACTCAAACATGCACACAACCAACTTGCTAATAATTTCTATCTTCTTATAAAGCCGGTTAGGTGACAAATCACCATTACAAGTTGAAAAGTTAAAGCATCCTTAATATCCAATTTGAACTACTCTTCTTCCATCAACATTTAGCTTTTAAAACCAACTTGGAATCTAAAATTCCATTTCACTTCATCCTGCTGAGTGACTAGAACTTCAATTTGCTCTCACAGCCAATTAAATCTAATTGGATCATTCTAGCCATACTACACTTCATCTTCCCGAATTGGAATCACAACATACCGCACAGGCTTGTCCGTACACAAACTCTTCAATTTCCAATTCGGTTCTCACTTCTTATCACTGCAACCCTGGTAACTATTGCTGCAACTCTCCAATTAGGAAATCTAAGCTCATTACAACGACTTCACCAACTTGCAAAACATCTCTGACAAACAATATTTAACATCATTAAACTTGATAACCTTCATTGCCTGCATAATTCCCAATTTGGAACAATGCCCTGTCCAGTATCCTTGCTGACAAGCTACGCCTCCCGACTTGGACATACATGCAAACAAAACCAAACATTCTCCAAATAGCAAACACACACAAAAATAACCAAAACCAGCACACCCTGCTGGGACTCGCAGCGATCTCCTTGACACTGGGTGCCTTCCGAATTGAAAAAGACCACCTAATAGGAAATCAAAATTGGCAGTTACCAAAATTCCAAATCTAACTGCCAATTAAAAACAACGAACTGGAACCACAATGAACAAGTGCCGCAAAAACTATAACTGCAATCAGCTCCCAACTTGGAACACAAACAACAGACTTAAAACCCTGACAGTCCAATTTGGAAAATAACTACCTAACTTGGACTTAACTCTTACTCCGACTTGGGCATAACTGACAAACTAACTGGAACAAAATCCCACCTAACCTATTCCACACCGAATTGACCTTAGCCCATCATCTCATAAGGACCAAATTGGAATCTATTTATCTTGCCAAAAGAACCCAAATAGGACTCAAATTCCACAAAAAAAACATCAAACATATCAAAACAACCCTCAAATTAGACATATAAAACAAAATCAAAAATGCCAAACAACATATCTACAGTTGTTGTAGTCATTATGTAGGTTACTGTAGTCATTATGTAGGCTGCTATAATCATTTTGTAGTCATTATGTAGGTTGACATAATCATTTCTAAGTGATTTCTAAGTTGAATGTAGTAATTAACAAAGTCATGAATGTATGTTGTTGGAGTCATTCTTCAAAATGGTGACTAGTGTGGCTAGTCAGGCAGTCATTGTGTAGTTGGATAAGAGTACAACATAAACTCCAACATATGACTCAAAAAAATGATAGAAATAGTAACACAATATTCATTACAAAAATGACTAGTTTAGTCACAATACAAGCATAAATGACTACATTTGTACTATAACTACACTATGGTTGCACTATAACTATGCTATGATTGCACTATGACTAGACTATGTTTGCACTATGATTACATTGTTACTACACTATGATTATACTATAACTGCACTATGTCAAAATTTGAATTGCCTGAATTGCTTGAACTACCTGAATTGTCTGAATTGACACTAGAAGAAACCCGTGTTTTAGGTTACGTTTTGTAATTTTTTTAAACGGATTTTAGGTGATGTCTATTGCAACATGCCCATGTTTTTATGTCAAAATTGATGTTATGTTGAACTTATTGTTGATATAAAAACATGGGTATGTTGCAATGGACGTCACCTAAAATCCGCTTAAAAAAATTACAGAACGTAACCTAAAACGTGGGTTTCTTATAGTGTGCCTAATTTGCTTGGGTTGCTAGAACTATTTGGATTGTCTGAGTTGCTTGGATTGCCTGAGTTGACTAAATGACCTAAATTACCTGAACTACCTAAATTGGAAAACAACAAACAACTAAGACAATAAATAACAACAAACAAATAACAAATAGTAGAAGCACTCAAAAAAATGTAAATTGTTACATCCAAGAAGTGGAGGCTGACTGAAACCTTCATTTAGAAGCAAGAGGAAAAAATGAAAAAAGATTGATGAGCAAGAATTTAAAAAGAAACAAAAACAAGAAGAAAAAGTCTAAAGAGGTTGATGAATAAGAAACAAGGAGGAGGCAAAAGCAAGAAGAAAACATAAGAAGAGATGAAGCTTATGGGACATAGCTTGCCTCCAAGAATTGTACACTTTTCCCTGCGTATCACTGGAGATACACTTCATATGTATATCAGGTATAACTTGGGGTAGGATAGTTGGAGTCCTTGTCATGTGCAGACTTCTGCTTCTTGCCCTTCCGTCTCTCTTGACTCCCTCCTTCTTCATTTTCATTTACAGCTATCGGAACCTCAAAAAAAATTGGATCATCGAGGTCCACATCCCATAAAGACTTTCTCCTTGTAGTGTTGCCTTCATGTGGAAAAGACATGTTGTACTTCAAAATAATTCACAACCCTTGTTCAAAATTTGTAGATTGAAAGGGCAAAAATTCCCCTCCCAATTGAGACCCTAACCCACGGGCACGCATCCAGCCACCTCAAGGTAGGTGAAAGACAATGCGCAAGGCCAAAATAAGTGGAGAATAAAAAATGGGGCTAACGCTTAAGTACCCGAAGTTGCCTCAAGGCGCGTGCGTAAAGAAAAGGGGGCGATTGCGGGTCTGAAGACAGCAGGAATGGGCGACTGCAGGTTTTCAGAGCGCAGAAATGGGCAACTGCAGATCGTAGGCGACCACGGATACCAATGATATCATCCCAAAACTTACACGCACGGTTGCCCACAAAGGAAGTCTCCTTGACTCGCAATCACCCCCTACACGCAGTCGCCCTACTGGAGATGGAATTTGCATTTTCAAAAAAATTGGTGTCTCCCTCCTTGACCCGCAATCGCCCCCTACACGCAGTCGCCCTGATTCAAATGTGTTTCTCTCTTCCTCAATGACCCACGGTCGCCCTTGACCCAAGGTCATCCTAAACCAACAACCATTTCAAAAAATTGACCCAACACTAATTAGCATCTGGAGCAGATTCTAATTGATTTTTCCTTATTTCACTTAGTAAATTTGTAATAAATGTTAGGCGTCAGTTCATATCAAAGACATGGCAAGGCAATGGAAGAATTATTCTCACAATGTGAAGGGGTTCCCAAACCCTAAATCCTAAACCTTGGAAAACAATAATAAAACATTTATCTAGAATCAAATCATTAAACCTACATAAAATACTTGCACATCCTACACGAGATGTAGTGTTTTAGACCTAATGTAGAATCATGTCTTTTTTGTCTTGTTGAAATTATAAAGAGAATGGAGAAAGTAACATATGATCAAAAGAAAAAAGAAACAATATAGGAGAGGGGTCCCAAAAAACACCATCTCGTGAAACATGCCCAAATATATCTAATTACACCTCCCTACTATTTCAACGTACATAAAACTTTTATTTGGAACTTGGGTAAAAGGAATGTTGGAGAGCTAATGCAAAACCTAGGATTTTTTTTCCTTGTTGAAATTGTAAGGAGAATGGAGAAAGTAACATATGATCAAAGGGAATTAGAAACAATATGGGAGAGGGCCGAACTAATAGAAATATTAATGTCACAGATTCTTCAAAAATTTGTGTCTTTGTCTCAATTACTAAATATATGACAACGACTATCCTCTCAAAAGATGACACCCAACAACATGTGTTTGGTGGTGTTTTGAGGCCCCCGTCCCCTTGCTGCCAAAAAAACAAGGGCCGTCCGATGGAATTTTTTTTTAAACCCTTCCAAGCACCGTTGATCTAATTTTACATTCACTCCATGAAAGGCGGTGAGCAAGGTCCGTCAATTAAAGTAGTGTTGTTCAAAAATACAAGAAAACTTGTTGATGTAGATGGGCGCTAATGGCACGGTTGATCTCTCTACCGCGGAGATAGGGTTTGGTCTCCATCGCAAGTCTTCTAAGGAGAATTTGCTTGCTATCGCGCGTTGTTGGAGGAGGAGAGTTTGCCTATTATCACACGAGGATTTAGAAATTTGTCCTTGAAATTCCTTCATGGATGTCGGAGATGCAAGCGTGGACATTAGAGGTGATTCTTTGAGGCTAAACTTTGAGACTAAGCTTTGTAGATGCTCAAGGTGCGACGCTAGACCTCGGAGGTGTGAGGTGGTTTAATTTTGGTTGTGGTTCTATTGTTTTTGCTTATTAATTCACTTTCAGTCACGTGAATCTTTGGAGGCAGTAACTGTTGCATGGAAATTTAGTATTGTGTAAGGCATAAAATTACAGTTCTTGAGTTTGCCAAATTTGTTGCTGGATGATGGTTGTTTGTTTGTTTAACAAAGCTTGATTGTTTTGGTAGTTTTGTGCAGAGTTGAATGTTGGATCAAAGGTGTATCTTGAATGAAACCAGATTGTCAATTTCTAAGGTAGGATATAGTAAAGATCTGTGTTGATAGTTTCTATGTTGTTTGATGTGTGCATTTGTAGTTTCTGAGTGCTCTTTGATACTATTATAGCTTGACAAAACTCTTGCTTAGTATTTCTTGGTTTTGGACAAGGTTATAGGATGGCACCACCCATGTCTCAGAGAATGAAAGGAGCAACATGCAAAGGAAAATCAATAGAAAATGAAGAATCTCAATTCGCTACTATTGCAGTGAAAGAAAAGTGTTGGTGTAGAAAATGTGATAAACACATTTGCACAGAAGGAAAAAAATATGAAAAAAACTAGGCACATAACATTGTAGTTTTCAATTTTATTTTTTTAGAATGTTCATTTTCAACTTTTTTTGCTCAACAAACAATTTAATGTGTATGTCTCTTACAATTTACAATTTACAATTTTGCCTTGTGTACGCCTTCCAAAAAACTTGACAACAAATGAAATATTGCCACATGTACCCTCTTGGGAAATCTCCATGTGTTTTCCTTAAAATGTCACAATTTCATACAACTATCCTGTCACTATCTTCTCAAAAGATGGCACCCACATACAACTATGCAAAGATGAAGAGCAATATGGATGTGACGGTAACTTGGAATAAATCCCTCTAAAGGAAGAGAGTGGGCCATGGCTATCAATGACTCATTAGGGGGGATTTCAGGCCTTTGGAAGACTGTTTTGAGACTATTTTCTTTACTGTGAACCACTATAGTGTTGTTAGATTATTAAATAATTTAATTTATTAATTTAATTTAATTTACAAATATTTAAATATCATTTTTTAACATAGCCATCTCCCAACCAGGTCAAACTATTGATGTGGCATTGTTTCCATGTTCCCCACAATCTGTAAACTTATAATCTTCAAAAGGTCAAAAAAAACATCCAACATATTTTTGATGATGTTATTAAGGAATGAGATTGATGTAAAAACCAATGTGGAGACCATGCTGAAAGGTCAATTTGCAAATATGGATGATTTTGCCACCATCACCAAAAAACCAGCAATTGACCATCATCAACTCATAGTATTATATGAAAGGTGTCTAAAACATAGGAGACTAGGCTTCTATATTCATGGACTCGAGATCCCTAGGCTCACATAATAGCAATTGAATGTGCTCTACTACCTATTATAACCCCCTTTTTTCTTAAAAAAACTTCTTTATCTATGCATTGTGAAAGGCAATTTGTTCTTTACATTGATCATTGGAACAAACCTGAGTTGAGATGAGGAATATTGTTGCAACATGTTGGCTTCTGTCTGCAAGAACACCTTACTTTGTCCCCACATCGAGTGTTCAATATGTTTAACATATTCAAGAGTATATTGTATGATCAACAACCTCTCAACGATGCAAATGTGTATCTAACGGTCCGAAACAAGTGCTATCTTTCTTTGTTATAAGATATTCTCACCACATTACATTCAAAATCTTCAAGTAAAACCAAAAAGCATATGGCAAATTGCAAATGCACCAACTACAAAATAACATAACAAGTGGAAGAGTGTTGTCTATGTCAAAGGAGAAATACTGGGAGTAACATTGTTGCCTTTCCAAGGACTAGGTACAATTGTATCACTAGAGATTGGATTTGACCTTAATAAAAATGTGTACTAAATTACATGAAGTACATAATCCTCATGTACATGCTTGAACTTTACAAACATGGCAATTTCAGCTATTGGAGGTTGTAAAAAATACATTAATTGCAATCACTTATATTACATGTACTGGTACTTCTACAAAATGGACATCTATGAAGATAAATTCATTCATGCACCAAATTATAGCTTCAACGAGGTGAAGCTTCTTTTAGTTAAAGTAGGGATCATCACAATTTTAGAGTAGTCTTGGCCATATTTTTTTATGTACTTCTTTTGTATTGTATTAAAATTTAGTACGATTGAAATGATTTAAAGTGTATAGAATGCAACAATCCTATGCATCCTTGAAATGTAGGAGTGTGTTTACAAAGTTAAATATTTTTAAAGAAGAGATTATGTAGTCCTAAAACTTGGAATTGTGAACCCTAATTTGAAAAAGACACATGAATATATATCCATTTAAAAAAATTTGTTTGGTCTCTCTTTTTTATTTCAAATGTTTTGTTTGCTTTGTTTCTATTCTTTTCCTTTTATTCCTTTTTCAATCATTATTTTCCATTTTTTTTTCATTTTTTTCATTTTTTCTTTATTGTACTCTCATTTTTTTCCTTCATTGTCCAATTTAGGAGACATAATTATTTTTAATATTGATTCCCTTACAATCCATTGCTTAGTCATTACTTTTTTATTTACTTTTTTATTTATTAGTCTATTATTTGTTTTTCAATTTTTTTCAATTTTTTGGGAAAGATGCCTTTTTTCATATATATATATTTTTTCTTAAGTAATGGTCAGTACATTAGGTTGGAATACATTTGTGAGAAGCTCATGAGACTTGAATGTCGTGACTGAGGTTTGAATCCTATGAGGCCCCAAATTATATTGGTGCATATGATGTCTATAATGAGCTCCAAGCAAAGCGTTGATGTAGAGTAGCATTAGTGGATGCTAGGTTATACTTATTATTGTGTGAGTGAGTCACATTAGCCTAATATATTCTACTGTGTTCTTGAAATAATTTGTAAGTGCCTTGACATAAAAATTGTAGTAGTTGAACTCAATACTGAATTGTATACCACAATATGAAGTTGTTTTCTACTCGAAATGAATAGTGACAATTTTTGAAAAAAAAATATTGAAATTCACAATTATAGGAATAACGGTCATAGGTCCTAAAATTTACTAAAAATAGTATATTTTCTTCTCCATTAATATTATTTTTTCAAAAAAAATACTTTTTGGTAAAAAAGTTGAAATTTTTTTATTTCAAGGCTCCCTACTCACAAACTTCCCACTTACAACTCACAAGCTCCCTGCTCACACACTAGTGTCGTTGTACATCCTCAAAATTTTGTTGTGAAAAGGGAAGGTCTTCTAGAATAGTTTGGTTTCCAATGAGTACTTTTGCATTTTTTTAAACCAACAATATCCAAAGGGATGATTTCCACAATCACCAATCCATCCTTTTAAGGGTTAAGATTGACATGCTTCAATTCTAATGATACCTTAGTGCCCAATAGAGAACAAACTGCAAAACCAACTCGAAAAGCATCTAACCCCTTTCTGAAGATGAGCCCCCTTTCTGTATCCAAAATCTGTTTGGCCGATTGACTTGAAAGAATTCTTGGGCACGTTTTCTTGTACCTCTACTTGATTCCATTTACTTGTTGAAGGGAATACAATAAGTAAAGCAAGAAAGCAAAAACCATCAAGTATTCAATAAAACCCGCTGTCCCGAATACGAATCAAACTTGCGATTGCCTTACGAAATTACGGGTCAATACCGACAGTGCAACGCATCCTTCGGACAGGGTGCACCGAATCCAAACCACAGGACAATATAATTACTACCAGCAATCCTAAAAGTTTTTGAGAGTAGCCTGTCTTGTACTAGGAGATACAAAGATATTACAAGTTCTATGGTAGGTGTATCCCAGAAGGTCCACTGTTTGCAGCACCATGTTGGGCTCTTTGAGATTCATATTTGAAGAGAACTTTGAGAGTCTTCTTGGCCGCCCTGGCGTCCCTCCTCTCTGCCTTCACTGCTGTCTGAACAACCAAGCACACAACTATATCAGGAATCATTCATTGCATCGTGCTTCTAGCTCAAAACAAACGATTGCTCTTGATCATTCCGTCATAACAAAGAATAAAACATGAGGGCGAAGTGCATTAAGAAGCCAATGGGGACAAAGGATATACCTTTCGAGCCTTCCGTTCCTCTGGAGTTTCTCCAACACGGGACACAGGTTTCGGCTTGATTTCAGAGTCTTTTCCTACAGTCTTCAGTTGCTTAGCTTTCTCTGCTCCAGGTCGCAGAGGAAGGAAATCTGTGGGTAAGCTCTGCTTCCCCCGAAGCTTGATGATTCCACCACTGACTTCTTTCTCCTCAAGCACCTTCCCCAAAGAAGGCGCCTTACGCTGGGGCTTACTTGGAGCGGAAATCATACCTGGGCGGTAATTCAAATTTGAGAGTGTTGACACCACCGTCTCACAATCCCAGTTGCTACGCTCGTCGTCACTCTCTACATCTATGATCACCACCTCATCATCCTCTGACTCGGCACTAATTGCATCTTCTACAACTTGGGACCTACTTTCTTTAACTTCAACTGAACCACTGTCTCCTTTCTTCGACGTTTCAAAGCTTCGTTTACTTTCCACGGGTTTTGAAACTGTCGCCCTTTCGATCTCAGCTGGAGTCATATACTTATCACCAAAAACCTTGGGGTCAGTCAGAAACTCAGATAGCACGTCATCAAACTGAGAGATGTCAGCGTGGCCTCTGGCTTCTGGGTCCTCCTCGTCAAACTCGTCGTCATCGTCTTCATATTCTCGTAGCACAAGCTACACGCATCAACCACAACAATGTAAGTCACAACAATGAAGAACACCCGTCCCATTGAAAAAGGTATACCACAGCACTTACAACGATTCAGTTTGAGTGCAGAATATTTAGCGCCCAAATAAGGCCTCGCCAGCTGCTAATGATGATAAATTCATTCAACTTGATCTGTCGTAATCCTCTGAGGTCGGAAAAGACCTACCTTCTCAAATTGCTCGTCCAGCAGTCGACTGGGCCTCGGTCGTTCACTACCGGTTACCGAACGGACGTCCGTATCTGAAAATTCCTCTTCGTCTTCATCCTCTTCAAGGACGCTACTCTCAAGCCTGAAATTCCGATTTCTGAGGGCTGCGTCGCCCGGAGCTTGAAACTCCTGAGAGGTAAAACCCTCTGGATTGCTGTTGGCATACACTATGAAGTCGTCGTCAAGTTCATCGGCAGAATCAAATTCCGAACCCTCACTGTTTTCAAGTGCAGCTGCTACTTCGGGGTCCAAGCCGTGCTCCACATATGCAGGGCGCTTCACCCTGTGAGTGCTCGACCCCACAGTCTCGATGATCTTCTTGTCATTGGTTTCCTCAACAAGTTGTACATCTACCTTCGAAGCATCAAAGACCTATCAACAAAGATGCAGAGGAAGCAATCAACCTCTTGAAAATTGAAGTACTGCAATCAAACATGATGACAACTCACTTATTCTAAATTCATGACCAGTCCGACCTGCATATGCATCCTGAATTTCTCCAATGAAGTCAACACTCGTCGGAAAGTGGCCTAACTCCTATGACCGGGAAAAACGCATTGTGTTGGTAGAGAATAATAAATCCATTAGGAACTCGACCCTGCCTTCATGAGATGTACCTTCACATCAGCGCGCAGTCGTTCGGGCTTCGGACGAGCGGCGGGCACAAACGATCCACCGACGCCAGAGACGCCAATTTTCCGCATGTGCTGCATGTAATCGTACCCGTCATCCGGAAACCCTAATTCGACGAGCTCCTGCCTCACGTGTTCCGGAAGAGGGCCCTTGTGCGCAGCAGCTCTGGAAGCCGTCGACCTCCGAGTCGTGGCCCTTGACACTGCGGACTTCCGCGACCGCACTTCTTCGTCCTCGTCCGCGTCCGCGAACACCGACGACTCTTCCTCGCCCTCCGACGCCCCCTCGTCGGTCTCGTATCCGTAGTCGGGGTTAGAACGTGGATCCTCTTCGGAGAATCCCGGCACCGGAGCGAAGCCGCCGTCCACGCGAGTGAAAACTCGAGCTGCAACATCGTCATCCGCACCCTCCGTCTCCCTGTGCATCAGCACAAAGGTGGCGGATTTCTTCTTGTCCAGAAACTTCTTCTTCCCCATTGCGATTACTTTCTAGTACACCAACAACCACTGAATGCAAACAAGGAGCCTCTTATAGGTAAGATGGAATTGAATAGAATCGTACATTAGGTTTGGAGAAAGAGCATCAAAGCATCGACCAGGAACTCATTTCAAGGCTGTGGCGCAGGAAAAACGCAACAATTAAGAGACTAAGGCAATACTTGAAAGTGATAACTGCAAAGTGCCGAAACGTCCCAAACGGGAAATTGACGTGCGGAACAATAGTGAAATGAACAATAGTGCAATAGTGCAACGATACCTGGAAAATAGGAGATGCAATTGCGAGTGAGGGTGACGAAGATCCGAGATGGCTATGGTGATGCAGAGATTGAAACCCAAACGCAGCAAAAGGGAAAGCGAGAAGCTCTAGGGGCTCGCACATGCTGTCTGCGAGAGAAGCCGCAGCTACCCCGAGCTTGAAGTTTCAGTTACCCGAAGGTCTTTGGGTTCAAAAGCATTTTTGGTGCAGCGGCTTTGTATTTTGAAGAGCTTAGCGTTGTTTTTTGTTTTTTGGGGGTTTATTTTTTGGCTTAAGATTATGATTTAGAAAGAACTTTGAGTGTGGTTTAGGGTGTATGTTTAGGGTTTTAGGGTTTTAGTGTAATGTAATTTAAGTGTTTATTAAATTACTATTTTGTCTTTATTATTGTTTAATTTTCATCCTTGATTTGTTTCCATTATTCACTATGTTCTTTTTTTATTTTCTTGGTTTAGGATTATTTTTAAACTAACTTGCAGGATTTTTCAAGGTCATTATGGAACCTTCATTTTTTGTTCAACTTGTGCTCATGTGGATAATATTTTGTATGATTCCTATGACAAATTTGAGGAACTCCATAAAATTCAAATCAAGGGCTTGGGAGGTATTGGATTTTAATACAAGGAATTCAATGAGCTTTCATTTTCTATTAGTATTGTTGTTGTTTGCTTTACACAAGAAACCCAATCTTTCTCACCTCTTTTGAATACTAGACTCTAGGCAATCAACACATTGGAACTATGTAAAAAGGGTAGTGTAGAGATCAACAGATGGAATGCAACACAATAAATATATTCAATTTTATAGAATGAGTTATGATGCATTTTAGAATTTGTTGAACATGTTAACTCCTTTTCTTGCAAAGTAGATGTGTGAATCAAGTGAGGCTACAAATGAAAATTGACAAAATAGTATCACATGTAATTTATAGATTTGCATACGATCATAGTACTGAATACATGGCAAATTGGTTTAAGATTGGAGCTTCGACCATTAGAAAGTACATGGATATTGTTTGTAACATACTTACTAATAAAGATAAACTATAATTTAGTCAATACATTTCAATTCCTAGTGAAAAACACCTTCTTAGCAATATCTTTGATTTTGAGGATATCACTAGTTTATCCAACGTATGTAGAGCAATTGATAGGACACATATACCATTATCAAAGAATCCAAATAGAAGGGTTACATTAATTGCTTCTGATTTTTACAATAGGAAAAAATTCCATTCCATTGTATTCACTAGTAGAAAATTAGGCCCAATCTGTTGTTTTGGTCGCGTTGATCATTAATAAATTTTTGTTGATCAACAAAAATTTATTGATGATCAACGCGACCAAAACAACAGATTGGGCCTAATTTTCTACTAGTGATTGCAAGTTGTTTTTGATTCAAGAAAGGTTTTTTGGAATGTATCGATTGGCCAATCTAGAAGAGTGCATGATGGCGGGCAATTCAAAGTATCCAACTTGTATAAGGGTTTACGAAAAGAAAATATTTTGCAAGAACCACTTATTTTGGTTGGAGACGTCAGTTGTACTTGAGGTTGTAATCCTTATTTAATAGGAGATGTTGCCTATCCCATTTGCACCTACGTGATGAAGAATTAGAAGGCATCTAATGATTTGTAGAAAAAATGATTTGATAAGTTTTCTATAAATTCCGGAAAAATGGTGATTGAACAAGCATTTAATTGGCACATTGAAGAACCGATGGAGAATTCTCAAATGTTTTAATTCTAGAGTTGATAGAGCTGCTAGGGTTATACAATTATTGTGTGATGATGAATGAGCTCGAGCTTATTGTACCTATTGCACATTTGCAAAGAGATCCACTTGTTGGATTTGAGAATGTAAGATTACCTGTGTATAGGGAGGAAAACTATTCAAAACATCAAGGAGAGATTCTTAGGCAAAAATTGTTTAGACAATGGATTTTGGAAAACCCTGAAGATATATTACTACATCTTTTGTTGAACTACAAGTATTTTGGAGATTACATAAAAGAATATTTTATTCAATGGAATGGAATTTTGAACAAATCAAATCAAAACAAATTTTATACAAAATTGGAAAAAAGATGCAATACCTTCAACCTAGGAAAATAGACATCTACTTAGAACTACCTACAGAGTCCTTCTTTTTCAAAGCTTCTACAAACAAAGTGGTCATTTACAATTGAGTCTTCATCATCTCCTTATTCTCTCTCTCACCCCTCATTATCATCTCCCTCTTCTCTTTCTCAAGTGTTGTCTATAATCTTCTCTGCTAGCCCCAATTTCATCTTCTCAACCTCCAAAATTCCCTTTGAAAAGTCCTTAATTGCCGAGGCAATGGTCTCATCTCTTGCAACCAACTTCCTCTTTCTCTTTCCTACATTCTTGTTCACTTATCCTTTACAACCCGGTTGATTAACCGCCCCTATGCATGGGGATTGTGATCTTGTAGTACTTGCAACGGGGGAAGGGGAAGGAGTATTGGGCATGTTGCCCTCATCATCATCACTAACAACGACAATTTTAGCACTATAAGAAACCAGCTTTTTTTTGGACGTTAGCAAAAAACAAGGATGTTTTTCAAAACACGAGCACAAAGATGGGATTACAACTATAGGAGGTAGGGTTGAGTTGAATGTTTCAAGAAACGTTGGGATGTCACAGGTGGAACAAGTTGATGTCCTATGCAACGATGATGTTCTAGAAGACATTAAAAAAAACATAGTTGTATCTTGTACAGCATCCAAGAAAATATAGAAATTCCACGTTGGCAAGAGTTTTTGGTTTAACTTCTAATAAATTAGAGAAAGTAACTATGAATTGAGGTAAAACTCTGATCAAATGTTAGATGTAGGGGAAGGACAGCCACTTGACAAGTTTAAAAAAAAAAAAATTTAATTTTAAAAATTAAGAAATTTAAAAAGTACCAATTGATGTGGCATTTGATTGACATGGCATCCAACAAAGATGCACATCAGCACACTTGAATGCCATTAGAAAATTTGAAGAGTGTTTTTTTAGACATCAATTGAGAAGTCAACAGAGAATTCTAGGTGTTTTTTGCGATATCAATTGAAACATCAACTAAGATGTTAACTTTGACAACTTTGTATAATTTTGAAAATTTACATATCCCATATGGTTTGTTATGCCTCCTACTACCCCACTTTTATAAATAAAATGTCATTTCATGTCTATTTACACACAATAATTGACTTTTAAGTCATGTGGCATAAATATCAAATACTGTGTATTGCATATATATTGTGTATAATGTGGTGTATTTTTTACTATGTATTATGTATGGGATATTTTGTATGGTGTATGTCAAAGTTGATGTTGCAAAATGTTTGGATGTCAAAGTATCAAAATTCTTGTTGACATCTAAGTTGATGTTGCTCAAAACAATATTAATCTTCTTAGACAATGTGACTTAGATGCGACGTTAGTTGCCACATCATCTCCGGTCCGGGTGAAAAAAATCCCATGTGGCACTACCCACCCATGTGGCACTTACGTGGAGGTGACGTGGATGCCACATGGCACAAATCCTCCAAGTTTTTAGTCCATGTCTATCACGATGTCGTTGTGAAAACCATGTTGTATCACCATGTTTTTGGCATGTCAATGTTGACAGATTTTTTTGGAAATCGACAAAGGTATGCCTAATGTTAGAAAAAATATACCTTCATATTTTTCAACTTGTTGGAGAAAACGAGGTTTTCTTATAGTGCAGAATGTTGCAAATAAACTCTCTGATCAAGTCCATGAGGCACACCATGAATTCTAGCTATACTACCTAAAATCTGATAAAAAAGTTTGTACAAATAAACCCATGTAGAAGGTGGTGCTTTGGTTTCTTCTTGCTTGAGCTTCTCTTTTTGGTAGGTGCTCTTCATGCTAGTCCATTTGTCATTTTGTCTCTAGTTTGTTGCCAAGTTTGTTGAGGCTCTTCTAGAAATTGTGCATTGAAATTCTTTGCAAAAGACATCCAATTTTGTCTGCTTGAATGGCTTGCAATTGTATTCCCAATATTTGTTCGTATACATGTCAACAAGAAACCTCACAATCGCATCCTTCCATTCCCTACTCACATTTTTGATACCATGAGAACCTCTTTTTTGAGTTCCTTGAGAATTATCACCCCCTTGTTAGAAAACATCAAAGTTAGCAATGCTCCCTTTGGGATCTCCATAATGTCCATTGAAAATTGAAACCCTAACTCACTACCCTCCACCAAAATGAAATACCTTCACTACACAAAATGAAAAACAACAAATCACCCCTAGAGAAAGAAAGCCAAAGGAGAGAGAAAGCAAGAAAAAGGAGAGAAGGGGAAGGAAAGGTGTGTAACTACCACTTTAAACCTACCGCATGTAGTAACTTCTCCCGTAAGGGAGCTGTGCCCTCACACTTTGTGGGGTCTATCCGGTTTGGTCCCCGTCACCTCAAACCCCCACTTTTGGGCCCTCACGTTGGGTCTCAAATGCCTTTGTTGAGTTGCATGTGCGAGGCCCTTCTAACACTAGAAGAAGGCCGTGTTTATTTGAATGTATTATATGTCAAAGTTGATGGATTTTACTAGACATCTTTTATAACAACTTGTGTTTTTTATGTCAATAGTGACATCTAATGTAACATCTTGACGTTACATTAGATGTCACTGTTGATATAAAAACACAAGTTGTTGCAAAAGATGTCTAGCAAAATCTATTAACTTTGACATTAGAAAATTGAAAAAAAACACAGGCTTCTTCTGGTGTAAAGGTTTGCTTAAACACTAGACCTAATAATTCCATATTATTACATTTAGATTGCAGACAATGAGCTTAAAATTTTAAATTCTACATAAACCAAATGAAGATGAAACACTCATGAATTTTTTTACTTATATTTTTGAGATGTGATTACGTGTCTAATTTCTATGAGTTGAAAAATTTCACATTTGATCTTCATTGCATTGGTCCATTGTGTCTGGTCCGCCTCAAATTGCGCGCCTCAATTCTATAAATTGACTGGAGTGCAATTCCATTTTTGCCTTCTATGTCATCAAGGTTCTTTAGGTGACGTCAAGTTACAACATCAAGATGTCGCAAAGCATGACGTGACTCTGAAGTCCGTCATGATAGAATATTCTAACAATTCTTGACATCAAGATGTCAAGAAGTGTAATGTGCCCTTGAAGTCTGTCATGATAAAACATTTTAACTATTTGCAACATCGAGATGTCACAAGACATGACATGACCCCAAAGTCCATCATAATAGAATATTTTGATAATTTGCGACGTCAAAATGTTACAAAGCACGACATGACATTGAAGTCCATTATGATAAAATATTCTATTATGAGTGGGAGGTGTAACATGACCTTGAAGCCCATCATGATAGTATATTCTAACAATTTGCAACATCAAGATGTTACGAGGTGTGATGTGACCTTGTAGTCTGTCATAATAGAATATTCTAATAATTTGGATGGAATGTGTTGATTTTTCATTGCTACGTTTATTGTATATTTACATTGTTTGTATTGCAACAAGTAAATTTGATATTAGCAACATTATCTTACACCTGGAACCCATTTACCACTACATGAGGAGGAATATTAGGTCTTACCTTCACATAACTATTCTCCAATATTCTTCAACAAAATGAAATTAATAATTCAATGACATCAAAATCTAATAAAAACAACTTTGCCTACTTTTTTAACCATCTTTTGGAAAATGTAGCAAATTCCAACAACCAAGCACATTTCAAAAATCTTCTTCATCATGACTAGTTTATCGTTCCAAACTTCCAATATATCTCCAGCTCCTATTATTTGCCATTATTGTGGTAGACCTGGTCATAAAGCTCCAAACTATCAAAAGAAGAAGCAGGATCATAGAGGCATTTTGAACAAAATGCATATTGATAGCTTCACTACACTAAAATTTGTAAATAGTGTTGGCTACACTAATTGTCAAAGACAACATTAATTGTCATTTGCAAGGTTAGTGTCAGAACATTACTTATTCATTCTAACACTATTTTTGCTCTATAGTAAAATTTGATCATTTCAACATTTTTACAAAAGTGCATTTAGTGGGAACAAAATATAGAAGAAAAAGCAGTGTATGGAATGTTGAAATAGACAATGAATTGTTGAAATAGACAATGAATTGTTGAAATAGACAATGAAATGCTGAAATGCACAATGAAATGCTGAAATAAACAATGAAATGTTGAATAAACATTGAAATGCTGAAACAAACATTGAAATGCTGAAATGAACAATGAAAGGCTGAAATAAACAAGAAAATGGTGAAAATTTTCATAGTGTATGTATAAGTTGCTAAATATAGCAACAACCAAAAACACAAGATAATGATCCTAGCTGTAGGCCAATAATTAAAGGAAAAAAATAGTAAAATATCAAAAAGGATTTCTAAATTGTCCTATTGAAATTGGGCACTTCTTGCCCTTGGAAGTATAGCAAATGTTTTGCAATAATCTCTTGGAGATGTGGAAACAACCGTCCTACATTCTAAGATCCATCAAGTCCTAATGCCAAGCCACAACGAATCATTGCTTTTCTAGCATAGGAGATGTTGTCACAATCTACCTTTCGATTAACATCTTCTACACTATGAGCAGCCAATTGTAGAAAAAAACATTTTCCAGGATTTGTCAACTTCTTTGACCATTGTCCATCTGTCCGGGGTGCATTTTGCCAAGCATTTTGTTGTATCAACTCAATTTTATTGACTTCCCACCGTCTTGTCCATGCATCTTTGATTTTAAAAATGAGGAATGTATTTGTTGGTTGGCAGAGGTGAGTAGAACATGGAGGTAGAAATTTTAAAATTGTGTTTTGGGCAGCTAGGACAACAACCAATTTAGGGGTCACAGTATGGCCGCTACAATTATCAAGCCATATGATCTTCATGCATTGATGAAGATTGGCTTGATATGCACGAGGGTTCAAAAAGTATTCGGGGAAGATTGTTTGGCCCATCCAACCTTTAGGGCCCGTTCTATAAGAAACCCCAGAAGTATTATCAATCAAACCTCGGATAGGATAGCTCCTATTTTCATTTGAGAAAATGAGCATAAGAGCTTCTATGGTGGCACGATGGCCGCTTGAAATGTGAACCACCATTGTCATGGATTCCCTACTCAAGACAACTTCAACGTATTTGACAGTTGTATTTCTACTAAACCCTAAAGTTCAGTTGTTGTCAAGATTGACAACGAAATGCGTTTCATCCAGGTTTCCCATGAGATTTTCATCAAATTCCTTCGATGAAAATCTCCTTTGCAAGACCACCAAATGGTAGACAGAATGCATTTTGATTTGAAGCTCTTTTTCAAGGCTAAAAGTCAAACGACCATGTTGGGATAGAATGACTATATTGTGGTTATCCATGAAATGATTGACCCAATTTGCTGTGATTCTATTGACCAACAAAATATTGTCTTTGAGATCAATAGATTGGGTTGTGAAAATGAACTCCAGAGCTATAAAAATGAAAAGGGCCAATTCACAAAGTAGGTGAAAGGAAAATTTGACACCTAATTTTTGAAGGCAGTTAAATTCTTCAAGCAATATAGGGTACAAATATTGCACCCATTCACTCTTTTTTTTGCCTCGACCTGGTCTAGCTTTTGAAGTATGGCGCCTCCTTTTGCCCAATCGGCTTCGACCACAAAAGAGTGGAGTGAATTGGTCCGCAACACCTTCCTGGAATTGGTCACGTTGTTGCCATCAATGTCTGGCTTTCACAAGGTTGGCGGGACGTTGGCCATCCAAGAAGTGACAGATCGGCGGGGAGGAGTATTGAGAGGAATTGCGGCAAGTGGAACGTGGTCCATCGTCAGCTACAAAAAAAGTAAAAACAATGCGCATAAAAAAAAATTGTCGACCAAAAAAAAAAAAAAATCCAAAGGAAATAGAAGAGAGAAAAACAAATCCAATGGTGTCATCCAATGTTCAATTACATACATCAATAAAAAGATATAGGCGTTGAAAGTTTGATAACAAGTGGCGGGAATTGGGAGCATTCGAACCAAGGAAGGAAACCACCGAGTATAACACCACCACCCCAACAAAAAAAGCTTACAATCACTCAAAGGTCGTCACCGGACAAGGGAAGAGCGGGGGGGCAATGGAACAAGTCCAAAAGAGAGTTCTCGAGGAAGGAAGGCAAAAATGGAGTTTTCAAGGGAGGGCCAGAAATTCACAGTGGAGAGACAAAAACTGAGGTTTCCATGGAAGGAGGTAAAATTACAATTTTCTAGGAAAGGCCAGAGTTTGACGACGGTAGTTAAGTGCCCAACACTATTTACACATAAGTTAGTAAATAGTGTTGGGGGCAAAAAACAAGGAACAATAGTAATTATCACCCAATACTATTTACTAATTTTATTGTAGTGACGACCTACTTTATTTATTCACTGCAAATTTTTTGCTCATTTTGACCAAGCAACATCCTGGGACCTCAATTCTAGGCCAACTAACACATGTCCCCTTTGAAATTACTATTTAGGGGTTATAAAGAACTTTCTTCACATCATCTAATAATTTTAGGGGATAACATCATACATAGTGTAATTGGATATGGCTTTGTTGTTGTTCAAATTTTAAATGGTCAACAACTACTATTTACAGATGTCTTGTTTGTTCCCAGCTTACCCAAAAATTTACTCCCAATGGCTCAGATAATCAATACCAGCAACACAAATGTAACATTCAATCGAGAACATTGTATTATAACGAACTACTTCCCCAATCACTAATAAATCTATTACTCTTATAAAATTAACAAAAAAGGAAGTTTTATTTCACTTAAAATTGGTATTAAACCACCAATTTCTAATCATATTGCAGTCACTAAACTAGATCTAGAAACTCGGCAATGGCATCATTGTTTGGGTCATTTAAATATCACATCTCTTCATTCAATGCAAATTCAGACTTTTCCAGACCATTATTCGCGCCTTCCAAGGCAACGCTCCGGAGTTCTCCTGATGCAAATGCGGCGATGACCTCCGGTTCTGACTAGCGACCGGCAATCTGTTCTATCAATTGGAAGCAAATGAGTCAAGGGATTCTACTGTCTTCCTGGCGTAAGACCTAAATCAGTAGCTGTTTCCTCTCGAGTCTTCATCGTTCTATGAATGCTCCATTCTCCAGGATATGGACTGTCGGACTTTTGATTTCTTCAGAGCAACTTGTGTCTTTCAGTTGGCCGTAATTAAGCGGCGAAGGATCGGTACTTTTTTCCGTAATCTTGCATAGTTTCCGATGGGATGGAACGGTGGGATTGAGAATGCGCAACCTCAGCTAGCTGCAAGATTTTATTTCATCTTTAACTCGGTGTGAATGATGCAGCTGCTCTTAATTCTTGCCTACTTGCCTGCCACAAGATTATAAATTCTCGTAGGGATTATGGTATACAAAATGCGTTCTTCGATTTCAGTCTCTGCTCGACTGCTTTGGAGTTGTTGGCTTCGTCACCAGAAAGGGGATGTCCAACTATGGGTTCTTCAATTCTTGAATGCTTCAATAGCAGTCATCGTGAAACCCATGGCCGGATGGGAAATAGTTTAAGAAAAAAAATTCGAAGTCCTGGGCTTCTGTGAACCACTTATAGATTCTCGTAGCATAAAAGCCCACAATTGATATTTTCTTTATCGTTGCAGGCTGAAACAAAGGAAGTTGGGCACCAGATGCCAAGGGGTTTTCAATACCGTAGTACAGTACACATATCATCGACCTAGCGACCACTAGAAGAACGCTCGTGTTCAGTTTGGTAGGCAGAATAGCCTAGCAACCGAAAGATTGCTACTGTTTCAGCAATTTTTGACGCCAATCTTTTGACCACAAAAATCATGCTTCATTATTTCCTCGATTAGTTTCACCATTCATCACATAAATGGTATTCTCGTTGTCCGTCAGTTGCCATTCCCTTTGACTTCTGTGCTACCGTGAGTTTGTTGAACCAAACCCTCTATCAAGCAGAGTCTCCTGGTACTTTTCAGCAGTACAGTACTACAGACTCAAGGATTGCAGTTGGGATTGTATGATCTCAATCATTGCATAACAAGCTGCCTCGATCACCAGTTCACCAACCTTTAGTAAAGCAATTTTATTATATTAGTTGACATCTTCAAGACAGAAAGATGATCGATCACAACTGCTAGAAAATGTTACACGCAATCCTCGATTGCGGCTAACTTAGGCAACAATTTATAAGCTGTAGCTGGACATATCTTGCAACACGTAACCAACGACCCATTGGAGTAGCGACAAGGGGATAAATGACTTGAGTATTTGTCTCCTCGTGGCAAGTCGTACCCCTTTGTTTTGTTGTCTTTTAAGACTCTAGTCTTCACATCAATGCAAATGATGCCTCTATAAAGCGGATAAAGGCCACTGTGCTTTGACTCATCTACTGTCAAATATAACGGCCATCAATCCGCTTTCGATGGAAATTGGATCACCTATTTTCAATTATAGTGGACAGGTTTGAAACCTCCTTCCTAAAATTTGCATTAAAAAAATCATACACAACAATCTTAGTTTGGCCTCAACAGATTTGGCTTCTTTTACACAAAGATCTCTCCACAACTTTATACATCTTCCCAAAGATTACACTCAGTCCTACACACAGTTTTGTTAAGTTCTTCAAGAGACGCCACTAGTATCCTCTACCTAAATCTACTGCTTACAAGGACAAGATTGAAAGATGGAACAAAAATCACTTGTTGCACTGAAATGCTTATTACAGAACCCAGTCTGGGTAACAATATACCGCATCCCAAGCGCTGGAACCCAAGACGGTAGGTGGTTTTCTACACAAGGAGAGACCTGAGCATCCAGTTACTCTTCAAAAATGAGCCGGAGGACGTTAGTGCGCCGGTGCGTGGGGATGGACTTTGCCGGAGGTGAAGCCCCGCCCCTCCAAGAAGGCGACGACGCTGGCCATGGCGTCATTGACACTCCCTCGGCGTTGGATCAAGATCTCGCTCACTTGCGCCGGAGTGACCTTCACGCCGTTGCAGCGCAGCAGCTTCTCCACCTTGGGAAACAGGAAGTGGCTCTCAATCATGAGGTAGTTCAGGGCCAGCGTCTGGAACGCCGCAAAGGTGCAATAGGACATGTGGATGTGCAGGTCCATGCGACCCGGGCGCAGCAGCGCCGCGTCCAGCTTCTCGATGTGGTTCGTGGTGAAGATCAAGATGCGCTCGTTGCCGCAGCACGACCACAGCCCGTCCGTGAAGTTGAGCAAGCCCGAGAGCGTGATGCGCCCGCCGTCACTCCCCTGTTCGACTTCGTTGTCGGAGGACGAGGGCGAGCGCCGGGGGGATGTGGAGCGCGGGTGCGCCAGGCACACGGAGCAGTCGATGTCTTCGATCACGATCACGGACTTGTTCGTCGTTTGGATGAGGAGCTGCTTCAACTCGGAATTGCTGCGGACCTGCGTTGATCGATGTATTCAATTGCTGCTGTTAAAGAGCGTCGTAGTAGAAACTGAATGTTCTCTAACGTAGTCTATTGCGATTCTGGTTGCCTTTTACTACGGTTTTTCGATTCTGTTGTTTGGAAGGCTCTATTCCATTGGTACGACGAAAGGCGTTCGAGAACATTCTCGCTTTCTATCTCGGCATCAATTTGTAATTTATTCCAACGATCGTCATTACATCTGAGAGGTTACGGCTCAAGCACACGTACAGGATGTGGACCGAGAACAGATAAACACGCAAATCCTAATTCGCTATTCACAGTCCAAGAAACTCGAATATGGAGTATTCAAGCGTGTTTTGTAAAAATGCTCTATTCATAAGCTTTAAGGACGCATTCGAAGATTGAAAAAAGAAGAGGAAAAAATTCAAATTGTGGAAGCGTTGTGGAACGCGAATATTGCGTTCTTCGTACCAGAGAAGAGAGTTTAGGATTTCTGTCATTGCGACGGAGAAATAGCACAGATGAAAGAGTAGAACTCAAGTTGCGGAGGGAGGTGCGCACCTGAGTGAGTTCCAGGTCGTAGACGTCCCACTTGAGGTAGTTGGCTATGGCAGCAATCATGCTGGATTTTCCCGATCCCGCAGGTCCATACAACAAGTAACCGCGCTTCCACGGCCGACCGACTCGCTGAAAATACTCCTTCCCGGCCACAAAGGCGTCAAGGTCAGACTTTATGGTTTGCAGCTGCGAAGGCTCTACAGCCAATGTGTCGAAGCTGGCTGGATGCTTGAAGTGCACCGCTTGCCATAGGTGCCTACCCGTGGAGAATGTCGATCTGTTGTTCGAGTAGAGGAGCATTTCTCTGCAAGCGGCAAATAATCAATCAATTCTATAGACTCAAACTTGTGCCATCAAAAAAAGCAGGGAGGGTGTGGCGTCTTCCAAGAAATGCATGATTTACCTGTTTCTGTGCTGGAAGTTGTAGGCATTTTCACGAATCGCGTCAAGATACGCGGGAATGATTTTATCACGATGCTGTTTGTGAATCTTCAGTGAATACGATCGCTGGTCTTGATTGCCGCCGTCTGTTACTTTAAGCCCGTGCACTGTGTGTGTCCACCAGATTTTGGCGCCCTGGAAAGTCTCCATCACTCCTTCGCCTCCTGCAATGTTACATAATGCTAAACCCTGATTAGTAGTTTTTAAGATTTCGACAACATGTCCAACGAAATCGTGGAGTTCATCATGTACTGGGGAGAAAGAGTTCGCAACCTGCTAGGGTGGACGTGGTATTGCTGGAGTTCTTAACCCTACAGAGCACCGTCCTCCGAGCACTCCGACACAGATCCCTGGCAGTCAAGTGCAGTTGCACATTCTTGTACAGCTCATTGATGCTGGAGCCTTCGAACTCGGGAATTTCGAATACCACGTAAGGGACTAAATACGTGCTCAGCGTTCGGAGCCCTCTGTTGAGTACCTCCGCGATTTCAGCTGGTAAGAGACCCCGTAAGAAGGCCAGACATCCCAGGAGTGTCCACAGATAAGAGAGCTCCATCTTCATTCTGCAGCTCGATGGTGGAGTCTTCGCTTAAACCTACACATCGAATGCACAATGCCTGATTCATGAACATCGACAAGATGGAATTCAAATTGTCCAGCATGCAGGTTCTTCTTCAGGAACGCCTTGAGTGAAATTGGCATAAGCTAATGGTGATGATTCGGACCAGAATGGTCGTTTAAGCTTGATGGCGGTGAAGCGATGACGGTGAAGCTACTGGAAAATGAAGCTGGGTTGAGTGTTGTCTCAGGGGACTACAGTTCAACGGAGAAAATGTAGCAGAATCGAACATTTCAGGGGGGGTCGTCCTCAAAGCATCCCTAGGAGCGGTGGAGCTAATTAATGCCTGATGAAGCGAATGGCAGCTTTAGAATCAGAATGATAGTTGTAGTTTGAGGATATGTATCTAATTTGGGAATGCAATAATCAACAAATATAACGAGAAAGCTGATGGTACTTTCCAACGGGTCACATGGAAAGCATGGAGGAAAGCATGGGGACAAGTAACATAACCCAGCAGACAAATCAAGGAGTCCGTGTCCAGAAGCTCCGAATTTGAACTTTAGCACAGAGATGATTACTGCTACAGTGGAGCAGCATGAATGCACAAACGGATCGAATTAGGTGTCTTGCGCAACAAGACGATACTCCAAAGTGGCCAGCCGGAGTTGAAATCTGGTGGGTCAGTTATACTTCAGCATTGTCTTTTATCTCTAGGTCGATCAACAGATTGGGAGCCCTAGTTGGACTACCACTAGATTGCACATAAATTTTGGATCATAGACACTTTCGATTCTAGCGGCATACTTGCAATTCTGGTATTCAATCGGATTTGAACCATCAAATGTCCAGGAGACTTACCTTAGTTTCACAATGTTTTGTCGACAGGTGAATTGAATGCACTGCCCGAATGAGGGCAAGAAGGATTCGAATCTCCAAGGTGCACTTCAGTATTTGACGTTGGTACAAATCGAATGCATTGCGCAACCGTTCGAAAGCTTCAGACACAAAATGAGCACCGCGTCGAAATTCATTCTTGGATCAAGTACCGATGCCCGAGAAGTGGGCCTCAGCTGGTCAGATGTAAACCCTCCGAAATGAGACAACTTTCGGAGGGACTGCTCCGATCCTCGCGGAAACCAATACCAGTAGCTAGTATTTACCTCTCAATAGTTCACCAAAACCTGAGCAAGATGCCAGCTTGTACCACTTATAATGGTCAGTTGCAGGGAGCAACTCAGTACAAACTATCTATGGGACTTCTTGCAAACACTACACAAGAGCTACAGCTTGGAACGAGGTCTGCCAAAAGCTGAGGCGCCTGGCAGAAGGAATGTTTGGGCGGTTGACTCAATGCATCACGAATGAGGCAAATGAGAGACTCCAGCAGGGCTTTAAGTAGGCCGGGGCTCAAAGGCCGCTTTGTTTCTTCTGAAGCCTGCTTTCCAGCCTGTACGTCATGTGATTAGAAGAGTGAGACTGAGAGTTGGGATCGACTAGCTTTAGCTTGATGTATCAGTGAAGAGTGAGATTTGTCAGTAATTGCACAGGCAATTACACGAAAATCACTTCGGCTGGAATGCCTGCCGTCACAGCGGTTATGGAGCGAGCAGCGATGCATGCATGGTGGGCTCGGGAAAGGGCGAAATGGGTGCTGGTAGTGGCCAAGGTGGTGGCGGTCGGCGGTCCTTGCGGACACACATGGTGCCGCAGAACAAGATTGACGTGATCTGTGTCTTGTGGAAATATTTAATGACGTCGAACTTCCCCAACTCTCACTTGGCACAGGAGGATTGGTCCATCACGTTTTGTTCTCTATTTTAAATAAAAGCGGAAGCAGCAGATGCTGATTCTGTCGACCTTGGAAAATTCTTTGTAAAACCGAACCGTTTGATCGGTTGGGCAGATTCATGTACCGTCTGTGGCCAAGGAGTATGTCACCTTCATTTGTCTCATGCTAACTATTATTAAAATTAGCTTAATTAAGGCTGGGTCTTGTTGGTACAATCCTAAGTTTTCAACACATCTTAACATAGAGAAACTACAAGATTAATATATCAAAATTCATATTATTAGCTACAATCTAAATCCTCCGATGGACCATTTCCTTTCTCCATGTGCTTATTGCCTGCCGTTCCAAGTGGATGCTTTCAGTTGGGTTTAAAGTAAAGTAACAAGTTGACCTCCAACTTAATTTCACATTTAGATGTGCATCTATCGAATTAGGGCACGTGACCTATTACCTCGGAACTCCATGTCGGTAGTCCGTCCAGGACCAGCCTGTAGCCACATGACCGGCCTGGCCTTGTCGGTGGCTATTCTACTTTCAGTTGGAAAGCAAACGCAAATGTTTCCAAACCCAATGAGATTTGCATCCAGATTCCACAGAACCCCATGATTGAAAACATCCACATTCCCATGGTCTTTGAGTTTGCAGGATGTGCTTCTCGACTAGATTTTGAAACATTTAGGGTTGCCAGTCCAATTCTATACTGTACGAGAGGTGATGATGAGGCTAGCCCACATATCCGGGATCTATGCACGGTCGTCATTTTCCCTGCTCGTACCATTCACCGAACACGCATCCCAAGGCCTAATAACGTTGGGAATACAGTAGGGACATTCCCTGTTCGAATGTCCTCAAAGCCTCAGAAACGGTGCTTGGTCTTGGACTTTGGCCGCATTGCAGCGGGGAAGCAGCACCGGCCACTCTTGTTCCAGTTGTCTGCCACCGTTAAGTTTAGGTCACAGAATTTGAGATTCTTTTGTGAAAATTTAGAACTTCCGTGAATTCTTGACCAAAAAAAACAGGAAGATTTTCTATCAAATTCAAGGTAGACTTCAGAAATCTGAGTTTCTTTTATTCTTGTTTTTTAAACATACAACCTTCAAGGGCTACAATTGGATTGACACGACACAATCAAGGTAGGAACAAGTGGAGGAACAAACCCCCTCCTTGTGCACCATCACAAATAGCCCCCATGCAAGCAATGTCAATATGGGGAGTTGAACTAGGAACCTTGTGGATTTCATCAGAAGCTCTTATCACTTGGCGAGTAGTTTTAGGTCATTTCAAACCAAAAACCTAGAATTTTCAGTATTCTTGTATATTTGTGGTTTTGAATATTGTGATATGAACCAAAATGACTATGCCATTCTATGATAATTGGAAAATCAACATACCTAAACTATAGACCCAAAGTCGGGATTTGTGTTAAATTTTTTATTTTAAGAATATCTAAAAAAAAGTTATTGAAGAAACAAAAGTTGGGTTCGAATTAGTTGGGTTCAAATTTTTTATTTTTTATTTTTATGGCTAGAATTCACATTAAGCGTAACAAAGAAAAAGAAGTGGCCAAACTATTTTATTAAGGTGATCTATAGATTAATTATTCTTTTCTATGATTATATGATTCTTTACAAATTCTAAAGTTTTTCTTTAGGTTCAAAATTTTGCATTAAAAATTTGAATTCAAAGTAGGTGAAGGGATGCTATGGAGGTCACACTTCCTTTGAGTATTAGATTTTACAACACCTATATAAATTATAAGAAATTATTTGAATAATTACATAGTGTTGTGTGTTGTACTTTGGGTGGATAGTGACTCATTTTGACTCATATAGTTCTCATTTTGAATTAATTCAATGATTGACCTTTAAAAGACCGTCACTATACTTTCACCAAAAATGCTCCAAAACTGCCATTTTTAGTACAAGTACCAAAATTTTGAAAAAAAAAACTTTTTTCGATATATCTAACTGTAGGATCTTGTATTATATAGTATCAAAAACATGTGGTAAAAATTTCAGACATTTCTACCAGGTGGATTGCTAGATATAAGCATTCAAATTAACTAAAATCATTTTTTTTACCTTGCAAAAAGCAGGGCAGCTGCATTTCACAAGCTCACATTTCTATGAGAAAATGACCTAACTGGTGGTGCTTCTTTGGATTTGTTTTCCTAGACAAGTTGGCCACATGCTTGAAAATTTTCAGATCATTTGGAATCGTACAACATATAGGAAAAAAATAGTAAGTAGGTAGTAGTAGAGAATGCCTAAAAATACCAAATTATTTATAATTTAAATATGGAATTGAAAATTTCCAATGCCAATGGTCGAAATGTTGTAATAATGTATCTACGTCCTACGATTTTATTTTTGTCCAAAAATATTGAAAATTGGGTAAAATAAAGGATTTCAAAGTTTATTTTAGAGTAGGAAATCCAAAACTGCCCGCAACCAAAAAATCCTCATAACTTTTGACTCATTGATCAAAATGGAATGATTCAAAGCTTTTAGTGTATATAAAACTCTAGAAAATCAATTTCAATTTTATTTTTTTGAAAAAAGTGATTTTTTCTAATTGGCCCAAACTGCCCAACTGGAAGAAAAAAGTAACACACTAGGCTATAACTTTTGACTCATATATCCAAATGTCATAAAATATGGTGCATATGAGAGATATTCCTCACCCCTACATTCTATTAAAATTTCAGCCCCAAATATGAAAATCTCCACTCATATGTACCTGCCCAAAATTAGTATACAACCAAAAAACACAGTATGGTCCTTTAGGGGTTAATTTAGAATGTAATTAATTTTTATTTGAATACCCCCCCTCCAACCTTACATATATTTTCCAGATCAACCCCTATGGGCAAACAATATGGGTTAATGGCTCATGTATTTTGTATCCATATTTCTTGTATATATCCGTATGTGGCTTTGTATCGTATCTTAATCCTGTATAGTATCTGTATCCATATCTTTTAAATTTCAAGATCAATGGTGTCAAAGGGGAGGGGAAATTATTTTGTCATAATCGACAGCTCTCAATTTTTCCAGTGGGTGGATGGGGTGATTGAAGCCAAGTGCGTCATAGTGATTTTGCAATCACACAAATCTGAAAACGAATGTGATTCAAATCTACGGCAGAGGGTGGAGATGGGATTTTTTTTAACAAGATCAAAGGCTCTAGTTGAGTCTTGGGGGTGGGAGGAGGCCAAACCAATTTGCCTACAATCATAATACATAGCGTTCAAATGTAGTTAGCTTTACATTTTCAAAATTCATTTGAACTATCACATATTCACATTTAACAATTCTACATATTTGCACTAATCTCGGGGGGTGCACTTAGTTCTACTACAGCAAACCACATATGAACAAGTGGTTTCTAATAAACTATAATTTCAACTTAAAATTTTGACCATTGTTTAATAATGACTATAGGTTTTTATTGCCGCAATTTTCAACTCAAATAAAATATGAAATGATTTCTAGAAGAGGTTGAAAATGAACTAAAATGGCATGTTTTTCAACTCAAATAATTATAGAGAACACATTTAGATGACCATTGAATCAATATTCAATTCAAAATGAGCTTTCAATTGAGAGTTATTTTTAGGATTTTTTTTTTCATTTTTTAAACAATTTTTTCTTATATAATATAGGGGTGTGAAAGTTATTTTTTAGTTCTACAGTGTATCTTTTTACTTCAAAAATTTGTAACTAATTATTATTAACAAATGAAAATATCAATAATTCAAAACATAAACTTTCAAAGTAGGAAAATCTATTCATATTTTATTTTTATTTTTTTAATTTAAAATTCAAAAAGTATATAAGGGGTCTAAAGTTTTGTTTGCACGTGGTTACTAATAGACATTCTGAGTGAACTCCCCGAGACACTAATCAATGATGTCCATGCTCTTTTATTTCAAATGTCATCACAAAGCATTCAATTTTTCTCTCAATTTTTTAAGTGTGAGGTAATTGCCCATAATTGTAACTCCTTTACATATTTGTGCCTAAAATATACAACCTCTATCCATAAGAACTAACAATCAAATTTTGGCCATGCCTACAACCTACTTCCAATACTTTGATATTTGAATTTTAAAAGATCATATAATGTCCAAGTAGAACATGCTATGAGAATGTGGGATTCCCTTGTGATTCTCAATAAGGTCCAACAAAAAACTCGGATAGTTTAAATACTGTGCAACAAAACTAAGTTAGCCATTCAAAAATGGAAATTTGAGCTTTACTTGTTGACAATTCAATGAATGAATTTTTATATTTCCGTCATCAAAAATATTATTTCAAATATACTAGTTGGCACCTAGGTTGGCACTCAATCAATATTGACAAATATACAAGTTGTGATTAGAACGAGGATTAGAAATTGCTATTACAGCTCTAATATGTGTCGTGACTCAGTTTTGCATGCCTTTCCACATCAAAAATAATGAGGTTGAAGAAGAGGAACTCGACATTAAAAAACTCAGATTTTTCATATATGGTAGAACCACCCATAGTCTATCACTTAAGCAATTCCACTCATGTCATGGAGCAATATAAGGCAATGGAAATTTTCTACCATATAGAAAAATAGAAATCACTAGGATTGCAATTTTTTGGATAATTTTATGCCTTGAATTGAAATTACTCTGAATTTTAAAAACCAAAAATTGGTTTGAACCCATACCCAATGTATAGAGTCTTTCAATTCTAATCATTCAAAAACTTCTTTCTTGCTCACTACTTCAAGGACATGTGTCATGACTTTATTAGTTCCAACCTTGAAAAGCAATAAAAAACACATTCCAAACTTTCATTGGAAATGTATTCTAACCTTGGTTGGAAATGGTTGCACCCTAATAAAAGAGGTATGAATCCCTAGTTGGGAATGGGTGTTTTTACCATACATTTGGACTATAATTCAATTCAAAGTTCTCTACATGTTGTCTATGGATCTTGTTCAATAATTATGGTGTACCTAAAAGAGCTTTCTATTGGTGCTAGAATAGACCTTAATAACTCTATTGTTGTGTTTAAAGTTGGAAGTTGGTAGTTTTATAAGGAATGTAGCAAATGAGTTGCAGGTGGCTTAGAGTCATGTTGTACGAATTAGAAAGTACGGTTGCTATTATGTGAGCCTAGGATCATGAGCACATAAGCATAGGAGTCTATACACCTATGTTATAAGTGTCTATATTATGGAAACCTTCTACGATTATAGGTTATCTATATTATAGATACTTATATTACAGGTGTTTATGTTCTAGGGTGATTGCAAGAAAGATCGGTCCTATTTTGTATCACATTCAAAGTGATGGAGTTGTTTCTACTAAAACTTTTGATGATAGAATCCAATGGTCACATTTTGAGGTTTAGTGGTTTTTTGGTATTGGAAAGTATCCAAAATTAATGATCTAGAGCTGAAATTATTTTATGGCCTCCATATTTATACAAATAGGGCTCCCTTGAACGTGCACTTTTGAACATTGAAGATGATTTTGACTTCGATTTTTTGGTGAAATGTAATCACTATCAAGTCTTTACAAATGGCCAATTTTTAGTTTTTTTTTGTTCATGATTTTCTAATTATTATTGATTTTTACCTAGTTGTATCTATTTTTTGTGACAAATTGTCTTTTTTTTTAAATAGTATTTTTTTAGTACTTGTAAGTAGTCATAGGTAGTACTAGCCATCAATTTTTCAAATCAACAATTGAGATTGTTCCATTTCATAGTGCTTGTAGTACTCATAGTACTAATTGCAAAAACTACAGTTTTGACAAAACACTACAATAAATGTTTGGTCTTTCTTGCAACCACCCTATAAGCACCTCCAATGTTTGCAAGATATCTACATATACATATACTCAAGGCATATGCTCGCATTTCTATACTCACATATTAGCATCATTGATTATAAATAAAAGATTGTCTAATCTTAAAGCTAGTAGTTATAATAGACTACAAGTGTTTATAGATATATAAAAAAGAATATTTGCCAAAGTTGCTACGTTAGAAAGTACTGATGTTGTGACATAGGTTGCCCAATGTGTATATACCTAATGAATGTCAAGTTACAATAAGTGTTGATATAGTGAAAAGGGATTTATATGTTGCAAGGCTTAGATTGAAAGTGAAGCAAAAAGAATCCAAAATTGAAACCAAAACACATCAAAGAGCAGTTTGAATTTGCTAAACAAGTACCATGAACATTGGAACATTTATAATTGGGAGCACGTTATCTTCTCTGATGAGACACAAGTAAATTGATTTTGTTCAAATGGTCATAGTTGGTGTTGAATTTGTGATGGACAATCTTGTAATTCAAGATAGTTTTAATAGATAGTAAAGTTTGGTGGTGGTTTGGTGATGGTGTAGGGTGATTGCAAGAAAGACCGCATGATTTTGGTAGCATTTGGTCAAAAACTACGTTTTTTCTGCCCAGTACTAGGACTACTAGGAGTACTACAAAATGGAGCAATCTCAGCCGTTGATCTGAAAAATCAACTGCCAATAGTATTTTTGAGTACTTTATAATATTGAAACAGTATTACTTAAAAATAATGACAGTTTGTCACAGAAAGTAGATAAAATTAAGTATAAATTAATAAAAATTAGAAAATCATGAATAAAAAAAACTAAAAATTATCCATTTATAAAGATTTGATAGTGATTACATTTCACCAAAAACTAGAAGTTGAAACCATCATGAAAGTTTAGAGTGCTATGCACAAGGGATCCCTATTTGCATGCTTGTTGAAGACAAAGAATTGTGTTTTTTTTAATTCCTTTTGGTGGGCATATGTCCATCAGGGCTTTTATTTTCATTTTTTAAGAATAGCCACAATGGCGATTTAAAATGTTATAGTGGTGCTCCAAATTTCAACATTCATCCACATATTGGATAGAAAATATCACATTAGTACATATTAAATGTCAATTTGACAATTTTCATCCAAGATTTTTTTTAATGTGAAATTTTATGGCGATTTCATCCAAGTTTTTTGGCATTTTTTTAGATGTTTTTTAGCCAGATTTTTTTTCCTAGTGCAAATTGGCACTAGAAAGCCAAAAAAAAGCCTTGATGTCCATCTAGTGTGGGAATAGGCCACAAAAAAGTCAAGTAAATATCATGTTTTTTGGATACTTTACAGTACTAAAAACCCCTAAACCACAAAGTGTGACAAATTAGCTAAATTGTTATTTAATTATAACATTATTTTTCAATTTTTTTGAAAAATAACAAATCTCATATTTTCTAAGTTAGCAATCTTCCATAAAAATTTCAAGTCCATTGGCTTCAATTTCCAAAAGTTACTGCCAAAACCAACTCCGTCACTTCAATTGTGACGCCTCATAGGACCGGTCTTTCTTGCAATCACCTTGTAGGGTTGTATGATGTTTCAAGGCATTGACATTTGTTATAGAGTTGAAGGAAGAATGGATCGATATCAATACAAGAAAATCTCGCATAGAGATTTATAATACACTGTAATGGTTTCTAATCTTGATCCTTCCCATTTTGATTTTTTAGCATTATAGTGATCCCAAACATACTCAAAATGGTTGAGATCATTAAAGTTTAACCCCTAAAGGACCAGGGCTGTTCTTCTATCAAAAACTACTCAAAAGTGCCATTTTTGTTGCATTCATCCAAAAAAACAAAAAACAATATTTTTTTTAGAATCTAACTATAGGATCTTGTACTTTACTAGTCTAGTATCATGTGGTAAAAATTTCATGGAGTTTGACTGTACAGATTGGAAGATATTAGCATTCAAAGTTGAAAAAAGAAAGTTTTTTTGAACACTAGCCTGCAATTTCAGATGACTTTGAATGCCATTTGGGTAAAAAATTTACACCATGGACCTTGAATTTAAAATATTTTTTGTTGAAAAATTGAGTTGAAAGTCTAGGAAAAAAAATTCCAAAAAGAAACGATTGATTTTCATTCTTTAAAAAATTGTTTAGTAGAAGTAGGTCCAAGATTGAAAGAAAACTAAATCGTTAATAGCTCTAAAATGGGATTGAAACACAATAATCTCAACGGTGAGATTGTTCTAAATAGAGAATTTAAGCTTGTCAAACAATTTTTGTTGAAAAATTGTGAAAATTGCATTCAGAATTGAATCCTATAAGTTATTTTTTCAAGAAGATGCTCAAAATGCCCAAAAAACAAGATTGTTCATAACTTTTACATTACTAATCCAAATGGAATAAATCAAAGCTTCACATGTAGACAAAAATATGATCTTTAAGAAAAGAAAAAAAAAAAAATTCAAATTTCAAACTTTTGTAGATTTATTTTTCTGCCCAATGATGTGAAAATTATGTTTAAGATGCCATAACTTTTTCTTTCGGGCACCAATTGAAATAAAATTTATATTCCCACGAAGCTCATAAGTTTTCCTATCTTATGCGAAAGTTTCAAAAAAAATCACTGAAAATTGAGATCATAGGAACTTGCCCAAAATTCATTTTGTCCCCCGAGGGGACAATAGTCCTTTAGGGGTTAATGATCTTAAGTAGCTTGCACAGTTGCACAGTCTCCTAATCTATATCCAATTGAGCATCTTTAGGCAGAGCTAAAATGTACACCAATCAATATGAAAGTGCTCCAACAAGAATTTTAGAGTTGTGGGAGTGTATTGAGGAATGTTGGGCTTCCATTACACCAAAGGAATATATAATAGAAGGTTGTATGAGAGCATGCCAAAGCAAATCCAAACTATTTTAGCTAGCAAAGCCCGGGGAGGACACTCCCTATGTTTTAGCAAACTACGTGCGGCGGAAAAAGTAAAACAAGTAATACACCTTAAAATTTAATTTCTTTTTCAAAAAAAAAATTATGGATAGATTTTACTACTTTATAAGTTTATGTTTTGAATTATTGGTATTTTTTTGTGCTAATAGTAATTAGTTATAAATTTTTGAAGAAAAAAGATACACTGTAAAGCTGAAAATAACTTTCACACCTCTATATTATATAAGAAAAAAAATTTGAAAAATGAAAAAAAAATAATATAGAATAGCTTTCTATTGAAAGTTTATTTTGGTTGAATATTGATGCAATAGTCATCTTCATGTGAGCTCTATAAATATTTTAGTTGGAGAACATGCCATTTTAGTTCATTTTTCAACCCTTTCTAGACAATATATCTTATGTTATTTGGAATTGAATTTTTTGTCAATAGAAACCTTTAGTCATTGTTAAACAAAGCTCAAAATTTTAGAATGAAATTATAGTTTATTCAAGGTGAATTACATTAATTACTTTTTCCACCGCCGCACGTAGGTACCCCAAATGTAGTGAGAGTGTCCTCCCCTAGTAGCAAAGGCAAGTGGACAATTCAAAGTATTAACCTCTCAGCGCCCGAGGGGCCAAAATATGGCCTCTCCATTTCTGAAAGATGTCCTTGTTTGATTCTTATAATCTTTTCAATGGTACGATCAAAGGACACGTCCCTCTTCATGTATCTTTGGACATGTCTCTACTATCAATCAGTACAGTCAATGAGTGTAGATCTTTTTTTAGGTGATAGTTTAATTGGAATGAGTATAGAAAGGTTTGGATTTTTGTGAACATGGGCTGGGTGCTCAGGGGTTAAGTTGTTTGTGATAGAGGATGCAAAAGTGAGTCAAAGAACATAGTTTCTATTAAATATAATTTTCTTGTACATATGAATGTGAAAGAGACATTTTTTCCCCATCAAAATGTAGCCTGCTCAAACTATAATCTTGCACAATTTATAGTTTGTGATGACATCAGCTATTGCCAATTTCTCTACATTGTTGATTGAATTAGGAATTACAAGAATTTGACTCAGTTTCGGTACCCCTCTACATAAGAAGTAAGAACCATGCTCAAATACTTATTTTGATAATTTTAGGTGACTACAGTACCTTCCTGGTTGCGAGTACTAAATTCAGATAATTTGTTTGTGAATATTGTCAGAAAATTACTTGTTGCTTCACCGCTCTAAACGAGCTCCTATGGCACGTGTGGCCCTGGAATGACTGATGTCACGTGGATGTTAGGATGTTTCGTTTAGAGTTCCCCTTAAAAAATAAAAAATGAAAAATTTGAGAATTCACGCCTGATGCTCCAAAAAATGGCCCGTGGCTCGAGACAATCGGCACTATTGCAGAATGGCCACGTCATCGTCCAGCAATCGAAGGATATTCTGGTTGCGTAATAGAACCACCGACATGCACCCTAAGTACCGGTAATCTACTTATTAGTTTTTACTTTCTTTTTCAAAAGTCCAATAGCAAAAGCTCAGAAACATCTTTCTTGAGTCAGTCGCCAGCTTCCAACTTCGAATTCGGTAATGGTAGATATTTGGGAGAAAAATGACTTATTTGATATTCACAGACCTTTGCTTTAATTTGCAGTCGACCACTCTCACGATGCAAGTACAATGATATGCTTCGAGTATGATTGTGCGCACTAGTACGCAGCCATCCATTTGTCTGAGTGAGTTTGGGGGGCTTGGAAAACACTGTATAAATTAATCGTTATTTTTCAGCATTGCCTCACTATTATTGCTTTTTCATACGACTATAATTATCTGGATTCAGACTGGTTAATAAGTTATGGGAACGAAACAGTCTAGCTAGAACTCATTGATTAAGCTTATGTATGTTGAAATCTAGGTGCACCTCACCTGTGCTAATTAGAATTTAGAAAATAGTTGTGGATGTCAGTTATCAGCCACCGAGATTGAGCTTTGCAGCTAATGATACGACAGAGTGCAGCCCCATGCATTACAACAAAGGTTTTGAATTGAGCAGGCTTTCTAATGCTTGCTAGCTACTTTGGGATTCAAAACGTGCAGTAGATAGATAGATACTGTAGATAGCCTTCTTACAAGTTTACGGAGTACGGTAATAATTCTATGCAAATAAGATAAAAAGCTGGATCGATGTCCTCGTTGAAGAGGACAGCGCCGGATCGGGTTGTATAACTTACACATGCGGAATCGTCTCGATCGGTCCTACAAATTAAAAGGATCTGAAATATGGGATTGCCTGCACAGCTGCCTTGAATTGAGCCAGCCATATCAATCAATCGTGCACGGCTCTGCGGAAAGGATCTCTAGTGGACCCACATGATTGATTCCAACACTGTGCAGAAAACTGTCTAAAAGAAGTGGATAGGATTGATGTAATTGTAACATTTGTAGGCCTCCAGCTTCATACAATTACTACCCCATGGGTCGGCTCAGTTTCATTGGGCCGGTGGAGCTTAGGAAGTGACAAACAAGCGAATAAGAAAATGCAAAACATCCTCAACCAACGTACGTCCAGTAGTTGAAAGGAGGCGCTGTGGTACCGAGGTACATAGATTAGTGAGGGCATGTTTTAGGGGTAGCCTGTGGCCAAATGGGCCTTTGGAACTCGCGACCGGCGTTCATGAACAATTTAGAGGACTGTGTTTTGATGTCCAAAGACTGGTGTGCATTGATTTCTCATTGGTCAATTTGTTTTCTTCTTTCCTAATTATACATTAGAAATCATGTTTTTTTTTACATATTCGGTGGTTACACATGAATGCACTTCACATAGGACAGTGGACGGGGTTAAATAAAGAGAATTCACACAGAGCCCTTGAGTGATAACAAGAAAATACATACAAATTAATCCTTAGTTTGTGATTTCACATAACTAAAGTATCTCTTGGACGGTTAGAGAAATGCTGCTGCTATCGCATGTGAAGTCGAAAGGAAACTTCTCCTTTCATAACACAAAAAAAATGAAATAAACTCCTTGTATCAGTGTGCGAAAGATTGTTTGACATAGTTTCTTGTTCACAAGCGTGGCAATCTCAAGTAGCTAGGGTGGTTGATACTGTAGGTCATATAGTTCCAAAGTAAATAGACTTCATTCATTCCAAAGAAAATCATCCAAAGTTCACTGAATCCAAATTTGGATTCTTTCATACCCAAATATCATCTATTAATAGCTGTCCCTGCTTCTTCTTTTTGACCTTAGAATAAGCAGATGTGATGCTTCCATTCTCCCATTTCCGGCGCATGAGGCACGTAGTCTTGGTGAGTAAATTCGGCTACTTTGGTGACGGTTGGTCGGTACCGCATCTTTGAACCAATGATCAGAGACACTGAGCTTTCCACATCAGGCAACAAAACTTTTGGTAACTTATACAATTCAGCAGCCTAGCCTAGCCCATCGAAACGGAGACCCTCGGTCACAGTCTGACGGCCAAAGTGATTACAACTGACCTTACTTTCCAGTGAGATCTTATGCTAATCTTTGGTTCAGCTTTAGCTCAAGAGTTGAGTTACTGTTTGAAAAGCTAACGTAGTCATGAATGGTCTCAGTCACACAGTCTCTCAGACTATTAACTTATGTGAAGTTACTCAGAGGCAGCTCAAGAGGATAATAAATATACAGATGCAGCCATAGCAGCCACAGAAATTCACTCACTCAGAAATTGACTGCTTCCTGAATGATAAACCTGTGCACGAAACCAAAAAAAGACGCTCAGATCCAATTTTTTAGTGAGAGAATTCATTTCACTTCATTACAGTAGAGAGAGACTGAGAGGTAATAAGTTGGACGAATCGATTGCAGGATGCTGTCCAATGGGAGTTGTTCCAATGAGTTGTCCATTTTTGCTTTCATAATCTTTTTAAAAGTGCGTGACGAAGCGAATTGTTTTTTTATTCTCGCTTTCACGCCGAGAGTGAATTGATATGAATGGGAGCCATCTGTGATCTGTACATTTGGTCATGCCTGGTGCATGTTCCGCCATTGATGAACACGTGCGAGATCTTGTGGCCCAACTGCCCAAACTTATGAGATCTTTAGACCACGGTTAAAGGGCCGTTTCGTTTTTATAGACCGCGGTTGTAGGCTCAACGTCTTTTTTATTAACCTTTAAATGTAAACACGGACGTGCAACTATTCATCCTCTGAATTTTGTTGTGAAAAGGGAAGGTCTTTTGTAGTGGTTTGACTTCTAATGAGTGCTTTAATTTGCTATTTTTTAAACCAATGATTTACTCGGTAATAAAAAGGGATGATTTCCAAGGTCACCCATTCGTTCACTGAGGGTTGAGTTGAAGGCTTGGTTACAAATACTTATTAGCAAGTCAAGTGACTTCTTCACCATCCATTGTCACTCGCTTTTTCATTTCCACACATTAGGGATTGTCTCACCTTCTTCTTCCCATTTTCAATCTTCAAAGAATGGGGATGTGACACTCTCTCCTCGATTTGCAAAGGGCCCATTCTCTGAAGACTAAGAAGTTTCTTTCTTCTCCTCTAGAAGTGAAGAGTGGGTGTAAAGAAATTTCTCCATTCTCTCCATTTCTCTCCATTTTCCATTCTCAAAAGTAGTGTTAGTCACACCTTCTTCATGGAGAAGGTCTCCTATTGGATCCTCTTTTCACTCCATACCTTCTCATTCTTCATAGAAATTTTATTCTCATAAAAGGGATGACAACCCCTAATATTCATGAGTCAAACTATTCTATAAAAGTTATATATCTCTACAACTCCATTTTGCTAAGTATAGCCTTGTGACATCGCCATGTGGCTTGGTAGTATTATAGACAATAGAAATTTTTTTAAAGATATTTTTATAGGCTTCTATAAGGCATTTTCATAGGCTTATGCTTGAAATCTTGCTTATCACTTTTTAAATTCTTCACTATGAAACTGACCTTCTTTACATAGAGGCTAAAAATAAAATAATTAACAAAATCTTGTTGATATTGTCCCATACCAAATTTTCTTTTAGTATATGTAAATATCGCATGAGAATTTGATGAAGCTACTAAGAGCATCCTCAATGCATGATAATATACCATCTGCTCACTGAAATAGATAAAGTTACAAATTAAATCTTATATTTTTGGCAAAATAGCATCTGTAGCTAAACGGTGGTTAGGATACCTAATATATTTGTAAAATTCATAGGTTGCATTGATAAAATAATGATATATTCTAATTTTAAAATAAAAATATATTAATTATTAATTTTAGAACCATCAATTACATACAACACATTTTTGTTGATGCTAACAACAATTCAATAGGGATTGCAACAACACCATGTTTGAAGCAACAAATAAGTGTCAAAAAATCTTCATCTTGTATTAATACCATGTCAAATGTCACATAATTGTCCACGTGGAAATAGAAAATCAACTTGTAGCATTAAAGCAAACATAGACATTGTATACAAGGTGACATTGAGAATGTATAAGGTGAAGAAACCCATTACTAACCAGCACCCCATCAGCAATCAATAGGGGGCTATATTACCAACCAAGGTTGAACAAATTTCAATTTTTTCCTTGGAATGTGTTTCTTTTTTCTTTTTCAAGGTTTGGACCTATAAAGTCATGACACATAAGTGAGCAAGAAAGTAGGAAGCAATGAGCAAGAAAGTAATTCTTGAATGATTGGAATTAGAAGAGTCTAGACATTAGCTATGGGTCTAGCACACTTTCTGCCTCACAAAATTCATAGTAATTTTAGTTCAAGCAATAAAATTTTCCCATCATTTTTGTCAATGCACCTTTGAAAACATTTGCTTTACCTTGCACTACCCTAGATCACGTCCAAAATTGCTTATTTGATCAGTTATGGGTGCCTTCAGTTTATACTTTTGTTTGGTGTATACTATTTCAGCCTATATAAATGCATTGTCTTCGTTATTTACTATTCTTCTACTCTAAAATAATTCCATCGTTTGATAAAACTAATTAACCCCTAAACGACCAAAGAGCCCACTTTAGGCTTTTTGAGAACTTGGGCAGCCTCTATTGACTTCATAATTTGGAGATTTTGCATGAAATTTTTAGAATGAATGCTACTCATCATAATGTACATGTGAAGCTTTGTTTCATGTCATTCCTATAAATATTGCAAAAGTCAGAATTTTTTTTATTGCAATGGCAAAACAAGCATCAAAAAATACATTCTAAGAAAATATTAAGTTTTCTTTTGGGAATTTTATAGATTGATGCCTATTCAAAAAAAATTGAAGCATTTAATTCCAAATAATGAGGTAAATTTTATGAGGAGCTTTATTTTGCTTATGAAGCTAAAAAATTATATAAATTTATCTTTTGCTCTCAATTTTGAAAATTTTCAAGTAAAACCAAAACTAAAGGATATTAATATTTTACTAAAATATTCTCACCATTGGAATTACCAATTTTCAATTTTTTATAAAAGCTATTAGCAAATCAGTTTTTTCTTTCATTTAGTACCACCTTCCACTTTACAATTTTTTTAAAGATGTATATGAAATTTCTTTTGGTTAAATTTTTTTACATATGTTTTCAACCCATTTTCCAACATACTAACTAAATGCACAAGTAATTGGATATACAATTTTTTTTTTCTAAAAATGTTAAAAGTCAAAACTATTAGGGGAGATTTGGGGCCTCCAAAAGATTGTTTTGGGCCTATTCCACTTGTTGTAAACCACTACATTGCTGGCATACTATTAAAAAATTCAAAGTTAATAAAAAATAAAAAAATTCAAAGAAAAAATTCAAAGAAATTATATTTTGTATTTTTGTATTTTAAAAAATAATAATATTTTTTAATATTTAAAAATAAATTAAATATTATTATCTGATGTGGTTGTCTCCTAACTACATCAGATTGTTGATTTGGCGTGGTTCCCATGTTCCCTATAATCCGGGAAGTCACAATCTTCCGAAGGCCTCAAATCTCCCTTAATGTTTACCTTTTGGAAGGGCTAGAAAAGGCCTACATTTTGAAGTTTTGGCACATTGAACTTGCAATTGGTGGGGATAATTTTTCTAAGATTTTGGGACAATGTACTTGAACAAGTTAACTAAAGGATCCTATGGTTGGATTTGTTAAAAAGTAAATATTGATTAAAATTTTGACCTTGCTTTGGAAACATTAGAGCAATTTTGAACCTCTAAACATGTTGGTCCTTTAGGGATTCAAATCAAATTGGAATTACACTAGGAAAAAAAATATGCAGATAATGATTTCTCACAGTATGGTACTGTAACAACACACATTCTATTAGCATACTTTATACATGTTGTAACAGTACAGTAATATGTCTTCTAAGTGGATAGTCCTTGAATTAAGACTCATGTGGTTACTTATTAATTCTGATTTAATAAGAACCCCCCTTGAATTTTTATACAAGCCATACATACAAAAATTTAAAAAATTAAAAAAATTAAAAAAATTAAAAAATTAAAAAATAATATATATATATATATTCAAATTCATCCAGCACCGTCAAGGCCTGGTTAATTTTTCCACCTCACCCCTTTTTGTATTTTCCAAAATGAATCTTATCAACAAATGATATGGGTTAATGGTTTTTGTATGTGTGTATGTATTCAATATCTATATTATTGTATCCATATTTGTCTTTTTGTATCCAAATTAACGGCCAAAACGACAATTAGATAGATGGTTTTTCTTTACTTTTCTCCAAACGGTAGAGGAGGGGGGTCCTTTTTCCTCTAGTATAATCAATGGCTCTTGTTTATTTGACTGGGGTAGGCGGGTAGGGGATGCATCATTATAGGAGATAGTAACATACATTTATTGTAAGCTCATAGTACTATTGTTTTTTTGACAAAATGTGAGCTTATTTTCACTAGTTTTTCTCAAATTACAAAGTTATTTTGGGACATAGGAGTATTCATATCAAATTTTTATTGACGACTACATTATACAATGTTGTAACAACATGAATTTGTACTAGTGCTTTCTTTTAGTGTATTCCAAGTAAAGTGGTTGATGTTCTACACAAAACTACATATGTCCTTGTTGCACTTCGTGTATCTATCCATATTTCATAGAAACTTGAAAGCCACCATATTAGTTGATGTCAAGTGTTTTGGAGAACTTATAGATGAGTTAAAACAATCTATTGTAGTAAGAATTAGGAGTTTGACCACATGTGGTTGCTGAAATTTTTCAATTTTTTCTCATATTAGGACAAGTATGAGAAAAAGTGAGAACAATTGAAATTATATCTTTTTGACAAAGTATGAATGTACTATGAGTTTTTGAAGTGTTCAATGTATAACGATCCAAAAGAGTTTGTAGACTACCTTAGAGCAAACAAAATCTGAATCCATCATGCTCATGTTGTTCACCAATTCTTACAATATATGAGTATACACTGAAAAATTAGAAGTTCTTAATGAAGTCAATAATCACTCCATTATTGTCATCTAAGACATGCATTGAAGCCAAAATCTTACAAACTAAAAAACCCCATAATGGGAGTATTTTTTAGGTGTCCACACTAATGGGTCATTTGACCACAATGGGTTGATTAACCTTATATATTGGCCTTTGGGGGGCTCTTGAGATTATTGAACAACTAAAAATCAAAGTCATGAATTTTGTAATGTCGTTCACACTTGCAAGTGGTGTGTACAACTTTGTTAAGGTGTGCTATGAGCTTGTTATGGGATGCATTCATTTTTAAGTTTGATTTGCTTAGGACTATAATTTCAATCTTGATGGAAACAATCTAATAGTGCTTGTAGACCTCTATATGTAACTTGAAAGCATTGTTGTGGATTGTTGGCAAACTATTCCTTCAAAGACGATAAGACAATTTTTTCGAAAATATATATAAATTGACTTAGGGAGGGTACCCCATACAAACTTCAAGCACCCCCTTGAGTAACTAGGATGTTTTATCAGAGGTTGTGTATTAATTTTTTTTAAGGAATTAAATACCCCCTATAATTGCAATTTTTAAAATCTCATGCTATGGACCTTTTGATTGTAAGTACAATGTAGTAGAAGGTGTTGTAGGTCCTTTGCTATTTGTAATATTTGGATATTAGTCCCTAAATGCTCAAACTGTATTTTTTTGGCAACATAGCAATTTTGGACAGCTCACTACAAATGGAGATTTTATTTTTATTTTTTGAAATTTTCACACAACATGTGCCTGTAGATCAACTTTAAGGCCCAATAATTTTCATAACTTTTGACTACATGGTCAAAAAGTTAGTGCATGAAATGTAGTTTTCAATGCTCGGCAGGTAGCCTGCACAGAAAAAACTTCTTTAAAAATCACTTTTTTTAAAAAGAAAAATTTGAAATTGGTTCTTTAGATTTATATATATGTGGAAAGTTTTGAATCATTACATTTTGATTAATGAGATGAAAGTTATAAAGAGTTCTAGTTTAGGGTAGTTTGGGGGTAGTTATGGAATCTCTTCTCTAAGATAAACTTCAAAGTCTTTTATTTAACTCAATTTTCAATATTTTTGGAAAAAATTAAAAACATAAAGTGTAGATTTTTTCTTACAGCATTACAACCATTGGGATTGGCATTTTTCATTTCCATAAATTAATTGTTAACAATTTAGTATTTTGAATCATTCTCTATTTTTTTTTACTTACTATTTTTTTCCTACATATACAATTCCAAATGATTTGGAATTTTTCAAGCACGTAGCCAACTTACTTTGAAGAAGGAATCCAAAGAGTATCCACCAATTTGGACATTTTTTCATACAAATTTAACCTTCTAAAGTGCAGCTGCCCGGTTTTTCACAGGGTTAGAAAAAGGATTATTGTCACTTCAAACACTAATATCTTGCAATCCACATGGTAAAAAGATTTGAAATTTTTTCCACATCTTTTCAAACTAGTTTACTACAAGACACTATGGTTAGATATGTCCAAAAATGTTTTTTTTCCTAAATTTTGGTACTTGTACTAGAAATGACAGTTTTGGAGCATTTTTGGTGAAAACACAATCAAATACATTTAGGGGGTAGTGTTCAATAACAAATGGAAAAACCTATGGTTTGCAAAAGAACTTTATAAGAAAAATTAGAAGAGGTTAATCCTTAAACCTCTTTAAAATCTAAAATGTTTTTTTAGATGTATCAAGCATCCAAAGTAAACTATTACATTTTATTTTTTTCTACTCATTTTTTTGAAATTAGAAAATCAATTGACCTTCTTGGAAATCTATATTTTACAAATATCCAACAATTGGTTAAAAAATTGATTTTTTTTTACCTCTAAGTTCTATGAATATATAAACAATCTTTTGAACAATGATCACAATTGGAACTCTCATTTTATAAGTGATGTTTCTCATAAACATTGTGTCCATTTGCCATCATCTTCTAGTAGACCTCTCGCCAAGCATGTTTAGGTACTCATGGCCATCCACTGTTTTCATGTGTTCAAAATGAAATAGACCTTCAAACTATAGTTAACTATCTATTGTGATTACAGGTTTTGCATTAAATTGACAACCCCCTTGGCCCCCTCCCTGCTAAAGAAACGAGAACCGTTGATTTTTTGTACAAAAAATTACAAATCCACCCTCACAACCGTTGATCTAAAAATATTTGAATATGGATACGGATACAAATACGATACAAATACAGAATACGATATGGATATTGATATAGAATATGGATACAGATGTAAATTGAATATGGATACAACTACATGTACAGGTACTGATACGGGTACGTATTGGAAGACATACTTGGTAAACAGATGATTATCCCATATTGTTTGTGAGAGTTCATGCTTTTGGAAATTACAAAGAGGGGGAGGTGAGGGAGGAAGTTCAAAAAAAAATTAATATAAAAAAATTTAATATAAAAAAAATTAATAAAAAAAAATTTAATAAAAAAATTTAAAATTTAAAATTTAAATTTAAAATTTGGGGGTGGGGTGGGTGGGTAAAATAATTAGAAAAAAAACAAAATGGATTTGGCATTGTGCCTCACTATCCACTCTATGACAACATGATTTGTAGATAATATTGTTTTCCAATAGTTTGTTCAACAAAATGCAACCTATGAATATCAATAAAAGCAGAAAGGTCAAATCATGTTTTTATAAAATGAATTTTCAATCATTTAATAAATTTTAATGGTGTTGCAAAAGTGCATGTTATATATATAAGTACTTAAATTGTTTAATTTTTAATTTTTTGTACAAGTGTTTTTTGCTTCTACCTTGCTCCAAATTATTTCATAAACTCTGTATGCTTGCAACGCATGTAGTTAGAAACCCATCATGATCAATACAATAATGTTATGTATAAATGTACAATAGATTTTTGTTTGGCATCCATTTGAAATAAGTCAAATAAAAAAGAAGTTCCATACCAATACATCAATACCACAATTTTTTTCAACAAATTTTGTTATTAATAATAAATATGTTATCTTTGTACCTCATTTAACATTGAAATAACACAATTTCCTACAATTTCGGACTCAGATTTGTACTCATGAAGGCCTTGGTTGTTTTCTTCTACCATTCTAAGATCAATCGACTTTTGCAAATCTCTCTATTGCCTTTCTATTAAAATTATGAATCTATCCAAAAAAATGTACAATCTCTCTATAATACTCCACATATCAATGAAAAGCATCTATCAACATCAAATAGACTTTTAGATTTGTTAAAAATTCTTAACCAACTATTGGAAGTCAAAGTATTGTAGGAGATCTTTCCTTTCCAAACCCAATTGCAAGGATGAATAGTTGCACTTTCATCCTACACTCAAAGATTCTTTGTCATCCATTGGACGTTTGGTGTCCGTGACGACATTCAAGGGTTAAAGGCCATTGATTTTTAAGATCCTCTAACATAAGACTTAGATGGAATAACTTCACCACAAAATCCTCACAAACTTAAAAGATCTTTGCTTATCACCCTTCACTAATTTTCTCATCAATTACTAATTCATCATATTTTTTGAAGAAGCCTTCAATATTAGGCAAATCTTTAAGATTGTCTACTGGAGTCCAAAAAGCATATTTTTATTTGAGTGCCAAAAAACATGTGAAGTTTTGTGCTCCTAAATCTTCAATATTGGATGTTGAACCCACTTTATTCTAATAAATTTAGAGTGCTCACACCACTTTGGAATTGAGTAGTTGCGAGAAAAGGTTATTGATTTTGAATTTTTGGGGCAGTTTTCAATCTCTTTTGCAAGAGTACTATAAAATTAGAAAAATAGTCTTTATACCTCAAAAACAAAAGTACACAAAATTATTGTACAACTCAATTCTAGACAAAGAGGCCAAGAAAAAGTAAAAAAGACTAATTCAAACTCCCTCACAATTTAATTATGAAAATGTACACATATAATACATGCATATTATAGATACATATTCAAATATATTAATATTTGTATTAATAAAAATACAATATGTCTACAAATATGGATGTAGACACCTATACATTGTCCTATAAAGTGGGCCCTCCAATCACTGCTTTTTTCTACTGTGTCTAATAGCTATTATTAGACTAGTTAATTTTTCATATTACCTTTTTTGCAGTGAAAGCAAGTTCTATTACACCAAAGAACACAACATTTGGACATTGTATGCAAAAGTTATGAAGGGTCAAAGTATCTTTAGTTAGGATTTCTGCAATTGTTTCTTCCACGTAGGTACATTTTGATTTTGGAGATGTATACAAAATGATGATGACGGTTTTAGGTGAGTGATATGGTGCATTTTGGATGCCTACCTACCTTAACTTTTGGTGAACATCTTGAGATTCAACTTAGACATCATTTTTGAAATTTGAAATTCATGGAAGGATTTATGATTTATTTACTTTATGATTTAAGTGTATAGTGCACATTGTGCAATCAAATATTATACAGTCTCCAAATTCATTAAGGTAAATGTGCCTATTAAAGCAAATGGAAGCAAACCTATTGTGTACAAAATTGTAATGGTGGTGTTCATTTAGGTTTTGAAATGTACACCACTAATATAATTAGTTGTCTACAATGGGCTCACTTACCTTAGATCAATCCTTTTTGGACATTGCAAGAATGCAAGTCCAATAGGCATTTTGAAAATCAAACTTGAATTTTCACATAGTTCTTGATTTTCAATTTTTTAAGCTTAGATAGGAAAATGTATCTCTAATAATCTACTTTTTACTTAATTTTGAATTTATTTCAAAATTATTAATTATGTAATTTTTGTAACACTTTGAAATTTCACGAGTTTTTTGTTTGACATATATTCTATAATCAACTTTTACTCCAATTGAAATTATTTCAAAATTGTTAAATTTATAATTTTTGTGACATTTTGAAGATAGGCCATCTTGAAAGCTCAAAATGCACCACTTTTGAACTTTTCCTATCAGATTTCTCTTGGTATGAGCTCAAGGAGTGCACCAATTATGCCATGTTTGTCACAATTTATTTCAATTTTTCTAAAACATTTTATACTATTTAAAGCATTTTTGTAATTACTATGATTTTTACAAAGAAATTTCTTTAAGAGAATCATATAAAATTCAATTTGATATTTTTAATTATGAAAAAATGAGAATAAATTTTAGACAAACATTTCAAACATGTGAAAAATATATATATTATTTGAAATGTATGTTTTCACCTAGAAATCTAATGAAGTTTGACTAAGCTTTTGATATGGGATGCATTGGTATAAGAAGCATCTTTATTTTAATATCATGACTTTGTACTTCGATAACTATTATGGTAGGGCATCACCTAATATTGCTCGTCTCCTAATTGAGTTCACAAACTTCATTTGCATAGAAAGAAGCGTGCAATATTAGGACATCTCCAAATAGTTAGGGCCACTTCACACTATGGCCGAAGGTCAAGAGGCCGTGGGATTCCACCAATCAAATTTCAAGAAACCCAAAGTTCGGCTTCTCGACCCTTCACACTAGAAGGCACAAGTCCAAAGGCCATCACCCTTCAACTACCTACATGGCAATAAATTGTCTACATGGCGACGGACTCTCAAAGGAAGTTTGGGTTGGCTAGAAATGAATACCCAAACTATGGTCGAGAGGCCATCAACTTATGACAAGATCTCAACCATTAGATTGGTAGGTGAGACTTCATTATTAAGAGTTTGGACTTTGGACTTGGCCTTTAGAGGCTTTACACTATGGCCGGCCAAAGGCTCCAATTCCTATTATTTATTGCCTATTTATTGCTCATTTCTTTGGACTCTCAACAAAATTTGGCCATTCAATGCCACGGCCTCTCGACTTGGACGGCCATAGTGTGAAGTGGCCCTTACTATGAAGCTCAAGGTTTCTTGTTTTTTGACACTGCACCTCTCATCTATCAATTGCTCATCTAGTACATTCATTAAAATTTTCCACTTTTTAAACGGAAGAACAATCATTGAAAAGCATTCAAGAACCTTTCATCCATAAATCGCTCAGAAATCATCCACTGTTTTGCTGTTTAGGGCTTAGTTTGGGTTCCCTCCTGGTCGGGAGGGAGGAGGGCTGCGCCAGCCAAGGAGGTAGTGCAATACCAAGGCGACACGCGCGGGGCCGGGCAGCAAGCTACCGGATGGCCCCGCTCCCTTGAAAAATTAGATTAATATCATGGGGATCGATGACCCCCGTATCAGATATTAAACTGATAAGAACAGATACTACACTTGATCTTAGCCAAAAGGCCGAGAAAGGTATACTTCTCCTGTCAGCCCCCGTCCTACTTATACTACCCAGACCTCTTCCCCGCTTCCCATCCTTATGGGATAAATCACACACTAAGCGCCTACACTGAAGGGGTGATCACTCCAAGCAAATCACTCATCAAATTTTAGCTGCTCGGCTATGCGGGGTAGATACTCTGGGTTTCATTATCTTGCACACCATTCTTCTTTGATGCATTCAGATTATTTAGAACCTGTTCTTTCAGCACCCTGCGCAAGATTTTGCCGGATACAGACTTGGGGATGGACTCAAGAAACTCCACATGCCTGACTTGCTTGTAAGTAGAAACCTGTTTGAGACCGAAAGATCTGGTTAGAGCCTTCCGAAGCTTGAGAGTTCAGGAACTGAGGTGGAGTGAGGGTGACAAAGTCAGTTAGTTCACCTTGGATGCCACGAATGCCTGGATTTCATCAGCCGATATGAAGCAATCAGACTTGAGCACGACGCAAGCTGCAGGAATCTCTCCTGCTTCTTCATTTGGAATTCTGCACGTATTTAAACCTCTTGATGTCAAGAAGCTAACCAGAACATTCAAAAGCTTTTGACGATTTAACCCTGTGATGCTCAAATCGCATATTTTCCGCTCATATCTGAATTACTTACTTCAATTTCATTAAATGGTGTAAAGATTTCTAGGCTAAATGATGCAAGTGGTGTAAGGATTACTTGGAATGGGGCTGTCGACTATCCCTTCAGTGGTGGTCTACAACCTCTAACTTACTTTGAATGGTTGCATAAGAAATTTATACGTACTGCTGAAAGTTTGATCTCTACAGATTTTGTTCGTGTATCTAAAGACCTCACCATAGCTCTAAAAATCTCCAAGAAATCACACTCCAACATAGTGGTGAAAATGCTTAAATTGACGCATATTCTATTCCCCCTCGGGTATTCCCTACTTGAATCATAATGTAAGCAAGCTAGAAACGTTTGGCAATGTAACCCTCAGGCTTGGCTGCAAGAAACTTACGGTATGACTCCAGCATCTGCTATTGCTGGGTGAGATATGAGGATCGCTTCAAGCTCAGCTGGGGGAACCTGCACGGGAAGCAACGAAAACGTTGTCAAGCTTAATTCATTAGCAGAGACTGCTTCGACGAGATTTGGAATTGAAGAGTGATCATGGTTAATATCTTAAAGGAAGCTACCGAGCCTTCAACGGCAAAGAGTCGCAAGTACCTGGAAGCCCTTGTACTTTATGAGCTCCTTCATCCTCTCCACAATGAAAACGTCTCCATCATTGTCAATGTACCCAATGTCACCCGTGTGCAGCCATCCCTCGGAGTCTATGGTTTCTGCTGTGGCCGCAGGATTTTTGAAATACCCTGTTTTGAAAGCCAAATCCATACCTCTTCAGTACCACCCTCTACTCTGGTATTGTCAAATACTTTGTTCTCTCTCCCAACCTAGAGGACGGATGTACCCAGTTTGATTCTCCATTATTTCAAAAGAATTTAGATACGAATTATGTGATGATAAGGCTTTCGGAAGTGTGCATGGAGACCACCTTCCAAAGAGATTTTCAGATTTCTAAGCTTGCGTTCAATTCCTGGAACAGACTGGTATGTTGGTGATGGGTTTTCAGAAGGACTGACAACGGCGTTTCAGAGACGAGGTTTGAATCCGGTCGCCTGCTTCTGATTTTGCAATGAAGCGAATTCGTTTTGTTTCCAACAAATTCCATTAAAGATCTACCATACCGGTAATCCAAATTTTTTAATGAGTAAATGCCATATTTTGAAAAGAGCTTGTCGCCTACTCTACCTTTCATGGTGGAATCGCCGCGGACACAGATTTCGCCTGGGCTGTTCACCGGCGAGGCCCTCCCCGTGCTTGGGTCCCGAAACTTGAGCTCTAGGCCGGGCAGGAGAAAGCCCACGGAGCCAGTCTTGGACGGACCCCGTCCATGCCTTGGATCACAATGCGAAATCGTGATGCAGCTGTACTCCGTCAATCCATACGCATGCTGCACCACCACGCCCGGGAACTTCGCCTCGAAGGCTTGCTGGAGCTCCACGCCCAGCGGCGCCGCCGCAGTCAGCACCGACTTCAGCTTCAGTTTCGTGACGTCGAAGTCCTCACCCAGCTCCGACTTCACCAGTTGCAGCAAAATCGGCGGCACGATGGGCGCGAAGGTCACGCCGTGCTTGAGAAGAATCGAGAGGAAATCGTTCAAGTTGTATCTGAAATATGCAAAGAGTCAGAGTAAGTTTCAAGGGCATGTGCAAATGCAATTGCAATTGCAAATTCAAAAGAAGATGCAAAAATACGATTGGAAGTGCGATTTCAAATGCAAATGCAAGAAGTTGAGTTTCAGCTCGATTGATGGAATTGTCCGACGGGGCCATTTTAAGCGGAAAGGTGGGAACGAAAGCCTTGCAATTTTGATAGCCTTGGTTGCTGGAATATAAATTCTGAGAATCAGAATAGCGGTAATGGATGGTTACAAGTGCATTGTTCATAGCTTTTAAAAAGCCATCACTTGCAAGATTCTACTCAGAAATGAGCAAGAAATCTTTAAGATAAAACCGCTGGTTGGTTCCCAGATTCACCGTGCACCTTCGACTCTCAGATTCGCTGATCGATTGCTTGCAGAGATATGAATTCTTCAAGTTACGAGGCTTACTTATAACAGAGCTCAAGTAGAAGCGCATTTTCGATAGTATCCAACAAGAAAATCCCTGAAACTTTTGGTTGAAAAATGAAGGTTAAATTTGATTTTGAAATTTTGAACGCCACCATGGCTTTCGTCACCTTTGGTTACTCGGGCCAACTGCCATTCTGGTTCAAGATAACCGCACCTAATTGCGACACCCACCTTAATGTGACACACCAGAATCTTGCAGATTGAGTATTATTTTGAGTATGTGCACTGGTCAACTCGTTTAGTTCTAACGTTTGCATAATGGTATCCAAGTAATCAAATGTATTTTCTGGTGCTTTGGAATCCTCTTTGATATGCAAATCATAACATTCCAATAAATAAAAACTGACCATGCGCTTCAAGTGTGACAATTTAGTTTTGCAACTTGGGTTGAGAAGCTCTGAACCTGGCCATGACCACGACTTTGCCCTTCAAGCGCATGGAGGCACAGCAAATGCCGCAAATGCCATAGATATGGAAGAACGGCATGAGCCCGAGCACCACACTCTCGCCCTCGGGAATGACACCGCCTTCAAAATACCGCTCGACGTCCCCGAGCGTTTGACTCAAATTGGCAACGACGTTGCGGTGCGTGATCATCACCCCCTTGCACAGGCCCGTCGTGCCGGAGGAGTACGGCAACGCGCACACGTCGTGTTCCGAGATCTCCACCTGCAATGTGGTTCGAAATTCAGTCACAATGTGGTTTGCTCGAGTTTGTTTCAAAGCTGCAAAGCCTTCGAGAATTCGGAACGTGTTGAATCTGAACTCTCAGCACATTTAGCAACTCTTTTAGCCGCATGAGCGAAGTTACCAGTTTTAAATGCACTCAAATCTGTTTAATCATACCCCAAAAAAAAAAATCTGTTCTAGAATGACACTTTAGAGAAGGCCATATTAACCTCGACAGAGCAAGGATTAATGGTTCCAAAACGATCAATGATGTGATTGGTCATATTCTGAAAAATAGGGAGTCACATATTCAAGGTTTTCTAGTGACCAGTTTGATTGATCCCATTCTGGTAAATATAATTCAGACAGGATTGAATTCTAAATCACCAGAATCAGTGAAGAACACTACATGTGTTGCTCAAATAAGAAACACAATTGAACAAAAGAAAGTCCTCATGAGAGCTACTCAAAAACTGCTTAATAATTAAAAAATAAAAAACATGAAGTCCAGTTTGGGGACAAAGCTTTGCACCTGCGGCGCTTGCGCCCCATCCGCCTCAAACAGCGACAGGTGCGACTGAGGCCCGCCCTCCGGCGCGACAACCACCACAGGGAGTCCGAGTGCTGTGACTTTTTTCTCCGTTTTCCGGTCGGTAATGATGAGTTTGGCTTCGGCGTTTTCCGCCTGCATTTGGATTTCGGACTCGTGCGCCGCTGGATTGGAGCCCGAGTAGATGGCGCCGATGGACATGATGCCCAGCACGAAGATGAAAAACTCCGCAATGTTGGGCAACAGGATCATCACCACGTCGCCCGTGCGGATGTGGAACTGGTGCCACAGCCCTGCCGCCACGTTCTTCACCAGGCGCTGCACTTGACCGTAAGTGTAGTGCCGTTCGTCGGACGAGTCCACGAGGGCCACTCGGTCCAAGTAGAGGTCGATGTTGTGCAGGACGTAGTTGTGGAGCGTTAGCCCTTTTGGTGGGACGACGACCGGGTAGAATGGCAACGGGCTGTGGAAAATGTTCTCCTGCTCTTGGGAGTTTTGTTTTGGAGCTGCCTTGTCATTGCCATGACTGCTGGGTGCCAAACTACCACTCTCCATCGCCGATCGGAGCAACTTGGGACAGGCTTATTGGATTGATTGATTGATTGATTGATTGCTGGAAAGATCAATTAAAGTGCAGGGATCATCTGCACATACAGATTTCGTGCGGTAATTGTGCGTCAATGTAAGTGGGATCGGAGTAAATCTGCAATAGGGATTTGGCGATGCAGGACTGAACCTGGAAGATTGAAAAATTGGACTTGGAAAAACCAAGTGAACCACACGACTAAGACGAAACATGTGTCAATCAGCTCGTCAAAAAACAAAACCGGGTCGCGACGAGCATCGTTTGTGCGTTGTATAATGCAAACACGATTCCTGCTTTTGTAATTATAAGATGATATTAAGCTTTAGATTGTAAGACAATTTGCTAGTAGAGGATACTAAAACTGGCAGGGACCTGACCCCCTGTTCCCAACAGCAACTCATCTATTCAAGCATTCGCACGTGGTTGGGGTGGTTGACCTTCAATTAGCAAGTGGAAATGGGGTTCTCTACTGATCTTCAATTCAATAGCCCTCTCACTTTGAATTTGCATAAGAAACGTACATACATAGTGATTAGTATTTGATCGTGACAAATTTGGCTCGTCTCCCAAGAATCACACTCCTACAGAAGATGATATCCTTCTAGACAGTGGCTAGCGCAACTTGAGTCACTAGATTACTTCCATCAAAGCCATCAAGGGGCATGAATGCATGATTCAATGAAGACGCCTCCGCACATACCTCGATCAAGCTCAACAAGCTATGAAATGCAGAGACGGAACACCCCACTTGAGTGTCACTGTTGCATCAAGTGACAGATTATATAGAAAGGAATGGCGGAGAGATTGCAGCCTAGAAAGACAGGAAGCAGCACAAGATGAGTGTGACCGAGCTTTATCAAAAGTGCCGGGAGGTGCAGATTTGGTCGAAAGCGTAGAAAGCATGGGCAACCAAACCAGTTCGTTGCAGCTCAAACTCTGCAACCAGTCAGTCTAACCCGCTTGCACATCACACCAAAGCTCCTTCAGTTGGGGCGAGTTGGAAATTCCATAAGATGTTTGGGTTGGGTTGTTATCACTCTGTGAGGTGTAAGCTACATGATGTCACTTTGTGTTGAGTTACACTAATCCTTAACCCATAAACAACGCTGCTGAGGGCATTTTCCGGCAAATGAATGACAAACAATCTCTCCATGTGGGACAAAAGTGCAACTATTCATCCTCCAAATTTTGTGTGAAAAGGGAACATCTTCTAAAGTAGTTTAACTTCCAATGAGTGCTTTTGCAATTCTTTAACCTCTAAAGTCCCAAGGCCATTTTTTTGTCAAAACCACTCAAAACTATCACTTTTGCTACTTTCACCTACGCAATAAAAAATTTAATTTTTTTTAGAATCTAACCGTAGGATCTTGTTCTACACTTGTCTTAGATCACGTGATAAATTTTTTGTGATGTTTGACCGTGTAGATTGAAAGATATTAGTATTCAAAGGGGAAGAAAAAAAATTATTTCAAGAAGTTGCTATGACTGCCCACAAAACAAGAAACTCCATAACTTTCACTTCACTAATCCAAATGGAATGAATCAAAGCTTTTCATTTAGAAGAAAATATAATCTACAAGAAAAAAAAATATTAAAATTTTTATTTCAATTTTTTGTGAAATTCGTTTGTTGCCTGGTCTCCCCCATTTTGAGGTTATTGTGGCAAAACTTTTGCTCCCGGGCATCGATTGGAATAAAAATTATATTCCCGGAAAGCTCATAAGTTTAACTATCTTTTGAGAAATTTTCAAAAAAATTCAGTAAAAATTGAGATCATAGGAACTTGCCCCAAAATCCATTTTGTCCCCTATAAGGACAATGGGACTTTAGGGGTTAAGTCAACAGTTCACATGGTTCCAAAAAAACTAATTTTCATGATGACCAGCTCATCATTTAAGGGTTAAACAACATTTATTGGAATAAAAAAATTGCTTAAAGTGAAGCATTGGTCTCACTCCTTGCCAAAGTTTGTATAGTCATGGTACATAAAATTGATCAATGAGCAAAGCTTTGACTTTGCATCCTAAATGCGGTGCTTGGCGCAAACCTTATTCACTATAGAAGTAGGTTGAAACATTCCAAAAGAATGCTAAAGCACTTTCTATCAAAGGTTCACTTGAAACCAAGCCTTTGAAATTAGTATGAAATTGTGAAAATTTGAAATTACTATGAAATTTTTCTAAACAAGGATTTTTTTTTTTTTGAACAAATACTAAATATACTTAAATTAATTTGAAACTTTCTATATAAGTCTACATTATAGTGTAGAACATCATTGTGCAAATCAATTTATTGTGTGATTCCAAAATTAAAAAATCAAGACTCCATGGTTGTTGCCTTCTTGCCTAAGGATCAATTTATAGTAAAATATTAAATATTAGGAGATCTCAAATTTTCAAATTGTATTGAATACTTGATTTGGTAAGCTTCATTCATGAGTTAGTCTCATATCAAAAATATCATTTTCTTAGCTGAAATTCAGAAAGGAGTAGGAGTTGCTAAAACACGGTTATCGATGGATTGGTCATATTCTTATCCTAGGTCAAAATATATTACAATAAGAGAACTTTAACTTATTTACTTGAAAATGAGTTCAAAGACTCCTCTAAAAAATGGATTAAAAAAGTGTCATTGCCTTTTTTAAGCAGGATTTGTTGTAGAACATTAAATTTTTTGTCTTATACTCCCATCCCAAAATGATTGTCCACAATTTTGTTGATATTTTTTTGAGTCAATTTCATTGGCTATATTGTGAAAACATAATTAAAAAAGGTTTCAAATTTTATATCATTAGAATCAATGAAGATCGTTGCATGTGTTCATTGCAACCTAAATAAAATTAGCCACTAACAAGGAAGTATTTTTTTGACATACTCAAAACCACCTTAAGAAAACATGACATTGAAAGTTGACAATCATTTTCAGACAGAGGGAGTAGCTTGTTTTCAATGGGGTCTACTTTGGTTGTCCAATTTTCAAATCCAAATTTTATTGTATCCTTTTAAAGAGATTTTTCATTAAATTTCAATGATAATATTCACAAATTCTAATTTTACATCAAGCAATTGATAGTAAGAATGATAATTTAGTGACTTGTTAAGAGTTTTATATTGATAATATTCTAAGATTGCACTTACATAACATTGATACTCCATTTTATTCAAGTATTTATTTGAGGGTGTTTGCAAGAAATTATAATCCTTTTTTAAGTCTCACGTAGGATTATGGCCTAGTGATGCACTATAACTTTTGAAGCATGAATCCGATGAACTTGAATTTTTTATTATCTAGAGATGGATGTTTCCATTGTAATCATATCCTTTCTCTATTTTTTAAATTATAAATATTTTTATATTTAAAAATCTATTTAACTAATTTATCACACTTTCAAGTTTAGTGATTTGGGGTACTTTCAAGTATCCAAAATGAATGATGCGGAGCTGAAATTCTATGGGCTATTTCCACAATAGGCGGGAATGTTTTGTATTAGGAAAATCTAAAAATAGATTATTTTATGTCCTCCACAATTGTGCAAGTAGGGCTTCTTGGTGCGTGCAATTTTATTTGAACATTGAAGATGATTTTGAGCTCATTCTTTTGGTGAAATATGATCATGGCATCAAGTCCTCACAAATTATCAATTTTAATTTTAATGTTAATTTAATGTTTTTACTATTTTCTAATCATTTAAACATAAAAAAAATTGTCATTCTATTTGGTGAATAAATTTTGACCTACATCTTTTTAAGGTCTAAAATTTTGGTGATATGTTGTTTTTAGTGTTATTTCAATTATCCGCATTTTTTTGCATTTTTTTTAAAAGGTCATAGTACAGTGAATACTATTCCAAGTGCTACAAAATTGACCAGTTTTTCTTGCAATCACCCTTGACTTTCCTCTTTGGTGTACAAAATTATACTTTGATAACACTCATAATAGTAATAGATAATATTCTCACTTTTCAATAAAAATTTAGAATTGGAATGTCAACTTCTTTAATTTGATTAACAATGTTGTAAAAAACCCGTTATGAAGCACTAATAGCTAGGTTTTAACTTCCATATTCAAGGGTTTGTTCACATAATTATAGACTTTGTAAGGTTCATGCTTTGCTGGTTACCATATTTTTATGGAAACTTGTCATATAGTGATTGTGGTAGTGTACTATAGGTGAATCTTATTCCTTTAATTTGTTCACTTGGACTTCATGCTAAACTTATGGATGTTCTCAAGTCAATTGCTTTTTGTTCATCTTACTCATCAACTTCTTTCTTGGCCATGTTTTGAGTCATATTTTGAGCTAATATAGTTGTAAATTGTAGCTTGTCCAAACATATATGAATCCTGTAACAAAGTAATTCTAAATTGTTTATATTTCAAGAACACAAATATGTTTCTAACATATTTTTTGAACTAGACTCATACTATTTTCAATCAAAATCTCCAAACTATCCTAATCATTCATTCATTTCAAAATATAATCTTATTATTGAAAACTAAAATTTTAGTGTAATTAATTATTATTATTTGACAATAAATTCATCTAAATCCATCAATCAATTACCATTGAGACAATATGAAATTTATTGGTGTAATTTTTTTGACATATGGTACAACTAATTGTATTTACAAATATTTATAGATGAATTCAAAAGAGTATAAACTTTGATGATTAGGATTTTTTTGTCATCATCTTATTCATTATTTTCAACACAATTAATTCACATTAAGATATATTTTAGTATTGTATGATGTAAATAGGATATTTCTTTCAGAAAAATTTAAGGTGATAGTTATCAAAATAATTCTATGCATTTTCAATAAAATACCTTCATGTGAATGAAAACAGGTGAAATTAGCTACAATATTTTGTAAAATATTCTAGGTATCTTATATTCATTATATAAGACAATGATGCTATTAATGTGTATTTTATGATCTATTAATAGATTTTGAAGGAAAAGTCTCGATTTTTATACATGTGGCACCTACCTTCAAAATAATGCATCAAACCATATTGCTTTAACCTTTAAATGCCCAAGGCATTTTATGAGCTTCTTGGAATTTGTTCTAAATTGAACAAAAAGTCAACATTTTGATAAGCTTTATCAATTCTTATAAATTGTAACCACATAAATTCAAATTAGACATGTTAGAGATCACATACAAAAAAATATTACTTATGGATTGAAAGATTATAATGTTTAATAACAAGGGTGTTAAAATTATAAAAGTGATTTGAAGTCTTCTAATCCTTTTTTCATATGTCAAATCTAAAATTGAGGTCACCAAAAAATATGAAGTCAAAGGACATAACATACATAACTCCAATCAATTTATAACTTTTAAAAATCTACTCTACAAATTTTCTTAAATGAATTTCTAATGTGATTTTTTCTCCAAAATTTAGTGTATTTGAGGCTTGTTTCCAAGAGTCTTCAACACTAGAAAATCAAGATTTGCAATCAACACCATTGCACAAAATCTTAAATAGAATATTCACAATCATTCATTTTTTAAATAAAATTATTGATGCTAAAACTAGATTTCAAAAAGAATTTGCCTAAAAAGAGTACTAAATAATAATTTGATAAGGATTTGTTAAACTTCTAGATTTTGTCAACATTAGAATTTGGTGCTTTGGGTATTTAGGGTTTAAGTAGCCATAGTGAACCTCACCCTTAACGAGTCTTTCTAGTGACAAATCAATTACACAAAATAATTGAATTTTTTTCATTTGAGGCAACATTTTGAAACCTTCAACCACTTAATGTTATGGACATGTTTGGTACATTTTTGCCCACACTTTATAAATTATAATAATAAAAAGTAATTATGATCTATCCAAGATTTGGTTAGTATAGAACCATTGTTAAACAAATACAAATACTCATAAAAATAACAAAAATTGGAATCTTTGTTTTAAAATACACTACCACATGGAAGATAATTATACAGAAAGTGAGAATTCCAACCTCCATTGATTTATCTTTCCTTCAAGATGTCAAAAATAATCCAAAAATATATATGATTCAATTATTTTGAAGATTGAATCTCTTTAAAACTTTATCAATGGGAAGAGTTTTGAAAATCTATGAACAATGCCCAATTTTCAATAGAGGATTTTGTTTAATGTTTTTTTTTCAAGATTCTTTTATGATAGAAAATCTCAAATAATCAACTTACCTAGTTATGAAGAGAATGTTCTATCACAAAATCTATGGTCTTACTAAATGAAATTGTCATATTTCTTTAAATTGAGATAAAATGTAAAAATTTATTGACCTAGTTTTTTCCATTAAAGTACATTTTGTAACACAAATGGATGAGTATATTTAGAATTGTATACATAGAGATTTTATATTGCACTTGCTATTTTATATTGTACTTGTTACATGAGTGAACTAACAACACTTTAAGACAAATCATACATTTATGACTTGTACTATGCAATGGCTACATTTTGAATGCATTCATATAAACATTTGAGTATGGTTTCTATAATAGAACATTGATTGGCTTGCAAAAAATGAGTACACCTTATATTAATCTGAAAATTTTACCACAGAAACTAGAAAAGAGAGCATAAATTTTCCAACAATTTTTATTGAATTTGTACATTAGATGCAAAAGGTACAACACTTTAAATTGGACTTGAAACTATTTGAGGACACTCTTGGTCCCCTAGGGCATTTAGGGGTTAATACATGATATTTGATTAGTTGGAATCTATTTTCAATTACCAAAAAGTTCAACAAAGTTTTTGTAAGCCAATCAAAGTTCAAAGTTTCAACTTGAGTTCACCAAACTGCATTCAATGGTTGCAACTTTGGGAGCTTGTATCTCCTTCATCCAATGTTTGTTTCAATGATGATTGTTAGGTTATGTTATACTTGCTATCTAGTTATTGTGGTAAGATTTTCATGTCAATAAAAGTTGTTTTGAATATATATATATAGGAGCAATTTGAAGTTCAAAATCCAAACATTTTTGGATTACAGTGAACTTCGTGGCTTGTTTCTTCTTCATACAATGTCCATTTCTAATAAATGTTTTTGGAAAAGTTGTATATACTAGTCTAGTTTCTGTAGCTTAAATTTCGTATCAATCCAAGAAGTTATGAGTGACTAAAAAGCATTTTAGTAGAAGGAGGTTCAACCATAGATATGTTTTTTTGCAACTTTTTTTTCTATTTTTTAACATTTCAAAGCTATTTTGCAAACACAGTGAGTCAATTGAATGATATTTTCTTTCATTGATGTATTTGTATGCTAGTTTTGAAGTACTTTATAGTTTAAAGTTTTTTCATTTGAATAAGTTTAGAAATCAAATTTCACCTCCAAATGTGTTGCTAGAAAAATTTTAACATCCTTTTTCAACATTGAAACATTGTAATCTTACAATCTACATGGCCAAATGACTTCAGATTTGATTCACTTTATCTATCATCTACACTAGAAGATTGTATAGTTGAGATTTCTATACTTTAGTAACATTTAGATCTATAACACTTCAAAAGCAATGATGTTTTTGAATCCAAAAAGACCTTGGGCTTTTAAGGGTTAAGTATCATGTATTTTTTGGACATTTTTTAATACTTTTACTAAATTGTACATTATATATACCTTTGAGAAAAACAAATGTAGCTTTTTCTTTTGTTGCCAAATGACACCTTTATTTTGTGTGTGTCTTTTGTATATGAAGCTTATATCATTCTTTTTGGTTCTAGCTTGACATATGTTCTTTACCTTTGGTTAAAATGTTCAATTCAAGTAAAAATATTAACCAATTAGTTCAACTTCTACTTAAAAATTAAAAAAAAAACTTCAAATCATTTTTTTTCCTTCAAGATATGCCATAGATGGAACTATCACTATTCTTTTGTATTGGAAGGAGTCCCTCCTTGTAGGAATATTGCTAAAAATAACACTCCTGCCAAATCTACTTCCAACTATGCCTCTAAGCCCATGCTATATATTGGACTCTTCAATTTACGTAGCACAACTACACTAATTTGTCTTGACGGTCCTATTTATAATTTATTACTTACAAATCATACTACTACAAAAATGAATTGGATGCATGTTAGTTTATTTAACCCTAAAAGAACACAACAACCAATGTCAAAAGTGTCCGATGGATGACATTGTAGAAATGAAGAATGCACCTATTGGTTCAAAATCAGTTCATTTTTTAGTGACTAATTTGGTTACAAGCCGTTGTCTTTACAGTTTTAAGCCTATACACATATAATTGTTTTATAAACAATATCAATTTGATAAAAGAATGAAGTACATTAGAAAAGATCTATATCTTAAATTAGGTTGTTTGTTTTGTTTTGGTTGTTTGATACTACGAGATTTAAGAAACTGTGAGGTGTCCAATAGCATCCTTGGTACTACTCAAAACTCTTTGCAAGGAAAGATGCATGGACTACGTTTTGTGGCGTTTGGATAAACGGTGTGAAATTTATTGAATTTCAAAGTTTTTTATGAATTCAAATATTGAATTAAATTATCTTTATTTTAGAAAAAATATGACTTTTACGTCACATGTCCAAATGCCACGAAACAAAGCCCTTGCACTCCTTTGTACATAGAGCTTTTTATTTGTGCCAATTTCTTGGCGTTTGGACCTATGGTGTGAAAGTTATAGATTTTCTTAATTAAAAATTTGAATTGAATTATCTTTTATTTTGGTATTTTACATTCTATGTCCAAAGGCCATGAAATAAAGCCCTTGCACTCCTTCGTGCATAGAGTTTTCTATTTGTAGCAAGAACGCAACCTCTCACACTACAGTGTGAAAGTTATTGAATTTCAAAGTTTTAATGAATTTAAAAACTAAAAAATTAATTTTAATTTTAATTTTTATTGTAGCAATGGTATAGGGGCACACTAGTCTATAGCTTAAATGAGGATGTTTGTTTGTTTGTTATGGTGAGATCTTTGAAACCATATATCTTTGGTCATAATTATTCTTGATAGCATTGAAAAGCTCTCTACAAGGAGGAGTTCATTTGTGACATTTGGACCTACAATGCGAAAGTTATTGAATTTCAAAGTTTTTACGAATCAAAGAATTAGAAAATTACTTTTATTTTTATTTTAGCTTAATAGTGGCAATTGCGTAAAGCACACTATTCAATGTGAGAACACATACCTCCCAACCAAGGTCGGGGTGAACCGCCCCCCTCAATCGTCCCCAAGGGATTACATTGATATTTTTTATTTACCACTCATGATAAAATTTGCAAATTTTGAATTCATATTTGCAATGAGATGCTAGGAAAGGTATAGAAGATAAATTAATCAAGGACAAAATAGGGGGTCTTTTTTTTTACATTCATCCCGGCCCCAACTACAGTAATGCCCTCATCAACAATAAGGAGTAAACTGAATGAAAGTAAACCAGCCTATGACAGGCAGAATGGCTGGTTTGCCATGTTTACATTTTTGAAAAAAATTAAAAAAAATTCTCTATGAAGATAAACATGAGGAATGCAGAGAGCAAGTGAAATTTTATTTTTTGGACAAAAAATGAATTTTTTATGAATTTTTGAAGTCTGCTGTGCAATTGGCTTTAAAGAGTCTGCAGACTACCCCAAATCACCAGAAAAGTGTTTCCATGATGGTCATCTAACCACCTAATGCAGTCAAAACATTTTCTAACATGTCTCCAAGATTTCCTAATATGGACATGACATGAAAGAATTACAAAATAACTTTTTACTACCAGTTTACACTAAAAATGGGTAAGTGTCCTAAGACAGTTACCAATAACTTCATGACCATTTCCCAAGGCTTTGATTATGGCCACAAATTAATCAAATGCAGTTCTAACCCCATTTATTGGAAAAAATTTGTCATGGGTTGATTTAAGATTGTAATGAGTAGTTCTCTAGGAGCGTGTCATAGGAGATTTACCTGTCATAGGCTGGTTTACCTTACTGATTATGGAGCACTACATGTGTCTGTTTGGAACTCACTCAGTCAACAAAAGTACACTATCAGAAGATGGATGGTTTTCATCCACCATGAACAGAAGAAGGATAACTGAATGACTCCACTGAGCTACGGCTGTAGCCTCTCCCCGAGTCAGGGATCGTCCGATGACTGGATAACGCGAAATCGGGAAATCCTCGAGAGCCAATGGCCTTCGCTTCCCATATCCCTTATCACCACCACCGTTTTCAAACTGCTTCACCAGCTGGCTCTCACCATCAACCTGTTCTCCCTCGCAGTGTGCTATGAATCATGTCGTGCATTGTGAAAATCGATACTGAAACATTGCGACTGAGATGTTTGATCGCAAGAGACGAATCCTGCTGGTCGAGCTGATGTTGTTTACTGCCGAGAAAGTAAGTGGGGATGGAGTTTGACGTGAGCGGACAATTTGCTTTAGTAAACTTGAGGAATGGTTCGGCTTTGATGAATCACTCCGTGAAGGGATGCGGCGTGGAACAAGTTTTCATACCCGCGTTGCGATGTTTATGTGTATGCCTTGAGGTAAGCACATTCGGTTGACTGTAATCTTCGACGTTTACTGATGTGCTCTTAATCAGGGTGCGTTCTTGGATGACTCCTACGCAATATAAGATCATGGAGTCTCGTATGGAGGCTGCGTTGGTTTCCTTGTAATTCACGCACCTCACGTGGAACGCATAACAAATCCTGGAAGCTTACGAAGTTTCTACTTTTTGTTGTGTAGCTTACTGCATCATTGATATTCATTCTCGGAGGTTCATTTCGTTATTTTTTTGTTCCTTAACCTCAGGGGTAGTTAAGTGATTTTGAGGAGTAGAGTTGGATAGACCAGGGTTCTTACAATTACGTACAGGGTGCAGGCACATGTCACTCAGTCTGGTACCCTTCTGAAAAGCTGCAAAACAAGCTTGAAAGAGCAAAGTTATTACGATTATTAGTAACTAAATGTACAATCTTCTTGTTACCTTTTAGCTGCATAATACTTCTGCCACTGAGATAAAGAAACTAATATAGCTTCTAAGCATAGTATCAAACGGATAATTCTAAGATAATCCTTGAATATAGTAATTGGTGTCTGACGATGTATTAGGTAGAGTTTGCAGGAACATTATTTGCAAAGTTGCTATCAGTTTCTAATGGGACGTTCACACCGCGAGCAAGTTGAACATGTAAATGACTTGAAGAGCTCAAAATTTATTCAAGGGTTCTAACCACTTCAATATCTCATCAATCTATATCTCTGCCAATCCCAACCACTCTCACAAAGACCAAGCCACTCTCTCTTAGTAGCACTTTGAAAGTCTTGTGCCAAAGTACTTCTTTAAAAGACCCGGTGTGAATGTCCCAGAATTGTCAAACTTACAATGTTAATTTGCCCAGGTAGAGGACAATGGTAGCATTACAGTCATGAGGACTTGATATACCAACCCTGGACGAGCTTTTATGGGAAGATAATGGATGATAGTGGGTTTGTTTTCTCCATTTGTATAAGGTAGAAGTCACGAAATGTACCTTAACTTCAGAAGTCGACAATTCGTAACAAAAACTGGGTTAGGGGGACTTTCTATGCTTAGTGGTGGTGTAGCAATCTGTTGGTATCGTATTTCCGTGCGATGATTTTCCACCTTACTACTACAGTAGCAGTAGGGCCAGACCACCGGCAGTCTGGTGCTGATCAACACTGTAGCATGGAAAGTCCCTGCATCTATGCCCTGCGGTAATATCTATTCTGTACTTTTCTCTGCAGTTTTTGATTATGGATATGGAATCGGTGATTCTGATGAAGGCTTGATCCTGGGGTGTAAGTCTTGCTGAGCATGTCGATCAACGTGGGAGCAAGATCGATACAATTCACTGGTTTTTGGAGACAGCTTGTGTATAGCTGGGGTGAGTGCCTTAAACGTACTATGTCTGCTTCTTCCCTGACTTCATCCGTCTCTGCCTCACTTGATAGATCCAGGAAGACACTGATAGATTTAATGTTTGTGAACATCCTTATCTAAAGTATTGAGTGGCCGAAATTTAGCACACCAATGATAACGGGTTCATTGTGTTCATGTTTTAGAAGTTTAATTTTCAAAATGCTCTGCCAGAGTTCTAAGGTGATGAAGGAAATGGTGGTTAATTCTCTGTCAGGGAGTCGATACATACAAGAAATTGACAAAGAATGCGTAATTTTAACAGAATTTTTTCATTAAACTGAATAAATCGTCTTGGTATAATACAAATGTGTCCAATGGACATTAAAAACCCATACTAGATCAATTAAGAAACAGTATTCCTGTTTCTAGTCTGTACACATGATGAAAGCTCTGCAAAACGTACTTTTCTTGAATCTTGCAACAGGAATATTCAGCTTGATTGATTTCTGCCGTGGGCGACAATAGATTCCAAGAGTTCGATATGACAGATGGAACACAGGTGAGCACGCTCAATATGTGGTCTTTGGGAATCAGATGCTGATTACAGTTTTCCATCTCCAACTTGTCTTGTATCTCCGTCGTGTACAGTGTAGTACCTAGCTGTGAATTATCCACGTACCGGGTTTATATACAGCAGCTGGGCGTGAAACTTCATTTACGAGGTTGCAAACTTCCGGTGGCTGATCTTCTGGGAAGTTTGAATCGTTCACCATCTTCGCTGGTAAGAATCGACGAATTATACGGTTATGTCCTTTCAGGATCATATCCTTGTGTCGTAACACCTTCACGTCTTAGAGGCGTGACGTAGTCTGCAATACGTACTAGTAGTAGCTCAAACTTGAATTATGTAGAACGCCGTTGTTCCTCTCGCATTTCAAGTAGCTCGAAAGTCTTTGGTACTGGGATCAACGTGCCATGTCGAGAGCAGCATTCGCAGGGACCTTCGCAAGTTTTTCCTGGCCACAATTCCTTTGGCCACTTCCTCTCGATCTCTTCCAAAGCATGATGTATTGCTTCCTTTGCGACGTCTTCGCCCTGCGTATATATTTTCCCAGTTTCACATTAGCGTTCTTGAACTTTAAATCGTGCAGGTTGGAAAATGCAGCTGAAGAACAGAGCATCAAAATAAAATCCGCTTGGGGAGTAATGCGAATGAAAAGTGTCGGTGATACCTTGGCAGCTTCGACGAGGGGTCCCCAGCATTCCAGGCGATTGTAGTTGCTGACGTTAGAATGAAAGTAAACCCACACCAGGGAGTTATCAAGATCTGCAATCGTACATCAGCAAACGTAAGACATTGTGTTCTCCAGGTACCCAGATCCTATACAGGTTCTTCAGCCATGCAGGAGTACAGTATCTTCGTCATGAAAGTTTTTGAAAGGATTTACCTGGAAATTCGTTCAGAAGTTCTTCATCACCATGCCTGAAAGCTTCCAACACCTGTAAAAGTAATAATACTGCCTGATGAGTGCAAGTTCGAAGTGTCCTGAGGAACATATCATACCGCATGCAGGAGGGAAAAGCATAATGATAACAATGGGCGAGTGCCATGCACGGAGCGAGCCGAAGTGTAGAGTACTGACCACTGGGAGTTCTTTGCGGAAGATGTAGAAGCGTAAGTTTGCGATCAAATTGTGCATCAGATTACCACCGCTAATATGGCAGTGCACGTGGAGAGTCATTTTCCCCTGAACCTTTCTCCATTCTGCTACAACTTCATCCCTCTGTAACTTGCTGTACCATCCTTTCAACTGCACCGTCACAAATATTCTTAACATCGAGACCAGAAATGAAAAGAATTGAACTGGAAACTACTCCATATTCGGAAATTGTAAACGAAAAATAATTATCTGCATGACATAATCAGGAGCAAATGACTTCAATTTCAAAGGCAATGATCAGTTCATTACAGAACCGGTGATAAAATTGATACCAGAGAAATGCAAGCTGTACCTGAGCTTTGTTGATTTCACGGGATATGGCCAATGTTATCTTCGACGTAACATCACTGTGTGTCAGCGTGTAAATCCTCGGCAGCTCTTCAGGATGTTTTTTGTCAGCTCCAAGGAAAAGTACTTTCAATTTGGCCGCCTCAAAGATTGCTGGTCCGAAAAGTCTTGCTTCCTGCATGATGATGGCCAGGGCTCAGTTCAACGCAACATCTCAATTTGAACACTGATGTGACGACGTCAGTTTCAACACTTCTTAATTTCGAAGTAGAACTGTTCATGACTGCAGAATATGCTCTATAATGGGAAAAAATTTAAGTCTGGAATGAGAGCGTGAAATGACAGCAGGTGCTTTTGCTTTCGAGCGGAGACTGATATAAAATGATCATTTGTTTGTCGACGATGATTGAAGCTTCGAAGTTGTTTCAGCGTTCATCTTCTGCGTTATGCTCTCACTCAGTACGTTACTGCTGCTGCCGGGAGGAGTCGAACGATTTATCTTAGTGATGATGATTTTTTCTCTCAGAGCCGTGAAGTCGGCATCGTCATCAAGCGAAAGTAGTTCAGAATCATTGTTCAGATAATTATCTGAATATCTGCCGACCGTGCGGGATGTCAGAATCCAAGGTCCCTCCGACAGAAGAATCAAACATCTCAGAAGATTTGGTCCACATGTCCGAACCTTAAAGCGCTGACAAAACGCTGGTTGGCTTTATGACCTCCCTCGCCTGATTGGAATCTTTTTCTCAGTTCTTTTAGCATATTCAGGGATCGTTAAAAGCAGGTTATTATTTGTTTCGATCTGCCATTTTGAAATCTGAGGAGTAGCTCGTCTCTTTCAGAAATCGCAGTCCCAGCAAAGGCAAAATTCTTGAATCCATGACCATCACCGGACGTGTTACTAAACTCATCTACACAAACGTCCTTCCAGAGTATAAACAAGATATCACTATCTGCCATAACATGAGGTCTCACCACAATAAGAGGCGATCCATGCCGGTACGCCACCTCTGAACTGTTCACCCTCGCCATGAGACCTCGTCGGCTCTTCATGCTCCAAAATTGAGAAACTAAATACTCAGATTCGTGTCTTTGAGTCTTGAAAGAGGCGCTGCGGCACATGGACGCCGCTTCAACTTTAAGGTGAGAAGCCGAAGAAACCATGGCCGAGGATGCGTGAGAACTGTTCACATCCTTGGACCTGACGAGACTCTGGCTGGTAACTCCAGCTGAGATCAGTGGCTGGAACAAACTGCAAGAAGCCATAGCCGTAAAACCAGTAATAGAACAACAAGAGAAGCAAATTCCTCTGCTGCAGGTTTTTCGAGAGCCTCCTGTTTTGTCAAAGACTCGACACGTCCTCGCTCGTTTGACAAGATTTTCGCATTAATTTCACCAACAGCCTGATCACAAGTTCCAAATCTCTGTCAGAAGAAATGTTTCTCCTCTCCCGATCATCAATAAATATCGTCTGACATAAATTTTCACAGAAACGCGTATCCAACTCAAGGGATCAAAGATGCACACACACGAGCTAGCTCGGACTCAACCAGACCAAAAGCCGCAACGACGCGCACTCAAGGTTTTCACACAAAAAGCCTCATACAACTTCACACTTCACGAATTTTGACCGGTTCCCTCGCAAAGAAGCTCGATCTTCAACAGCAGATCTCTTCTTCCAAAAGCCAAGTCCGGAACAATCGAGAACAATTTCGCCGTCCACATACCTGCTTAATTTCTCCCGGTCTTTCTCCGCCTGTGTTGTTGCTTTCAAGCGCCGGCAACAACACGGAGTCCCAAGGTGACTTGGTGTGCAGAGGAAGAAGCCGGCGCGATTCTTGCAGCGAAAGAAGCGAGGTGCGAGACGCAATGTGCAGCTGTGATGGCGAGCCAAGCAAGGAAGTCGACCGTAGCTGGCGTCGTAGGGGTGGGAGCTATACACGTCTGGTACTGTACTCTACAGAAAGAGTAAGTTAGAGTGTGGAAGAGGAAAGGGAAAGGTCGTGGGGTGCCGCGTGGCACGTGGAAGGAGGCCGAGTTACAGAGAGCCACCCTTTTGTGGCCTTGGAGAAATGCAGTGTCCCACGCTTCGGTGGGCCTACCTCGACGGTTACGAGTTACGGTTTAGTTAGTTTGAAGCTCTCTTGCCAGGCAGTAACAGGCAGTTGCCACTTGGTTTTCCTTCGTTCCCCTCGTGGTAATAATATTTCGGTGAGTTACGAAACTGTAATTTATACAGTTGAGCCGGCGGGCACCCGGTATTGACCAAAAACTTCTACGAAATCCCGACACTTTGCACAACTAATTTACGTGCACAAGAAGAAAAACTCCTCTGATAAAAAAATCAATGTAAAAAATTATTGGGGCATGTTTTCTGTGACATTGGACTCTCCCTATGGTCTCTATTGGTGAGCAGCCCTTTGTTTTGGACCGTCAATATTTTCTCAACATTTTACACCGCGGTGCTCAAAAAAGTTTAACTTTTTTTTTTGGGCCATTTTTAATTTCATTTTTGTAAAATATATGGATAGAATTTTTAGAATTGCCTAATTAGGATGGAAAAGTTGGGATGGAAAAGTGCATGAATGAAACTAGAAAGGGATTATTTGTTGAAAAGATAGATGAATTCTGAAATACATTGTAGCATCAAATATATTTATATGCTATAGGGTATTTGTATTTTAAATTCAAGATAAAGTCCACACTATTTACAGACTACCTGACTTCAAATTTATCCAATGAATTTTCTTTTTATCTTTGTGGTATGGTGACTCACACTTGCCTAGGACACCATCGAATAGTGAAATTAGGTTTCTCCTCACTATTTTCTCAACATTTTACATTGTATAAATAGCTATTGTTACTATATGAAGATGTAATAATTTTCATCAACCAATGACCATGTATGTAGCATGGGTTGGTGCACCAATTCATGGTCTAGTTCATAGAGTCACATGTGCCTCAATGTTGACAAGCATTGAGTCATGAAGTAACTTTTCTAGGTGAGGCTGGAGGTGAGGCAACTTTGATTGTTAAAGGCAACCTAGTTCATGGTTGGATTCAAAGAATCGCATTCCCCTCCATATGGACAAGTAGTGTGTCATGATTTTCTAGGTAACGCAACTCCTAATTGTTAAAAGCAACCTAATTTCACTATTTTGTGTAGATGCAAAACTAATCCACATTTAACATCCATTGATCACTTCCATAAGTTCATCCCTGAAATTGTCTAAAGTTGAAATGTTCGATTCTTTACATACAACGTTCCATTGTTTATGTATAGGGCAATCACTGAGGCGAAAGAAATACTCGCAAGAAGTAGCCTAAGGAGATGGACGAAGCCCAACAAAATTCCCAACAACAAAGATACTAATAACCGTCCGAAAATGGATGAACTATGTGATTGATGAATGAAAAATCCGTAATCACCAATTACACAGATTTCAGAGGTCAAAGAGGAGATTGGAAAATAAATCTGCCCGCCCTTTGAACGGGACATTTCAGCCTGGCGGGAACGGAAGCTGCTGCCGCTGCTGTCGGTTCTGCTGCTCCGGCATGGACGGTTACAGCAAAGTGAAGTGAGTGGTGGGCCCCAGCCAGCGACCTGGATTCACGCATCACTCAGTTCTCCCTGCGAGAGTCCAACCCATGAGAGTTCCTATTGGTCCCTTCTCGTGGGTTCACAACACTGGGAGGCCAATGTTCATTTGCCTTGAGAATATGCGGCCACTTTAAAAACTGACGCGGACGGACTTTGGGGCAAACTGAACTGCTACTGTAGTACGGTGAGTGCCTGAGTGGGCCATCTTTTTAGCTCTACGTGTGCATTTTCTACCCACATCAGGGTATTGCACTAAAATTTCCATTGGACCCTTTTGGCATCCATTTCATTTGTTTTGAAAAAAGGAAAAAAAAGGAAAAAAAGAAAAAGAAAAAAGAGAAATGGAAGCATTGGGTCCAACGTGACTACAAAAGAGGCGGCGACTATGCACATGCACGTGGGATGTACTAGTCTTGTGACATTGTAGTGTTGCATGCAAAATTTAGTAAAAGAAATTGGTGTTGAAAGACTTATGTAATGGTCTTGTACTTCAAGGAAGGGCTGACTATTTGCTTCCCGTGGCCTTGTTTTCCATCGCTCCTTTTAAGTGTAGAAAATCTTGGATTGCAAATTTCTCCGTGATTTGTGGGCCCTTGTAATACAAGGTGTTCTTGTTGTAGTGGTACTGTAGAAAGATCCCCCAAACTTAGTAGAGGTTTTATTTTGGAGCGATACAACCTACAGGAGAATCATTGTGTGGCATTCCCTCCAATATAGAGGAGTATGAGTGGTTGTCTTGTAGGTTGCATCATCTTTCTAAAAAATCTCTACTTCCAACTTCTTTGCTTAAGAATGCTTTGTAAGGGGACACTCTAAATTTTCTTTGAGACTTGTTAAATTTCTTGGAATCAAATTTATAAGTAATTTCTTGTAACATAACAAAGTATAATATAGTAGTGAGTATAATTAAAGAATTTTGAATTTGACTTGGCTATCCTTTAAGATTTGGTGAGAGGAGAAAATTGGAGATATTAAGTCATCGAAGATCAACTTCGTAGTGACATAAGAAAGCATACCGTTTCCAAGTTGAATTTGGCCTTTCAAATTTTGTTCAACTCTCAATTTACATTCTTATTGCATGAGATCGTAAACTTGGTCTATCAATGTTGAAAATGGATGGTCTATCAATGAGGTTTTGCAATTCCATAGGTTTTCCATATTGGAAATCAATACAATGTGGAGAATCATTCCATTGCAATTGAAAATTCCATGTATCAAAATCAAAATCACATAATATTATGTATTTACATCAATGCTTTCTAATTTCAACTTTAAAAATATTCAAATTTCAAAATTGGTGTTTCTTATTGTATCTTTCATTTTTGGAAAATCATAAATTGTTCTAATACATATTAAAATTGATGCCATTTTCTTCATCAATGCAAACCCCATGTGTTTATTTAATTTTAATTTAATTAAGCAAATGTTTATTGATAATAATGTAACAATGGAAAATGCCATTTTTCTTCCTCGATAACTACGTTTTTGTCTATAAAAGTGATCATCCAAAATTGTTATAATCTAGAGATCCAATAGTAAAAACAATTCCACAATTAATTCCATGCATACTAGACAAAATAGTCTTTACTTTTTTATGTTTAAAATTAAAAACTTCAAACACATGCATGTGCAAAAAATATCAAAGTAGAACAATTCATTGAAAACCTCCATTGTCAAAAAGTTGTTGGGCCTTGAGGGATTAAGGATTTAAGAAAACAAAAAAATTTAAGTTTTAATTCAAGATTCAAATTTTTATAAAATGTATTGTTGGATATTGATTCTTAGGGCCTCTTTAAATAAATTTAGTACAAAAGAAAAATTCTTTTAAACTACAACAAGTTACCAACCTTGAACCTTTAGAGGTTAAGTAGGTTGATAGGTGGTGAGGTATTAAAGTAGGAAGTACTAAAACAATTAACAAAGAATTCGCAAACAAAGAGTTACATATTGAATTATTCCATGTGTTGAAGAAAATATTTAGGATCAAAAGTTTTTGAGTTTTATGCCATTTTAACTTTCAAAAACTCATTGGAATTCCACAATAGTCCTAAAAATATGAATATTAATGGATTAGATGCTTTCATTTGTATTTCAAGGAAATTTATATAAGATAATCTTTAGAGGTAAATAACCCCCCTTAAAAGTTATTATCACCAAACTTATTATCACAAATCTTCTTATTTATATAAAAATTTACAACATTTCATGAAATTCGGACCAAAGCACATAGATAAAGTCTTGGATAAAGTATTGATCAATATTCACTTGTACATCAATATTTATACAATAGTCTCACATTCATATTGTATATCCATATGATTAAAGTTCAATTGAATTTACTAATTGGTTTTTATTGGTCTTCCTCTTAACTAAGGTATAGTCTTGATTCTAAATGATTCCTTTAAATTTGGTGTTGGATTCAAGATGAAGTGAGTCTTTACACCATCTATAAAATAAGAATTAAAGTCATTTCGTTTTTCTTTCTTTTCATTGATTGTAAAAAATAAAAATGAAAATTCTCATGAATTCATAAAATTTGACATGGAGACAATTAAATCCTACTCCTTCACATATTCCCTTCTACTCATAAAGCCAATTTTTTTTTGTCTCTAATGTCAACAAAGGCATAATCAATCCACATATTTTGAATCTTCATCATCTTTGCATGCACATGGAAGTTTGCCCTGAGGCACTTTGCAATTTGCACAAGTGTAGAGTGCAAAAGGTGTTCCTATCTTGGACAATGAGTAGGCCTTGAAATTCCAAGACCAATTACAACCTTTGTACACCTATACACACCTACCATGTAAACATCTTTTAAAACCAAACGACCTCTCCAAAAAAATTTGAGTAAAGTAGACGTACCTATTTTCAACTTTGCATCCAATTCCACCCTATGTCCCTATGTACCAATGGAATACATTCTTGAAAACAAATATGTACCCTATGTACATGTGAGAGAAACTCTAAAGTGGATGGGAAGGAATAATTATGTTTACCTTAGCTACTTTATGGGAAAAGCAAGCCATTGTTGCATAGACAAAACCAATTGCTGTATAAGCTTAAGGTAAACTAGCTTATGATAGGTAGAACGACTAGTTTGCAATGTTGGCATCATTGGAAATTATTAAAAAAGAAAATCCATGTAAAAATAAATGTGAGGAATGGGGAGAGCAATTGGAATTTTTAATTTTTTGATAAAGTATGGATTTTAAAAGAATTTTTGAATTGTGCTATCCAATTGATCCCAAAGAATTTCTAGGCCCTGCTTTAGACTACCCCCAAACCAACAAAAAGTGTATCTATAGTGGTCATCTTACTCAATTAAAGCAATCACAATATTTTCTACCGTAGTTACAACATGAAGGCTTCTAAAAGTCACTTCCTACAATGTATTTACACTTGAAAGGTAGAAGTGTTCATATTGTAGTCACTAATCACTCCATCACCATCATCCAAGACAGTGATTGTGTCCACTAACCGAACCTAATGTCGTCCAAATCTCAATTGTTTAGTTATTAAAAAGTTTGTCATGGGTTGATGCAAGACTCTAATGGTCATTTTCTAGGTGTTTAGTATAGGCTAGTTTACCATACTTCAATGTTTTTCAATGTTCTCCAAGTGTTTTTCTTAATGTTTTTTTGAAACAAAAGAAATGGGCATGTTTTCTTTTTTCTTTTCCAAGTTCCACCAAACCTGTTCTTCAGCTACAGGAAGAACCGGTCTCCATTGGAAGCCTGGACGTCCAATTGTGTAGCTTCGGGCTCCCATTCAATGAGACCTCCAACTTCCAAGCCTTGTATTTAGGCTATGCAGACTTGGAGGGGCCGGAGGATCGAGTGGAGGCCCTTTTTCCAAGAAGAAAAAAAGCATAACACCCTTCGAAGGTCCAAAAGTATGCTTAATGGGGCATTCAGTAGTTTCATGGTGGTTTGAGTGGTGCTTAATCCAACATTTTGAGGGAGCTCCAGATTCTGTTATGACCGCAACGGAGACCGCACAACGCAATTGACTTGCATTTCTAGGGTCCAGCTGACCTCGAGTACCGGGACCTCCGATGGTGGCCCAATGGAGTTTGGCTCTCAAAGTACGTTCGATCGCCCACCGTTGACGGACACTTTTCTAACCAAGATTTGTCGGACAGAACTCGAGAGTACAGTAGCCGTCATGCCGTGGTTGTCGGAATCAAAAAGGGCAAGGGGCGGGGGCGGGGCTGGACATGGCGCGCACCTGGAAAGCTGGCTGGGGACACGTGGTGGGCATGTGGGCAGGAGGTCGGCCATTGGACGTGGCAGTCACGATGACGGGTGAAGCCAAGCTCGAGCGGACGGACGGACGGAGGGCCGGCCAGGGAGAGGACGGACGGAAAGCGCTGGGCTGGCTTTCAGTTCTCTTGAAAAGCACACCAGCCACCACCACCGCCCGTGGAAAGGTCACCGGAGGAGCTGGCTGGCTGTTCGCAAATCTCAAACAACCCGTCGTTGTTGCGTGCCCTTCCGTTCGATGACCGAACCCCAAACGAGCTGGCTCCGCATGAGAGGTGAAGAGATCTTTTCAATTTGCTCAACAATTCAAAACGTCACCTTCATTGGGTCAGTCTCTTTAATAATAAGTATCTCTCTAGTGTACATTCAAACTTACAAGTGTCTTCCTATCGATACCGATTAGTTGTGGTACAAATAGTCACATGGGTTAAATAGGGCCTCTCATACGTCAACTTCTACAGGAGTGACGGAGGTCTTTTTTCCTGTCAAAGAAATATGATTCAAAACTGCCATTTCAGTTGCAAGGAGCAAAGAACTTTGAAAATAGTTTTCTTTTGCATATCTATTTGTAGGAACTTGCAGTAGACAAGTTATAAGAATGTGTGGAAGAAATTTCATATACTTGGGGTGTATAGATTGGAAGAGAAGCTTGCACTTGAAGTCAACATAATGGTTTTTTTTAATTTTATTTTTGCATGCCTAAATGATGACTTTCAATCTTCTTTAATTCCTCAAGGCCTAGTAACTTTTTGACGATGAAGATTTTCAATGAATTTGTCCTATTTTGATATTTTTTTTGGACATGGATGTCCTTGAAATTTTTAATTCTGACCTTACAAAAGTAAAGACTATTTTGTCTGGTATGCATGGAATTGATTGTGGAGAGAATTGACCCTTGGATTTTTAGATTATAATAATTTTGGATGATCAACTTTATAGGCAAAAAAATGCAACTTTGTAGGAAGAAAAATTGTAAGAAGATGAATAATGCTTTTTTACCCCCCTAGAAAATTGTATTGGAATCTTCAGGAAAATATAGTATTTTTTAATTGAAAAAATTGAAAAAAAAAAACTCTCAAATTTACAAATTTTTGAAATTTAATAATTGATATTATTAGCATATTGTTTGGAACATCTTCAAAAAATTTGTAATCATTCTACTTATTTTGTATTCTTAATCATTCCAAATTGAACCTTGTATTTTAAAATTGCCAAAAATATAAATTAAAAAAATAAAATCTCCTAGCCTAATTTATTTGTGCAAAGTAAAGATTAGAAACGTCTAAGAAAATGTTTTTTTTTCCATCCCTACTGTTCCCTTCATTGGAGAAACATTATGTTTGCTTTTTTTTATTATTAGACTACATTAAAAAAAAATTAATACTTTACATTGAAAATCAGAAAATGCAACAAGTATGTCAACTTATTACTCTACAAGATCCTAGCTTATAAAATATTGAGATTTGTTTCATCCTACCAAGAATTTGCCATTGAAAATTTGAAGAGGACACATTGTGTTGTTTTGATCTTTGTAGGATTAATATAAAACTTTTGTACTACACGTGCTAATTTTATAATTTTTTATTTTATGTTGAAGAATTGAATTTTGAATCTAAGAAAATAAATTCATAAGCACACTGGCTTAATATTTTTGTTCTTTACAAAATCGTTAAGTAGAAGTATAAACGAATTGAAGGAAAATCTAGATTATTCATAATTCTCCATGTAGACAAAAAGATGACACTGAAATACTTTAATCCCAACAATGAGATTGTTCTACCAAACAAACTATATATTGTGGAACTTCTTTTTTTGAAAAAATGAGAAAATTGAATTAAAATAATCCAATATGTTTATTTTTCTATGATTGTTTGGAAAACAAGATGCTCCATGATTTTCACATCATTAATAAATCTGAATGGAATGGATTAAAGCTCTCCATGTAGACAAAAATGTAATCTATGGGATATAAGGTGGCACGACCTTTCCTCTCAAGCATCAATTTAAATAAAATTATATTCTCCCAAAGTTAATGTGTTTTTCTATTTTCCAAAAAAGTTTCAAAAAATAACTCCAAAATTTGATAAAAGCTTGGTATTACCCAAACTTTCATTTGTCCACTAAAGGGACAATGATCCTTTATAGGTTAGTAAGTTTCACCCATGCATTTTCAACAAATGACAAACCAAAACTACCCCCCCATCCTTCTAGTTTCATTTCATAGGATTTCTATTTTGGTGTTTTTCATATTAAAATTTATTAACATTTGTTAGAACGTGTTAAAACATATTATATGGGGAAAATTTTAACATGGTTAAAACATGAAAATTTCAAAAGAATCATATCCACTATTTTCTTTCTTTTTTGGAAGATTTAATATTAGAATTTGTTAAAAAAATTTTAAAGGGGGTGAAAATAATTTAACAAGCATATTTAATGAATTGTGTTCATTAATTTAAACAAAAATATGTTTTGAGCTCATTGTCATTGTGACAATGACAATGATAATGAGCTCAAAAGAGGCTCTAACTCCCTTATATAAATATTAGGACAATTACATATTAACAAACCACAACATATGGGACATATTTTCACACTTATCTAACAAAGTGAAGATTTTAGAGTTGGCCTTGCCAAAAATATCATGATTGTATTGAAGAATAATCAAGAGAACCACTAGAGAAATTTATAAATAATTCCATGTAGCTGTCTGAAAAGTTAGATTTTCTTACATTCAAAATATTTTCTTGCATTTGAAAATTCTAAAAACATGCTCCTCTTGTATTTATACTGTCAATTTTTTTTTCTATCAACCCATTTACTTGAGCTTTATCCTTTAAATGCTTCCCAAAGCCTAAAAGTGGCTTATAAATAATTTCAAGTGTATAATAATAAGTGATAAATAATTTTGAGTATTGTTCGAGGTATTTTTTCATAGTCTTAGTTGAGGTCTTAGCCTAACCCTTGAAAGACATAGCATATGAACTTATAATCAACCTCAATATTCATTGTTTTGCATGCTCCATTCTGTCACTTTATATGAATGAATGGGGAATTTCATTAAAAGGGCATCATTCCGCAAATTTGGCACTTTTTATTGGTATGAAATCTACACCAATCCTAGATGGCACTTTTATTGGTACGATTAGGCAATCTAAAAATGGTATATGGAATATGCCATTTTAATGAAATTCCCCATATGAAAATTATTTCATTTTAGTTTTTAAATTTTCATTTGTATAACTTCAACAAGTTAAACAAATTTCACATTCTAAAGTGAAATTTTGAAATAACCCTAAAATTTGGAGTGAAATTGAAGAAAATTCATATCAATTAAGAAATAAACTTATAAAACAAGCAAAATTTTACCACATATGTATATTATAGTCCAATTTACTATGGTATAAATAATCAAATTTTCATTTACATCCTATAATCATATACAAATAGTCCTTGATTACATAATCAAGATTGAAATTATAGTAAAACATTTAATTTTAGAAAATTTCAAAATTTCAAATTGAAGTAGAAACTAGATTTGACCAAACTTTGTTTTACATTTGGGATTCAAATTCACAAAAAATGTCATTAGTTTGGACAAAACTCAAATCATGAGCTTGAGCTTGAACTTGCCAATATATATTAAAAATGAATTTTTATGATTCATTTTTATTAAAAACCTTCTTAATCTGTAAAGGAAGCCGTAGACGTGTTTTGTGTCCAAGGAATGACAAAGAATCCTTCTTTGTAGGACAAAAGTGCAACTATTCATCTTCAAAATTTTGTTATGAAAAACAGAGATCTTCTTTAGTAGTTTGACTTCCAATTAATGCTTTTGTATTTTTTAAGCCAATGATTCCCACGGTATTCAAAGGGATGATTTCCATGGTCACTAGTTGTATTACCTCAAATCATGAATTTTGCAACTAGTGACCATGGAAATCAGTATTACCTCAAAAGTCAGTATTACCTCAAATCATGAATTTTGCACCACCATCCACACATGAAACTTTCCAAAAAATAAATGGGATGAAAAACTGCAATCCTTCCGTCCGTCAGTCGTTCGTTCATCTATTTCATCCAATTCCCGGTCATCCAAAGGGGAACTTCGTTTCTCTCCTTTCTCGGAGGTTTTCCCTAATTGAGTACAGTTCTTTGTTCTTTGCTGCGATTCCAGTTGGACAAGTAAGTTAGGGCCCGAGCCATCACGAGTATCTTGACGTCCCTTGCTTCTGCATAGCTTGGAAGTAGCAGCTGCGGGCATTCGCGTTTCATCTGTTTTTGGATTTGCTTCACAGATTTTCATTTTGTGTCTTGGACTTCATTGTTTTCATTGTTTTCAGGTTTTAGGTTTAGGATACACTCGCGGCGCTTGTTCTCACAAACATCTGCTTCTGTTTTTGAGGTGCAATTTTACAGTCTTGTAATTGTCAAAATATGATTCGCTCTGTCCTCTGGACTTTGGAAGATTGGTGAATTGTTGTCTAGGAGTACTAAACCCTAAACCCTTGCTTGAATCAAATTTTATGCCATATTAGGTTTTAGGACGCAGATTGGCGATGACGGGTCCATTGCCAGTGAAAGGGACGGAGATATCCTCTGCACCATGTTCTGTACGAAAAGCCGCCAGCCTGCTGCGCCGTTTTTTATCAAGTGAGGCAGCTCAGGAGGTTGGCATTGCCAGGGGCTATGTTGAGACGGTGGCTCAATCTTTAGAGGAAATTCTGGCGAGGGGGAAGTATAATGGCGCGGAAGGATTGAGATTGAAAACTGCAGGGTCTAGTTCGAAGTTTTTTAATATTGAACAGGTCCCGAAGATTCCAGAGATCGAAAAGAAACCCCGGAGAGAGAAGAAGTCGAAGCAGAAGAGTAAGGACCAAGCAATGGTTGATTTTGAGGCGCTTCTGGGACATGAATTAGATGGTGCAGAGATTGGAAATCAAGAAGACGTTGCGCTAGATTTTGAGGATAAGTCTGAAATACTTCCTAGTACACCCAGGCAAGTGGACAGTGTAGATGATGGAAGATTGTCTCAGAAGAGTGAGAAAAAGAAAAAGAAGAGGAAGAGTTTGGATGGAGCAGCTATAGATGTGGACATGAACGGGATGCAGCCATCCAGGAAGGCTGAGGGTAGTGACCCTGACGTAACGAAAAGTGAGAAGAAAAAGAAGAGGAGTAGTTTAGATGGGGTGATATCTAACGGTCTTTTTAGCTCACCTGCTAAGGAAATTAAGGCGGAAGCGCGAGCTGAGGACGAGGATATGAAGCCGGCAGACGACGTCAGGACGAAGAAGAAGAAACACCGAGGCGACACTTCACAAGGAGCTACTCCAGTGAAGCAAGAGTCTAAAAAGGTGCTTACTGAACATACAAACAGTAGTATAGGAGATAGAGGGGTTAATGGGAATGATAGTGGCATGGACCAACAGGATAGTGTTAAGAAGAAGTCTAAAAAACGTTCAAGTGAGGTGTCCCCTGGGAATTTTGATGATCAACATCGCAAGTCAAAGAAATTGAGGTCGTCTGATTGAAAGGCATCAATTAAAGGAGAGCTCCGTCACTTGACTTCACTTCCTACTCACATGCTTGTTTTCCTGATGTGCAATTGAATGTATTGATGCCACATTAGCTAGGTCAGGGTTTACTCTGTAGATAATGCCTTTGAATAGTGCTGATTGCTGTGAAGGAAATTGTATTTGAAGTTCAGGATGATTTTGTGGTTCTCAGCTGTCTTCCACTTCTTGCTTTGGGTATGCAGTTGTCAAGGCGTTCAACTTCTAAGAGTTGAAGCTCCAAGTTCTGTTCAAAGTCTGTTTCAAGCTGTCAGTGTTCCTTCAGTCTGTTCAGCTGTCCGAAGATGTAGACGAGTAAGTAGGGTACAACATTCACGGTGGTAACCGCTGTGAGGTATGGAAGCTGACTTTCAGCAGAACATGTGTACTCATCTTACCTTGGAGGGACTTAAACTCTTTTTTCAGTGAGCAGAATATCATCACCAATCCTTAGTTCTGCTCTATTTACGCCTGCTGCTTGTATCTAGCCACTTTGTTATATGTTAAAGCTTGATGTTCAATTGTGCGAGGCTTCCAGTTTAGGTACGATTTGTTATCGAAGTACCCTTCCTAATTAGTTTGTCCTCTTTTGGGTTTTGTTTAGGTAACCCTCTGCTCAATTAGTGTAACCTTGTTGGCTTACATGAACTTGTGGTAGTCATGGATTGCTTGACAATTTTCAAACCTTCATAACATTTGCATATAGTATTCTAGTGGCACATTCTTTGGTGTGACCAATTTAAACAATGGAACTATACATCTTTGGAACTATGCTTTGTTGAAATTGTGTTTGGTTTAGGTTCTCATACCTTATTAATGAAAGTTATAGCCAAGGTTACTAATGGTGAGTAACTTAGTGTATAAATGATGAGAATTTCTACAAATATCAAATGGCCTAGGCTCCTTTCAATCCATTATTGCATACACTTTGAACTTTTGTATGCATTTGAATTACTTTTTGCATTCCCCAATAGTAGACATCAAGGAACAAATCTAGCAATTTTAGTGTCGGTCATACATGCTTGATGAGTATGTAAACCAACTTGGTAGAATTTGCATGCACATTGATGTTGAAATTCATTGACACTCATTTGCTTGCAATTTCCAAAAGCCTTTAAAGTTAATGTTAATCACATCTCTTATTTGGCTATTGAACCTATTCCATTCAAACTTGTAGGCATCATAAACAAGTAGCAACTCTAATAGAATCTCAACTAAATAACTAATCAATTTCAAAAACACTCGTTGCCCAAGGTTGGAGCATTGAAAATTGTGCACGTTCATCAAAATGTTGTACAAAATCTACAAAAGAAGTAGATACACTTAGACCTCTTAAAATTCTTCAATGACATTTTGGTTGGAATATTTTGTCCAATTGCCATAGTATCATTGATTGGAGCACACTTGTTTTACATTCAAACTATTTGACCTTTATTATAATTGTCTTCCAAACAATTGCATTGAGGGAGTTAGAGTGCACTCGTAGACATTATAATTAAGGCATAGATTTTGAAAATCTACAAATTCAACTTTGATCTCTTATAACTTTGCATATTATATTTATAGGTCATTTTTGGATAGTTAGTTGCAATTTGTCTTTGTGTAAAATAAATGAGAGCTCATCATAGACATATAATGATTAGTTTGATTCTAGGTACTATTATCTTAATCATTACGACATTTTCTAATAAACAAATTTCTTCACAAATTCTTAACCTTGTGATGACGCATTGGCCTAAAATTGTCTAATGGATGACATAGAATTCTTCTATATAAAACAAAAGTGTAGAGGTTCATCCTTGGAATTTTGTGTGAAAAAAGGAGGTCTTGCACATTAGTTTGATGTCTAATGAGTGTTCTTGATTTTTTCAAGAAAATAATTTATATGGTACCGAAAAAGATGATTTCCATAGTAACCAACTTAGACTTCTAGGATTAAATAATTACATTTATATATGCAAGTGAATAAACTAGACATGTTTGAATAGTAGAGCAAAAATATGTCCTATAGAATTAATTAACCCTTAAAGGTTGAGGAGGACATTTAGCATTTGATGGATGATATGGAATTTTTGTAGTAGGACATGAGTGCAACTATTCATCCTCGGAATTTTGTTATGAAAAAGGGAGGTCTTCTATAGTAGTTTGACTTCTAGTGAGTGCTTTTGCTATTTCTAAAGCCTATGATTCACACGGTATGAAAAGGAATGATTTCCAAGGTCACCTCTTTGTCTTTTAAGGATTAATTTCAAATGGAAAGGAGAAGGTTGTTTTATTGTTTGAATGAAGGCTTTATTGCTTAATTTGGAATTGATATTGATGATGTATAGTATCTTTTAGATGCTACTATAGGATAGAATTTTTTTTCTTCATCCAATTTCTTGGAAATAATTGCTTTAGTGCATTTTACATATATATTATTAGATATTCTATGACTATTATATAGTTGACTTTGTAAAAGAAGAAGATGCTTAACCTATGAATTATACTTATAGTGTATTTTGGGCTACTTCTTGTTCTATACTCTTGATGTTAAATTTTGCCATAAAAATGGCATATTTTAAATTTGAGACTTACTAGTTAAATGAAGTTTCTACTCCAATTGGAGAATTCTTAAAATTCTTAAAATTCAATATTCTATTCCAATTTGAATTATGGGCCTATGACCATGGTTTCCTGATTTTCTAATTTTCTAATTACACTGTAATTTTGATTTATACCATATGTTATGCACAATAATATACACCTATAGTGAAAATTTCAAATTTCTTGAGCTTATTTTGTATTTTATCTGAGTTTTCTTTACTTTTTTTTCTTAAAGAATTGATAGGAAATTCAAAATTTTACAAAAAAATATTAAAATTTTATAACTTATAGAAGATATATGATTTCATCTTAGAAAAATAAATATAAAGTTTTCATTCATATATAGTTGCAAAATGACAACGAACAAAGTGAAGAATTGCGAGGCTTAATTTCAGTTTGGTTTGTGGCCATGGCCCATCCTTTTAGGGTTAAGCTTGGGGTTAACCCTTTAATGACCGTGGTTGATTTGGGGGGCGGACGTAGTTTTTCAAGAAAATGAATTTTGTGGCCATTCTAAAGATGTAGTATTAAATCAAACCGTACAAGGTGTTTCCATAAGGGAGATTCTTCAACCTAACAAAAAATCAAACTCATCCAACAATACAAATTGCTATAAATAAGGTAGGAGGTCCATAAATCAACCTTTTCAAGGCTAAAATTGAATTTTGGGGAGTGAAACATCTTTAAATATTTTTTAGTAAATTTTCCTCAAAAGACAAGTAGAATAGGCATCTAACCCAAGTCGTTTCATATTTTTTCAAGCTTTGTGAAATTATTTACAAATTTTTGAAGTTCACAAAAAATGGTCATCTGTGGTCATCAAAACAAATATCCTTCTAAAATGTGCAGATTTGGTACATTGAAGAAAGTGAAATGTACCTCTAAATCATGTTTGCTTCTAGAGCCTTGTTGGAGTTTGAGTTGCTTTCCTTAATTCTCAAAAATCAATGACTTGAATGACCCTTTAGAATTTGCACTACATAAATACCAATGCATAAGTTTACTTTGGGCATTCATGAGATTACAAAGCAACACTTATGCCTTGTCAAGATATCAAGTTACAAAAAAATCTCACAATTTGGTTGATATTTTTTTGTATTTTTGGTGAATACTTCCCATTTGAAGGTCCAGGCCATTTGAGTTTGCAACCTCATAGCTAATTCATCAATGCTCCAATTCTCTTGAAATTGGTTTTGTTTGAAGCGCACAAAGACATTCTAATAGCGTTACTCTTTGAGATTTTTGTGATCAAATGTATTTTGAACAATATTAGACCAAGAGTCCAAAAATCAACCAAAAAGTGGTCGACCAGTCACTAAAGGGTTAAGGAGATACTTCTTTAAAATGAACCTTGTGATTTTTGTTGTGATTTTTGTTGTGATTTTTGTTGTGATTTTTGTTGTGATTTTTGTTGTGATTTTTGTTGTGATTTTTGTTGTAATTTTTGACTAAGTAATAAAAGGAACTAGTACATAGATTGATTTTGTATGAGATTTAATTCTAGAAGGATGGGCCCATGACCTCAAGTCTCACTCTATTTGTTGGCATTTTGCAACTAGATATGAACAAAAAGTTTTGTATTTATTTTTTAGAGATGAAGTCATACATCTACTACAAGTCATCATTTTAAAAACTTTTTGGAAAAAAATTGAAATTATTGTGAATTTCTTAAGATAATCAAATATAGACTATATTAAAAAAAATTGAAATTTTCACTATAGATGTACATTATAGTTTATAACATCATGATATAAACCAAAGTTATCATATCAATTTAAAATTAGAAAATCAATAAACCACGGTTATAGGTCCAAAGTTCATAGAGCTATAAAATATTGAAATTTATGAATTTTTCAAAATTTCTAATTGGAATAGAAACTGCACTCAATAAGCTTTATTTCATTAGTTGGATCCAAATTAAAAAAATAAAAAATTTTGTGGCTAAAGTTCACATTAGAAGTAAATAGCAAGAAATAGCCAAAATACGCTACTAACAAGGGTGATCTATGGATTTAGCATCTTCTTCTTTAGAAAAGTCAATAATACCATAATGAAAAAATTTGCAATACTATTCACTGCAAATATATTCAAACAACTTCCAAAAAGGATGGATGAATTTTTTTTTCTTCCTTCCTATGGACAATCTCAAGTGAAGACATCTATCAAACACTTAGTGTCCACAACAATGTTGTAAGATTAAAAAAATTTGCATCATTGGACTGGAAGGTCACATTCAACATAATTTATGTCATTTTGTTAAGAAAGTGCCACATGTCATCTTTTAAATGGTGTGAAGTGACATGGACCTCTGAGAATCTGAGGTGGAAATTCAATTTTGGGAACTGAGTGTCGAATCAGACCTCATCACCACGGCGGAGACGGTTCCGTCTGGAATCTCATGCTCGCCCAACAGAATTCCGACGTGAAACAGATCTCCGTCTCGCCAGTAGCTTCTCGTTCGACGAACGGAGAGCTTCGTCCTTCCGCTTCGCTCCATCAGTCCCTTTCTCGTTGTTGCTCACTCCCTTTGAGTTCCAGTACAAGCTCGCCACTGCGCTGATCCACCATCGCTGGAGCTCGGTGAGCTCGGTGAATTCCCTGGACCTGGGCTCGCTGGGCGGGCAGAGAGGTTTTTTATTTTTAGGTTTTGCAGCAGGTGCCGATCGATTCTTGGACATGAGTTCAAGGGAGGTGCATTGTACTCAAGGATGAGCAGATTTTCCTTTAGGGTGGAACTTGGTTAGCTGGTGATTTCGTTCAGCATATCGAGATGGTGCAAGGTCAGGGCGCGGGGTTCGGCGTGTATCAGCATGCCGCAATCTCGTCGGCTCTCTCCGCCATGTCTGTGAGGCCATCACGGCGCGACATTACTGTCATCGTCTCGCTGTCTCTGTTCTCGGCGTCTCTTGTTGCCGCCCTCACAGTCAGGTGCGTATTTGCTTTAATTTTGGGGATCATCAGAGTGTTTGCTGTGAAATTGTAACAAATAGATTGCTACAAAAAAATTGCACCAACTTTTGTAGAATTGGTTGAACATCGTTGTTTTTATTCCTAAAACCCTGAGCAGGGTTTTAATGCGGCTCCGTCGATTGCTTCGTTGTCAGTGACTAGCATAGAAAACTGATTGAATTTCACATTGTTTAATTGCAGGAGTGAGGTCGCAACTGCAGCATTTGCAGTAGTTGGCGTTTCTGGAGAGATTGCTAGTGAGCGATTTTTTACCCTTTCTTCTATTGCTTTCAATTTTTTGATTTAGGGTTATCATTTTGAGCCTGTGTCCTGTGACACCTCAAATCTCATGTGGTATCAACTCTGTGCTTGTCATAGTATATCTTCGGTGTCTTTTACTCTCTGAAGGATCGAGAAGCAAATTTGGGTTTCACGCTTTTTAGCAGTTTTGAGTAGGTCACATAGGAACTTTCTTTTGTCCAATTTTATTTATTATCTAATTGACACATACATATAATGTTCTTCACTGATGCTAGAGATATAAATACTTTGTCCATATATTTTCACAAAATGATCAAATTAATTGTTCATTTTGAACCCTGAATCTTTGGTCTTTTTAGCAGTTATGTTCTAACCAAGTCCCGCTGTGGGTGCAGTTATTGCGGTGCGAGCAGCACAAGCAGTTCTGATAGTGTTCTTTGCAGTGACCTTGAGTGCTCTCCACAAAGCAATTTCTCTTCAAGCGGCCGCAGATGCAAGCATGGTGGTGGCAGCCTCCAAAAATGCAGTGGATGCGTCGTCTAATACGACTCTCACGGAGCATCAGCAAGCCTTGCTTGGGCTCTCAGGATTAAGACGCAGGAAAAGTATGCTCAGTAACGGGAGTGAAATAGCAAGTGAGCTCAAGGGCTTAGGTGACATACGCTTACGACCATCGCAACATTCATCCTCACCACCCCATTCTTTGATGGTCCCGTTGCATCCAGTGCAGAATAAGGGAAATCGAGGGACGTCGACTTCTGATTCGGGGTTCCTTTCACTGTTGGCTGGCTCTGTATCATCCATGTCTCCATCCAGTTCCCTGGCCAACCCGAAATCTTCCTATACTTCTCAGGTAATACCTCTTTGCAACCTTAAAGTAGGGTTGTGGAGTAATGAGTTCTAGATTGTCATCTTCCTATTACTGTTTGAAGTTCACTGTTTATTGATTCGGTGCAAGCCAGTCTATCTAATGTTAGTAAGTTGCACAGGGTTCACCGTTTACTACACCTTCGTATCCGACAGGGAGCCCTATTGAGCATCGTGCCACTCCTTGGTTCCGGCAAAAGAGCTTCAACCTGAAAGATGATGTGCAAAGTGAGGAGAAACTGAAAAAGTTCTTGTCAGACACGGACACCAAAATGGTAGAAGCTGCTGGAAAGACTCCCTTAGCTAGTCAAGGCTTCATGACTCCACCCCCCACCATTCGTGGGGTTGCTACCAATGCACCCGCAAGCCCTGTGCACACCCCTGTTTCCTTGAGCACCCCCCGAGGTACACCAGTTCGAACCTTGCGTATGTCTCCCTCTCAGAAAGGAATCACCCCACCCAAAAAGGGAGAGAATGAGTTACCCGGTCCCATGTCCCTGGAAGAGGTGACAGAAGGACTGAATCTCTTGGGTGTTCTTCCGTATATTGACCAATGGAGAGATGCACTACGTCAATGGTTTTCAGAAGTCTTGCTCAATCCTCTAGTCTACAAGATCGATTCTAGTCATCTACAGGTCTGCTCCTACTTCTTTGTTGCGACCCTTTTCTTCACCATGCTCATTATGACTTTCACACTTTGTGGTACACACTAAATCAAGAATGAATGGAGTACGGTTTTGCATTCCAGGAGGTTGTCTATGCTTTTTCTACTTAACTTTGCACCGGTAGCAGGTCATTGTAGAGTAGTTTGCTGAGTATATATTTACAGGTGACTCTCGACGATCTACATCCCCTACATTATAATCTGGTGCTCGGATTTTACTTTGTTTTGAAGGTGATGGCGGCAGTTGGGAAGTTAGGTCAAACTGTGATTGTTTCTCCAGTTGGAAGCGCATCAAAGTCTGCTTCTGCCGATAGAATTTCTTCTGAGTGGCTTCCGACTGCATCAGACGAAGAGGCTATGATGCATCAGCTTCGTGCTGCTCTCTTGCAGGCTCGTGATGCCCCTCCTGGTGAGTCGGCCTGTCATAGACACCATTTCAAATTTCAAATCGACAACTTTCTTAAAGAGAGTTTATTATGCAATTTCGTCGACCTCGAAACAAAATTATACTGTAGTGCTGGATTGCCTCATTGAACTGCTACTAGATTGGACATTGCGATTCTGTTATGCATTACGACTGTACATCTTCATAAAAAGTTACCTTTTCAAGGAACCCATTTCGTGGGTTTCATTTCAGATGTGCTTCAATGCAGTAAGTACTTGATTCTCGTTTGTTTTTTGAATGGACTTGTTATGCCTTCTACTGTAGTCATGAAGTTTGCTCCACCTTGCAGCTCCCCAGCCAGGGCTTTTTGGACTTCAATCTTCAGGTCAGGAGCGTATTGTCAACCCGTTGGTTCAAGAGTGTCTGGATGCTGTTACAGAGCACCAGCGCCTGCGTTTACTCATGAAAGGGGAATGGTTTAAAGGACTCCTTCCTCTCAGTAGTGTGCGTCCTGACGCTGTTGTCCAGAGAATCAGAGGTTAGTCCATTTTGCCTGTAAACTTTCTAGGTTTAGTTTATCTATAAATCGAGCTATCAGCTGCTTTATAATGTATTATATATATATATCTATATATCTATATATCTATATATCTATATAGATATATAGATATATATATAATACATTATAAAGCAGCTGATAGCTCGATTTATATATATCTATATCTATATCTATATCTATATCTATATATCTATATATCTATATATCTATATATCTATATCATAATACATTCGTAATACATGGCGTGAGAGGTCATTGTCAAAATGCAATTGAGATAACTCAGTTTTAGAATCTTTCAGTAAAGACATGTTTCCTGTTTTGTATCTGCAATTTAATGTGAAATTGACGAATCTTTCAAATTTCTTTTGATTGATTGAAGCTGTACTTCTTCGAGGTATATGGGCTATCTTATGCTCTGTACTTTGAATTGCAGAACTCGCTGAAGGCTCTTGTGTAAGAAGGTACGACTTTACGGGCAGTGGCGGAGACAGCAAGAACCCTAACTCTGAGCTCCCGTCTGATCCCCATCTTCTGCTCTACCTGTTCTGTGCCTTGTTGGAGCATCCACAGTGGATGTTACACTTGGACCCTTATGCCCATTCAAATATGCAGACAGGAACGAACCCTCTTTTTCTGAACACTCTTCCAGGCAATGAAAGATTCTCAGAGAAGCATATTGCAGTCTTGTCAAATGCTCCAGGAACTATACCTGGTGGAGCTTGTATCCTAGCTGTTGGCAAGCAAATTCCACCAGTGTTTGCCCTGTACTGGGACAAAAAACTGCAGTTCTCCCTTCAGGTGAGTGGTTCTTCCTCAGCTCACTTGTTTTTGAACCTGCGCTTTTTTTCGATATCTAGCTTATGCGTGCATACATATCTTCAGGGGCGAACAGCACTATGGGACGCTGTCCTTTTACTGTGTTATCGAATCAAGGTCGCTCATGGAGGCGTAGTACGAGGAATCAGCCTGGCATCCCCAACATATAACCTATTGCCCGTGTTGGAGCCTACATCGCTCCAGAGCCCTCTCCGGTAGTTCTAATGGTTCCAGCAGCAGAATGCATCATTACTGGAATTTTTGCAGAAAAGTTTCCTTCCCGACGGTGATGACTCTAGACACAGCCAGGCCCAATTCATAGAGTGGGAATGTACCATATCTCTCATTCTAAATGACATTTTTTCAATCCAATTTTGTACATTCTCAATGTAAATCCTTCTATTGATGCTCAGGATGCAGGTGTATGTTCATGTCTACTCTCTGGTGTGGTTTAGATTGTTTTGCTTGATCTACCCGTTTCATTTCATTTTTCTGATGCGGGGGCTCCCTCCTCGGTAGCTACTGGTTCAAAGGTTTGACTGTGCCTGACTCTCTCCCCCACCAACATGTGAACAGAAAGCAATGCTTCTTGTTGTAACTTCATTCCCAGTACAAGAACGATCCAAACCAGGTCGCTTGGATGATCCAGGGTCAAGTGCAGGGTAAGTCACTCACCGATGTAAAGCAATTGAGCATGAAGACATTAGCCGAAGCCTTATACTGTTGATGACTAGTAAATCCAGTTGATTTAATGGCTTATCCTACCCAAAGAACCAAGGAAATTGCACCACTTGCTGATCAAGGCTTTGGTTATATTAGTTTCAGCTCCATACGCATACGCTCTAGCTTATGTTCTATCACTCATGTTACTAGAGGTACGCTTGGAAAAAGTCGCTCAAAACGTATGCATAATTTCCGGAGTTCTTTACATTGGTATACCGCAGTACTATACTTCAAATGGTTGAGTATTATAATGCAAACAAAGTGACCAGGTTCAAATAGTATAACTAAAAGATACCTCACCTGAACTATGGAAGGTAAATTGTCTAGTATAGACTTCGATGATTTGTACTAGGTCAGGCTAACAACACAGAGCACCAATACACAGGTTGACTCTTTCGTTTCTCTTCCAATTTCGAACATATATGCACACAAGTAACGTCTGAGCACCCTAGTTTCAACTAATCACAGATTGTAAGGAGGATCCTTTAGGAATCCCCAAGGGTGGATTAGAGCATCCAGAATTCTTCACTCGATAAAGCTCCCAAACCTTAATTCCACATCTGTCAAGCGCTGCATTGATGTGAGCAGCCTCACTTTCAGGAGGCCACATCCCATCCTGCGTCGCCAGTATGGCTCCCGTGTACGACTGTCCCGCAGCAGCTGCAGCTCCACTATAGTAGAATAACCCCCACGACAAGTCATCCTTCACATCCACAATGCGCCAAAACTCCTTGGAAATCACTCCATTGTCAAGCACGGTAAAATAAAAGGTACCTAGCACAGAAAATGCCAGGGCAGGGTCAGTCTGGTTCCTTATTGTTGCAGTTGCACCGTTCATCCTATTTAATGTGCTTCAAGATATAATGTAACACCAAGCAGTGTGCCATGAATTCTTATTGTTAAATTGCGTACCTTACGACCACCATCAAGGGGCATTTCAATGAATTTTGGCCAACATGAGATTCAAAGCTCAAAAAATGGAGTTTACATCAGTAGGTACACTAATTCAAGATGTTCCCAGTGCATCAGAGGACTATGAAATAGTGCATCATACAAAAAATAGAACAGACGGTGCAGATGTATGTGATACATCTATTTTATATTTTATAAAAGAGTACCTGGTACAATGTCGCGCTTGACACGATAATGCCGCCTCCGCCAGACCGGTTGTCCATCCAGCGTTTCCACTTGAAACACAGGGTCGTACCACATTGAACCCCTGGCATGGCCACGATAGAACATCTGGTATTGACAAGGAAATTGATCATACGCTGCATTTTGTCCTGCAACCACCCGCCAGCTATACTCAAATGGTAGCCCAGCTGAATTCGGGCGTCCCAGCCAACCAATGAACAAATCCTCCGCACTTTCATGAGTCAATTCTTCTCCACGGAATGTCTGCAGCGGTTGCACGTCTGGTTGCATTAAAATATCAGCGGAGAGACCCAGGCAGTTGTGCTTCTGCAGCACGCATAACGTGAATGCCTCCAGTTGGGGACTTTCGTATGACACTATACACCGGTAGCTGGTCACTTGATCTGTCGGTGCACAATTCTGTAAACAATTAATAGCCTGGCGGCAGTCGGGATCCAAAAGACATGCCAAGATCTGTGACCTGCAGCAGGGTTCAAGGAGAATCAACTCGGTTAGTTTATTACAAACCAACGAAAATGAAAAAGAAAGCACGATAGATTCTTGAAACTACAGGAATATAAAAATTCAAAAAGTTATAAAAAATTCTGATTATATTACCAATAGAGCCAATAACCGAAGTAGCTATGTGGAATATGGAAAATGAAAGACAATCACCGGTGGAGCTCAAAAACTCCCCGAACGCTGACCTGCAGTTTTTCACCATGCATTGGACGGATGCCAAGCCTGTTGCTCGGAGGTTCTTCAGCATTGTCACTGGAGTCACGTAGGAGTCGATGAGCACGAGAAGTGCAAACCGGACATCGTCGCTGCTCTTACGTGCCCAAGCCTCCTCCACTAGACTTAGAACCTTGAGGGCTTCTTTCCGCTGGGTTCCGGGAACGGCTCCAAGCAGCTTCTCGATCTGGTCCGCAGGTTTTACCCTTAAACCACCCAACCGAGTTTCGAAGTTAGGAGCTGAGTCAAAAGGAACTAGAGTCGGTATGTTCTGGAGGTACTGGGATTGAATCTGCTTGGCGACATCCACGTCTGTTACAGATATGATACTAACGATGTCTGCTTCGAATTCGGTGTCCTTGGAAAGCAAGGCTTCGTCCGTGAGGACCAACATCTCGAATTTGAGATTAATCCACCCAATCCGTTGTGCCTGAGAAAACAGCCACAATTAATGCCAAGCTCTGCAAATGTGAAAGGAATTCACAAAGAGAATGGTTTGAATACTACTAACAGGGATTTCAATTAAATAAAACTGCTCCAAGAGCTTTTAGACAGTCTCATAAAAGTGTTCTCTGTATCATTCATGGGGAGGTCTCCTTGTGATCATACATAGACTTGCCTAAGTATAGAGGGACGTCTCCACGTTCTTCCCAGAGTGGAATAAATTGCTTCAAAAATGGTCCAGTTCTTCAATATTATTGTGCTCTAGTTTCCTTTCGTGCTATAATGAGAATACAAGTTGTATACTACTCAAGAATGCTATGTGCCCATGCAATCAAAAGGGAAGAAAAAGATAGTTCCCATTCCATGAAATTTGTACCATATGCTGCATAACATCTTCCCAAGAGTTACCATCGAATGGGCTGACGCTTCCAGCACCAACGATCGCTAGTACCTTTGCTTGCGCCAGTTCTGAAAACTGTGCAAGCTCACCCGCTGCAGAAGTCTCCGCCATGGCTGCCACCTCATGATTTGCCCTGCACGTCCGTATCAAACCTTCTGCACAAACAGTTTTTCATGTCGTTAGATGTTGAAAATTATCCGCCTGCTTGATATTATCACAGACTCCCACCGTTCAAATTTGCTCACAGCGCCAAATTAAATCACAATTGAGTCTGGCTTTCTCTTCACGGAGACATACTAACTGGAGGAATTTCAAGAAAAATTTGTGAGGAAGCATAAGAATGAACTTGGTTTTACTGCATCAATCATGTTATTATAGGATCTATTCTAATGTGGCGCTAGCAGCACCATCCTTGAGTTCAGCTGCAGTAATTGCTCAGATTTTGATGCATCTGATACAATTTGGCCCTCAAGAGAATGTGACACAAGTTGAACCAGGAGATGAATAGCTTACCACGGCTAGGAAAGGAACCGCAAAAGGGATCAGCCTGCTGCAGAAGTGAGCACCTGCGCACAGTAGGGCAGCATGGTAAGACTTCATAGGCAAATGACTTCCAACAAATGACTTCCAAAAATCTCGCTACTTGCTGAACCATGGTTGTGAGCTCCCCGTCCCTTCCCCTCTCAATGAATGTAGGACGAGGCTTGCTCATCCTTCCAATTAGAGCCTTCAACGAACTAGTTAAACCCCAATTCGTCGAGCATCGGAGACCCAAAGTGATCAAAAATTGAAGAAGTTTGAATGGACAATGCACAAGAATACAACAATAAGGCACATGAGGAGTTTGCATGCGACCTTTCTGACCTGATTCCATTTCGTCTTGATTCTCTTACAAAGCCTCCAATTCCAACGCAAATACCTGCCACATGACGTCAACATTACATGCTGAATCTCGGGTCGAAACCGAAACCCGAAACCCTAGTCCTCTTCCTAAACCCCACAGACAAAAAGTGAAGCCATGGCAATCAAATAGGAGGGGGAAAAAGTGGAAAAACTCACCACCACAACGCGTCCCAGGAACTGCTGCGCCAGTACTTGAAAATAAAGCTGCTGCTGGAGCAGCCACAAACGCCATCTTCCGCAATATGTGGTCTCACCTCGCCAACACCATCACCCAGTCGCTTTAGACAACCAACACATGCATTATATGCTCCTCAGTTGCGTTGTGAGAGTAATTTGATCCACATCCATCCAAGCGCAGCAACTCAATTTTCAGTGTCTCCGACATTTTCCAACATCGGTCTCCTTTAATTCAATCCGCAATTCCTTTGACTGTGCTCGGAAACTCAAACCATTGTGCCCTCAAGTCCGCACTCTCTCTACCGAAATGGTGCTGCCACGCCTGACCAATCAAGAAAAATCTACAGTGATGAGAATTCAGCGAGGGACATTCGCAGAGCTCAACGGAAAAGAATTTTGCTGCCGCTTTTTCCCCGCGATTCAGAACGATTGCGTCGGCACCCACAAGCTTTAACTTAGTTGTCTTCCAATCCTCATCTGGAATTGGTTCCCGAGTTGGGTGCCTCTGGTTGGCAACGATGCAGTGCTGCTTGAGGTCCCTCCACCTGGCGTGATCTTTTCCAGCTCGGATTCAAATTAGTGAAGGCCATTCCTCTTCTTGCATTGCAAAGCCAACAGCATCGTTCCAGCAAAATCGAACGCTCCAGAGTTCCGGTGGAGAATGTGTACATGCCCAAAGAGAAGGGTGCGATGCACGGCCTCCAGGCGGTGCAACAGCGGCCCCTCCACCACGATGTCAGCAACAAACAACAGCAGCAACACAGCTTACAAATTAATGCTGGGAACTCGGAGAATCAACACCACAGACAACTTAATTGGTGATTCCGAAAAGATTGACGAGCAAGTGGAGTCAATAACTTAAGGACGACGTCACGGAGCACTGGAAATGTACTGTACTGTACATTACATGTGCTCAGCGTATCTTAAAAGATGGCAATTTTACAATTTATGTACAGGTACATTTCAGGGGTTGGTGTCGTCCCAACCTCGTGAAATCTACTGAACGAGTAGATACTGGGATTGTTTGTGAGGGGTACGTGGTTGAATGAGGATACGGTATTGCTAAAACTTGAGCCTTTGCTTCAATCCATTCCATTCCTGAATCGGAATCATGAAATGGTGCAGGGAGTCACTGAATTGTGGATCCATCTCTCGCTGCACGTGCTTGCAAATAAGGAGTTTGTTTGCATTCTGATTCCGGAGTTTTTTAAAACAGTACCATTTGAATAACAGGCAGCAATTCATCATGTCCACAATGGAAATACAAGGGCATTGACATCAGTGCACACAGACAGAGGATTGAACTGAACCGATTCATTAACAGCAACATTTACAAGTGCCTCAGCACAGAGGGCCGGGGTGAACAGCCCCCCTCGCTCGTCCCCGAAGGAAAACCCTGAAATTTTTTTATTTCCCACGCATGATAAAATTTGCAATTTTTGAATTCATATTTGCAATCAGAGGCCCCAAATTAACTACGGGAGATGTAGAGCATACATTTTTTGGGCACAAAATAGGGGGTCTTTTTATTACTTGCACCTCCTGGACTAACTTGGGGGGACGAGTGAGGGGGTCAGTTCACCCAGAACGGCAACGGTACACTAAGTATAAGGTAACTCTACCCATGACAGGAAAAACTTGGGACCAGCCCAATGAAGGCCAAAAAATTCATGGGCAGTACATTTCACAAGACACATGTTACTGCTCATGAATTTTTTGCCTACATTAGGTTGGTCCCAAGTTTTGCCTATCATAGGCGGAGTTACCTTATATCTATAAGCACAATACAGTATGGAGCATGCTCTGGGAGTCTGAACTGAAACTAGCCTCTAGTGGGCTAAATTATCCACCCTTGTGAGGCTAAGGTACAAGCACCCAATCGTGTGAGTGGACCCAATTGTGCTATCAATTTCTACAAATGGTAGAAATTTTAGAACTTAAATGTAGGTGTACTATAGATGGCTTATTTTTGTTGACCAAAATCATAAGTTGTCTGTGTTGTATTTTCATTTAAGTTGTAGAATCACTACCTTACCTAAGAAGTGACACCATTAGGTACATTGATGCCATTGGGTACTCCTACCTTCATCCTAGATGCTCCAGAGTGACTGGCTTTGTTGTTGATTCTTCCACCACAACAATCTTGCTTTGTGATGGTGTTGGGGTCTCATAGTCTAGCCATGGTGCGCTCCCAATGTGGGTGCCACCATCATTGGCATCTTACCTTGGAGTAAAAGAATAATTTCTTAAAGTCAGGATAGCTTGGTAGCCGTTAGCCGTTGGCTTACTGCCCTTCACAACATGAGTCTTCCCCTTTTGAGACGCAACATGTTTCTTCATTGGCCTCTTCTTGGGCAATGCATGGACCTCATCCTTCAACCAAATACTCTTCCTTTCATGAGGAGGGTTTGGATATCTTTTCCCATTATGGTCTAAATGCAAAGACTTAGGAGATATGGGAGCCATTGGGAATGCCAAGAGAATAAAAAATAGAAGAGCAAAAGCAATGGAAGAGCCATGAAAGTCCCATGTAATTTGTACTTAGGAGAAATGGTCTTGAGGATTGAATCCATTCTACAGTGAAACCTCTCATAATACAAATTCCCTACTTGCATAACCAACTGTAGTTCTTTATTTGCATATATACTCCTTATGTGCATAAAGTCTACTACACAAACCATCAATGGTGTTGATTATGGTAGACATCACTGATTTTCTTAAATGAGCAACCAATCAAAGACAATTATTGTACAACATGATCATGTTTATATAATTGGCCTTTGGCGTTTGAGCTTCTCTATGTGCATATAGCTAAGAACTGTTTTTTTTTTTTTTTTTTAATTCATGATTTTTATTTTCTAATACAAAGAAAATGTTTTTTTTCTCAAAAAAGGTGTCTCCAACTATGCTTAATTGTCTATTTTAATATTTTTGGGTGTTTTGGGACATTCCTAGCAATACAAGGAATAAGTACTCTTGTATTTTGGAGATGAAAAGTGAGCAATTAGTGGTTCACTTCACCAAAGTATTCTCTTTGGAAGGGCAAAAATTATGTTTTTGTTGGAAAGTTGCCAATTGCTTTTCTTCTACAAATTAGGTTGAAAGTCCATTGTGGGTCCTTTTGGTTACTATTCATAGATCCACTTATTGAATTCACAATTATTTTGGATTAAAGCATAGCAAATCAAAGAATTATTTTGTATGTATTATGGTCAACTCATTTTTTAAAAACAACGTTATAGGTGGTTAAAGCAAATCATGACATTTTTCATTCTAGATTCAGAGAAGACTGTTCTTGTCCTTTTAGATGCTAATGTGGCCCTCTTAATTTCCTACACAATTCTACTAGCAATCCAAAGTGTTCTTTGTAGATTTATTAATTAATTAATTAACTTTTTGCCATATATAGAAGCCACGTGGTGGTGTTCATTGAATTCATAAAATGACAAGTAATTTAGTTTTCACTCTAATTCCAAACCCTAAAACCTCAATTGCACATTGTATGCAATGTATACAACATTAGAATGCATGAGAGTAGAATTGAGTCGTGGACTAAGTTGGATTGGGGTCCACAATGGATTTGCCTACCTTATTTCATTGGATTAGTGATGATTAAGATTCTTTTTGCTTATAGACAATAGGAGATTTGTAATTGGTTGGAAGGCAAAATAGCAAGTTTGCACAAGTGAAGTAATCAAGAAACCCATACAAAAAAACAATGATGTTTTTATGGAGATGATATTTCCCCTTAGAGTTGGCGATGCTCTAAGGTAAATGCATAGCAAGGTAAGAGAGCCAAAATCTACCATTTTTTTGAACCTACAATCTACAATGTCAAATACAAAACAAATTATTAGATAATTGGTGACCTCAAGAAAATCAAAACCAAGTCATTTTTTAGTTTTTTAACACTTAAGGTGATAGTCTATGAATTTCAAATTTGAAAGTACATAAAATTCTCAAGCCTTTGTTGGAGGGTCCCTATAACATTGTTTTGAATCCAAGCATCAAGGAGAGAATGAGATAAGGTGGTCTAAATTAAGGTCTATGGCTCACATAAGGGATAATTTCTTTATGTTGACCTTTATTTGGGGATTTTCTACAATGTTTGGGGAACCTCTATTTACTAATATAGAATGCTATGTATTGAATATCTACATATGACATTAGACTTTCCTTAAGAAAATGCTCCATATCTTATTGGTTCCTTTAATGATATCTTAAATTCCGATTGTTTGCTCTTGAAATCTTATGGTAGTTTGGGTGATTTGTGTTGGCCATTCAAGGCCCAAATGTAGAATGTCAATAATGAAATGAGTATACATCTGTACCATAGAATAATCACCAAGAACTAAAACTAATAATTCTCTTGATCATGGCCTTGGTCAAGAGCCTCAACCAAGGGCTGATTTTTTCACTCATTACATAATATACTATAGAATGATGAACTTAGGCATGAGAAGAGGGGAATTCTTTAAAAAAATCTCTAAAAATGGAAATCCATTGATTTATTTTTCATTTTGAAGCTCTATTTTTTCTTCTTCTTTCTTCTTGTCTTTTTACTTCTCTTTTTTTCTTCTTTTCTCTTGGTAGAATTTCAACAAGTAGGAGTGCAAATGCACAAAAAGAAGAAAAAAAACTTGTGATAAAAAACAAGTGGTGTCACCATTATATCCATTGATGAATCACTTCCTAGATATCATTGTGAATTGGCTATATTATCAATGCATTCTTTTACCATACTTTTGTTGAAAAATCATGTTTTCTCTACACCTATTATTAAAATAAAATTGTTCAGGTTCAAATTTGCACTGCAATGATAACTACTAAAGTGGGACATATTATTATTTAGGATTCACTACAAGGAAATGGAGGTAAATGTAACCATAGAAGAATGACTGCTTGTCCGGAACGACTTGAATATGACTCATGTTCCCTAATTGCACCAAAGGTTTGGGATTGTCATCGTTAGAGTCAATTCAGAGTCACATTCGCGACTATAGGATGACGACTTAGCGGTAGAGAGTCTTCATCCACATTTTTACATCTTGAACGTGCTGTCTTTATCTAGTCCCGCAATGTGCTAAAAAACTTGTTTTTTCCACTTTAAATGATGTGAATATTATTTTCTAAAATCTAGGAAATGTGAATATTATTTTCTAATATCTAAAAGGTTTGAAGATTATTTTCAAGTCATTTAGTGTGTTAATACAAAGAGTTCAAGTAACAAGCCTTTTATACAAGTGGGGTAGTAGGAGGCAAGACAAACCATGTGGGATTTGTAAAATGTTGATGCAATAGTAGAGTAGTGATGTGGAAGTCATTATGTAGTTGTGTTAGAGTATAATCCTTATACTATTGCATCAACATAATGACTTCCACATCACTACTCTACTATTGCATCAACATTTTACAAATCCCACATGGTTTGTCTTGCCTCCTACTACCCCACTTGTATAAAAGGCTTGTTACTTGAACTCTTTGTATTCACACACTAAATGGCTAAAAAATCCATTTGACACATATGCAAAATATAGTGTATTGTGTATCATGTATTTGTATATGGTATATGATGAATGAATCATGTATATAATGTATGAATCATGTATATGGTATATAATGTATGAATCATGTATATGGTATATAATGTATGAATCATGTATTTATATATGGTGTATGAATAATGTATATGGTATATAATGTATGAATCATGTATATGGTATATAATGTATGAATCATGTATATGGTATATAATGTATGAATCATGTATTTATATATGGTGTATGAATAATGTATTTGTATATGATGTATGGTGTTCGGTATATGGTGTACTCATTTTGCACATTTCACCACAACTCGAAAATAATCTTCAAATCTTTTAGATATTAGAAAATAATATTCACATTTCCTAGATTTTAGAATATAATCCTAGATTTCAGATGAAAAATATTTAAATTTCCTAGATTTTAGAATATAATCCTAGATTATAGAAAATAATATTCACATTTCTTAGATTTTAGAATACAATCATAGATTTCAGAAGAAAAATATTCACATTTCCTAGATTTCAGAATATAATCTTAGATTTCAAAAAATAATATTCAAATTTCTTAGATTTACTACTTTGGAAGTTTCATCCAAAATCCCATCCAAGCTCACAATGGATGGTGATAATACTATGGCAGTCATTTTAAAAAATGACTAGTCCACTATGACTCCAGGGACCAAAATCACAGTGCAGTCATTTTTGTCCATAATGACTCCTATATAGTCATTCTTTGCAGTCATTTATACATTGTTTTTCTTGTAGTGATTGAAGTCCATATATGCAATCACATGTGTCTTTGATTTATGAAAATAAAGAGTTGTTTGCACCGCACTTCCCCGCAAGATACACCCCTTGCTAGGATACTTCAATGTTGTTGTGAAAAATAATTGAAAGCATTCAAAGGAGTAAAAGTGAGCTTGAAAAAAACAAAGTTAACTCTTTGAAGTGTTGATTTATTTTTTAATTTGAAGTTTTGTAAAGATGTATTACAAACAACAATTAAGATAAATAATTTAATATTGGGGGCAATTTTGCATGGCATAAAGGGTGCATTATTTTTCATGCCGCAATGCATTATTTTTCATTGTATTCTAGGATTTTCAAATTTTCAAATCATTATCTATTAAATTTTTACCTACTATTTTGTAAAAATAATATTTGTATAGGTAGATCGTTTTGTTATTGACTAGGAAAGAAAATTAATTCTCATAGATTAAATAAGGCATTTAGAAAAAAAAATTGCATTGTCATATTGCCTTAATGCACTCCAAAATTCAAATACCTTCAAAGAAAAGTAGTTCGTAAATAGAATGATTAGCTCTGAAATTTTCTAAAGAGACATATGTGAAATGAAATCATCAAGCATTCCTATTTCTATTTTTAGATTGTTAAAATAATCTTAAATTCATATACTTTAGGTGATTCATTATTCTTCTATATCAAAAAATTTGGATGTAGTTATGTGTGAAAATCCAAATATAGAATTAGAATTGAGCCTTCTTTAAGTATAGTATTGGCATTCTTTGAACAAACTGTTATTATATAAGAGGTTACAAATTTCCATACCTTTTGGATAATTTGGATACCTTCTAGATAATTTGTTCAAGAAATTAAAATTTCAATACAATCTTTTCGAAAAACATAAAATTAATTGCTAAAGTTCTTTAACTATGTTTTCACCAAAAACACTCCAAAATTGTCATTTCTGGTACAAGTACCAAGTTTTAAGAAAAAAACATTTTTGAACACATGTAATTGTAGGATCTTGTAATATACTAGATTGAAAATATGTAGGAATTTTTTTTGAAATTTCTACTATGTGGATTGCTAGATATTAGTGTTTGAAGTAACCCAAAAAAAAATTTGGCCCTACAAAAAATAGGGCAATTGCACTTTTATAAGGTCATATTTGTATGAAAAAATGTTGAAAATGGTAGGGCTTCTTTGGATTCATTCTTCAAGGCAAGTTGGCTACATCTTTAAAAAAATTCAGATCATTTGGAATTCTAAAACCTAGTAAGCAGAAAGCAGTAGGGAATGACTCCAAATACTAAATTGTTAAGAATTTGGGAATGGAATTGAAAAATTCCAATCACAATGGTTGTAATGTTATAATAAAAAATCTACATCCTATGATTTTATTTTTTCAAAAATATTGAAAATTGAGTTAAATGAAAGACTTCAAAGTTTATTTTAGAGTAAAGAATCCATAATTTCCCTCAAACTAAAACTCCTCATAACTTTCATCTCATTAATCAAAATCAAGATCAAAAGGGGATGATTTTAAAGCTTTCTATGTATATATAAATCTGGAAAAACAAATTTAAATTTTTGTTTATGAAAAAAGTGATTTTTTCAGATCTACCCAAACTACCTAATCTAGAAAAAACAATTATATATTATACAATAAAATTTTAACTATGTAGTCAAAAGTTATGAAAAATTTGGTCCTTAAAGAAAAAACTGATTCACATGTTACGTGAAAATTTCAAAGAAAAATAAATAAAAATTCCATTTGTGGTGAACTCCCTAAAATCACTATGTTGCCAAAAAAATGCAGTTTGGTCCTTTAGGGATTAAAATTTTGTCCTTTAAATTTGAAAATAACCCAGTACTAAGCATTTCAAAAGTGATTTAGAAATCAAAATGTGGTCAAAATAGACAAGAGTTCTCATTGAGTGCAAAAGACTGTACAAAGAGTTGTCTAAGAACTAGTAAACTATACTTTACAACCATCGTTGGTGTGACAAATATTCTAGAACCTTCTAGACCTCCTAAATAGTATTCTAGCATCATTAAGAAGCTTCCATAGGCTTCTAGAAGAACCTCTTAGATGGTAGTATATATAGAGGTTGAAATTGAGGTAGTCCTCAGTCTCAACAACACATCTCCTGAATCTTAGCTTGTGGTTTTAGCTCCAGTACTGTACTTCTTGAACTCTAATATCAAGTCTTGTTATCCAGAACTCTTCTTGCCTTGTCTTGTATTTCTTGCGTCCGTTACACTTGGTTTAAAGTCAATAGTTGTTGATATTGAATTTTGGATTGCATTTGCATTTTTTGATTTTCAATTGCTATCACCAATACTTACAAATGAGATTTAGAACCCAAAATTGAAGATTCCTTCCATAATTAATCACATCATTAATATTTTCAATTTTATAGAATTTTTTTGCAATGGATTTGTAATTATAAAACTATAAATATAAATATTATTAATATTTAATTAATCAAATATTAAAAACAAATACTCCACTATTTTTTGTGGTACTATTTAAACTTTAAAGAACAAGAAATCTTAGTTTTTGTAATTGGATAAACAATTTTTTTAATGACTATGTTTGTTATTTTTAATGTGTTTAATTCTTACAAATATACATTGTATAAATTAAATTGATATTGTTTGAATAAATTATACTGTAAATACACTCAAAACTCTTTCAAAAAGGCTATTCAATGGAAAGAAGTTCCAACAAGGGTTCCAACTTCAATTGTAGCTCTTCATGTTGGATACGTACGACACAATCCTCTATTCCGTAGTTTAGGCACATTAGAATACGATGTTAGTTAGCATGTCATCATAGTGTTAGTTAGGTTGTTAATATGATTTTCTTTCTCTCCTCCCTGTACTTAGGATTTAATCTCTTGTTCATGTAAAGAAACACACATGTGTAGTGGAATACAATATTCCTGTGTCATCAAGCTACTTCTGATCAGAGACTGAGATTCAACATGGTATCAGAGCCCCGAGGGATGATCTTTGGTTTTCTTTGTGAGCGCTTCGATTCAGAGAATTTTTTTTCTTCTACCATTAAATTACTTAGACACAAGACCTCAAATAGTTCATATGCAAAGTTGATAGTCCTGCTGTGTATGAGAAAAACGAGAGAACACATGTGCTGAGTAGAGAGACATCGTTAGAAAGACCGAAGTGCTAGTTCGGAAAAAACAATCGCTCAAGAGTCAAAACGCCAACAACAAGTAGGTCAAGGGTGATCAGGAAGTAGAAACGCATTAGCTCCAACCCAGTCCACATTTCCGTTTGTCATAACTCAAAAGCGAAGTCATGTCCACATCAGACGTATTAGCTAAGGCCCACAAACTCACAGCAGACAATTATCAGACTTGGAAAACACGATGTAGGATCTTGCTAATGAAAGAGAATACATGGAAGTATGCAGACCCCGTAGGACCAAACCGACCTGTTATCAACGAACCCGAAGAGACATCTAGAGGGAGAGCGAGGGCCCTTTACTCGATCACAATGTCATGCTGTGAGTCCATATTTAACGAACTCTCAGAAATATCCGATCCAAGAGTCGCTTGGGACACTTTGAAAGAGAGATTCAAGAAGTGTAATAACGTGTCACAACTAATGCTGCTGGATAAATTGAATTCCATCAGACTACCAGAAAGAGGATCAACAACAGAATACATCCGAAAAATCCAGGAGACAAAAATGTAGCTCAAAGGATTCGGCCATACCATATTGGAGATGAATCTAGTGGAATGCATGCTTAATACCCTACCATCAAGTTACGAAGCAGTGCATAATCAGGTTAGCACTCTCACCACCATGCCAACTTTGGAGGCTTTGACTACGCTTCTCCAACAACACGAACAACGTATGCAGTTTCGTCAATTCGTCGGGATTGGTTCGTCACATGTCGATGCCTTAGCTGCGAGGTTCCAACATCCCAGTTACACACATAGCGGCCCATCAAACTTCCGGCCACCATTTTCAAGCCCAAGGCATCCATCACCAAGCTCATATCGAGCACCACATTATCAAGCCACAGCCACACCTCGGACTTGCAATTGGTGTGGAGGCGAGGGGCACTTCATGCGGGACTGCTATCTGTTCGCTCAGGAGCTGACCAAGAGAGCACAAGCCTGACAAGCTCATAGACAGGGCACAACAAAAAGTTACTCAGGACATCAACCAACATTCCATGCCAATCTGTTAAGCGAAGAACCCGCATGAGACAATTGGGGGAGCAGCACCACGGCATGGGACCTATACGATGACACTACACCAAGTTGGGATCCATTCTCTAACGACTATGAGAAAGGACTTGACAATCATGACATCGAACCAGATAGCTCATAGATAATAGACTCTAGTTGTTCCTGGCACGTTAGCGGAGATCCCAACAAATTTTTTGATTTAGAAATAGCTCCGATCTCTGCGACTGTGCAAACTGCCGGGAAACAGACGTTGCAAGCAGAGGGAAAAGGCAATGTCAACCTCGATACCAACAAAGAAATAAAAATTCATGACGTCTATTTTGTGCCTGGCCTTTCCTTTAATTTACTTTCAGTGGGAGCAATAACTGACTTGGAGCTAACAATTGTGTTTGATAATAATGAATGTGTTGTATATCAAGGGCCAAATAACGTCGTGGGACGTGGGAAACGCGATCCTAAAACAGGCTTGTATCGATACATCGTATCAGATCCCAAATTCCAGATTTGCGGAATTGCATCACCGTCCATTGCATACCTTTGGCACCAACGCCTTGGGCATCTTAATTTTCATAGCCTCCGTTCTATGGGGACTCATCGTATCGCTAAGGGAGTACTGCTTATTACGAGCTCTCACGTTATGTGCAACAGTTGTATGGAAGGCAAACAAACACGATCAAATATTCCAATAGAGGCCAGTAGACCACGGGCTAAACAACCTTTACATCTTATTCACTCCGACCTTTGTGGCCAGTTACGCCTTACTTCCTTGGGAGGCAGTTGCTACATTGTCACTTTTACTAATGATTTTCCAGATTCACATGGATTTATTTTTTGCGACAAAAATCAGAGACTCTAAAATTCTTTTGTCAATTTAAAGCCACCATGGAGTTGGCCTTCCATGCGAAAATATAGGCCCTTCGAAGTGATCGAGGAGGAGAGTACATTTCCCAAGAATTCACGCAGCTTTGTCAAGAAACGGGAATCCATCATGAGACGACACATGCATATAGTCCCCACCAAAATGGAGTCAACGAACGCAAAAATCGGACACTATTAGACAAAGCCCGAGCCATGATGTTTGAGGCCCGTATACCATTATTCTTGTGGCCCGAAGCTATTGTCACAGCCAATTATCTGACAAATCGTTCTCCTACTAGGGCAAATTCTGGAATCAGTCCATTTTAGAGACTCTACAATATTGTTCCTGAATTGCACCATCTTCAAATCTTTGGGTGCATTGCATTTGCACATATCCCCAAAGAGAAGCACCTCAAACTTCAAGAATGTGGTGTCAAGTGCATTCTTGTTGGATATTCGGAATATACCACGGGGTATCGCCTCTATCATCCCACATCTCACTTAGTTACAATCAGCAAGGATGTTCAATTCGATGAAAACAGATTTTGGCATTCTCCTGATCTTACTTATGTGCCCAGTGTTTCACTGGAAGCTTTGTCTGATAGTTCTGCCGTCCTAGAAGTCCTCGATCCATTGCTCACCCCAACTTGTCTCGCCACAGTTCTCAACAATCATCTAATTGTTCTAGATTCTGACACTCCACCTGCATCTGCCGACCCTATTTCTACCCCAAGCAACATCTCCATCGCCCAATCAACAAGATGTAGACACGTCTGCCGATCTTACAGACCTCTCCACTCCCGATCCTACATCGCCCTAGGTACCCTCTAGTAGCTCACCTCTTCTTCACTGATCTTCCAGAACTTGCTTTCTGAGTTCCAAACTAATCAATTATGCGGTCCAAGTGGAATTTTCGGGAGATATCAACGCTTGTCTATCTGCCTTCAACGAATCTACCTATCTTGAGGCATGTGTCACCTCCTTCGAGGAGCCCTTGTTTTATAAAGACGCTTTCCAAAATCCAAATTGGATTGCAACTATGGACCAAGAGATTGCCGCAATTCATGCCAATTGTACTTGGACACTAGTTGCACTCCCACTAGGTCAAACTGCAATTGCTGTCAAATGGACATACAAGTTGAAATCCGGTACCGCTTCTACCAACCCCAAATATAAGGTATGATTGGTGGCTCGCGGCGACCAACAACATCCCGGCTTCGACTTCCAAGAAACTTTTTTCTCCAATGGTTAAATGGTCTACAATGTGTACCATCGTGTGCCTCGTTGCCATGCACAATTGGCCTCTTTTTCATCTCGACGTAAAGACAACTTTTTTAAATGGAGATATTAACAAAACTATGTATGTCAAGCAACCTCCTGGCTTCATTCAATCAGGTAATGAACACCTTGTATGCCGACTTCACAAGGCTCTCTATGGCTTACGACAATCGCCGCGCGTTTGGCATCAACGCCTGGACACCTACCTCCTTTCCATCGGGTTACAGTCATGTTCAGTAGACCCCAGTTTATACGTTTCTCACGATGGTGATTCTATTGTTTTACTGGTCATTTATGTCGATGACTTAATACTTACAGGCAACCAACTACATAAAATCACGGCTCTTCAACAACAACTCTGCCACGAATTTGCCATGACGGTACTTGGCTCTCTTTCACTCTACCTTGGAGTTGATTTCATTTACAACACTGATGGAATCCTAATGTCTCACAAACGTTATATCGAAAAATGCTTACAAGACATGAACCTTACCAACTATGTGTCTGCACCAACCCCCATGGAGGCCAAAGTCTATAGCACTCTTTCTATGACGATGGATTCTCCACTGCTAGATGAATTTGGAATCATGTATTACCGAATGGGTGTGGGCAAAATACTTCATGTCACTAACACCAGACCCGATGTAGCCATTGCCATTGGCATCGTGACCAGATTTACAGCCACTCCACGGGAAGCTCATCTTCACGTAGCTATAGACATTTTTAAATATTTGAAAGGGACTGCCGAATTAGCAATACACTATCCAAGAGGGGGAGAAATTACACCATTTGGATACTCAAATAGTGACTATTTGGGAGATATAGATCATTGGAGATCTACCTCGGGATATATAATGAGCATCAGTACTTCACCAATTTCGTGGAAGAGTATGTTACAAAACGAAGTTGCACAGTCAAGTTCGAAAGCAGAATACAGAGCATTTGTAGAAATCACGAAGGAAGCCATGTGGGTACGAAACTTGCTCGAGGAGATCCACTTTCCTATCACGCGACCCGTACCTATATTTTGTGATAATCAAAGCTGCATCAAAATGGCCAAGAATCTAGTGTTCCAAGGACGTACGAAACACATTGAGAAAACATGCCACTTGATTTGGGATCATGTGCAAAAAGGACGCATATGTTTGGAGTTTGTGTGATCGCAGTCTCAAGCAGCAGACATTTTGACCAAGCCTCTAAGCAAGGTGCCGTTTCATGAAATGCGCAATTGTTTGCAATTAATTTCTTCTACAAAATTCAAAGGATCACCCTGAGTCAAGTACGGGGATACCATCCCAAAGTAGTGGACTGAGGGGGAGTGTTGGATACGTACGACACAATCCTCTACTCCGTAGTTTAGGCACATTAGAATACGATGTTAGTTAGCATGTCATCGTATTGTTAGTTAGGTTGTTAGTATGATTTTCTTTCTCTCCTCCCTGTATTCATGATTTAATCTCCTGTTCACATAAGGAAACACACCTGTGTGGTGGAATACAATATTCCTGTGTCATCAAGCTACTTCTGATCAAAGACTGAGATTCAACACTTCAATTGTCTACAGGCTTGAAAAGTAAGGATTTTAGATATGTTTCTATGTAAATGTTGTATTTTAAAGTAGAAACATATTGTTTAGATTCTTTAAGGACTCCTTGATAAATTGAGTGGCTTTACAGATGTTGAAGGGCTTAAAGCAAGGATTTCAGACAAGCATCTAAATGTTGCATTCTAAAAGAGAAGCATATTGTCTAGATTCTTTGCCAACTCCTCAATGAATTGAATGGTTTTATAGATGCTGAGAGCTTTGAAGTGAAGGTTTCAGGTGTACCTACATATAATGCATTTTTAATTTACTATAACTATTGGTTGAGATTTTCTATTAAGTAAAAAATGAATTGCTTTCAAAAGTTTAAGATTTTGAAGTGAGATTTCACATGCTTTTGTAAATCATCCATTCTAAAGTACAAGAATCTTATAGAAATTCATTCTAAATTCTTTGGTGAATGACTTCTAAGATGTCAATAGACTTGAACTGAGGGATGTAGATATATAAATGTTGCTATATAATGTACAAATTTTTTGTTGAGATTTTTATGTACTATCAAGTGATTGACTTTACCAAAGACCAGAGGCTTGAAGTGACATACTTAGTTATCAATAAATGTTGCATTCTTTAGTACAAGAATATATATGAGATTCTTTATATAGTACTAAAATGATTTTTTCTTTTTAGATATCTAAGCCTCTGGGCTTGAAGTGAGGGTTGTAGATGTCTTTATAAATAACACATTCTATAGTATAAATATTTACTAAAGTGATTTGCACATTTCTAAATGGATTTTCTACTTTCATACCTATAAATTAAGTTATAAAAAGAGCATATGTTTCGGGTATTTGGACTTTAATAGTAAACAGGGCACTATTCATTTATTACCTTTATATTCACCTTAATCTATAGACCCAAAGGTTCTAAACAAAACATAAATGTATTATAAAAAAGGTCAATGTAAACATGAAAAGGAGAATGTATTTGTAAAGTCAAAATTTTAAATTATTTTTAGATTTGCTTTAAATGAACATTGAGGATTTAACTTAAAAAAATTCACCAACAATATAATTTTTTTTTAATAACAATTAGCATTCAAAAAATTATTTGATTTTTCAACATTATAGTTTCAATTGATTTGTGAAAAAATGCATAAAATTTTATTAGTGATGAAAATACAACTCTTCCTTCTTTCTAACACTAGGCAAATACTAAATACTTTGAGCTATTTCTTTATAATTTTTATTTGATCATGGTGATCTACTGATCTTAGTTTCAAATATATTTTTTACCTCAAAAAGTTGTCTAAAATTAGGTAGGGACCATAAAATGGTTCATTGGATCTTCAAAGGTTAATATAAAGGTCAAAGCCCTATTGAACATCTTTGCTTTTATAAGTATAATTTCAAGTTTTCAAATTAATCCTTAAATTGGGAACACTTAGATTTTTGGATAGGCTCAAATGACGTAAATTTTTTACATGATTTTTTGAAATCTTCTTTGAAGAAATAAAAAAAATGTATTAGCTTTATAATAATATAAGAGTAGTTTTTATTTCAATTGGTTGAGTGGGAGCAAAATTTATGCCACACTAAGCCCCCCCAAAAAAAAATTTGCTTGGGCAAAAAAATGAAAAATTGATTTAAAAAAAATTAAATTGTTTTCCTTTATACGTTATATTTTTGTTTGCATGGAAAGCTCTGATTCATTTCATTTGGATTAGTGATATGAAAGTTATGGAACTTTCCATCTCTTGACCATTAGTTTTGACTCTTCTTCTCTCGCCTTAGTTTTAGAGAAAAAATAAATTTGAGGAAGCTTTAGTTCTTATATACGATTGTTGAAAATGTAGAAAATCCCATAGGAGACTATGTCTTTTGGTTATGTGTTCCGTTTCCTTTTACTAATGGAAATTGTGTTTTAAGAAAAAGAAAAAGTTATGGAGTTGTTTGTGTTGTAGGCAATATTTTTATTAGAACAATCTCATCATTGGGATTAGTGTATTTCAATTCCATCTTATAATAGCTATTAACAATTTAGTTTTTCCTTCTATCTTGTACCAACTTCTCCTTAACAATTTTCTAAAGAAGGAAAATCAATCAATGTGTGTTTTTTGAATTTTTTTTCTCACATTTTCAACTCAATCCTCAACTACAAAGAATTTTTTATTTGAAATTTGTAGAGCAATTTTCAAAGTTATGAGGCTTCAAAGTCATATATTCTAGTCACTAAAGGTGAAAAAAACTTGTTTTCTTGACTTTAAATGTATATATTTGGTTATCTATGTGGTCAAAGTTTCATCCAAGGGTTTCCTCCACAACAATTTTTTGCTAACTAAAGTTGGATTTTTAGGAAATATATTGCAAAATATAATTCTTCATTTTTGAAATGATGAAAATTGCCCCCCAAAATCACCTATCTGTACTATTGCCTTAGATGAATGACAATACATTCATTTGAATGAATAATTGATGTATCATCCTTAATCTACATATATTATATCTATACCTCAAGTTAGGTTGTTTGTTTGTTTTGTTTGTTACACAGAGATCTCTGGAAGGTTTTGTGCATCACTTAGTCACGTTCTTGACACTGTTAGGAAGCTCCTCAACGAGGAAGGGTACATGGGTTTTGTTTCAATGTGGTGTTTCAACTCAAGGTGTGAAATTTATTAAATTTTAAATTTTATAAGAATTAGAAAATTAGAAAAACACTTTAATTTTTATTTTATTTTATTGTGGCAACAACATAGTGCACACTAAGGTAGGGGACTGAAAAAGTAACCGTCTTCTTCAAACACCCCATAGGGAGCTCTTAAATGGACACTCAGTGGCTCTAAAATGGAGTGCCAACAATGTGAGAGCATAATGGAGACTTGTCATATATTGCTTCATACTTCACCAATGGTTGGAATAAGAGCCAAGGTGGGTCCATTTCAAAGCCAGGATATGTCCAATTAATTTTTCTAAATGAGAATTGATTGCCCAATTGCATTCTTACAAATGTTAAAAGAATGTGGGATCCACTTCAGTTTAGTAACTTAGGTAGCATTTAGGAACCTTGTGTAATACTTTTTGAATGCGGCAGTGCTTGTTTTGGTCAAGCCATATCTTTTTTCAGACTGTGCGTGAGTGGGTTTTGCAAGGCCCTAGGATCAAGAATAGGTGCCTACCACAGAATTCTCGAAAAATTCATAAGTAATTCAAAGATGCTCTGAAAAATATGAAACCACTTGTGTTAGATTCCGCATCAGTTTTTCTTCAAGTGAAAAATAAGTGAAAAATATTTTCGGGCATCTGAAAACCATAAAAAGAAAAAAGGCCCAACAGCCCTTACAGTGTTGCTTTTTGAGCCACCTATTCTTAGTATGCGTCAATCGAGATTGCAGGTTAGAAATTTGAAAATAAAATCCCTGGATCACATCATCTCTGATTTCAATGAGTGATATCCACTTGTCCTTTTTCAGAGCATTCTTCAATTACTTATGAATTTTTCACCACTTTACTTCCAAAAGATTTCAAAAACTTTTCCCCTTAACTTATTTGTTCCTTCCTCTAATTGTAATTAAAAACTTTTGAGCATTGGAACATTTGCTGAGATTATTATTCTGACTCATCCGATTGCCTTTTCAACTTATGATGAATGATAAAAATATTTGAAATGCAGGAAAATTCATTTGACTGGAGTTTGGGGTTTAGGGAAGAGACAAATCCACCCATCCGCAACCGAAAAAGATGCCGGCCTGCTCCTGACCTCTGAACAATTTAGACACTGGCAAGGCACTCACACTCAGTCAGAAACGGCCAGCTTGGTTGTACCTTCAGCAAACTTCCTGGCAGCATTCGCCACTTGCACTCCCCAAGCTCCAAATTCCCTTACCGCCCTTTTGTTATAAAAACAATAGAAACATCAAAACACTCGTCGTATCATATCCCGGAGGACTCGGTTACGTTATTGTCCTTTTGCTTGGCCCACGATAAACACCATGTCTGAAACTTGGAACCAGCTAGCCAGAGTTGTTGTTCCATAAGATACTTTATGAAGGAAATTTATCACTCCGTAGTAAGTATGTATGTATGTATGTATGATACTGTGAATATGAGGTCAAATTGAAAGCTTTGAAGACAGTGCACAACCCACAAAAAACACTGTTCTTCTGGCGCTTGAATCGGTAGCTAGCTAGCAGACTAGCAAAATTAATTCGGACGGAGGCTCTGTTTTGAGGGAATATGTTGAGACTCTGTTTCGTGTTCAAATCACGAAGGTATTCTTGAAAGCATTGCCTGCTTCAATGAACGAACGAAGATGGAGTGCTAGCTCTTTTAAGGTACTATTCCTCCGTATGGCAGTCCGCATTTCGGCCCCAAAACAAGCCTTTTAACTCGCAGATCTTATACCATATATATTCTGTCCCGAATTAAGGAAGCATTCAAAAAGTTGAAATTGTAAAAAGAAACCATTAAAAAGAGAAAAAAATACCTCCTTGAATACTTCGACTGAAATGGAAGTCCTGTTGGGAATCCGGGTGACAAGATCATAGTGGAAGAAAACGCTGGTACGTTATGATGGTTGGAGGCGTGAATAGGACACACTAGCTGATCACTGTACACTAAACTTCCAGCAAGCACACAGTCGAAGAAGACCGACCTACAATAACAACTAGCTTCTACAGTTGAAAGCTTTCCGTGCACTGCAGTGATTGTGTGCCGTCCGGTCTTTGAACTTGCAAGTACGTCCGGTCCTAGCTGAGGATGAAACGCTGAATTACGAAATCGATCACACGGCCTCAATCGCCACTATGTTGCATCAAAGAAGTAAAGAAAAAACAATTCAAGACTCTCATTACGAACCATTTGGAAGTGCATATATGCTCAGCGTACACGTACAGTTGCGGTGATCCCACCCTTGCGCTTGAATTGGGCCCGGCCGGTCACGTACACTAGCTAGCTAGCTATTATTATTAACGTACGCAGTGCTTGGAAACAGCAAATGAATGATATTCAACCAGTGGATTGAACTGTTGTAGTGCCTCATCTCATATGTCACCATTACGGTTACGGCGCGCGCTTCCATTTGTTTGTCAAGTAGCCAGAAGCCAGAACGACAAGGGCTCGATCATGTGCTGGTTGCCGTCATCCAGCAGGATTTCCGTATCAAAAAAAGGTACTACTAGCTAACACTGCTTTGGATATACTGTGTATATATTTTGTTATGTGTGTGTGTGTGTGTGCACCATGTGAAGTTGAGTGGAGATCCCGCAGCAGAAGAAAAAGCCAAAAGAAAAACCCTCCGTACAGACAAGATGGGAGCACCGTCGTCGTGCCAACATTCAACAGTCTAACAGTTTAATTATAACCCAGAGCCAGTGCTTGTCTTCAGTGACCTCAATTTGGGCAGTGTGTTTTTGGAACCCAGTGAGAGTAACTTACTGCACTGGACTGACTGACTGACTGGACACCCTGCAGTAGTAGTTTTCTTCTGTTTTTTCAATAAAGAAAAGAAAAAAACATTAACTATGAGAGGACAAACTTGGTCACCGTTGAAATCATCCATTTGGGTACAGTATAAATCATTTGCTTTTAAAAACACACCTAGAAAGCACTCATTGGATGTCAAACTTCTATGCAAGACCTCCCCCTTTTCACACAAAATTGAGGTCAAACTACTATGCAAGACCTCTCTTTTTTTCACACAAAACTCCAAGGATGGACATTGGTACTTCTGTCTTATATGGAAAGATTCTATGACTGTCCTCCATTGAACACTTAGTGTCTGCAGTAAGGTTGCAAGGTAAAAACTGCAATATCCATAGTACATTCTTGAACTTCAAGGCAAGGACCCCCTTGCTTCCTTCCCGCCATGAATCAAGGCTCCTTTCACTATTAATAGATAATCTTGAATGGAAGCTTGCTTCATGAATTGTAGGCCGCAAATGTTCTTGTTAGAGTGATTTTTTAGAAGGCCCTCCAAACCTTCTCATTCAAGAATGTTATGTAGAAAATAAAACAATGTTCTAGTCACTACTATGCAACTTTTGAAAAATACTTTTCATTTGTATTAATGTATTAAGAGTTGACAACAAAGCACTTTGACTAGTGTCCATCAAAAATCTTATAGTTTAATTTCATTTATTCATATTTTATTGCTTTGAAAAAATTCTTTAGAGTACATTGATGCAAGGAAAATATATAACTCTTTAGATTGTCAAAATAACCCCTTTCACATAAGGGGACAAAATAAATCAAATTATGTATCCTCCTCCAATCTCACTATTGTAGTAGAAAATCTACTTGAAGAGATTGAGCTAAATTATAGACCTACAACTATAGTAGCCTAACTCATTGATCAAGGAATGACAAGTTATACCAATTGTGGTTTATAAAACTTGCTCAATTCCAGTGCATTCTCTAATAGTGTCTCAATCCTCTATGATAGATATATACATAGATATATCAATACATTAAGTATAAAAATATGAATAGTAATAATTATGCAAGTAAAATGATAGTATAAGAATTATTACTTATAATATTTAAAAAATTTAAGTTGGATGTTTGCCTTTTCTGTTTTTTGAAATTAAAGATTTATTCTCACATTCCATCTCATTTTAAAATGATGAACATGTGAATAGTGCACTCATTCTAATGCACCTTTATTGAATATGGTGTTAAAACATTGTAGGTTAATTCAAGAAAATTTATAGTGAGTTTCAATCCTATGCAATAATAGTAATGGGGGATATTTATCTTTATATATATGTTATCATTGAACCTCATTGGTGATGTCTTACATTAGTGGTTACAAATTCACTAGAGCTAACAGTTACACTAATAGAAAGGGGATCTTAGGGCACCCTGCTCAATATGACAATCAATTGGTTCTACATATCCATATAGGTACCAATCTAGTGCTTGTATGGGCTTGTGGAACCAAATTCTCAAATTGTAGCTTGGTGCCCTCATATAGTCTTGGCTTATCTACTAGTGTTGGTCAGTAAAGACAAACTTTGTGCATCAAAGATAAGATAGAATATACACAAGATGTTCTAGTTAGCTTGCAAAATAAACCAATTTCAAAATCGCTTTTGAAATCAAATTCTTGAACTGTAGCTTGGTGCCCTCATATAGACTTGGCTTATCTACTAGGGTTGGTCAGCAAGGACAAACTTCATGCATCAAAGATAAAATAGAATACAAGATGTTACAGTTAGCTTGCAAGATAAGCCAATTTCAAAATCACTTTCAAAATCAAATTCTTGAACTGTAGTTTAGTGCCCTCATATGGACTTGGCTTATCTGCTAGGGTTGGTCAACAAGGACAAACTTTGTGCATCAAAGATAAGATAGAATACAAGATGTTCTAGTTAGCTTGCAAAATAAGCCAATTTCAAAATCACTTCCTAAACCCCTATAAAGGCTAGTATGTTAGAGGAGTAACTCTAGTCTTTGTAGACCAAAATTACAAGTCTATCTAACAAAAGAAAGAGGAATAATTCTTCTCTATGTAGACCAACACGAAGGGTCTATGTAAAATAATTCTACTAGCTATGCTTTAGAAACAAAAATCTAACTTAACCATTAAAGGACCTTCCAAGTCCAAGGAGCAATATGAAAGTCAAACTTCAATTTTTACATAGTTTTTTGTTTTAAATGTTTAAAAATTTAACTAAGAAAATGTAGTATTTTGATAGTATCAATTTCATTGAAATTTTTGAATTTTTCTAAAATGATAGATTTTGTGATACTTTGAATGTAGTACCTTGAAAGTTAAAAATACACTACTTTTGAACTTTTCAATCAAACTTCTCTTGGTGTCAATTCAAGAATTACACCAATTATCTATTAGTATAATGTTTGCCACTATAATCTCCATTTTTTCCCCTAAAGATTCATACTTTTAAAAGCATTCTTGTAATTACTATGATTTTTACAAAGAACTTATTTTAAAAAAACACATAAAATTCATTTAAATATTTTGAATTATGAACAAATGAAAATAAATTTTAGATATTTATTACTACATAAGAAAATATCAAAATTTTGAAATCATTGTTTAAAAATAGAAAACTAGTGAAGTTTGAGAAGTCTGGATATAATATGTTCTATAACCATGGAAAGATAATTAGACCCATGACCATTGATTTCAAGCCTCACTATCCATCACTTGGTTTGTTGCCATTCTGCATCTAGAAATTAAAAAAATTCAGAGATGAGGCCATTATATGTTTACTATAAGTCATAATTTTTTTTTAAATTGGAAAAAGTTTGAAAATACTATGAATTTCTCAAAAAAAAAATATTCATATCAAACACAATATATACTTGAAACATTTGAAATTTTCACCATAGGTGTATATTATAGTTTATAACATAATGGTATATACAATGTCACTCTAAAATTAGAAAACCAACAAACCATGATTATAGACCGATGGAATTGCTATGTTGCCAAAAAAACACAATTTGGTCCTTTAGGAATAAAGACAAAAATGCAGATGTTCAACTTTGAAATTTTCTATTGAAAGGGATGGTTTTGCACAATACTTTGATCTCCAATGAGTGCTCTTGAATTTTTTTAAGCAAATGATTCATATGGTACCCCCAAAAGATGATTTCTAGAGTGACCATCCCATCCTTTTGAGGTTATTGTTTGTTTAGGGTATGGTGTTTCTTGGTGTTTAAAAAAAGAATTTACCCCCTAAATGATCGAGGCGCCAAATTTTGGTGTGGACAATATTTTTGAAGTTAAATAAAATCTGACCAAGAGTTTTTATTTTTGAAAAATTATTTTTGAAGTCTAATTTTAGCATCAAAAATCTGATTATGAAAAATCTGATTATGATTTTTCTATTCAAGATTTTGTGTAAGGGTATTCATTGCAAATCTTGATTTTCTAGTGTTGAGGATTCTTGGAAATTAGCCTCAATTACACTACAAGGAAACATGGAGCCTCTACAAGACCTCCAAGGGAACGAGACGTTCCTTTCCCTGGCGAATGCGAACGCGGAATGGGAACCGGCGCGACTACCGAGACGGAGCGACGAGCGGTGGCGGTCGTTTCTGAGCCGCGACGGGTGGGAATCTTCGCGACGGAGCCTCCGTCGTCCTGTTTCCAACTGATTTGCGCAAAAAGAAGCTCCGACGGACTTGCCCCACTGGCTTTTGTTTGAAGGAGTCATCGGCCCCCAGACCAGTCGGACGGGATTGTGCTCTTATGATTCCACTTGTAATAACTTACACTTTCACGGCAGTCATATAAAGAAATGCATTAATCAATGCTGCCGCAACAGTAGTAAGTGCTTGGGATCTTCTTCCCCACTCGCAGCAGCAGAAGGGAAGGTCTTCCACTTTGGGTTGGGATGTCGATGCAGAAGATGAAGATGGTGAAGATGATGATGGATTCCCGTCGGGCAAGTCACGGTGACGCCGATTGAATTGATGGGCGCAGCATCCACACCCGCACTCTTCCCTTTTACTACCGTCGCGTGTTTTTGCCATTGAATCCATTCCTCGCAGGAGCGGAGAGCTGCAGACCACGAAGATTTCGTTTCGACCTGTTCGGGTATGAAGCTCCGCATTCGGGGTGCCGACGTCTGATTGCTGTTGTTGTGTGTGTGGGAGAATTGGCATGGGGCCAAACGATTGAGGAGTTGTTTGCAGTCATCGAGTTCGTCTTCTTCTTCTTCTTCTTCTTGAATCTCGCCGGAATGGGTTCCTGTTTTCCTTCCTTCAGTTGCATTGTATATTGTGGAGAAACCTCTGTTCTCTCCGACTATTGGTATCGTCAGGATTTTGGGAAGGTTTCTTTGGGTCCTCGCGAGGGGAGATAGAGAGATGGCGGTGTCGAGAATTCGTCCGTGGCGGAGTGCCAATTTGTCTACTCCAGTTGGGGAGCGCACCCTCTCGTCTTCCCATACCTTCTTGCTGAGCCCTGAAGCGGGTGTGGTGGCTCTATTTTGGTGCATTTTGCCAAATTCACGTGGTCAGTCGAGGGGGCGCCATGAGGCTGTGTACACCTTGCTTGCCTTTTCGTCGGAGTTTCAGTTGCTTGATTGTCTTCAAGATATGGGACACAGTCCTGCGTCCAGCTTGGGACGGAAGAGTAGTCGGGATCCCCAGGTTCTTGCCTTGCTTGGCAAGACTTCTCGTCATCTCATGGGTTCTGTTATGGTTTAGGTTAGGGAATCTCAGAGCAGCTTATTGTTGATCTTCCCGGATAGGAAGTCCTCCACTGCTCGCTTTTCGATGAGTGGGCCCAGAATTGCTTTGTAGGCGGTGTTTTTTGCAGCAGTCGGTCAGTCGGAACCGATTTTCATTTTGCTGACAATTGTGGAGTTGACGGTTACCTTCTCGGGTATTGTTGGGGTGTCCACTATCAGATTGTCAATGGTTGTACGTTTGTGCAAGCCGTTTCTGTTTTGTGTTGCCTAATGTTGTTAGTGTTGAGGGCGAGAAAAAGTATGCGGTAGGCTGTGGTTGTACTTCCTGGTGCACGCCTATTACTTGCGTTTCGTGGGTTGCACGGTTGTGCACACAGGTTTAACGCTCTTGATTCTTGATGATCATATGAACTTCTTAGTTAGTTTGACCTTAATTACCCAGACTGTGTCTTTGTGTGAGAATTATTGTCGTGTCGTGAACACAGGGAATTGAGTTTGGAACGCATATATTTTGCTATCTTATCATATTGCGGGTGTACAAGCATACGGTCCGTATGTTCCTTTTTGACTCCGACATAATAATTATTGACGCACTTTTCTATCCCAAGTTATTCCCCTGTACGACTGGGGTCACAGAGTCACTGTGAGGGAGGTACTTCCAGCAGATGGTCCAGATGTCATCACAATTATGCACCAAGTTTTTTTTCTTGTAATTTTTCTTCTTTAATCCTTGGAGACCGGGATTATCAAAAGGAACATTTCACTGATGCACTTGGTCGTGATTTAGCTTACTGAGATCGATCGATCCGCTGTCTGTTTACATGATTGTCGATGGGTGGCAATTGAGTTATAATTATATACACTTGAAGGTGTATGAACACATAACCTCAATGGAGGCAACCAAAAATTGGATACAGAGAGCTTGATTATGTTTCATAATCGTGTCCTGTGGCGTTACGGTTTCCATCTTCTAGACGCTTGCTTGATTATGATAGAACAAGAACCAACCGTTGAGGTTCTGTCTGGTAATGTGAAAGGAGTGGGTCCTTATGGAAATAACATCTGTAGCCGCTCCCGTGGCTTAGTATGTTATATTATTCCTTACAAATAATGGGGGTCTCCTTGCACTTTACCTAGTCCATAAAATTGGTCAAGTTAAGAATGACGAAGTGCACTGTGAGTACTTTATCAAATGCTTCACCACCTTTGTTCAACCATTTGCGATCACCCCTTTCGCTGTACGCTCTGTTGATCTTTCCTTCTGCACATAGTTGCCTGTGTCATAGCCACTGTCGATTATTCATCGATGTGTTTAACTTTACTGAAGGATCTGTTTGGTGTTAACAGAAATCACCAGGCCGTAAAGGACAATGTCGACTCACCCAGATGGAAACACTTTGGGCCTCACCAAGCACACTCCCCCAGATGTCGCTGAGGTCGTTCTTTACACCTAAAATGCCAAATGTTAACTCTGATATCTCATGCATAGGATAATTCCTTCTTTCGCCCTGTCTTCTCAGTCTGTGTGCACCTGATTGGGATCGAGACTAAGTTCTCTGATATATCCATCTGATTTACAAGTCGTGCGTGATCCAAATTGAAAGTCTTTGACAGTGCTATTACGCAGTCGCCTGTAATATGCTGATCATGAGCTAGTTGTCATTTCTGTATCAGATGGACATAAGGGTCCATGACGGAGCTCTGTATGAATGGGAAGGAGATGTGTTGGCGCTCGGTGTATTTGAAGATAATCTTAAGCGGACTGAAGAAGATAAATTTCTTCACCCAGGCCTCGCGGAGCTTGACTACAACATGGGTGGGGTCTTAGGAGAACTCGTACGTATCCTGCCTCCAAATCTTTTCATACTCGTGGGGTTTACAGGACTTGTCGGTTTAGATGTTAATGTTTCATCCTGTGTTAATTTTCTGGAACGGAGGGGAAGAATTTTTAACCACTTAAATACCAAGGATTCATTATCTCAATATGAACAATTCAATTGATCCTATTGTGAAAATAATAGAATTCAGATGGGCCAAATTTTACATCTCCTGAATCAGGAAGAACATTGCATGTGTTGGTCAAAATGAATAAAATTGGACAAAATAAAATCCCTTTCTGTCCTAATCAAAACTGCTAAACAGCTTTAGAACCAATTTGGACTTCTTGGTCCTTTAGGGGTTAAGTGTGTTCTAAGTATGAGATTGGCTCTGGTGGAGGGGAATGTAGGCAAATGAGGATGACTTTAAAGGGAAGTTGGGACAACTGTCCGTGGTGCGTCTATCCTCGAGCAAGATCAAAAGGTAGTAGTTGGATATATATTCTACCTCTTTCCACACTCTCAATCTTTGGTCTGGCCTGGCTTGGCCTACTCTCCCTTGTTGGTCATCTCTGATCGGTACTGAACCCGAGGGCTTTCTGGATGGCAGACTTGCACTCGTGGGGTTGGGGCGAGCACAGAATGTAATGGACGCTGTGTATGCTTCTGATTCATGGCGTATTTTAGGGTTTACTGCAGCTCGAATCGCCAAACAGCTGAAGGTGATTATCTATCAGCTCTGTATGGAGTAGTCCTTTTTCTTGTTCTATTGCAGCTTCAGTAGCCAGGACTTTCAGCATTCCAATCTGCGTAACACTCTGATAAATTACATGGATTGTCTATGGGAGCGGCTCTCAGATGTGCAGCATGGGTTTGGCAGCCATGGACACAAACCTCATGGATGAGCCCTCGAAGCTTGTGGCAGTGGAGTCTATTGCATCGGGTGCTATTCTTGGAACCTATGAGGATACCCGCTTCAAGTCCGAGGTATGCACGCTGCTGACGCGACACTTATAAGTAATTTCCCTCTCTGCTCTTTGAGAGACTGGATCCTTACACTTGATAAGTTCACAAGATATTCTAATTACTGGAGGTAGTTTATTATTTGAAGAGATCAGTTTTTGAGTCGTCGTAATTATTAGTGCAAATCATTTAAACAGGTGTATAGTCTTATGGATTCGATGTTGACAAAAGTTGAGAAGGAAAGAATTGACCTGGAGAAGCTCTCAATGGCTACTGGACTTAAGGTATGCTAATCGTTAATATACTTTTATTGTAGACTTTATAATGAACTGTTCACTCCATAATAACAATCTGCACTGACTGATAGAACGTGCATAAAATTCTGTTTCAAGGTATTGATGAACCTAAGTGTAACTTAAGAACTGCAACTGTAGTTTTTTCAAGCAATGATAGCCTATTTGTTTCTGGACTCTTGCCTGTTCCTTAATGGATAGAGATTTTATGGTTTCAAAATGACCAATTTGATTGGTCATTTCGTGAAAAATATAATGCAGATGAGGCTAAATTTTACATCGCCAGAATGAATATGAACATTGCATATCTTGGTAAAGAATAAGTATAATTGATTATAAGAAAGTCCCCATATGAGCCGCTCAAGAGTGATACAGAAGACATGACTCACATTTCGGACGTTCATGGCACTTGGGGGTTAATGCTTTTTATTCCGTGATTGAGCATTTTTCCAATTCTTTCTGAGGATTATATTCAGAGTCCTGTACTCGTTTGTCGCCACCAATTCGAGCTTACTGTAATTAATCTGACAAGTTGATGGGCAAGTTCTGGTTAGATGCGTATTTAGATTGCTTTACATATAATGCGAAGCTGATTGAGATGTAAGGCCTGTAGTAGAGGTTGGAGATGGTGTCCCCCGTTTGAATTGAAGAACAGAAGAGGATTGTGGGGATTTGGGGATGATGCCAGGCCAAACCGTCAAAGTTGACACAGGTGGCAGTGATGTCACTAGGCACCGGGAGCGATCGAGATGAAGCACTGCGGCGAGCAGTATGTATCACTGCTGGGGTTATTGTTGCAAAGCAATTGGTGGCTGCCCCTGCTAACGTGCTGACTCCAGGTGCTTGGGCACTTCCTATTTGTCTACTCCAAATGACCATTTGTGTGCAGGAATATTCGTAGTCAATTTATGTTTTTGCGGTTCGCACAGAGTGTACCGAGGATAGTAATTATTCGATTCCTAGACATCTTATTCGATGTTCATTTGCAAGGGCAGGTGAGGTTCTTCGATGGAAAGTTTCCTTGCTGCTTGCCTATTGCTTGCCTATTGAAAGTATTCTACTCAGTTATCGTAATAACCCTCCAGTTTTGTATGAGTTTTTCAGGAGCTCTTGCTGATGCAGCAGTGAGTATTGCCATGTCGCATAGTGAGGTGTTGAGTTGCACCATTCTGGAGAAAGAAGAGTGCGAGGTAGTCATTCTCTTACTGCAGTTGTGTTTGCGAAGCCATTAGATATTTTTTATTTTCTCATAATGCTGAGTCCGGTGTTCAAGGCACCCTTATCAGTGTGTCATGGTTTGGTCTGAAGAGAATTATAGTTTATACCCTTCGCCTCATTTTAAGCCCTTAGAGAAACCAAATTTACAGTGCTGAACGTTCCTGGTTGCTTAGATCGATTCGACTTTATGTCGAAAAATGCTCGAGCCTCTAGACTCTTGAGCATTATCTAGTCTTTAATGCTTAGTTGACTAGTCCATGCATATCAAAAGTGTTTTCTGGTTGAGAGGGAGAGGGCTACTACCCACTCTTGGAGGTTTTTGATTCAATAGCGGGTTCAATAGCTCACCTTAGCATTATATCCCGGTTCTCAAAGATTATCTAGTCCTATCACTCCGGCTCTCTATCCTCTCTGTATAGCCGTGGTCTTAGAATGCGTTGTCCTCTCGTCGCTCGCCTCTAAGTCATATGACGGACTCACGTGGAACTCGATTTTGCAGGCCCTTGGAATGGGGGCGTTTTTGGGTGTGGCGAATGCCTCAGATCAAGCACCGAAGTTCATCCACTTAAAATACATGCCTCCAGATGGTGTTGTCTACAAGAGGGTGGCCATTGTTGGTAAAGGTAGGATTCTGATATAATTAGACACCGAAAATGGTGTACGCCTCTGGAGGATTGTGGGTTGGAAATTGACCCTACTATTGCATGGCAGGTATCTGCTTTGACTCAGGAGGTTACAACATCAAGACAGGTGTGAATTGCGGTGTGGAACTCATGAAATTTGATATGGGCGGTGCTGGTGCAGCACTTGGAGCAGCTTCAGCCATTGGTGCCCTTAAACCGAAAGGAATTGAGGTATGATCGGTATTTTGTGGAGATTTGGACCTTTGTCTTTGGGGATTCGCATGGACTTGCCATTTGCACTATAGAGTTAACATCTTGTCTGGTATGATGGAATCAATTGATAGGCGTTAATAATACCAAATCAATGGTGGGGTCTGCAGGTTCACTTTATCAGTGCAGTATGCGAGAACATGATCAGCGGCAGGGGCATGCGCCCTGGTGACATTGTAACTGCTATGAACGGCGTCACTATTGAGGTTCGTATAATCTGCCCAATTTGTCTCAGTATTTTGAGAACAATGGACTTTGCTTGCTTGTTGTCAAGGACGAAGTTTAGAGATATGTTCAATCCTTCTAAAAGGTTTGTATGTGTGTAAACAGGTTAATAACACAGACGCAGAAGGGAGGCTGACCCTTGCAGATTCCTTGGTATACGCTTGTCGTCTTCGTGTGGATGCGGTATGTTAATATCAGGGGAAAGTTGATCAATAGTAATCACATTGTCTATGACTGCCAGTATTGTTGTTTGTACAGCCTTGTTCTGGGAAACATTTAGCCTCTAGTGCCTTTAGGTCTGGATTCAAGGACCTTTTTGTCTTTAAAGATCAATATTCAACTATAAATATACCTTCTCATGGATAAATTGGTGGACAAGCGAGTCGATGCGTCTGATTCTTTCACTTGTTGGACTGTGCACGAAGGAACCGTCTCTTTCATAGAAGCTCGATAAATCTCACGTTGGGATAGAATTTAGCATCGGGGTCGTCCATGCAGAATACACTGGCAACCCCCACGGGGATGTCTCTTGTGGGGACATTCTTCAGCGGAGGTCCCCGATACAACATGTGCCCCCTCCGTTTGCTTAAGCATGCATGTGACTATCCTTTTGAGCAAATCAACCTTATTTTCTACGCAGATTGTGGACCTGGCAACCTTGACAGGAGCATGCGTGGTGGCTCTCGGACATGATGTGGGCGGTAAGGACTTTGCTCTTTGTTTTGTTCATGTAGAGGAATTCAATGGACACTGTGACCAAGGGTCAACTTCTTTTTCTCGACTGAACTATGCCATTCGTTCTTAGTACAACTGAAAGTTTTGCTCTTTTGCGAGACTGACTTCAAAACTCATTACCTCTGTGAGAGCTGATTTTAAAATACCGTTCTCCGTCGGACGCAGGATTCTTTACTCCTAGTGCTTCCATGGCGCAACAGTTGGAAACAGCTGCACAGATTGCTGGAGAGAAGATCTGGCGAATGCCGCTCGTTGAACCGTAATTATTGTTCAGAACCTCTTTTAAAGTTCCCACCATTATTTTAACTTCTGGTTTTCATCATAAATACGTGATCTAGCTTGGTTTTCATCAGGTCATGCTTGTGCTGAGCCCAGTCGTCTTATCACAAAATAGTTTCGTTCATTTCCGTTTAATCAATTACTACCTGATTGTTTTGAGTGGTGGTTATGAAGGTACAAGGAAGCACTCAAAAGCCCCATTGCTGACCTCGTGAATACAAGCGGCCGCGATGGAGGTAGCATCAAGGCAGCGCTTTTCTTAAAAGAGGTATAGATGGTCATATTACCCTGTTCTTATGTTCATTTTACGTCATGCCAATCACATCCTCGTGAGATACTTAATTTGTGCCTAGCGTCAGCTCTTTCACAGAGCTTTCTGAGCATCAGCTCTTTCTCAGAGGAATTTCACATGTAGTTATCAAACGCTGTGATTATATACTCCAAAATGGCGTGTTTCAGGGTGCCAAAATTGTGACATTCGAGTGCGCTCTAATAACTAGGACCTGTATAGATTTGGAGTTTCAGTCTGGCAACTGAAACCTGGGCCAATCTCATCGAAATCCACAATTTTAACGAATGAGGTTCTGCTTGTTCTGAGGACAATAAACTTTGACTGGGATCATATGTTCCTTCTGCAAAGTCACTACAATCAGCTCTCTTTAATGACGCATTCTAGTTGCACAGTCCCTATATGTTCTCAGACTGTCATGTTGTTGTATTTAGAGTTCCACATGCAGTGCCAGTAGAGAGGACTAAGCGAACGTTAAGGGTTATCATAGCCTGTTTCTCTAGATCATGGCAGATTTAATAAGGTGGTGAGGTGGCGTGTTGCAGTTTGTGGCTCCAGGGACGGAATGGGCACACTTGGACATTGCTGGACCAGTGTGGAACCGGAAGACTGGCACTGCAACGGGCTACCCAGTGCGGACGCTGGTGAAGTGGATCGATCAGCAGCAGATCGTCGCTGCGGTTGCACCGTCTTGACATTCAATCGCCCAAGTAGTGCCGTTCTGGTCATGCAATGTGAGATTCATTGATTCACCCCTAATCCTGGGTGCATATGGTACTCTAGTTGTCAAACCACTATTACTTATCGAGCAGTGGTGTACAAACTTGACGAGAACTATTTTACAGACAGAAAATTGCTCTGCAACATCATTTTTACCATCACCAATAATCGTATCCATATACAGTTGCCCTTGACAAATACCAAGGATGTGGATAATGGTTAGTAATTCAATATCACTTCATGGAATAAGTTGGTATCCAAGTGGGATTGAAGCAAGCACATCTTTTTCATGCTTCGTAATGATTTTCAGATTGCGTGTAATCTAATGTCTCTTCTTCAAAATCAATTAGATTCTTGCTCTTTTGGTTGGGATTAATTACTCACTGCACAATGTAAGCTCGCTGATCAGATTGTGTCCGGCTCTTCCACATTTCTCAGCAGCCAACTGCCGATAAAAGATTTTGGGAAAAAGGTTCTCTGCTTTTGGTGAAATGCTATCAGGTGATTCTATGTTAAGATATTGAAAACATTGATTTGGACGAAGGAAGGCTTCTTTTTTAGCAGTTTGAAGGAAGGGTTGCTAATGTAGAGAACTTCGGGCCAGAAATGGAGAGATGTTCACATGTTCATCTTTGAAGAGCATCATATGTGATGTTTAGAAAATTATTTGTATGGTTAAATGTGAAAAAATCTTTGCAAACCTTAGTCAAATGAATCTAGAAGTATATTTTCAACTTTGAAAATGAACCAATAATATGGTTTTAATATTCCATTTTTGAATTTAAGGTAGACTAAATCTTGGAAGTGATCAATATGGTATGTGTTCATACACTCAAAAGTGTCATTTATGTTGCATTGAGGCAAGAAAATAGTGAAATGAAAAATATGTTGTATTGCCATTTCTCTTGCATTGTGGCAAGAAAATAGTAAAATGAAAATTTGATTTGATTTGGTGGTATAAATTTTATTCTTTAGAAAATTATAATGAAAATAAAAGTTACATTCCTAAAAAGCTAAATTTTTTTTTTATCTTAACCCCTAAATGCCCAAGGCATGTTTTTAGCTTCCTGAAAACTGCTCTAAATTGAACAAAATGCCAACATTTTGATAAGATGTTTCAATTTTTCTGAAATTGTAACTGTACAAATTCAAACTAGACTTGTTAGAGATTGCATAGGAAAAGAAAGCACAACAATATCACTTATGAAGTGAAAGATTATAACGTTTGATTATGAGGGTGCTAAAATTGCAAAAAGGAATTGAAGTCTTTTTTGCAAATCAAATCTAAAAAGTTGATGACCAAAAAAATATGAGGTTAACGGGCCTAACTTGAAGAACCCAAATCATTTTATGACTTCTCAAAATTCACTCTACAACTTTTTTAAATGAATTTAGAATGTGATTTTTTCTCCAAAATCTAGTGTATTTGAGGCTCATTTCCAAGAGCTCTTAACACTATGGAAAGGCAAGATTGCACAGGGTACTTGTGCACAAAATCTCTCATAGAAAAATCATTGTCATTTATTTTCAAGATTGGACTTTTGGAGGCAAAACTAGACTTCAAGAAGAACATTTAAAAAATATAAACTACTAAAAATAGCAAATTGGCTAGGATTTATTTAACTTCAAAGTTTTGCAAACACCATATTTTGGTGCCTTGGGCATTTAGGGGTTAAGTAAAAGGTTCAAAAAATTGCGCCAAAAATCAAGATCATATGAGCCTATCTAAATTTCTATCTGTCTCTCAAGCAAACATTAGGGCTTTGGAGATTAACTAAATCCTTTGAAATATTTCTAAAAAGGCATTTAACCTCTAAGTGCTTAGGAGACCATTTTTGGATCGCTATCCAACTTTAGGTAGTATTTTTGGATAAAGTTATTTTTTTTCAAATTAAAAAAAAAAGATTGGATTGTCTTTCAATATTTACATTCAAAACTAAGATTGATAGCACAAAGTGTTTAGAATTTACCTAGTTTTGAAAAATTTAGTATTTGGAAAAAGTGTTGGTCTTCTCATTACTAGATCTTATGCATTTTTTCACAAATCAATAGAAACCACATTTCTTACCAATAAAAAAAATTCAAATGCTAAAGATAGAAATTGTATTTTTGGTGAATTTTTTAAGTTATATCTTCAAATTTCATTTGAAGATAATTTAGTTTTATAATTTTGACTATATGGATACTTTTTACTTTTCATGCTTCACATTGTCTTCTTTAATGAAAATTTCAAAAAATTATAGAACTTATATTTTACAACACATTTGTATTTTGTCCAAATCCCTTGGGCTGTTAGAGGTTAAGATATTCTTGCTTTGTGACAATGTCATTAAGACTTGGTCGACTAAAAATGATTTTTCAATCTTATAATAAAAAAATTGGGAATACTTGAGTTTCATTAAAAATAGAGAAACTTATTTAACATTTAGATGTATGTTCAAACACTAAAAGTGATCTTTTCTATTTATTATATTTAAATTATTTTCTATTGCAAAGGAAGCACAACCTTTGTGCAAATCTACTCCTACAAATACCTGTCTAAAGTGTACAATTTGAAGGTCAATTTGGGTACACCAATTATCAACACTTTAAGAAAATCATAGTTTATTTCAATAGGAAAAGTCTAAACCATGGGAAAGTTTTTTAAAAGTTTATTTTTTGATAGCCCTACGGTGCAAATATAGACTATTACAATATATATAGTTTTAAATATAGTTTTTAAAAATAAATGATATATAAATATATTTGTTTGATTTAAAATATTTTAGAAGTCGGTAGTGTGATGTGGCGCAGATGTAGTACAAGTAGTGCCATGTTAGATTTTGCAGAATTTTTTTTTAAAACTGTAATTTTTCACTATAAATGCACCAACCCCCTTCAAAATTTGCGGCCTTTCTGAGGGCTAAAAGTTCTAGTAATGATACAATATCCAAAAGTGCATTTGATAATCAACAAAATTTAATCAACTACTAACTATTTTCAAAAAATGAAGACATTCAATAATTGGATCATGTTCAAATGCTTATTTAAGTACTAGTATTTTTAATGTACATAAATTTTGTCCTATTTACAAGCCTATTTGTTAGGTATTGAAAGTAGTTTCACTACAAAAGAATTGTGTTGCAATGATTTAAGAAAAAAATTAGTGTAGTATAGTAACATTTCAACCACGAATGATTTCTTCAACCCATAAATGACATCGAGGAAGTTTTCCGGCAGATGAATGACAAAGAATCTCTCAATATAGGACAAAAGTGCAACTATTCATCTTCCAAATTTTGTGTGAAAAGAGAACGTCTTCTATAGTAGTTTGACTTCTAGTGAGTACTTTTGTGTTTTTTTAAGCCAACAATTCACATGGTTCCAAAACGATTGATTTCCATCGTGACCAGCTTGTCGTTTAAGGGTTAAAAGAGCGTATTCTTTACAAACTAGTGTTATTTTATTTTAATGCAAATGAAAGATAATCCACTTTGCAAATTAGTTTTAGACTCATTATTGTAGTAGATTTAGAGTAAAATCATTCTAAAATATATGCCAAAATTTTGGAGAAATGTTTGTATAATAAAGACTCCCACTAAATTGGATGTGACACTTTTAGCTAGACACCCACCTAATTTAGAATCATACAATTCTTTTGAAAAATTAACATTTGGATAATTGAGTTTTGGAAAAAATACTTAATTTAACAAATGAGTGTAGGATTTAAGTAAGGTAATCTAAGATCCATATGTAAGGGGCAATTTTGACAAAGAAGTGCCAAAATTGAATTTCCAAGTCAAAACTTGAAAGGTTCAAACTAATAATACTATTGACTAATGTTGGGGATCTCCTTTTGCTCTTCTAAATGAGGGAGATCTCAATAGAATATGTGAAAACCTCTTGATTTAACCTTGTAACACTAGATTGGTCACTATGGAAATCATCTTTTTTACTATCATGTGAATTATTTGCCTAAACAAATCCAACAATACTTATTGGAGGTTAAACTACTATACAAGACCTCCCTTTTTCATACAAAATTCCAAGGATAAGTATCTATACTTTTCTCTAACATAGAAGGATTTTCTATCATCTATTGGACACTTTTAGGTTGTTGCTTTGATATGGGGTTAAATTCAAGAAGCAAGCTTGAGGTATTTAAAGAAGAGTGATTCGACTTTTACCTTGGTAACATGGGAAAAGAGAATATATGTAGTTTAATTCCTATTGAACACCTCAATCCTTTCTCGAAATTTGGTACATTTTGCTTATAGCTTTGTACAAGAATATCATTTACCGTAATTTCATGAAATTGGTCATTAACCCCTAAAGGACCAAAGTTGTGTTTTTTGGCAACATAGCAATTTTAGGTAGGTATGTGTGACTGGAGATTTCCATGTTTTTTGCCCAAACTTTAATAAAAGGTGGGGACAAGGAATATCTTTTATATGCACTAAATTTCAAGACATATGGAAATACAAATCAAAAGTTATGGCCTAATATGTTACTTTTTTTTGTAACTGGGCAGTTTTGATAGATAAAAAATCATTTTTTTCAGAAAAGAAAATTTGAAATTGATTTTCTCTCTCTATATAAAAAGCTTTGAATCATTCAATTTTGATCAATGAGTCAAAAGTTATGAGGTGTTTTAGTTTAGAGGTAGTCATGGATTCTTTACTCTAAAATTAACTTTAAAGTCTTTCATTTAATTTAATTTTCAATATTTTGGAAAAAAGAAAAGAAAAGAAGGTGTAGATTAATTGTTTATTACCACATTACAACCATTGGGATTGACATTTTTTAATTTCATAAATAAATTGTTAGTATTTTGAATCATTCTCTACATCTTTCTACTTACCATTTTTTCCTATATGTTGTACAATTCCAAATGATCTGAAAATTTTCAAGCATGTAGCCAACGTGACTTGAAAAATGAATCCAAAGAAGCACCACCATTTTGGACATTTTTTTTTATACAAATGTGACCTTGTGGAGTGCAGCTGCCCGTTTTTTTTTGTAGGGTCAAAGAAAAGACTCTTGGCACTTCAAGCGCTAATATCTTGCAATCTACATGGTGAAAATTTCTGAATTTTTTTCCACATTTTTGCAATTTATCTTACAACAAGATCCTACGGTTACATATGTGCAAAAATGATATTTTTTCAAAAATTTGTTACTTGTATTAGAAATGACAGTTTTTCAATGTTTTTGGTGATAACATAGTCAAGAAACTATAGGGGTTAAGGAGAAAGTCATCTTTTCAACATTCAAGATTACATTGGATGAATGAAAAGTGTGTTGGATTAAAAAAAATACCTACAAGCCCTCTATTCATCATCCAAATTTATAGATGTTAGAGCACATAAGGGTTAACAATGTTACATTATGCCACCCTACACCATCCACAAAACGACACGTGGCACTTAAAAAAACAAAAACAAAAACTTAATTTATGCCGAACTGAATTACGCCGAAGTTAACTTAAGTTACTCCCAGGGAAAGTAAATGCCGCACTTTTTACTTTTTGTCCGGCGCCTTAAATAACTGAATCCAAGAAAAGTGCAACGTCGGCCTGCCTGGAAGAGAGCTCTTCAGCTTCAGCAGGGTTTAGGGTTTGTGAATGTTCGTCTTCCGGAGAGTGCGCAAGTCATCAGTGTAGGTTGATTGGATTTTGGATTTGGATGGCGCTTTGATCAAACAGGCCTCGAGCTTCTTAGAATTCGACTTTAGGGCTTCTCCATGCGCTTCCGCATCAAACGAATACTTGGATCGCGCTCATGATTTGTGCAGGTAATTTTTGAGCGTGATTCGTGTCATCAACGTGCCTGAATTTTGATCAATGTACACGAGTGCTGGAAAACGTTGAGTTTGCTTCGAATGTTTGGAAGGCTCGTTTGCGAGTTAGTAATATGGCCTGTTTCTTGAAGGAGTTTTTTTTTTTGGTGGTTGCTTGGAGTGATCGATTGAGGGAGTGAGTTTGCGCGTTCTCTGTTGGATAGTAAGTCGCGGTGGTGCGGTTTGTTTCCGGTGGGGCTTTGATTTTTCGGTTTGCGTGAGTTTCGGTCTCTGAGCAGAAGAATCCTGGTGGAAAAGATTCTATAGTAGCGTTTTATTGAGCTTCCGGGCATACTTGGTAGAATTGATAGAATTTTGATCATTAATGATGGGAAGTTTAATATGTTATTCCAATTGCAAAATCCTCTCATGCGGTCTTTTCGGTTTTGTTGAAAGGTTCAATTGCTAGCTCGTAATGAATGTATTGCTCTTCTGAATCCTTATTTGCTGTGGATTTTCTCGCTTCTTTTGTTTTGAACTTCCGTGTTTGATGTCAGCTCATCGAGCATGGCTGGAACGGTGTGTGGAAATACAGGAAGCTGTTGATTTTTTGGAGATGTGAATGTTCTAATTTTATACGTGGTGTTCTTCCTTTCTGGAAGCTCCGTGTGAGCTCTCAATTCAGCTCTTCAGTTTGTACAGTATGTTCTTTGGGATGTATCAATTTTGTAGAGAGTGAAAGTCAATATATTGATAAGTCTGAGTGACTTTGTTTGCCCGTATATGCTTGTTTAGGGGTATATGATTTAGAATCTCACTCAGGCACAGATAAGTTGTATCTTTTTTGGGGGGAAGTTCTGTGTTCAAAAGTGTGCTGGTTTGTGAGGGAAAAGGGAAGTCAACATTGAAAACTTTTCGATGCCGTTGATCAGCGGTGTTCATTTGAAGATGCTTTGTGCTTGGTGTTATTCTATGCCTCACTGGTTTAGTACGAAATTATCTTGTTTCGATAGAGGTGTCGAGATTGTTGCTCTTTTTGGAGTACAACTCGGTCATATTCAATGCTCAACTGTGAAGATACTAAATTTAGCTGGGTGCACTTCTGATAGGCGATGATCGGTAGTCTTCAGAATACCTATAAACATCCTAAGTGATTCACCCGAATTAGAGTGCTCAGGGAAGGCTCGCAAATATGTGGAACAGGTTCTGGCCGAGCTGGCTACTCCTCACAGGTCAGTGATGCATTGAAGTACCAATTTTTCCTTTATCTTAATCGGCTTTCTCTTAATTAGCTTAAGAAAATGACATTTAGCATAAGCTGTCTCTTTTTTTTTAAGGGTTTTAGGCGGATCGTGTCCACCAATGTGCAGTAGGCTTGTAATGAATGCTGTCGACACTGAAAGCAAACACATTCTCCAAAGCAAGAGTTTCTCTAACCTTGTTTGGGTGCAATGCAGTGCTTCTTGCGTCTTCGACCCATGTTACAACTTCATTTCAGTCTGAGTGCTACATGCTTGACAAGGACGGCTATCTTTACGACTTCGTATCCTCTCTGTGATGCTAAATATTCCTTGGTTTATATTGTACTGTTATTTTATTTTTATTATTAAGCCGATTGCCTTCTTCTCAGTCGTAGGAATGTCGTAGAACAGGGTTAGAGAAGAAATGAAGCGACGTTTTAGTGAACGTCATGCGTATCGGAAGTAGCTTCTGATAAGTGTTCTTCGTGAATTTTTTTCTTAATTAAGTGTGACTGCAGACATATTTGAAAGGGAAGGAGTTTAAATATGCCGACCAGGTATTTTTCGAGTCCTAAGAGATTGAAGTTTAATTTGTTTTTCTCGTGGTAAAATTTCAGTGATTTTTCAACCAGCACAAGTCACTGTGGATTCCGTGTACCCTTTGATGTTTGGGGACCACCAATGCGTTCTGTTTGTGACGTAGTATGTTGTATTGAAATGCTGTCTAGTTTAGTCCTCTTATTATGGTTTCTTTTGGTGTATCAGGATGGAAAGTATACAATCCGTTTCTGCAAAGATGTGCAATTGAAAACTGGCAAGGTAATTAATTTTGGGAGGAATTTTAAATGCACTCATCGATTGTAAAAGTGGGTGATCTTCTGATTGAATTATCACCTTCAAACGGACTTTTCTAATTTGTGTGTATCTGGCATGCAGTCTATAGTAAATCTTGGTCGCTTTTCACCAGTGCACTCTTTCGCTCGGGCCCCTTCTGATGTATTCTTCCAAGTGAGTACCCTGGTGCTATTGAATTCCGTAATTTTTACCATTTAAATTCGAACTTGTATTTTAGAACATTTGATTGTTTATTGTTTACATGTGACTTCACATTGAATTGGTCCTGGAGGTGAAGTTGCATCTCTTGAAATTCATTCGTGATTATCTGCGACTCTGCATGGTTTGAATGATTGGGAACGTAATCTTTGCAGGAATACAGATACGGTGATTTACAAGGTTGTGAAGATGAAGGCTATGATGACATTGGACGGGGGTCGACGGTAGTAGGCTCAACAGTCAACTCTGTTCTTGCCTTCTGTTCTGATGTAGTATGAAATCTCGTGGGTCTAATACCCCTGCTAGGGTGAAATTTCTTAAGTTCTCGATTGCTGAATACTCGTTCTTAAGCTTTCGTCTTTGATGCGACGGACTCTAAGATTCTGTTGTAACGCAGGTGGCTATTGGGTGTGGTGAGTGTCCACCCCCGACTGTGTGTCGAGGTACACAAAATCTAACTGCATACACTTACAGTTCCTTCTTTTTGAGGACATGAAACAAAATGAGGAATCGTTTGGTTTATTATGAGTAAATTTCTGTTTTCACTTATCGTTGAGATATGGTGCTTTGCGTTGATATCTAGTGGGCTGACTTAACCATTGCAGATCCCGATGGTTGCATATGCTTTGTGAAAACAAGTCCGCCACAGTGTTTGTAAGCTCATCGACCTGTTTTTTTTTTCTCTGCGAGTCTTAATTGACTTCGGATTGGGTTTTATTTTGCCGTTATGATTGTGAACTTAGTTTTGAAGTTGTGTAAATATTTTGTGACCCACTCAAGTTATTAGCGCATATTGTAAGTATTTTGCAGCGAACGATTTTGAAAGGGATATATTTCCTGCTTATTACTGTTGTTTATTATGATCACAGGACTAGTTTGAGTTTGGGTCTGAATTGTGGGAATCGCGGGCCTCGAATTTACGGCGGGGTTTCTGTTGGTTTCAGTCCTAGAGGTAAAGAGGTGGTAAGTAACCGATCTATTAGCTGAAAGATAGCCAGTGGGGGACGTGCCTGTTCTTGTGTCACGCATTTCACGTTTGGGAAGTTTTATGTTCATTGAAATTTTTACTGCCTTTTTTGGCAGATGCTTCATTTCAGACTCATTTACAGCTACTTATAGTCTTCCTATTTTTTTTCTTTGACAGGTTGATAATGGTTTAGCTCAGTGGGGCTACGATTATAGTGCAAACTCTGATTATAGGTATGACAAACTTAAGCCTAAGATCATCAGGAAAAGAGTATATTACAATGATCCCTTCAGTGATCCCTTCAGTGTTCCAATGGATTTCATCGATATCTATTCATGTAAATATTTGGTTTAACTATCGTTTGTCTTACCCGGTATATTTATTTCTACAATCGCTATGCGTGAATTTTGTGATGTGTTGCATCCCGGCCCTAGTTGAAGCTACATTTTTCCTACACCTGTAGAATTCAAATATGTATTGGATACTGAACAAGAAACCTTGTCGACTCTTCTAACTTGTTGATTGAACTCTTCCGGCATTCAGTTTTGTAACGGAGCATTCTCGAGTTGTTCTATATTTATCAGCACAAAGCACTTTAGCGAGCAAAATTGGAAAGCCTGATGTCAAGGTGAGTACCTCCAACTTCAATTTGTATCCCGTTAACTTTAGAAGTCGAGGGAGTGAAGACTTTTCTGTTTAATGTTCACAATGTGTTGATGGGTTTAGGTAGAAGTATTGAACTTACATTGACTTCTTCTGGTTGTGTAGATCTTTCCAGAGAAGGGTCTGAAAGTGCAAATCTTAGGGACAGCTTCGAATGGGGTAACCGGACCTACCGTTTTGTCGCCTACCATCTTGGAAGTCAACTGGCTATGTATGTCGATTTTTCTCGTTCCACTATCTTGTTTACATGTTTATTTTAATCAGCGTGAGTGCTCATGAGATTGTTATTTGAAAAGGTCTGTTGAGTTAGAGGATGGTTCGTGTAATCTATCATTCTGATGTATTGCATGACAACACTCTTTTTTGGAATACTGAACATGCTCTGCAGGTGAAAAGAAGGCACCGACGCCTTACCTGGTGAATGTGACCCTTCCAGTTGAAGGATCAACTCACGCTATTACGTTCACATTGGGCAAGCATTGCGGTGTGTTTCCAGAACACCTAATTTTGCCTATTTAGGAGTAAACTTCTAAATACTGACTTGAGTTAGGGCTTCTATTTACCGTCACCTAGCAGGGAATTACTCGGATGCCTGTAACTCCTTTTACTTACCTACTCGTGCGTTGTAGATTCTGAAAGTTGCAATCCTTTCTAGCATGTGATCAGTCATCTTTCTTCTTTTCTGTTGCAAGTTTCATTGAAGGTGGATTCTTCGGTACAGATTATGTGAATGATGTGGCGCGGAGTGGCTCAAGTGGATGGGCAACTTTTGGCTTCCTGACATTTATGTAAGCTTCATGTTTTCATGAGAATATACCAACCCTATTCGTTCCAAGCAGTGTTTATGGTTATTTTTCTGTTAAATTTGCCTTCATGCAATTGTTAAACTGTGAGACCCATCTTACACTTGGAAACCGGAAGGTAGAGATGGTGATCGTAGTTGTTTTTGCTCTTGTACCCGAAAACTATTTCAGGAGATAGGTCTTCTGAAACTTTTTCTGGCCTGAGTTCCCGTCTTCAACTTTGAGTTAACCCACGATCTGACGGGAGAATTGTTAAATGTTTTAAAGTTGAAGTAAAGCGCACCCAGTGTTCGTCAGAAATTAACCACCTGGAGCATGGTGGCAGAACGTGATTCTGAACATTGTTTGTCATGTCTGACAGCTTAATCGTAGGGCTTACGATGTTCTGCTGTGCGGGATTCCTGTACAAAACTAGAATTGAAGACAAGGTGAGCTTTCTTGGCCGTGACAAGATGTGGTTTCTGGTATATGCTGGTTTCTGTGTGTGCTTAGAATAGGATGATGTGAATTTGTGTGAGCTTATTTCCTTGCTTTCTCCTACTTTGCTAACCTCATTCATATATTTGAAATAAAGGTGAAGTCAAATTTACGTATTCAACAATGGCTCTAGTACTTGCCTATTTGTGATATGCGATTGGCGTAAGTGTCAAGTTGTGTGATTCTTTGGATTGGATAGATGAAGAACTTTAGAAAATGTATTCTTATCTGGAACACTCTGTTTTTTCAGCATGGTTTGGATGCGCTACCTGGATACTCTGCATTTATGAACTTCATGGAGTCCGTAAGTGAAGCTTGCTGACTTCTACCTTCCGTTTGTCTTTATCCCTGATTCCCTGAAGCGTGCGTGATGTGTTTGTAGTTCGGGGATTCTGATGAGAAATATAGCTCTTCATAAAAACTTTTTGTGCACTTTTTCCAGTCAGGAGTCACTCATGTATCTCTTGTGGTTTGCAGTCGAGCCGCTCGAATGGTTATTCCCCTGCTAATGATGTTACCAACGACACCATCGTGTCAAATAGCAGCAGCGGCTCCAATCACAGCCAGAGGTTGCCAAGAAGTTCTGATGGTCCAAGTTACGGGGCTGTTTAAGGAGTTCAATACCAAACTTTTTTTGATGTCTGTCTGGAGGATAAATTGCATGGGAGGAGTCCCTTATTGTAAAAACGACTTGATGAAATGTTAAGTGTTCGTTTGTGCAGAAAAGTTCTTCTAGAACAGCATACTGTATTGTATAGTCCACCTGACGTTATAAAATGACCTAAAGGCTATTTTTTCATTTGTGAGGATCAGAGCACGTGTTGATGAATTGGTAGTGTTTGGTGGATTAGTTGCTCCACTGTTCCTGTCGAAGTAGGAGACATCTTTATTACTCGATAAATGAGAAGATGGTTTTCCATCCCGGTTCCCATGAACCACTCGGGTCTGTTGTACTGTAATGAGTATCCAAGCACCGTTTACCGAAGGTGCTTGGGTTGTAGTGGTCCTCGTTTTGTTCCTTGGAGAGTAATGTAGGCCTAAAATTTGACAGATGATAGATGGCATAGGAGTTGTGGTGACTGAAATTTTATGAGTACTCGAGCTAATCGAAAAGAAAATGCCGTGGCCGGTCTGTAATTTCTCAAGCTCTTGAGAATAAATTATGAATTGTCTATTAGTCTAATATTGACTATCTTTTATTTTACATTCTTGAAGTACTGAATGCTTCCACCCCTAATGGTCAGAGCTTTTGAAAACTCATGTTGTTCCAAAGACTATGGTTTTCTCTTAGTGTTAATGTTAAAATTGGGTATTGCATTTTGACTACTTTTTCTTTTTGGATTTGCTTATTGAGACACATTTGCATTGTGGTATTTATTAGACTTTATGTAGTCCATCTTATGTCTTATTTAGAAGCCTTTGGCCATCTACAAGAGGACTCATGTTTATTGACCCTACTAGGGTTGATTATAATCTCGGGATTATATGGTGTGTTATAAATTGGATACCTCTATTCTAATGTTATATAGGTATATTAATTTTAATATAATATTAAGGAAAGGTTTCAAAAAAATGAAACCTTCATAGTATTGCAAAGTTTTCAAAACTATTTTGAAACTAAGTATGTCTATCTTTGGCATTCATGAATGTTGTATAGATATTTTGATTCTATATTTAAGATACTTGCCAAGTATATGTAATATTTGGGTATTGTCTTTGAGTTTTTAATTTTTTAATTTTAATATATTTATCAAATCCTTGTTTCTACCAAATTTAAAAAAAAATAATGTTACCCTTGAAGTCACTTTTTAGATACTTGCCAAACATATATAAGATTGGATATTATCTTTGGTTTTTATTATTATTTTATTTTAATATATTTATCAAAGCTTTTTTTTTACCAAAATTTAAAACTGAATGTTGTCCTTTGAGTCACTTTTGTTTGAGATAAATTTGCAATGTGAATTAATAGAAAAATTTGCTAGTGAAAGTATGTGCATTGATTCTTTACAAAACAACTATTCAACACAATACAAATTTATCACGTCTCTTTTGTCTTGGACAAGAGAATAGAGGAAGTACTTTAATTTTTTTTCACCCTCCCGCATAATACATATCCTACATGAAGGTTAGATTTGACATAAATTAAGTTGTTTTTGTAAGAAATGCCACATGACATGTAATGATTGTTGCAAGGTGACCTAAACACGCCAAAATCTGACATGGAAATTCCATTTCAGCACCTGAGTGCTGAATCAGACCTTCATTTACAGTACAGTACGTGAAAGAACAAAGAATGTGATATTAGAGAGTTGAAATTTGGCGTCTTGGGCACTTCCGGTTCTTTCAGGTTATCAATATGATACGAACCCAGATATCAATATCACAGCAAAACAGTCCACTTCCTCGGCATTTTCCACCCTGAATCTCGAATCGGCCATCCATGAACGCATTCTGGCAGCGCCATTGCTCAAAATTTCCTAGTGCAATTTTGCGGAAGACGTTGCGGAAGGCGGATTTCATGTAAATTGAGGTCTTTGCAACAATTTGGCATGCTTCTTGTCAGTTCTACTCTTCAGAAGTGGAATTTTCTGGCCACTGGATTTGAACAGGGGGCATAATGCATTCAAGAGCACTTCCGGTTTTATATCCAGGGAAATCTGCTTAGAAGAATTTTTTGCGTCCTGAACGAAGGCGGGTTTCCATGGCGATCGTAAACACAGCGTCCTCATCAATTATGTGTTTTCTGTTGTTGCTACTGCCGGTGATGTTTACTGCAGTTGGTGCGACTCCGATGTGGACCAAACATACCAACAACTGGGCTGTGCTCGTCTGCACGTCGCGTTACTGGTACGTGTACTAGCATCTGCGAATGAATTTCTAATCAATTGTGTTGATCGTGGATCAGTCATTTCGAGACTGGCGATGCGGAGGACGGGTTTTAGGGTTTAGGGGTTTTGCCTTCATGGTGTATTAGGGTTTGTAAGTGGCAGATTCGGAGACTGTTTCTCTTGGTGAAGGTGTCTCGATTTTGATGGCAATCATCTTGCGAATGTTGCTTATGTCCTTTTCGCAAATGCAGGTTTAATTACCGGCACATGGCAAACACGCTCTCTTTGTACAGGCAAGAAGTTTACTATCTCGATGTTCTGCAAATTACTATTTCTTGCAATTCTATCTCGTCATGCATCCTATTTCGTTATGATTACTTGCAGAATGTAGACATTAGTGTCAATGTGGCCCTTGAATAGTTATGTGAAGCAAGGAATGCTCTGTCTTTAATAAAGGAACTTATTTCAGACCTAGTGGTGTGCATTTAGGACAGTGAAGCGACTGGGTATCCCCGACGACCACATCATTTTGATGCTTGCTGATGACGTAGCCTGCAACGCCCGGAATATGTACCCAGCTCAAGTATTTAACAATGAAAATCACTTACTCAATCTCTATGGCGATCATATTGAGGTATGACTCGCTCAGTTATACATGTTCAGTTTCACTGTGGGCAGTGCATTGACGAGGATGTACACTGGCATGATATTCTCATGGTTTCACACTCTGTATATTTCTGAACTGCAGGTTGATTACAGAGGCTATGAAGTCACTGTTGAAAATTTTCTTCGTGTTTTGACTGGACGTCACGATGCTGCCGTTCCGAGGTCGAAACGGCTGCTTAGTGACGAAGGCAGTAATGTGCTTCTCTACATGACAGGTCATGGTGGTGATGAGTTTCTCAAGTTTCAAGATTCTGAGGAGATTCAGAGCCGTGACCTAGCCGACGCCTTCGCTCAAATGCATGAGAAGAGAAGGTGATGATACCATCAATATTATTTCATCTCAATTCCACCAATATTGTTCACATAAAGATGTGCAGTGCTGGTTCTCTTATGAATGTAACTCTTCATAGTTATAATTGTAGAGAAATATGGAGTTCATTTAGGCACCCATGTCCACACATGATTTCTACAATTATAACCAGCTGCCTAGTTACTTAGGTTAATAGCTGCATTTTGGATTGTTCATTTCGCAATATAATGACGAACACGGTTTCTGCAGATACAAGGAGTTATTAGTGATGGTAGATACGTGCCAGGCAGCCACTCTACACTCCCAGGTGTCTATATGTGTCGCTTCCATTTCCATATGATCGAAAGATTGTTTCTTTGAAGATGATCCTTTTGGCTTTCTGCCTCTGACATATAAGCGAAACAAGCTTGAAATTTATTTACAAGTGGTTAGCCTGGATGTGAGTCTCCCAAAGAATGTAACGGTGTCCATTGATTGGGCCTCACCTCTTTTTGTTGTTGGGTCATTGCTACAGCTTTACTCGCCAGGTATACTTGCTGTGGGGAGCAGTTTAAAAGGAGAAAATTCTTATTCTCATCATCTCGATGCAGATGTACGTGTATCACTGAACTTTGAGCCTCGTCAGTTGTCTCCCTCTGTTAGTTCATCGCACACATGCTATCAATTGGTGTGAAGCTTTAAAATTTTACTGGCTTCATATGATGTGGTTGGGAGTTAAATTAAACATAATTAACCCCTTAATGCTCAAATGGCCGAAAGTGTCCGCTTCCATATCTCTACGAACTGAATTGTAGGGTATGATTTCTTCTTTCTATGGATACACTTTTTTACCTTGAAGCTTCCTAAAATAATTTGTTTTGAACTATAGAAGTATTTTGGGGAGTTACTATAATTGATTGTTCCCAGATAGGCACTTCGTTGAGAAACTCGAGGGTGGGACCTGACAGGTGGGAGTCTCAGTTGTGGATCGGTTTACCTACTACACTTTGCAATTCTTTGAAAACATTGACATCCATAGCAACGCCACTCTACAAAGGTTGTCAATTTTCCATATCCCTGATATTCCTGCTTCTGAAATTACTATGCTGTGTTAGTTTAGTGATTTCTAAGGAAGCATATTTAGATTGATAACATAAAAATTGCTACCTTTACTGCTTATGATGACTCTTTAATTTCTAATTAATGATCAGCTGATGAAATAATCGCGTCATAGACAGAAATCATATTTCTTCATTGACTAGGTCTTTCCACCATTTTCTCGCCGATGTAACGAGTATCATCGTCCATCAGGAGGCCGCACTGATGTTTACAGTAGCTGCTTTATTTTTATATGTTTAATTATTTTTAGTGCGAGTTTTGTGTGTTCTGACACTCCGTGGTTTCACGACCTGTAGCTTGTTTCAATCCTACGCCCCAAGTCTACTTATGTCACACATGGACTATAGGGCGGACCTATTTTCTCGACCTCTGGATAAGGTGATTGCTTATTCTCTCTCGTTTGAATCATCACGATGGACAAGCTGGGCTGTTGTACTGTAACCAAGGCACTGCTCTTCTCATTTACACAGTGAGGCTTTCAATTCTTTAGATGCAACAGTTTTCAACCAAGGTACATCTTATGCATGCTTTGATGTGCACTTGTTGTAGGTGCTGGTAACCGACTTTTTTGGTTCAGTGATGGGCATCAAACACACTGAGGCTGCTTATGTGGGTTTTACTGGGCGTTCCAAAGAATCGACGAGTTCTCCGAAAGACTCCTCTGCAAGCCAGATAGTTGATGTTGTCAGCGAGCTTCCTTTTGAAGTCTCTGTGGAGGAAAATAAGGTAAAATGACTCGCATCAGGTTTTTAACGCTGAATGAAGTAGTATTCATAAGTCTAGAGAGCACATAAGCTTAATTATTTGAACATTATGATGAAACTGCAATTATTCATTCTTCTATGTGGCCTGTTCCAGGATTTAGATGAGAAGGATTTAAATGCGGAGAAGATGAGGCATTGGCTCCTGATAACTGACAATGATGCGGCAGTCCTTCTGGGTTTGCTTGCACTTGCTTCGGCAGTCGCAATATCATCCATTACTTTTCCTGGCTCATGAAACTACCTGTCCTATTGCTCCAGATACTGGGTATGGAGTTTCTTTTTTCACTGATAAACTCAGATGTCATTCTTTGAGACAATTGTTCAATCAATTACTCTGCAAGGACTCTGTGTTGGGCAGCGCGGGATTATCTGGAAAGTGCCAGAATAGATATGCTATGAATATTGACCAGTTTCTAGGTGCTACGAAAGATCAGCTCAGATGACAACACTGTTGTATTTAGATGATGAAGAAAGCAAGAATGTTTGCAAGTTTCTTGCCCTTGTGCATCCACGTTGCGCCATATACCGGCCATAGTGACTGGTGGGAATTGCAATGCAATCATCTTTGGACCAAGACGGTTGGCCCTACGTGCGAGTTGATGGATTACACGGGATCTTTTGGCCGGCGTCAGAAGAACTTCCTGTCATTTGACTTCCAAGGCTTAATTTCCCGATATTACTGTGGCATAACCCTGGGAAATCTTTGGTTTTACGTGATGGTAGATGTGCTACAACACACAATAATTAAATTGTTGGCATTGACTGAAACTTGAGATGTGCGACTTCGGATATATGGATGGTCTAGGATCTGAAAGATCTCAAGGGACCAAATTTACGAAGTGTTGCCTCATGTTTCATCAGAAGCCTTAGTGCGTTTGAAACAGCATGTTAGAATACGCTGTGGGTAATCTGTATCAGAAGTCTCTGTATGCTATAGAAACAAGATAGCAATTCAAAGCTGGGCATTTTTGTCGATTGTTGCAGCAGTAACCATGGCGAAGGGAGGTTCTGGAGCTTAAGCAGACAACCACCACCACCGCGTCGACTCATATGGTTATGAGGTATGAGCACCCATTATCGCCACTTATTGCAATTACTCCACAAGCAGCTCAAATTGATTCCCCGGTGTGAAAAATGTTCAATATGGGTACAATTGGTGTGCGACCATCTGCCCTCTGTGTACATTTTTCCACAGATGGGATTCAATATGAGCGTGGCATATGGCGCAACGTGGATGTACAAGGGCGATAAAACACGAAAAATACCATGCCTTCATGATCTTTTATTGGGCGTCGATATCAGACAGTGTTTAATAATGGGTGCTCATACCTTCAAACCATAAAATTAATGACCACTGTTGTATGCTGCAATCTACTAGAGATGTGCATTAGGACCTTGGCAATCGTGCCCTCATCATGCCGATAGTAAAGGCAATATCTACAAATTGTTAACACCCGACGGAATGCGTAGAAAGGATGCAAGTTAGATCATATTGTAACTTTTGAAGGATCTGAGTTTGACAATTCATATATGCTCTTATTTTAGCCGTCACCATAGAAAACGCCCCTGGAGGCTGAAATAGCGCAGGATACATGGGAGAGCAGCCACTCACCGACTCCTAAAAATACTTGCGATTCCTAAGAAAAGATGAGTGTCAGAACTGCATAACTTTTTTCGTGTTTTTTTGGGCACTATTGAAGGAACCCCTGCATAACATATAAGCAGCGATGAGACCCGCCCTCTTCTCTGGGGCCAAGGCAGATCTCAGTTAACGTACTGGATCTGCAGTTCTTCGGCACCCCCCGTAACGCAATCTATCTGCACTGGCACATCTCACGGTGTGGAGATCGAGATCTGCCACTCACTCCAACTGTGACTACATCGATCGATCTCATCAACTTCGATGAGCAGCACAGACACAGCCAGAGAGAGAGAGAGAGGCAGAGAGAGAGATGGCTCAGGTCAGAGGCAGAGCAGCGGCAGCGGTAGTGTGGGCGAGGGCGGCGTTTCTTCTGGTGAGCGCGGCCGCGATGGTGCACGCAGCCGATCACAGCGTGGGCGGCGCCTCTAACGGCTGGACCAAACCCAATGGCAACACGCTCCCGGTCACGTACTTGCAAGATTGGGCCTCGACCCAGTCCTTCTCTCGAGGCGACCTTCTCTGTAAGTGGCCAGCCTCGCTCTCTCGCTCGCTTGGTTCTTCATCATTCCCCATCCTTGCATTGATCGAGAAAACCAATGCCTGCGTTCCAATCCATCCCCCATCTTTATAATTAATTTCTTGGTTGTTGATCTTGGCGTTTTCGTTGTTGCATTCATTCGTAAGGAATGCTCATCGGTGCTTGCTCATGCTGGGTTCACGGTGCGCTAGCTGCGCAATGGTGTCGTCATATTCTTTAATTAATGTGGGAATTTCTGAAGCAACTGACACTATTCAAGCTGCCCATTTGGAACTTCAGATCTACACTAGTTCTAGTCTTTAGAGCTCTAGCTGTGCACTGGAATGCTGCTGGCCATTTTGGCGCTTTGAAGCATGCTTTATTACTGAATACGACCATTGTGGTAAGCGACATTCTGTGTCGATCAGTAGAGACAAAATTAAGCGAGAAATTAATGACAATGTGGTGTTGGGTGAAACGGTGTTGTTATTGCAGTGTTCAACTACAGTCCCGTGGCCCACAATGTGCTGGTAGTGTCCCTGGCCGACTATGTGATCTGCAACACTCTTTCCCCGATCGCCAAGTACGTGTCCGGGAAAGACACAGTCACCATCCCTGCCGGGCCTAGCTACTACATTTGTGGAACCCCGACGCACTGCGAGTCGGGGCAGAAGTTTAACATCACGGCTGCTTCCACTGCAACGAATTCAGGTGCAGCTGCAGGAGTCAATGCCGCTGTCCTTGTTGGGCAGGCTTTCATCGTTACCACAGTTGCCATCGTCGCCACCATCGCTCTCTGGTAAATCTACATATATCAGTAATATATTTAATGGGCTTTCTCGCCCCGTTTCAGGAAGTTCATGAGGCCGAGCCTGCTGTTACATTAATTGTGAGAGGAGCCGAGCCTTCGTTTACTCGGACCCAATCACTCACACATGCTCTGCAAACGAACCATTGGCACGAGCACATCTCTTCATTCCTGTCATCAGAACTTGATATTCAAATTGTGCAATTTGCAGTAGCAAGTATGCATTTTCTAACTCAGTTCTTGCCAAATGTGGAGAGGGAGAGAGAAATAACTTGACTTTTTTGGTGTGGCTGATGACATTTTTTTTTTTAGTTAAGAGTGTTTCATCGTTTATAAGTTCCAAGTTTCAGAGTTTTTGACACTTTTGTCTCTCAAATTTGGATCTCTGAAATGCACCATTCCAACAAATCTCAACCACAAGTTTACACACATCCTCAGGTGCTGTGGTTGGGTGCAAACAAGGGCACTGAAGATATGTGTAGATACAAACAGGTTCTCCATTAAGCACAATTTTGAAGGAATTGCCGGATGAGTACGACATATATCTAAAGATTCATTGACGGAGGCAGATTCAAAAGTGCATGGCTTCAATACATGAATTGCAATTGTGTATTTTTTTAGGGTAAGTAACTCATTCAAGAAGTTTTAATTTAAACACAGCACTTCTGACCAGGAACTCTGGGTGCCCAAGATAGATGCCTACTCTATCTATCTAAAGGACTCGATCTCCAAATTTAAAAACAGAAAATGTGTGATTCATGAAGCTGCACAGTACAATCCACACTGTTGAACAGGTTTCATTCTAAACAATGGGATTCATGCAAGTTACTTAAGTCCACTCCACATACAAATCAAAATGTTGCCAAGTTCTTAAAGCTCATCGAAAAATGCATACCTGATTCGATGGAGGTGATTCTCATTCTTACTGACAAGTCCAGCACAAAGACAAGATCAAGCCGAGAAATTTCAGAGACATATGAACAGGACGGAAGTGACAGACCCCGAAATGTGTTTGTCAAACAATTTCTATACACCACTTTCCTTTTATTTCTCCTGTTTAATGACTTCCTATCCTTCTCCCATCCCCACATTGGAAAACACATTGGAAAACTTATTAAGCAGCTTTTCTCACAGGATCAATGGCACAACCCTGCACAGAGCTTTCTAATGACACTGAGAAACTTGCAATCCCGCCGACACCTGCATTGAAGGAGTAGGATGCTTACTTGAGCTTGCAAAGCAAGTAAGCAAAGCTTTCTCAGGAGTTGAGCAAGAGACGGTACTGCAAACAAGAGACGGTAATTGTCTATGTGAAATGGATGCCCGCTTTATTAAACAATGCAAGAAGCCTCAAGAAATCGTCCTGGGTCAACTTTGAGGACCGCTTGTCCTCGTACCCTCCCTCACCCAGCACTGCCAAACATTTCTCCTTGAAAAAGGCATTCCCTTGTTGGTTGCCATCTTCCTCTTCCACTTCCATGCCGTCACCATCAGCATTCATATCGACCTCCATACTCTGGTCTTCAGCTAAATCACCCAGAATGGATGGATCCACCACTGACACCTGTGCCAGCCAAGTCCCCACAAGGAACAGTCAGTGACATACACAGGTTATTCACAGGTTATCACAGATATATTAGTGGCCTTGATCGAAGGAACGGATGCTGAAAGAGACGAAGGGGCCCAATCACAACATCCACAAACAAAGAAACGTTGAGGACCCCAAGCTGTCATAAATAATATATTAGTGGCTTCCAGACCATGAGTATGGATGCTATAAGAAGAATCAAGATGAACTAATGAATAGCAATCACAAAGGAGGAACTTTGAGAATCCCAAGTGGTGATTAAGGAGACTACAACAAAAAAGCAATTACAAAGAGTCGCTTTCTACTAAATAATATCTACGCATGAGGAAGCAATCTTAGCAAATTAAAATTTTGGTAACCCAGTGTATTTGAGGCCTAGTACTTTTGAACCCACAATAAACATAATTTTCGGTGAAGTCAATACTCCCTCAAGCAAGGTGAAACTAGCAACAATCCATTCAATACGGTGGCATTACCCAAGTGGGGGAAACAAGATTAATGTTGAACATCTGAATGACCACACCCTTAATGCCATCTGAATATACCCATTGAAAGCAATCACCATGGAATGCACCATACTCCATGGAGTCTGAAACCGACAATATAAATGAAGCATTGAAGCAAGCTACAACACCAAATGCGGACTTGTAATGTTGTAGTTCCCCTTAAATAGAACGTGAGATTTGCATCATTATTAAGGTCGAGATGTTAGTATGTCTGCGAAAAGAGAAGATGATTAGACCGTTTACCTCAGAGCTACTGGCCTCTTGCAAGGCTTGGAAAGTCTTGTAGTTTTTCTCAATCAGGGCAAGGACAACTTTCTGCCTGAATATAGACCCCAACGTCTTGTTCTTGCGATTGAAGCAGAGTCGAATGAGGCCATCCCACTCCTTGAAATTGATGGGAGGTAGGGGACTACGAGGCTCAATTCGAACGACTGACGAGTCCACCTTTGGTGGTGGCCGAAAGTTGTTCTTGCCCACCTGGTTCGACCAAAAGCAAAGTAGTCATTAATGAAGCAAGCTCACAAAAAGTAAGGTAGAAAATACTAAAACCGTTAGGGAACTAATTTTGGTCTCCTATTGACTGACCCCTGTTACCAACAGCAACACATCATTCCCTCCCAATACCCTTGGTTAGCCTCCAATTAACAGGTGCTCATAAGCACGACTTTGATAAATTTCTATGGCCACAACATAGAAATCAGGAGTTGTCTACTCTCTAACTTTTAGTGAACTCCAACCTCCCACTTTGAATAATTGCATAGGATATTCGTATAATTATAGTCCTAGAAGTTTTCATCTGAAGAGAGTTTGGTTCTTGTACGCAAAGTGATTTATCTCTCTCCACAACTCTATAGTGATCTCCCAAAGCTGGTTGAAATGTTTAAATTCGGACACAAATAGTGTCCTCAAGCTTTAAACCGAACAAAAACCTAACCAGACCAACTGCTAGAATCACCACCAGTAATACCATAACTATCCAGGATTCAGGAGTGCTTTATCCAAACGGTCAGATATTCGTAATAGATCTTCAATTGACAAAAAGTTGAGAGACGTTCACATTAGAGATGAAATGAGATTCCTCTGAAAAATGTTAGAACAGAAGGGATGCTACCAACCTTCAACAAATGGAAGACTCGAGCCAATAGCTGTGTATTGACAGAGAGACGGCAGAAGAGTGAGTCGCCAGGCTGCGCAACCAGACGCTGCGCGAACTCCTTCTGAAACATAATGACGGCGCAGCGGAAGAGTGGCCGGTGGGAGAGCAGCTTAAAAGTGATCGGTGAGGAGATTTGATAAGGAATGTTCGCAACACACACGTCAAAGTAGGGCAGCTCCGTTTTCAGTATATCACCTTGAATCACCTGCATACAAAACCATCACATCACGACTCAATATTCCACTATGGAAATTAGTCTTTTCATTCTCCAGTCACCAATTTAACAATCCTGCAGTCGCCAAGGGTCACGGCAGGCAAAACCCTGAACCCTTGACACGAAATCACAAACTTTGGAAGGCAAAACCCTAAACCCTTGACAGACCAAGTACCTGGAGCTTGTTTGCAAAAGGAGTACCCTGAACGCGCCGTGTGACCTCCAACACCATGCGAGGATCGAGCTCTACGGCAATAACCTTCTTACAAACCTCCAGCAACTTCATTGTCAGATTTCCTGCAAGAAATATAATACATTAGTACAGACGACACGTCTCATGGAGATCCACAGTTTGGGGGAAACTTGCGAGAAGCACAACGTGGATGGCATGGCATTACCTGTTCCGGGACCAATTTCGAGAACAATGTCGGTGCTTTTCAGTCCAGCTTTCTGCACTATGGACTGCACCAAGAGAGGATTCTTCAGAATATGCTGGCCTTTACTCTTCTGAAACTGAATCCCCTGAAACCTCTGCAAGGCAAGTTTCCCTTTCACCGCCTTTCCTCCCGCCATCGCTGTGTCGTCTATGGAATACTTTTTGGCCGGCGACTGCAACAGGGCCCTTGGCCGCAGCAACAGAGGGTGATGTCGACGGGGGAGAGCCTCGGAAACTGATGCGAGGGCAAAGAAATCACCTACATGAGCAATGGAACGAGATGCAGGTCCTTGAATTTCGGAGTACGATTTACATGGTAGGGAGTCATGGACCACGGTGAAGAAACTCGGTTGACGACATCCGAGTTCTGTTCCACGGCGGCGACCCTCGGCACTAAGTCCCCGACGTTTTCAGCAAAACGCCCTGCCCAAAAAATATAAAAGGAGCCCCCGTTATGAACCGATTTTTCGGAATTAGTAACGCAATCTTTGGTGCATTGGAATCCTCATTCATTTGCCAAAAAGAACATATAAACATATTACCAAAGGAACTATTCTCAGCAGCAAAAGGGCGATGACAGGTATTCCTACTTTAATATCTAGCATTGAAACCATTTCCACCACCGTCAATATGAGCTGAAGGCTCAAACAAACAAACTGTGCGAAGCATTCATCGTGTCCCAAGAAAACTGCAGATGTAGAATCTCCTACAAAGGAACGCAACTTTGATTGCAAAAGACGGAAGTTATCAACCTTAATATTTACAATTTCCTGAAGAGTAGGCTCCGATTCCCTGTCGTCATCGCCGTCGGGCGTAGGAGGCCTATGAACAGATGCCCTCCTGCACCATCAATCACCGCCATTGTCAAAACCACACACATCGTTTCAAAAAACAAAACAAAACCACACACATCGTCAAATCCTAAACTGGCATCCCTCACCATCTTTGATTCACCAGTCACGAATAAAACAGTACCAGCCCTGGTAAAAACCCTAAACAACCAAACTCAACACCAAACCCTAAACCGCTCACATGGCTGGAAGAGGCGCTGAACAGACTCCACGGCAGCAGGTACGTGGACTGTAAAAAAATGGATGTGAGCTCTTTGTGATGCTGCTGCCCTCTTCTTATGCTCGGACGATCTCAGTTATCAGCAGTTGAACAATAATACTTTTCTTCTACACTGATGATGGCAGCAGTCCAGAACATCTCAACAGAGGAGTAGAGAATCAATACACATGCACATGGTTTTTTCAGTGCATGTGCTGACGATCTCAGGGTTGGGTAATTGGCGATGGTGATGGAGAAACTCCAAACCCTAATTGATCTTCATCGTTATGATCAACTTAAGCAAACCTGTGCATTGTACTGTAACTTACAGTCCTGTACATTCTGTCTTTGTCTCACAGACACTCGTGTATAACAGTCATGAACTGATTCTAGCAAGAAGTAGGGACGAAAAATGTGAATAAAAAAGTGCTGCAGAGTAAACAATTGGGGATACATTTGTGGAAACAACTGTGAATTAAAAAAAAAAGTGTTGTAGAGTAAGCAAGTTGAATGCCTTTTGGTGGCTCCATATCCATGCTGCTAAATTGGATGAATTCAAACACGTTGGAAGCCTTGGAGCATCTCCATCCAAAATGCTACATTTAACCCTAGAAGTGTTTGATGGATGAAAAATGAATCCATCTATGTAGGATAAAAGATGTTTATCCTTGAAATTAGGGGTTGTCACACCTTTTCCAATAATGAAACTTGTATAAAGAATGAGAAGGTATGGAGTGAAAAGAGGAACTAATAAAAAGTCCTTCTCCACGAAGAAGGTGCAAATTACATTAAATGTTATGTGAAATGACAATAGAGAGAAGTGTTCATTACAATTTTAGGTTGATGCAATAATTTTTCAACACACATTTTCATGCACATAGTTCGCCCACTGTTGATTTGACTTCTAACACCACACACATGCTTTGGCTACGGTTGATGTGTTGGTGCGCATCAATGTTGTTGAGGTACTATATATAGCAATAGGGGTGAGGTATTTGTAGTGACTGAGATGAAAGCGGCATGAAAACTTTGCATGCAAAATGTTCTTTACACCCATTCTTCACCTAGGAGGAGAAGAATCCCCATTTTCAATCTTTAGAGAATGGACCTCCTACAAGTCTCCACATACCAACCCTTCTTCTATCCATTCTCAATCTTCTAAAGGTTGTCGAACCTTCTTCTCTCGATCCACAATAGTTTTGACTTCTTATGAATGCTCTTGGATTTTTTTAAGCAAATGATTCACACAATGCCCCGAAGGATGATTTCAATGGTAACCACCTTGTCTTTCTTGGGTCAAAAAAAATCTTGGGCCCCTCCACATTTCCAACAAGGTTACTTCTTCCCCCTATAAAGTTGACATAATTGAATTGTCTACAAATTAATGCAAATCTTGACCTACTTCAAATTTTGCTTAATTATTTATAAATTTGACCTTTACCAAACATCAATCCAAAATAAGAAGGAATTTAGCATAATTGAGCTAAGACAATAGAATTAAAAAATATTATTATAAGAGAATTAAGATGAACAAATTCTAAGAGTTTTGACATGGGCCATTAGAATGGAAACTTCATTAATCATGATATAGTCAAATTTAGATGATGAACTCTTAATTTGATAGAAAAAATGGTTAAAATGTCCCCTAGTTTGTGCACAAAGGGCAATACTTCGTAACTCCCCCTAATATATCTCTTGGTGCCATTCACACTAAATAGTCTTTTGAGTCAATTTTTAATCCATGTTAATTTCAAAGAGAAGTTTGAATTGTTCTTCTTCATTAGAAAAAGATCATGCCAATTATAAAACATGTTATGATACTAACCTTTTCACTAAATCAACCCTTACAAGCTTGCTTTAATTTTACACTTTCCAAAAATGAGATCTAAAGGTTAAAACTGGATACACCAATTCAATCAACATTTTGAAAAAAAATTGTTTATTTGTATATTGTCCAAAATGTACAAGTTTAGAGGATCTAAAATCACCTTTAATTCCTACATGTATATAGTGTTTTCTAGAATTGTCGATTTGAGAAAAATCATAATAAAGTACTATTTGAAAGAATATTTAGAATTGATATACATTTAAAAGTTTTAGATTTTGAGTTTTAGATTTCATTTGTATGGTTAGATTCACCAAATCTATCACCAATATTTTTTTATAAATTTTGGAATGGAATTTTTTTTAAATCCTAAAGTCAACTACAAATGTTGCAAAATATTATAATTTTTTGAGTAAAATTTGTTAGAACGGATTTGAAATGAAGTTCTCTTGACATGGTGATTTTTCCAAAAAATTGTGTTCTTTAGATTTATGACCTCATTTTTGCAAATCTAGTTTTGAACTAGAGTCAATGGAATTTTGGCTTGGTCAACCACTTAACATACTTACACATTTGTAATTTTAGGAAAAAAAATATGTACTCTAATAAGACCAAATCCAACCATTAGAGAGGACAAAAACTTGATAAAGTATCTCCACAAGGTAGGATGACTTTCATCCAAACAATAATGAGAAAGAAATAAAAATATCAATCCTACTTCCGGTCTTCTAGAAATTGAACTTCAGAGCACTAAAGGGCTAAATTGCCAATAAAAGCCAACAAGATGTAAACAAGATGAATAATTTGAAACTATATTTTACATGCCTATTTGCATTTTTTTTATGAGTGGTTCCCTTAATAGACCATCAAAGTTGATTGTTCCCCCTCCAAAACAAGTTGTTGTGCTTGGTACAAGGGCTCATTTGTTTTTGGTATAAGTCCTTACTAAAACTTCATCACTTATAAATTAAACATCCCACTCAACACCTATGTTCCCAAACCCCTCTCCATTCCCAAGCCCTAGTTTTTTGACCTAGAACCACCAAATTCATAATTAATTCAATTTTGGTGAAGTCGAGGGTGAAGTTCACTCATCTTTTAATCCCTAATGAACCAAGGGGGTGTACTTATAAAATGGGCCAAAATTGCCAAGAACTTGGGCAGTTTTTTTGCTCATTTTTTTCTTGAGATTTGATAGAATGTAACCATAGGATCTTAAAGTTGACATTGAGGGTGAGCGCCTCAAAAAAATTCTAATTATTTGACCGTACAATTTAAAGAGATATTGAAGTTTGATTTGGGTCAATCGAAATATAGGGCAATGCACTTTGAAGGAGCATATCTTTGTAAGAATATTATGAAATGATGCCCTTTTGTGCTCAGTAAAAGATAGGAGAATTGAAAATGTAAATGTAAAGTTTCACAACATTCCAAGTATTTTTTAATTCATGGTAGAGCTTGCAATGCACAATGGTCACTAAAATGTGAGTAGTGTTTGTAAAGATTGAAAAAGAGTGGGACACTTGTCTTCTCCTTGAACTTCTTGGATCTGCCCTTTTAGAGGTGGTCAAGAATCACATTCATTGGCTGAGTTTTTAGTCCATGCACAAATCAAACTCCAAAAATGAGCTGTAAACTTCACTACACCACTTAACTTTGAAAAATTCCCGAAGGCGAAGTTTAACTTGGAATTTGATGAAACTGTTGCCATTGAATTCATAACACAATCTATTTTCTAGAAACAACTTTTATTTTTTATAAAAATTCAAATTTGATAACGGTCAGCTCAAAAAAGAGGATCAACGACTACAAAATGATCACTTGGGTCATTAGAGGTTACCATCATGATGGACTCTTATGCCTTGAATAAATACTTTTTGAAGAACAATTTTACAACATGTTTAGGGACACTAATAGTTAAGGTAAAACAAACCATCATGGTCAAATGACCCATGACAGACACCTAAGGAATGACCCCATGGAGAATATTTTTAATTTTGGGCCACAATCAACATCTCACAGTTGACACTAATGGAGTGATTAGTAACTTCATTAGGAACACCCAAATTTTCTAGTGTAAATCGTTGTAAAAAGTGATTTTTTTAAGGCTTTCCACATTAGAAAATATTGTGATTGCTTTAGGTGAGTAAGGTGAGCATTATAGATACAGTTTTTGTTGGTTATGGAGTAGTCTATAGACTTTTGTAGGGTTGAACCTTCAAAAACTCATAGCCAATTCATACTTTGTCAAAAAAACATAATTTCAACTTTTCATTATAGAAAATTTGAGACCTTATGAAGGCTTGTTAAAGAAATGTTTAAATTCCGGCCGCGCTGCAATTGCAGGATTTTTTTTTAAATTTAATTTTTTTTTGGAAAAGAAAAGAAAAAAGAGTATATATATATATATATATATATATATATATATATATATATATATATATATATATATATATATATATATATATATATATATATATATTTCAAATTGTCAATCTGTTGTAGAGTTGAAGAGGCATTGAAGTCACACTAAGAATGCCACATTGGATTCTGAATTAAAAAAATTAAAAAAATGTTTTTTAATCACTTTTTCCCTGTTTTTGCACTGTTGCCACCCCAAAATTCTCATCCCACTGCAAGCTCGAAATTTTTCATAATGCTTTGTCTTTCTCACAATTATCTTTATGTGGGGAATTTTTTTTAAATTTTAGCAAGGACATGAAGACAAACTCCTATTCTGACCGCGATGGACTGTTTTACCTTAACTAAGGCAGTCCGCTCTAAAAGTGCCCATGCTCTAAAAGTGATCATGATGCATGGGTAAATTTTGCTTTCTTCAATGTACCAACAATGTATATTTCAAGAGATGGTCGCTTTTAGTGACCCCTGCGTTTCAACTTCAAAAAATTGTAACTAAATCCACAAAGGTCCAAAAAATATGAAACAACTTGGGTTAGATGCTAATTTCATTTCTCTTCCTGCGAAAATTTACTGAAAATTATTGTAAGGAGTTTAGCTTCACAGAAAAGGGAAACAGCTCTTAAGAGCAGACTACCTTAGTACCCTTCCACTTCAATATTCATAGAAAACCCAATTAAAAAATTGTAAGATAAAAAAAAAATTCACTATTTCTCTCTGAAAGGATAGTCAACACAATTTAATCAATTAACTTATGGCTCTTGATAACAGAATTCTGGGAATAGGTTCCGTTCCGTTAGCTTCTGTGAAGCCTTCTCCTCTCTGGTAAGTTACCCAGCTAACAAAACCCATCGTAAAAGTCATCAGCTGAAAGCCACGACACAGCGCGATACCTTACATGGAACGTAAGCTTAGTCGGCGGCTTCTTCAAGAGACTTCAGCACGAGACTTCGATTGTTCTTCTTCCCTGCGGCGATGCAGTGCGATGCATTTGAGCGACTGATCAATTGAAGCCATGGCCGAATGGAAGGGCAACTGCGGAAACAGGAAGTATAATCCGTTTGGGCCTGTTTACTCGTTTCTGTTTCTCTCCATCGTCTCTGTGTGTGTGACACCCTTGCACGGTGCCCCAACCTGCAGGGGAACCGATACTTGCAATGTCAATGATTCGTTGAGCTGGCTCTCCGATCTTCGCCTGTGGAATCCAGGTGAGTGGAATCGTGTTTTTCTTGGAGCTACGTGATGAATTCAATGACAGAAAACAAAGTGAGTTTTTGCTGGGAAGTATGTGTGTATTTTTGTGTTGGTGTGCCTTCTTGCTTCTTACGTTCCGTGTCCTTGTGCTATGGTTGTGGAGTTATTTTTAAATTTCTCTAGCTCTATTTGGTAAAAGTTATTGTGCTTATCAGTCTTGCTTTGTGAATCGAATTGGTAAGTTCTAGTTGGGTGTGGCTCAAATTGGGCGTATTTTTTTGCAATTGTGAGGAGATCATATACGGACTTTGTTTGTTCCAGATTTTTTTACTCGTTTATTAAACTATGCAATGTTCTTCTGTGATCCCAGTGATGTATTTTTGGCGTTATTTGGATTACATTTTTCACAAACGACGATCGAGTGAATTGGTCGTTTTATAACCGTGAATCTTTTTTTTTTTAGGGTTTCAGGTTACGGGAAAGGTGAGCGTAGTTCCTGTTTGTATATTGAACAGAGTTTTATTGTTTTCGCCAGGGGATCGTAATGCAGCAAAGTATGTTTTTTTGGATACAGTATATCAAAAGCTAACAGGGTTCAAAGTTTTGTTGGTAAATAACCTAAAGCCAACGCAAAGTTCTGATTTTAAGTCGGTGTACATTCTTAGGATCAATATGTGCTCATCGTGCAAGATTTAGGCAGTCGTATCCAGACAATTACGTACCTTGAATTTGGGGTGGGGGCATGCGGAATCCTGCTTGGAGTTAGTAGATTCAGCCAAGATTTTGCCATTTGTGCTGGAAGACTGTACATGTTTTTACATTGTCTTGGGCTTTCATGACAGAAATATATAACGCATTGTGGTTCTATCTGATAAATTCTCTACTTGCTTGACCTAATTTGAGTTTTGAATTAGAGGAGGTCATTTGATTTTGAGTTCATTTTTTATTTGTCATGCAGGAGACAAAGGTTCCCAAATTTCTCGCAGTGTGCTAAACGCCTGGTGCAACGACACAGTTCAAGACGCGGCAAAGCATGTCCTGGAATTTGAGGCTGATGTGGTTGCATTAAAGAAAGATAAGCTCACCTGCCTGCAGACTATGGCAGAGAAGGAGGAAGGAAGGATAGAAGAACAGGCACAGCTGCGGCTGCAATTTTTAGGGGAAAAACGAGAGCTGCAACGCGCATGCGTCGAGAAAGATCTTTTGCTTCGAGTTAAACTTGGTGCAGAGAGAGAAACCGTGGCCGCAGACTTGTCTGCTTGTCGGGCCATGCAGAAATCAATGATAAGCGCAGAGGAATGCAATTATCAGAAACAACTCGTGCTCTCTAAATGTGAAGCAGATCGAGATTCCTATGCAACCAAGCTTGGCTTGCAGAAGGAGCTTGTGGATCGGAGGCCGGATGAGAATACACAGCTTGGTTCCTGTGAAGACTCAGTCACTCGGCAGCAAACTCGAATGAGATGGTTGCATGAAAGTCTTGGTAATTGCAGGTATGATACTTTCTGTAAAACAATTCGATGGATTCGGGAGAGTTCAAATTTGGTCAATTATCTATGAAGCAAGAACACGAGGCTATTCTGGGTTACTTTCATTTGCATTGTTTCTGAAGATGATACTCACTAGTGTCTACTTTAACCTGGAAAGGATGGTCATAGGTTTGAAAGAGCTCAAGCCCAAGCTGTAATCGAGGCTGGACCTGAAGTGGAAAATCTCCAACTCGAGCAATTAAAGCGGTCGGTCAAAATACTATCCACATTGCTGGTGTTATCAGTCACCCTGAGCTTTGGGCTTGCAGCAACTCTTGCTGTTTGGGTTACTTGTAAGTGCTCTGTCACTTTTTTTTATATGATATAAGCAAGGTTCGCGATGTCTCTTTGCAAGTTTTACCCCTAAAGCCGGACTATGGAGGCAGTAGGCAACCAAGATCCAGCCCTAATATGTGGTGCAATTAACTGAAATTTGATTTATGCAGCCACTGTGAAGGGTGAGAGAAGAAAAGGAAGCTCAAAGCATAGCACAGCCATGCTTGGCTCCTATCCACAAGTACTAAGTAGTGAAGAGGCTTGTCACTCGCTTGCCACACTGTTTGAGGGAAACAAAGATGACCTTTCGAGCATTCTAACATCTCCGGACCCAACCACTACCAACGGTTAGTGCTCATACTCATAAATGCTTTGCGCTGTAAGCTTGTTAAATACACATATAATGAAGTAGAAGGAACTGCTGTGGAGCATTTGACAAAGCGTCTGGTGAATCTTGAGGCAAGTGAATGCTTCGTTTAGAGAAGAAGCCTTCTTGCAAAATAGCAGATTCTCATTTGTACACATTTTTTCCAGGGACAAGTTGTGTGTTCCTGTTGGTACCATTGACTCTGGCAAGCACTCGAAGATTTGCCTTATTTGGAGGTGGAGGAGACTTCACGAGGCAAGTGGAGGTTGCTCAAGACTTAGGTGAGTCTAAGCTTGTGTCTGCATAGCTTCCAGGCTTGCTATTAGCATTTTTCTAGTAAATTCACTGCAAAGCAGGGTTCTAGTTTATTTTTTATTTTGATCTTGATTTCGGAGGAGTATTTTGGCATACTAGGACCACTACGTTATAGCGTATGGTGATCAGGGTGCGAATTATCTGACTGACTAGTTTCAAGAATCTTCTTTGAGAGAACCATGAACTCAGCTGAAGTTCATTGTCTCACAAATCGACAATTTTCCATCTATTATATACCGAAGCTTGTGCTTCATGTTTGTTCCACGCACTTGACCATTTCGTATTTTGGTGTTGATTGCAGTGGCGCATCAATTGGGGAAGAGGCTTGTAATCGTGCTGTACCACTCTGGAGGACATGCGTTTTCGCAGAAAATACTTGGTAGCATTGGATTATCAGCCGAGAAGCTTGCTTTCGAGGCTGTTCCAAAGGACCAAGATTTTCCATCTGACGATGATGTGCTTGTTCTTTGGAGAAGCGACCCGTTTGGGTTGCAGGTCAGTGATAGTGGCGGTGAGTCGGAGCTTTCTGAAATTATAACGCAACAATCTTGGGCTCATTATTTGGGAAAGAGGACAACGCTTTGAAACGTGTTCGTCACATTTAGCTAGTTGAAAATACTTGATGAATTCGAATATATCTCCACATCATTCTTCTTTGTAAAACAATATGACAATCATACATTTCGTGCACACGAATCCAACATCCCTACTACAGTACTACTGTGCTGTAGGCTTTGATGTGGGGTTAACAAGCTTTTAACCCTGTAACGACACCAAGGACTAACAGTGTCCTTTGAATATTCCCTCTTGGGTGTATGATCTGTGTGTAAGTGTTTGTTTAAGAGGCAAATTCGATTCTAAATCTACATTAGGACAAGGTAGAAGGACATTTTTGTGTATTTGTAATAAATTTGGAAAATATAATTGCTTCAAAATTCAAAATTTTGTGTTACATGATGAAATTTTTTAATTCAACCATATGAATGTGATTTAGAACTTCAGACCTACAATTTAAATAATCTACTCTTAAAAACTCGTACATGTAAATAATCTACAGAAATAATATTTTCTATTAATTAATCAACCAATTAAAGGTGAATCAAGCAATAATATCAAAAACATTTGAATTAGATCTAGTTTCATTGTTGAATTTCCTTCAAATTTTGTAGTGACCTTATTAAGGTGACTCAAGTGCTTAAAGATTTAAAGAACAATTTATGTGTACTATTTGTAGAGCAATAGTGGAGTTAGAAATAGAATTAGGTCCTTCCTAAACTCTTAGTTTTAGTTTTATAGTGTGGAATATGTCTACCTTAAACATAAATAGGGCAAAAAGAAACCTTGCCTCAAAGTGATGTTGTACACACTTTGTAATAGGAAATGCTTCAAGACTTGGCTATTGGAAACAAGAGACTATCTATAGATAACAAACTATATTCAATTTTGAGTTGTATCCCAATTTTTGTAGAGTTTTTTTGGTATGTGTTTTAAATTTTTTCTACAATGGTGACGTTAAAATCTATCATATAACTAAATTTGGATAGAAATAATTTTTCATCTACATATTTGTATGTTATAGAGTACTTGTTCAACATTGATGATTGAAATTGTTTAAAAGAACCCTCCTAAAATTGTGCAAATAAAATTCACTTTGATTGCATCCCATCTTGTGAGGTATTGTACAACTAGGAATGCTCATGATCAAACAATCACCATTGTGGATTCTACAACCATTGTAGTGGTAAGTTTCAACAAAAAAATATTTCTGAAAATAGATCTTTGAATTTTTTGAGAATTATTTTCTTCCAAAATATTTTTTTTGTAGAATAAATGAATCATTCTACTTTTAATCCTCTACCAAATCTCATATCTCAACTTTAATTAGTTATTTGGTGAGGAATGCCTACATGTCTTATTCTTCTTCTATTCTTTTTCCTTGATCACCCAAAGACTAAGGGTTATGTACCTAGTTCATCAACTCTTCCAAATAGAGGAATGCCAAATAAGGAAACAAATTGTTGAAATAAAACCCCAATGAAGATGGAATCCAATGAAGGCAAGGTTTGTTTTGATGGCTCCAAGGAGGAAGGGATTCCTTGTCATAAAGAACAAGCTAAGAAATCAATGAAAATTGGAGTCTATTGATAGACAAAGCCATGAAGTAGGAGGTTCTAAAAGCATGGGGGCTCTAAAATTGCCCACCTCTTCAAATGTACACTATTTAAACATGTTGCTTTTTTGTAGCCTTCAACAATGTACAAACATTGTACATTTGAGGAGGTGGGTGATTTTAGAGCCCTATGCCATTTCAAATTCAAAATTTCATAACTAATTCCACAAGCCTCCAAAAAATATGAAACAACTTGGGTTAGATGCCAATTCCACTTTGTCTTTCAAGGAAATTTTACTGAAAAAATTCTTAGTTTAGACGTTGGAATCTCTTCCAGAACTAAACGAGGGATTTCATGGCAGTACATTTTTTAGATGCCAAGGCATGCCACCTCCTGCATAGACTCGTCCTCGTGAGGGTTTACTTCAGAGTTCAAATCACTTCAAACCTAAAGCAGAAGAGGGTTCAATCGCATGGGCAGCTGTTGATCATCAGTATTGGAGCTATCTTTTCATGACCTTTCTTGCAGCCATGCTTTTGTTAAGAGATTTAGGGTCACAAGCTTTCTCTGCAGAAGAATCATAGCTGGGCTTCGCCACTCAGATATTACGAGTAATCGAAGATCTCAAATTCTAGTTCGAGATTTCCTATTCTGGACCTTGCACGAATATGAGCCCAAAATCTCATCCAAAAGAAGAAAATGAGTAATGGTGGTCCTAAGACCATTGTGAACAACGAATCTACTGGGGAAGTCCTACTCTAGATGCCGCGATAGCAAGTGGGCCACCTGTTGGACTCTATCACACCGACCGAAAGCCCTCGAAGTTACAGAATGCTGCATCAATTTGTTGGTTGCCACCGATCACTTGCTTGAACCATCGGTCATCCAGTTGAAATATCAGCTAAAGCTTTCATGAAGCAGTTGTGTGCAGTCATGCTTCACATTTCATGTTTTCTGTGCGTAGCTTTGATGAGGTCACACGTCGAGGGTTTCCTTTTTGTCTCAATGTCATTTACGTTTTGACAAACACATGCAACATTAGCTCCTCTTCCCAAGCTGCTAGATTGAAACTGCAATATAGATAGATGAATTCAATTCTTTTCGTCGACTAGAGGATCAGGTCTTACTTTTTGACACTCGAAGAGTTTAACAATTGTATGAAAGATTGATTGTAGCGCTCTAGCCCTAGCTACGAGAGTCCTAGACATTCAAAATGTTCTCTGTGTATTTCTACATTGTAAGCCTCCTTCTCTAATCACATGAATCACAAGCTTTCAAGAGATTAGAACTCTGACTGAAACCTGAGATCTAGATCTCAGAGCGAGCTCTATGCGCCTGAATGTCACTAAGCGCTCCGAAACACGCCAATTTCACTATCTGATAAATAAAGTTGCTTGCTCACTTGAGTCTGACGTTTATAAACTACTTTGTTGAGATGCTATTCACAGTCGTAATTGAAGTAGAATAATGGGAAACGTGGTAGAATGGAAACCTTAGTAAACAGTAAAGCTCTTTATTTAGGATCCTCTCTTGGCGTGCATCTGAAATTACGCGTAATTTGTGGCTAACAACGATACATTTACAGTATCACAGAAAGGCTACGGAAATGTTTTGTTGACAGGAGTATTGCCAAATTCGAGTACTCCACTACTCTTCATAATTTGTAGATGCGATGGAAGATTTACCAAACATGATTCTTTTTTTCTTTTCTTTTTTGAAAGGACATATATTCTACAAAGAAAAAGAAAAATGGCCCAACTGAAAGTTGAGGACAATAATCCATTTCAAAGATGTCCTTCAATACATTAACACAATTCATGCATCTATAGTGGATGGTTTGAAAATAGATGCAATACTACTATAATAATATGTATCTAATTAATTTGTACTCACCTAGTCCACTCAAAAGCCTTCACTCTTTTGTACCTTGTTGCTCTCACCAAAGACTCTCTATGAAGATTTAATTCATTCCATTTAAATAAGTGCTAAAAAATTTATGAAATATCTTAGCAAATCCTTGAAATATAATGTATTGGATCTATTTTTGTACTCAATTTTCATAATTTAAAAAAATATTCCACGTGGTTTAGTTTCTTTTCTATAAAAATCTCGCCATTGGGAGTTAGTGTGAATCCAATTTACCTTTGGGGCTAAATCCCACATCAATTGTTAAAAAAATGACACTTATAGTTGTAAAAATTCATATCTACTAGAAGTTAAAAACCCTTCTTAATCCTTAAAGGACATTCTATGTTTATGCTTGATTAAACTTCATTAGTTTTCTATGTTAAAATACACCTTTCAAAAATTTAATATTCTTTTCATGCAGTAATATATATGAAAAATTCAACTTCACTTTTTTATAATTGAAAACATAAAAATGAATTTATATAACTTTAAAATAATTTTCTTTTCTAAATCACAATAATTATAAAAATGCTTTAAATAGTATGAAAGTCTTAGAGAAATTGGAGATGATAGAGGTAAACATCATGGTATAATTGGATAAGTCCTTGAGCTCAAACTAAAATAAGTTTGATAGAAAAGTTCAAAAGTGGTGTATTTTTAGCTTTCAAGATGGTACCTCTAAATTGTCACAAACATTACAATCTAAATAGTTTTGGACAAAATATAAAGGAATAAAGAATAGATTATTAGAACTACATTATTTAGTCAAGTTCCAAGACAATTAAAATAAAAATCTATGTGAAATTTGAGTTAGACCCTAATACTATGTCCCTCTCATAGGTTGTCCTTCAAGGGTTAAGAAAGATATAAATCATAATATAAGCAAAAGATTAAAAAAATGAATCCAAATACTTCTATATTCTTCTTTTTGGATTCAATGAAAGTGTTACTTTCATTGAAATCACAATATAAACTTAATCTCAATAAAATGTGTAATAAGTATATAATTTGAATAGATTTTTAAAATTATATAAATTTAAATACAAATACAAATTCCAATGAAAAATATTTAAAATTAAATTAATTCATACAATTAGTTGATACAATTGATTATTTTTCATAATGATACAATTATTCAAATTTAACTTTTTATCTTTAAAGTAAATACTTGAAATTTTACACATTGTTGATCATAAATAAATTGATATACATTTTTTTTTATTAGTTATGGGTCGAATCTATGGATCCAATCTAGAGACATTGACCTTCCTTATGGAAGGAACGTGGGAACTTTGAGTTGTTGGGGTTAAGAAAAGTCTCATAATATTTTTTGGTTTGAGGTTGATATTGACCTTCCCTATAAAAGGAAGGTAAGAACTTTGAGACATTGGGATCAAGAGAAGTTTCATAATATTTTTTGGTTTGAGGTTGAGTTTTATGTGGTGATTTTAAAATACAATCATAATTCTTTTCTATGAGTTGTGGAATTTGATGATATGCACATTTAGAAGAAAGTGAATTCATAGGAAAAGATGTTGATTTTTTGTTTGTTGGCATATTTTGATAACATAATTTATTATGACAGGAATCTAATTTTTTATTATAAAAATCTAATCCATTTTCTTCTTTACACAAACTTCGTAATTTTGAACAGTATTCATTATAACAAAATTTCTTGTCAATTTGAAATTTGTCATGGCAAGTTGGTTTTAGATTGCAATCATTTAGTTGTGATGTATTAGAATCATTAGGTCTTTTTGAACATAACTCTTGTGATTTTTCATAATACTTTTCTCGTACTTTTTTCAATAATTGATTTGCATCATTTAAAATATTTTCTAATTCTTGAATTCTCTTTTCCTGTAAATATTATTTTAGTAATATAAATAAGCTTAAATATAATCTTAGATAAATTTGAAAAACTATTATGCGCATCATTTAAAGTTCAAACTTTAATTACTCATGATTAATAACAATTTTTCCTCAAAAAAAATACTCCAAAAGTGTTTTTTCTAGTGCAAAGAGCAAGAATAAAATTATTAATAATATTCAAATCGAACCTTCCTTAAACTATTAGGAGAATGTATGGTAATAATTTCAGTAGCATGGACTGCAAAGATTGCACGATTATAATATTCTTAGTAAATAGAAGAGATATTTTCAAGCTCCAAAATAGAAATAGACTTTGAATTCTCTTGGATTGAGTTTTTTTTACTTTTGAAATTTATTTTATTTATTTATGTTGTAAAGGGATTCATATAAGTATGTTTGAATAACTCTAATATAGAGTTGAAAATTTTCAATCCCAATAGTGACAAAATTATTGTAAACAAGTTCATCTTTTAATTTGTTTATGAAAAAACTTAAAAAAATACTTCTTTTGTCTTTTTTATGACTCCCTAAAGTAACTTTGTTTTGTACTTAGGGCAAGTAACATAATTGTTTTCTCCAAGGTTGAGTGAAAAAAGAGTTTTAAAAAATCAATGTAAAAATAGACATTTGTGGGAATCTACCAAAAATTCTAAAAAATATCCATTTCAAGCAAAGTTGTCTTGTTAGACACATGTTGGTCTATATTTGTCTTTTAGGGCATTTGTGTTGGACATGTGTCTAGTACATTAAATGTGTTTATAGAATATTTTCAATTGCAAAAAAATAAAAATATATTCTTAAATATTCCAAAATATTCTCATTATATATTCTAAAAATCTACCTATTAGACACACAAGAAGGGTCTACTAGCATCCTCGAAGTTGCATGTAGTGGTATTCGACAGGACAACCCTAATTCCAAGACTTTCAACCTACATGGATTAACCCTTGAACATCCACATGGACGCCAAACGTTCGATGGATGACAAGGAATCTTTGAGTGTAGGACGAAAGTGCAACTATTCATCCTTGGAATTGGGTTTAGAAAGGGAAGATCTCCTACAATACTTTGACTTCCAATAGGTGCTTTTCCTATTTCTTTGACCGATGATTCACACGGTAATATAAGAGGATGATTTTGAGCATCACCCCTTTGACGTTCAAGGGTTAAAGAGAGAAAGAGAGATCAAACTTAGTATATACCTTTTTCGCTTTGCATTTGTTATTGAGAGCTTCTTTCAAACTTGTTATTTTCGTAGCACATTTCCCATTCTCATCTTCTAGTCTTTGATTCCTTTCTTGGAGTTGCCCCATTTCTCGAACCAGATTTTCCTTTGCATGAGTTGCCTCCTCTCGAAGCTTCGTCCTTTCGCTGTTGAGCAGCTCTTTCAGTTTCTCGATTTCCGCAAGTTGACGTTCCAGCTGTTGTCTCATCGATGCTGCATCTGCTGCAATTCTCGCTTTCTCAGCTTCCTTCTCAGCAAGTAAGCTTTCATATTCGTCTCTCATTTTGGGTACCTTCTCTAATTCCAAGACGGAGAGTCTCTTCAAATCCTCAGTCTCAGCAATGCGAGTGGACAAGTCAGTGTGCAACTTGTTTTCCTCTTCTTTCGAATGCTTCATCATAGCTTCGAGGTTCACAATTTTCCTGATCAGCTTTTCATGACATTGCCTGGCCTGACTGGCTACCTTACTCAAGTTATTCTCCGCGAGTTTTTTCTTGGTTTCAAGTTCAGCAAGTTCAGCAACAACCATTCCGTCCTTCGCTTGAAGTTTGTTGAGATCCTCCAACTGATGTCTCTGCTTTTCCAAGTCAAATAACAACTGTTGTTCTCTCTTTGAAGCCTCGTTCTGATCGACGGAGTTACAAAAACGTTTCCACCTCAGAATCAATTAGAAATGATCACTGGTTTTGGTGTCCTTACTTGTATCACTTCGCATTATTTAGCAAATGAAGATGAAGATTTTTTAACCCTAGAAGGTCGCCGTAGACATTAAAGAATCCTTCCATCATGTAGGATTGTAGGAAGGAAGTGTAGATGTTCATCTTTGGAAATTTGTGTGAATTAAAAGGGAAGGTCTTGTACAACAATTTGACTTGTAATGGGTGTTTTCTTGGTTTTCTTTTAAGCAAATGATTCACACGGAACCAAAAAGGATGATCATTCTCTGAGTGACGAAGAATCCTTCTAATATGTAGGAAGGACGTGCAGATGTTCATCTTTGGAATTTTGTGTGAAAAGAGAATGTCTTGTACAATAGTTTGACCCCTAATGAGTGCTCTTGATATTTTTTAAACAAATGATTTTGATGAAGAATCCTTCTATATAGGAAGGAGGTGCAAATGTTCATCTTTGGAATTTTGTGTGAAAAGAGAATGTCTTGTACAATAGTTTGACCCCTAATGAGTGCTCTTGATGTTTTTTAAGCAAATGATTTACAGCCACTGACCAAAAAGAATGACTTCTAAGGTGACTAGCCCGTCCTTTTGAGGTTAAATTTCATGCGAACTTGGGAAAAGTACTAAAACATAACACACCCTAACAACTAGTTTTTTTTAATTTGTTGATTTGGTTCACTCTTCTGCTAATTTCTGTCCAAATCAACAAGTTACTAACTTACTATCTAAATCAACAAGTTACTATCCAAATCAACAAAAAAAGTGAACCAGATCAATGTGACCAAATCAATAAAATAAAAAAACTAAATTTTCTATTAGTGTAGGATAAGGAATATGTTTATTATTATCTAATTATTAAAAGAAAAAAAAATTGGATCTCAATGTCAATCTAAGGTGATTTTGAGGCCTCTATTGATAAATACCATTTTCATATTAATTAGAATATATGGGTCTTACAAATTCCCTAATTTGTTGTTTAGTGAACTTTACATAAATATTTTTGCATATATTTATGTCAGAGATGTAAGTATTACATAATTTAAATCTTAAAAATATTTATTTTAATTTATTTGTAATAGGTATTAATTTGTTTGGGATGTAACATTTAGCTTCTTCTCTCTTACACAAAATAAAGAGTAGTATGTTATATATTTTTTTTTTTGAGACCTTTTATTTAGGACCTTAAAATTTTCAAGTGCAAGTCTAGCTTCTTCCAACTCTTTGCGCAAGGTGTTAATTTCTTGAGAGGTATTTGACTTTAAACTTGAATCATTCCAAAGACTAGCTGCAGTCCAAACTTTAATATTTTTGGATGCAATCACCCACAGTTGCCAACCTACTTTAACCATAGCCTTAACATATCTGTAATAATTCACTCATTCAATAATTATACTTTAAAATCAGTGAAATTATATTTAACTATGTTCTAAATTAAATCATTTTAAAATCAAATACATAAATGTAATCATTTTTTCTATAATATTAACATTATGTAGTAGCATTAAAATTCATCTTTCTTGAATAGTGTCATTTTGTACATTGAATAAATTTTTTCAATTAGGTACTTTTTATAAAGGAGAATTTTTTTACACAAATTGGCATTTGGTTCAAACTCAATTTTAGAAAATATTTTAGATATCAAAACTCAATATATTCACAATATAATCATTTTCAATCAACAATGCTTTAGAAATCACATAATTATTACAATTATCAAAGTAAAGTAGCATGCTCAAATCAAAGTTGTAACTTCAAGGACCCCAATAGTTCAATTGATGAAATAAATTATGTGCATTATTATATATGATTTTGAATCATACCCTCCTTGTTCTCCTAATGAAAATAAAAGCTCATAACTTGCAACATCCCACACTAATATGTTTGAATCTGTAGAACCAGTCCACACATGAAGGTCCATCTCTATCATGCTATAAACAGGTCCTTTATGGCCTTTCATTGTTTGTAGCAAAGACATATCTAATAAACTCCACACCCTTACAGTTTTATCTTCCCCTCCACTCCAAATTTTGTCGTTTCCAATTTGACATAGTACCAACACTCCTAACATATGTCCTGCACTTCATCAATTTGATACATTACAAAAGACCTTTTGTGAAGTCCTTTAGAATAATTAATTTAGCCATTGCTATATATTTGAAAATGTGCACAAGTGTCAAATAAATACATCCATTAGGATGTGATTTCTATTTTTTTAAGGATTATACACCATCATTATAAGAGAATCTAAAAACTTGTGGTGGAGTGAACTCTTTTGAAAGAAAATACTTAAGAAGCAACAGGATTAGTCTAATTTTATATGCTACATTTTTTTCTATTTGCTTTACAATTAAATCTTAATAAACTAAACTAATCAAAATCAAGGGGTTGTAAAATATATATGGGCTTAATAGAATTACTTGCTCAAAATTAATTCTATTTTTGAATTTTGACAATTTTTTTACATATTTTTAGGAAGTTATGATGAAAAAAACTAAATTTAGTGTAATTTAAAAATATACTATTGGCATGGAAATATTCACATTTGAAGATAAAGACTACATTTATTTAACCTTGTTGTCTAATTTTGAGTTTTATTGTGCACTTTGATCATTTTTGTCTCTTCTTCTTAACATTTTTAAATAGCTAAATAACAACATTTGCTACTACAATGACATCCTTCCAAAATTGCACCCAACACGAAATTTGGAACTAACTCATTTTTTAATGACTCCTAAGGTGCTAATTATATAAATTTGGTAATTAAAGTGTCAAATGTGAATATTTTTACAATAATGAATGCAATGACATCCTTCCATGATCCCATCCAACGTGAAATTTGGAACTAATTCATTTTTTCATGACTCCTAAAGTGCTAATTATATAAATTTGGTAATTAAAGTGCCAAATGTGAATATTTTTGCAAAAACAAAAGGTGCATTTCTTTTAGTTCCAACTAAGTCTATCATCTTTAAGTCTCTTTCATCTTTATAAAAATAAAAGATATTATTTATGTGGGCCATATTTCTTTAAGGATTCACTAGTATAAATCCATACTAAAAAACTTATTCTAGTCCATGGTTTTGTCTTAAATCCATACTAAAACTAATAGAATTGTATTAAAAATATTGCAAATTTAACTCAAAACCATCATTTGGAATGTTTTTTTCAATGTGTATTTCTATATTGAAATCTAGATTGAATTTTTTTTTTTCAAACTAGAATAGCTCAATACATGGATAGGATAAGTTATAATGACATCAACTTTGATGTTAAAATTTAAACTCATATGTGTTGGACCAACCTTGGCACACCTTCACTTCACCAACAATATCATGTTGTATAAGATCGTCATAAACTTTGCATTGACTGATTTCAGATTTGTTTGAAGTGCTCCACATTTGCATTGGTTTTCCAAACCCCTCATTTACTATACACAGAGACTTCACCGCACTATGATGTTGAGCATATTCAAATAAATATTCTCCTTTTAAATCCCATTTTTTAATGGAAAAGTCCGCTCCAGCTACCCAACTCATATCACATTTCAAACAACTTTAAAATTCTCTCTAGTATATTGATAAATCAATTTATACTTTGAGATTCTACATACATAATTGTTTAATTTCATGTCTTTACAAATATTTCAATATTTAAGAAAAATGATAAATATTTGATTTTTATCCAATTGAATTTCATGTAATATACATTCAAAAATTACATTATGAAGAGTGAAGATGCTCAATACATAGTGTTCACCAGACCACACTGAATTGGTCTTTGTTATAATGCTTGTTATACCGCCAGGGTGTGCCCTAATGCGAGCCCCCATAACATTCTTTTCCATGTCAAAGATGGCAAGGTCACCATGAGAAAAACCTATCCATAATGCTTTTCCATCAATTGTTCCTTGAATAATGTTTATTGGTTCATCAAGCCCATTATGAATTTGGAAAGATGCTCCACTCTGAAGGAACACAAATTCAAATTCCAAAGAATTATATCTTTTGATTTCTAAGAAATATTTGTACAAATACTACATATATTAATATTTTGCAATTTTCATTGTGTTAGTGTGTTCATTTTAAATATTTTTAAATTTAAGGTTTCCATTATTTTGGAAAATTGATGCTTTGGTACACATCCTAAATTCAAATAAAACATATTTTTCAAAAACACAAAACATTTGAAAGTTCCAACAAACAACGGATTTGTATTGCCTTGTGGAGGTTTGCATTACGTATTTGAAATTAGTGGAGTTTATTCCAAGGAAATGTAAGATACACACTTGTAGCATTCATAAAAAAATTCACTAGAGAAATCCACACCAATTAAAAAGAACTACCTAGATGAAGGTTTTGTGTCAAATCTATGTTATTTTGAACATAGTTGTATCAGTCTCAACCTAGATTTAACCCTAAACCACCATGTGGACTGGGTTTTTCAATCTAGATTTCTACTAGTGATTTTGTTTTGTATAGTAAAAGACATAGTAATGCAAGATTAACCCCTAAAAGCCCAAGGGGTTTGAACAAGACACAAATGTAATATAAAATATAAGTTCTATAACTTTTTTGAAGTTTGCATCAAAGAAGATAATGTGAAGCATGAAAAGTTGAAAGTATCCGTATGGTCAAAGTTTTAAAATTATTTTTAGATTCTCTTCAAACAATTTCTATCTTTAGCATTTGAATTTCTTTTTGATTGGTCAAAATTGTGGTTTCTATTGATTGGTCAAAAAATGCATAAGATCTAGTAATGAGAACATCAACACTTTTTCCAAATAGTAAGCTTTTCAACACTAGCCAATTCTAGATTCTTTGTGCTATATCTCTTATAATTTCTGTTTGACTGTAGCGATCTTAGTTTTGAATATACATATTGAAAGTCAATCCAATCTCTTAAAAAATAAAATAAAATAAAAATTGAAAAAGAGTTTTTTTCTGCCCAAAAATTCTGCCCAAAGTCGGGTAGCGACCATAAAATGGTCACTCGAGCGCTTAGAGGTTAAAGAGAGTGCATTTACACTCAAAATTATGAATTTGATGAGTAATAGTGAATAGCATTTTAAAAGTTCCTTTTAATTGATTTTTATAGAATTAATTATTATTTTTTTAATTTTAAAGGAACTAATGACTATATTCTTGGATTCAAAGATACACCACAATATCCATTCTATAATTTTATTTAAATTCAACAAAGAGTTCATTACCCTTGCAAAGTATATGTGTTTTTTATAATAGGAAGACATATGTAAACTTAAGGTACGTTTTAATTGTTTGGGTTTTAGTGAACAACAAACTGAAGTATTGAATTCATATAGGATGCCTTGTTTATCACTTGCCACAAGCCTTGTACCACAATATGCAATACAACGCATAACGTCGTCCAAAGTCGCCATCAATGCCACTGCATCCAGTTGCATATGCTTAGTACAATCCATAAAGAAAATAAGGGAAATAATCAAAGGGTTTGCTACTTAGCATTATGTTATAGGTTACCATTTGCACTAGAATAAACTTGATCGTTTGTAAAAAACAAAAAACAAAACAAAAAACAATGAGTACCATATATAGTTATAGTTTTTAGTAGGGAATAGTATACGTTAACGCAACTTTTTAATTCTATACAAAATATTAATCCTTTTTGTGTGTAGCACAGGTCTTGCACAACAATTTGACCTCCAATGAGAGCTCTTGGATTCTCTTGAGCAAATGATTTACACAATACCCAAAAGGATGATTTTGAATGTGACCATGATCCCGGGTTAAAATTTACAAAATGGTGATGTGGATGGCAATTGTTTCTTGCAATTGCAATTAAATTTTTTTAACACAAAATGGAGTTAGTGGTGACTAATTGATGAGCATTCTTACCTTGAAGTTTGAATCCTTCGTGTGCAGGAAGTTGTCGAGGAGACTTTGATTTCGACAAGGATTTTCGACTGTTGCTGAAAGGCAAGTTTACATTGAATTTCAACTTCATATCAGCACCTTCATCTTCACTAACACCAGCCATGCCAAAATATTATCCCTGTGGAGTCTCAAACTGTTGCAGAAAAATCAAATTATTGTGTGCAATTTGGCAATCAAATTTACAATTTTTACAATTTCTTTTTTTTGGTCATGGATGAAGTTTTATTGTTGTCAAATCAAATTTGAAAATTTCAGACTCTTTGGTACAATAGGAAGAAGAAATTATGATTTTCTAGGTCAAGCACCTACAAAAGCACCATAATAATCACAAAAAGAATCCAATGTTTTCGGATTCCTTACAACCTCTGTAATATCTTTAGTAGACAAAGAAATTGGATTAAATTTTTTATTGGATTGATTCTTTCAAACCCTATAATACAGAAAGAATTAAAAAAATTGAATCTTTGGTTGGAGGATCAAATTTGTAGTGATGAACCCCGTGGTATACTTTTTCATGCAAATTTTAGGTCTGAAATTGTATGTTCAATAGGTGAACAATATAGATTGGGTATTAATGACCAATGTAATAAAATACTCAACTTTTGAAAATTTTCAAGTTTTAAATTTATATATAAACTAAACTTGGTAGATTTCATCATTCTAGTTGAATTTGAAAGCAAATAAACTTGTCTTCAAGGACAAAATCACATTTGGCTAACAAACATCCAATATGTGGCTTTTTGTCTTTAAGAATTCAAACATAAAAATAGGAAGAAAAAAAAAATTCTAATTTGCACTCATTTGCATTGATGCAAATATGTCAAGTTGGTCTATTTGTGATTTGGCTCATTGTGCTTGCAATGAAGAGAGGATCAACCAAGAGATAGGGTGGCAAATTTGCAATGTATATTTAGGGATTGGGCATACTAGGTCAAATTTTCCAACCAACAACTTCTCCCTATTTAATGAATGAATGTTATGTCCACTCATTCATCTTCCCACCTGCCCTTGAGGGTTGCTCTTCTGTGAGTCTAGGAATATGAACCCATGAGCCTAGAAGACCATACACCTATGTTATAGGTGTCTATATTATAAGAATCTTTTGTGATTTATGGTATAACTATGCTATAGATACCTATAATCTATAGGTGTTTATATTATAAGCACCTTCAATGGTTGTAAGATATCTACTTACACGTATGTTTAAAGCTCATACATATGTTTAAGGCTCACACACTAACATTATTGCTTGCCCCCTATCCCCCTCACAAGGGATTTTGTCACTTAAGGATATTGAAACCACTTGAGATTTTATGTGTTTTATAGGGGTTGTTTTATGTTTTATATGTTGTTTTAGGTAATAATATGAAAATCTTCACCACCTGCAAATCAACTTCATTTGCAAAAAATTTGAATCTTCTAGAATACAAATTTTTCCTAACCTTTATGTAGATTTTAGTATATATATAATAAATCTCATTTATATGTTTTTGAGATTGAAATTAATTTAATATGTAGAATATTGATTTGAATCTCAAAAATCTCTTTGATTGAAGTTCAAACCTCTCTAATTTGCATATTTTGAAAGTTCTAAACATTTATCAAATTTCATTGAACTTAAAATTCCACACACTTGTATAATTTAAAGATTTTAGATTTTTCAATTTTCTTGAGTCAAATTCAAATAAATGCATCAACACTTTCACATTAGGCTTCTCATTTGTCCAACCTTATGGTACCTTCTACAATGACTATGGGCAATTGCAACTTATAAAATCTACACAAGATTTTGGATTCAATCAACGATGAAGTAGATGATGTATCAATGGATTTAAGAAGAATTGACAAGAATACGAGATCATAATGTACAACAACAAATTGAACTCACTCGCTCCCACAATTGCGAGAGGAAGCTTGTCACGGAGTATAAACCAAGCACACTACAACACGCGTAGATTAAGTAATTGAATTGGTAGATTCGTCGTCATTTAGCTCATATAAACCAGACCTATGCTAAGATCCGACACCCGCAGTCGTAGATGTAGAAGCACGTCTGAGCGGCGAGACACAAAGCCGAAACATGTATGGCCTCCACGACTGCCGTCGTTGCCTCTGAAGCCTCCATCGTTGCCCTGAGTTTCTCAAGGCCATAGACTCGACACATGACACCAGAATGCGAGAGTGCGAGTCTTTGTGTTCAGTTAGAATTCTGAGTTGGAATGATTTGCATCCAGGGCTGAGTTGGAATGATTTGGGAGAGGATTGTGTGTGTGCAGGGAGCCGGATTGTAAGACGGTTCTAGCTAGCGAGGACGCTGCAGATCGATCGATGTAGAGTAGAGTTCTGGGGAATTGGAAGTGTGAGCATCGCAGTCAGCGTTGCAGAGCTCCCATGAATTCTCATACCCACCAGGTATGAGAATCACGATTAGTAGCTGGCTAAGTGGAAAGCAAATCAGTTGCTTCCGGCCATCCAGGGAGGAATTCAGACATCCAGGGGCGATGATGTCCTGGGCTTAAGGTTTTCTGTTTTGGGTAGAGCACCATCCGGCGGTAGAGTCCAAAATTGAAGCTATAGTGAGTTTCTCAGAGTGAGAATCATAGCAGTAATTAACCATTTGCGTAGTTTCCGCATTCCAACATCGGGAACTAGGTCGGCCGGTACGTCAATCCGTTAGTATTCGATCGACACGAGCAGAGTTTTTTCTCTGTTCCTTTCTCTCCTCGCATAGTGCATTCTGCGTTACGAGTTCAAATTACGTGGTCTAAATTGCCAGAGCTGCTCAGATTTAGCTGCGAAGAATCATCGGCGTCGCTACTGGCAGAACACCTTCCGAAGCTTGGCACTCTCCCCATCATCACGCTGCAACAACTGCAACTTAACGATGGAAACGTCTGCCTTGAATTGCCGCTTAGGCTTCCCCGTTCCGATGCCACCGAATAGACTTCATCCAAAATTTCATCTACCAAATGTCATCCACAAACATCTATGTCATCCATCCAAAATTGTCGACGAAAATCATCCAATGTTGTTCACATTGTCATTTGTGAGACAAAAACTCATTCAAAACTTGCGATACGAATTCACTTGGTAGTGATTTCACTTGGTAGTAAGTGGTATAAAAAAGGTAGTGAAATGGTAGTGAATGCGATGCACCACACTTTCACTTTCACAAAGTGAAAAGACCGTGAATTGGTAGTGAAAGCACATTCACCGTACTTTCACTACCCTGTGAGGGGGGCGAAGGGGGCGAAGAAGAACCCCATGACCATTGATATCGCAAATTCCTCTTCTGGATTCCTCCATATGTGGCGCAAGTTTCCGCAACCAATTCTCACGTTCTGCAACTCTAGCTAGGATTAATAACTGTTTTGGCTGGGATATGTACGACGCCAAGTCTCGTAACATGATCGATCATGAGTTCGCAACACAGATCCTCAAAAGATGCAAGGAATTGAATGACAAAGTACGCACGTGTGACATTCGAAAGGTTGAGTGAAACACAATCAATCCAGTGGTCTGATGGAAAGTTCACACTTCTTGTGCTCTTTCAGCATTTGTGGCAGCACTAGCAAATGAAGATAGGAGTTCCTGCTGAGACAACCACCCAAATGCTTCTTCTTAAGGGCGTTGGTGACCGGGAGAGCTAGAGCACAAGACCGCGACCGTGAATCTGGCGACTGTCTCGCATCCACGGGTTGATATTCCAACTGTTTTTACTGTACACGTGAGGATTGCTGCACTGATCTAAGCTCATGGGACGGTTTGCGCGACAATGGTTGAAATTAAGTGCATTTACCGAATACTGGCGCAGTCTTGACTTGTCCGTCTGAAACTGGACCAATTTGGAGTTGTCCAACAAAAACCCTCGATTGCATAATTGAATCTCGAATGTAGTATATGATATGGACAATGTTCTTGCACCTTTTCAGTGATACTACCCCAGATGGCATTGACATAAGTGGGTCTAAGGAATTGACAACAATCAATTTCAAACAAAGAATCATTGCTAAATTTGTTAAGAATAAAGGGATACAAAATTACTCGTTTTAGTTAAGAAAAAAAATCCTTGTTTGCCTTTGACACTCGCTACTGTTGCACAATTCCATAGACCCAAATCGCAAAAGTACTTGTGAAACTGTTCAAACATCACATTGGTCCGCCGGTGTTTCGGCAACCACCCTAATCACAATTTTTTTGCCACATCTGCAGACACAGGATATTGACTTTCCCGTTATGAAAACAAACAACGAACAGGAGCAGCTTACAAATTGCTGCAATGGATGTCTGGTACATCAAACCATTGAAAACTTCAGCAACAACTCTTGATTATCTATATACGATCTACACTATAAGTGCGCTTGAAGCAACTTGTCGAGAAAGTCTCATACAGATAAGGGGTTCGCAACTCAAGGAAAGACCAAAGTTCTTCCAACTCCTACTTGCAGCATGATGTTTCACACTGAACCTTCAAATCCTAAGAATCAAAAATTTTGCGAACTGCTCGGATAGGTTGTCGACATATGGGACACAAACCACTGTTTCCTTCTTGTATCCTGCACAGCATGACGCTTCAACATCACAAAGCTATTGCTGAAGAAAAAAGACTCACGGGAACCCATTTCAAAAGTATTTAAAGAGTCGGGGACAAAAAGACCCATTCTTCATTGAGACCCTTTCCCAATACTCAATTTCTTATCAAATTTTAAAACCAGTTACATATTTTGAAAGCTATGAAAGAGAGACAAAAGGTGTCAAATTTTAAGGTGTATTGAATAGGGAAAAGTAGTAGTAAAAAAATTTAGATATAATAAATTAAAATTGTAGTTAGAAGGCTATAGAAGTTGCTTTAAATCCATCACCAATCTACCACCAATTTAACACTAATCTATTCTCAATTTACAAGACATCCACTTGATTTGAAGCACTTTCGCAGTTTAAAGAGCAATCTAGAGAACAAACAATGTTGGTGAGCATGGCACATTCCTTGGGAATTTTAGGTGCAAAACTGTGCTTAGTGGAGGTAAAGAGATGGTAGAGCAATTGTATACACCTCAAATTCTAATAAATTTTGTCCTCCTCTCTCAACTTTCAGGAATATGTAGTTAGTTTTAAATTTGGTGGAGAATTGACTTTGGAAAAGGTCCAAGTGAGGAATGGACTTTTTGGTCCACAACTCTACAAAGAGTTGAGTTAATCAGGAGTGGGACATAGAGTAAAAATAAAATTGGGAGAGAAAACTGGGACCAAACTCAAATCTGCTCTGAATTGGAGCTAATTTGAGATTGATTGCATGATTTACGTTGAGCTATTTGAACCAAAAGCATGCAAAAATGCGTAAAAAGTGATTAAACTCGGGTTAAACCAACAAACCCATGGTTAAGGGGTGGGCCAGATAGAGGGGTCACTATTAATTTTTGCTTCGAAGAACCCCTAAAACTCATACTGACTTCAAGATTATCTCCATAAGAAGGGATGACCTATTTGATCCATAAATCCTAACCTTCATAAAGTGACATAAAAATATAAGATATAAATGGACATGACTGCAACATCTGAATCTTATAAAATGAGTACCTGGAACAGCATAAGGTCTCTACACAACCGAAAAACTTGACACTGATAAGACAACGTCCCTTATTTTCGCCTTCACGATTCTCAGATGACAAAGAAATCACAAACTAAAAATTTTTGGTCTTGTGGTTCACCCCTAAGTGCTCACGCCAAAATTACAAAAGTTCACTTTGAGAGCTACACTAATTTATCCTATTAGTGCAGATTGAAATATTACTGTTTTTTACTAATATCCAAAAACAAAAACTGTAGTGATGCTAGGGGTTAAGATTTTGGGTTATAAATTAAGATTGATACTTCGGACCAACCAATTTCTTTCTAAGAATGTCGCCTCTGGACCGAAGGAGAGGAGGCTTGGATTGACAAAGGCTACAAGTAACGAAGTTAGAGTAAGACTGTACTCGAAAAACTAGCCAGTGCAACAGGGACAGAGACTCTCATAACATAGATGCTTGTTTTAGACTCAAGAACCAAGTGATCCAGAAAGAAAAAACTGACCTTTGACCACAACCGTAGCAAGTGCATCGATGACCACAAGGATCAAAGAAGCAATCTTTGGGTGCGTCCAAACAAATGGTGCAGAGTTTCTGTTCATCGCGAGGACTTCCTCCATGTTCACCCCACTCTCCTGACGGAGTAGAGATTGCAACACTTGAAGAGTTGCTTGTTGCATCACTGGGCACTGCTTGTGGAGCCAGTAAAGGGAGTTCCTCCCGACTTCTTCCCCAAATGCGTATGCCTCTTGTTTCTACACCAAGAATCACAAGTATCACCGCAGCTATTGTACCTGCAGCACGCATTGGAGAGGCATATGAGAAAGATAATCCATCACTACAAAAGAATTTGTTCTAATCAGTCAGATTTTAAAAGATTACATCACCTATCCACTTCTATCACATAGTCTGTACAGATGATTGCATGAAATCATTCAACCCCCGAGTGCCCAAGCCAAACAGAGAAAATCAACTTTGAAAGCTAATAGCCGATCCAGAAACTTTCAAGTCATTTAGTGTACGAGATCTCCTTTCTGTTGCTATATTTTTCTACATTCCTAAATGATTCACTTCAACTAATATAGGTATGAATGCAGTCACTTTTGGCGATGGATATTTGGGCATTTTCGAAGTCAATAAGGTTCAAAGGCTAGGGGTAGTTTGGTTCAAAGGCTAGGAGTACTTTAATTCAAATTAGGAAGTCTAAATACAAATGCATAGGTGTCATCATGAGGAGGTTCAATACCCCAGATTAAGAAATAGGTAGTCCAGCGTGTAGAATAGGCAACTGCTACCTCCCAAACATCAGCACCCTCCTGCAGCCCCCCAAAAGATTGGTTATTGGCCCAGAAACTTTGAAACAAATCAAAGGTTATTACACTCTAGAAAAATCCCAGAAACAGAGCCCAATAACACAGTCAAGTCTGAAATTCACCGGGGAGAAGTGAGTGCACCTGTGCTTCACTAGGCGTAGTCAACAATACAGTGTTGGCATGAAAGAGAGGTAAAGGGACGTTGATTGCTTCAACGTCGGATGTAAGCACTATCCTTTTATCTGCACCTTTGACGCTGTAAAGTGTGCTATGTATGTTCAATTCTGAAGTCACCTGTTCCAAAGCCCTCATTGATGAAATCATATGCTCATAAATAACCTACTCTTAAGGAAATAACTACACAATGGAATAAAGTTGTGATATTCAACCATAAGTAATAATCATACTGCATGTTGTAATATTGTACAATCTGTCCAACCATTCTCCACACTCCCCCCGGGGTGTGTGTAATCCACCCAATAACATTTCTCCCAGTTCAATGTCAGTATAAAGTACTACTTCATAAGATCTCTACTACATTGCAACCTAAACTGCAGATGCAGAAAACATCAAACGTGCCGGAAACGCAGATTTAAACACACCTCCATGTCTTGACTATTAAGATTGCCAAAGGCAATGAAGTAATCACCGTCCCGGTCAGTTACAAAATCTTTGACACCTCTTCCTGCAATACAGCCACACTCTTCTAACTGAATGACCCTAAACACAAAGGAATTCTGAATGCTTGTCTCAGAAGAATGAAATTTCTAGAATTTAAGAGGTGCCATGTAAGCTGAGCTCTAATGGATAAGGTATTAAACATGATTCTGACTATACACAGAGAGAACTTACCATGTATTCGATACCACTTTAAAGTTTTGGATGGAGTGTTCGGAGCCCTTGTCCAATCTTCCAGGCCCTGCGTCCCTGCAAAGATCGAACAGCCAGCTTACTCCATTTAGACACTTCGAATCTGTCTTAGTAGTTCAAGAAATAAAACCACAGCTGATTGGAAACTATACATTAAGAAAAAACTCAAGGTTGATGATACCTATATAAACAAGTTTTCTGTATATATTGAAACACAAATGAATGAAAAACATACTACAAGATTACGTAGTCCAAAACTAAATAACGAGCACTACTTGCACCTGACTTCTGTAACCGTTTTGAAGCATCAGTGGACGATACAAGGCTTGTTCATTTACATACCCCGGATAAAAGCAAGCACGAGATAATCTTGAGAAATTCCCTTTACATCATATGAGAGCTCAATAGTAGAACCTTTATTAAGCCAGAAACGCCATTCCTGAGGCATCAAGCACAAGCACAACGACAGATGTTTGAAAAGAGGTCAAATTATACATCAAAAGATTCAATAACAGTGAAGGATAAAGCATTTCTCAATACTACCAATGCTAGTCTTTAAATTGTGCTTTTATATTCTTTTCTTGAAAGAGAGTGAAGCGAGCGGGAGCATAGGATGAAATTGCTTACCTTATGACTATTTGACTCCACAAAGTCGTCATGAGTCTCATTGTAGTTTACATAATCACTTAGAGTAGGCTTTTCAGAGAATAGGTAGACTATCGGACCCGGATCTCTCACATTTTGTATCTGAGAATCACACAATGAGTTCAGAATAGACGTCTATGTTCACATAGATCTCAATATTCAAAAGCGGTATAGTCTGTATTCTCCAGTCCAAGCATGTGATAAAAGAGATAAGGTAATCCGAAGTTCAAATGAAGGTTATTTCTGCTTGACTAGTATCACAATTGCTCGTCCAAAATTACTAATTTGAAATTAAGACTGCTGAAAAACGTTGACCTGTATTTGCTTGATGAAGATTGAATTGGCGGTCATGAGACGTGAATAATTCAAAGACATTAATGGCTGATCCGACTGGAAGAGTCCAAAAATCATCCATAGTGATCCTGCAAGCAAAAGAGTAGATATAAACCCAGGTAACACAAATCACCATGTGCATTTACGAAAGCTAAGTCAAAGTCAATTTAATAACAAATCGGAAATTATCCTAAGAAGATTTCTCGTTGATGTTCATATTCGGGATTCAGCCCGTTCTGAAGAAATGAACTTTCAATACTGGGAAATTTCTAGCGTGTACAAGAGAACATGTCACGCAATGCAATTCCATCGTGCAAGACCTGAACGAAGCTCAATTCAACACCAAAAGCACAAAATTGGGCCTCATGGTCTTGCGTGGGTCATACAGGAACTATCTTTCATTCAATTATGCTTATTTCTTGATCAACACGTGCAAAGTTCTTCACAGAATCCGGTGACATAAAATTTGGCCCTCCCTGAATCCTACTTTTCAAAAAATGATCAATCAAATCGGTAATTTGAAAACCCTAAAAATCTCAGTCCTGCAGGGATTAACAAATCAAAAGAACAAACATTAACCAATCCTTGGAATCACAAACACTAACGAGCACTTCTTGAATACTCCATCAACAAAATTGCACCTATTCCAGGGTTAGATTCTATCCAGATGCGTTCAGCTGAAGTTTCAACCCTAATAGTCCGCACAGAAAACATACAACAAGAGACGTAGAGATTAGGGAGATACCAGCGAAGCCAATGAAGGATGCGAAGACGGAGCAGGGATTTTTGCACTCGCCACCGCCACCGCCACCGCCGCCTGAAGATTCCCTGTATGACCGTCGCTGGTTGTTGTAAAAAAAAGGAACACCGAAAGAGTTGGAATGATGGTGGTGGTGATGAGAACTTGAGGAATTGTCATCAAATCTGCCACCGCTACTAAATCCGCTACCACCACCCCCAGACGACCCGCCGAAAGACCCCCCACTAGGAATCCCCATCCTTGAACAGATGACCTACTTTTCTGAATCCAATTCCTTGCAAATGCCTCCCAGGTACCACAATGCAATCCTCTAAACTGTAGACTCTAAACTATAGTCTAAACTCCACAGTTACATGAAAGTGACCACAATCAGCCCTGCGATGCGTATGCGTATGATGCATTTGAAGAGAGAGGAAAGGTGGAGAAACCAGGATGCTGCGAAGAGCCTTCCGCGTTGTTCATGTTCATGGTCAGAGCCGCCATAGCCGCGTTGTCGGGCACACTTGTCGCTGGTGCTTGTGCCTTTGTGCCATAGCCACCAGCTTCACTAACGTCGCTGTGGCCATGGCCGGAACTACCCTAATTGATGTGGATAGAGTCAAAATTACAATTTGAGGTTATTTTGAAAAATATTTTCGTAGAATTCGTTGGTTTTCTTTACAGAAAAAAATGAAATTTGGAGGATTATCAAAGGGTTTTTTTTGTAAATTTACAAAGTCGAGACTTGAGGAAAGCTTAAAGTTTTATGGACGTGTGTGTCCTTGAATCATTTTCAAAAAGACTCAAAATTGTTCACAGAAGGCTCTATCAATTTCTAAGATGTACAAACCAAAAATCATCTCTGACCCAATTGCAACCTCTATTCTTGATCACAACTGCATCTTATAATGTAGTAAAAATTGTAAAAGGTTGGCATTATGACAACTTTAGTGTGGAATTGGAGTTGAAAGGGTTGGAATTGGGTTGAAAAGTCATTATTTTATAGCTTCAATGAGCATCACCGTGTGGTTTCACCACATGACAATAGCTTCGTTCGTTATCCGACAATCTTGGAGGACACTTTTGGATTCCCATTGCAATCATTTAGGAAGTTACCGTACAAGAACCACATTAAAATTTAAATGGACAAGAGTAGTCCTTCCTAGGGACAAGCTATAAGAATTTTTTTTAAGCATCTATGATGTGTTTCAAAATTGAGTTGATTGGAATACATATAAAGCATTCCTTGATTTTCCATTCCGTTGCAAAAAAAAGTGTATGAATCCAATTAGGCTAAATGTGCAACAACCAATATGTCATCCTACTTTGGTATGTTACTTGAAGATATTCTACCATGTGTTTTAAAGTCATAGAAATATAACTTGAAAAGACTCCTATATAATATAATTTTGGGGATGTAAAGTTTTAGATAATTTTCATATTTATCCAATAAAAAATTTAATTTGTGGGACTTTTCTTTTCAAGATGCAATAGTAGTTTTTGTGTATGTGTAATTGAAATTTTCAAAGTTAAATTTTTAAAATGTTATGAGCTATTATTGAAAATTGGCTTGATAATTCAAACAAACTATTTTAGTTAGAATTCTTGCAATGAGTATGAATTGTTATACACTCCTGCACATCACCTTTTTTCTATTTTTGTACTCCAGCTAATTGTTTGAAGAATTTATTCTACTTTGTATCATTTATTTAGATTTTGTTGATAAACTAAAAAATTGTTGGTTGGTTTAACTTTGTTGTTATATCTATTTTCTTTACTAAAGGCTAAATGTCATGCTTTGGGAATAGAGTATGGTTAAAGGCAATTGTAAGAACATTTGATAATTTTGTTGCATTTTCACAATATTTTTTTTTAGTGCATTAAAATTAAAAATTAAAAATTTTCAAAACAAAAATATGGTCAATATTAAAAACTCCAAGGAGATTTTACCCTAAAAAGATAGAGCATAAAACAAGGCATAGAATAGTTCTCTAAGTAGGAGAACTAAAGACGTGCAAAATCTCAAGAAAAGAGTCACTCTAAGGTTTTAATTTGTAAAAAATAGAAAGATAATTTTTATAAATTAAAATTGGACATTTGTAAAAACTCTAGAGAGATGGTTATTTACCAAAAAACCCATCAAAATAATTATTTCCATTTCTCAAAATGTATGCAAAAAGAAGCTCAATTTGTTAGCTTTCATACAATATAGAATTAATTTTTTTTAGACTTCCTTGGTCTAATAGATGCTAATCTATTAGAAGACCATTCCCTTCAAAATTCAACTTTAAATTTGTTTGGAAGGCTAGAAATAGTACAAAAACATTCCAAACTAGCAATGGTGACATTCAACGATGCTATTGCATAAGCGCTAAGACATGAGCCTACACACCTTGAACCTAACTGTAAATATGTACCTACAACCATTTGAAGGTGTTTATAACATATGATAAAAAAAAATTAATCAATGTGCGTAATAGTCGTAAATGCCTTACAACTAGATCTTGAGTCATTTGGAGCAATAATTCAAAAGTTATGGCCAAAAAATCAATCAGCTAGAGATGGGTGACAAAAAATAGTGCAAGTGTTTCTTGCAATTGCCCTTAAAAGTTGTTCAATTTATAAAAATAAAATAGATAAATTATGCAAATTCAAATTTCAATAGGAAAAATACAATTTAGTTCTTGAATCATCGTACAATGCTCACAAAAAGTTAATGAATATTGAAGAATATAGTTACCTCAAATTCGCGTCTATAAAGTTATAGTGACACCTACACTAAAATGCACATGAGGCAATATTAACTACTTTTAATTATTTAGGATATGAAATTAAAATTTATTAATCAAACTGAAAAGGTTTGCTTGTAATCTGTAGATTGGTGGTGGTGGAAATTAAAGCTACTAAAATATTACAGCCTCTCAAATGAGTAAACTACTAGTTTACATCAATCTAAAAAATGGTTGGAATTATCTTTTTGAACATTAAAAAACTCTTAAAGATAAACAATAACTTATAGAAAAGAAAAATATAAATTAGGATGTAAGCCATTGTAAACACTTTAAAACAATATTAACAAAGCTTTTAATATCAATAAGGTCCTTCTACCTTAGTTTTGTTAGGACTCTAGTCTACAATGAGTGTTCTGGTAACCTTGGGGGGTGCACTTAGTTCTACTATAGCAAACCACATGCGAACAAGTGGTTTTTAACAAACTATAATTTCAACCTAAAATTTTGACCATTGTTTAATAATGACTATAGGTTTTTATTGCCCAAATTTTCAACTCAAATAAAATATGAAATGATTTCTAGAAGAAGTTGAAAATGAATTAAAATGGCATGTTTTTCAACTTAATGTTTAGATGATCATTGAATCAATATTCAACTCAAAATGAACTTTTAATAGAGAGTTATTTTTAGGATTTTTTTTCACTTTTTAAACAATTTTTTCTTATATAATATAGGGGTGTGAAAGTTATTTTTCAATTGTACAATGTATCTTTTTACTTCAATTTTTTTTAACTAATTATTATTAACAAATAAAAATATCAATAATTCAAAATATAAACTTTCAAAGTATGAAAATCTATTCATATTTTTTTAGTTTAGTTTTATTTAAAATTCAAAAAGTATATAGGGGGTCCAAAGTTTTGTTCATACATGGGTTGTAATGGACACTCTAAGTGACCCCCCAAGCTGGTAACCATGACATACAATTCTTTTGCACTTCTCATCTCCTACTTTAGGCCATTTGTTGGTTGGTTGTTGTGTAAACCTATGGTATTATAGGTTTTAGCTTGTGTGCAAATGATTAGGTTGTGCCTTATTTTTTTTATTAGGAATAGTCACATCTTCTTCATTGGGCACTTGGAAAATGGAGAATGGAAACATGGAAACTTAGGGTTGACTTCATATTGGCCCTCCACAATAGAATATTCTTAGTTGGATATATCTTTTGCACTCTTAGACTTCACCTTTAGAGGTGAAGATTCGGAGTGCAAAAGATATATCCAACTAAGAATATTCTTTTGTGCTTACACTTTCACCTCTCCATTGCCACTTTCACCTTTGTTGTTGCCAATTTTCCTCCAACCTTATGTCTAATCTTACGTTTAGGAAAATGGATTCTCCATTTATTTCATTCTCCACTATTGACACAACTTTTAAGGGTGTCACACCTTCTTCACTCACCACGGCTTCCCATTGGCTCCTCCAAACCCTCACCAACTTCTCATTCTCCATTCTCCAAATGCTTGGTGGAGAAGGTGTGACTACCCCTATTATGGAGATTGATTGATTTTTGAGAGAATCAAAGGCAACAAGTGTATTTGGTTTTGTTCGAGCACAATGTTGAGAGCAATAGTGGGGCGGGGCTTATTGTGTAGGTTCACCACGTCAATGGTACAACCCAACTCTACTTTTGTGTTTTCTTCTTCAAAATGGTTCCATGCCACTCCTTGTCGTCAAGGTATCCCTCTAATCAATTAATTTTGTTTGTTGACCGCCATTAAGATTTTGTTCCAATTCTTTGCACTAATACTATTACATATATTTCTTTTCATTTTGCTAATTTTGTTTATTGATGTAAGCAACTTGAGTATGGTTCCATTTGTAGCTGCTATTTGACTTAATGCAAATTGTTGTTGTTTTCTTTGTATAATAAATTGCTACTTTCAAGGACACCCTAAAATACCTTTCATTTATTTGCGTGGATGAGAATTTTTAGCTACCATTCTTGCCAATAGTTCCTATTGTCTAGAATCTATAAATGTTGGTATTGATTTTAAATTTGCGACAATGATTGTGGTGTTCTATAGAGTCTTTGTAACACCTTTCAACTATATGTATATGTGCATCAAATTTCTATTCCAAATATAAAAGTCGTACATCTTGACTCAATGAACAAGTGTATAATTATTCTTTTTGCAATATTTGTTTGACATTGAATTGCTAATTGCTAAATAGAGGTTTATTTCATTATTTTATAGGTTTCAAATTGTCTCGAATATATTCTACTCCAATTAGAGATATTAGACATTCCTTGTGCAACAATTGGATGTCGCATAGAAAAAGTTGCAAGGGTTTTTTAGTTGCCTAATACTAAATGAAATAGATGAGCAAAGGATTGCAAAAATCATTTTTTTCCATTATTGCAATTCATGGCATTTTCCTCATCAAGATTAAGAAGAATCAATGTCAATTTTGTTAAATTGGAATGATTTAGAAAACCAAATTGTAACATTTAATTGCACAATGTTTTTAATAGTTACTAGGTCTATTATTGATTTATGTTTTAGGGTTTTTGCCTTGAAAAGTGCCAAAGTTGTGACTTTTTTTCAATTTAATGAGATTGATGATAAGCCAACATTAATTTTTGTTGGACTAAGATTTCACTTATTAGATCACTGGATTGTATCAAATCTTTTAAATGCACATATTCATTAATATAAAGTGTTTTAGAGTGCCCAAATTGTAGCATTCAAGCTTACAAATCTCTATGAACTGTAATGAGGATTGATATGAGGTTCAAGCACACATCTTGGAAGTGTCAATTTCTTGATCATTTTGATGAATACAATAATTTTAATTCAAGCGATAATAAGACTAGAATTAATGAAGAATTAGAAAAGTGAGAAATTAGATAGTGGACACATAGTTTATTGGAAGTATTTATGATGGCCTTTGTACTTGATTTCAGATGAATTTGGAATTGCAACTGGAGTTGAGCGGGAGGAATTAGAATGGAAGCAACAGGTAGAGCTATTTCCTATATATGGTCTTGAACTCAAGATTCTTGTACCTCTATTGGATATGTATTGACTATCTTTGAATTTTTCTACAGGGTAAAGTGCAGTTCGATCTTACACCCCCTCAAGGGCCAATTGGCACAAAGGTTAGTTTGTTCTTTGCTTAAATATTTTATGACCAATGGACTCAGTTGTAGTTAAAACTACAATAGTATAGGATCTATACTAAATATACCTATTTTTGAAACACTACCATATGCATATTTATAATGTAGAATTATTCAAATGATCAAATTCTATTGTAGAAATAGTTATAGATCTGTGAATCTCTCTTGCCAATAAGACTTATTGTTGAGAAAAATATTCCAATAGTTATTTGTTGATAAGCTTGTCCTTGTTTAATTTAATGTCTATATCTTAGGAGGCTCCTATGATTGTCGAGTCACACTATGACGTACGGATTGTTGGGTGTTGCGGAGGTGTTGGTGGTAAGAGTTTTTATTTATTTCAAATCTTTTCAATAAGGATCTAAAGAATCTAAAAATATACAAATACCAAAATCTACATCTATATAAATATGGTATATTGATTAAATGAGGAAAATAGAGAATTGTTATAATTTCACTCATGATGTGCACCACAATGGTTTAATTTGGTAGGAAAGATATGAATGGCAACCAAACAATAAATTGTTTAATCTTGTACCTTTATATTGTAATATGAAATGGTCCTAGAATTTAATGTTGTTCTTGTTATATATTGGTTTTTAAACAGAGGATGAGCATGACATTTCATGGTTTCACCTAGAAAAGGGCAAGACAGTTGAGTGCTCTATCTGTGCTAAAGTCTTTAAGGTAATCTAAAAATTGATGTTTTGCCTTCATTAGTTGATTATTTAAGCAATGTAATTATGGTAGATGCCTCATAAAGCAATTTAAAAGTGTTTCTTCTTGTGTTCCTATTATAAATTGTGTATAGCAATTTTTAGAAAACCCAACCAATTTTTTAAATTTCTTTTTTGTCTTCAAAACATTGTTGATTGAACTTATGTGCACTTTGTGTATGGTTGTGCAGTTAAAGGTTGTAGGGGTAGGCGGTCAACCTGGACATGATGAACATCATTAAAAAATTGCCTATTGATATTGACTCAAATTAAAACTAAAAGAGCACTTTGGACATAGCTCTATCTTTGGGATTCCACTTTCAATTGAGCAAATTTGAAAGGGTGTACACATTTATTGAAGTTGCAAATTTAGAAGATGTTTTTTATCTGTAGTTTAAATTTTATGCTTAATTTAGGAGGGATTAAGCATAAAATTTGCAAAGGTCTCAATTATTTGAGGAAATTCATCCTCTTGAAGAAGGCATGAATTTAATAAAAAAATCAATCAATTTATTTGATGAAAAAAAAATTGGTTATTTATGTGCTTTTCTTTCATGCTATCCTTATTACAAATGGAAAATTGTTTAAATTGGTTTAGTACAAACTAAATGGAATTTAGCATCTTGTAATTCTAGAACATTTATGATGATATTATGATGATTTTCATTTCAATATGCAAGACTCAAGATAATACTAGGTATCATATTTCAAGTTTTTTTCAAGTTTTTTTTTCAAGATATAGATACTCAACTTGTTGTTGATTTTCAAATTAAGTGGTTGGGACATTGGAACCAAGAAATATCTAGATTTGGGATTTTAGTGCATAGGCAAGTTAGTGTTTGAACATACCTTTGACTAATGCTTTTACAACTTTTACCAATGTTTCATTGAACCACAACTAATCTTAAGAGAAGACTAAGAGCAATTCATGTAGTTCATCAAAAGCACTATATACATAAACCAAGTAAAACCTATAAAGTTATATTTAATAATAAACTTTAATTATAATATTTTGAATTTAGAAAATTGAGCAATTGTATAAAAAAAACCTAAAGAGGGTGTCCAAGAGTAGTAAGTTTGTTAGACAATGTTAAAAGAATCCTTAGAAATGCTAGCAGAATGTGGTCTCAACTCTCAAATACGCAAGTCTTGTATTATATACAAGGGTCATTGACATTAAAAAAAATTAGAGGATGGCTTTTGTAAAAATTAGGCAAAGACCAAATTTAAAAAAATTAAATGTTGAAAATGTTGGGTTGCATATATATTAGTAAAAAACTTACAGTATATATGAAGAATTAAAAAATCTACGAATAGTTTAAAAAATTCCATACAAGAAGTTCCTTGCAATTAAAATTAAATTTTTATTAGAAAGCCCCCCAAATTGGGTAGCTTAGTCTATGATACATATATTAAAAACTCATATAATTAGGTTTCTAATGCTATTATTGTCTTCAAAATACTCATTTCATGCATATAAATAATTACATTTTTGGTTTCCTTGTTGAATGGGCTACAAGAATTTTGTACATTAAAACAAATTATATTCCTTGAGATTGGACTAATATGCATTATAAGTGATTATAATGAGGGCCACACAATACAAAAATTGCTTACCCGGAAGTGTGGTATTCTACCAATGTATATATGGAAACCAAAATGTTATATCTACATATATGTTAAAATAAACCCATGGTAATTTTTTAAAAACTTGAATAAAAAATTTGAATTCTTTTATGTCCAACATAGGGTGCTAGTATTGGAATTGTTGGACTTATAACAATTGAAACATAGGGTGTAGTAATTAGTTAATTACATACTATCTTACTTAGATTGAATATAGGATGCCTTATAAAAATAATATAGGCTTGATACCATATTAGATTTGCTCAATTACTTTGCACTTATTGGAACAAACCTACACTTACAAAGAAATTTGTCAACATCGCGCCACAATATCTAAAATCATAGAAAAATGACCTGTATGTCAAAGAATTTCCATTCACAACTTTAGATGAAAGTAGAAATCTTGTCATTGGTTTAACAAATAAAAATATCATTCTAATTAGAGGCCATTGATTTGCAAAATCTAGCATCAGTTGTTGCCAGATTGTGTGCACTTCTTCCGCTTGCAAATCAAGCTCGCTTCCAAAATAATTTAATTCTTCAAGGTTAAGTCTATTTTCTTTGCTTACATTTGTCAACAAGTAGTTTAGTGTGACCATGGCATAGTGCAAAGTATAATTGTATGCATTGGAGGAGGTCTTGTCTTTGTCAAAGTTGGTTGTGTGTAGATGTTGAAGGTAGATCTTCTTTTTTGTTTTTTTATACATAGGAAGGTAGGCTATATTTGGATTCACGTGTAATATTTTAAGACTAATGCCTAGTCATTCCTCCAAGCTTAAAGTTTAATTATTCTATGTGAACCATTTTTTTGGTTAAAATTCAGATGAAGATCAAAGAGTGATAAATTCTCCAAATACACTAAAAAGGCAATTTTTGGTGATCTATTTTTAAAGTATTTTTTTCCTGTATAAAAATCAACAATAGTAAGATAAGGGATTCTCTAACATCATTGGCTACAAATTTGTTCAAAAAACTCTCAAGAAGAATTTGGATGACAAATATGCTTCTTTGTATAATTATTTTTTTAAAGATCATATGTGACATATACACTCCTAATTTTTTGGGTAATATATAATTCTAGTAGCGACCTCTAGGTCAAAACTAATTATCCAATTTTTAGAATTACATGTGGGATTTTTGTATTGACATATATAGGATTTACTTTGCAATTATGAAGACCATGGAGTGCCATTAAAGCCATAGAATGATGAAACGAAGTCAAGACAAAAATAGTATGATGAAGCCACAACAAAAATAATATGATTTCAAAGTTACATGACGAAATTATTGGAATGAAGCCAAGATGAAAATAACAAAATTTTGAAGCCACACAACTAAAATTAAAGTCTTTAATGCCTTTTTGATTGAAGGAGTTGAGAAGTTGAAAGGAAACCTTTCGGGTTCAACTAATTTCTGGAATTTAAAAACAATGAAATAGTTGAAAGTTTTTTCAAACAACTTATGGAGGCTTGATTGTTGGGCGGGGGGTCTTGAGAAATATAAGGTCCAATATGAACTATTGGTTAACATATACCTCTAAAATCTAGAATTTATATTTGCCAAGACTTTTATATTAAATGAAGTCTACATACATTTAACCCTATAAAGGTGAGTGTAGACATTACATTCAACAGGTTTATAATTTAGTATTAAAAATCTACTTCAAAATTTTGTAGGAAAAATATGCCATTGTAATTGTACCTCCTCAAAGAAAAATAGAGTATAAAATGAGTTATGGTTATTAATACAATATTTTAAGGTTTTAGTCCTTAAAAAATACAAGAGGGATATTTTTAAGATTAAAATATGACGATTTTCTCAACTTATATGTTTAAAGACTAGTGAGAAACATATATTTTTCTTCGAAAAAAATATTTTAATCCCTAAAAGAGCCAACACCCATTGAATAGAGGTGCATCCAAGTATGTTTAACCCCTAAAGTCTCATTTTCCCCTTGATTTTTTTAAACTTTTTGTGAAGATAAAAAAAAAACTAACTTTCGGGGGAATATAATTTTTATTTCAATTGGTTCTTGGGAACAAAAGTTATGGCACAAAAGGTCCTTTTTTGGTTCAGCAAGCAAAAACTTCCTCATACAATTTTAAAAAAAAATTTGTTTCTTATATATTGTGATTTTATCTATATGGAAAACTTTGATTCATTTCATTTGGATTTGTGATGTGAAAATTATGAACAATCTTATTTGGGGAGAAATTAGAGTATCTTCTTGAAAAAATAACTCATAGGATTCTATTACAAAAATTATGAGGCCTCTAAAGGGTTGTCAACTTTGCCACCCTATGTGCAATTAAGAATTTTTTTTCTCCTAGATTTGATGTGATACTACTAGTGCCACATTAGCGCCACATTAGACCAGCGATTTTTATTTATTATTATTATTATTATTTTTAATATTAAAAAATTAATTAATTTAATAAATTAGTTTTAATTGATTTTTTTTTTTTACAATTTTATATTTGCATTGCGAGGCTGCCGAAAATCAAAAACTGTCAACCCTTTGGAGGCCTTAAAATTTTTGTAATGATTTTTGAATGCAACTTTTACAATTTTTCAAAAAAAATTGTTTGTCAAGGTTAAATTTGCTTGCTCAAAGAATCTCACCATTGGGATAATAGTGTTTCAATTACATCTTAGAGCTATTAATGATTTAGTTTTTCTTTTGATCTTAGACCTACTTCCACTTAACAATTTTCTAAAAAATAAAAATCAAATACATGTTTTTGATAAAAAAAATCCTAGACTTTCAACTCAATTCTTTAACACAATTTTTTTTAATTCAAAGTCTATAGAGCAAAGTTTTTCCACAAATGGGGGTCAAAGTCATTTGAAATTGCAAGCCAATGTTCAAAAAAACAATTTTTTCCAACTTTGAACGCTGGAGTATCTTCGAATCTATACAATCAAATTTTATAAAATTATTACCACATGATCTAAGACAAATGAAGGATTGAATATACAAAAACAATGGGTTTTTTCATTATAGCTCTTTGCATTAGAAATGGTAGTTTTTGAGTGTTTTATAGTGAAATATGGTCATGAATCTTAGGTTATAGATTAATATAAATCTATGGAAAAAAAATTCAAACTTTTAAAACATACTTTTATTTTCTAATATAAATTTTTTGAATTCACCTTTTTGACAAATAAATACAACAAATCACATTCATAGATAGTTGCAATATAAAGTTTAGAAAAATGACTATAGCCATTATGAATTCCTTCAAATAGCCACAATCCATCCAACTACAAACAAAAATTTAGGGCCTCCATAAGGTTGCATGAGTAGAACTTGATAACCAATTGACCATAGAATAATAGCAAAAACTTGGAGAATAGGTTAAGAAGAAACTATGCAAGTGTTTTGAGGGTTTGATATAGGGCAATCACTAAAGCAAAGGGAATTCTAAAAATAAATAGGCTAACAAAGAAGGCGAAGCCCGACAAGGAATGCCTGTTTATTTTCAGAATTCTTGACAGTGAGGAGATTGTTTGACATAAATGCCCATCTAGAATGGTTGAAATATGTGATTGATGAATGTCTTGCCACATTTAACTACTTCTGGACTATTCAATGAATTATGAACATAACATCGGGAGGTTCCATGATGTTTGTATAGATCTCCCGATGTTTTGCCTAAATCTCTTGATGTTTTGCATTATCTCTTAATGACCAGTTATTTTTTCTCCCGATGACCATTACTAATTTAGGACTTTTTAAAGTCCAAAAGTAGTTAAATGTGGCATATGAAAAATCCGTAATCTCTTATTACATGGATTCCACATGCTAAGAGGCACTACAAGAGAAAGGGGTGTTTTAAGTAGTGTTCTAGACATCACGTCTTTTAAGTAACGTCTTTTAAGTAAGTTTTTAAGTAAAATTTTACTAAAAAGACAATCTTTGCCCTTTTGCCCATTTTGGTATGATATTGAATTTCCATATCATCTCACACCATTCATAATATGATATGTGGCATATTTTTTAATACTAAAATGACTTAATTTATGCCGAATATGACCTTCATGTAGGGTAATCTGACTTGGAATAGGGGTTTGAGCATGAATCCTATTGCCTTTCTTGAGTCTTTTTGGTAGTTTGAAAGGAAATTTTTAGATTCTCTTAGAATAAATGTTTTGGACTAAGTATGAATAACCCCTAAAAGCCCAAGGGGTTCGGACAAAACACAAATGTGTTATAAAATATAAGCTCTATAATTTTTTTGAAGTTTGCATCAAAGAAAATAATGTGAAGCATGAAAAGTAGAAAGTATCCGTACAGTCAAAATTATAAAAATATTTTTAGATTATCTTCAAATGAATTTTGAAGATAGAACTTCAAAAATTCATCAAAAATATAATTTCTATCTTTAGCATTTGAATTCTTTTTAGATTGGTCAAAATTGTGTTTTTTATTGATCTATGAAAAAATGCATAAGATTTAGTAATGAGAACATCAATACTTTCTCGAAATAGTAAATTTTTCAACACTAGGCTAATTCTAAGCACTTTGTGCTATTTCTCTTATAATTTTTGTTTGACTGTAGTGATCTTAGTTTTGAATAAAAATATTGAAAGACAATCCAATCTTTTTTAAATTGAAAATTGAAAATTGAAAAAAAGCTTTGATCCCAAAATGGTCCCTCGAGCACTTAGGGGATAAACTATGAATTTTCAAAGTATTGAAAATAGGGAAACCTAAATCATCCCTAGCCTCTCATATATAGAAGTTGTACATTTTGGGCAAGAGTCTAGATAGGACAAACAAGTTAGATTTAGGTATTTTACCTTAAAGTAAGTGCATCTAAAATTGTCTAAATAAGCATTTGTGTTTGATTATTATTATTAAACTTTCTAAATTTTCCAAATAAGCATTTGTACTTGGTTATCATTATTAAACTTCTTTGATTCTTGCTGTGGATTTGTTGGAAATTTAAGAAGGATTCTAGATTATTTTAGAATGCAATTTTTTGCACAAAGTACAAATAAACTATGAATATTCTATTAGATGAGATTTGCCTATCTGGAAGGGCTGCGAGTTTCCAAGAAGAAAAGTGAACGAAATTGACGAAACTGGACGAAAGTCACCGTTCGCGACTGCCAGGTCGACATTTTCAAAAAAAAAAAAAGAAGAAATTTAACTTTGTTTTCCATTTTAAGAACTTTAATTTTTTTTTTTTTTTTAAAAACAAACAAACTGTCAACCGCGTTCGATGGGTCCGGGGGGAACGGCCGGGGGAACGGAGCTGAGAACAGCCTGAAACGGCCCTCCAACCCCCCCGAATCACATCTAATGAAATGTACAAAAAATAAGTGAATGCAAAATCAATCCTAGATCTTCATGTTCAAAGAACTTCCATTTCAAATAGTAGTTTAACAGTTCAAGGTCTGCGCTTCCCAAAAGTGAATGTACTTTAGTCAACCCAAATTGTAACTTTCAAAATATCCATTATTTGTATATTAATATGTATTTTAAACTAAGAAAGTGAATCTTGACAAGTTTTAGTTCTATCTCATTTTGAAATTTTGAAAAAATTGAAAAATTGAACGAATTATTGCAATTGCAAGCTCGAAGTGTCAAAATCTATATCATGCCATATTGTGTGGTTATCATTCAAATTTTCTTCTTTAAAAATGTTTCTTAAAATTTAACCTAAAAAATTACATTTTTTATTCTAACCTTCATTTATGGTAAAACTTCTAGATTATTCTAGTATATATTATAATTGATATAATTTTATTTCGTCTTTTACTTAAAAAATTTACAATGATTTTATTTTTCCATCAAAATTTAAAAAAAAATCAGTGTCCATAAAAAATATGCTTTCTTACATGTAAACAAAATCAAGATTCTATATATATCAATTATATAATATGATAAATTTAGCTTGATAGTGAAATTTGCCTTGAAGGTCACTACCAAGGGTGTTTTGGGTGTAAAAAATGAAACAACTAATTGAGAAATTTTCTCACAAATCTCCATTGCTACTTGTAGTTCTTGAAATAATTTCAAATTAATTGAATTGCTTTTGATATATTTATAAATTTATTTTCACTTTTAGTCAGAAAAATTAAAACTATGACAATTTTTCATGAAACAAGTGAAAATTTTCATAATGATTGATAGTTCATAGTGTTACGTAATAAAAATATAAGATTGATATTTGAACACAATTTCAAAAGGAAAATTAGCTTAGACATATTGTTTTATTATTTTGCAATAAATTTTGTCCTTTAGGAGTTAAATGAGATGGTTTTATAAATAGGTTCCAATTAAATGCAATCATCATGCTTACTTTTATGTTGATGGGGGGTTCAAATCCTTTATCCTACATTAGTGGTTTCATGAAGTTGAAGCATTGACACACTCAACAATTCAATCTTCAAATTATTCAATGTAATAAAAGATTGAGGAAGAGGATGTGATAGAATGAGATTAAACAGAAATTTATCCTAATTCAACAATAGAAGAGAAATGAAGTCACATGGGGGCTATTTTAGGGTTATTCTCCAAGCTATGAACCCACTTACTATTAGCTAGAATAATAAATAAATAAATATTAATTTAATTTTTAATTTTAAAATTTTAAAATAATTCAAAATAATATTAAAATAATGTTATCTAATGTGGTAGTGCCTACACCATGTTAGCAACCTACGTGTGCTCTTGAGTCTACACAATGAAGCTTCTAACCTTGGGAATGTGCATATAACTTGCGGTCCTATTGAAGTTTCATTTTCTTTGTAATGGAAGATGCAAAAAATCAATACTCAGATTATATAATACAAAGACAAGTTGAAGAAGGGGAAGGGATAAGATAGCATAGTCAAGATATGCCCAAATTCAAGAAGATGCTAAAATTCAATCCTTAAATTGTATAGCACAAAGACATGTTAGTTGAGAAAGGGGCATAGATAGGATGATGTAGGTAAGATATGCCCAATTCAAGAAGATGCTAAAACTCAATCCTCAAGTTGTATAGTACAAGGATAACTTGAGAAAAGGACATGGATAAGATAATATACGCAAGATATGTTGAATTCAAGAATATTCTAAAACTCAATCTTCAAGTTGTATAGTACAAAGACAATTTGAGGAAGGGGCAGAGATAGGATGATGTGGACAAGATATGCCCAATTCAAGAAGATGCTAAAATTTAATCTTCAAGTTGTATAAAGATAGGTTGAAGATGAGGAAAATGGGATAGGATGACATACGCAAGATATATCCAAATTCGAGAAGATGCTAAAATTCTTTTCTCCATCATTAGTTTATATGCAAAAACCCATTTTTTTAAAATGCATAGGTTCTCCTTGAAAGTACTCAAATTTAAAAATCTAAATCTAGTGATTGGTCTTAATCTTCACTATCGTTGAAAATACTATTAAGGGTGGTCTTAATCTTTGGACCAAGCAACAATGACAACACATGAGGGGTTGGTTTGTCCGAGAACTTACATTTGATACACTACAAGAGAATCCTTGGTATTAAGTACAACCAATTAGTTAAGAATTATTGAAATGTTGTTTCTAGTGCTAAATGGTCAAGTTGGTTGCGTATAATAAGTATGTTGCAAATCATCAATGCTAATAGTCATTACATTACTAAAAAATTATCTTATTTGGTCACTAAACAAAATAGTGAAATTAGGTTGCCCCACACTAATTTCTCATATCTAACATTCTCAGACATGGTCAACTATAGTCTGGGGCAACCTAATTTCACTATTTTGTGTAGTTACTAAAGGTCAATTATATTGTATATAATAAGTATATGTCAAGTTCATGTCGCTAATTGGTTATTAACATTATTGAAAAATTGTCGTTTTTAGTCACTAGTTACTAAAATTTAATTTTAGTTTTAGTTTCAAAAAAATATTAGCTAAAAAACTTAATGAAGATTATAATAGTAACTAAATTCTATCTAAAGTTTTGAGTTGTAATAATCTTGTGAAAATTATAGGAAAAAATAGCACCATTAGTGAAAAATGTAAAAATTCCTTTATATTTGTTTATAATCTAGGTATCTAGATACATTTTGAAGAAGAATCTAACCTTCAAAAATATTAAAATAGTTCAACATTTTGATCCTAATGAACTTGTAGATTTTGATTCTTTACAAATACTTCTATGTGGCTTAAACCATTGATGTCCCAATCCTTTTCAATTTGCTAAATCACACTTTCATGTATAAATTGGTTATATAACCTCATTAAAATATTTATTTAAATCCTAAAAGTTCCCATAACAAAAACAACTAGGAAGAAGAAAAATGTTGATTTAGAAACTTTTTTAGCAAAATAAATTACAACATGAGAAGAATCTAAACATCAAATCTTTATTTTTCCAAGTTTTTTCTTATTTCCATCTTGACATGAACTCATTCAAAACCTTGCACAATAGTTATGAAGCACTTAGTAACCACACTAATCGCATTGTTGACAAACTAAAGTCCCAAGGCCATTTTTCTGTCAAAAACAACTCAAAACTATCAACTCTACTGCATTCATCCAAGAAAATAGAATTTTATTTTTATTTTTTAGAATCTAACCATTGGGTCTTGTAATAAGATCTTGTATAAGACATGTTTGAAAATGTGTGGAATTTTTTTTATACACTTTGATCATGTTGATTGTAAAATATTGGTGTTCAAAATTAAAAAATTAAAAAAAAAATTTAGCTTGCATAATTAAGTTTTTAGTTTTTGATTTCCATTAATTTAATCTTTTGCACTACAAAGCTTTGAGGTTTAAATGTTTCTGATGGGGAATTGAGTTGAAAATATAGGAAAAAAAATTTAAAACAAAACTCAATAATTTCATTTTTAAGAAAATTTAAGTAGAAGTAGATATAAGGTGTCTGGAAGGAATTTTTTTATTGTTAGTAGTACTAAAATGGAATTTAAATACGCTTCCAATGTTAAATTTTTGTATCAAGTAATCTACATCTTAGGAATGTTTTAGTTTGAAAAATTATGAAAATTGAATTTGAAAATGAATCTTATATGTTATTTTTGCAAGGTGGGTTCCGGAATTGCCACTAATACAAGGCACTTCATAACTTTCACATCACTTATAATCCAAATGGAATGAATCAAAGCTCTTCAAAAAGATATGAATATATATTATGAAAAATTCATTCTAAAACTTTGAACTTTTAGGGATCAAAGTATAGAACATTGTGGTGGTTTCTTTTGTTGTGTCATTCTAAAATTTAAAAATCAACACTCCATTGTTATAGGCCCAAACGGTTCAAATTGCTATAAAATATTCAATTTTACAAATTTTATAAAACTTAAAATAGGAACAAAACCTAAAATTAATAAGCTTCATTTCATTGGTTAGACTTTTATTCAAAAAGACAATTTATATGGCTAAAATCAAATCAAGAAAAATGAAAAAGAAGAATAAGTTTCTAAACTATACTGCATGGATTTGTCATTTTCTTATATAGGAAAGTTGAAGTTATTACTAGGAAAGAATATCCAATACCGTTCATTGAAATTGAATTCAAGCAAGTCCCTCCTAAGAAATCGAGTGGAAAATAGATTTTTCCATCTTTAACCCTTTAGGGCCTAGCATGCCAATTTTGGTTCTTTTAAACTGAATTTTGAGAATTGGAACACTCTCTTGGCCTTAATTATTCTTGAAGTGTGAACGAGATGTGAGGGCATGGGTATTTCGCTTCCAATGAGCCATTGGCCATCAAATTTGGAGCAATGATGATTTGTCTATGGCAATTTGAAGTTGGGAATTTTAAAGTTTCAAAATGCATTGTGGAACATGTTTCTCTATTGAATTTATTTGTGTATAACTAAAGATAGCATGCCAACTTCACCATAATGTTCAATATAATGAACTCTATTTTCAATAAAAACTTCATGGTAAAGTGAGTTTTTTTATAATTATTATGATTTTTCAAAGACATAAACTTTAAAAAATCATATAAATTTCATTTTTCTCTCAAAAATAATTAAAAAATCATATTAGATAGAAGATATGAATGCTTATTTGTGGAAAAATAATAATTTAAATTAAATTCTAAAATTTTAATATGCAAATTTGATTCTATAAAAGTTCAAGAAGTTGCTTGGGGCTCCTTAGGCCCTAAAGGGTTAAACTTTCTCTAAGAACATTCAAAAGACATTTTTCTTCTTTAAAGGTTCCTATGGTTAACAAAAGACAATAAAGAAATCTATGTCTTTTTAAAATATATTTTTGGAGTTGAAAAGTAATCTCTCATAGAGAAGATGTTCCAATATCTATTTGGTTCCTAACAAAAATTTCATTGACAACCTTGAGGTTGAAAATGGTTTAGCCAATTTTTGAGGTGACTTTGGAGAATTTTGTATTAACAAATATTGGGGTAAAATACTTAGTGATCCCTTGATGATGGAGTGAGTTTGAAGCCATGATCCCTTAATTAAAATTGAAAACACAATGTAAGTGATAGAACAAAGCCAGGACTAAAAAGTTGGAATGAAGCTTGGATAAAAATATAGAAATTTTGAAGTAACAACAAAAAATAACTAAATTTCAAAGTCAAGACTAAAATTGAAGTCGACAAGAAAATTAAGTACCTTTTCAATTGAAAGAGTTGAAAAGTTGCTTTAGAAAACTAATAGAAACTTTAGAGGTCTAATAAATTTCTAAAACAAAGCCAAGAAAAAATTGAAATTTAAGAAAAAATGAGAGAATTGAAAGGTTTTTGAGTTTGTGGGATAGAATGGTAGGTAGGTAATTTTTGTGGTATAAATTGAAGTATCAACCAACCCGCCACGTGTTTTATATACTTATTTAGTCAGCTTTAGATGCATAGTTTAGGTACATGGTTGGAAAAAAAATCTTGTATAAAAATCCCCAAGGATTTGGAAAGTAAAAAAATTTAGAATAAGAATCCTTATAAATCAATTTTTGTCCTGGTTTCATTCTAAATTTTAGTTGTGGCTTTAAAATTCCATTTATTCAATCTCGACTTCAAATTTTTGTTATTTTTGTTTTAGATTTGTTCCATTAAATTACTTGTGGCTTCACATGCACCCCATCATCCTAAGGTGGACTCCAAGGCGTGCTCTAAGGTTGTCTTCTAGAGGGAAGTGCCCTAATTCTATGTACAATACCAAAATGTACATGTAGAACTACAAGGTGTATTGTTCTCCAAAGCTAATACTAGCAATCGTACTTTCAAGGTTCAAATATTTGTGTAATAATTCCCATCACTAAGGTCTCCAACCCAATAACCTAGGCCTAGAAAACTTTAGTTGGTTGTCACTAGTAGCGTGAAGAGTAGTGGAGCAATAGTTTGAATTTATATATTTTCTACATGTGAATATAATTTATTATTTTCCTATACCAAAACTTTAATTAGAAAAGATATTTATTTGAGTTGTAACTTTGTAATGATTTGATTGTTCTTGAAGTAGAAGCACCTATTTCTACAAGTTTAACCCTATAAAATTCAGGTAGGTTCCTATAAAGTCAATTTTCGATGGATGTTCACGGAATTTTGACACAAGGTGTGAACACATACCTCCTTAGTGGAATTTTTTTTTCCTTCTAATTGGGTGCCTAGATAAAAAAAATTATGTTGCCTTGAACTTTCTAACAATTCACGCAGTTGCGGACAACTTTTGTAAAACTCCTCTTTTACTTTTGAAATTTGGCAGATATGTAACTTACATGATAGAAGATGCAAATATAAAAAACAAACCATGTGTATTCTAAAACATCATTCTAGAAGGAGTTAAAGGCTATTGGCCCTGTCGAGCAAGGTAAAAAAAAAATTCTTTTAACTTCAAACATTATAATCTTTTGATTGTGCAGTCAAAGTTTCTGAAAAAATTTCCACACATTCCCAAAGTAGTCTAGTAAACATTTTTGTGGTTGAATTTTGAAAAAAAAACCCTCTTGTTTTCATTTTTTTTTCATTACCCTAAAAAATAGCGATTTTCACAATTTCTGCCAGAAATATGCCTCTGGGCTTTAGGGGTTAAATGACATAGTGTACTTCTTGATACCAAAGGCCAAGATTGAATTTTTTTTGCATGGAAGTAAATACAATTAGAGAAGGTTGGGCAAGAAAAAACAAGTTTCTAAGTATCAATTCAAGATTATCAAAGTGAGATTGTACTCAGAATCCCTAACCGTTTTCCTTATTTATGTACATGCCCAATACATTTTGAATTTTTTTGTATTTCAAGATTGGCTTAGGATGCAAGGTTGGGAATGGCCACTTCCACCTTTAGTTTTATAGAGTTGAAATATTATTTTAGCTTAGAGTCTTGGCAATCATTTAAGCTTATTGTAAAAATTTTGGTACTGAAGACTTTATAGTGGTTCTTGGAGGTGATTTTCTTTGGAATTTATACACATTAGATTTGGGATATCTATTATTGATATAGAAAAAGAATTTGATGAATTGAAAAAAATTTAATAGTAGAAAAAAAATATGATTAATAGAAAATAATTCAAAATGAAAAACTTAAGGGCAATAGTAGGTTAATTCATTTTTTGGTTTCTTTAACTCTAAGGGATGTTTTGATGCAAACTAGTTGAAACTTTACTACATTAATTTGCCTCTAAGAATACCCAAAATTTGAACTATAATACTAAGCTCATTTATCAACCAAATTGTTCAAGTGAAATATTATTGAGAAGGTGTTACAAATGACTTGAATGAGTTAAGATTCAGTTTTCCAATTTAAAACATAAAAAAATACGAAAGGAAGCTATCAAAATTTGTTGTGTAATAGTGTAGTTTGAATAAAAAAAGACAACATTGAAGAAAACAAAAATTATGGAGGATGAAAAATGAAGAGAGATATCCTTTTCTTAGCATCAATTTTTTTGTATTAAACTATTAAAAATCATTATTAAAAATCAACATCAATGTGGCCAATAGATTCTCCTAAACTTTAGACGGATTAATTCTACCATTAGTTTAGCCTAATGTCCATTTAATGACCTTTGATTAGTCTTCGTAGAAATTTTAGATGTGTAAAGGTTATTTATAAATCTATTTTGGGTGATTTTAATCCCAATTTATCCATCCCATTGCTAATTTTGATTATTACATCAAGATAGATATTTAATTAATCAATCAATCAATTATTTTTTCTATTTATTTTAATAAATAAATGAATTTATTATTTTTGCAAATTTATTGTGATTTGAAGTTATAGGTTTGATATTTGTAAATTATATAATTTTATTATCTTTTCTTGATTTGACATTAAGAAGTGGAGATTAATCTTTGTTATTTTAAACTTTAAAATTTGAATTTCTAATTAAAATTTATGGACTATCTAGAATTAAGGACCTTGAAGAAATGTAAAATGTTTTGAAGAAACAAGGTTTTGTAGTAGCAAAATTTTGAACCATTTTTACTAACTCAAGAATGTTTCAAAGTAGAGATATATTAAGATCCAAATAAAATTATATCATTTTTGTGATTGTAATTGCTTTATATTTATATATATAAGATTTAAAAAGCTACTTGTATAGTAGTTATTATTGATTTTAATCGTTGTAATTGATTTGAAAAGCTACTTATTGAATTAGAAACTAATAGATTAGTCTTTATTTTTAATTGCATAGATATATTTGTGTATTAATCAATTTTTTACTTAATTTTTCATTCTTTTACTATCAATTCCTTTGTCAATAAATATTTTAGAATTAATCAATGAAGTAATATGCTAGTTGATTTTTTGATTAGCTAATCAATGATTTAATAACTTAGTCCCATAGAAAAAGAAATTTAAAAGATCAAGAAAATCTAAAATAGAACCTCATTTTTTATTTGAAAGTGTTCTTATAAACTTTAATTATAGGTGAATGCTAATGAAATTGTGCCTTTACATGCTTATATTAGATTAATGTATAGCTTATAATTATTATAATATTGGATGCTAGTAGCATCTACATGCTATTAAGTATGCTATTGTGGTAATCAAATTAAATTCTTTTTTATTGAATATATCAAATTTGGAGCACACCATAGGCTCATATGTAATATCAACAATAAAAAATTTAGAATTTAATTTTTAAATTCTAATACTACTTAACTTTCTTTTGTTTATGTACATAATTTATTTAATTTTCACTAATTAGTATCAATATTTTCACTACAAGTGGTATCAATTCAATTACATGAAGTCCAAGGAATCTTGCAAGATTTGTTTGTTGCATTCAATTTTCTCATCCATGGCAATTTGTTTTTTTTATTACAAATCCTTCAAATTATCGTGGATTTAAGATTTTAAAAGTTTGATTATTTCATGAGGTGAATGTAAATTATGTATTTGGGCACTCCTCTATTATACTTATAGTATATATGTATGTCACATATGAAAAGCTTACAATATCATTTATTTTGACATTGAACTTTACCATCAAAAGACTATTTTGAAATTGATTTAAGTATTACAATGTTGATTTATTTAACCACTAAACTTCAAAATATTATGAAATACATTTTTTATAAGCACATCCATATTTTGTTTGAAACCACTTAGTCCTTTAGGGATTAGAGTGTCCTAATTTTGAAAAGATTATCTTTTGCCGATGATATTATTTAGAGAATAAATGTTTATATATCATTATCCATTGCAATTATTATCTAAGAAAAATAAAGAACAATATTTTATAATAAAATCTACAATAAATATTAAATACTAATATGAAGTGTAAAATGAACATTTAATACAATAAATAGCATTTTTAGGAAATCACTAAAGAATATACTGTACCTAAATAAGGAAGAATTCATTTATGACAATGAAATTTGTAGATGAGCAAAATAGGTATGTTTGGAGGGAAAAAAATTAACATGATAGAAATTAACAATAAGAGGTGATTTAACACTCCTTATAGATTTTTCAAAACATGTAAAAAATACATCTAAAAGAAAACATATGCATATGAAAAAAGAAGGTAATATAAGATGATGCAATAAGAAGTTAAGAATAAGAAAAAATTGACATCTATTTGTTGATTTTTGTGAGCAAAGTGCAAGAAGAAAAATAAATACTTGGTAAAACTAGGAAGACTATTCTTTGATTACTTTGAAGTAGTTTACACATGGCTATATAGGGGTAAGTGTAACATACATTTTGAAATGGCACTTGTCCAAAAATTTACGTCATAGGTATAAATATTTGATACCTACACAACATTAATTGACATTTATAAAAAGATTTATAAATATTAGAGGAATTATACTTAATACTAAAAATAAAAATGAAAACAATGCAATTAAAAGTTATTACTTTATGGGCTAGATTACTTCTTAACAAGGAACAATTTTTTTTACCATGTTTATTAGAGGAAGATTTTGATGTATTGAGATCCCAATAATAACTTTGATGTAAAAACTTAGAAAAGACTAAATTAAATACAACTCTACAAATTAGCCATCATCAAATAATGTTGATGATAGTTTGGATTTTCCAATAATCCACCTTCTCACATCATCAACTATTCTATTGTAGAAATCCAATTTTTTCTTCAATTGTTTAATGCTAGATGTACATATAAGCTACTTGTACAATTTAAAAACACCTTATGTACTCCAATAGGACCCCTCTCCTCTCCTTCCCTTGTGGACAATATCTCTTGTCCTATTCTCTGAATCCATCATATAGAAGATAAACTCAAATCCATTTTGTACATCAGGCTAAATTTATAGTTACCAAACATGAAAAATGCCCACCAAAGTGACCTCTTGGACTACAAAGGGCTTGTTCTCTGAATCCATCATATATTCATATAGAAGTTAAACTTAGATCCATTTTGTACATTAGTCTAAACTTACAATTACCAAACATGAAAAATGCCCCCCCAAAGTGACCTCTTGGACCATAAAAGGCCTGTTCTCTAAATCCATCATATAGAAGATAAGCCTAGATTCATTTTGTACATTATTTAGGCTACACCTAGAGTTACCAAATGTAAAAATTGCCCCTCCCCCCAAAGTGACTTCTTGGACTAAAAAGGGCTTGTTCTCTGAAACCATCATGTAGAAGATAAGTTTAAATTCATTTTGTACTTTAGGCTAAGCTTATAGTTACAGAGTGTGAAAAATGCCCTAAAAAATGCCCTGCTATACCAGAAAGGGCCTATTCTTTCAATTCATCATATACAAGATAAGCTCAAACCTGAAAATGGCCTCCTAGACTACAGAGGGCATGTTCTTTGGATCCATCCTGCAGAAGATATGCTCAACTTTGCTATACTAGAAAGGGCCTATTATTTGAATTCATCATATACAAGATAAGCTCAAACCTGAAAATGGCCTTCTAGACTACAGAGGGCATGTTCTTTGGATCCATCGTGCAGAAGATAAGCTCAACTTCGTTTTCTACTTTAGGCAAAATGTACTTAAAGTTACCAAGCATGAAAAACGCCGTGAAAGTGACCTCCTAGACCACAAAGGGTCAAAACAAGAAGAAGGAGTCAACACTCATTCGTAGATTTACGAGGCGAAAGCATGTCAAATGAAGGAATAGCAAGAATAAGTACAAATCTTCACACTCGTGTAGATCCATGTGTCCCAAAGTAGATGTTAAAAGAAGAAGTCTAGAAGATGTGACATGTGATGACACGGCCAAGTTGGGGTTGGCAATAAAAGGAAGACCCAGGTCCCAGCCAGCTTCATTTTCTCCATTTCTCTCTCTCTCTCCCAGCCAGCCAGTTCCTTCCGCCCTTGGGCTTTCTTTTTTCCCCCTTTCTCCTCCTTCCCTTCTTCCACTCGTGTCTTTGCGCTTTTTTGGTTTTTTTTTCTTTCTGTTTTTCTGTTTACACTCTCGGCAATGAACTCTCTCTAGGTCTAAGTTTTCCAATTAACTTTTAGCTCCCGAAGAGAATCATGGACCCATGACATCATGGCTGGCTCTTGCTGCCCTACCCTAGCTCCTGGTTTTCATGGAAGAATTTCAAATGGCAGAAGAGAAGCAGATTAGGGTAGAGCAGCTTGGAGTGAGTTCCCGGAATGGCGATGCAGGGGAGGCATCACTGAGATAGCTTCCGAGAGCTTGTGTGCAGAATGGGAAGAAAAATGGCTATGTTGGGGTAGCTAAGGGAGGTGATGCTCGAGGGGCGGGTGCAGCAGAGCTGGGCGAGGGCGGGGAGGGTGATGGCGAGGCCCTTGGAGATGATGAAGAGTAACAAGCGCAAGGAGGTGGAGGACCTCGGTGGCGGTGGTGGCAACGAGGAGGAGGAAGAGGAGGAGGAGGAGGGCGTCTCTGGGGTAAGTGAGAAGCGGCTCAAGCTCTATCATGATGCAGAGGAGCTTCCGGGTGAAAACCGAGCTCTTGGTAGCAGTAGTAGCAGCAGTGACTTGATGGAGAGAGTGAGGAGGCTTTTGGAAGCTCGCAGGAGGAAGGATACACGGCCATTGCCTGTGAAAATAGGTAACAAGGCAGTGGATCTTGTGGCTTTACATTCTCGTGTGCACACCTTGGGTGGCTTCAGCAAAGTCACGCAAGCTAGGCTCTGGAGTTCAGTCTCGGAGGCATTAGGATTTGGGGCTCACTGTGGACCTGGCTTGAAGCTTGTGTATGTCAAGTATCTGAAAGCTTTGGAGCTTGATGATCAACACTGCAATGAGGTCACTGCAAGGTTAGAGGCTAGTAGCTCCGACCTGGCAAAGCATTCGCAGAATGGGGACACTGATATTTGCAAAGCGAACGACAGTGCCCCAGCTGCCCCAGCTGGGGCAATGTCAGATGAGGAAGTGATCGGGGATTTGCGAGACAGGGATCACAATCAACTGGAATGTCGACAATCGTTCACTAGTGAGGATTGGGTGACAACGGATGCTTCATTGGAGCGTCTGGATGGAAACCCTAGTTGTAGAGATGAGGGAGCTCGAGGATTGGACGAAGACCTGGATGGGAGTTCGGATTGGTATGAAGGAATTAGGGTGGAGAATGTGAAGCAGCAGCGGGAGGCGCTGCGGGGCATGATGGAGTGGATTAGGCGGGTTGCTGTGTGTCCTGGTGATGATTCTACAATTGAAGGAATTTCAGGGCAAGATGATGTTTGGGCGAGCCAATGCCTAATGTTGACTGCGAAAGTGCGGTCTGTTCTTTGGAAGGGGCCTGGTCGTGGTGGTCATAGCTTCAATCGGGTTAGTCTCACATTCCTTTTCCTTTCCTATTGATACTGCTTTTGTTATTGCTGAAGATGCTGTCCATCGCTTTAACATGGGTAGGAATGTGATTTTGGGGAGATCGGTATAGATCAAATCTTTATCACTATGTAGGGATTTCTTATGCATTTTCGAATTGGGAGGTTGTAGACCAGTACGGAAAGGATAGTAAATAGCCCATTTCCATTCACAGATCAGGAGTCATAGACATTTAGCCCAAGTCCTACTTATACCACTTGCTAATTGAATGCCAACCAAGTTTATGAAAAGATGAGTTGCTGTTGGTAACAACAGGATCACATATGAGGGTCGTGATAGGAGACGGGATCACGTCCTTCATGGTTTTAGTACCTCTATCTTATTGTGCCATTTGTCGTAAGGAGAATGGAGAACTTGAGTCATGCTTCAGAAAAAACTTTTACTTTTTGTGATGCCATGTGGTAGCAATGTTTTCCCTTAATTTGTGTTCCTCTTCATTTTGTTTAAATTCATCCATCCTCAGTTTTGTTCTAAATTCATGCCCTTGCCATCTTGTTTAGCTGCAAAGATTCCCTATTTGTACTGCAATGTGGTCCTGTCAAGAGGTGATGAACTTACTATCGTAATGCTTCTTCATTGCAGGGGAAACAAGTGCCTTCCCTGTATTACGACGACACAGTCCGACCAGACGCCCAAACCCTTGAAAAACTCCGCGCTTCTCGAGAAAGACTGGTCTCTTTTGGATTTCAGCCTCCCCCAGGACCCCAGTCCCAACACCTAGACAGCTCCTACTGGGGAATAGCAGGGGCTGCTTATCCCGGACAGCGCTCAGGTAGACACGCAGTTAACAATTACAACGATTCGGCCTTTTCTCGCTACAATCATCAACGAAAAAGGATACCCACAGGGCCAGAAAATCAGGCTGATATTCCCGAGTGGGTTCCTCGTGACAGTGTGCATCGAGGCAGTGATACCACCCTACTGAACTCAGCTGGAGAGGCTTCTACTAGAAGCGATGATGATGAAAACGACGAAAGGTGTCTTGGTGTAACAGTATATCCTCAAGCAGGGGCAGTTGATAGTTCATTTAGACCAGTAGGCAGAGGGAGACCGGATTTTTGTGATTGTGAGGAGCCGGGTTCCATACATTGTGTGAGAGTGCATATTGCAGCTGCAAGGGCGAGGCTTAGGAGCGAACTGGGACCAGCTTTTGTGGACATGGGGTTTCATCAGATGGGGGAGTGTGTTGCTGACGATTACTGGAGCAGGGAGGACGAACGAACGTTCAGACTGGTTACACGGTCACACTCGGCTTCCAAAAGCAGCAACTTTTGGGACTTCCTTCCGGATGCCTTACCTCACAAAACGAGGATGGAACTTAATAGTTATTATTTCAACGTGTTTGTGTTGCGTCGTCGAGCTCTTCAGAACAGATTAAGGGACTGTAAGATTGACAGTGATGATGACGAGGGTGAGTTGCCAGGTGAGAGTGAGGAAAGTGAGTATGGGTCCACGGATGACGAAGACGAAGAGGAGGACGACGAGGATGATTTCAGCGATGGGGCGGAGGATGGTGGAAGTGAGGGTGTGCCGGATACCTTTCCATTGAAGGCTCCAATGGATGCAGGAATGCTGAAATACAGACCTCTTCCAGTGTTCAACTACAGTCCTGCGGAGGAGGTGGCCCCTAGTAGAGCGCAGCTAGGCGTGGGGTTAGAAGACACCGAAAGTCCTGCTAAGGATCTTATGGATCGATTAGCACCCGAGCATGCAGACAACTCACACGTTGTGTTGATGTGGGATGACAAGCACCTTGAGCCTAGCACTTTAGTGCGCGATGGACGGCAGTGGGAGGAGCACCCTGATTGGGGTGGCAGGGACCACCCGGAGGTCAGTCCGGTTCTCGGCGAGGCTGTACAAAATAGGCAGTTATCACCGCCCAAGGAAGATGTCCGACAAGGAGCTGTTCTGACGGATTTGTGGACCCCGAGTATGGAGATGGCCCCTAAGCGGGAGAAGGACAAGCTTCTCTCCACGAATGGGATGATCTTAGAACTATTTGGTGATGATGTAAGATACTGAAGCAATGATCTCAGGGTTCTCATGTTCATATTTACAGCTTTGAAGTTTTGGGCTGCTGTTTGGCTGCTGCTGTGTCTATGTTATGAAATTGCTTTTGCCAAGATCCTGTTTTTTGCTGCACAGCACTCTACCAACTCCAACCCTCTTGGTGTGTAGTGTGAATGTGCAGATCTGTCCGATGCAGAATGAAACGTCCATGTTTGCCAATCGATCAAGTTGGTTGGAATTGACAACATCTTGCCCACGACCTGCATGCCGTCTCTGGGTTCATCCCTGTAAACATCATCTTATTATTTGGTCTCTTTTTTTTCCACTGTAGTCTAGTTTTTGAAGATGATGTTGAATACCGAGAAGATGACTTTGTCGTTTAGAGGCTTTGGATGTGGCTTTTCTGTCGCATTATGATCAAGGCATCCTGCTGCAGGTTGTAGCCAAGACCTGACCATCATTTGCTATATCCTCGAAGCTCCTGCATGGAGATTCTTCGACCAATTATTTTGCTGTTAAGCAAGGCACTTGTTTGAGTTGGTTCATTCCTCAAGCATGAAACTATTTGCGTAGGATGAGAACATCCTTTTCTCCCACTTGAGCTTCCCAACTGAGAACAGGCTAAATTTGTTGTTTTGGATTTGGATCTGGATCTTGCTCCTTTGATTTTGTGTTTATACCCATTAGCTTTGCTATTTCTTGTGCTGTGAGTTGTGTATTATGCAGTTTTATGTTTGCTTTCTTTACCCTGTAATCATGTGCTGGGATCAGTTTTGTTGGAAGCACCAGCTATTATTTGATGTGTATCTTCAACTTTACAGTGTAATTAAGACTTGGTAATTTTACTACCTGTGTACACGGTACCACAGTGAAATATATAGTGACGAACTCAGAGTTGGATTTTGGGAAGAACCAGATTCCCTTTTTATAAGTGCTCACTCTTATTGTAGGGAGCATAATACTGTAGAAGGGAGGCTTCTATCACCCCAAAATAGACACCATCTATGGGAACCACCGTTTGAGATATTTTTGGGGATGTTTTTGGAGTTTTACCTGCTATTTTCCTTCAATTCCCATATTGAAGCAGTTTATAAATTACTAAGTCCGTTTTTTTTCTCTGTTTTTCATGTTTTCCACTAGAAATAGAATTTTTTCAGATTTTTTCACCCATTTTTTTCCCAATGTCTTCAAATTGCAATTGGTTTCATGGTGTAATTGTGAAGCCTCTTAGGGAAACAACAATATTAATTTATTGATCAGTTGAATCCCACATCCCTATTCCAATTGAACCTTCACTATGTTGTGTAGTGTGAATGTAGTTGTAAACTGGATTTGAAAATTGGGATTTACAAAATCAAAGTTGATGCTTTAGTCTTTGTCCAAGGATAGTGCCAACAAGCCAATAATGAATGTGGTTGTAGATAGGATTTGTAGATAGGATTTGAAAACTGGTTGATACCCAAGGACAAAGTGGCAACAAGCCGACAATGAATGTGGTGGTAGATAGGATTTGAAAACTAGGTTGATGCCATAGTTGTTGTCCAAGGATAGAGCCAAAAATTGTTAGGCAAATTAACACAAAGTGTGAAGAATTTGCATGGTGTTGGAAAATTTAATATTTGGAGAAAGTGTTGATGTTCTTATTCCTAGATCTTATGCATATTCTCACAAATCAATAGAAACCACAATTTTGACCAATCCAAAAAAAATTCAAATGTATAAGATAAAAATTGCATTTTTGGCAAATTTTTTTAATTAAATCTTCAATATTCATTTGAAAAAAATCTAAAAATAGTTTTTAAATTTTGATTGTATAGTACCCACCAACAAGTTTATGTTTAGAACATGCAATTAATAAAAACAGAGTACATACCTCTAATTTCTAATTGCCACTATATGCCCCCAAATGATCCAAATCAAAACCCACAAAGTGCATTGGAAAGATAATGAAGTCTACTTTACTAATGTATTAAGCATTTGCAAAAAAATTATGGAATTATATATAAGTATAACATTTTTTGACAAACTATCTACCTTCTAGCACTACGACCATTAGCTTTGAATATGGCCTTCATACGATAAGGCATGCTAGCAATGAGAACTTCAATAATCTCTAGAGACACTTTTTTCCATGCCCTTGGAATGGTTTTGACTCATTCTTCTTTGTTTTGGAAAAGTCAAAACCATTCCAAGGGCATGGAAAAAAGTGGCAAAACCATTCCAAGGGTAGAGAAGTTTTGACTTTGTTGATAGCACTTCATATTGGACACTGCCTTTCACAATTTTCTATAGGTTTTAGATGGGATTTAAGTTAGAAGAGTTTGCGGGCCATGAAAACATTATCTTGCCATGCGCTAGCTTCCATTCACTTGATTCCTTGCTATGGTGCACTATAGCACCATCTTCTATGACTACAAGTGTCTTAGGATGATCGTGGAGAAGTAAAAAACACTCAATTAGTGTTCATAGACTACATCAACAAAGTCCCTACTTCTCCATGTATAAGGAGAAGGAACTTATCAAAACTAATGAATGCATCCCATACCATCACTAGTGAACAACCAAATTAAAAAGACAACACTAAATAATCTCAAGAAAACCTTTTGTGTGACTTTTGCCATATCTTCACTTGCCTTGATTTTTTTCCAATTTTTATGAAGATTTGTTTGTCTATATCACATTCTTTCAATTAGATGTTGTCTAGTGCTAGTATTCATAGCTCTAAAGCACACCGTACACCACCACTACAATCACTTCTTACAATCAAGAACACCTACAATCTCACACAATCTATTTCTATCTCTAGAAGTGCACTTATTCACCAAAGCACAAGCACAATGTATCCACAAGCTACCACATTGTTTGGCCAAAGCATGTTTTGCATTGAGAGGTTGTTGGGGTTCCATATATGAAGCTTTGATTGACAAAAATTTGAATTAAGTTGGCGCAAGAAGCATTGACATTGCCATCACAATGTAGGAGGTGCAAACATAACCTCAAGTGCAATCAATGCAATTCAAGTTTTCCTAGACAAATGGCTTCAATAAGCATCTAAATGACACCTAGCATGTACTTAATTTGTTTTCCAACATATAGGTGGTAGTGTCACAAAGTTTAGAGGTCTAAAGTGGGAGATATAATCAATCAAAATTGCACTTCATTTTCAATGGCATTCAAAGTTCAAAAATTTGAACGTTGTCATGATGTGGGCCGTCTATTAGTTAAATTTAGGCATCTTACTACTATTGAGGTTGAATCCAAGTTGTGAGAGGGTCAGGTTTGATAGGTGGATGAATTCATTAGGGATTTAGTTTCTTTGAGGGTTTAGCCTCATTGGGAGGTTAGGTCATGGAGGAAGTTGCTCTCGTAAGGGTTGGACGGTCATTTGTCCTTTATAGGTTGTAGCTTTAGAACCCTAAAGTAGGTATTTAAAGGCTAGGCTCCCATCTTTAGAGGGACTTCTCTTTTGTACTTTGGGGTTTGCTTGCACTTTAATTAGAGGTTACTTTTGGCTCAAAAATTGGTTATTCTTTTTGTAGTGTTGATAATTGAATGCTATCCTTTTAGTATAAGATGGTTTATTTCCTTAAGGTTCTTGCAAAGATTGTTCTTTTGAACTAAAAGAGTGTAGACTTAGGCAAACTTCAGAGGGTTTCAAATACTATTGCAACTAACATGTCTAAGGGTAAATGGTTGGATTGAGGTTAGGTTGTTGGAAACTACTTTCTTTTGGGGTCTATCGTTGGTTTGGATGTGAGATTAGAGTTTTTTAGATTTTCTTTTTTTCTTTTCACAAACATTTACCGCAATTAGGAGCCCTATGTATTTCCAGATAGACATCAAATCTTACAACAACGTAAACTTGCTAGTGAGTATAGTACATATACTTTATATTTTTTGAGCTTCACATTATCTTCTTTGACGCAAACTTCAAAAAAGTTTTAGAACTTATATTTTATAACACATCTTAAATACCTTGGGCTTTTAGAAATTAAAAGTGGCATTAGAAACAAAACCCAATGATTGTATTTTATTATATCCCATTTGATTTATTGCAATCTTGCAAATTCACATAACCAATCCATTCAATTGGAGTCTTTCCTTAGATGTTGTGTGATTGAAAGTGTAAGATGGAAAAATAAAAAATAGGGTGAAACTATGAAAGCACAAAACACTTGCTAATTTTGTTGCATTTGTCCATCTTAGAAAGTAGTATTAGGAGAGTTATGAATTTTCAAAATAAAATATTTAAATTTTAAAATAAAATATGGGTAATTAGAAGAATATTGTAAATAAAATTTTAGGTGTAGGAAAAAGAATTCCCAAATATTATACACAAAACAAGTTAATGGAAAATTTCACACAAAAAGATGCTTTGAGGTTTAAATTGTTTGAAAATAATGAAAACATTCAAAAAAATAAAACAAAAATAGTCTATTTATATAAACTTTATAGAGATGAGATTCAACTAATGAAATTATAGAAAACTCTTCTTGAATGTCTAGAAATGCATTGCAAGAGAACCATTTTTTTGCTACTATATAGAAAATAAGAACTTTCTTTTTTAAAACTCTTCAACAAATAGATGTAATCCAATTAGAAGAACCTTTTCTCTGAATTTCTAAGTAAGTGAGATTTATTATTTTGGATATTTGACATTGTTAAAAATCATCAAAACAACTAATCTCTATAAAGTAAGAAAATTTAAATTTAAATAATATATGTTTTTTTTTTAATTTCAAAAAAATATGAACTACATTTGAGATTGTATAATACACTTCAAGTATTAATTTCAAATACATTGACTCTATGCTCCAAAAGTTATGCTTGGATTTGAGTTAGATATGCGATAAATTACACATAATAGTACAAGTGTTTCTTGCTTTCACCCAATAAAAAATTTAAAACTCAATTCAAGTGAAGCTATATTGAATTTTATGTTCTATTTTCCAATTTGCTTCTTTTGGTCATAAGATAGATTAGAAAAGACTTCAAATCCTTAAAAGATTTCAAAACAAAGTAGATTTACATTTAGATTTGTAAAGTCGCAACTAATCGAATAGGATATTTTTCACTTTATCTCTCATACATGCTCTCAAAGTAGGACAAATTGATGATCAACTTCAAACTTCAAACAATTTTGTTTCTTACTCTATACCCTAAACATTTGATTTGATTAAAAAATAATATCTACAAGGATTCAACTAGTTGAGAGTAGTGGAGTGTGCTTCATTTATTATTAAATACTTTCTTATAGGAAGACAAAAGAAAAACACCACATCAAAATTAGAAGGTAGAATTAAAGGATATCTCTAATGTTTTTCTTAAATAAATAAAAGAAAAAAAGTCTTAGAATATGTTTATTTGCAATACTTATTTTGGATGTAATATCATTCTACCCTTTGAAAGCCATTCACACTTAAAAGAATTTTTTGTACACAAGTAAGGTATAATTGGTCTGAGATAGGCAATTGCAAGTACTATGTACAAAATCTTTTTTCTAATCAAATTTGGCAAGTATATAACTTATAAGATATTACATAATGGAAGATAAGTATACTATGTGTTATATAATGGAAGATAGTATGCTAGATATAATATGAACCCAAAAATGTGGAGTGTAAAAATATTACCAGTACTCCAAGAGGCATCAAAATTTTAGACCTTATTGGAGAAGACTAGAAAAAATGTATAGTTTTGCAATCTATAGGGTTAAATTTCCAAAAGAATTCCCACACATTTTTTTATTAGCTCTAAAGACATATTTGTTCCCAAAATTGACCTTGGCTAGGCTCTCATGACAACTATGCTAGTATGTGAGCCTAGAAATGTGAGCCTACGAGCCTTAAGCCTAGGTACATAGGTACTCTACAACTATTGGAGATGTCTATAACATACATACTTATAATATAAACATCCCTTAACTATGGAAGGTGCCTATAACATACACACCTTTAATATAAATATTCTATAACCATGGAAGGTGCTTATAGCCTTGTAACATAGACACCTATAATATAATTAGGTACCTATAATATAAACATCCTATAACCATTGAAGGTGCTTATAACATAGGTACTTACAACATACACACCTTTAATATAGGTGCCTATAACATACACGCCTTTAACCTAAACGACCATTGTCCCTTTGAGGGACAAATGCGTTTTCGGACAAGTACCTACTGGCTGAAATTTTCTCCTAATTTTTTGAAATTTCTTTTAGAGGTAGGAAAGTTGATTAGCTTCGTGGGTATATAATTTTTTTCAAAATTTATGCCTGGGAACAATAGTTATGACTAAATAAGCTCAAACGAGGGGATGATGGGTAGCTCGGGCAGCCAAAAAAAATGGACAAAAATTTGAATTTTCTTTTTAATATTATTTTTTCTCATAGATTATATTTTTTTTCTATCTGGAAAGCTTTTATTCATTTCATTTTGATATGTTATGAAAAAGTTATGGACATTCTTGTTTTTCGGGCAGTTAGAGCATTTTTTTGAAAAAAATAACTTGAAGGATTCATTTCTGAATGCAATTTTTCAAATTTTTTTTTCATGGTCTGGTTTACTTGCTAAAACAATCTCACCATTGGGATTAGTGCATTTTAATTCCATCTAAAATATATGAATATTTTAGATTTTCCTTCTGTCTCATACCTACTTCTACTTAACAATTTTTTTAAGAATGATAATTAATTTTTTTTTTGAATTTTTTTTTTACCTAGACTTTGAACTCAATTCTCCAATATAAAGATTTAAAGCTCAAAACTCTGTAGTACAAAAATTTTAAGTTAAAAATGTTCAAAGTCAAAAAATCTAGTCCCGCAATGTGCTGAAAAACTTGTTTAGTCCACTTTAAACCCAGATATCTTGCAATCTGAGCGGTCAAAAATTCTGAAATTTCTTCTACACACTTTCATACTATTTAGGTGTAAGATCCTATGGTTAGATATGAAAAATAAACAGTTTTATTAATTTTTTTTACTCCTTGCTATAGATATGGTAGTTTTGAGTGTTTTCTGGCAGAAAAAAGGCCTTGGTCCTTTAGGGATTAATATAAATATCCTATAACCATAGAAGGTGTTTAAAACATAGACATCTATAATATAATTAAGCACTTATAATATAAACATCCTCTAACCATGTAAGGTACTTATAACATAGGTACCTACAACATAAACACCTATAATATAAACATCCTATAACTATAGAAGGTGCCTATAACATAGAAGCCTAGGCTCCAGGGGGTTTTTTTGGGGCGAAATTTCGCCCAATTGTCAGAAATCTGACCTCTTTGGCTTCATCCCTCCAAAAATTGGCCTCTACAGTGAAGCCAACACAGGGACACATGTCCAAAAAACAAACCCTGTTAGGCTCCTATGCTCATGGGCTCAAGATCCTATGCTCACATAATAGCAACCGTAGCTCTCATGAATAGAGGTTTTACATTTTAGACAAGAATTTTTTGAAAGTTGGTTTTAGAAACAAATCACAATTAGACGTAGTTACCTTAGTCAAGGATCAATCTCACATACATAGTCAACCAATGCGCAAAGTTTCTAGATATTTCAAATTCTTAGCAAACAAAACACATTCATGTCAAGTGAAGCAAAATTGAAATTTTGAACTTTTAATGAATGCAAACATGTCTTGCACCCTTCCAAAATTTCTTGTCATCCATTTAAATGTGTTTAGATTATTAAACATTTGTATTGTTGAGATTTTAAAAACTCTTCTATGTACTTTTTTAGTTCCAACAACAATTTTTTTTTTTTTTTCAAAAGCTAACTTCTCTAGGGAAATATATGTCCCTCTAAAATTGACTTTCAAAAGTCATTAGATGGATTTCCAGCATTGTGGAGGGCCGCGAGTTATCAGGCTTGGAAATTGCTGCAAACTCACTGCGAACTCACTGCGAATTGCTGCGAACTGCCTGCTGATGTGGTCGAGCGACTGCCACATCAACAAATTTTAATTTTTTTTTTCTGTTTTTTTTCTCATTTCAAGAATGTAAAATTTTATTTTTATTTTATTTTTCAAAAATTTTCTATCAGGAACAGCTCGAGAACGGCTGTTCCTTGAAATTGCCGGGGGATCAGGGTCGGGAACAAGCTGAAAAGGCCCTCCCCACCCCCCGAAAACATCTAATGAGTTAGAATGAAAACCTTTAGAATTAAGATTTTTAGAACATAATATATAAACTTTTAAAAAAAATACTATAAATGGATACTACAAGTGAGTCTTGTGTTGTTGCCACAACCAAAATAAAAATAAAATAAATTTTCTAATTTTTTTATCCAAGAAAAACTTTGAAATTCAATAACTTTTACACCATAGATCCACATGCCATGAAAAAAGTTTGTGCACTCATCCTCATAGAGAACTTTCTGATGGTACTAAGAACAAAATTACGGGATTCACATTTGTGAAGATCTTACTATAACAAAAAAATCAACCTAATTTAATGTATGGACTAGTGTGTCTTATGTCATTGCCGTAATATAATAAAATAGAAATAAAAGTAATTTTCTAATTTTTTAATTCATAAAAACTTTGAAATTCAATAATTTTCAAACAATGAGTCGGAACGCCACCAAACACACCCCTCCTTGCTAAGAGTTTTCTAATGGTACCAAGAATGAGACCAAGGGATGCATGGTCCAATAGATCTCAATGTAACAAAACAAAACAAAAAACAAAATTAAGGTATAGACTAGTCAAAATAAATAAAATGTAATTTTTTAATTCAAAACTTTATGCACAAACGAGTGCGAAGGCTTTGTTTTGTAGTGTTTGAATATGCAATGTGAAGTTATGTTTTTTCCAAAATAAAAGATAATTTAATTCAATTATTAATTTTGAAGTAATTCAAAAATCCATAACTTTCACACTTTAGGTCCAAACGTTATGAAATAAAGTCCATGCATCTCTCCTAACAGATAGCTTTCCAATAGTACTAGGAATGTGATTGAGGGATTCATGGTTTCTTAGATCTTAGCATATCAAACAAAACAAAACAACAAACCTAACTTAAGGTATAGACTAGTGTAACTTGTGTTGTTGCCACAATATTTGCCAAAGTGAAAGTAATTTTTTAATCCATAAAAACTTTGAAATTCAATAACTTTCACATTGTAGTTTGAAACACCACGAAACAAAGTCCATGCACCGCTCCTCACAAAGAGCTTTCCAACAATACCAAGAACTTGCTCAGAGGACACATGGTCTAGAAGATTTGAACATAACAAACAAACAACCTAACTTAATGGATAGATAGTATTCAAGAAGCTAATAAAACAAACCAAGAATATTTAGGGTTAAAAATATTCAAACATATTTTGCATTTTTACCATGTTTAGCTTAAATATATATTTTTCAAAATTTTGACAATCTTCCCATTATTTTTTCTTTGGAAGGTTTTGCAAACATTGTTGTCTCCTAGGAGGTTAAGGTGGTCAATCCATCGACTCCTTGGCTTGCTTATTATAAATTAACCAAACATTTGAGAATGTCCACTTAGCTCTATACACGACTCCAAAATTTACAAACCAAAGTAAATAAATTACAAAATGCAAATTAGATTAAATTGGTCATTTCAAAGGCATCATGATTGAAAGCATTAGTATGAAATGAATAATGCTCTATTTTATGAAAAATATACTGAATATAGTAATGTGAATTAATATGTAGGATTTAAAATTTAGAATATTTAATTTGATGGAAAATTATTTTACTATGAAGTTTATTGTTAATGCATATGACATAAAAGTTTTTTTCAAATGTTATAACGATGTCATTTCAAACTAACTAAGGTTCCATCAAAGAAGCTCTTTGAACTCATACGGGTGGATTGTCCTTATTCCTCGTTCTCCAAAACCATAGAAATCATATGTTTGTTTTAAATTCGTGATAGCTAATGAAATGCCCAAACCTTGTAATCATTTGTTTTGTAATTGTGAATTGTATTTACTTGTTCAACAATGAAGATACCTAATTACAAGTGTTCTCTTGGACTTCAAATTTTTAGAAAGAAAATTATCTCTTAGTTACAAGTTATCAATGTTTTTAATTACAATTACAAGGCTTGGATGTGGACTTAGAGGACAAAGATATGGTTCTACCATTGACAAAACTAGGAATGAAGCCAATTTAGTTGGCTAACTAAAGGTACTTTACCAACAATGACCAAGACTTCTTGGGATTTTTGGTGTTTTTAGATATCTTTGTATAGAATATACAAGTGAAAATGCATTTTAAAAATAATTTTTAAAAATTCCATGAATTTCTAAAATGGGCTCTTAAAAGAAATAAAGACATAAAAAGGAAATAAAACATAACCCTAAAAATATATCCTAAACCAACTCCCTTGAAGCAATTCCCAAATGAGTGCAAAATTCAATCTAAGCCATCAATCTCATGTGATGATGAATGAGTTGCTTTCCAAGTTACTTAACTACTAAAAGAATAAGGGGATCTAAGTATAGCTCTTATTTTCTTGACTAGCTCTTGTAGCAAGAATAATTCCTAAATTGTGTGGAATAATTTTGATGGTTGCCACTATTGAAATGAAAGAAGACTTATGTAGCGTTCCTATGGAAAAAAATCAATGAAATTGCACAATTTTTGAGAAAATGCTAGCATTGACAAAATTATTGAAAAATGTTCGGTTAGGTGGTACTTTGTAAATATGTTGAAATCAAAATGTTGAAATCAAAATGCTCAAAAACACTTCAACAATTTTGATTTCTTTCCCATAGGTACATATATATCATCATGATTTTGATGTGTAGTTATTTTCAAATCATTTTGAGGTGTGAAAAAAAAGATATGAGGATCTAAAGTGACAACCCTCAACACCTTCTCCATACTCCAAAAATTAATCAAAAATTGCAATCCATCATTTCTTGATCAGATTACACTAACATATTCAATTGATAAAAATCATCTAGGGTCTCTTTGTTATTCATGAACTGTTAATGAGGTTCACATTTTGGATTTCATAGATGGATACATTTGAAAAGCCACTTGGTGACCTTGTGGACGTTCAGGGGTTAATCACCTTGGATGCAGAAATCTTTGCCATCAAGCCCAAACAAAAATGACATTGTCTGGCTGAACCTTGCGACTCCAAGAAATGTAACAATCGCAGGATGTTACGGACAGACACCTGATCATCTAAACCACCAAACCGCAATACGTTTCTTGTCTTCAAGCGTCTTCGGGAGCATTGTCTACCTCACCCTATACAAAGACCAGTCACTAGTGTACTCTCAACAATGGATGGCAACAGGATGTACTCAGCATCGTTGTTGCAGCAGAAACCTATCACAACATTTAATCTGATAAACAAGAATGCAGGATGTTGAGAGGAATTCGACAATATAATAAAGGTATAAGAGATTACAAACTTGCGGTTCAGCGGGAGAGAAAAAACCCAGTGGTTACGATCAATTCAATGTCACGAACAGTATCCGCAGCTTTCAGAACGGCAAAACAGGGGCTGGCAAAGTAGGAAGACCCTATACAAAGACCAGTCACTCATGTACTCTCAAAATGCAAGGCAATAGGATGTCCCGAGCATTGCTGCAGCAGAGACCTATCTACAACATTCAATCTCATCAAAGAAGCATGCAACGTCTTCAGAAAGGCATTCGACAACATAAAATACTCATAGTGACCGCTTTGGAATGGAATAAGACATAGCAAACTTCCGGTTCAGCAGAGAGAAATAATAATCTTTACGGTGTTCGATTCAATGTCATGTACAGAATCTCAGAATTTGCAAGGAAAAGGAAAGAGCAAAAAAGAGCTAGCCAAGAAGGTAAAGTGGCGACATCATACTCATGGCAACAGGTGCCGCCATGGATCTTCCACCATGGACTTCTGGTAGTAAAGCTCAGGACGATCCCTTGCGGAAACTGAGCCCCCTCCTCCTCGTCCTCTTGCTTGGTTCCCCTCATGTCGTGGTTGAAAGCCTCCTCTTCCAAGCCCGGACCCTCTACCTCGTCCCGCCCCTCTCCCAGGGCCAAAATTTGGCCTCTTGATGGGCCATGTTGCCTCGCCATGTTGCTGCAGAGACTCCACAGCAGGAGGTGCAGGAGCAAAGACCTGTTGAGGATGGTACATAGGAATGGGGCTGCCGAAACCTCCCACCTGAGGACCCGTAGGAGGAGGAACCGGTGCTGGAGGGTAAAACTTCGGTCTCCATTGAGGACGAGAACCTCCAGGGGAATGTCCTGGTTCTTTCCGTTTCGTGTGAATGAAGCCGGCTGCTGGGTTAGAGTAGTAGTTGAACCGCGGAGTATGAGCATCAGATGTGGGAGTGGCTTCTTCAAAAGGATTCGCAAGCTTCCCACTGGGATGGTCTGGGATCGGGGCACTTTGTGAAACACCTTCGGCTTGCTCACGCATGGCCTTCAGCCTTGCTCGCCGCGCCTCTGGGTCTTCCATCACAAAACAGGCTGCGAAAGGAGGTGAGCAATGAAATCAGGCTTGGTTAATATGCAAACTAGCTTGAATCCAGCCCAAAATTAGTAGGAAATGTGTCCCGGGCATCGGACCTTCTATGGGAGTGATTAGGAAGGGAATGAATTATAGTCACAGCTCCCTTCCATCTTTAGATAATAATAAAATCTAGTTGTTCTGCACCGTAATTCCGCACAGAACAGACACACGGAGAAAACACCCCCAAAAAAAATTCAGCAATAGGTACTATAGGTACTATCTCGGCAGTGTTTTGGAAGGTAAAAGACTCGTACACAGAGATTTAGATGTTGCTGAACGATCGTTCCTAACAATGCACCAATGGCAAAGAACCGGAGCAATTCTTTTCAGAACACGCGGAATTCAGCACTTACGATTCAAACAATTGTAGCTAAAAAAGAGGTGATCAACCGGTCAACGCTTGCGTTCGTCAGCTATTCAGCTCCAAACAGAGTTTGCAATTACAAACAGCTTTTCTCAGTTTTTGAAATCGTTACCCAAACCCTCTCCCAACATCTCGCACGTATAATGAGAAATTCAGATCCAGATTGCACTATCCAATTGCATAATTTCCAGTCAAACCCTAAACCCTAAAATTTCCAAATACGTGATACGCAGTCCTGTGCGACTAATGAATCGAACAGCCAATTCAGTCGTGACGTAGAGTTTCAGTTGCTACAAAGCATCTACAAACACCAGAAAAGCTGTTGGAAAGTGCAATTTAAACCCGATAAATGTACCTTCTTCTAGCTGGATGTACTCGTCACTTGCACAGTAGTGCGTAGCTTACATTCAAAGCTCTCCGCACACAAACTCTTCAATTTCGTACCGCTCTAAGCTCCGCAACAAAGAATCGATAACAAGTAGCTCGGGGAGCGGGAGAAGAGTTTGACTGCGGAAACACCTCCTTCAATTTTGCATCACTTTCGTGAGAAGCGCAAGTTATAGGGGTTTAGTACATGTCCCTCTCTAATTGCACCCTCTCTAATTGCACATTCGGATTCTCTCAATTAGTGTTACGAACATGATTGGAGAACTTGCACATGTCAAGAAGTGAACACATTTGAGTGTGTGCAAATGTTTCATCAAAACTACGGGTATGGTCAACCACTTAAGCAATTTGTGCATGTTTTAGAGCAATATAAGGCAATGCAAATTTTTTGCATGTATAGTGAAAATACCCAAAACCATTAATATAAGCAATTCAGCATACTTGGAGGCACCTTTTCCTAAAAATGATATTTTTTTTAGTATTAGCAAGTGAAAATCATGAATGTTATAAAAAAATATAGTTTTTAGATGTAGTATGTAATTTCTATGATTTTTCAAAGTGTCGGTTCCCTAGACCACTAAAACTATCACATAGATAGACCCTAAAAACAAAAATCAGAAATCAAATTGAAATTTGCAAAAATCAATAGTTAGCAAATTAGAGTTAAATATGTATTCTTCAAATGCACCAGCAAATTAGAGGTAAGCATTTGCAGGACACATTAACTAAAGTCTAGGGATACATTTAATGGTAGTCTAGGATACAATAATGGGAGTAGGGACGCTTTTGGGTGTCTTCACCTTAAGAAGATAGAAATCCCAAGGATTGCAATTTTTTTGGTAATTTTATGCCTTGAATTAAAATTACTATGAGTTTTGGAAGCCAAAAGTTGGCTTGGATCCATACCCAACATATAGACTCTTCCGATTCTAACATTCCTGCTTACTACTTCCTATTTTTTTGCTCACTACTTCAGGACATGTATCATAGTCTCATTAGTCCCAACCTTGAAAAGGACGAAAAACTAACTAACCAAGCTTTGGTTGGAAATAGATGCATTCTACATGCTGGGTATGGATCCATGATTGAAAATAGGTAGTTCTACCATACCTTTTTTAAGTTCAATTGTTTAATTCTTTGAAGACTGAATTAGGCGTTCAAATTTTGAACAATGGATGAATACAAATATGTCTCAAGCTCATATAATCTTAGATTTTTCATCCATCTAAATGTTTATAGATTCAAGTTAGTATTAATTTTCTAATATGATAAAGATTTTCATACAGATGATATGATAAAGATTTTCAAGGCTTTTGGCTCAATAACTCAAAAAATACAAGAACATTTCACCTCATAAAGTTATTTTTTCTAATTCCAAAAATGATGCTTCAAAAATTATTTGAATGTAAATAAATAAATAAAATTTAAAAAGAAATCACTTAACATTTAAAATTTAGAATAAAAAACTTATTGTAAAAACCACAAAAATTCAATTTGTAATCTATTTTAGAAGAAATTTTCAATTTTTGGCTAAACCATTTATTGATAAACATTTATGAATGTAGTAGTAGATCCAACCATATGGATAAAATCTGTAGGACATTTGTAACTTTTGTTTGAAAGTCCTCATTAAATTATAATACATTTTTAAAAAATTTTAAATTTGAACTACTCCTAGTCCTTAAAAGCACTTTTTAGAATACATTTGAATATCTTTTCGAACTTGTTTTCTTTTGGAATGACAAAAGACATGATTGCATGCAATCTAATCACATTAAAAAGTCTCTCCTTCTAACCCTCAAAGCATGCCAAGGTCCCTTAGGGGGTGCACTTAGTTCTACTACAACAAACGACGTGCAAACCAGTGGTTTCTAATAAACTATAATTTCAATCTAAAATTTTGACCATTGTTTAATAATGACTATAGGTTTCTATTGCCAACATTTCCAATTTAAATAAAATATGAAATAATTTCTAAAAGATTGAAAATGAACTAAAATGGCATGTTTTCAACTCAAATAATTACAGAGAACACATTTAGATGACCATTGAATCAATATTCAACTCAAAATAAACTTTGAATAGAGAGTTATTTTTAGAATTTTTTTTTTCATTTTTAGACAATTTTTTCTTATATAATATAGGGGTGTGAAAGTTATTTTTCAATTCTACAATGTATCTTCTTACTTCAAAAATTTGTAACTATTTATCATTAACAAATAAAAATATCAATAATTCAAAACATAAACTTTCAAAGTAGAAAAATCTATTCATATTTTATTAATTTTGTTTTATTTAAAATTCAAAAAATATATAGGAAGTCTAAAGTTTTGTTTGCATGTGATTTCTAATGGACACTCTAAGTGACCCTGAGCAAGGTCCCAAAGTAGTCAATGGATGAATTTTAAGTAGAAATGAAGAATGCACCTATTGGGCCATTTTTGGCAAACTCAAGTATCTTGGCAATAGGTCTTGTCATTTCAAGATTTGTACATATTAAATGTCTTAATGTACCCATCGTGAATAATTCATATTGGAAATGATTCTTGGCACCTTCCAATTCCAACATCCTAAACTCATAAGTCAATAAAAGTAAAAGAAAAAATGAATTAAAGTAGGTTAGATGCAACTTCTTCTCATTTTTGAAGGAAGATTTTTTGAAAAATGATTTGAGATGTACAACTCTTCTCCTTATATTAAGTTTTATCCCACCTTAAAATATAGAGCCCAAAAGTAGGGCCCAAAAGTAGGGGTCACAATTTCCTTGCACTTCAAATGTTGCTAAAAATCTTTGATCTCTTTTTGCAACTACAAGTTGCAAGGATGAAACTAAAACCTCCAAATTTCAGGAGATGGCAAATCCATGTGATTTGATTGCATGCAATCATGCCTTGTTTTCATTCCAAAAATATACCAATGCGATAAAACTTCAAATGCAATCTAAAATAAGAATAAAGCAGGGATCAAAGTAAGATAACATTTCATGACTTATAAGCTATCTACATTCAAGGTACTGGCCCTGGTTGATGGTGCTAATGCAATGCACCCACCTGCTTTCAGCTGATACAACAGTGCGTACATAGAGGGCATAGTTACAATACATTAATCTTGTCAGCTGCAAACTGGTAAAAGCACATGAGCACTGGGTGTGCCTAGATTGTGTACACCGACTATACCTGGGTAACAACGTCCATCTAGTCTACAAAATACAAGAGGGGGTCAAATTCTGAAACAACCAGGTCCACAAGCAGATTCAGAACTCTTTAGAATTCAAGTACTTCAATCTCCAAAGATTTTCACATGAAGCTCCCACATCTCTGAATTTTACCACCTAAATCAGCACGTCCCAGTTCAATATAACCTCTGAATGGAGAGTCTGATGTGTACCCAGTCTGGCTGCGGCTCTTATAATTCAGTGCGAAGGAGCTGCTTCAAGAGCTGCCTCCATCCATAACAAATCCATGAGACATTTGGTGCAGTTCAAGCGGTGTCGATGACCCTCTCGGTTCAATAGACATTGTGACCATCCCCGTTGACAAGACCAATCCACTATCTCGAGAGGAAGTGCACCGATTGCCCTCCTCTAAATATGCCTGCTTTGAAGCTATCTGGATGCTTGCTACCTTGATTGTAGAGTTGTAGGGACTAACTTGGCAACACTGGATTAACCATTTTATCACTTACTATTCCCTTCCTTCCAGCCAAGTGATTTCAGAGAATCAGGTCGAATGAGAAACACTCTCTTGCTTCCCTTCCATCTGAACACAACCACGCCCTTGTACGACGTCCTGGGAATGCCGTCTTTCCATTCTTCAAACACACCGAATTTCCGTGCAAACCTGTCAAAGTCCCTCTGGTTCTCATATACCATACTGATGTCCTGATTCGTCCTCTCCACTATGTGAATCCAATCCATGTTGGGGTTGGTTACAGGCATGGCTGTAGCAATCATTGTCGCCAAGTCTTTGTTGAACCTGTCTTCGCTCAGCATGTTCATGTCCTTCGATTTCCAGTCTACGAGGACGTCATTCAGCTTAATAGGCACCAAGTACTGGTAATAGAATTGCCCCATGCTGGAGCCGTGCTCACCGAAGTTGTATGTTCGGCACACTTCTGGGCGAATGAACTGACGACCCTTGCGAGTGGAGTTCAACCGCAGCCAGTCATCCCAATAAGCTTCAGGCCAAATCGGAGAAAGCTCATCCCAAAACTCCCGGGTAAGCATCCACCCAAGTCCAGGGAAAAAATCAGACCTGTACAGAGCCTCAGCGTCGCTAACGAACTGCTTCTGACCATTGTCATTCCACGACGAAACGGCCACCACGGATTTATCGCAGTCCAGGACAGTAGCCGTGGCTTCGAAATAGGAGAAGAAATCCGGCGCTATTTCCATGTCGTCCTCTAAAATGATCACCTTCTCGTACCCCCGCACATCAAAAAGCTCCGAAAGTGCAAATTTGTAGTGCCGTGCAATTTTGTAGTACGCAACGATCTCCCCTGGATTCCTTGTTGGAGGATCGCCTTCCAAATGTTGTAAGTACCCCACGCCAGCGAAGCTCTTTGCTTTGACTTTCACCGCCTCCATGGGACCATCCTGAGCCACACCAACAAGGCAAGTTTTGTAAAATCACCAACCATAACCAAAAGCTGCTGACATACTACAATTGGGTATAGCAGACATGCCTTTGACCGCACACCCCAAATTGTTTATAAAATTCAAGCTATAGGCATAAATTGAAACTTCCTACAACTATCGATGATTCAGTGATAGATCTTCCGCAAGAAAAATGGTACAAGAATCACGTATATCTTGTGATATACGAAACATTTAGTGACGCACGTCCAAAATTCAGGACTGTTTGCGGTGGCGGAATAGTTATTCACTTGAGAGGGTAGAAGTGGGTAATACAAGAAAGATTCTGCAATTCTAGAATCGATGCTAACGTGGACAGAGTCCACAAGAAATACACGTGAAAAAAAATTCTTGCAATCATTCCGTGCGGTTGCGGGTTCGTGCGCAGTTCGTGCGTGGTTAGTGTGCAAAGACGGGGAAGCGTGTGGTCAATAGTATGTATACCTAACACTACAATGAGGAAAGATAGTGTACCTGAGATACAAACAGTGGGAATTTTTGTGCGACTGCGCGTTGATACTTGAGGACAGAATTCAAGGTTCGGTCGAGGTAATCGGGGCGATTACAAGCCATAACAACCACCGCGGCAATAGGTTTTTGCCCCTCCAGTTTCGTCGATTCCTTCCCCTGTCGGCGGTACTCTCCCAAGAGCGCATTCAGCTGCGAATAATTGTTCTCGAGCTTCTCCTTCTCATCCTCCAAAGCCACAATTCGCCCCTGTTGCGCGCTGAATTGGTCGATGAGCGCTCGCTTACTTCGTGAACACTTGGTTTCGCCCTCCACGGCCTGTGCAATCCGGTCCGCGTACTTGGTCTGCACGGTGAACAACCTCGCCTGCAAAAGAAGGAAAAACAGGGCCGCTGCCACGAGACCAAGACGCGCTCCGCATTCAATCCGCGCCATCGCGGTGGGAAAATAACAAGACAAAAGCGTTTCCACGACCAGGAAAACCTATCCCACAAGCTCCATAAACCCCCTAAATTCACACCATTACCGCAACCGTATTCAAATTTCGGGCGACCACGAAACCTGATCTCCAGTCGCAAAATCCATTCCCTGACTCGATCGAGGATGGAGATCAGAGCAAGGCATCCATCGGCAAACCCTAAATTGCTAAACCCTAAGGGTACGTTGACGAAGCATTTGCGGCTTACACCATGTCAATTTCAACGACAAGGCCAATTTTCAAAGTTACTAGACTCTAATGATCAACAGACTTCAGGATCGAAGAAGCCATGCTTGCGATCACGATCTTCTCCCCACGTTGTGAAAAGTCATACAGTCATATACCGGCATGAAGCTTCCCGAAAATCCGAAATTGATCAGATAGTGAATTAAGTGCTGCTGTGTTTTCCTATTCGAGAAAAAGTTTTCGGAGGCAGCAATCGAAATGTTAGAAAGCGGTGAAGAAATGGTCAAATCTGTGGCAATCGCAGACAGGATTCCCGATCAAGTTAACGATTTTCATGGCGGGCCGATTGGGACTGATGCAAAGCCTTGGGGAGGAAAACGACTCTGACGACGGTGGTGGATTGAAAACCTGGTGGAAGTCCGGGTATATGAAGCTATTTATATCTATGCAAATGGATTAACCCTTAAACATCAACACGGACGTTTGGCGTCTGATGGATGACAAGAGTAAGACGAAGGTGCAACTATTCATCCCTCAATTCATCCTCAAAATTTTGTTGCAAAAAGGGGAGGTCTTCTACAATCATTTGACTTCCAGTTATAGTAGGACCACCCATACCTAATCACTTAAGCATCTGTAGAATAGATGGTGAGCAGTTGGTTGCCTTTGAAATTTTTCCCATGTAGGGAGATAGAAAATATTGGGACTGCAAAATTTTCAAAATCTTATTTTCAAAACTGAAATTTCTGTGAATTTTAGAAGGCAAAAAGTGTTCCAAACCAGTACATAACATTTAGAGTCTTGCAATTCCACTCATAGGGGAGGTTCCTTCCTACTCGTACGTACAAATTTCAAAATAATAAATGTTGTAATACGTGGCATTTAGCAATTGGTCCTTTCCACCTCGCATATTGTGCATGTCATTAAATTGAGACTCCCAATCATGATTCACAGAGAAGTTTGGCTTGACCGGAAATAGGGGTACTCTACAAGTCAGGTACCCATCCCTGGTTGGGAATGGGTGCTTCTACTATAGTGCTTTTGCTATTTCTTAGGTTCATGATTCATACATTAATGCCTAAAGGATGAGCCTATGACACATGTTCAAAAGCCTCATTGCCTGGCACTCAATTTGTGACCAATTTTGAACTAGATATGTTTGAAAAAATTTATATTTATTTTTCAGAGATAAAATTACATGTCTTCTTCACCTCACAAAAATTTTAGATTTTTTTAAGGAAAATTGATTTTTATGAGAATTTTTGAAGAAAAAGTGAAGAAAAAATCACATCAAATAGAAATTTATTTCAAAAAATCTGAAAATTTTACCATGGGTGTACATTGTAGTGACAAACATCATGGTATAAACTTGAGTACCGTTTCCTTCTATAATTAGAATATAAAAGACATCAAAGTTACATCCAAAGTTCAAATTCTAATAAAATATTCAATATTGCGAATTTTTCTAAAATTCCGATTGGAGTAGAAACTAAAATAGATTAAATTCGTTTTGTTAGTTGGGCTCAACTCCAAAAAACATCATTTTCAAGGAGAAATTTCAGATTTTGAGAAAGGAGCAAAATACACTAAAATGGCAAATTTTGTCATCCATTTTTTTTTTCTTACTTCTTATTTATGTGAAGACAAACACTATCATGATTGCAAACTCAAGTGGATACTATTCCCAACCCTCCATGCAAGGTCCACAAACAAAAAGTGAATGAAAAAGCACTTTCAATTTCTCTCCAATTCAATTTATGTTCATCCAAAAGCCACAAAATGGCCTCCTTGTCGTTCCTAGGTTAATGAAAAAGGATGATTTCCAAGGTCACCCATTCGTCCTAAAATTGCAAATAGTGGTGAAAACTCATTTCTTCATCCCTTATTCATCCAAGAAAGAGAGAGAGATTTCCCCAAGATTTTACGGCAATTTAGTGATTTCATCCATTAAGAAAGGGGACAAGTCATCAATTTACCAAACATTCCCTTGACATTTTCTTATTGCTTTTGAGCCACTTTTTAATATTGAAAAGTTAAATACTATCTCAAGTGAGTGCCTATATGAGCCTATGTACATCAAGTTTCAACATTGAAGTTTGGTACTCAAAGACCTCCTTTCTAAAACACCAAAATTATTATATAGTATTGGTGAATGTGTAGCCAACATGAGAATTAGGATGTCCAATTTAACAATGCCACCATTCCACACCACAAATGCTACAACACCACAATTACAATTGGTGTTGAATAGTATGTCTTTGTGATAGACAATTTCAACCATACTAAATAACCATTTTAGTGTAGTGAAGGGTTGGTTTCTTGTGTACCCACCTTTATTAATGATATTCTTTATAAGATTTTTTTCTATGCTGTAAACATAAAATTGGAAAAAAGTCTAAAGTATACATAACAAAAAACATTCACTTCTCCCAATTTTGTCAAATATGGATTTTTTGAAGTGTTATAATAAGCTCAAAACTAAGACCGAGTCCATTATAGATACCAACCATATGTAAACCACCCCATAGTTTCAAATTCAATCTAGTATACACCACCTTTTTTAAGTTGCTTAAGCTTTGGTATTGTGTTAAGTATAATACAAACAAATCTTGAATGTAGACTATTCTAAGATTGAAAATTCTCAATTTATATTAAGGATATTTTAATCAAGACTATCCTAAAATATATTTAATCTTTTAAAAATAAATTTAGATATAAAATATCCTTAATTATAACGAAAAAATAGTTGTTTAATATTCTAAAAAAAGAATTCAAATTTTCTTTGTTCTCAAGATAAGTATCCCGTAAATAATATATTTTTATCGCTTAAAAAATAAACCAGATAGAATAAAGATCAATTCATTTTCAAACCATAAATTTGTATAATTTTTACAAAGAAAAGTTGTTATTTGTATACAATAAATTTCATCTTTTACTTCACTAACCACCTTTGCAATGCATCTTTATACCAATTACACCTTTCCAACAATACTAGAGACTCACTTTAGAAGATTCATTTTGTAATCTAGAAAGGAAAAATTCAAAAATTCAAAAATAATAATTCCTAAAAATACAATTAGGATTGTAGACAAGCAATTGAGCAATAGTACTATAAGATTAAGTATAGCAAGTAGCAACTTCTTTTTGGTTTACAATTCCAAGTTTCTTAATATGGTCAATTATAGAATATTCTACTAAAGGTGTATTGCAACTTTGCAAGAGATGTATTATATGCTCTATCTACTTGTAACAAACAATTGATTCAAGGTGTATTGTATTTGTGTTATCTAAATTTAACAAAGTCATTACTTCTATGATTTTCTTTTGAATATTAATATTAGATTGCCTCGTCAATCTATTTTTGGTTGTAAGCATCAATTGAAAAACAATTATATATAATAAGAACAACCAATTCCATTCAACTAAAACAATGCTACTCGTTAAAATAGATTCGGAGACATCTATGACAAGCATGGACAAGATCTATGAGTTGCAAACTATAGCATTTGAACAAAGCATGAACAAAGTTTGATATACATATGACCATTGATAACAATTGTAAAAGTCAATATTGTCCAAATAATGATTCAATTGTAAATATAAACAATATGCAACATGACAAGATGCAAGTGCTAAGTGAAGTAGGATTCCAAGAAGAAGAGAATATGAGGTATATTAATAGGACAATTTAGAGTACAATAAGATACAAGTGCCAAGTGGAGCATGATTCCAAAAGGAAGAAGTATTAGGATCTAAGACTATAGGATAAAGGCCAAAAAATAGGTGGCATATAGCAAGAATAGAAGGCATTGGAGTGGGATTGAAAGCCCAATAGCATTGAAGGTTCAAACTCCCAGAGCCCTAATTGCCTACTTGGTTCAACTTAGCGAAATAATTTCATCACCTAGCATTACATGAGATTCAGCCTTACAAGAGGGCCGTTTCAGGTTGTTCCTGTTGTTGGAAACCAATGTGAACTGCGTGGAAAAAAATTAATTAAAAAAAAAAATTTAAAAATTTAAAAATAAAAAAAATGTTAAAAGTATTAAAATGAAAAATAAATAATATTTAAAATAAAATAAATAATAATAATATTAAAAAAATATTTTTTTAATTTTTGCTGATGTGGTCAACTCTCAACCACATTAGCATCTTGCGTGGTGGAGTTCCCAACGTTTGGGAACGCTAGAGAACTTGCAGCCCTTTGCTGCAGCTGAATCCATCTAAAATTGACCATTAATATTAGGACTTTCAATTTAAATATTTTGAAAGATTCATGTCAAATTTTCACAGATGATTTAACTCAAGTACACACTAGTCCTTTTAATTTAATTGCTTGAGAGATGGTAATATTACTAGTCAAATAGTTTGAATCTGGGACAAATGTGCCATTACATGAAATCTGAGGCCTCCGGAGGGCCATTTCAGTTTGTTCCCAAAACTGTTCCCGACCCTCCTGGTTGCTGTCAGACCAATAATTTAAAAAAAAAAAAAAAAAAAAAAAGTCCTGAAATGCAAAAAAAAAAAAAAATTTTGAAAAAAAAAATCGATGACATGGCAATCGCTCCACCACGTCGGATTCGGGTTCCCAGGGCAGTTTCGGCGTTCCCAGGGTCTGATAACTCAAGGCCTTGTAGAGGCCTCAGATTTCATCTAATGTATGGATTGTGTGGCAAGTGTGTAGGATTTTTTAGAATGTCATTGCATCATTAGGTGAAATTTAGGGCGTCCAGAAGACCACGAGTTATCATGTAGTAATAACTAGGGAACTTGATTGTTGCAGTGAGCTAGTGACACTGCAGTAGTCCTACGTGGTAAAAAAGTTGCCACCTCATTTCTTAGTTTATTTATTTATTATTTCTTTTGCATTTTGAGCATTAAAATTTATTTTTTTGAATTTTTTTGAATTTTTTTTTCCTGATAGTTGGCCATTCCATCATTGTGGGGGGAACAACAAAGAAAATGGGCCTAAAACGGTCTTCTAGAGGCCCCAAATCTCACCTAATGAGGGGTTTAATCAAAAAAGTTTGAGAGTATTTGATATGCACACACCTTGATTTTCAATAATGAATTTAATTCAAGTATTATAAGATGCACTAATTATATTATATCACATTTTTCCTTGGTGTGTATTAAGAATGGAGTTGAATTCGTCTATGCACATAGCTATGAAGGATTGTCCCAAGAAATGGAATTCTCACAACACACCATGCATAGAGGTAAGGTAAATACACCTAAATTGTACACTTCCTAAAATTGCACACTAGAGATTTTTGCCTAAAATGTATTCCCACTCTTTATGAGACTCTATTATCGTTTTTAGGAACACCTACTTTCAACACTTTTGAAAATTTGTAGTTTATTCATACGGTGTCCAAAAAATGCATTATAAGAGAATCTAGAATCCCCTTTTCACTACCAACACGACCCCACAAAAAAATTCCAATATAATACTGGGAACCATGCTGAATTGCTTATTTGTGCGATTTTAGGTGTAGTTACCTTACTACTACTTCATTTATAGAATTCTAATGAATCCAATCTCAAGCAATGACCATCCCAGCCGGCAATTTGTGTCGATTCCTCAAGAATTAAGCTCGAGACATTTTCAGTTGGACCCTTCATTCACCGCTCCTTACATTGATTTGAAAAGGTAAGAGCTCATGTGGTCGTTTCACATCTCAAGTACAACGACTGGTTCATATACACAGATGAGCAGGCAGGTTTCAGAGACAGTCCCAAAACGTTGCAACACGAGTGGTATGAATAATACTTGGTGTTGGGAAAATACCACCCACACCCACAGCTTTAGGATGGGACCTCGTATTAGGAGGTTCTGATACATTATGGTGGAGAAAAGGTGTTAAAAGTGTGAGCTCTATAATGTAATCACTACAGGTATATATATCTTCACTACTAGAATTGCAAGCAACTGAATTCTACGCGGAACAGGTTGAGCCTCGGCTCATCTCAAATGTCGACCATTTGTAACCGAGGACATGATATTATTGAGATGTGTTGAAGAGGAAAGTAGCAAACTCACAGTCTTCACCGTCCTCGATCCAGTGTTCAGGGTTGCCGTGGTTGTCCATCATCCGCTCATGCTTTCGCACTTTTTTTCTGACTTCTGAGCCCTTGGAGCCGCAAGGTGGAACCTGAATCAACACACAACCAGGGTAAATGCTTGATGAGAACAACGCTCAGTACAAGAATTGTGACAGTTTTAAGGTCTCCAATTTTACATCAGTGACAGGATTTTGCTTCTTGAGAATCATGAGATGATGGGATCGGTGACATTTATCGATCAACCATTCAAACTATTGAACTTGTACTATTGATTGAAGCTTAAAAAGCAGACCAGAGCTGGTTTACATAGGAAGGTTATTTTACTTCCCCGTGTGTTAAACTCACCACTTCCTGACTTCCCCCTTGACCTCACAAGAAATTTGCATGTACTTAAACCGTCCCCAGCAATCACACATGGGATTCATATGTATTGACTTCCCCTTCAATCTCAAAGGGGATTCATATGAATTCCCGCCTCACTTTCACCAGTGTAGGACAGACCGTTTCGTATCCCTCGCCCAAACCACCTCCTACTAAATCTCTCGAAGCAATTGTTATATACTAGTCCAAAATGTTAAGTTGGTGTACAAAAACTCCCAGTGACATTCGAGGTACGGTCCAATGCACTTGAACAAAAAATCATACAATATATACTCATTCGAACTCATACATATAGAGCATTTGAGAATTCATAGTTTTGATATGCTAGTGCACTGAAAGCAGTCCCACATTTCAATTCCAACGAGGAGTATACAGAACAGAAACTCTTTCCACATACCTTGCATCTAAACAGCGGCGATGGTTTCCGTTGGGGTGCAATCCTGGCAGACCCTGACTGCGTGCAAGACGCCCGCCAGAGCTTCGCGAGCTTCCCGAGCGATGGCATGGATCCCCCTGCGAATGCTAGAACCGATCTCTTCGTTTTCTCGATGGGGACGATCCTCTTGCCGTCTTCCCCATCGGCAGGAACGATGGCCATAAGGTTGTACTTCAGGCCGTCCTTCGAGGCTCTGTCCGATTTCACGGATTTTTTCTTGGAGAAGAGGCCGCAGAGACGAGTAGAGTAGTAATCACCGTTCACGAAGGGACCCTCCTCTGCTTTAGCAATGACTGGAGGCGGAACTGAGTCGGTCCAGTGGGGCAGTAATGGTTGATGCAGGGAGCCTTGAAGCTCCGGGGTCAGTGTGAAGACGGGAGTCTCGTCCACGACAGGATTGAGATTGGGATTTGTTTTGTAGAGAGTGAGGGCCTTGGATTCTTTGTGCCACCGCTGCTCAGGCAAGTGAGACGGACCAGCAGTACGTCAGTGAAGTACAAAGAGCGCTTAAAATCCCGGTAATCATGAAACCGGTTGGCATGAAACTGTGCTCCAGGTTCTATAGGATGTTCAAATCGGTCCAATTCAAAGCGTCAAAATGGTGACTCTCGATCAAGCAAAGCTCTATAAGATTGGTATTGATGTAAGTGTCCAGACGGGATTATGAAAATGTACCACTTTCACGAATACCTACCAATTGAACAAAATTGGCAGTTATGGTGCTTCTCTAAACATGCATCCCCTCTCCACCACGTAAGGAACTTACTTAGTTTGTGGACGACGCCAGAGCTTTCATTGTGCACCAAGCGCACCAAGCAAGAGCTGCTAGTTTTGACTGGATTTTGAATTCTAAAAAGCCAAGCAAGCCAAAGTCGTCACAAGTAGTTAAAGTTAAGCTCTCACCCGTTGCACACCAGTTCGGTTCTGAGTGGCCAGGCATTCAAGATGGGAGAAGGGCGCTTGCTCGAGATCAGATTCGTCGTGCGCGTCGGATTCATCACCGAAAATGGGAAGTTCGCAGGTCTTGCGGGCGGCGAGCCAGCTGCGTTGCAGCTGATCCTCGTCGTCGGAGCTTTGAATCACGTCGTCGTCTAGAGCAAGTAGATTGACCCCCGAGTCGAAGCCAAACTCTTGGTCCCCGGAATCCGCTCCTCTGTGCTGCCCGTCGATGGTGTCCCGGATCGATTGCAGCTGCTCCAAGGCGAAAGTGCCGATGGCCAGGAGACCTTCCTGCTCGTGGCTGAACACGAACTGGATGTTGTCTTGGGCCTTCTCCTCCGAGTCCGACTCGAAAAGTCCCCGTTGCTTGCGGACGCTGGTGCTGCTGGCTTTGCTGGGCATGACGGATCGCATTCCGCGATCCAACACATGGCTGCCGCTTTTCGGATCTGCGAAGCAATAATTCAACATGACTTTCGTAAATGTTGCTGAGCTTGGTCCGAATGGATCCATCTCTATTGCACAATTTGGACACAGAATAGTGCAATGTTCAATCTATTGTGTGGATACCTAATTTCCTAGATTGTTTGCAACTACACATCGAGACCATATTAGCGTCTGGTAAGTAAAAGAAACCAATTATCTAGCAACATCGAAGAGGTTTCAGTACAGGTGCGTGATCACTAGATAGTTCACAAAATATGAGGCTAGCTAGTACATAATTGTGCAGAACCATAGGCAAGGTCATAACTCACTTTGTAACGCTCCAAGCAAATTGAGCATGATCAATGGACAACAGCGGAAGTAACAAGAGCACCTGGTTTACTGAGTTGCTGACGAGCTTGCAGCGGTGAATCCTTGCTCTTCCCCCACCCGAATAACTGAAGCACACCACACCATGCAAAATCTAGTCTCTAGCTGAAGATACGCAGATTCAGCAAGTACGAATACTTCCACTTGACAACAGCTGCAATGGCGATAATTGCGTTGAACCACAACATACCTTCATGATGAAACCTTAGAAGAATCGTGGTTATATAAGATTCCGGTGCAGAGTAACGACCTCAGATGATCTTCGAACGAAACCACTACCCTGATCGATTTCGTCTCAATCTCTAGCAGAAATCATGTCATGTCCGATTTGCAAACTGCAAAGTATCGAACATTCTTGACCTGCTAGACGTACACAGTGGAAATACTAGTTCATCACTGGCACCATCAGAACGCAGATCACGATGTCATTCACATACACTGACCAAGACTGAAATATTTAGCTATAAAAAAACTGTAACCCGAGAAAAATCAACCTGAAACAACGACTGCAACTCATACTACACTACCTAGCTCCACTTCCTCACGTCCAGCTCGGTAGAAACTAAGAGCTAGAGAAAACCCAAGAGAAATACAGAGATTATGACGACGAAGTGGTACCTTGACGTCCATCGGGCAGTGTGAAGCAGCGGCACTACACGAAGCTTGTCATCATTGAGGTCGATCGAGGAGATCGAAAAGCAAGCGACGAATCTCACGATGAGAGAAAGGGCCGGGCAATGTAATACTGCATTCAACCTACAAGGTGCTTGGTAGACAAATTCGCTAGCTTGCTAGCAAAATACATTGTGGCCGAAGCGTGTACGTGCACGAGCGGGGCAATCAAGCAGAGCACGAGACGCGAGTGGATCAAGTTTAGAATGGAATGGAAGTGAAGGCGACTTGAAGGCGGGGGTGCGCATTATGGCAGCTCCAGACACTGGCGGCATCTAAGTTAGCCAGGGTCCATCGCCACGAAGAACGTGGACGTAAAACTCCAACTGAACAAGGTTAGCGTTTTACTAATGGAACTCTAAATAAGAAGAAAAGAAGACTGACTGAACAATAAGATAAAAACGATTTATTCAACTTCTATGATGCCTCGATGGCAGTACGTATTTGTTTAGAGAAGAGAGAGAATGAGAATGCACGGGATTTGGTTACGAGAGTATTTTAATGATATTATGGCCACTTCAGTTTTTCTTACAATGAATCATTTTTCCTTGAGCATGTTGAATTGGCTTCCTTCACGTCTGGTCAGGATCTATTTTGGTTGAATGTTGTTATTTTAGGCTGGCCTTATTCAGAAATCAGAATCTGTCATGTTTCCACCAGCCAATGATTTGTCGTGCATTACCGGTACAGGAGGCTTGCGGAAGTCTTTCTTTTTATGATATTGATTGGAAATGTTCAGAATAAAGCTAGTCTGTAAGTCTATTGCATGTGAGGTGATGTCAAATCTCTTAAATGAACTGGGCATCAGGGTTTAGTTACTTGATGGCTGAGTGAGTTCCAAAGTATCTCTTGCTAGTTCACCTCCTTGGAAACTGAGGAAAAGGCTTCTTCAGGGAAGAGAGATGCAAAGCGCATAACATTCTTGACTAAGGTAGGAGACCCTACTTGACCCATGTGACCGACCAATCATTGAGTCCCTTCATGGCCATTATATGTTAGTAGAGTACATTTGAAAGTTTTGAATGTAAACTTCTAACAAGGTGAAAACACCTAAAGGTATCTTAGTCATAGGGGCCACATCCATTGGCCTTATTGGATTGAATATAGAAACGATTTTAAGACACTTTGGGGAACACTTTTAATGGAAGTCTATTTGTCATGAATGGGTACAAAGACGGCTTTGGGTGTTTTCACCTTACATAGTGGTGCAAATAGGGTCTTCTACCTTAATGAGGTTGAGGTCCCTTGTCTATAGTGTCACTTATTTGTATTATTATGGAAATGATTCTTTCTCATTGATTCACAATGTACATGACAACCTTTCTTTCAAGATTTTATATAGTGAAGCAAAAGCCCCCTCTCCTTAGAGCTCAAGAATGTTACGTGAGTTATAAACCTCCTTAGCTCTTACACCAACCAAGAGAAAAGAACCAAACAAACATCTCTTGTTTATCCTCTAAACACCCTAGGGGACCCAAAGTGTCCTCATATAGTTTCAAGTTCAATTCAAAGTATTGTAATTTTTGCATCCAATGTCCAAATTCAATAAAAACTTGTTGGAAAATTTGCACTCTTTCTTCTAGTTTGTGTGGTAAAAATTTCAGATCAATCCAAGATGTACTGATTTTTTGTAAACCAATTCAAGTTTAGAGGTTCAATTTGAATTCACCGATCTACATTTGATGGTTGCAACTTCAAGGGCTTGTATCTCCTTCATCCAATGTTAGTTTTCAATCAAATTTATTGGGTTAGCTTTCCCTTGAAGTCTAGTTATTGTGGTAAAAATTTAATGTCAATCCAAGTTGTTTTGAATGTTTGGGAGCAATTCAAAGTTCAAAATCCTGACATTTTTGGATTACGGTGAATTTTGGCGGCCTATTTATTAGTGTCTATTTCCAATGATGTTTTGGGTGGAGTTGCACATACTAGTCTAATTTGAATGTCTAAAATTTCATATCAAACCATAAAGTTTGAGTGACTTTCAATCTTTTTAATAGAAGAAAGTTTAGCCTTAGATGTGTTTTTTGCAACCTTTTTTGGCTATTTTTTGACATTTCAAAGTCATTTGAGTAGACATAATGAGTCAATTGAATGATATTTTCTTTCAATAATGTGTTTTATGCTAGTTTCAAATCTCTTTATAGTGTAAAGTCTTTTCATTTGACTAGGTTTAGAAATCAAATTTCACCTCAAAAGTCAAAATGTATTGCTAGGAAAATTTCAGCATCTTTTTTCAACACTAAAAATTATAATCTTGCAATCTATGTGACCAAATGACTCCAAACTTGATTCACGTCATCTACAAAACGTACACTACAAGATTGTATGGTTGAAATTTCTATACCTTGGTGACATTTAGATTTGTAACACTTCAAAAGCAATGATGTCATTTTGAACCCAACAAGCCCCGGGCTTTTAGGGGTTATTGTGAAACTTACTTGTAAATTAGAGACCTTTTTCTTCTTCTTCTTTAAAAGGGAAGGTCTTGTAGTGAACTTTTTACGAAGGCTGAATAGAAATCCTATTTTTGTGAAAATCAAAATTTTAGTGTTCAATTGTTCATTTCAAGTCAAATAAAAGACTATCCATTTGTTCCAAAAATTCAAAAAGTAGGTTAATCCCTCATCGCCTGAAGTCCAAACAAGGTCAAAAATAGCGTTGCTTTTGAAGTGTTGTAAATTTAGATGTCGCTAAGTTATAGAAATCTTAACTGTATAATATTGTAGTGAACATGTTGTAGATGACACAGAAAAAATTTGAAGCCATTTGACCGCTTGGATTGAAAGATTCTAATGTTTTAGTGTTAAAAAAAGTCGCTGAAATTTTCCAAAAAACATATTTGGAGGTGAAATTCGACTTCTAAACCTACTCAATGAAAAAACTTGAGACTATAAAGTGCTTAAAAATCAACATATAAACACATTGGTGAAAAAAAATATCATTCAATTGACTCAATGTGTCTGTAAAACAAATTTGAAATGTCAAAAAATAGCATGAAAAGTTGCAAAAAACACCATGTAAGGCTAAACCTCCTCCACTAAAAAGCATCTCAGTCATTCATTACTTTTTGGATTCATGTGAAATTTTAGCCACACAAACAAGACTAGTATGCGCAACTTTCACACAAAAAATTATTGAAAATGGACACTATATGAAGAAGTTACAAGCCGCCGAATTTCACTATAATCCGAAAATGGCTGGATTTTAAATTTTGAATTGCTCCCAAACATTCAAAGAAGCTTGTATTGACATGAAAATTTTACCACAATAACTAGACTAAAAGGGAAACATAACCCAACAAATTTTATTGAAAACTAACATTTTATGAAGGAGATACACCCCCCCAAAGTTCCAGCCATCAAATGTAGTTTGGTGAATTCAAATTGAACCTGTGAACTTTGATTGGCTCCCATTTAATTTGTAAGTCTTGGATTGATCTGAAAATTTTACCACACAAACTAGAAGAGAGAGAGCGCAACTTTACCAACAAGTTTTATTGAATTTGGATACAAAAGTTACAGCACTTTGAATTATACATGAGGACACTTTTCATCCCCTTAGGCGATGAGGGGTTAAGTCAATCACATTGCCAATTAGCTAATTGATCCCTTGCCCCTTGGTAATTGTTGCCAAAAGTGGATGTTTTATTTTATTTTTTCCTGACAGACCCAACTAGGACGTGAAACTCAGTAAAATTTTGTGAGAGAAAGTTTTTTAGTCAAGTGAACACTATTTTTTTTGGCAACATTGTGATTTTGGGCAGCTTGCTACAAATGGAGTTTTTTTTTTCTTTGAAATTTTTACATAACATGACTGTCTAAGGAATAGCTTTAAGGCACAATAATTTTCATAACTTTTAACTAAATGGTTAAAAATGTATTGCATGATATGTAATTTTCATTACTTGGTGGGTAGCCTGGGCAACTAAAAAAATCACTTTTTTAAGGAAAAAAAATTTGAAATTGGTTTTCTAGATTTTCATATATGTGGAAAGCTTTGAATCATTCCATTTTCATTAATGAGAAGAAAGTTTTGAGGAGTTTGGTTTGTGAGTAGTTATGGAATCTGGCTACTGTAAAATAAACTTTGAAGTCCTTTATTTAACTCAATTTTCAATATTTTGAAAAAAATAAAATAAAATTGGGTGTAGATTGTTTATTACAACCGTTGAGATTGTCATTTTTCAATTCCATAACTAAATTCTTAACAATTTAGTATTTTAAATCATACTCTAGTTCTTTTTACTTACTATTATTTTCAAGTATGGATATGAAATTTTTTTTGTTTGAAATTTTTTCTATGTATTTTTGACTTATTTCTTCAACATATTGTAGAGAGTTACAAGTTGTAGGATCTATACATTCTTGTGTAAAAAATTTGAAAAATGAAATCTAATCATTTGGAAAGAGTTGAAAATACTTCTTTTTGAAATTCAAGCAACTTAATCTTGCAAGTAGTAAGGTTTTTTATTCTCAAATTTTAGGAGGGTGTACTCTAACAAGTTAACTAAAGGATCTTAAAATTAGATTTGTTAATGAATAAATATAGATGAAGATTTTAGCCTTGCTTTGGGTTTAAGTACTTTGAAGGAGTTTGGGGCCTAAAAACATGTCTAATACCTTTAGGGGTTAATAGATAACAATTCACTACTTTTGTAAATAAGTTGTCTTTAAAAAATACCTTAATTAGAATTTAGAATTTCAAACTTTTAAGAAAATAATTCTTGTTAAAATCAAAACTCAAAATAATTCAATTAGTTAAAATCATATTTATTATTTGGTTGCATTCTTTTATTAAAAAAATTGTTTAGTGGTTATTGCCTACTAGAAGAAGGGTGCATTTTCTTTGCCTTAAAGTCATTTAACCTCTGGAAATATATATTTTTGGTAGTAAGAAAATGAAATATAAAACAATTAGTGTATCTTGCACTAATTGAATTGACTTGATTAATATTCAAGTCATAATCAATTTAATCCATAAAATCCCATTGTCCCTACATGGAAAAAAATGAATTTTGTGTAGACTCCTCCGGTCTCAAATTTTTTTTTAAATATTTTTTTAATATAGAAAAATACATTAGCTTTGGAGAAATATTATTTTTATTTTACTAGATGCCTTGAAGAATTTTTTATCTTATAGATTATAGTTTTGCTTTCATAGAAAGCTTTGATTCACTCTATTTAGAATAGTGATGTAAAAGTTATGGAGCTTTATTGTATGGAGTTTGTAGGCAATCATAGCATCTTCTTGAGAAAAAAATGTATTGGATTTGTATTTGAACTTGAATTTCAAAATTTTCAAAAGAAAAGTTCTACAAGGTTTGTCTTGCTTGTTAGAACAATCTCACCATTGAGATTAGCAGTATGTTTCAATTCCATCTTAAAGCTATTAATGATTTAGTTTTTCCTTCAATCTCATACCTACTTAGACTTAACAAAATTTTAAGAACTGAATCAAGTGTGTGTGTTTTTATTTTTATTTCTTAGACGTTCAACTAATTCAATTCTTCAATGTAAAATGTTATAATTCAATAATTAAAGGTGGTGCAAAAATTTTAAACTAAAAAGATTGAAAGACTCACAATATATTCACACAAGGTGCAAAAAAACAAATTAACTTTAAATGCAAATTTCTTGCAATTTAAGTCGTCAAAGTTTTTAAAACTTCTTCTACACATTTTTGTGTTAGTTGAAGGCAAAATCCCATGGTTAAATATACAAAAAAAATAAAGTTTTAGGGTATTTTTCTCTTTGCAATAAAAATGACAATTTTGACTGGATTTTGATGAAAAAAAGTCCTTTGGATTTTATGGGTTATAAAGGAGTTTTGAATCACCAATTCTTAATTTATTGATAAAATTGGTTAACTAATGCAAAGGTAGATTCAAGATTATGGATTTGATCTATAGGACAATGCGTCATAGTTTACGACTTTTGTTTGAAAGTCACTAATAAATTATACATTTAAGTTAACTTTATAACACATCTTTGCATTTTTTGACAATTGAGCTATCTTCGGTCATGCTTGTTGAAACTTGAGACTTTAGAGCAAAAAAATGTTTAATACTTAGATGGTACTATGAAAAACTTCAAGCCTTATTGGAAAATGTTTATAAATGCCTTTGTATCCTCAAAAGGGGCATACTTTCAAACAACTTAATAAAATTGTTCAAACTTTCTAAAATGGACTTGGCCTAGAAAGAGACCAAATTTCTTCTTGTCCTTCCACCCTTAGCTTTGCAGCCTTTGCTGCACACTTAGGGCCCAACCAAGGAAAACAAAAATTCTAAACACTCTAATTGATCGTGCTCAAAGCTATTGACCAATGAGAGTGCTTAAAATTTTGTATTCTTAACCTTAGCTTGGTCCTAAGTGTAATGCGCCCTCTAGCATAGTCTAGCTAAATTAAGAGCTTCATCATTTTACTCAAACCTTCATTGCATAGTAGTAGTTTCAAGGCAACAATCACCTAACAATGTTATTAAACACTTTGTTGTAATACAGATAGGGATAGCCTTTAGTTGGTCTCCAATGAGACCAACAAAAATCAATTTTGTTACATTCGTTTGGTGCAATTGCATTAAAATGGCACGGGGAACCCTAAAGCAACTATGGAGAGGAAATTATTTTGGAAGGTACGGTGGGATGAGGTGTGAGTACATGCGGATATCCTAGCTTGCGCTGTACAATACAATGTTGTGGATGAAATGCAACATGCATATCATATTAACATTAGAGGAGATTTCAGTCTCCTGGAGGGCCGTTTCAAGCACTTCTCGGTGTTGGTTCCCAGCAGTCCTTGCGAACGCCAGCGCTATCACGTCACCGTTTTAAAAAAATTAAAAAATTAAAAAAAAAATCTCCTTAAAATGCAAAAAAAAAAATTTAAAAAATTTAATTTCAATTTTTTTTTCCAAAAAATGACGTGGCAATCTCCAATCCACGTCACTACGCTGCGGGAGCGCAGTTCCCGCTTTGGAAATGAGCTGGGAACTCGCAGCCCTCCGGCAGCCTGAAATCTCCTCTAATGTTGCATATCTATTGGTACAGGAGGCTAATGCAAATGTCAAAATGGATCATGGAATACTACTAAATGACTTCAGTAACTTTGAACCCACCATGACACTCTTAAACTCGATCTCTTTCCCTTACTCTGAATTTATTCGGAAGTCCAAGTGGCACATTCAAAATGGGCTCCTGAATCCTGACCTGCAAAAGAAAACTGATCTCAAACTTCGTATACGGACCACAGCGATCACCCTTCAGATTCTTCAAATGATGATCTTCTGCTGCGATTCCAACTGAATCGACCAAGACTGGACCTTTGTTATCTTGGACAAAACTAAAATTGGAAATTCACAACGTGCATTCATTATATCTTCAGTTTTCCAATTGCTGAAAATGGGATGATCAAACAATCTCTTCTTCTGAAAACTGAGAAAGGTTTACATTTAAGAGCTGTAAACCATCTTGCAGAAAAAACTTGCCGGAATCACTAAAAACAGCTATATTTTATTGAGTACTCCTCACATTTTAAAAATTGCTGCACGCACAGGCCAGCGAGATTCAGGCATTGAACGGTGAGGCACCAAACCAAGTTGTGTGTTCAAGCAAAATAAAACGTCATAGATCAATAGTTAGAAAAGACTCTCCCGACTTCTATCAAAAGTATGTAACAAAAGTGTCACTCATACCATGATTAACCCTTGAACGTTGACACACGGACACCAAATGTTTGATGGATGACAAGGAATCTTTGAGTGTAGGACGAAAGTGCAACTATTCATCTTTGGAATTGGGTTTGGAAAGGAAAGATCTCCTACAGTACTTTAACTTCCAATAGGTGTTTTTGCTATTTCTTTGACCAATGATTCACACGGTAATACAAAAGGATGATTTTGAGCACTACCCCTTCGACCACCCCTTCGACGTTCAAGGGTTAAGGGAGTCAACGATCTCTGGGGTGGAATTCCTCTCTCTTTGGACCACTGATGAACATTTCCATCACGCTCTGCCGAGATTAAACTTAAACTTAGAGTGCAGTGGTTCGACCACAGATTTGTCACAAAATTTTGTTTCAACGTTTCGTGTGGTTTCGTATTTGGCATGTTGGAAGTATGTGATCACCGATTTTATTGTCAATGTGGCTCCTTGTCTGCAGATTTCCATTAGAGCTGGGGTACCTTTCATCAAATTCCTAAGCAGTGGAAAATGCAGTACCTTCAATGTGCCTCGGCAGGAGTCAAGCATGCACTGAAACATCTCATTGCAGAACTTGACACCGGTCAGTCGGTGTGTTTACTTCTAGTATTGAACATCACGACATCAAAACAAAAATGATATCCGTGATATAGATCTACTAAACTTGTGGTGAGGACAATCAACTAAAGCTCAATTTAAGCTGCACGAAAAATGATAGCCAATACACTCTTGTCTGTTTGTGCAATACACTCCAATAGTCAAACTGAAGCCGCTTAGAAGGTGTTCTTCAAAATCAAAGAAAAATTTACCAAGATAAGCTTGCAATGAGCTCAGATCAGGGGCTCGAACGCACCTCTCCACACGTAGATTCGAGGTCTCCTATGTAGCAAGTCTCTGCTCGACTCTGGATACAGTATCTCTTGATGCAGTTTCTAATAACAAGAGCTTTCAAAGTCTGACTTCGACAGCTGCAAAATAACTGAACATTGAGGTAAGCTGATCTAACCCATGCCGTTCCCACCAGATCCTAGAGCCTCTTGCAAGAGTCATTTCATCCTCGTGGTTTATTCTCTGCACTCGAAAACTGATATTTTTGAGCTTTGACAAGTAGGCGTCCTCAAAGCTTTCGGAGGTAGTTGGAAACTTTGGGTGAGGTTCTCTGACCATGTTTCACCAAAACCACTTCACAATTGTCATTTCTAGTGCAAAGAGCTATGATGAGAAATTTACAGAGTATTTGTTTTGCATATCCAACCTTGTATTTTGACTTGAACGAGAGTGTGTAGAGAAAAAATTCAATTTTTTTGACAAAGTAGATTGTAGTGGTTAAAGTGATTTTTTATATTTTATTTTTTACCTTGCCATGTTAGGTTTTTAGACTTTGAATCATCTTAACTTAGAATTTTTGCACTACACGGTTTTGAAGTTTAAATCTTATAGCCAAAAATTTAATTGGAAAAAGATTCAAAAGAAATGAAAGTTTGATTTTCATATAGGTGTTTTCAAGCTATGTATGTCAAGTTTTGTCAATAATGAAGTGATTTTGTGACAAAGCTATATTCAGTTTTGCCATTCTTTCAACTTCTAGAATATTTATAATTTTGCATAAATGTTTTGCACTGAGCTTTTTAACCCTCTAAAGGTTGGACAACCCCTTGTGATGAGAAGGATGTTTAGGATACAAGATTTGAAAATTACTTGAACTGAAAAAACGTTTGAGGAGATTTGTCAAGTGTAACTGTATGATCGGAAGCCTAATTTCTAAGGTGTCGGTTATGCAAAGAAATAACTAGATTTGGAATCATTCTCTGATTGAGAGATAATAACAATAGATATCAGGTTGCTTTCCACGAGCTCAAATTGACAGCTTGGAATTGAAGAAGATGAAAAAAAACTTAGAAAAAACACATCTCTCAACATAACATGAGTGATCAGTGGTGAAGTAAACAAATTTGATGTAGAAAATCATGAAAGACAAATCTTGGGTGTCTTGCAATAAGATTACAAGAGGCCTATTGCTCTTAGCTTTTGCATTTGGAGACAAAATAACAAACAATAATAGTTAACTTCAAAAAGAAATTCAACTAAGACATCATCTTGATAAGAAAGATAATCACATTTGAACTCACCCATCATCCCATTTTTTAAAGCTTTGTCCCTTAGGGTTAATGAACTTTGCATAGGCACACGTATGCATATGTTCTTTAGATAGAATTTGTGGATTCTTCTAATTGGCATTGAATAATCTGAAATTTTGAAAGAAAAAAATCATTTAGACTACATTGAATATTAGATCAAATCATTAAAAATATTGCCCCCTTATATTTCCACTTTTCTACATGCAATCACTACATTTACTATAATCTAGATAATACATGAACGCCAAATATTCTACCATAGCTTATCCGAGAGCTTAAAAATGACCATTCTTGGGTAGATGCAAGAAACACTGAACGATTTAGGGAGCGTTCTGCCCTAAACTGTGATTTTTTGCGTTTAGTACTATGAGTACTACAATACTACGAAACGGAGCAATCTCAACCGTTGATATGAAAAATCAACAGCCAATAGTACTTTTGAATACTTAATAATATTGAAACAATACTATTTGAAAAAATGACAGTTTGTCATAAAAAGTAGATAAAATTAAATATAAATTAATAATAATTAGAAAATCATGAATAAAAAAATAAAAATTAGGCATTTGTAAAGACTTGTGATAGTGATTACATTTCACCAAAAACTAAAAGTTGAAACCATCATGAATGTTTGGAGCGCTATGCACAAGGGCCCCCTATTTGCATGCATGTTGAGGACAAAGAATTGTGTTTATTTTAATATCCTTTTGGTGGGCACATGCTCATCTAGTGTGGGAATAGTCTACAAAAAATTCAAGTGAACATCATAATTTCTGGATGCTTCACAGGGTGAATGCAAGAAACACCAATACTATTTGGCGTCACAATTGGAATGACGGAGATGCAATTTGTCATATCTTTTGGGAAATGAAGTCCATGTACTTGAAATTTTTATTGGAGATGGCTAACTTAGAAGTCCTCAGATTCCTTACTTTTGAGAAATTTTGAAAAAAAATCCTTTAATTAAATTGTAATTTACCTAATTTGTCACACTTTGCGTTTTAGGGGTTTTTAGTACTGTGGAGCATCCAAAAATGATGATGTACGTCTAGGATTGTTGTGGGCTATTGCCACAATAGAAGGGCATGTGCCCACCAAAGGGCATTCAAAAAAACACAATTCTTTGTCTTCAACATGCATGCAAATAGGGGTCCCTTGCCCATAGCGCTCCTAACATTTATGATGGTTTCAATTTTTAGTTTTTGGTGAAATGTAATCACTATCAAGTCTCTACAAATGGCCAATTTTTAGTTTTTTTTTATTCATGATTTTCTAATTATTATTAATTTATACTTAATTTTATCTACTTTCTGTGACAAACTGTCATTTTTTTTAAGTAGTATAGTTTTAGTATTATAAAGTACTCAAAAGTACTACTGGCCGTTGATTTTTCAGATCAACGGTTGAGATTGCTCCGTTTTGCAGTACTAGCAGTACTTGTAGAACTGGGCAGAAAAAACACAGTTTTGACAGAACGCTCCCTAAATCGTTCGGTGTTTCTTGCATCCACCCCACAATACTAAAAAACCCTAAGCCGCAAAGTGTGTAAAATTAGCTAAACTACAGTTTAATTAAAGGATTTTTTTCAAAATTTCTCAAAAATAAGGAATCTAAGGACTTCCAAGTTAGCCATCTCCAATAAAAATTTCAAGTACATGGACTTCATTTCCCAAAAGATATGGTGAATGGCAACTTTGTCATTCTAATTGTGATGTAAAATAGTACCGGTGTTTCTTGCATTCACCCTCTTTAGAAAGTTAACTTGTTAAGCAAAAAAATATACAAAAAAGAAAGAAAAATTAAATTGTTAATAGTTCTAAAATGAAATTGAAACATAACAATTTTGACAATGATATTGTTGTAGCATGTAATCTACACCTTATAGGCATTTTTGTATGAATTTTTTTGAAAATTGAATTCAAAAACAAATATTGTATTTAATTTTTTCAAATAGATGCCCTAGTTGCCTGCAAAACAACATTCTTCATAATTCTCACAATATTGATTCAAACGGAATGTATCAAAGCTTCCTACATTAACATATATATATATATTCTATGATTAAATAAATTGAAAAATAATAATAAAGAGTTTTTGCATTTATCTTTTGCTACTTGAGCTCAAGCATTTTGTACTTACGAGAGCACATTCTTTGTCCCATGAACAAACTAAGTAAAAATGTATTCCCAAGTGCATTTCCTTATCTACAATAGAAGTTTCAAGAAATGATAATAAAATTTGGCATCATAGGAGCCTTCCCCAAATCTTGAAAAATCCATTAATTTACATGACTTTTGACCTTCTAGGGTTAACTATACCTTGGGCCTAATACGTCTCTTCAGCACACCGCATTACTTTCATAGTTGAGACGATGTTTGTACCATCACCAATTCTATCAACAGCCTTGCACATTCCTGGATATTGCAATCAATCACCATTGACTTATGAAAAGCTCTAATAACAAAAATCACATTGCACATTTTAACAATTGTCAAAATACACAAGGTCATGAAGGTTGCACGCATTGAAAATGACAAGGTCATGTAGTTATGCCAATTTAACAAATATCATGTTTATGAGTTGTGAGAACTTGAATGCCATAATTTCAAATCACACCAATTTCTCAAATATGACCACACTAATTAGTTTTGAAGTTTAAGAGTATAGCAACTATCAATGTAAAATGACTATAAGGTGAACGAACCCATTACTATCTATTTAAACAATCTACATACCTTGAAAAATAAGCTTAGGATGACATATTTTCATAGAAAGGTAAATCTTAGTTTAGAAAAGTTTATATAGAAGAAAAAATTATAAAAGAAATTGTAATCTTTATCAATTTTCAAAGTAGGGTTCTAAGAAACTACAACACTATTGATAGGCAAGGAACATGAGCATCCCAAAAGAAATCTATAACCAAAGGCTATTTGACCCATGGTGCACAAATGAATATCCTTGAACTACAAAAAATACATCCTTAAAAGACTAAGTTGGAGCACTTCCCTAATGAATGCAAAATTCAAACTAAATTTTCAATCTCATGTGATCATGTACAAGTGTATGAATTGCTTAACAACAACTAAACATGCCTCTTACTACATGTATTCCTTTGGGAATTTGAATAGGCTTCAACCCTAAGGTCCTTCCTTGACCAAAATGAATTTTTTAAATTTTGGAGCAAATTCTATAGACCTTGGATTTCTATTTCTATTTTCTATTTTTTTTTAGTACAACACCTAATTGTCATTTTTTCATATCAAACATTGTTTCTTGATATTCTGATAAGTATTACAAAAATTATAAGACTTTTTCCTTGTTTAAAACCAAACTTCAGCAATTTAGACAAATAAGAAATTTTGCTCTTTTTTTTAAGAAATATATTGGATTTGATTTTAAAAGTAAACAAACAAGTAGAAAACTTGGGTAGAATCATTCTACATTGATTGATGAAATGGAAGTTCCTATGAGTTTCATCTTTGGACAATTATAGAATCTCTTCAAACAATTTATACTTAGGGTTCATTTTCAAACTTGATTTTCAATAATTCTAGAATAAAATTCAAAATATAGGATGTGGATTGCCTAATATAACATTTTCAATTTTTTTTAATGTTACTGACAATTTAGTGTATGTAGTTAGTAATTTAGCATGTAATATCTTCCACTTAAAGAAAATATAAAAAAACAAATTCATGTCTTCTCAACTTAATTCTTCATCGCTAGTTTATATACTTCGAGTTGTAGGACATATAAATCTTTTTGATCAAAAGTTTGAACTTCATCTTTGGAATGGATTCAATAAACTTGTTAATGAAATTGAATAATCATGATCTTTCAATTGGCAAGATTTCTTTCTATAAATACTTTAAAGAATATCATTCAACAATTTAACTAAGAGATCCTTTGGTAAGATCTCCTAACAAAAAAAATAAAGACAACAAACTTAGCATTGTGTTCATAAAATGGGGCTTTGCTACATTTTTTGGCTTCAACAACCAAAGAACTTTGGTGATTAATTACCACCCATTTGTTGCATTAACCTAATCTTTCACATTCCGTTTGGAGGAGAAGGATACAAACAAAAGTGACATTGGGATAGTTTCATACATTACAAATTTTGAGTATGCCTACCTTAACTCACTCAATCTCCTTCTACAAATTTTGAATTATGTAGAATATAAGAGGTCTATGAACGATCGCTTCATGGACCTGCTACCTCATGCGGATTTGGCCATGGAATGCAAAAGAACGTCATAGAAACAGTCAGAAAGCGTGTACCTTGTTTCTTTCGGAGTCCTTGGTCCTTGATCTCGACGATGCAAAGGGAAAGAGTCTCACATATCTCTTCGAAATAGGGCCGGTCTTCAGGTTCTTCCGCTTCACACCTGCGAAGGAAATTTTGGAGAGGAGGCAAGTGGTCACTCTCCTGGACATTTTCGACGACCTCGTTTGCTAAAACGCCGAAGCTGAACACATCGACTTTGGGGGGATCAATGTTTTGGACAGCTTCTTGGAAGTCTTCCTTCTTTCGGAGTTTGCGACATCGTTTCACTTCGGGTGCAAGGTATTTGTAGGTACCAATGTTGACGTCGAAGTCCTTCCTTGTTGCTGTACCGGAAGAATGGAAGCTCTGGGCACAACCAAAGTCGGCCACCTTCACCAGGTAAAATGGGACATCCGAGTGAGGCATGGCCAACTTACTCATAAGAATATTGCCCGGTTTCAGATCTCCATGTGTAAAGCTGTTCTCGTGAAGGTGTTTCACTGCTTCCGCCACTTGCAGCAGCATCTCCAGCGAGTCTCTCAATGAAAACGGTGGATCCATTTCTTCCGATCTAGTCAAGAAACTTTGGAGGTCTTCGTCTAAAACTTCCATGAACAAGTCACAATCGGTAGAGCACCCAAAACAGAGCACGATATTCGGATGAGAAACCTGCAAAGCAACCTCCAGTTCTCTGTTGAACTTGGGGTTTTGGAACTTGGGGTTGCGAAGCAAATCGTCATCGCAGTGGAAACGTTTCCTGGCAAAGGTGCCATCTCGCCATAATACTGTGTAAACTTCTCCTTCATTCCCTCCATTGATGTACCTCACCGGCTCTACATCTTTGGCCTCCAAGAACCAGAATTTCAGTAAGTTGGCTATTTCATCAACAGCTATGTGACCATCCAATCTGATACTCAATTTCTCAGCCAGGGCACAATTCGTACAAGACTGATGTGGGAGTTGTCCCTTCAGTGCAGGACCGATATCGCTAGTCGGGACGAACCCTCCCGTGCATTGGTGTCCACGACATGTGGCCCTCACGCCTTCAAGCTTAGTCAAGTACGCGCAGCTGGGGACAACGTTGCTCTGAATAGTAAGATCAGACTTCCGAGCAGTGTCCTGTGATTTTAGCACTGTTAAAAGCCATTGCTTTGTACAGTTGCTTCTGTAAAAGCTTCGGGATGCAACGGTTTGACATATGCACCAGGCCAGTCTCTCAGAAGAACCTGCAAGAAACCGAAGGAACTGCAATTTGTCATCGGGAGGATTGGCACAATTCTGCGGCGTCTCTGTTCCGGTCAGGCACGCAAGTTCTAGCAAAAACTCCATACGGGGTTTCTCGGTCATGTGACAATCTCCCGATAGTTCGAAGCACAATCCTTGAAATTAAACAGTTGGATTGAGCCTCCCAATCCGATTTCATGAAACTTTCGGTCCGCCTAAAGAATCCAGAAGTCACAGGCTGATCGGAACTCTAAGCAAAGAGTGGCAACCCCGTTACCAACCAGGGTCGCTCAAGGGTTGTGTAGATTCAATGACCCCGCTGTAAAGCGTAACGAGAGCCCTCCCTTGTCTAACTCATGGTGCACCGACAGAGCTTCATATCTGGTCACGCACACCACAGACCTGATTCCTGTAAATCCCAGATGTCGGACTGATCGAGCAAGACAAGTGCCCGATCTAGAATAGCCAGAAAAGGCCACAGACAACTACATTCAAGTTGGCGATAAGCATCTAGACTGCCCTGGTATCCACCCCAAAGCACTGATTTCTACCCACGGAAGAGAGATGGATTGCGAGCACTGAAGACTGATTTACACATACTCATTGGCAAGTCTAAATGAAACTTGCCACCTTCCCTTCTTCTAGGCGTTTCAACAGACACTCATAAGAGCAGCCCCACAGCAACACGCTGAAGCAACACTAGGGTAGTCACACCTTCTTCACTTGGCACTTGAAGAATGGAGAGAAGTTGGTGAGGGTTTGGAGGAGCCAATGGGAAGCCGTGGTGAGTGAAGGAGGTGTGACACCCCTAAAAGATGTGTTGAGAGTGGAGAATGAAAAAAGTGGAGAATCCATTTACCTAAACGTAAGATTAGAATGTAAAGTTGTAGGGAAATCGGCGACAACAAAGGTAAAAGTGACATGGAAAGATAAAAGTGTAGGGCACAAAGGAATATACTTAGTTGGATATATCTTCCACACTCCCAATCTTCACTTCCAAAGGTAAAGACTAGGAGTGCGGAAGATATATCCATTTAAGTATATTCTACCAACATGAAGCCAACCCCAAGCCACCACGTTTCCATTCTCCAAGTGCCAAGTGAAGAAGGTGTGACTATCCTTATTGTAAAGGTCGTGCACCATTAAAAAAAAAATTTGAAACAAATGGAAATCCATTGTAAAACAAACCAAGTACAAGACAGCCAAGCCAACAGTTGGACAAAGACACAAAAGGTTGTGCACCATTGATCTTCTAATAATGAGGAATGTCATGCATCAATTTACTTCACAATATTGTTGTGGGGTTGCTCTAAGTGAATCAAGTGACTTGGCCAACAACTTCCTCACTCATATTCTCAAGTGAGGCTATTCTATCTCCCGGTACGCAAACTCTTGTATTATATGTAAGGATACGGTCATCAACATTAAAAATGGCTCAAAGGATGGCTTTTATAAAAAATTTGCTCCGTATCAAATTAAGAAATCCAAAAAATTAGGTGAAGACCAAATTAAATAGAATGCAATGTAGAAAATGTTGGATTGCATATTTATTAAAAAAAACTTCATAATATATATGAAAAATTGAATCACGTATGCATAATTTAAAACATCCATACAAGAAGTTTTTTTCAATTAAAATTATAATTCATTTGTAGTGTTTTAGTTATAATTAAAAAAATCTTAATTTTTTATTAAGAAGTTCATGAAGTTGGATAGCTTGGCCTGTGATACATGTATTAAAAAAATTCATATAATTAAGTTTTTAATGCTATTTTTGTCCTCAAAAAATACTTATTTCATGTATATATTTACATTTTTGGATTCCTTGTTGAAAGGGCTACAAGAATTTTCTACACTAAAGCAAATTGTACTCCTTGAGATTGGATTGAAATGCATTATAAGTGATTATAACTAGGGCCATATAATATGGGAGTTGTGTACCTTGGGATTCTATAGAAATGTTTTGAGACTTTATTTGGTCTTGGAGCATTGGTGCATGGTGTGGTGATCTCCCAAACAAGAGAATATTCTTTGAAAAGGCATTGATGCTAAAACATACATTAGTAGATTTTCTAAGGTAGCTTTGCAATTGCTTATGGCTTGGCTTCAAAGAAAATTGGCCTACTTATGTGCTAGCTAAACTTCTAGTTTTCTATATTAGGTTGATTTAACTCTACACTTACTCTTTTGTAAGTAAATGTACCCCCATCATAGGGCATTTACACATACTCACAAGAGAGTCTAAAAATGACTTAGCCAACAACTATATTTCCTATTTTGCATTTCTACATAATCATGAATGATGCAAAATTTCACTTTTGGTTTTCATTTCTAGGTGGTAAATGAAGCGGAATCAATAACATTACTACTCCATTTCAAAAGATATTAACTAAAGGACCAAGTGTCCCCTCGGGGGACAAATGGATTTTGGGCAAGTACCTACGGGCTGAATTTTTCTCCTGATTTTTTGAAACTTTTTTTGAAGATAGAAAAACTGATTACCTTTGTGGGAATATAATTTTTTTTCCAATTGGTGACCGGGAACAAAAGTTATGCCCATATAGCTCAAAACAGGGGAGACCGGGCAGTAAAAAAAACTTGCAAAAATTTGAATTTTTTTTATAAATTTTTTTTACTCATAGATTATATTTTTTTCTATCTGAAAAGATTTGATTCATTTCATTTGGATTTTTTTATGAGAAAGTTATGGACAATCTTGTTTTTCAAGCAATTAGAGCATCTTCTTGAAAAAATAACTTGTTAGATTCATTTCTGAATGCAATTTTGACAATTTAAAAAAAAAAAAAAGTTCCACATGGTTTAGTTTGCTTGCTAGAACAATCTCACCTTGGGGATTAGTGCATGTTAATTCTATCTTAGATATATTAATAAAATAGATTTTCATTCAATCTCGTATCTACTTCTATTCTACAATTTTTTTAAGAATGAAAATTAAGTTTTTTTGAAAACCTTTTTTTTCCCTAGACTTTCAACTCAATTCTCCACTATAATTATTTAAAGCTCAAAACTCTGTAGTGCAAAAAAATTTAGTTAAAAATGTTCAAAGTCAAATAATCCAGTCCCACAATGTGCTGAAAAACTTGTTTTTTTCACTTTAAACGCAGATATCTTGCAATCTGTAAGGTGAAAAATTCTGAATTTTTTTACACACATTCTCATACTAGTAAGGTGTAAAATCCTACGGTTAGATGTGGGAAAAAATAATTTTCAAATTTTTTACTCTTTGCTGTAGAAATGACAGTTTTGAGTGTTTTTTGACAGAAAAAAGGCCTTGGTCCTTTAGGGGTTAAAATAACCCAAAATCCAACGACTTACAATTGCAATTAAGGTAAAACAACTCATTACGGTCAGATCGCCCATAGTGGACACCTTATGACCCCATGACGGTTTTCTCAAACCACAATTAGTATCTAACTTGACGCTCATGGAGTGATTAGTGATTGCATTAGGAACACCCAACTTTTCCAGTGTAAGAGCATTCCCATGGCAAACTCACCAAATAGGGACGCCAAATCACAAAAATCTGCTTTCGGTTAAATAAGAGAATTAAATCCACCAACCATCTCACGTTTGTTGAAAAATATTTTCATCTTATCTTAAGATTAAATGAGTAGATAAACTCTTTATATACATATAAAGTGGTAAGATGTAGAACAATCCATGTGGGATGATGTAAATTAGAATTAGTAGGAGCTCAATTGCTCATAGTTAAGTCAAAAGTAGGTTTTGTTTTTCAATATAATTTCAAACCTCATTTAGGCATGGTAGAATTTTTTTTTTCAAGACACTTTGAACTAAGAAAAGTTGGTAAATGAAGATAAATTTCATTTCCAAAAATCCATTTGAGATTTAGAACATCCAATTAAAATATATGGACAAATTTGAGAGAGGAAGTTTGAAATTGTAAAAAATAATTCCCTTCCAACCCCTCTCTCAAATTTGTCTATAACTTTTGATCAAAGATTCTAAATCTCAAACGGATTTTTGGAAATGAAATTTCTCTTCATTAACCAACTTCTCTTAGTTCAAAGTGTTTTAAACTTTTTTTTTTCTACTATGCCTAAATGAGGTTTGAAAATCTATTAAAAAACAAAACCTACATTTGACTTAATTATGAGTGGTTGAGTTCCTACTAACTTTAATTTACATTATCCCACATGGGTTGTTCTACATCCTACTACATCACGTGTATATAATGAACTCTTCTTCTCATCTAAAACTCAATTTTAATTGATAATGTATTAACTACAAGTTTGCCCCATAGTAGGAAGCCTACTCCTTGTGTTGGTTGCCTTTGGTGCCCCGCCGTGGGGATGCTCTAAATCATTGTCAAAAGTTACTTTTCATGGCATTCTACATTAGAAATTATTGTGACCACTTTGGATGGTTAAGATAAGCATGTTGGGTACACTTTTTGTTTGTTATAGGGCAACCTATAGACCATGTTGGGAAGATCACTTCAGAAATACATTACTAATTCACACTTTGTTTGAAAAATAAAATTTCAATTGCTCTCACTATTTCTCACACTTATCTTTGTGTGGGAAAAAATTTGAAAAATTTCAGTAATGGCATGAGGGCAGTCTCCAAATTTTGACCACAAAGGGCTGATTTACCTTACTAGGTCCCGAGTAACAGAGTAGTGTAGTTTGTTGTTCTGTAAATGTCATTGTCAAGTTTAGAGTGCAAAAATACTGTTCCGCAGTTCACTCTAGTTTTGTGTTTGAACTCTCCACTTTTTCTGATATATGCTCCAATTGATAAAATTCTTTATGTGGAGGGATAGTTTGATTTTCAATTAACACTTTGCATTTGCAATCCAATGAAAGTTTCAATTTCATAAGTTTAATTCAAAATTCAATTTACTTTCAAGTGGGGCTGTGGGAGAGTAGGAATTGATACTTACTATGATGTTAAAATTGCAGTTGACAGTGAACTCTGATATTAAAATTGTAGTGGAGAGTGAAAGTTTATTTAACATGTATTGTTATATTGAATTTGCATTTTTCATTCAAAATTGAAATTAAAAACTCTTCATATTGAAATTGCAATTTAGGGTAATATTTTTGTGGGAGGGATTTATCAGGTAATTCAAGGATTGGGGTTTGGGATGCCTGGGTGATCCATTTGCCACGGGATATTTTGATGTAAGAGCACCTCACAGCCCACGACTCCACATCGATCATTGCATCTCATGCATTCGTCAGCAGCAGAATATCCGGCGACAAATGGGGCACCCGGGATCTATAAGCTCCAGAGTGCACTCTCGATGTCTACGAGGCAATGTACCTCCCATGCTGGGTAAAATGAATCCGGTGCTCTTGTCCAAGGAATATTTCCTCGAGACAGGTGCTTTGCCAGATCAGGGTGGATTGACCCCTCGCTCGTCCTTACCAGGGGTGCATGTAAAAAAAGCCCCCTATTTTGGGCTGTTCTAGGGTATACTCTCGACCTCCTTAGACTAATTTGGGGTCTCTGATCGCAAAAATGAATTAAAATTTTTGCAAAAAAATTCATGTACGGAAAATAAATAATTCCAGGGTTTGCCTGCAGGGCCGAGCGAGGGGGTCAGTTCTCCCTAGCCCTTTGCCAGGAGCGCAGGACGTAAATTCAAGTGAACTAAGGTAGTATGCTCTAAAAGTGCTCATTTAAGAGCTGGTCCGCCTTTTCCATAGGCTTATGTGGACATAATTATTTTTAGATCATTTTTCAGAGAAAGAAAAATGGATGTGGAAACTAACACAAGTGGTTTTATATTTTTCCAAGCATTTTTGAATTACTTATAAATTTTCAAAGATTCAGGGCATAGGCACCTATTTGTGACCATAGGTCTCCCAAAATCTGTTCACTTGCAATTTGTAAACGGATGTGCAGAAATCAAAGGCAATGATTGGCTCTTGTAATAAATTTTTTTTTTTTTTCGATGCATTCAATTGCTAGAGTGGTCCATTTAATGATCAACCCGTCTCCATTCTTCACCCCCAAATAGGGGCGGTTTGAAGAAGACAAGCGCTTTTAGAGCATACTACCTTAGTCGTGGTTCTCATTAACCCTTAAACGTCGAAGGGGGGACCCTCGAAATCTTCCTTTTCTATTACCGTGTGAATCATTGACCTCTAGAATTGCAAAATTAGTCATTGGAAGTCAAACTACTGTAGAAGATCTTCCTTTTCCAAAACAAATTTAGAGGATGAATAGTTGCACTTCTGTCCTATACAGTTTGATTCCTTGTCATCCATTGGACACAAAACGTCCGCCTTGACGTTCAAGGGTTAATCCTTGAACGTTGACACGGACGCCAAATGTTTGATGGATGACAAGGAATCTTTGAGTGTAGAACAAAAGTGCAACTATTCATCCTTGGAATTGGGTTTGGAAAGGAAAAATCTCCTATAGTACTTTGACTTCCAATAGGTGCTTTTGCTATTTCTTTGACCAATGATTCACATGCTAATACAAAAAGGATGATTTTGAGCATCACTCCTTTGATGTTCAAGGGTTAAAGTCATACTCCCTCCGTCCTAAAATAAATCGGGGGTTTCCATCCCAAATTAAATTCGAAGTTGGCTCTCCACAATTTGATGGACAACAATTGAAGCTACTTTGAAGTTTGAACAATCCAAAACAAAAGAATCCGCAAATACCACACTCTAGAAACTATATAGTAATTTGATCCTTGCAAAGGGAATCGAAACGCAACTTCTAATCAACCAAAGGTGAAGAATTCAACCCACAACTATACAAAAACTACTACTAAGAAATCTCTTATTGGGAATTTCCTAAAATTGAATCACAAGACATTGTCAGAATTGAATATAGAAGACATCAATGGACATTACTGCACCAACGTTGCTCAGAGAATGAACAAAATTAATACCACTGGAGCAGTTCTAAAAAGGGCAAAATTTTATCAATTTTGTCACTTCTTTTCAACATGCGTAGCTTCACTATTGACTTCTATTCTTTCATACCTACTGGGGCTTACTAGAAGTTACAATAACTACACAATCATTTGAAAATAGGAGCTACTCATGCACTAATCTAGCTATTTTTAAGAAACCCCAAATTTATTTTGGCACAGAGGGAGTATAAGCTTAACTTATATAATTGCAAGACAGAGTCTAGAGTGAAACAATTGGTGAATCTTATTAAAATAATATTGATTGCCACTTGCCCACTACACTAAAATTGGTAAATAGTGCTGGCTACACTAATTGTCAAAGACAACACTAATTGTGATTTGCAAGGTTAGTGTTAGAACATTATTTATCCATTCTAACACTATTTTAGCTCTATAGTAAAATTTGGTCATTTCAACATTTTTATAAGGAGTGCATTTAGTGTTAGGTGGGAACAAAATATAGAAGTTAGAATATAGAAGAAAAAACAGTGTATGAAATGCTGAATTAGACAATGAAATGCTGAAATGAACAATGAATTGCTGAAATAGACAATGAAATGATCAAATGAACAATGAAATGATAAAATAAACAATGGAATGCTGAAATAAACAATGAAATGCTGAAATGAACAATAAAATGCTGAAAATTTTGATAGTGTATGTATAAGTTGCTAAATATAGCAACAATCCAAAACACAACATAATAATTCTAGTTGTAGGCCAATAATTAAAGGAAAAAATAGTAAAATATCAAAAAAGATTTCTAAACTGCCATATTGAAATTGGGCACTTTTTGCCCTTGGAAGTATTGCAAATGTTTTGCAATAATCACTTGGAGATGTAGAAACAATTGTCCTACACTCCAAGATTCATCAAATCCTAATGCCATGCCACAACGAATCATTGCTTTTCTAGCATAAGAGATGTTGTCACAATCCACCTTTCAATTAACATCTTCTACACTATCAACATCCAATTGTAGAAAAAAACTTTCCCAAGATTTGTCAACTTACATGACCATTGTCCATCTACCCGAGGTGCATTTTGCCAAGCATTTTGTTGTATCAACTCAATTTTCTTGGCTTCCCACTGTCTTGTCTATACATCTTTGATTTTAGAAATGAGGAATGTATCTTCTCGTTGGCAAAGGTGAATAGAACATGGAGGCAGAAATTTAAAAATCTAGGGGTCAATCTAGGGGTCACGGTATGGCCGCTACAATTATAAAGCCATATGATCTTCATGTGTTGATGAAGATCAGCTTTATATGCACGAGGGTCCAAAAAGTATCGATGGAAGATGGTTTGGTCCATCCAACCTTTAGGGCCCGTTCTATAAGAAACCCCAAGAATATTATCAATCAAAACCCGTATAGGATAGCTCCTATTTTCATTTGACAAAATGAACATAGGAGCTTCTATGGTAGCACGACATCTGCCTAAAATGCTAACCAACATTGTCATGGACTACCCACTCGAGACAACTTCAGCGTATTTGACAATTGTATCTCTCCTAAACCCTAAAGTTCGGTTGTTGTCAAGATTGACAACAAAATGCGTTTCATCCAAGTTTTCCATGAGATTTTCATTGAATTCCTTGGATGAAAATCCCCTTTGGAAGACCCCCAAATGATAGGCGGTTTGCATTTCGATTTGAAGTTCTTTTTCAGGGGTACAAGTCAAACGACCACGTTGGAATAGAAAGATTATATATTGTGGTTATCCATGAATTGATTGACCCAATTCATTGTGATTTTGTTGACCAACAAAATATTGTCTTTGGGATTAACAGATAGGGTAGTGAAAATTGACTCTGGAGCTACAAGAATGGAAAGTACCAATTCACAAAGTAGGTGAGAGAAAAATTTGACACCTGATTTTTGGAGGCAGTTGAATTCTTCAAGTAATATAGGGTACAAATATTACACCCATTCACTTTTTTTTTGCCTCGACCGGGTCTGGCTTTTGGAGAATGGTGCCTTCTTTTGCCCATTTGGCTTCGGCCACAAAATAATGGAGTGAATTGGCTTGCAATATCTTCCTAGAATTGGTCACGTTGGTGCCACCAACGTCCGACTTTCACAAGGTTGGCAGAACGTTGGCCACATAAGTGTTCCAGGAATGCTTAAATGACATGAGGACCCAAGCTAGGTAAGCCATAAACGGCGACGTCCTTGAGTATCCAAGAAATGACAAATCGGCAAGTGGCAAGGCTAGAAACTTGTTGAAGACAACGTGGAGGGGCATTGGAAGGAATCATAGCAAGTAGGACGTAGTCTACGATTGGCTACAAAAAAAAGTAAAAACAATGTGTGTAAAAAAAAGTTGTCAACCAAAAAAAAAATTCAAAGGAAATAGAGGAGAGAAAGACAAATCCAACAGTATCATCCAATGTTCAATTGCATACCTCAATAAAAAGAGATAGGCGTTGGAAGTTTGATAGCAAGCCGCGGGAACCAGGAGTGTTCAAACTGAGGCAGGAAACCACGGAGTATAACCCACCCACCCACCCGATAAAAACCTCACAATCACTCCAAGGCGGTCACCGGACAAGGGAAGTCTCTCCAAGGTTGTCATCGGACAAACGAAGAGTAGGGCAATGGAGCAAGCCCAAAAAAAAGTTTTTGAGGAAAAAAGGCAAAAATGGAGTATTAAAGGGAGGGCCAGAAATTCATGGCGGAAGAGACAAAAACTGAGGTTTCCATAGAAGGAGGCAAAATTACAGTTTTTCAAGGAAGGCCAAAGTTTGACGGCTGTAGTTAAGTGCCCAACACTATTTACACATAAGTTGAAAAATAGTGTTGGGGGTAGAAACCAAAGAACAACACTAATCATCACCCAACACTATTTACCAATTCAGTTAATGTACCAAGGACAGCGTCTGGGAGGTTCAGTACCTGACATAAGCCTTCAAATTTAAGCATTGGCACAATTTTGGAGCATCTCTAGAGGGGCGGAGTCTGACATGATAAAAAATGTCAAATAAGTCGCATCCTCCTCGATCTAGGTGCTTTACGAGGAGCACAAGACATGATTCACGTGAACCAATCGTGGTTCTCATTAAAGTCATATAAGCTTATATAATTGCAAGACTAGCGTTCAGGAAGTTTTTTGAGCTACCTTAGTCACTAGATGAGATTTCAGGTTGAGGGAAGGCTACGAGTTTCCAGCCTGTTCCCGACACGGGAACTGCGCTACAGCAACGCTCCCGCAACGCAGTGACGTGGCATGGAGACTGCCACGTCACTTTTCGAAAAAATTAAATTAAATTAAATTTTTCAATTTCTTTTTGCATTTTGAGAAGATTTTTTTTTTTTTTTAATTTTTTTTTGAAAAAGTGACGTGGCAACGCTCGCGTTCGCAGGGATGGGAGGGAACTGCTGGGAACTAGGCGCCAGGAGGTGCTTGAAACGGCCCTCCAGGACCCCAGAATCCCTTCTAATGAATGTTCCTCCTCTTTGTAGAAGGGACCAGTTTTTTTCTCGAGGCACTGGTTGCACCCTCTCTTTATCAAAATCTCTCGGTTCATTTCTTCTCATATCAAATTCTCACAGGCTAATTTCCTTCAACTTCAAATTTGTAAAGGCTACAATACATCCTACATACAAGTTGGAAATAATCCATTTTTCATGGTAGTTAAATTCAAAACTATTGTAGTTGTTATTTAAGTATGTATTGTTCTTACATGTCTCAAATTTATCAACTCTTGTATGATCAAAGCACTTGTAGCTTAATGTTAATGAGCAAGATTTATTGGTTACTACAACAACTTGATTCGGCATAGATTGAACATTGAGAACAATACATACTTAATCCCTAAAGGACCATTTGTTCATTTGGGGGACAAGTGGGATTTTGGGCAAATACCTACGGTCTCAATTTTTGTCTTTATTTTTTGAAACTTTTTCAAAATATAGAAAAATTGATTAGCTTCATGGAAATATAATTTTTTATTCTATTGGTGCTCGAAAATAAAAGTTATGCCCAAATAAGCTAAAATCATAGGAGAGGGAGCAACAAAAAAAATTTGAATTTTTTTTCTCATGGATTATATTTTTGTCTACATGAAAAACTTTATTTGGATTTGTTATGAGGAAGTTATGAACAATCTTGTTTTTTGGGCACTTAAAGCATTTTCTTGAAAAAATAACTTGTAGAATTCATTTTTTATAATGCATTTTGTACAATTTTTACAAAAAAAAGTTCCACATAGTTTACTTTGCTTTCTAGAACAATCTTAGCATCAAGATTAGTGCATTTTAATTCCATCTTAGAGGTATTAATAATTTAGATTTTCCTTCTATCTTGTACCTACTTATACTTAACAATCTTTTAAGGAAAAAAAAAAAAACTTTTTTGAATTTTTTTTTTTCCTTAGAATCTCAACTCAATTCTCTACCATAAAGATTTAAAGTTCAAAGCTCTATAGTGCAAAAATTTAAGTTAAGAAGGTTCAAAGTCAAATAATATAGTCTTGCAATGTGCTAAAAAACTTGTTTTCTTCACTTTAAATGCATATATTATGCAATCTGTGTGGTCAAAAATTCTGAAATTTGTTCCACATGTTTTCATACTAGTTAGGAGTAAGATCATACAATTAGATGTCTTAAACAAAAAATTCAAATTTTTTTACTCTTTGTTGTAGAAATGGCTGTTTTGAGTGTTTTGGGGCAAAAAAATGGCCTTGGTCCTTCAGGAATTAAATAACAACTACAATAGTTTTGAACTTAACTACCATGAAAAATGGATTATTTCCAACTTATATGGAGGATGTATTGTAGCCTTTACAAATTTGAAGTTGAAGAAAATTAGTGTATGAGAATTTGATACCAAAAGAAATGAACTAGGAGATTTTGATAAGGAGAGGATGCAACTAGTGTCTCTAGGGAAAAACCGGTCCCTTCTACAAAAAGGACAAAAATTACCAAGGCAACTCAAAAAACTTCCCAAACGTTGCACCTGCCCACTTCTATGGGCAGCCTTTTGCTTCCAGAAGGTCGTAACTCGTGAGTTAGATACGGCATTTTGGGGGTTCAATATCTCACACAAGCTTTCACAGCATTGGCACAATTCTGGAGCGGACGGAGTCTAACATGATCAAACATGTCAGAGAAGGCGAATCCGCCCCCCCAAGAAACGTTATCCGTGAGTAAGTGCTCCAGTGAGCTTCGACCCTACTGTGTACAGTAAGGTAGTGTGCTCATAAACCACCCTTCTTCTTCAGATCGTCTTTACGTAGCTGTAGAATGGATGCAAGGTGATCCTTGAATGGACCTCTTTGCTATGCATTAGAAGAGAAATGAGGTCTTCAAAGGGCTGTGAGTTATCTTGGAGCTCCCCCGTTCGGGAACTTTGTTCAATTGGAAAAGTTGCATGACATGTAGACTGCTGATGTGGCTGGGACACTGCCACGTCAGCAAAAAAATATTAAAAAAAAAAAAAAACTTTTTATTTTTTTTAATTTTTAATAATAATTTTTTTCCGGTTCCCAACATGGGGAACAGCCCTGAAACGGCCCTTTCGAGGCCTCATTTCTCTTCTAATGTTAATGAGTTCAAGAAGAATTGTTTTTTTATTGTAAGAATCAATCACTGGCTGTGATTCTGCACATTTCTTTACAAGTCACAAGGGGATAGATTTTGGGACACCTATGGTCACAAATAGGTGCCTATGACCTGGATCTCTGGAAATTTATAAGTAATTCAAAAATGCTTGGAAAAATATGAAACTACTTGTGTTGGGTTCTGCATCTATTTTTCTTTCTCTGAAAAAATGATCTAAAAATCATTTGGTCCTTGGAAACATGTGAAAAAGGCGAATCAGCCCTTAAAGTGACGGTTTATGAGCACACTACCTTACATACAGTTTTGCAACATAACATTGTTAACTAAACCGGGGGGGGGCCTTTTGCTCCCCCAAATCAGGAGCCCTCCAACGAAAAAAATACCTCTGCCACCAATCAAATTGCAACAATATGACGAATTTGCTATTGCAGTACCGTGTTAGAGCCAATCATTGCTTGACAACTATAACTTGTATCTTCCTCATGCATATAGGGAGGAATGATACCTACCTGAGAGGAGGCCAAGAAACTGGTTAGAGCATCGCAACCAATTGCTCTCCAAATGACCATGGCACAACCAAGTGGCATGGTACAAACTACCTTGTGAGATGTGGTTGTGCCGTGGTCATCCACTGCTCTCCACCAACAACCTGCTAAAATGGAATCAACCATCACTATTAAATTGCCACCGAGGTGCCAAGTCACAGTGAATGCCACTGTAGTGCTCTTTGAAGTCACAGTTGCTTTTCTTTAGTCTTATAAAAGTTTTACCTCACAAAAATAAAAGCTTTATCTTTTACATTATACATATCTTTTACATATACATGTACTTATTAACATTTATAGAATCTTTAATTTTATTTCTATATAAATATCTTTTACATTATACATATCTATTACACATATGCTTTTTAACATTTATAGAATCTTTAATTTTATTTCTATATAAATATCGTTTACATTATACATATCTATTACATATACATGTACTTATTAATACTTATAGAATCTTTAATTTTATTTATATATAAATTTGTATACAACTTATATTCTTGTTTATATATTTTTTCATTATTTTTGCTTAGGATTTTGTCCACCTTTCAAAAGTATGAGGTGTGTGCATTGGAATAATTGGTTCCAAAGCGTCCCCTCATACTTAAAGGTTTTGCAAATGTTGGATCAAGGTTTGTAATTTAAGTTTATTTTTATTTGTTTAGGATTCTCTCCTTCCTTCAAAAGTATGAGGTGTTTGCATTGTGAACAATTCGTTCCAAAGCATCTCCACATACTTGAAGGTTATGCATTGGAATAAAGCTTATGATTTGTTTTTTTTCTTTTTTTCTTTTTCCTTTAACCCCTAAAGGACCAAGACCATTTTCTGTCAAAAGCCACTAAAAACTGCCCCTACTGCTACATTCATCAAAATTTTCAACAAAATGATATTTTTATAAATCTAACCATAGGATCTTTTACTAAACTTGTAGAAGAAAAAATGGTAAAATTTTTGTCAAATTTGACTACACGGATTAAAAGATATAGGCATTTTAAGTGAAAGTTTTTTTTTTCACTGTGCCCAACAACTTCAGTTGCCTTTGACCATTGATTGTGGTAACTGTTGCTACTATGGGTGCTGAATTAAAAAAATTATCATATTCTAAATCATGTTAGGCATGTCTCAAAAAAAATTCAACAAAAAAAAAGACATGGAATACATCCAAATAAATCTTGCAATGCAACAATGTCGGAAAGTTCACAAGGCCTCAAATAAATTTTTGGGTAAGTTGTTCACCACATAATTTTAAAACTCAAAAATCCAAATGGTGGATTGAAAGATATAGTGTGCCTTTACAATCTCCAAAAAGAAAATTTGAAAAAAAACAAAAACTCTATTTCTTATGGAATTTAGAAGCAAACTGTGAAGAAATTATGGATTATGGCTTCGGGCATGACATGGAAAAAGGGTTTGGGGTTGTTCCCAATATGTTCCCGGTCTGTTCCAATCATTAGGAACTATAAGTTACAAAGAACCTCCATGTTCCCCTCTCCCCCATGTTCCCTTCTTCCTTCCCCATTCCCCTCCTGTTTCTCTCACCCCCTTATTTCCCTCCCCCTTATTTCCCTCCCCCTTCCCCTTCCTACTCCCTGTTTCTCTCTCCCCTCCCTGTTTCCCTCCCCTTTCCCCGTTCCCCTCCTCTTAGCTCCTGCACTTTTTTTAGCTCCCTACTAAACCTCTTCACTCCCTAGCCCTCCTTAGCAACAATGCTAGAATGTGAGCGGGGAGCAACGAGCGTTGAGCATTGAGCGATGAGTGATTGGATTTGAGCATTCATTGCGAGGATTTTTACTAAAAATAGACATATTAGAGTAATAAATAGTTTTGTTAGACCCCAAAATAGAAATGTCAAAAATCCAAAATAGAAAAAATTGCAAAAAAATTTGGAATTTTTTAATTTAAAATAACCAATGTTGAAATCAAATGTTGCATGAAGGGACATTCATTCATCCATGTACAAATGAACTTCATCCATGTCATCCATTCATCATCCATTCATCATCCATTCATCATCCATCCAAGAAAGGCTTGATTTTCACATTATAGTAGATGTCCTAGAAAATGGAGTGTAATTTTTTGAATATTTATTTTCAAAAACAAAAATTTACAAAAATCATTAAGATTTGCATTGTTGACCACAAAACTTTGTTAACTATTTTGAGGCTGGTTTAATGCTCCTCGGAACCAAATAGCATCTTCAAGGTTCATTTAGAAAAATGTAACAACTAATCCTATATTGTAGTTTGATTGTGGTTTAGGGGTCCTTGGAACCAAATAATACTGTTAAGGTTCATCTGGAGAAATATAACAATCAATTCTACAACGATTCATTAACTTCTTTTTGTGATTTCAAAACCTTTCATCGAAGAACATTGATTTTATAGACCAAATTTTGTTTCCACCACCTCCTCATGAGCCTCAGGCTTCCCTCTATATATTGGGGTTAGCTTTTTTGTTCTTACGATGAGACTCTTTGGAACCTAACTTTTACTTTATTGAAGATGTTGGTTTATTAATTATTCTATGAATATGTACATCCTTGGACAACAATGCTAGAGCGAGGAACAACAAGCAATGAGTGTTGAGCGACAAACATTTAAATTTGAGCACTCAATAAGACTTTTGTTAATTAAAAATAGACATATTAGAGTCATAAATAGTGATGTCAAATCCAAAAATAGTAATGTCAAAATTACTAAAATGTAAATTATTACAAATAGAATCTTTTAAAATCAATTTGTTGTTACAAAACCTTTATTTTAAGGCAGTTGATTTAGCTTTCAAATATTGTTGGTAAGTCCAAGAATAATAGTCTAGCCTCTCTTGTAACAAAAAAGGTACTACCAGAGGGATGATGTATGGATTACTTTCATCCATGTCATCCATTCATCATCCATCTAGGAAAGGCCTTATTTACACATTGCAATACATGCTTTAGAATCCTATGGTTCTCTCCATTCATTTTTTTATGACTCCCATGCACATGGAATGCACAAATTATATTACCATTGTCCACACATTCGTCTTTTTGTATGTATTCTTTTTATGTTTACAATTTTACAAATGATTTGAGTCATCCTTAGGGTGCCAAATACTACTCCCACTTTGAACTAATTAGTCCAATAAGGCCTATGTCACCTACTCCAATTGACCATTATTTAACCAACTCTAAACACATGTGTCTTGACTATGAATTGTTAGACAAATATCATTAGGGGAAGAATAGGGTCGGAATAGGGCTACTAGATCTAGACTACTACTAAATAGTAGATGGCTCCTCAAATATAAGGAGTCAATTTTAGGTGCAAAAAGACCTTCCCTCTATTAATTTGAAGAGTTTATAAAATTGCAATTTTTCATTTAAATTAATTTTTTTTTTATGCAATAGATGGCTTCTCAGATGGGAGAAGTCATTTCTTGGTGCCAAAGACCCTCTTCTTGTTAATTTCGTGGATTATAAGAATTGTAATTAAATTTTTTTTTCAAATATTTACAAAATTAAAAAAAATCATCATATGACTCCTTGGATCTAAAAAGACAATTTGTGGTGCTAAAGGTTCCTCTTTTTTATTTATAAAAAAGATTATTTGAAAATCTCTAATTCATTGTGGTTTGTGAGGGTCCCTTCAAGCTAAGAAAAGGCTCTCTAGAGTCTAGAACTCTCATGAGTGTCAAAAAGCCCTTCCTTGGTGCCAAAGGGCTTTCTCTTTTCTTTTTGGTATGGCATTACATAGACTCTTGGTGTCACAGAAAGCTCATCATATTAGAGGAATAATTTCTTAGTATCAAAAGGTTCTCTTATAATTTTCTTTCGTATGTTATTATATAGAGTCTAGGTGCCATATTATATAGACTCTAGATGCCATAGAAGGCTCCTTAAGAATCTAAGGAAGATTCCTTGGATATGAGAAGTCCCTCTTTGGTACCACAATGACTTTCCTAAGGAAGGTTCCAATAAACCCAACGAATGATCTTTGTATCGATAGAAATCTTAATCTTCCTTTGTACAGAAGACCTCTCACAAGGATTTCTTCTTAGATCCAAGGAGCCCTTCTTTGTTGCCAAAAGGCTCTCCCAAAAAAGCTCCTTAGAACCTAAAGGCTCTTCCAAAAAAGGTTCTTTGGATTTGGAGGATCCCTCAGATTTCCAAGGGCTCATCCAATTAAGGCTCTAAAAAACCTCAATAGACTCAAATCCAAAATCATTTTTTGGATGCAAAGGACTCTTCTAGATAAGGCTCCTTAAATCTCAAGGAAGGCTTTTTAGATTCTAAGGATCCATCCTTTGGTTCCCAAGGCTCCTCCAATGAAGACTCTAAGGCACCTCAAAGGGCTCCTTGGATCCTAGGAATCTTTCCTTGGTGTCAAAGGGTTCTTCTAAAGAATACTCCTTAGAACCCAAGGAACTCTCTTTGAATTTCCAAGAGCCCATTCATGGTGCCAAAGGGCTCTCCCAATAAAGGCTTTAAGGAACTCCAAAAGGCTCCTTGAATTTAAGGAGACTTTCTTTGGTGCCAAAGGGCTCCTCTAAGGAAGGCTCTTTGGATTTTAAGGAGCCTTTCTTCAGTTTTCAAGGGCTCTCCAATGAAGACTCTAAAGGACCCATAAGGCTCCTTGAATTCGAAGAGCCTTTTCTTAGTGCCAAAGAATTCTCCCAAGGGAGGCTCTTTGGAACTCAAAGAAGGCTCCTCAAAACCCAAAGAAGGCTCCTCGATTTTGAAGAGCCTTCTTTCAGTTCCCAAAGCTTTTTTAATGAAGACTTTCAAGGACAAAAAGGGCTCCTCAAATTCAAGGAGCCTATTTTTGATGCCAAAGGATTCTTGCAAGGAAGCACTAGTAGAAAAATAGTGACTACCATAACAAGAAATCAACAAAAAAAGTGTTGATGTCGTTTGTATCCTCGGTTGCGTTGTCTTGGATAGTACTTAACAAAAAACTGTTGTCCATTTTGTTAAGGTGATCAAGTCAAAAAAATAAAATAATAATTGATTTATAAATGTGCTCAAAAAATGGCCGCCACATGGCAAACGAAAAATCAGTCCAGTAGAGAATGCTACATAGGCAAAAATTGCTATGTAGACAAGAGAATTAAATTAATTTTGAAACTTCAATAAGAAAGAAAAAGACAAGTTTATATTAATTTGATGATAGAAGAGAGGTAACTTTGGTGATTGAAGAGAGGAGAAAGCAAGCTCTTTATACAAGTGGGGTGGTAGAAAGTAGAACAAACCATATGGGATATGTGAATTAAGACTATGAGTGGTTCACATATCCCATATGGTTTGTTCTACCTTCTACCACCCCATTTGTATAAAGAGCTTGCCAAAATGAACAAAAAAGTGATAACTTTTTTATTGATTTGGATGTTGTACTATCTCAATCAACGAAGAATTGTTGAAATGGTCAATATTGTATGCCAATCAACAAAAAATTGTTAATTTTTTGTTGATTTGGACACCATTTTCTAGTAGTGAAGGCTCCTTGGTTCTGAGGAGCCTATTTTTGGTGTAAAAGGGTTCTTACAAGACAGGCTCTTCGGAACCCAAGGAAGGCTCCTCGATTCCGAGGAGCCTTCTTTTGGTTCCCCAACACTCTTTCAATGAAGGCTTTCAAGGACAAAAAAGGCTCCTTGGTTCCAAGGAGCCTATTCTTGGTGCCAAAGAGTTCTTACAAGAACCCAAGGAAGGCTCTTTGATTCCAAAGAGTCTATTTTTGGTGCCAAAGAGTTTTTATAGGGAGGCTCTTTAGAACCTTTGGAAGGCTCCTTGGTTTTAAGGAGCCTAATTTTGGTGCCAAAGGGTTCTTTGCAAGGGAGGCTCCTTAAAAATCAAGGGAGGTTTCTCAAAACCCAAGGAAGGCTCCTCGATTCTGAGGAGCCTTCTCTCGGTTCCCAAAGGCTCTTTCAATGAAGGATTTCAAAGACAAAAAATGTTGGTTGATTTTGAGGAGCCTATTTTTAGTGCCAAAGGATTCTTGCAAGAGAGGCTCCTTGATTCCAAGGAGCCTTCTTTTGGTTCCCAAAAGCTCTTTGAATGAAGTCTTTCAAAGACAAAAAGGCTCCTCAAATTTGAGGAGTGGCCTATTGTTGGTGTCAAAGAGTTCTTATAAGGGAGGCTTCTCAAATTTGAAGAGCCTATTGTTGGTGTCAAAGAGTTAGGTGGCTCCTCAAAAACCAAGGGAGATTCTTCGAAACCAAATGAAAGCTTCTTAGTTCTGAGGAGCTTATTTTTGGTGCCAAAGATTTTTTTGCAAGGGAGGCTCCTCAAAAAACAAGGGAAGCTTCTTGGAACCCAAGGAAGGCTCTTTGGAATCCGAAGAGCCTTCTTTTGGTTCCTAAAGGCTCTTCTAATTTAGGCTCTAAAGAATCCCAATAGGCTCCTTGAATCTGAGGAGCCTTTTTTGGGTGCTAATGGGCTCTTTGAAATAAGGCTCCTTGAATGCCAAGAAAGGCTCCTCAAATTCTAAGAAGGCTTTCATTGGTTCCCAAGGGCTTTTCTAATAAAGGCTCTAAAGAACTCGAGAGGGCTCTTCGAATCCAAGGAGCCTTTTTTTATACTAAAGGGCTCTTCCAAAGAAGGCTCCTTGGATTTTGAAAAGCCCTACTTTGTTTCCACGGGCTCTCCCAATGAAGGCTCTAAAGGACCCCTAAAGGCTCTTTGGATCCGAAGAGGCTTTCCTTGCTGCCATTCAGTTCTTCCATGGAAAGCTCTTTGGAACATGAGGACAGCTCCTTGAATTCCAAGGAGTCGTTTCTTGTTTCCTAAGAGCTTTTTCAATGAAGGTTGTAATGGACCCTAAATGACTACATAGATCGACAAGACTTTCTTTGGTGCCAAAGGCTTTTTTAATTTTTTTCCATTTGTCATTAGATAGACTTTTGGTGCCAGAGAAGGTTCTAGATTTTGAATTCAAAAAGTCATTTTTTAATACCATTGACTCTCTCTTAATTTATGGGGTATATCATTAGATAGACTTTTGGTGCTAGAAGAGGCTTTTTGGATCCAAGAAGTAATTTTTTGGTCCTAGTGAACTCTACACCTTTGGGGGAGGGAGTCATTTAAAGGCTTTGGAATCTTTGTAAAGGTCCCTTTGAACCAACAAAAGGCTCTTTGGAACCCAAATATGATTCATTGGATCCTATAGAAGGTACCTCTTAGCCCAAAAAAGGCTTCAAAAGAACCCAAAAAGGGCTCTTCCAAGAAAAGATCTTCATATTTGAGGAGCTCTTCTTTATTGCTAAAAGGCTCTCCAAAGATAGATTCTTCCAAACCTAAGGATGACTCCTTGGATCCGAGGAGCCTTTCCTTGGTGGTAAAGAACTTTACCAAGAACCCAAGGAAGGTTCTTCGAATTTGAAGAGCCTTTTTTTTGTGCCAAAAGCCTGTCTTTTAATTTTTTTGGTATATCATTGGATAGACCTTTGGTACCATAGAAGACTCCAAACCTTGGATCTAAGGAGATTTTTTAGGAGATGTCATTAGATGACTCTTGGAATAAAAGACTCTTGGAATAAAAAACTCTTGGAATATGAAGAGTCATTTTTCGGTACCAAGAGACTCTCTTTGAGAGTGTTTGAGAGACTCTGTTTCATTTTTAAGGTCTTTTGGTGCTATGGGAGTCTTTAGAATCCTAGGAACCTCCTTTGGTGCTTAAAGAATCTCTCTTTAAATTTTTTTGGTTGTCCTTTTAAGGATGGAGGATTTTTTGTAAAGGGTCCTAGTGCCATAGAAGGCAGCAACGCAAAAGTGTGAACGAGGAGTGATGAACAATTGAATTTGAATGCTCCTTGCAAATATTTTTATTAAAAATAGATGTGTTAGAGTAATAAATAGGGTTGTGTGGGCGCTTAATTACCCACCCTTGGTAATTAATCGGACACAACCAGGTTCTAAAGGTTAATTAAATTCTAACCTAACGGGTGACTAAGCGTCGGTCCATTGTGCCTTCCAAGCAATGGATCTTCTTTACTAAGTTTCTAGTTTCCGCAAGTGACAATGGAGTTGCCCCCAATTGGCGAGGGAATAGTTCGAGCTAACCATCCCCTAACGGCAGCCTATACGAACTACCACCAATCTATCCTAATCTATGGGAATCTGAGGCCAATTGACCTTTCCTAGACTGAGGAGGGATTACCTAAGTCCCTTCCATGGTTTCCTAAGTTGGTTGGGTTTTCTCTTCCAATCTAAGTTATCTTTTTTCCTAATTTAGGTTATCCTTTTCTTTCTAATTTAATTTCCTAATTGAATTTATCTAATTTACCTCCTAATTTAACCTTTTAATTTAATCCATCCTTTCTCTAATTTAATCCTCTAATTTAATTTATCTTTTATCTAATTTATCTCCTAATTTAATTTCTAATTTAATTTATCTTCTTTCCTAATTTAATCTTCTAATTTAATTTATCTTTTATCTAAATTTATCTCCTAATTTAATTTCTAATTTAATTTATCTTTTATCTAAATTTATCTCCTAATTTAATTTCTAATTTAATTTATCTTTTATCTAATTTATCTCCTAATTTAATTTCTAATTTAATTTATCTTTTATCTAAATTTACCTCCTAATTTAATTTCTAATTTAATTTATCTTTTATCTAAATTTATCTCCTAATTTAATCTTTCAAGGCAAGGTCCGTTTTGCTAAATTAACCTGAGCTCCTAATTGGATTATTTTGTCTTCAGCTAGTGTTCGCTTCTTGGTTGAGTGCTAACCTTAACGGTTACTAACTTCTAGTCCTATCCTACCCTTATCTAATTTGGTTGCTCTTATGGTTAACTTCTATGTATGAGATGGGTTTGGATACTTCTATCGATAACCTTTTATGTCTAAACTTAAGGCCCATCCCTAATCCCGATTTGCTAATCAAAATTATTCACTACCTAACAGGGTCTAGCGTAAATTAGAAGGAAAAAAACACACCGGGGATCTGTTTAATGACTCACCTAATCGTCGTTAGCATGTGCGGCATTTTCCTCCATACCTCCAGCCGCGTGCTCGTATTCCATAGTGGACACGTATTTTGAAGTGGTCAAATGCCTACGGCTTAGTGGTGAAACTGTTACACTCTAGTACCCTACGGCACTCTCTCCCCTCCTTATCTCCCCCTTTTCTTTTGCCTTGGTACTATTCCCACCAACCCCTTAATGGGGGTCTTACGCTATGACGCTAACTCCTTGCAAATTCAACCCCCCCTCTTACGATGTCATCTTTGCGTCATTCTAATCTCCCTTCTAATGGCCGTGGAAAGCTTTGGGGATTCCCGTGCACTCTAATCGAAGTAACTATGGATCGTCTCTCTCCTTCTCACTCCTATTTCAACCTCTCTTCCTAATCTCCTACCATTCTTGTTTTGTTGTTTTGGTGGTGATGAGAGAGTGAAGGGTGCGTGTTTTGTAGGTATGGCCGCGGAGGTGTCGCCTTTCTTCCTTCCTTCCCCTTTTTTCCCCGTTGACCTTAAGGGCCTTGGCCTCCTTCTAAGTTTCCCCTAATCCCAACTTTTAGTCCTTCCCCCCCCTCTTTCCCCTTCCCCAAGCCTTGGACTCCCTGGACTCCCTGGACCTTCCCCCCACAGCGACCCCCCCCTTGCGACCTTCCCTCCACAGCCCCGACGCCCAGCAGCCCCGACGCCCCAGCAGCCCGCCTCCCCAGCCCCGACAGCCCCAGTACCCGCCTCCCCAGACCCGGACTCCCCAGTACCCGCCTCCCCGGTACTCGACTCCCTGGTACCCGCAGCCCAGTACCCGCAACCCTAGTCCCGACTCCCCAGTACCGGCAGCCCCAGTACCCGCAGCCCTTGGCTGGCTGGTGTTTTGAGGGTGCTGGCTGGTGTTTTTAGGGGGCTGGCTGGTGTTTTTAGGGGGCTGGCTGGTGTTTTAAGGGCTTGGCTAACTTTGTTTCTTGGGGGTGGTCTTTCCTAGGACTAGACTTTCTTTTCTAAAAGGAAGGGTTTTTTGTTGTCAAAGCAAAGGAAAAAGACTTCACTACTTCTAATTGGGCCCGGGGGCCTGTCAACCACTAAAAAAAAGGGAAAAAATAAACACACTTGTCTTGGGGGCTAAACTTTGGGCTTTCCCAAGAAGGTCTTGGGAACTAAACTTTGGAACTAAAGTACGTAGGAGGTCAAAGCTTCGCCGTAAGGTTGGTTTTGACACCAACTCTAAGACTTGCAATGTCCCTAAGTTCAAAGCTCCGCCGTCTGGGCCTATTTTGACACACACTCTAAGACTGAGGTAAGTTGTAAGTTCAAAGCTTCGCCGTCTCACGGGCGGTGGGGTCCACACACAAATAACATGGAAGGGGTGACTATGGTCAGGGTGTACACACGAGGCAACCGTTTCCACAAGGTAAGCATAAACCAGACAACACTTTACACACTAAAGGCCCCCCAAAGCGGCATCGCCAAGGTACGGTGGGGGGTAACTTTAGGATTAGTACAAGATGCACAAAAAAGCAAGTGAAACCCTCTTGACTCACAACAAGTACAAGGTAAGATGGAAAGACCCCAAAGGACCTTCAAAGAGCTTGAGATAGAACAACAACGGGAGCAAAAAGTGCTCCGAAAACACCGTAGAGGTTTCTTGGCTTGAAACGCCAAAAATTCCAAGATAACTTGAACCCACGGACCCAAAACAAGTATTGGGGGTGTTTTGGGAGAGAGAAGGGCCCCCTTTTATAAGTTTCCAAGGGCCCACTCCCCCCCTCGACGAGTAACCTCATCCATCCGGATTTTCATCCAACTTTGAGATTTTCACCTAATCTTGGGTTTTACGCTGGTCCTAGTTTCTAACTTTTGGAGTTTAGCTCGGAATGGCAAATGGATTGCGCCAATGGCTTCAGAATGCCATTTTTAGTCTAAGGGACTCCTACCCCCTATTTTTATCACAAGAAACCCCTCGGAAACTAGTGCCAACTAGAGCCAATTAAAAGGGTAAAAACCTAACTTTTGGGGTTTACCTCTTTTGGCTTGGGTAACTAGCTAGGGTTGTTGGGGAGGCTCTAGGGAGTAAGAAAAGGCTCCTTGATGTCTTCGTTCCGACTTCGTACGCTCCCGGGACGCCGGTCAACCCCGCAAAGATCCTGCTGTAAATATTAATTGGGGGGATGTTGTCAGTTTCGGCTGCTTCCCGCTATTGGAACTCCATGAATTTTGTTGGGGCGCGTTATTAACATAAAAGATGCTAGTCTAATTTTTAGTGAGATTTTACCGCGGCCTGGGTATTTTCCATGAATTTCCCAACGTGGCCTTTGGCGGTTGATTGCTCGGAAAAAGATCCTTTGGAGATCAGAAAAACCGAGACTTTTGGGGGAACCTCTCATGGAGTCCCCCAAGCCACGTGCCAAGTCTTAGGCTATTCTGGCACACAGTTGGTGGCGAGGTGAAAACTGACTTCGGTTGAATCACCGGCAGTCAGGGAATCTTTCACATGTGAGGGAATCTTGGCGAATGGGTTTTGCCGTGGATGTCCCGACATGCTCCAGATCCGAGAACACTATCCAGCGGCTGTGGATTCCTCCATGCGGCCTGTCTGGGACAAGTGACACCTGCAAGCTAACAAATTGGATTCCTAATGTTTCATCGGTGGAATGGGGAAACTAGAACCTATCTTTGGAGATTTACGTGGAGACCTCCCTTACTCTCCTAAGACTTAATTTAGCCTATCCTGGTCACATGCACTAGGTTTTGGGCTATTTTGGGTAAGTTCCCAGTAGCCCTATTGTTTCCCACTACTTACGGTTTCTAACCTATATACAAGTGGGCTTTATGGGTAATCTAGGGGTAAAAGGCTATTTATGACCAAATGCTATACTGGTACGTGACATACCTATTTTGGTTCTACACTCTTTTTTGGGCTTTTTGTACTACTTTATGCCTTAATTTGTAATAAACTAAAAAAAAGAAAACAATAAGTCCCAAGTGACGAATTTGGGGCTCACAGGTTGTCAAATCCAAAAATAGTAATTTCAAAAAACAAAAATAGATTTTTTATTTATTTTTAATTCAATTTATTTATTTTAAATAATCAATTATACAATCAAATGTTGCATTTAAAGGGGCATGAATGAAAGTCAAGCAACTCCTACAATAAAAAGAAGCTCAACCATACATCTAATGAATGAATGAACTTCATCCATCCAATAAATGTTTTACTTGCATATTGCAATACATGTCCAAAAAAATTGAGTGCAATTTTTTATTTTAAAAAAATAGAAAAAAAAACTTTTAGGATTCTTGACGTCAAAACTCATCTTACTATTTTGAACTTTGAAGCTACGCAAGGTTCATTTCAATTGGCAACTTGAAAGGAACCTTGCTACTAATTTGGAGGGTTATTTCCATTGCGATTTTTTTCTTCTTTAAATTCAAAAGAATTTTTTTTATTCATTTTGATAAAAAAAAAAGAAAATTCAAATTTTTTTTAGTGAGTAAATTGCTCCTCGGATCCGAGGAGCAATTTCTTGTTGCCTTCTCTTTGCACTAAGAGCTCCTCAAAATCCAAGGAGCCTTTTCTTCACACCGAGGAGCCTTCTCTTTATTCCAAGGAGCCCTAATATAAAAAATATTAATTTTTTTAAATTGATAAAAAACTAGATGTTTTTATTTTATTTTATTTTATTTTTATTTTTTTAAGGTAGTTCAAATTTTCTCTCAAAAAAGATAGCAACAAGAAATCGCTCCTTTGATTCAAGGAGCTATCTATTGAATGTTTTTTTTTATTTTTTTTTAAAGATTTTCTTTGAAAATACAAATTTTCTTTTGAAGAAAATAATTTTGAATTTTTTTCATTTTAATCATGGTTTAAATAACCTCCCAAATTAACAAAGGGAGGGTCCTTTGGCAACCTCTCTACCTTTGATTTAAGGTACTTGAATATCAATCTTTACCATAAACAATTGAGTTTTAAATCCCATTCAATAGACATCCATCATCCAATGAAATGAACAACGGATGTATTTCATCCAACAAAGTCAACTAAATTTTTTTATCCAAATTCATTCATCTCCATTCATCCCCATTCATCCTCTTCACACGGTGAAAAGTTTAAAATTTTTCACAAGATTTTTTAAAAATGGCCACTGTTCACTGCTCATTGCTCGTCGCTCAATGCTCAACGCTCGTTGCTCCCTACTCATACTTTAGCAACCCTGCCCTCCTTAGCCCACTCCTTCAAAAATTAGGCCTGCCTCGCGCTGGCCCTCACTTGTGCACCTCCTTGCCCCTTACAGTGTGCCCTTCATCAAATTTTAGAAAGTCAATTGTGCCCGTGCTACCCCCGATGTGTAAATTGTACAAGATTTGTGATAACTTTTGAATGACAAAACCAATTTTCATGAAATTTTTTCCCCCATGTTATCCTTACAAAACTCTATCTTTTAAGAAAAATTCAATTCAATTGAAAAAAGATTATAGTAGTAATAGCCTACTTGATTTCCATTTTGTCCCCCGAGGGGACTTTGGTCCTTTAGGGGTTAAATATTCACAATGATTGCAAAAATTTCCAAAATAATATGAATTTTTTAGATTTGTATTCAACATATGATTTCATCTCTAAAAAATAAAAATTGTCTTTCATATGTAGTTGCTTAATCAATGAAATGAATAGAATAGCACATCTACTAAAAAAAAAAAGCACAGTTGCTTGTCTTCATCCTCACAAAAAATTTTCCCCTTCTTCACCCCCCCATTATCCTCCATCGCATCCATGTTGACATCGATTGTGCCCACAGTCTTCGTTGACCAAGTTAGCGTGAGTGTAATATTGCCCTCTACAAAGGCCCTTTGTTGCTGAGCAAATGTAGAAGTAATGGGATAAACAACAAAAATAGTATTGTAACGTGATGTTGGTGTGGAGCCATTTTCTGCTACCCAAGCACAACAAGTGTTGTATACCGTTGCCGAGACCTTTGGAGACAACTGGTGGTGATGCTCTTAGAATTGCAAATTTTGAGTTCATATTTGCAATCAGAGGCCACAAATAAGCTACAGTAGGAGACTTGTTAACAACAAAATTAATAAGGTACAAAATTGGTTTTTTTGGTTTTTTTTACATTTACCCTTAGTTGGACCAGTCCTCCGCAAGAAGCTCATTGCACTACAATAGTCTTGACGCTGTGAGGATGACGATGTTCTTACTCTAGAGTCTAGGCGGATGCCTAGGTGCCCCATTTGTCGCGCGATATTTTTGTATAGGGCAATGCCCAAGTAGGAGGGCATTTTGCGATGTAAAGGGCCGACGAGGGGCTTTACATCGCAAAATGCCCTCCTACTTGGGCATTGCCCAACGTAAATCACGAGCAGAAAACTTGAAGATAGATGAAATTCTTGGGATGAAAAAACCAAGATGGATGAAGAAACCGTAATCCCCGATTACGCAGATTTGCCCGCATAACCGGGCATTACGGCTGATTGCGGTTGAGAAGCCTCCCGGGAACTGAACGGCGTGTTTCCCGGGAGTGGTTTACGAGTCAGACCAATGCATGAGATGCAATGATCGATGCGGAGTCGTGGGCTGTAAAATGATTCTGGCGTGCGCTCTTGTCCAAGGAATAACTTATTATAGGAGAGGGCTCTAAAACAGTGCGGGCATTTTCAACTGTCCAATAGGAGGTTGTAAAATGGATACCTGATTGTGGGAAAATGGCCTCTTGATTACATCAGAGCATGATAAGATTTGGTTTATACTTCTTCAACCGATGATTTAAGAGCCACAATGGGTTCTTTCCCAACTATAGGAGAGGGCTCTAAAACCAACAGGGTATTTTTCAACCATCCAGTAGGGGCTCTGAAATGGACATGTGAACTGTGGAAAATGGAAATGTGAATTACACTGGAGCTTGATGAGATTTGTTTTAACTTCTTCAATGGATGGTTTAAGAGCCACATGGGGTTCATTTCTAACTAAGTGGTTAGGTGTCTACTAATTTAATTCAAAATTAGAATTCGTCATTCAACTATCTTCTTACAAGCATTGAAAAATCTGAAATAATGATTAAATCAAGCATTCATTTCAGATTTAGAAAGGGATGCTTTTAGAAACCATTTCAATTGCTTTATACATGTTGCAATGCTAGTTTTCGAACAAGGCCTGATTTTTTTTCAAACTATGCATGGATGGGTTTCTAAAGGCCTATGATCACAAGTAGGGACCTATAGCAGATTGTGTTCAAAAATTCGTAACTAATTTAATAATGCTTCAAAAAATATGAAACAATTTGAGTTAGATTCCTCATCTATTTTTCTTTGACTGAAAAATAAACTGAAAATACTTCCATCTGAGGAGATACATGAAAAAGGCAGATCAGTGCTTAGATGGTCGCTTTTTCAGCCTCTTACTTTAATTGGATACTTAGGTGTCTATTAATTTTATTCAAAATAAGAATTAGTTGTTCAACTACCTTCTTACAAAGGTTAAAAAATCTAAAATAATGATTGATTCAAGCATTCATTTCAGTTTTAGAAAAGGTCGGTCATAGAAACCATATCTGTTACTTTTTACATGTTGCAAAGCTAGTTTTTGAACAAAACCATATTTTTTTCCAAACCAAGCATGTGTGGTTTTTCAAGGCCTAGGAATCACAAATAGGGACCTATGCCAGATTTCGTTTGAAAATTCATAACTAATTCTACAAAGCTCTGAAAAATATGAAACGACTTGGATTAGATGCCAATTCTACTTGTCTATGAAGGAAAATTCACTGAAAAATATTTTGAGAGGTTTCACCTGCCTAAAATTCAGTTCCAGTGCTTAGATGGTTGGTTTATGGACCTTCTACCTTAGTTCCTCGAGCCAGCTGCTTTTTTCCGAATAGGAGCGCGGGACGTCATTCACGTGAACTACAGTATCGGTAGTCGTGGTTCTAATAAAAGTCACAAAATATTTGTGTCAAAAAAAAATAAAAAATAAAAGTCACAAAAGTCGTGGTTGTAATAAAAGTCACAAAAGTCGTGGTTGTAATAAAAGTCACAAAAGTCGTGGTTGTAATAAAAGTCACAAAAGTCGTGGTTGTAATAAAAGTCACAAAAGTCGTGGTTCTAATAAAAGTCACAAAAGTCGTGGTTGTAATAAAAGTCACAAAAGTCGTGGTTGTAATAAAAGTCACAAAAGTCGTGGTTGTAATAAAATTCACAAAAGTCGTGGTTCTAATAAAAGTCACAAAAGTCGTGGTTGTAATAAAAGTCACAAAAGTCGTGGTTCTAATAAAAGTCACAAAAGTCGTGGTTCTAATTGCAAGACGGACGGAGTCCAGAGACTTTGTGAATCTTATTAAATTAATATTGATGGCCACTTGCCCACTTCCCTGAGTGAGTGCGCGCCAGCCTTCCAGCAAGCCACTGGGTCTCTGATCGCAAAAATGAATTAAAAATTTGCAAAAAATGAATCATCCAGGCATCCCTCCGACTAACACAAAATAAAACACTTACTAATCAAATTGATGGAATTGAAATACTAAAGAAGTTGCAAACTTGGAGGCATATACAAAAACCAATGTAGTATATTGTTTAAGAACGGGATTTGTTTCTAAATTTAATTTTTAAACAAAAATATCCATATGGTGTAGATTACTTGCTACAACAATCTCATTGTTAGAATTGACATATTTCAAATTCATTTTAGAACTAACAAGGATGTAATTTTCCTTTTTATTCTTCATTCTCACTAAATGTCAATGAAGTAATTCCTTAATCTTGCCATCAAAAAAATTCTTGAGGGTAAATGATCAAATGATAGATTTGTATTTGACTCAATGGATTATTATTTGATTTTGGATTTTTTTGACAAACCATCTTTACATTTATTTGTAGATTTACTTGTACATTTAATCTACAAGGACCAAATAAGTAAATCTACAAATAAATGTAAAGATGGTTTGTCAAAAAAATCCAAAATCAAATAATAATCCATTGAGTCAAATACAAATCTATCATTTGATCATTTACCCTCAAGAATTTTTTTGATGGCAAGATTAAGGAATTACTTCATTGACATTTAGTGAGAATGAAGAATAAAAAGGAAAATTACATCCTTGTTAGTTCTAAAATGAATTTGAAATATGTCAATTCTAACAATGAGATTGTTGTAGCAAGTAATCTACACCATATGGATATTTTTGTTTAAAAATTAAATTTAGAAACAAATCCCGTTCTTAAACAATATACTACATTGGTTTTTGTATATGCCTCCAAGTTTGCAACTTCTTTAGTATTTCAATTCCATCAATTTGATTAGTAAGTGTTTTATTTTGTGTTAGTCGGAGGGATGCCTGGATGATTCATTTTTTGCAAATTTTTAATTCATTTTTGCGATCAGAGACCCAGTGGCTTGCTGGAAGGCTGGCGCGCACTCACTCAGGGAAGTGGGCAAGTGGCCATCAATATTAATTTAATAAGATTTTTTTTTTTTTTGAACAAATGGGAAACCCACTGCATTAGAAGCAAAGAAAACAACAACCAGGCCAAAAAGGCCGGTCAAACACAGAGAACCGAGCGGCTGGATGGCCAACCCACGAAAAGGAGCCTAATAGAACCTACACTCGGGAGGCCGCACTGGATTCCAAACAACCTCGGAGTCTCCATTGCGCCACGCAAGGATGGGAGATTGAAGCCAAATGTGAGAAAACTTGCTAAGCCTAGAATCATCCAACTGAGGATGATGATGATTACCGCTTCTAGCCCTAAAATGAGCAGCCCTACCAGCGTCTAAAAGTGCGTCCCATAAGACCTGGTGGGCTTTGCCTCGAGGCCAAGCCGAATTTGCAAAAACCAGACTGTTTCGGGAAATCCAGATAATCCACAGAGCTTGACCCCTAAGAATGGACCAAATGACACGGAGATTATTAAATCTCCGAGGTAATGCATCCCCGAAAATGCAATGCTTATAATTAAACCGCTCGTGGGGACCAAGGACGGGGTGAACTCCCTTGAGGTGATGAAGGATTGATTGGGCGTATTCCCAAATACCTTGAGTGCTGGGGCACGAGAAGAATCTATGAATCGGATTAATTTAATAAGATTCACAAAGTCTCTGGACTCCGTCCGTCTTGCAATTAGAACCACGACTTTTGTGACTTTTATTAGAACCACGACTTTTGTGACTTTTATTTTTTTTTTTTTTGACACAAATATTTTGTGACTTTTATTAGAACCACGACTACCGATACTGTAGTTCACGTGAATGACGTCCCGCGCTCCCATTCGGAAAAAAGCAGCTGGCTCGAGGAACTAATAAGTTATTCCTTGGACAAGAGCGCACGCCAGAATCATTTTACAGCCCACGACTCCGCATCGATCATTGCATCTCATGCATTGGTCTGACTCAAAAATATCGGGGTGGATTGACCCCCTCGCTCGGCCTTACCAGGGGTGCATGTAAAAAAAAATCCCCCTATTTTGGGCCGTTCTAGGATATACTCTTGACCTCTCTTCTTCACTAATGTGGCGCACACTAATGTGGCGCACAGCGCGTACGGGTTCTGCAAAGTGAGCAGGCACCCACATGTAGCTCCCCTACGAGTGGTTGCTGCACTTCAACAACTGGCCTTTCCAGCGACGCTCTTCTCGAACTTCCTCACCACCTGAAGCTGTACCTATGCCTAAGCTGCTGCCTTTGCAATACCTCCTCCCCTTCGCTCAAGTGCCGAGAAATGAAGCAATGGTGCGTGTACAGGAAATCACCTCGTTCCGAAACCTGAGCTCTGTTCGCGGATCGATCATAGCCCGTCATCTTCAAACAGTCTGTAGTTCACGTTGAGGTTCGATTTGGGGGCGCTGGAAGGCGAATGTTCCGAGCTTTGGGATGCTAGCTGAAGAATCGCTGAAAGCGCCACGGGCTGCTTCCTTTGGATTCTCAGGTAGCTGAGGTGCATCATCTCATCAAACTTGATTCCGCTTCTCGTGCTTGGGCTTCCTTCTCGTTCCTTCCGTATGTGCTGAATCATTGTTCTGCCTCAACCTTCTTTGCAATGAGGTGAAGTAGTATTCATGTATTTCGTTCTGTTACATGAACATTGCAGATCTCCATCAAGTCTGAACAGGGAACTATACCCTGTTTGGTCCAAGGACACTACAATTTCTTCATGGAGTTGCTGGTGGCATCCCTCTTTTATGCGATCCTCCCCAAGCACCGTCTGCCACAAGAACTACAACCATGTACGTTATCGTAGCCACTCTCTATGTCCAGTATGATTGTGACGTTCGATCTTGCAAAACCCTACTGAGGCGAACAAACTTAACGGAGAAGTATCTAAATCCATTAGCCCTCCAATTTTGTCATTGATCATTTTGGAGTGTTACGAATGTGACCTCAAATCATCCGTGTGAAATGTCTACAACTTTGCAAATGGGTCAACATGACTTTAAAGTAGTAGAGGTTTTGGTGAAGGCTTTGAGCCTCTCTCAAAGATGATTTAAAGATGATTCAAAGATATAGCTAATAAGGTACAAACATCTAATTGCAAACCCTACTTAATTGCTTCACTATGATTTGTTTTAGAACCTAAATCTAAGATAGTCATTATTGTCTTATGAGATTTGTGCCACATGAAAAGAGAACAATAACAACTTTAGATTTAGGTTCAAAAATGAATAAGGAGTAGGGATGGTAATACAATAAACTAGGGTTGCAATTTGGTACACTTTCCTAAGGGTTCTTCAAATCTTGAATGTGAAAATGTACAAAATGTACAAAATTGTCAAAAAAATTTAATTTCTCTTGGATACATAATGAAATCTATTTGTCTATAGTAACATGTCAATAATTGTAATTTTGACACTATCTATGTACATCAGTTTAACCATGAGTTTATTTTTTACCTTCCTATTCTATTTTGAGGGGAAGTTTCTTTCAACATTTTTTTTGAATGGTGATGAATAGTCCATAATTGTTGTATTTTTTGAGTTTTCTACATTAGAAGACACTTAATCCATGGATCACCACGCAATGTATAATTGTATATTGGGTAGATTTTTAGTTCATTATTATAGGTTTGAGTTTTAGCCCCACAAATGTTTTTTTTGAATTTTATCTATGAGAATGTTTTTCATGAATTGAGCTGAACAAATGAAATGGATCATATCAAGTCTAGTTTCTACTCCAATTTGAATATTTCCTATAATCCAAATACTCTCTTGCAATTTGAACTTTGGTCCCCCAAGTATTTCACTATACTTTGCAATCAATATATACATGCATTGAAACTTTTTATTTTGGGGTTTATTTAGCAATTATTTCACTATAGATATGCCACTTTTTTTCCAACTTCTACTTTTTGCCCATTTCCTATGCCACGTGGTAGTTAAAACTAAAATGTGAGGGCAAGCCTCACTTATGCAACACATTTTTGAAAACCGCCTGCCATAAATTTATATTGGAGCAAATGAACAAATAATAACCCCAAATGAGATGTTTATTAATTTGTCTATTTGCAAATGAAGGCTCCTCATGTAGGTTCTTTCCTCTCTTTTAGATTATTCTTTGGGTAGATTTATAAATTATGTATTATGAATCATTATTATGTATTGTATAGTAATTGTAGTACAATATGCTTCAAAAAAGCGATGTCGTAACTTGAATATTTTTAAATTATTAGCTCCAACATTTAAATTGTTCCTATAGTAGGTCTTATGTTGTTTCTAAAGTAAAGTACTTGGGCTTTGAGCATAGTCTTTTTATTTTCTAATTTATAACTTCTTAGTAACTTGATTAGTTTGCTCCATGATGTTCTATATGTTAATCTTTAAGGATAGACTTGTAACCATGGAAATCACCCCTTTGGATATTGTGAGAATCATTGGCTTAAAAAAAAATGCAAATTAAAGTACTTATTAGAAGTCAAACTATTGTAGAAGACCTCCCCTTTTCACAACAAAATAATGAGGATGAATAGTTATATTTCTATCCTATACAGAAGGATGTTGTCATCCATTAGACACAAAATGTTTGTAGCGTCATTTATGGATTAATATATATTTGTGGAGAAAGTTTTAGAATTTTTAAGTATAATATTTATTTTATATGACTTTTTTCCACTTGTAGCACATTTTATCTTATAGCACATTTCATATTTTAGCATTGTATATTGTTGAACAAGCTCTTTAGGTGATGTAGTATGAAGGAGGTTTTGCCTCTTTGGATAGCTCTCTTTTTGTGGTTGATTAAAATGTTGTTTGTATTTGAAAACAATATGGAAGGACTTATAAAATTGGAATTGAAGAGGAAATAAATTGCCTTCCTGACTTTCAAGATCCTTTATCTTTGATGTAGAATTGACTTTTGGAAGATTCACAATTGTGGATCGGCATGGCTTCTACTTCTTATCAAAAAGTAGCAACTACTTCTCCACGGAAGTTAGAGCCCAAGGATCTTCCAGTCTTACAACGATTGGCAAGAGGTTTGTCTAGTTTTATATATGAGACAACATGGCAAGGAAAAAGGCATTGTAGAAAAGACTTCCCCATTGGATTAAATGTAGGCAAATCTGTCTTTGAAAATGAAACAAAACACCTATTTGATCTTGATCATCCAAATATTGTGAAATGCTTTGGCTACACTATTGGAAAGAGTGCATGTTCACTCCTTCAAGAGTATGTGGATGACAATCTCCAAAGTATCATACAAAAAAGGATTGAATTACAAAGAAAGGATAATTCCTCTAGCTCTTTGCCCTCAAGAGTCTTGAGCATTGAGGAAATCAAAGGGTTGTTATCAAGTCCAAATAAAGAAAAGGAGATAGTTGTGGATGATCAAGGAAGTTCAAATCTTGGAAGTAATATCCTGTTCAATTTATCTGAGATTTTTGACATCATATCACAACTTGCAATTGGCATGAAGTATTTGCAGGACAATGCAGTTGTCCATGGAGACCTAAAACCCAAAAATGTTTTGGTGCATCAAGCATTGAATGACAAGTTTGAAGTAAAGATCAATGATTTTGGTCTTGTTGGAACAAAAAAACAAAGTAGAGTGGATTCTAAACGTAGTCAACATTTGGACATATTGATGTGGAAAGCTCCGGAACTTTTGGATGAACTTCTTGGTCCCTTGACTAGGTATTCCAACGATCCCTTCATTGACTTTGATGAAGATGAAGATGAAGATGAATTTAAAGATAGTGGGAGTTCAAGTGATTTTGAAAAGGGCAAATTGTCTATGGCCGATGTCTATAGCTTTGGACTATTGTGTTTATATATTGTGGGTGGGGAAATCATTCATCCAAATTTGAGATTGACACAATTTCAAAATAAAAAATTGAATGATTTTAGACCACAGTTGCCTCAAGCATGTCCAAAGCTATTCAACTCTCTCATATATAGATGCTTGGAATTTGAACCATTGAAAAGACCTACAATCTCTACAATTGTAGCCAACCTTTCAACACCCACTTTAAAGGCTTTCCTATCAAATTCTCCAAATTCATTGGAAGGTATGTCTTCAATTCCAATACTTTATAAAATTTCACATTGTACATGGCGATATTGAATTACTATATTAATTCAATGTCTTTGTCTTTCTATTGTATTTTACTGTGAGCTTTTTGAGACCTCTTTTGATAAATATGTCTAATTAATAGTTCATATCGACTCATTAATTGATAGTACGATAATGTACAATTCAACAAGACATTCGAAAATTAGTGTATCAAAGATTTTGTTGTTTTACTCAAATTATTAGTAAGATCAATGAAAGGATTGTACCTCAAAAATGGACATAATAAAGACAAAAAAAAAAAAAAAAAGTCTCACTTTTTTTGTTATAATAAGTGCATGGTTAATTTGCATTTTGCAACTCAAAATGATACAATTCTTTAATAAATTATAATTTGAACATTGCAAATACTCAATTGAATCTAACATGTTTCCAATTGTTATGATCTAGTTGCATTCGTGGATTTCAAGAAGGATGACGAGGTTGAGCCAAATAATGCATTCACCTTGAAGAATAGTGCTACTCTGAAACAAACACAACATGATTATAAGGGTGCATTGGTTGACTTGACTAAAGTGGATGAAGTAGAACCAAATAATGCCTTCTCCTTAAGCACTTATGGTGTTGTGAAACAAATGATGAGTGATTATGAAGGTGCATTGGTTGATTTGAACAAAGTAGATGAAGTGGAACCAAATAATGCCTTCATCTTAAGTATTCGTGGAGATGTGAAACGAACATTGAGAAATTATGAAGGTGCATTGATTGACTTGAACAAAGCGGATGAAGTCGAATCAAATAATGCCTTCACCTTACGCACTCGTGGTGCTGTGAAACGAATGATGAGTGATTATGAAGGTGCATTGGTTGACTTGAACAAAGCGGATGAAGTGGAACCAAATGAAGCATTCACCTTGAGGGATCGTGGTGATGTAAAACGAATGATGAGTGATTATGAAGGTGCATTGGTTGACTTGAACAAAGCGGATGAAGTGGAACCAAATGATGCGTTCACCTTGACGGATCGTGGTGCTGTGAAACAAATGTTGAGGGATTATGACGGTGCATTGGTTGACTTGAACAATGCGGATGAAGTGGAACCAAATAATGCCTTTACCTTACGCACTCGTGGTGCTGTGAAACGAATGATGAGTAATTATGAAGGTGCATTGGTTGACTTGAACAAAGCGGATGAAGTGGAACCAAATGATGTGTTCACCTTGGGGGATCGTGGTGAAGTAAAACGAATGATGAGTGATTATAAAGGTGCATTGGTTGACTTGAATAAAGCGGATGAAGTGGAACCAAATGATGCGTTCACCTTGAGCACTCGTGGTTCTGTGAAACGAATGATGAGTGATTATGAAGGTGCATTGGTTGACTTGAACAAAGCGGATGAAGTGGAACCAAATGAAGCATTCACCTTGAGGGATCGTGGTGATGTAAAACGAATGATGAGTGATTATGAAGGTGCATTGGCTGACTTGAACAAAGCGGATGAAGTGGAACCAAATAATGCCTTCACCTTGAGCACTCGTGGTTCTGTGAAACAAATGTTGAGGGATTATGAAGGTGCATTGGTTGACTTGAACAAAGCGGATGAAGTGGAACCAAATGATGCCTTCACCTTGAGGATTCGTGGTGCTGTGAAACAAATGATGAGTGATTATGAAGGTGCATTGGCTGACTTGAACAAAGCGGATGAAGTGGAACCAAATGATGCGTTCACCTTGAGGGATCGTGGTGTTGTGAAACAAATGTTGAGGGATTATGAAGGTGCATTGGTTGACTTGAACAAAGCGGATGAAGTGGAACCAAATAATGCCTTCACCTTGAAGATTCGTGGTGCTGTGAAACAAATGATGAGTGATTATGAAGGTGCATTGGCTGACTTGAACAAAGCGGATGAAGTGGAACCAAATAATGCCTTCACCTTGAACACTCGTGGTTCTGTGAAACAAATGTTGAGGGATTATGAAGGTGCATTGGTTGACTTGAACAAAGCGGATGAAGTGGAACCAAATGATGCGTTCACCTCGAAGGATCATTTTCTTGTGGAACAAATGACGAGTGTTGAATTATCACATCAGACAAGTCACCCGTCCGCTTGCCCGCTGGCCCCACTTGACTTGCTCATTCAACTTACCCATCCGATTGACCGGACTGCCTGTTCGAAGTAGTCAATATATAGTTGACTTTTTGACATTGTAAATATAAGCCAACGTGGAGTTACTAGCATGCCACCTGGCAGCTGGAGTAGGGGCGATGACTAAATTTGGACAAGCGGGGACGCGTGTAAGGGCGAGGACGTTAGCGTATTGTGGTAGGGACGTTTGACAGGTGGGGACTCAAGATAGGTATGGGTGGTGATGCATGTTTGGGTAGAGATGGTTGTATGGGTGGTGACGCATGTATGGGTGGAAACTGAAAATTGAGCGGGTGCAAATGCATAACGAAGTAAAAATGCTAGTTCGGTGGGGCGGGGACTTATAGTGGACGGAGGTTCAATTCTGGTATGGGCGAAGACGCAATATCGGCGTGGTACAGACATACTTTAGAAGAAAATGAGGGTTTTTGCAACTACATTATGCAACTGGTTTTTTATTTGCATAGGACATTTGCAACTGGTGATAATTAGAAGACTTGTAGCTGCAGTGGACACTCTAAAATCTAGAAAATAGGTGGAGCAATTGTCAAAGTCACATCTCGCATGTGATTCATTTGCAACTTGTTTGCAACTTGTAAATTTGTAGATTTTAAAATATTAATCTCAATGATTTACAGATTTCAAAATTCAATATCTAATTTCTTATTAGATTTTAGAATTTTAGATCTAGATTTTTCTAGATTTTTGATTTTCAGATCTAGATTTTTTTAATGATCTTTGAATTTCAAATCTATCTTTTTTTTAGATTTCAAATTTTTAGATCTACCTTCTTCTTATTTTTCAAACATTCAAATATTGGTGTTTAATAGATTTCATTGGTTAAGGAAACCTTACAATTTTATAGATTTAAATTTTTTTTGGCTTTTAAATATTGTTTGATTTCTATAGATTATAGAGATCTACAAATTGTAGAATTCTATACCATATAGAAATCTACAAATTTTAGATTTCAATAATCTATAGATATCTACAAATTGTAGAGCTTTTAGAATTCTATCAATAGAATTCATTGTACTAGACTTCAACAACTTACAAGTCTTATATGTCCAACCTAATGGTACTTTTTACAATTGATATGGGACAATTGATATAAAACAAATGGAAATGAACTTTGAAAGCAACTAAGAAACAACTAGTATAGGACTTAAAAAGTGATTAGGTAGCAACTAGCTTTACTACTAGAAAATTAATTATTTTTGTTGACACTACATGAAATTGGCCAAATACGTGATTGCAGGGGAATGACTTCTGTAGAAATGTGACTTCTAAATGACTATGCCTCTATATTTGCACCAGCGTGGGTTCAGGGTTACTGTCGGAGTTAATGTACAGTTGCGACCACGACTTCGAGATGAAGGAGGAACAAGGGGGACAGTTTCATCCGTCTCCTTCTGTTCACTACGTATGAGACGTGGTGATGTGGCAAGACTGAACTCTGACGTGGATGCACAGTCACAACTTGGGTATGTGGCAGTCACAGGACCAACTGCGGGCAAGTTCTACACGACTGTAGAATGACTTCAGAGATACTGGGACACCTGAATGACTTTTAGAAGGCTATAGTCGAGGATAAGCAAGTGAGTGTTCATAGCACTGGGTGTCTAGCATTAACATGATTAAGAGTCAGCGCTGTCTAGTAACAGGACAAGCATAGAGGGGGGTACATTAGCATGCCAACCATCTTGTTTCAAAGTTCAATTGAGGGCACAAATAAACATAGAATGTGCCTTTGCAACGACGTTTGAAAAGTTGTTACACTACAATCAAACCATAATTCAGAGCAGAGCCAAAATTGCGACGTACTTTGGGGGGGTGTCTACTTATACAATACACGGAGCAGGAAGATTGACCACCTACACTATGTGTGGTGTTCTACCTAAATGAGTGCGTGTGCAGTCACATGGGTTTAAGGGTGACTGCAGCATGACTTCATCTCGTCTCTGTTGTCACTTGTAATGACTAGCCGAAATTTCAGCATGACACATGTGATACGAACACAAAAATCAAGATGAAAAGACCTATGCATGCAAGGGGCAGCAGTGCAGTCATTTGTTACTAGTATTCTTCTTGTGCCAGCAAGTTCTCCTCTACAGACAAATCAATGGCACCGACTAGATTCACCATGTCTTCTACAATTGGCAGCTGTTGGGGAGCCCTGAGGCCAGAACTCTCTACTGTTGTGCTAATGAAGGCATCGGTTATGTCCAAGACTTCCCTCTTCGCCCTAGCTTCTTTCCTTAGAACAACTTTCCAACCTGGTTTATCCACACAATCTGAGAAGAAAACTTGAGTGGCCTGGCTAGGAAATATGAATGGCTCTGCCAGGCGAGGGAGTTTATGCCGAAAGTTCACCACTAAAAAACCAGCATCGTCTCGTGTGTATGTCGGATTCCCTCGATTGTCAAATGGCTTCACCCATTCACATCTCAAGAGAATTATTTTTGTTTGCAAGGCTCCGTAATCCAACAACAATATGTCTTGTAGAATGCCAACATACGGAATTGAAGAATTTGCCTCGTCTTCAGTGGGCAATTCAAATACAGAAGCGATTTCGTTGTTATAGCTTACGATGCGGCCTGATGTCTGATCTTCCACACGAAAGCCGTTACCAAATGCCATGATATGCGTGTAACAAGTTGCCACTTGAGATGGGGTTCGGCTCAGTAAGAGGCGGTCCATGTCGTCCGGATTCCTCAAATTCAAGTCAGACTCGTCCACGGCATTCCTCATCCACTCTGCGAGTGGGGCAGTATCTGCATTTGTGCGCTCCTCGGTCCTCTATTTCCTGAAACATCGTACACCTTCGAACCTCAGTGACGCGTGGGAAAAGGAATGCGCAAGACAGCAAGGGTCTTACATTCTTTTCATGTGTCCCAATGACCAAGCTATTGCTCTGTTGACAACGCCATGACTTCGATGTGACTTTGAGAAGTTGTCTAGAAGTCATTCTCTTGTGTCGTACTGACCAAGCTACTGCTCGGCTGCCAACGCCATGACTTAGGCATGACTTCTCATAGTTGTCCAGAAGTCGTGCAACTGGGAAATAACTCTGACACGCTTTGAAGGGATGACTTCTGGAAGACTGCGACTCCAGTACAAACGATGACTGTCCCTAAGTAAGCAAGTAAGTAGCTGCACTGGATTAGAGTACGTAGTTCACAAATTTCTTGTACATGCAAGGCTGAGAAAGAGGGACTTGGGGTGCCTCACTTGTACAAATCCGCCATGATTGACACATTTTTCAAGATGTACTGGTGCGCTATATTGCGAAGCTCAAGAGACATCGCATACGGCTTGCCAGCACCTTGGAGCACCTCTTCCGCGTCACCATACTCTTCATCTTCGTCCCATACTCGTCGTTGTGTGGGCTCAAACCTCTGTAAGTACTCAGTTATGAAGCCGATGCACTCATCCTTCAAGTACCCCTCTGCCATACAAGCTTCTGGGCGCGCCATGTTGCGCACGTGGTTTTTTAATACTTTCATGTAGTGTTCCACCGGATACATCCACCGGGCACTCACCGGTCCGCATAAGTCCAACTCCTTTGCAAGGTGATAAGGGAGATGTGTCATCACGTCAAAAAATGATGGTGGAAACTCGATCTCCAAGAGAGCCATGCTTTCTGCAACATCCACCTCCAATGATGGAAAGTCCGCTGGATTGTAAACTTTCGTGCAAAGGCGACGAAACACCTTGCAAATTCGCATCACTGCCATGCGTGGACTGGGTTTCATCAAGCCTCGAAGCGCAAGTGGCAACACCTACTGCATTAATACGTGGTAATCGTGAGACTTAAGGCCGCCAAAGTTCTTCTTCCGAATGCACCTACCCAAGTCTGACGAATAGCCGCTCGGGGTCTTCAAAGACTCAAGACACTTTGCAAATACTATAAGAAAACTGTGTTTTTTGAGATTTTGAGATTTAGACATCTGCACGTCTGTGGTGACGTTTTTCTATGTCTGCAAGGACATCTTGAAACTTGCGTCCCGCACAGACATGCCAAAAACATCAAAAATCTGGCCGGACATCACAAATTTTTCGCCAGACATCACAAAAAACATGGGTCAATGGGGTCCTAAAAGGTCACCATGTGGCTGCCACCTAAGTGCCACACATGCGCAGGAAGCCATGTAGGATTTTTTTTCATCCATGCCCGTCTATGACGTGGCATCTGAGGTGGCATCTGACATTGCATTTAGTAAGGATGATGTGGCATGCCACGTCAACACATTTCTTTGCCACATCAACGCATTTTCCTGTTGTTTAAGAAATTTAATATTGTTTTTGAAGACATCAACTTAGATGTCTAGACGTTTTGAAAGACATCAATTTAGACATCTAGACGTTTTGAAAGACATCAACTTAGACATCTAGACGTTTTCTAAGACATCACCTTAGACGTCTAGACGTTTTCTAAGACGTCATTGTAGATGTCTAGACATTTATTGAGACGTCAACTTAAACATCTAGATGTTGTGGGATATCATTGTAGATGTCCTAATTTCACCATAAATATTTCTTGCAACGTCCAATATGATTTAGAAGAACAAAATGATGTCACTTTTGACATTTATGTGGTCAAATGTGCTATTTGGCATAATGTCAATATGGACAATTACACAAGTCCTACATAATGCACATCCAAATTTCATAATATACAATACAACATTTCATATATAATACACCATATATAATATACCATACATAATATACCATATACAATACATAATATGCCATATAAAATACATTGTATTAAGAATTATGTCATATGACTCCAAATGTATTTCAAAAATGTCCAATACAACATGTCATACATAGTACACAATATACAATACAAAATACACCATACAAAATACACCATATTTGGATATTATAGTACATGACTTAAAAGCCACTTGATGTGATTATATAGAAGGGAGAAGACAACCTCTTTAGACAAGAGGGATGGTGGAAAGTTAGACAAACAATATGGGATATGGAAAACACAAGAATTGTTACAAGTAGAAATGCAGACTACATTTAAACGTCTAGACATTTTTTGAGACGTCATGGAAAACATCAAAAGTACATGTTGATGTCTCCTATGATGTTGGTATCAACACTAATATATAAGTAGATGTCGTAGGTAGTTGTCTTTACAAACTTAGACACCGATCAAAAAGCATTAGTGTAGACATTTGTAGTTCTCATATATGGTGTTAAGGCATTGCATACAATTGTTTAGACCAATGCTCTAAATGATACCAAGCAATGTATCATACAAGGAATACATCTTGACAAAGGCCTAGAGATGGAAAGGATGTGGAGTTTTTTGTCTATAGTCAAGGCTCTTGCAACCACAAAGAGTTGTTTGTTATCCACCCTAAATAAAATTCTTACCTTTTGCGGAGTGGTTGACATTTGTGAGAAAGAAAATTGAACATTTTGGAAAGTTGTATGCCGAACAGAGGTTAGGAGTAATGGAAGGCACTATACGTACTCTACCCAATCCATCCTGAACATGGTTCAATTGCAAAATGATAGGGACTTTGATGGACTACAACCAATGCAAGAAGTTGACTCAATGTAGCATTCCATAGATGAAAAAAGAGCCTACTTTGTCATTGTGGGTGACAATGCAATTCCTGAGGTTGAAGCTTAACCCCTGAAGGACCAAGGTCTTTTTCCTGCCAAAAAACAGTCAAAACTGCCATATCTATAGCAAAGAGTGAAAAAAAATGAAAATTGTTTTTTTTTCATATCTAACCGTAGGATCTTACATCTAACTAGTATGAGAGTGTGTGGAAAAAAATTTAGAATTTTTGACCACACAGATTGCTAGATATCTGAGTTTAAAGTGAAAAAAATAAATTTTCAGCACCTTGTAGGACTAGATTTTCTTACCGTAAGTTTGAACATTTTTAACTTAAAACTTTTGCACTACAGAGTTTTGAGATTTAAATCTTTATGGTGGAGAATTGAGTTGAGAGTCTAGGGGAAAAAAAATTCAAAAAAACTTAAGTATCATTCTTAAAAAAATTGTTAAATAGAAATAGGTACAAGATAGAAGGAAAATCTAAAATAATTATATATTTTAGATGGAATTAAAATGCACTAATCTCAATGGTGGGATTGTTCTAGAAAGTAAACCAGACCATGTAAGAAAAAATTGAAAAAAAAAAAAATTGCATTAAAAAATGAATCCTACAAGTTATTTTTTTCAAGAAGATGCTCTAACTGCCTGAAAAACAAGAATGTCCATAACTTGCTCATAACAAATCCAAATGAAATGAATCAAATCTTTCTAGATAGAAAAAAATATAATCTATGAGAAAAAAATATCAAAAAAAAAATTCAAATTTTTGTCTATTTTTTTTTTGCTGCCCGGACTGCCCATCCCCTCGTTTGAGCTTATTTGGTCATAACTTTTGTTCCCGGGCACCAATTGTGAAAAAAATTATATTCTCACAAAGCTTATCAATTTTCCCATCTCCAAAAGAAGTTTAAAAAAATCACAACAAAAATTCTCCTCGTAGGTACTTGCCCCAAAACACATTTGTCCCCCGAGGGGACAATGGTCCTTTAGGGGTTAATACGTCCATGTTCTTTGTATATATGTGTGATAGCTTGCAAATGTCATGTAGAACATCTAAAGGATCGGGCAGCTTGTCTACTTCTATGTCTTCTACAAGAAATTGTTGTCTTGAAAACATTCATCGGGTGACAAAAGTAATGATTGTGGATGTTGGGTGTAATGTGTATGTGACATCATCTGAACAAGGAAGGTTCACTATAAGAAACCCGCATTTTTTTGAACGTTAGCAACAAACAAGGATGTTTTTCAAAACAAGAGCACAAAGATGGGATTGCAGCCATAGGAGGTAGAATTGAGTTCGATGTTTCAAAAAACATTTGCATGTCATAGGTGGAACAAATTGATGTCTTGTGCAATGGTAATGTCCTAAAAGACATCAAGAAAAATATAGTTGTGTTTTGTACAACGTCCAAGAAAACACAGAAATGCCACGTTGGCAAGAGCTTTTGGTTTAACTTTGGTTAAATTAGAGAAAGTTACTATGGATTGAGGTAAAACCTTGACCAAATATAAAATGCAGGGGAAGGTCACTAGGTGAGCCATTAGACAAGTTTTTTTTTTTAATTTAAAAAAATTTAAAAAGTGCCAAGTGATGTGGCATTTGATTTACTTTTTATTTTTTATTTTTATTTTCATTTGGCTTGGGTGCATCCCAACTCCATGATAATAAAAAATAAATCATAGTATAAACTAAACTTGGTAAACTTCACTTCACTTAAATAGACTCAGATTCAAAAAATATAAAAAAATATGGCATCCAGCAAAGATGAGGTGGCATGCCACATCAGCACACCTAGACACCATTCAAAAAGTTTAATAGTTTTTTTTTTGACATCAACTGAGACATCAATTGAGATGTTTAGATGTTTTTTGCAATATCAACTAAGATGTCAAATTTGACAGCTTTGTATAATTTTGAAAAATTACATATCCCATATAGTTTGTCATACCTCCTACAGCCCTACTTATATAAATAGTATGTCTTTTCATGTCTATTTACACACAATAATTGGCTTTTAAGTCATGTGACATAAATACCAAATATTGTGTATAATGTATTGTGTATTTTGTATGGGCTATTTTTTTATGGTGTATGTCAAAGTTGATGTTGCAAAATGTTTCAATGTCAAAGCTGACATCTCAGAAAATGTGTCAAAAGACATCTGAATAGATGTCGCCAAAAACAATATCAAATTTTTTGTTGACATCTAAGTTGATGTTACTCAAAACAACATTAATCTTCTCAGACAATGTCACGTCAGATGCTACGTCAGCATTTTTCATGTCCATGTCACTGAATTTCCACGTCAGATGCCATGTCAACATTTTTCATGTCCACGTCATTGAATTTTCATGTCATATACCACGTCACATGCCACATTAGCTTTTTTTTTTCCAAACTACCTGCCCATCATCTTTTTTTTTCACCTTGGGCAGTTATTTTCTTCTAGACTACAGTAATTTCTACTAATTTATCCACGGTTAAAATGAACTAGGGATGCTGACGTGGCAATGATTGTTTCCTCGGACAATCTTTGAAACATCATTATGTCTGCAGTCATGTCTTTAATGGCATAGTTGTTTTTGCTAGCACCTAATGCTATGACCATAATTTTCCTCTATTTTCTACAACATCCACATAAACGTACACTTTCATTGCATCCGTCTAGTAAACATCTCAATGTTCATGTGGACATAGTATGTCTATCCAAAGACATGCTACGTTTTGGGTTTGACATCCAAAAAAACACAGTTTTCTTATAGTGAAACTTCTCAAATTCATCCTCGGTCAAAACAAATGGCGCTCAGGGCTTCACCATCTTCCCGGGCTTTCGTGGATTCGGAGTTAGCCACAAGTGCCGCCTTATATTCTGCCTTTGCAAATCTCTTCTCACCTTCACTGTGTCTTTGATCCCTGCTATGGTCTTCAAAAAATTCTTGGCTAGATTCATTTCGCAATGCATGGCATCGAGTGTATAGCGAATGAGAAGCTTCTGAGGATGCACACACCAATCATTGCATTAGTACAAACATGCAGACGTACTGGTCCGCTTTGAAATAGCACTAGTCAAACATCCGTGTGAAATCAAACAAATTTATCTAGCATGGAAGACAACAACACAGTTTGCAGCCTCCGCAAGTAGCACAGACAGGGAGAGCCGGGCATGCTCTCATGTTTGGGCAGTCAGTTTGGTTCAATGAAGTACACAGTCGCATGGAAGTCGGGTTCTAGTCACTTCATGCGACTACGTTTGGGTATATTACAGAAGAGTGACTACATAGTGACTACACAGTGACTTCGGGATGACTTCTAGTGAACTGCAAGTCACTGTATAACACAAAGACAGAACCAATTGGACTCACTTACCAGTACGGCAGTCGGTTAAGGATGCTCAATCGCTTCACACCGTGAACCTTAGATGGGTCCCCTGCAGCGCCGTCTCTATGTCCACTTGCTCTCCAAGCTTCGCAGTTCATGGTGTGTTGTATTTGTTCTTCTACCGTGACAGCGCGGGGTTTAGGTCGTGTCTCCATTTTGCCGTCGAAGTGGTCCTTCATTGCAGCTGATCTGTAGGGATGGTCTTCTGGCAACCATTGCCTGGTTCCACCATACGTAGTCTTTCCAAGCTCAATGGAGTGCTCAGCTCCTAGGTCCGCACCACACCAAGGACATGCAACATATCCTTGATGGGAAAATCCTCCAACTGTGCCGTAGCCAGGAAAGTCATAAATAGTCCATAGGAGCATAGCACGTAGTTGAAATGACCAAGATCCAACATCCTTCATCACGTCATACGCAGGCACTCCAGCCCATAACTCTAGTAACTCAACAACGAGAGGCTCCAAGTACACGTCAAAGGTTTCACTAGTAACGGACTTTTTTCCTGGAATCAACAAGGCCAAGAGGACAAAAAACTTTTTTGTGGTCAACCATGGAGGCAGGTTGTAATTCAACAACAAGACAGGCCACATAGACCAAGATGAACAATTTTGCTTGAAAGGGTTTACCCCATCCGCAGCCAACGCAAAATGAGTGTTTCGGGGATCATTATCAAAGGTCGGATCCACGTTTTTGTGAAAGTGTTGCCATGCCTTTGAGTCACACGGATGTCGGACGAGGCCATCCCTGCCTTTTTGGTTGCTATGGTTCTCAACATGCCACACCATCAACTTAGAGATAGTGGGACTCCGAAACATCCGTTGCAGGCGCGAAATAATGGGAAAATGACGTAAGACCTTCAAGGGGAGGGCCCGTCGCTCCTCATCTCTATATCGGCGCCCACCACACTTAGGACATCGCAAGGCAGCTTCATGCTCACTGCGAAACAAGACACATCCTTTTTCGCATGCGTGGATAGTCTTGTAAGTGAGACCCAATTTTGCAGTTAGGGTCTTTGCAGCATGGAATGTTCTGGGCAAGGTGTTCTTCTCCGGAAGCAAATGGAGGTGCAAGATGCTGAAAAGTTTGTTTGCACAATGATTGCTCACTCCGTGAACCATGCAAAGATTCATTAGCAATATTGTTGCTGCAAGCTTGCTTGACCGTGAGCCGCCGTATAGACCCTCCATGAAGTCTTCCAATGCTCGGGCGTCCATATCAATGTTCTGTCCTCCTCCATCGAGCCCGCCTCCATTCATGGGCTCCTCCCTGGGAGGGGAGAATCATCCCTGCACTCCTCAGCCTCAGCCATGTCATCCATGCCCAATCCGATACTCTCGTCATAGATGGAGTCTGCTGCAGCAAAGGCCTCGGTGACTTCACGGCGAACCCTCTCCGCGGAAGATGTTGGGGCATCTCCTTCATCCAACGCCTGGTCAACTATACCACGAGTATCAACATTGGCATCAACTCCCACCGCTTCTTCAGCCAATGGTCCCCAAAATTGTTGCTCCCACTCTTCGTTGGGGGAATGCTGGCATGTGAGCGGGGAGCGGGGAGCGGGGATTGGTGAGCAAGGAGTGGGGATTTTTTTATTTAGGAAAATAAACTAGCCAAAAAAGTATAAAATATTGGATGACAATTTATGGAAAAGTGAATGAAAAAGTGGATTAAAAAGTGGATGGAAAAATTTGGATGAAAATTTGGATGAAAAATTTGGACGAAAAATGTGGATGGAAAAATGGATGAAAAAATGGATGAAAAATGTGGATGAAAAATGTGGATGAAAAATGTGGATGATAAAGTGGATGATAAAGTGGATGATAAAGTGGATGATAAAGTGGATGATAAAGTGAATGAAAATTGAATGACCAATGAAGAAAAACATCAATAAACAATGGATTAGGAATGGCTTTACAGTTGTTTTAAAAATAGGTTGAATGTTGATGACAAAATTGGATGAATACCAATTTAAAATATGGTTCAAAGTGCACTGAAATTCAGGTGACAATGGATGAAAATATTGGAATGAATTGGATGAAAAAATGTATGAGTGTGGATGAAAATAGGAGAAGGTAGTTGTTGAACAGACTTAACAGGCTGATTAAAATTTTTTTAGTACATGTCTAGGTGGATGTACTGATATGAAAGGGAAGTTCAAGGTTTAGGCTGAGGGCATACAAGAAGGATCCTAGTGTCAACAAAGCAATAAGTTTAGAAACAACATCAGCTACTTTGTAGAAATAATAATGTGTCATAGGCTAGTGATCGTACTCATAGGCTATCTATGACTATAGTAGATGGAAGGTTGATTTGAAACATCCTTATAACAATAAAACTGATATACACTTAGAAAATTAGAACACTGGAGGATAGGCCATGTTGGTTGCACATTCATTGATAGAATTCCCTTTTGTTGTGTAGACAAATACTTACTTTGAGTATATGTTTCCATTGGTTTGGAATAAGCAAGCAAGGACAAAAATGGAATGGAGAAGGGGTTTAGCTCAATTGCTTCCCTCAGTAGACGCAAAATGCACTTAACAAATTTAAGGATTATACATTTATATGATAATCCAAAGAGGCTAATGACATGGAAGTAGTGGCCCTTGTAGTCTCACTACATGTTCATTCAAGAGGACGTTAAATACAAAGAGTATTCTTGATAAGGAAAAAAAGAAGCTACTTTCACTCAATATGACTTAGTATTCCACTGAGAAGGACTGCCTTCACTTCATTGAAGCTAAAGCTTGCACCATGAATAAAGTCATCAGAGGCAGAATGTAGATTGCAGACGACCGTAAAAACATAATACAGATGTTTACAATTTGCCCAAGTTCCACGCTTCCCCAAGCACTTCAATTTCATCTCCTTGAAATTAGGGCAAGTACAGTCGGGAAATGACGAAATGGTGAGCATATACTTCTCCGTCCGAGGCTGGACACCGGATATTAGGGAAACAATGCAACCAAATCCTGGATGGGGGACCATGGTTACCCTTTCTATGCGTGCATTTAAAGTCAAAGCCGAAGCACAGTTGTTCTGATGCTTGATTGTTGGGGCCTTTGGGTTCCATCTGATAACCTTCCCGGCTCGAGTTGTGGGATACACATCTAGATTAGGTGGGACAAGGTAGGCCCATACCGATTCGATTCCTACTTCTCCACCAAAAAGTCTACGCGGTGAAATCAGTTGTCGTTGTGGAAGCTCAAATCCAGCGGCCTCCAGCGATAAAATCTCAGCTTTTGATAGTTTGGTACCCATTTTAACGGGCCAAATGGACGGAACAGGTGGTACTGATAACACCCACTTCCGTCGATATCCCTTCACGCACCGTTCAATGTCGTCGTTGCAAAAGAAAAACTGCATACGATTATTACAATTCTTTTTGTAGTTCACCATCATACCTGTGTATGTCGGCTCTGCTGTGGGTTGGTTGTTCTGGACTATTTGGGCAGTACACTTTTTCCTTGTAATTGCTTGATCGGCAAAGCATGCCTTCGCGGATGTCTTGGGTAATCTGCCAATATGCCCACTACAAGAAAATGGCTACTTTTTTGATTGCGAAATGTGACAGTTTCACAACTTCTAGAAGTCATATTTTGGCCTACTAACTGCGGCATGACTGCAAGCGGTGGAGTTGTGAGACTGTCACTTTCATTGAGCTAAAATCTACGTGAATAGAACATATACTATCACCATCTTTTTCTTTCTAATCAACAAAGATGTTTAAAGATGGATGAGGAAGTCTTAGGTTCGGCAAGAGGGTTTCCGAGCCTACGTGGCCAGTCACGAGTAAGTCACGCAAAAGTTGCGAAGGACCTCTTCAGAATATGACGTGGACGGCCATGTGTTCATAAGTGAGTGGTTGATTTGTACCCGTTATGAATCTGACGTGGATTGCCACGTCAGCTACTGGCCAGCTGGTTCTGTCGCTTGTGACGTTGTCGTGCCGTAGTGAAGTCACAGTGGCGACATAGTCGTGACTTAGTTTAGTTGTAGTCGGTAGTGGTCGTGGAGTAGTCACAACAGAGTTCTGTACTAGTGACGATGGAGTGCATTGATTACATTTTTGAATAGGTGTGGGTTGGGATTTCCATATAAACATAGTTTTCCAAGATTTCGTTTTAAGGTGATGCATTGCAAATTTTTGCGCATTGGTTTGAGTCAGTCATTCATTTTGCAACTGTATGACGACCACAGTGAGTACAGGTGCAACAATTCAAGGCTATCACATGCATCTGAAATTGAGAGCAGATAGTCCAATAAGATTTATAGTTTACGTAACTGCTTTCACGTAGCAATCCCTACGGAATTCAACATATATTGCATTTGAACATGCATGAAAGGGGGTCAGAGGGCCTAGTGAAGACAACAACCACTTCTGCATAGACGAAAAAAAAATAGTGCATTGCGGCATTTCCAAATCTAAAAGAAAGCCGAATCGTCTCAACAAGTATGAGATGTACTGTAAATCCTTGCAAACTATATATACTACGCTGGTCTTTCTTCACGGTGATGGAGTGAAATTAGAAACGCCGTACTTATCAAGTTGTGAGCTTTACATGTTTGCCATGCCATGTTGCGGACGAACCCCGGGCATCTTCCACGATCTCTTGGTCCGCAGCAGGGTTCGGGAACATTAGCGGTACCTTCCCCTGCAAGATCTCTGACACATCAACCTTCAGCCACAACTCTGGGATGTCCTTCAAATGAAACTTGTGTTCACCTGGCAGTCCACTGACTTTGCCTTTAGCTACTTTCTGCTTCACCGCCCGCGGGTTGAACAGGAAGACTTCGTCACCGACTTGAAACTGCACAGCGCAACGACGGTTTAGGCTCCTGTAAGTTCTAACAACCTACTATATGAAAAGACTTAAAAGCGATGAGCCTGAACCCCATTCAGGACATGGCAATGAGAAATCCCTTACAGTTACCTTAATGCTTGAATGGAGCACCTGTGGACGGAAAACGCAGTGACCGAGGGAAAACACCTTGATCGACCAAGCTATTCAATTGAAGATGGAAGATGACTTACATTCAAGGATATATGCGGAATGGAGACCCCTGCCAAGTGCCAACAACCATCCCTCTTCCACCTTCCACTTTACCCGCGGGCCTTTCGGAACTACGACGGGACTGACACATGACTCCCCTATGACTTCTGCAAACATATGACTCGAATTGCACTTCTGTGCTACTAGAATGCAACTCATACACCGTGTACTACAGAGACAGCTCATATTCTAGAAAACACGCAAAATATACAAAATATAGACACCAACAATGAATGTACCACCGTTGTTCAGAGTGGCACCTTTTTGGACATAATCTCTCGCTTCTTCTCCGTCCTGCTGGCTGCCTTTGCTCTAGTCGCCACAGTTGTCGCCGTCTGAATCTGCACAAACAACGAGCCAGAATCAAATATGTTGCTCCGTTGAAGGTGAGGGGACATTTACAGACTGTGTCCACTGGGCCACAAATCCCCTCACCTTCCACACAATCAAGGAAGTCATACGTGAATCCCTTTTGATGTTCACCAATGATGTCATGATCTTTTTCTTTAGGTGGTGATGGGTACTTCAAGCGGAAGTGAGCCATATCTGTGCAAGCATGAAAGGCCTGCAGTAGCGGCCACAGGAATACTTTCAAGTATTCTTTGTCATCCGCCAACTTGGTCATTTCAGTCACGTAGAAGGGAAGATTTACGATTACATTTGTTGTTGGATTGCACTCAACCCTACATACTTTAGAATCTACAATAAGTGTGTTCTTTGCGTTATACTGGGGCCAAGTTGCATAAACTTTGGATAAATTTTTCCCCCAACTTGTGTCTGGTCCGTATCCGCCATTGAAGAACTCACACTGTTTACCCGATCACTGGAACAAGGGTTCAGACTTTGTTGTCCTCTGTAGACCTCTCATGATTGTGGGGACTACATCCTCCATGAAGGAGGTGCTCTTGCTTCCCCAGAAAGCCACCGTGAAATGAAGAAAACAACGATGCAGAAAAGGATGAAGCCAGGGTCTCAGGATTACTCTTTTGTGGTTTGTTTTGGCTGTTGTCCTCATTTGGGTGTTGGGATTTGGATCAATCAACAAACTACAATCTAGCAATGTTCCCTGCACATTGAACACGACTAATTTTGACCTCCCCTACGTAGAATCTGCGTGCCTTTGTCTTCCCAGCATTCCAGGACCCCCCTTAGTCAACCTGTTCTGAAGAATTCCAGAGGTAGTGTGTACCTTCATTGGAGACTTTGTCGTCTTCCGACTGCTCTTCCTCGTGGGCTCCGTTGGTTTCGGTGCAGCGTCTGAAGGTCCACCATCCGCGGCTTCAGCGGTTTTTGGAGGAAGCGCTCCAACTTCGGTAGGCACGGCTGCAACAGCAACTTCAACAACCACAACTTCATCGATAGGCGCCAAAGGCGAAGTCACGGTGGGGCCTGCAAGCGCATCCACAGGTACTGGAGAACGCGTTTTAGGAGGAACGGAAGAATCACCGTCTTCGGTGGGGAAACACTTTGCGATAGTGGCTTCCAGTACTCCTACTGCCAACGTAGGAGGCTGCACTTCCACCACTCTTGCAGCGACAGAAGTCTGTTTTTCAGAAGCTAGGGCGCCCGAAGAAAGATGCATTTCCACAGTGGCACACTTCTGGGCCTCCTTGGAGCCCTTGCATTGTAGGTCACCACCCACAGCGTCTTTGATGCCCACATCTTCATCAATGCTATACAGGTCCAGCTCCTCAACTGCTTTCCCGCACTTCTCCGTGGAGGCTGCATCCTTGGTAATATTAGCCTCCTCTCTTGCCTCGGACTTCTCACTGCAAGCCGGTGATTGGGTGTCCATGGCGCCGTCATTGTCTTTCAGTCCATTACCTGCTGAAATGACAATGGGAGACTGTTGATTGTCGGACAATGGGTTCATTTCTGTCACCTCCTTGTCGTTGGAGGTTGGTTGAGCGTGCTGAAGTTGCCAGCTTGGTGCAAGATCACTGCCGCGAGTCGGAAAAGTCGCCTTTGGAATTGGCTGGAGAGCAGGCTGCTGCAGTGGCATATCGTCGTTGAATAGGGTTATCTCAGCTCGGCTTGCCAAGTGCCTCCGAGCACGCTTCCGCGATGCTGATTTTGTTGGTGAATTCTCGTTTTCTACAGTGTCCTTTGATGCAGAGGGGCAATTGTCTTTCAAACCCTTCGTCACGCTCATGAACTTGGAGAACATATCCCGCAACTCTTCAAGTGCTATGGACTGCTTCCATGCCGTCTTGTTAAATTCGTTGAGGGTATTGTAAACTTCCCTCTTCCACCTTGCCATACTCGACACTGTCACAAATTCAACGTTTCCTGCAGTCTATTTTCCATGCAATAGGAGCAGAAACCAAGGAAGTGAGTGCCTATGTTAATTTTTTTCTCCTACTCTACGACATTGACTAGTACAGAGCACTTGTAGAGTTCAAAAACGAAAGGACAACAACTCCTTTGAAATGCATTCGATATTGTTCTTCACTGAAACGAAACTGAGGCATCACTTGTATATGACTGCAGCGGGACTTTGTCACTGTCTCGTAACTGAAGTACGACTCTTGGATGACTCCCAAGCAACTCCATGCAAAGTCGGTTAGAGAAGTATACCCGTCGCTAGAACTTACTAAACTTGGCCACTTACTGAACCTTGCCATTGTATCCGTAGAATTATCCAATGCAGAGGCCATTCAATTTTCGTGAAAAAAGAAAAAGGCCCAATTACCGTGAGAACTACAACAAGTAGCCTAGGGAATGCCTTCATCACAAACAAAAGTAGTTCCCTTACATGCAATCTTAAACATACACATGGCCGTCATGTCCCACCCTAAACACAGAAAGAGGACTACAAGGCGTACATGGTTGGCCTATGTTGACCTTCAATTCCAATCACTGCACTTATTCATTGGCAACCACGTTTGCACTTACCGACCCCGTTGCGGCGTCAACTGGGTTGTTGTCGTTGTCCCCTTCGATGTCATCTGCATCTTCAGAACTGCTAGCCCTGCGTTCCCTCTGCGCCTAAATGCACTCAATATACTTAGATTGACTATGGAAGTGCGATTACAAATGAAGAAGATATTGAAGGCACGTCCTTCCTAGAGGAACTGCAATTCACGTTAATTGACCATGTGAACTCAAAAAGGACCGCTTACCTCATCTGTATCCTCCAGTCTAACTCTTCCACTGCCTCCCACCTTTTTCGCTTTCCCTACACACTTTCGAGCTTTGGACATTTTCACTGCCTTCCGTTGTTGCGCAGGGGTTGCCCAATAAGCCTTCAATCGCTCCCATTGGTCCCCGTTCACACGAATTGGGCAACCTTGAACGCCTTTGGACCATTTTCCCTTTAGCCGGGATCGCTCTGACTTCAAGTATCTGGTGATGATTGTTCGAAATGCTATTGTGCTCAATGGACTGCCGATGTACTGGAACTCGGCGTCTAGTGCATCACGAAGCTTCTGCACAACCATTGGCTTCTGCTTGGTCCACTCTACGACGCTGAGATCTAAGATCTTTGGAACCAAGTTCCAAACTGACTCGTCCCATGCGTTTTTCCCCTCCGAATTAGCATCAATTTCTCCATTATCCAGCACCATTATGCAAGCAGCTTTCTTCCCCTCTGTAGAATGGTTTCGAACTTGGCTATACATTTCCTCCGTTGCCCCTGATCCTGACCACTCCAGAGTGTAAGAGGGAGCTCCCTTGGACCATGTGTTGACGCCATCCGGATCCTCCGAAGGCATGTAGTGACCGGGGACCCAAGTCAGAGATTTAGGAGGTTGCACCCCCCTTTCCAAGATTCAAACTTCCTTCTTCTTTGCCAGCGGCCCTTTTTTCGGCGAAGATCTCTTCTCCGAAGTTGTCCCCCGCTGCCTCTTCCGCTTTGGCTGTGGAAGGGGTTCTTCCTCTTCTTCAGAGGGATCGTCTTCGGTGGAGTCCGCGGTTGCATTCCCTGCAAACAGTGAAAAGGGATGTTAATATCAAATGAACGGTTCAACCCCTCAATCGACAGACAACCACAATAACGTGGAGCTAACAAAAATTAAGTAATTTAGCGTGCCTTAACTGAAACCAATGGAGCGAGAGGAAAAATTACTTATAGCAATGGGCTCCGAGAAGGCCCCTTCCTGCATACGAGTACAAGCTATGGCTAAATTGAGCATACCTGCTGCAATGATGGCCTCTTCATTGGACTCCGTGGCCTCCTCCGAGGACTCGAGGAGCTCAGACGGCCGCTCATGTCATCCACCCAATGCACACGCTCACGCTTCGTCCGGCCGTCTCCTGGAAGGGCTCCAATAGATCGCTTGACCTTCCCGATGTGCCTTTCCTCTCTGTCCAGATCCTTCGCGTCCTTCTCCTTCCTAGCAACGGCGTCCCTAAAATTGCACAGGAAGAGTACAGATCACTGACGCCGATGCAATCATTGGATGCACAACAAGGACTACCACACCCTAATGCACGTACCGCTGAGGAATTTGGGCTCCCTACGTTATTGGACGCAAGAAACAAGAGAGGATGAAGGCGGATTTGCACAGGTGACTGATGAAGTTGTGGCTTTCACGCAAATCGAGGTTAGTAGGGTCCACGTGGCCTTTTCACCAATGCTCCCACCCAATGCAAAATTCTGCTTAGTACAACTTAACTTCTACGCAACTTCTGTGGACTTCAACAAAGTCTCTCCTCAGAAAGCAGTCAAGAAATGCATCTTTTCAGCGACTTTGTCACGACTTGCCATTGGCTTCTGCCACAAACTAAGCTCGCGTACCAAGGAGTCTGTACTGAAACCCTACTGTGCCACCATTACATCGGCCTCTGAAAAAATGCAAATTAAAATTGAGCTGAACGGTCTACTACATCGTAATTGGACACGCTTCCACTGTTGTTATCCTACAGCATGGGAACCGCATGCCTACTTCAAGAGTGGTGAAGATTGTTCGCCTCCATTGTGCACAACAATTGCTACAACTCTCATGCAGTACTCATTCTACGAAATCAACAATGAGATAAATGAATAGTGCTAGTTCCCTTACATTTCAGCCCTAATAGCAATGGCTGGCATCAACGCCACTTGCACTTGTTTAACCCCTGAGCGCCCCAGGGGCGAAAATATGGCCTCTCTCGATTTAAGTTTGCTGAAAATGATCCTAGATTCGCAGTGTACAGGTCAAAAAATTGTACAAGGGACAAAAAATGATCAGGGTTGATAACATGGAATGGGGCCAGTGAAGAAGTGTGTGTAAAATGGGAGTGGGGGCCACCGTTGTCCTAGAATGTCCAACATTTCCGCATTTTGGAGTTTTCTGGAATTCAGGGTCTAACCGGTTTCACCGGCGTAGGCCGGTTGCATACCATTGGGTTTGCTTGCTGTGCTTCTGTGCGACTGCCATGTCATAGAGGAGGCATCTCTCACCGCGGGGGAGCGCTGGAGGGTTTAGGGTTTTATTGCCGATGGAGCAAGTCCGTATGAGGTGGAGAGTTCCAGACAGCTTGCATTTTCTTGAATGATTTAGCTATTCATTTTTAGAAAAAATAGACTTGGACCTTCTTGTTTCAATTTTTAACACAATGTGTTTCTTTGAGACTTTGTGCAAGGGTATGGAAGTTTTGGGACCATTTTGAATTAGATAAGGCAGTTATTTTAGGAGATTTGGACAGTTGTGACTAATGTGTCTAATGCCCCTAGGAGGCATTAGACACATTAGTCACAGTTTATCAAATGGGCCATAACTTTTGATTGGGTGGTTGGAATTGTGCAAAATTTGGTGCACAAATTCAGGGATGTAGGTTGCACCGAGATAGAAAGTTGTGGAATCATTGGATGCTCTTGGAAATTTTTACATTTTTTTGAATGATTTAGCTATTCATTTTTAGAAAAAATAGAGTTGGACCTTCTTGTTTCTATTTTTTTGGACAATGTGCTTCTTTGGGACTTTGTGCAAGGGTATGGAAGTTTTGGGACCATTTTGAATTAGATAAGGCATTTATTTTAGGAGATTTGGACACTTGTGACTAATGTGTCTAATGCCCCTAGGAGGCATTAGACACAATAGTCACAGTTTATCAAATGGGCCATAACTTTTGATTGGGTGGTTGGAATTGTGCAAAATTTGGTGCACAAATTCAGGGATGTAGGTTGCACCGAGATAGAAAGTTGTGGAATCATTGAATGCTGTTGGAAATTTTTACATTTTTTTGAATGATTTAGCTATTCATTTTTAGAAAAAATAGACTTGGACCTTCTTGTTTTTATGTTTTTGCACAATGTGCTTCTTCGAGACTTTGTGCAAGGGTATGGAAGTTTTGGGACCATTTTGAATTAGATAAGGCAGTTATTTTAGGAGATTTGGACACTTGTGACTAATGTGTCTAATGCCCCTAGGAGGCATTAGACACATTAGTCACAGTTTATCAAATGGGCCATAACTTTTGATTGGGTGGTTGGAATTGTGCAAAATTTGGTGCACATGTTGGTGGATGTAGGTTGCACCGAGATGGAAAGTTGTGGAATCATTGGATGCTGTTGGAAATTTTTACATTTTTTTGAATGATTTAGCTACTCATTTTTAGAAAAAATAGAGTTGGGCCTTCTTGTTTCAATTTTTTTGCACAATGTGCCTCTTCGAGACTTTGTGCAAGGGTATGGAAGTTTTGGGACCATTTTGAATTAGATAAGGCAGTTATTTTAGGAGATTTGGACACTTGTGACTAATGTGTCTAATGCCCCTAGGAGGCATTAGACACAATAGTCACAGTTTATCAAATGGGGCATAACTTTTGATTGCGTAGTTGGAATTGTGCAAAATTTGGTGCACAAATTCAGGGATGTAGGTTGCACCGAGATGGAAAATTGTGGATTCATTGAATGCTGTTGGAAATTTTTACATTTTTTCGAATGATTTAGCTATTCATTTTTAGAAAAATAGACTTGGACCTTCTTGTTTCTATTTTTTTGTACAATGTGCTTCTTTGGGACTTTGTGCAAGGGTATGGAAGTTTTGGGACCATTTTGAATTAGATAAGGCATTTATTTTAGGAGATTTGGACACTTGTGACTAATGTGTCTAATGCCCCTAGGAGGCATTAGACACATTAGTCACAGTTTATCAAATGGGCCATAACTTTTGATTGGGTGGTTGGAATTGTGCAAAATTTGGTGCACAAATTCAGGGATGTAGGTTGCACCGAGATGGAAAGTTGTGGAATCATTGAATGCTGTTGGAAATTTTTACATTTTTTTGAATGATTTAGCTATTCATTTTTAGAAAATATAGAGTTGGGCCTTCTTGTTTCTATTTTCTTGCACAATGTGCCTCTTTGAGACTTTGTGCAAGGGTATGGAAGTTTTGGGACCATTTTGAATTAGATAAGGCAGTTATTTTAGGAGATTTGGACACTTGTGACTAATGTGTCTAATGCCCCTAGGAGGCATTAGACACATTAATCATTGTTTATCAAATGGGCCATAACTTTTGATTGGGTAGTTGGAATTGTGCAAAATTTGGTGCACAAATTCAGGGATTTACGTTGCACCGAGATAGAAAGTTATGGAATCATTGAATGCTGTTGGAAATTTTTACATTTTTTTGAATGATTTAGCTATTTATTTATAAATAAATAGAGTTGGGCCTTCTTGTTTCTATTTTTTTGCACAATGTGCTTCTTTGGGACTTTGTGCAAGGGTATGGAAGTTTTGGGACCATTTTGAATTAGATAAGGCAGTTATTTTGGGAGATTTGGACACTTGTGACTAATGTGTCTAATGCCCCTAGGAGGCATTAGACACATTAGTCACAGTTTATCAAATGGGCCATAACTTTTGATTGGATGGTTGGAATTGTGCAAAATTTGGTGCACAAATTCAGGGATGTAGGTTGCACCGAGATAGAAGGTGTGGAATCATTTAATGCTATTGGAAATTTTTACATTTTTTTAAATGATTTAGCTATTCATTTTTAGAAAAAATAGAGTTGGGCCTTTTTGTTTCAATTTTTTTGCACAATGTGCTTCTTTGGGACTTTGTGCAAAGGTATGGAAGTTTTGGGACCATTCTGAATTAGATAAGGCAGTTATTTTGGGAGATTTGGACACTTGTGACTAATGTGTCTAATGCCCCTAGGACACATTAGTCACAGTTTATCAAATGGGCCATAAATTTTGATTGGGTGGTTGGAATTGTGCAAAATTTGGTGCACATGTTGGTGGATGTAGGTTGCACCGAGATGGAAAGTTGTGGAATCATTGAATGCTGTTGGAAATTTTTACATTTTTTTGAATGATTTAGCTATTCATTTTTAGAAAATATAGAGTTGGGCCTTCTTGTTTCTATTTTCTTGCACAATGTGCCTCTTTGAGACTTTGTGCAAGGGTATGGAAGTTTTGGGACCATTTTGAATTAGATAAGGCAGTTATTTTAGGAGATTTGGACACTTGTGACTAATGTGTCTAATGCCCCTAGGAGGCATTAGACACATTAGTCACAATTTATCAAATGGGCCATAACTTTTGATTGGGTGGTTGGAATTGTGCAAAATTTAGAGCACATGTTGGTGGATGTAGGTTGCACCGAGATAGAAAGTTGTGGAATCATTGGATGCTGTTGGAAATTTTTACATTTTCTTGAATGATTTAGCTATTCATTTTTAGAAAAAATAGAGTTGGGCCTTCTTGTTTCTATTGTTTTGGACAATGTGCTTCTTTCAGACTTTGTGCAAGGGTATGGAAGTTTTGGGACCATTTTGAATTAGATAAGGCAGTTATTTTAGGAGATTTGGACACTTGTGACTAATGAATCTAATGCCCCTAGGAGGCATTAGACACATTAGTCATAGTTTATCAAATGGGCCATAACTTTTGATTGGGTGGTTGGAATTGTGCAAAATTTCGTGCACATGTTGGTGGATGTAGGTTGCACCGAGATGGAAAGTTGTGGAATCATTGAATGCTGTTGGAAATTTTTACATTTTTTTGAATGATTTAGCTATTCATTTTAAAAAAAAATAGAGTTGGGCCTTCTTGTTTCTATTTTTTTGCACAATGTGCCTCTTTGAGACTTTGTGCAAGGGTATGGAAGTTTTGGGACCATTTTGAATTAGATAAGGCAGTTATTTTAGGAGATTTGGACACTTGTGACTAATGTATCTAATGCCCCTAGGAGGCATTAGACACATTAGTCATAGTTTATCAAATGGGCCATAACTTTTGATTGGGTGGTTGGAATTGTGCAAAATTTGGTGCACATGTTGGTGGATGTAGGTTGCACCGAGATGGAAAGTTGTGGAATCATTGGATGCTGTTGGAAATTTTTACATTTTTTTGAATGATTTAGCTATTCATTTAAAAAGAAAATAGAGTTGGGCCTTCTTGTTTCTATTTTTTTGCACAATGTGCCTCTTTGAGACTTTGTGCAAGGGTATGGAAGTTTTGGGACCATTTTGAATTAGATAAGGCAGTTATTTTGGGAGATTTGGACACTTGTGACTAATGTATCTAATGCCCCTAGGAGGCATTAGACACATTAGTCACAGTTTATCAAATGGGCCATAACTTTTGATTGGGTGGTTGGAATTGTGCAAAATTTGGTGCACAAATTCAGGGATGTAGGTTGCACCGAGATGGAAAGTTGTGGAATCATTGAATGCTGTTGGAAATTTTTACATTTTTTTGAATGATTTAGCTATTCATTTTTAGAAAAAATAAAGTTGGACCTTCTTGTTCCAATTTTATTTCACAATGTGCTTCTTTGGGTCTTTGTGCAAGGGTATGGAAGTTTTGGGACCATTTTGAATTAGATAAGGCAGTTATATTAGGAGATTTGGACACTTGTGACTAATTTGTCTAATGCCCTAGGATGCTGTGAGTGTTTCTAACTCCACCCTTAAGTCAGAAAGTTGCACACAGGTTCTAATGGCATAAGTTAGCAAATTGTAAGGGTGAAATGTAAATGTAGTGTTCTTTGGCCTTCCAAGCAATGGACACTTTGTTATGTTGATTTTTATCTGAATTAAGTACTTCAAAACACTCTAATAGTTAAGAAATAAAGGTTGTTGAGAGTTGTTAATTGTGATTTAAACTCTAACTTAACTAAAATTTTACCTAAACTAAATCAAAGAATACAATTTGCCCTTTCCAAAATGGTTAAGCAAGTTGGATTCTGATATTCCTAATGAAAGTTATGTGTGGATGAAATTCGTACGTAATTCTATCCTAAAAACTTCATCCGTCAACTTAAAATAGCAAAATAATGTAAAATAAATCTAAATTTCAGGGTTCAAAGGTTAATTAAGTTATGTAACGGAATTTTTAGAGAAAACCTAATTTTGACCTATTTTAAGATTTTTCATCCAAATTTAGGTCAAAACTTCATCCACCCTTTAATCTTTCCAAATTAAAGTAATTTAAAAAGTTAAAGGTGGATTTAGAATCTTCAAGAGATTCTTTAAAAGATTATGGTTTCAAAAGATTCCCTAGTCGTGCCTTGAGAATATTCCTAATTGTTCTTTAATTAATCCTAATTCTAAGTTATTATTCTAATTTTAGTGAATTTTTAGGGTTTTATGGTTTTTATGAGTAAAGTGATTAATTAACTTCTTGTTAAGATAAAAAGTAAAAATTTAGAACTTTTAGGTGAAAACTTTTAAATGGATGAAAATTCCCCTTGGTTGGATGGAATCCCTTCCTTTAGTAATTTTCAAGAGAATAAGTAGATAAATTAGGTTTTGACTTTCCCTAATTATTCTAATATTCCCTAAGTTCCTAAATTAAATTAGATTCCTTTTGAGATTCTTTTGGATGAGATTACTATTTCGTTTTCCAAATTAATTCAAAGTTAATCTAATTATTACTTTTTACGATTTTAGATAAATTTTCAAAGGTTTTCTAACAATTTAAATTCTACTAGCTATTGGATTTTGTTAGTTTTAATTTTCTAATCTAAATTTTAAAAGAATGAAAGCAAATGAAAAGACAAAAGATAAAATTTGAAATCATACCTTGGTGTCAAGAATGTCGATCGTCCCATCATCGCAAAACACCATCATAATCGTCTCCTCGAAATTCTCCATTGTCTTTCATGAATTTGGAAGAAATCTTAGTATTCTTGTTTTTAAAACCTATCTAAAAAAGTCCAAATTTTAGTAAGTTTTCGATGAATCGTTTGTTGAATTGTTGTACTAAATCTATCTAAAATTCAATTTGTTAGTTTTGATATTAGTTAAGTTTTAGGGTTTTTTATTGTAAATTAATTAATTCATTTAAATTCTCTAATTCTAATGAATAGTGAGATTATTCTTTTATCAATTGTTTAATAATTTTTAGTTTAATATTCCAAAGATATTAGTTGGTTTTTGTTTGTATCTATTTGGCTTATTAGCCTAATAAAACAAAATTCTAAACAACAAATTTGGCCAACTAATGCAATTGGAATCCTAATTAATAACTACCAAACAACTTGAATGAATAGTAAATAGAATAAAATCTAATAACAAGGCCAAATTGAATAGTGAGATTCCTTTTAAACGAATTTTTTAATCCATCATTCTTCACGTGTTAGAAATCTCCTTCTATAACACTCTCTCTTGGTCTCTTAATTCCTTCTCAATTGGATTTATGAAAGTTTTGGGAGAGTTGTGAACATTAAACCGAGAGAGAGAGTTAGAGATAGTGTGGAGAACTATGTTTTGGAGGCTTAATATGTAATTGCAATGATCACTTTTGTTGTTTCAATGCTTAACAGAGAGTTTTTTCTTTATGAATCAAATATCATTTTCTTACCAAATTTTTGATCATTGTTGGACCGATACTGCTTGCTGCCGATATTGCTTGCCTGCCGATACTACCTCCTTGCTGATCGGTGCTGCCTCCTCGCCAACTGCCACGTGGCAGGTCGTGATTGGCCTTGCCGTCGTTCGGTTTTTGTTTCCGGTTGCTTCCGCCCCCCTAGTCAACTGCTCCCGTTCAGTCCCAACGCCTTCCCTGGTGAGGACACGTGGCCTGTCGGACTAGCTGCGGGTTCTCCCGTTCCGTGGTTCTACTCGTTCCCTGGTTCCCCAGCTTCCACACGTGGCCTGCTGCGGTTGGCTGCGGGTTCTCCCGTTCCGTAGTTCTTGACCTTCCCTGCGGCTCCCTTCACTCCCAACCCTTCTGACTTCGGCTGGTCCAACCCCGTTGGTTCTGAAAACTGAATTTTCTTTAAGAGTCTAACTTTCGGACTTCTAGCAAAACGTAAAAAACATTCAAGCACACTTTATGGAATAATTAGAACTAATAATATGGGAAAAATAACCTCTTGTCTCAACAAGGTTAGATTGGTTTTCATAACCTTCCAAAACCAATATATCCCCTAACAATTTAATCAAGAAAACAAAACAACAACCGGACAGTTTGAAGGCAAAATACCTTCCCAACTTATACAAACGAAAGACAAATAATTCAAGGGATCCTAGACTTTAAATAAGTTTTCAAAAGAATCTTATTTTGTTTATTCCTTTGGTTCAAAACTTTGCCATTTGGGGTTAAATTCACGATTAGATGGTCGGTTTAAACGTAAAATTTAACCTTAAAGTCAAAGCTTCGCCGTGCGGGAGCAACCCCAGGAATTAACGGTCAAATCAAAGTTTCAAGTACCCGTTTCAAAGTTTCAAAGTCAAAGCTCCGCCGTGTGGGAGCAACCCCAAGAAATAACGGACAACTTAAGTTTCAAGTACCCGTTTCCAGGTTTCAAAGTCAAAGCTCCGCCGTGTGGGAGCAACCCCAGGAATAACCAGTATTCAAGGATCAAACTAGTATTTTGAAACTTAATTCTTAAAGGAGGTACACATGACAGTGTTTAACCGAACATTAAAAACTAATTTCCAAAATTCAAAGCAAAGTTTTAAGTTTAATCACTAAAGGAGGTACACATGAAAGTGTTTAACCGAACATTAGCAACTATTCAAACCAAACACCCGTTATACAACGAGTTTTGGCACGTGGTGATGCTCAAAACCTTTTGGCAAAGTCTAGCTTTGCTGCTTTAAAGTTTTAAGTTCACAGACTATTCTCAATTCACACAAATGGTTGGTTAGTATCAAAAGAACAACAATATCAAAGTAGAGTTCGAGCACTACTCCCACAACTCCCAAAATATCAAAGTTTTGGGGCTTGAAGCCTCCAAATTCAAGAAATAAGTTAGTTAACACAAACAACACTAGAGTTAGGGGATTTCCTCCACCTAAACTCTTGGAAAACAAAGTTTTGGGGCTTGAAGCCTCCAAATTCAAACAAGAAAAGAAAACAAAGCTTTGAAGGGGCCCTCCGGACCTTCAAAGTACAAGAGAAAACAAGAAAATAGAAGAAAATAGCCAAAATTTGGCTTTAAAAAGTGCTCCGACAAGTGTCGGTAGCACGACAAGAGCAACAACAAGAATGAAACAAAGAATGAGGGCCACGAACAACCTCGAGGAAGGGCCTTATATACTTGCTCCAGGCCCCCCCCCGGTAAGTTGTTCGTAAATTATCTTTTACTTTCAATCTAGATATTTTGCTAAACTACCTAAACGTATTTTCAAAATAATCTTTGTTTAATGGGAAGGAAGGTTCTCAAGCGAGTTCCTTCTAGGCCCTAAATGGCCTTAGAATCTTTTCCCAAATCAAATATTTGATTTTCCCAAAGATATTTTGAAAATCTACCTAATTAACCAAGATATTTTGTGTTTTAATCTAGGGTTAGTTCTAAATTGTCTTTCTTTAGTCCAAAAGATGGCTTCTTACGCAAGACAAGTATCTTGGGCAAATCCAATCTTCGATTTTACAAGAGATATTTGCAAAATCAACCCAGATTAATCAAAAATTACCTTTTAAAAGTCAAACTAAGGGCTGACCCTCTCTATCTTTTGAGGGACAACTCGAAACTAAAAACAAACTGCGCCATCGCGTTCAGAAGACCCCAATTAGCCTAAGGGACCCCTTACCCCTACCTCTCCAGCCGTTTTAAAGCACAAATTTGAGTCACGGTAACTCAAAACAAAAGTTAAAAAGCTAACTTTTGGAGTTTGCGTCTTTTGATGAAACTGTCGGTCCTGGGTGGTTTAGAATATTCATGGGAGTAAGAATTGACCCTTGAAATGCTCCATTCGGACACCGCTAGCTCCTGGTTCGCCGGTCAACCCGCCGCCAAGTTGTAAATTCTTGTAAAATTCGCTGTCGGTTCTAATTCTGGTACTTGGGAATGTCGGAATGTCTTCAAACTTGACAGGGCTCTTTATTGGCACACATAACACTATACTAATTTTTAGTGAGATTTTACCGCAACATTAGTAATTTCTAGGAATTTACGAATGCAGTTTTAAGCGGTTGACTTCCCATGGAGTCATCGTGGAGTTTTGTAAAATCCCGAAACTTTTGGGCAATCTTCTACAAGATGTCCATCAACTAAGGGCAAAACCAAATCTCCAATAAGAATGCTATTTTTAGCAATTCTTTAATAATTTCCACCTGGGGGGGAAATTATTCTTGATACCGGGGGAATCTTGGATGATCAGGCTTCTATTTGACCTCCTGGCATGCCTTGACCTAGAAAAGCACCTCTCTGTATGTTCCAATCATCATTTCCTCCATCTTGATCTATGAATGACTGTATTTCTCAAAATTATCTGCAAACAATAAATCTAACTCTTTCGAGTTGGATTTGGACTGACTCTGACTAAACTCTAACTTTTAACCAGTTTGTTACATGTATACTTATAGCTGTTGTATTACATGAACAAGACACTAGGACTGGTTAACTCTCAAATTCTCACATCGCTCGGAATTACTAACTTAACTACTTATTTCTACTAATAAGACCTAAAATTAGTGAAAATGTAACGTCTTACGTGTTTCACGCATTTAAGGCCATGACACACCTCTTTGGTAGGGACTTCTACCAAAACCCACAATAATTGTATTTTTATATGTTTTTTCTTATTTTTCACTTAAAAATTAACTAAAAATCGCGAAAAATAAGTTCAGAGTTCCAAGTGCCAACTTGAGGGCTCACATATGGCGGCCATCTGCGGTACGATTGAAAATCGTGAGAACCCAATCTCTTGCTAACGCAATATTCATGGGCACACGGTCAATCTCCCGTTGATTCTTGATTATATCAAAGATCTAATCAAGTTGCTACTCACATGTGAATGTATGTAACCACCAAATTGTACTGGAATCTGAATGACGCACCCTTATAAGGTTCCAGACCTGAAATAAGACATAGATTTCCAATCATGAATTACCAATTAACAAGCATAGATGTAATTGGTCCTAACCTAAATTCATGTTGGACATTTGAGAACATGTAGAACAAGATGAAAATGTGAAGTTTCACATTCCCAGAATCCCAACATCATTACTGATGTGGTTGCATTATAAAATAACTTTATTAAAAAGTCACAAATGCATGGTATATGGGTTTAAGACAAGTCTAAGGACCCATTTTCCTATATGGACTTTTGATGTAAATCTAAAAGATCTAACATCAGACTCTATGACTCTAAGCAGGGTTCATTAATTTATCTTGATAATTTTCTTGTTATGATCCGCCTCAATCGGAGTTGATTTGGATTTAAAGTAGAGAATAAAGAAGAGAAAGAGAAAAGAAAAAGAAACAACAAGACAAGTGGTCAGGAGGCTTCAATGCTCTGGAGTTCATTTTTGAAAAAATGTCTCCAGCCGCCTCAGTCTCAATTTCTGACCTCTCATCTTGTCACTAGCTCAGGGGTAGGCGGCGCCTCGGCGACGGTCCAAAGTTCGAACCCTCGTCGCCAAGTTGTTATTCGAAAGACCGATGCTCTGCCACGGCGATCGGCCCCGACGGTCTTTTGTCCGGGGCGGTATAAATACCTCTGCAGCCTATCGACTGAACTTTTAAAATGAAAAAATACGGCTAACCTATTCCGAAAAAAGATGTGAGCTGCCCCATCACTTCTAAGACAAAAATAGGCCACCGTTCTTGGGGTAGAATGCGAAGAGGGCCACGAACTGTAAGTACTTGTCCGCCTTCCACTGACTCCCGCGTGATGTTGATCACTTCTGCAAGATTTGCAAACTGGCCTTCAAGCATGACATCGTTGCCAGGCTGCAAAATCTCCATGTTTTCGAGGTAAATCAATAGTGATCTAGCCCTGGGTGGCCAGGGTTCTTGGTTCTCCGGACTTGGGGGAATTCTCTCCAACGGTATGTCACGGCCGGGTTGTGATTCCTCGTCTCGCGGTCGTCTTCGAGTATTTGGTAACTGAGATAACTGCATCGGTTCTTGAATAGTTGAATCTGGGATGGGCTCTCGCGCTCGCTCCTCCACAGACTCATTCTTTGGCATAGTAACTAAGTTTGGACCCAAGAAGAGCTCTCGTGCTCGCTCTTCTAAAGATTCCGTCATTGATTGCTGAAGTGGCTCTGATGATGATGATAGTATCGGAAATTGAAAAACTGGTGGTGAATCTGAATCTTGTAAGCTTGCTGATGTACTTGGTAACTGGTCTTGGGGCATCGATTGGCCCATAATTCTAATCTAAACTACTCCTACTAATTGATGAATGATGATGATGATGAATGTTGATGATGATGATGAATGTTGATGATGAGAATGAATGTTAATGATGAGAATGAATGTTGATGATGAGAAATATTCCTAAACTAAAATGATAATAAAAATGCCTGCCTGTACTAACATAAACTGAGGCTTGGACTGGTCTAGACTAGTATGCATAGGAGGCGTAAGTCCCTCACCTGTTCGCACGAATGCTGACACTAAGGATTGAACTCTTAACCTGTCCACACTAGTTTTGAATCAGAACAATGACCTGTCTATGCAGACACAAGCTGAGGCTTGACCTGTCTGCATTAGTGTACATAGGAGGCGTAAGTCCCTCACCTGTTCGCACGAATGCTGACACTAAAGATTGAACTCTTAACCTGTCCACACTAATGTTGAGACTGAGGTCAATAATAAGCTAACGAAATCCTGTATATGCAGAGAAAATTTGATGCACATGTTGGTGGATGTAGGTTGCACCGAGATGGAAAGTTGTGGAATCATTGAATGCTATTGGAAATTTTTACATTGTTTTGAATGATTTAGCTATTCATTTTTAGAAAAAATAGAGTTGGGCCTTCTTGTTTCAATTTTTTTGCACAATGTGCTTCTATGGAACTTTGTGCAAGGGTATGGAAGTTTTGGGACCATTTTGAATTAGATAAGGCAGTTATTTTAGGAGATCTGGACACTTGTGACTAATGTGTCTAATGCCCCTAGAAGGCATTACACACATTACTCACAGTTTATCAAATGCGCCATAACTTTTGATTGGGTGGTTGGAATTGTACAATATTTAGTGCACATGTTGGTGGATGTAGTTTCCACCGAGATAGAAAGTTGTGGAATCATTGGATGCTGTTGGAAATTTTTACATTTTTTTCAATGATTTAGCTATTCATTTTTAGAAAAAATAAAGTTGGGCCTTCTTGTTTCTATTTTTTTGCACGATGTGCTTCTTTGGGACTTTGTGTAACGGTATGGAAGTTTTGGGACCATTTTGAATTAGATAAGGCAGTTATTTTAGGAAATTTGGACACTTGTGACTAATGTGTCTAATGCCCCTACGAGGCATTAGAAACATTAGTCACAGTTTATCAAATGGGCCATAACTTTTGATTGGGTGGTTGGAATTGTGCAAAATTTGGTGCACAAATTGAGGGATGTAGGTTGCACCGAGATGAAAAGTTGTGGAATCATTGGATGCTCTTGATAATTTTTACATTTTTTTGAATGATTTAGCTATTCATTTTTAGAAAAAATAGAGTTGGGCCTTCTTGTTTCTATTTTTTTGCACAATGTGCTTCTTTGGAACTTTGTGCAACGGTATGGAAGTTTTGGGACCATTTTGAATTAGCTAAGGCGGTTATTTTAGGAGATTTGGACACTTGTGACTAATGTGTCTAATGCCCCTAGGAGGCATAAGACACATTAGTCACAGTTTATCAAATGCGCCATAACTGTTGATTAGGTGGTTGGAATTGTGCAAAATTTGGAGCACATGTTGGTGGACGTAGATTGCACCGAGATGGAAAGTTGTGGAATCATTGAATGCTCTTGATAATTTTTACATTGTTTTGAATGATTTAGCTATTCATTTTTAGAAAAAATAGAGTTGGGCCTTCTTGTTTTTATTTTTTTGCACAATGTGCTTCTTTGGAACTTTGTGCAACGGTATGGAAGTTTTGGGACCATTTTGAATTAGCTAAGGCGGTTATTTTAGGAGATTTGGACACTTGTGACTAATGTGTCTAATGCCCCTAGGAGGCATAAGACACATTAGTCACAGTTTATCAAATGCGCCATAACTGTTGATTAGGTGGTTGGAATTGTGCAAAATTTGGAGCACATGTTGGTGGACGTAGATTGCACCGAGATGGAAAGTTGTGGAATCATTGAATGCTCTTGATAATTTTTACATTGTTTTGAATGATTTAGCTATTCATTTTTAGAAAAAATAGAGTTGGGCCTTCTTGTTTCTATTTTTTTGCACAATGTGCTTCTTTGGAACTTTGTTCAAGGGTATGGAAGTTTTGGGACCATTTTGAATTAGACCAGGCAGTTATTTTAGGAGATTTGGACACTTGTGACTAATGTGTCTAATGCCCCTAGGAGGCATTAGACACATTAGTCACAGTTTATCAAATGCGCCATAACTTTTGATTGGGTGGTTGGAATTGTGCAAAATTTAGAGCACATGTTGGTGGATGTAGGTTGCACCGTGATAGGAAGTTGTGGATTCACTGGATGCTGTGTGAAATTTTTACATTGTTTTGAATGATTTAGCTATTCATTTTTAGAAAAAATAAAGTTGGGCCTTCTTGTTTCAATTTTTTTCCACGATGTGCTTCTTTGGGACTTTCTGCAACGGTATGGAAGTTTTGGGACCATTTTGAATTAGATAAGGCAGTTATTTTAGGAGATTTGGACACTTGTGACTAATGTGTCTAATGCTCCTAGGAGGCATTAGACACATTACTCACAGTTTATCAAATGGGCCATAACTTTTGATTGGGTGGTTGGAATTGTGCAAAATTTCATGCACAAATTGAGGGATGTAGGTTGCACCGAGATAGAAAGTTGTGGGTTCATTGAATGCTGTTGGAAATTTTTACATTTTTTTGAATGATTTACCTATTCATTTTTAGGAAAAATAGAGTTTGGGCCTTCTTGTTTCAATTTTCTTGCACAATGTGCTTCTTTGGAACTTTGTGCAAGGGTATGGAAGTTTAGGGACCATTTTGAATTACATAAGGCAGTTATTTTAGGAGATTTGGACACTTGTGACTAATGTGTCTAATGCCCCTACGAGGCATTAGACACATTACTCACAGTTTATCAAATGGGCCATAACTGTTGATTGGGTGGTTGGAATTGTGCAAAATTTGGTGCACAAATTGAACAATGTAGGTTGCACCGAGATGGAAAGTTGTGGAATCATTGGATGCTGTTGGAAATTTTTACATTTTTTTGAATGATTTACCTATTCATTTTTAGGAAAAGTAGAGTTGGGGCTTCTTGTTTCAATTTTTTTGCACAATGTGCTTTTTTGGGACTTTGTGTAAAGGTATGGAAGTTTTGGGACCATTTTGAATTAGATAAGGCAGTTATTTTAGGAGATTTGGACACTTGTGACTAATGTGTCTAATGCCCCTACGAGGCATTAGACACATTACTCACAGTTTATCAAATGGGCCATAACTGTTGATTGGGTGGTTGGAATTGTTCAAAATTTGGTGCACAAATTGAACAATGTAGGTTGTACCGAGATGGAAAGTTGTGGAATCATTGGATGCTGTTGGAAATTTTTACATTGTTTTGAATGATTTAGCTATTCATTTTTAGAAAAGATAGAATTGAGCCTTCTTGTTTCTATTTTTTTGCACAATGTGCTTCTTTGGGACTTTGTGCAAGGGTATGGAAGTTTTGGGACCATTTTGAATTAGATAAGGCAGTTATTTTAGGAGATTTGGACACTTGTGACTAATGTGTCTAATGCCCCTACGAGGCATTAGACACATTATTCACAGTTTATCAAATGGGCCATAACTGTTGATTGGGTGGTTGGAATTGTGCAAAATTTGGTGCACAAATTGAGGGATGTAGGTTGCACCGAGATGGAAAGTTGTGGAATCATTGGATGCTGTTGGAAATTTTTACATTGTTTTGAATGATTTAGCTATTCATTTTTAGAAAAGATAGAATTGAGCCTTCTTGTTTCTATTTTTTTGCACAATGTGCTTCTTTGGGACTTTGTGCAAGGGTATGGAAGGTTTGGGACCATTTTGAATTAGATAAGGCAGTTATTTTAGGAGATTTGGACACTTGTGACTAATGTGTCTAATGCCCCTACGAGGCATTAGACACATTATTCACAGTTTATCAAATGGGCCATAACTGTTGATTGGGTGGTTGGAATTGTGCAAAATTTGGTGCACAAATTGAGGGATGTAGGTTGCACCGAGATGGAAAGTTGTGGAATCATTGGATGCTCTTGATAATTTTTACATTGTTTTGAATGATTTATCTATTCATTTTTAGAAAAAATAGAGTTGGGCCTTCTTGTTTCTATATTTTTGGACAATGTCCTTCTTTGGGACTTAGTGCAAGGGTATGCAAGTTTTGGGACCATTTTGAATTAGACCAGGCAGTTATTTTAGGAGATTTGGACACTTGTGCTAATGTGTCTAATGCCCCTACGAGGCATTAGACACATTAGTCACAGTTTATCAAATGGGCCATAACTTTTGATTGGGTAGTTGGAATTGTGCAAAATTTGGTGCACATGTTGGTGGATGTAGGTTGCACCGAGATGGAAAGTTGTGGAATCATTGGATGCTGTTGGAAATTTTTACATTGTTTTGAATGATTTAGCTATTCATTTTTAGAAAAGATAGAATTGAGCCTTCTTGTTTCTATTTTTTTGCACAATGTGCTTCTTTGGGACTTTGTGCAAGGGTATGGAAGGTTTGGGACCATTTTGAATTAGATAAGGCAGTTATTTTAGGAGATTTGGACACTTGTGACTAATGTGTCTAATGCCCCTAGGAGGCATTAGACACATTAGTCACAGTTTATCAAATGGGCCATAACTTTTGATTGGGTGGTTGGAATTGTGCAAAATTTGGTGCACATGTTGGTGGATGTAGGTTGCACCGAGATAGAAAGTTGTGGAATCATAGGATGCTCTTAGAAAATTTTACATTGTTTTGAATGATTTAGCTATTCATTTTTAGGAAAAGTAGAGTTGGGGCTTCTTGTTTCAATTTTTTTTTGCACAATGTGCTTCTTTGGGACTTTGTGCAAGGGTATGGAAGTTTTGGGACCATTTTGAATTAGATAAGGCAGTTATTTTAGGAGATCTGGACACTTGTGACTAATGTGTCTAATGCCCCTAGGAGGCATTACACACATTAGTCACAATTTATCAAATGGGCCATAACTTTTCATTGGGTGGTTGGAATTGTGCAAAATTTGGTGCACATGTTGGTGGATGTAGGTTGCACCGAAATGGAAAGTTGTGGAATCATTGGATGCTGTCGGAAATTTTTACATTTTTTTGAATGATTTAGCTATTCATTTAAAAAGAAAATAGAGTTGGCCCTTCTTGTTTCTATTTTTTTGCACAATGTGATTCTTTGGGACTTTGTGCAAGGGTATGGAAGTTTTGGGACCATTTTGAATTAGATAAGGCAGTTATTTTAGGAGATTTGGACACTTGTGACTAATGTGTCTAATGCTCCTAGGAGGCATTAGACACATTACTCACAGTTTATCAAATGGGCCATAACTTTTGATTGGGTGGTTGGAATTGTGCAAAATTTCATGCACAAATTGAGGGATGTAGGTTGCACCGAGATAGAAAGTTGTGGGTTCATTGAATGCTGTTGGAAATTTTTACATTTTTTTGAATGATTTACCTATTCATTTTTAGGAAAAATAGAGTTTGGGCCTTCTTGTTTCAATTTTCTTGCACAATGTGCTTCTTTGGGACTTTGTGCAAGGGTATGGAAGGTTTGGGACCATTTTGAATTAGATAAGGCAGTTATTTTAGGAGATTTGGACACTTGTGACTAATGTGTCTAATGCCCCTACGAGGCATTAGACACATTATTCACAGTTTATCAAATGGGCCATAACTGTTGATTGGGTGGTTGGAATTGTGCAAAATTTGGTGCACAAATTGAGGGATGTAGGTTGCACCGAGATGGAAAGTTGTGGAATCATTGGATGCTGTTGGAAATTTTTACATTGTTTTGAATGATTTAGCTATTCATTTTTAGAAAAGATAGAATTGAGCCTTCTTGTTTCTATTTTTTTGCACAATGTGCTTCTTTGGGACTTTGTGCAAGGGTATGGAAGTTTTGGGACCATTTTGAATTAGATAAGGCAGTTATTTTAGGAGATTTGGACACTTGTGACTAATGTGTCTAATGCCCCTACGAGGCATTAGACACATTATTCACAGTTTATCAAATGGGCCATAACTGTTGATTGGGTGGTTGGAATTGTGCAAAATTTGGTGCACAAATTGAGGGATGTAGGTTGCACCGAGATGGAAAGTTGTGGAATCATTGGATGCTATTGGTAATTTTTACATTTTTTTGAATGATTTAGCTATTCATTAAAAAAAAAAATAGAGTTGTACCTTCTTTCTTCAATTTTTTTGCACGATGTGCTTCTTTGGGACTTTGTGCAAGGGTATGGAAGTTTTGGGACCATTTTGAATTAGATAAGGTAGTTATTTTAGGAGATTTGGACACTTGTGACTAATGTGTCTAATGCCCCTAGGAGGCATTACACAGATTAGTCACAGTTTATCAAATGGGCCATAACTTTTGATTGGGTAGTTGGATTTGTGCAAAATTTGGTGCACATGTTGGTCGATGTAGGTTGAACCAAGATGGAGAGTTGTGGAATCATTGGATGCTCTTGGAAATTTTTACATTGTTTGGGTGATTTAGCTATTCATTTTTAGAAAAAATAGAGTTGCACCTTCTTGTTTCTATTTGTTTTGCACAATGTGCTTCTTTGGGACTTTGTGCAAGGGTATGGAAGTTTTGGGACCATTTTGAATTAGATAAGGCAGTTATTTTAGGAGATTTGGACACTTGTGACTAATGTGTCTAATGCCCCTGCGAGGCATTAGACACATTACTCACAGTTTATCAAATGGTCCATAACTTTTGATTGGGTGGTTGGAATTGTGCAAAATTTGGTGCACAAATTGAACAATGTAGGTTGTACCGAGATGGAAAGTTGTGGAATCATTGGATGCTGTTGGGAATTTTTACATTGTTTTGAATGATTTAGCTATTCATTTTTAGGAAAAGTAGAGTTGGGGCTTCTTGTTTCTATTTTTTTGCACAATGTGCTTCTTTGGGACTTTGTGCATGGGTATGGAAGTTTTGGGACCATTTTGAATTAGATAAGGCAGTTATTTTAGGAGATTTGGACACTTGTGACTAATGTGTCTAATGCCCCTGCGAGGCATTAGACACATTATTCACAGTTTATCAAATGGTCCATAACTTTTGATTGGGTGGTTGGAATTGTGCAAAATTTGGTGCACAAATTGAACAATGTAGGTTGTACCGAGATGGAAAGTTGTGGAATCATTGGATGCTGTTGGAAATTTTTACATTGTTTTGAATGATTTAGCTATTCATTTTTAGGAAAAGTAGAGTTGGGGCTTCTTGTTTCTATTTTTTTGCACAATGTGCTTCTTTGGGACTTTGTGCATGGGTATGGAAGTTTTGGGACCATTTTGAATTAGATAAGGCAGTTATTTTAGGAGATTTGGACACTTGTGACTAATGTGTCTAATGCCCCTACGAGGCATTAGACACATTACTCACAGTTTATCAAATGGGCCATAACTTTTGATTGGGTGGTTGGAATTGTGCAAAATTTGGTGCACATGTTGGTGGATGTAGGTTGCACCGAGATGGAAAGTTGTGGAATCATAGGATGCTCTTAGAAATTTTTACATTTTTTTGAATGATTTAGCTATTCATTTTTAGAAAAAGTAGAGTTGGGCCTTCTTGTTTCTATTTTTATACACAATGTGCTTCTTTGGGACTTTGTGCAAGGGTATGGAAGTTTTGGGACCATTTTGAATTAGATAAGGCAGTTATATTAGGAGATTTGGACACTTGTGACTAATGTGTCTAATGCCCCTAGGAGGCATTACACACATTAGTCACAGTTTATCAATTGGGCCATAGCTTTTGATTGGGTGGTTGGAATTGTGCAAAATTTGGTGCACATGTTGGTGGATGTAGGTTGCACCGAGATGGAAAGTTGTGGAATCATTGGATGCTCTTGATAATTTTTACATTTTTTTGAATGATTTAGCTATTCATTTAAAAAAAAAATAGAGTTGTACCTTCTTTCTTCAATTTTTTTGCACAATGTGATTCTTTGGGACTTTGTGCAAGGGTATGGAAGTTTTGGGACCATTTTGAATTAGATAAGGCAGTTATTTTAGGAGATTTGGACACTTGTGACTAATGTGTCTAATGCCCCTAGGAGGCATTACACACATTAGTCACAGTTTATCAAATGGGCCATAACTTTTGAATGGGTGGTTGGAATTGTGCAAAATTTGGTGCAGATGTTGGTGGATGTAGGTTGCACCGAGATGGAAAGTTGTGGAATCATTGGATGCTGTTGGAAATTTTTACATTGTTTTGAATGATTTAGCTATTCATTTTTAGGAAAAATAGAGTTGGGCCTTCTTGTTTCAATTTTTTTGCACAATGTGCTTCTTTGGGACTTTGTGCAAGGGTATGGAAGTTTTGGGACCATTTTGAATTAGATAAGGCAGTTATTTTAGGAGATTTGGACACTTGTGACTAATGTGTCTAATGCCCCTAGGAGGCATTACACACATTAGTCACAGTTTATCAAATGGGCCATAACTGTTGATTGGGTGGTTGGAATTGTGCAAAATTTGGTGCACATGTTGGTGGATGTAGGTTGCACCGAGATGGAAAGTTGTGGAATCATTGGATGCTGTTGAGAATTTTTACATTGTTTTGAATGATTTAGCTATTCATTTTTAGGAAAAATAGAGTTGGGCCTTCTTGTTTCAATTTTTTTGCACAATGTGCTTCTTTGGGACTTTGTGCAAGGGTATGGAAGTTTTGGGACCATTTTGAATTAGATAAGGCAGTTATTTTAGGAGATTTGGACACTTGTGACTAATGTGTCTAATGCCCCTAGGAGGCATTAGACACATTAGTCACAATTTATCAAATGGGCCATAACTTTTGATTGGGTGGTTGGAATTGTGCAAAATTTGGTGCACATGTTGGTGGATGTAGCAACGATGCTAGCGTGCGAGCTTGGAGCCGTGAGTCTGTGAGCGTGGAGCCTGGAGCCTGTGAGCCTAGAGCCTAGAACAAAGAAATTCCCATTTTTACACTAAGAAAATCAAGAAGTTGAATTTTTTTTGCTATTAATGGTAAATTTGGGACCTATAATCGTGGATCCTATTACCGTGGATCAGTAAATATTTTATATGGTGTTCAAATTCTTTGTAGTACAAATAATCCACCAAATAGTGAGACCGACAGTTATTTTGTATGGAGGCTAATATTTAGGGTAATTTGAGCTCCCAATAAAATGGGGAAGTGTGTTGGTGACCACGGCGGTTAAGGGAAAAATATAGGAAAACGATGAGGGTCAATTTGACATTGGAAGTCATTTCTAATTGAGGCTAAGGTTTAGGGGAAACCTTAGCGTCCTTAAAAAATAGAAAAGTGGATTGATGCCCGCGGTGTTGTCCAAAAAAATAGAAAAAGAAATGAGGGGTCAAGTTGAGGGTGGGAGTCATTTCTCATTGACGCTAAGGTTTGAGGGTGTAGGGTCTGAACGGTCTTGTCGTGGCATGTTCCAAAATGCCAATCATTTTGGGACACATGGATAGGGACTTAGAACATTGGACTTCTACATTGTTAGCACTCATAAGCACTTGTCGCTCACGTAGTCACGTACTAGCATTGCTGCGTGCAACATATCCCATACCGGTTGGGGTTGGCTACATGAGATGCTATAAAAGGACTGAGTTCAAATCAACTTACATCTACAAACCAATGGGAAGTCGACTATCACAATTCAGTGCATTCATTGGGCCATTATAATTAATTGTGATTGGAGCTTTCCATTGGCCATGTAGTTTTAACATGGTAAATTGCTACCGAATTCAAATCAATGTCATCATCATACAAATACAGTCATATGTTTATCATTATTGCATAGATTGGTAGGGTGACATGATTATTTTAAATCATAGTGGTAGGCATGTTACTGTCATCTTCAAGTGCATTCCTTCATCTCTTCTTATTGGATTTAAAAATAACTAAAAGGTGCATTTTATGGGTTTCATTAGGGTAATGGATTGGCCAATTTTGATATTCTGGGAGACCTTGTAGAAAAAAAAATGAAAAAAATGTAAAACATGGCCTGGATCTCAAAAGACAAATGAAGAAAAGGAGGGAAATGGAGGGCCATAATGAAGAATAAAAGTGGACCTTCAAAATGGAGAGTATTAGGGAGAAAATGGACAAAATGGATACCCAACTAGAAATGGAAATGGAATTTAAATGAAAAAATTATGCATCAAATCATTTCAATTGTAATATATAAAAATGAGTGCATTACAATTGAAGTACATTGGAACATGTGTCCATGCCTATTCTGGAAGTGTGATCATTCCAGCTCGAACTAGTAGTAGCTTCAACTCATTGAAGCTATAACTTGGTGCATGAATGAAACTATCTTTGTTGACATCCATCTTGCAAAAATACCTATACAAATAGTACAAGTGTTTGCAATTCACGTACTGCTGCCGACCTCCAATAGCAGAAATTGCCATATTCACAAAGTCTGGACATGTGCACGCTGGGAATTGGCCTACTGTAACTCGATATGCATTTTTGTTTGGCTCTAACCCTGTCTCTAACTCCACTATTGCACCAAGGCCTGGGAAAGGGAGCAATGTTACTCCTAAAATTTGCCCTCTCACATTACCTGCACTTTCCCACTTGTTCCGTTGTTCTGCAGTAGGTGCGTTTGCAATCCTTCGAATGGCTCTGCTGTTCCTCACAGTTGGATACACATTAGTGTTCTTCGATGGAGGGTGGTCATACAAAGCAGGTTTGAAAATCCTTGATATGTTGAACAATTGACGTGGCGACAGTATTGGTCGTTTTTGGAGGCGAAATCCTGCATGTTGCAATAACAATGTCTCTTCTCGGTTTAGGTTAGTTCTAGACAAAACAGGCCAAACCTCTGGTACCTCCGGCCAATCGAGAACCCATTTCCGTTTTGTACCTTTCACGCATCGTTCGATGTCATCCCAATAAAACCAAAAATCAACCACCACCTGGCGCTTACTCCCATACTCTTCTTTTCTACCACGGTAGGTAGGGGCTGGAGTTCCTTTCTTCCCTTTTGCAATCTTGCTGGTACACTTGATGTTTGATCTTTGTTGTTGAGCTTGACATTTGGTGGCAGATCTGTGGCTGATTCTCGCAATGTGCCATTTTGATGTATCACAATCGCTTTCAAATGCTACCATAACATGGCCAGAAGTATTTGCAACAGGGTATTTATCTTTATCTCTAGAAGATTCAGAAACACTTGTGTTGGACCTTGTTCTCACACGGGGTTGAGAAAAATTGATCTTGTCCGGCCTATGTGAATCTCCTGCATCACCAATGGGCACGTCCAACTTCCTCTTTGTACTGCCAAATATTTCTTCTCCTTCCAAGTGTGGTACTCTGGTTCCCACCCCCTTTGCTCCAGGCAATGTGTTTAGCGCCTCTGCAATCTTTTTGGGATCTCCACTTCTTCTAGCAGCTCTCAATCTCAGCTCCCCTTTTGACGGCCCTGATCCCGATGCATATCCTTTCAGGTATGCACGATAGTTTGTCATTTGCATCCAAGCACGGATACTATCATCACATGTGGCGTCAAACAAGTTGTTTCCTCGCTTTCCAGACATTTGTAGCCACTTGTTGTGCACCGTTTCGGATAAATTGCACGATGGCAAGTCCAACATCTCTTCCAAATTTAGTTTCTAAATATTTCAAACAGGACCATAAAATAGTTAGTAATGGACGTTCACAAAAGTAGTAATTGGCAACTTATAAATAATTTATCTTCATTCACTCTATAGTTTTAGAAGAAGGACTTGCAATGACTGCTATCGCTACTCCCTAAATCCTTATCTATTCAAAAAATTAGGGACATTTAACATTCTGTACTACCAACATTGGATATTTTTGATCCAAGAACTAAAATTAGGGGGTCATGGTGACAATATAAATATATCCGTCGGAGCCGAGGCAAGTTATTATAGCGTGCTGAAGACCCCTCGTTTTTTGGTACCACGGAAATAAAAAGGGCCCAATGAATTTTAAAAATAAGAAATAAAAGATAAAAATAAAGGAATTTCAACTTCTAATTAGAATATGAGTCTTACAACCTTAAACACTTTTACTAATTCAATTTCAAGATTCACTCACCATGTCCATGAAGCCTCCCCATTGGCGATACTGGAAATGCCAGAAAGCTAGCCAGTGTTGTAAGTGATGTAGAGCTTCTTCGTTGGCAGCTCCAGATGACAACCACCAAGACTGTATTGCAAGGTAACGAACCTCCGCTTGGTCCATATTCTTTGAATCTTTGTATTGCTTACACAAAGTAATATGTTGCTGTTGAAATGCTTCCTTGATGTATTTTTGTGTATGCTTGTGAAGAGAGGTACTCCAATGCAACAAACATGTCCTCTCGCGATTCTCCATTTCAACATTGGCAGATCCACTTCCGTAGACAATGCGGACCGCATTCCAATTGGCCATAGCGCTGTCTGCCATAAATCCTTTAAAGTTAGGGTTTCTCACTCCGTGGCGATGCATGACCGCGTTTAAGCTTTGCCAAAATTGTACTTGAACTTCGGTATCTTCGGATTGCATGTCGCACAATGCAATAGTCATTACCTTCTTGTACTCGGTATCATACACGTGGCAGGCCATTGTGGTCCACTCCTTCACGCGCTTCACGTGGTCGAACATCAACCACGCATTCTGCAGATCCCCTTCCGATTGCATTCGCCTTACAAGGTCGACTCCACTTCCTGGTCCTTCAGTAAGCATCTTGAAAATGTATACCTTTTCCTTGCCTTGACCTGGGAAGACGCTGTCATGTATGAACTCAAACTTTGACTCCTTTTTCATGGTCATAATGTTGTCGATTATTCCTCCTCGGTTGTTAGACCGGAAAGTGGAGATCACGTTGCGAATACTTGGACTACTCAAATATTGGAAGCGGTCCATGACCTCCTCCATTTCTTCCGCTTTCAGCATCTCTTTCTCCCCCTCTCCATCGTGAAATAGGTAGCTTGCCAGGAAGTCTTTACTAGCAGAGAGAGTGATTGCAGAGTTCGTGGCCATCGGTGTTTTGGCCACTTGTTCCGCAATGAGTCCGCAAATCATTTCAGTAGAATCTCTATACATGCCTTTAGCAACTGGGTGGCTATGCTCTCCAAAGTGAATAGCGGCCCTAGTCATTTCTGGGTTATCAGTGTACACAAAGTATATCCTAGCTTTGCATGTGTCAAGACACGTCGGTGCCATCTTGCAAACCTTGCAAACTAGGGTACATTCTTTTGGGGGACACCCACCAGCAGTAAAATGAAACACAGTATAGCCACTCCACTCAGTTTCGTTTCGCTTTGAAGCTCTCTTTAAATACTCACAATTGTCATTCTGACAAGCAAGATGGCCAGCACAGTACGACTTACGAATTTTGAGGTTGTCCGAGTTGTGAATGTTCGTGGTCATTAGCTTGCACCACGGATGTCCATTATAGCGCTTTTCCATTCCTTCTAAGTTCTTGGCCCCCGATGAAGATGAAGATGACCCACAAGGAGGCAATTCGAAGATGACATCCCCGTTGAATACAGGTGGAAGAAATGGAACCCGCTGGTGCTTCACGGTGCTTAGATCCATTGACGACAGTTCGTTTCGAGAATGATGCATAGTGGCAAGTCTCTTTAGACAATCCATTATGCTTTCTTTCACTACTACATCTTGTCGAGGTAAGGATAGTGACTTTGAGGAATTAGAGAGACTTCTACATGGGACCTTACAAGATAGTGATTTCACAATATTTGTCTCGTCAGATGCAATCCGGGAAGAAGAACTTTGCTTTTCAGCATTGACATTGGGAGACTCTCCTTCTGATTCGGTAGACAACTCTATAATTGGATCTAATCTCTCCTCTTTCACGATAGGAAGTACTGTAGGCATGTGTAGGACTGGCAGAGCAACTCTAGGTGTACTGGGTGACACGGCATGAGGACTACACGGCATATCGACCGTAGAACCATCAGATTGGCGACTCTGGATTTCTATACATGCACCTAGCATAGAGAGTGGAAGTCCATATACTCTATAGTTCCCAGGACTAAGGTACCAACAATGCGTTCCATCCTCCAATGACCTCGGAATTGGGATAGATTGTAGCCCTTCCCCTGATTCCGTATTTTTCTCTTCCTCGACATAGATGGAGGTTTCTACAAATCTAAAACGGACGTGCAAAAGGTGACAAGGAACTCTAGCGAATCCACCGTCTACTATTGGAAACACAAGAGGAATGTTGTGACCATCAACTCTAAGCCAAGCCATTGCTAAACCCTACAGAGACCCTTCAACAACATTGACAATTGAATCCAACACAAGAGATGAGGTAAACAACCAAACTTTGGGTCTTGTATGATTGCAGTTCCTCGTGGCCTTCTATTTGGCTACTCTTATGTATTCATTGTTCAATCAATACTATGCGGCATATTTTGGTTGTGTAGATCTTTATTGCAATGGCACTGATATTATTATGGAAACAATAATATCTTTTTGAAAACTGAATTGAATTTACTACGTGACAATAGAACATAATCAACTCTTTCTCAACATCAGTGATTTAGAGGTGAATGCTTAATAAATGTTTACGGCGGATTAGGGATATCTATATACATTATTTTCAATTAATGTGAATGCTTTTTAATGGGGAAAATGAAAACTACGCTTGACCTAAGTAGGTAGGAACACATCCATACAAGTTCCTTCCATACTTTTGCATATGACGTCAAATTTGGTTCTAATTAATTTTTAAAATTCATTTATGGTACTATGGACGGAGATTGAAATTTTAACGTTTTTCCAATTACTATTATTGGATTTCATAGATCATCAAACAAGTATCATTAACCTGAACCCACTTTTTTAATCTATGATTCCTATGTCTTGAAACCGTAGTGAATTAAATAGAACCAAATGAATTAAAGACTGCAACATTCAATTTAGGTACATCATTTACGTCATTTCACCACACGGCATTTTGAATATGCATTGGTATATGTAAATCTTGGAACTTGTACCTACATCGGAATAGACGGATTTTAATTTCTTGATCTACGTACTTTTGGGTAAATTCCCTAAAACTGACATAGCCCCCAATGTTAGGGCCTCGTTTGTGGATATTATTTTGACGGCACCTCTATGAACCTGACAGAAGTAGGTACTATGAGAAATTATTTTCTCGCATCTCATCACTTGCGGAATAAATGTGACGGCTCTTCCTTGACGTACTTGGCCAAACATACAAAGGGCCATTTGTGTCCATTGACCTCATTCTTGTAGTTTCGTTTCCTTTTACATCTTGTAGTTGAGAGTGTCAAGGTTCAGACATTCTCTTCTCCCTTCATGCTTGTAGATAGTGTTGTTGTTGATTTGATTAGTTTGAAGCAAGGTAGGAGAGGAAAGAGACGTGGATCATTGTATTTTCCGTCTGCCAAGGTGTTGAAACGATCCAGGATGACAAGAGGAGGGAGAGTGCCGCCCAAGACTACTGAGCCTTCATCTGCAGATCTCCGGAGAGTTTTGCGCTATGGAATTGGTAGTACTGGTGGAGAGGAGGAGGCTCCCGTTGATGGTGTTGGAGCAACTCAGGAGGCGTCACCGGAAAATAGAAGTTTACAGCGCGGCAAAAGGGCAGTGGACGTCTCAAATGTAAGATAATTTGTGGTTGCTTTTCAAATATCCCTAAACCCTATGGTTTGATATTCATGGAAGGGCCTTGCAGACACTGATTTCCACAACAAAGTTGATGGAGTCATTTCATTTCTTCTTTTCTTTGAGGAGTCTGGTTATAAGGATTGCATTCACTTGTGAATAGAGTCAGAGAGATGTTTGAGGAACTCTTTTACTAGTTTAGTCTGGACTTCAAATCATCTAGACTAAATGTCTATAGATCTTGAGCATCAAATATATAGAGGTCCATAGAGCATTGATCGGTGTTTTCAAATAGTTTAAATTTATGGTGCATTATTGACATAGAAGAATAAAACAAGCCATTCCATGCTTAAGCATAGGGCATACCGTGGCAGTTGAGTACATGGCTTCTTCAAATGTGATAAGCTTACTCTTTGTCATTGACAACTTTCAATAAAACATTGTGTGGGTTGAAAGAGGACTGAAACTGGAAACCTTGTAACCTATAGAATACTTAGTTAGACCTTATTTTTGTTTCTAGTAAAATTCCTTTAGAATAAATGAAAAACCAATCTAATTTTGTGGTCTCCAGAATTCAACTTTCTTGGAATTCAAAATCTTTCTTCTGTATGTTTCAAGCGGTGGGAAATTTTAGTTCCCATTTCACTTGAACTTTTAAGATTCATAACTAATGTCAAGAAGCATCAGAAAATATTAAACAATTTGGTGAACCTGCCAAATCCACTTGACTTTGAAGGATGATTAAGCCTAAAACATTTCACGAAGTTTAATCTCCTCAATAATGAGTTCAAGATATAAAATGGCCAATTCCTGAATACGGCACTCACCATTGGATTAGATTTGCCCATGTCACCTATGCAAAGGGCAATAATATCAGAATCAACTACACGTGAAGAAAATGTAAATAACTAAACCTATACACATGGCTAGCCCGCATGAGTTCATGGGCTTGTAGATCATATCAGGAAAATAAAACTTATTCAACCTACACACCAGGCTAGCCCGCAAGAGTTCTAGGGCATGCAGATCATGCACTGTGAGAAAGAATTTTTTAATTTAAATCATTCTATCAACATGTTCTCGACTGGGTGGGGATCAACTGTGCAAACAACAGCATGAACGTCACCAGCGCGAATGGGCCTAGCCGAATGGAGGCATTCGCGTCATAAAAAAACAAGTTGATGCCTCATTAGTGAATGCTTTTCTGCCTTGAGCTTAATATGTTCCTGCCTCGAATTGCATGCATTGCTGCCTTGAACTGAATGCTTTGCTTCCTGAATTGAATGCGCCACTTCCACGTTAGATTTCTTCAGTACCAAATTAGAAAGCTACATAACCAGTGCACCAAGTGCCTTCTCTCTCATGGCACCTTCAGAGCATGAAGGAACCTTCCATAGCAACTCCTATGGATTTGGTCATGCAGGCCACTCTGCCCCCGCGGCACGTGTCCAGGATCATCCCTCTAATCGGAAAAGACTACCCGCCGAGTTTCAGAATAAGGAATGTAGGACGAATTCACTGTTATTTAGGAGCGAAACGGAAAGATTCCAGCTTGGATATCGTGTTGCCTCGCACCTGAAATTCTAATGTCTACTACGACCACTGCTTCCAGTACATTTTCGAACCTGCTACCACGCACCCCGCGAGATTCACACACGGCACCACTCACTTACACATTCATCTTCCCTCTGTGCAGAGAACGATGACCCAGAATACGAGAAGGCATGTCCGGGGAGGCTCGCAAGATCCCACTGCGCCGCCAACAGGAGCTCTTCCGATCCCACAGGTATTCTCTACATCCTAAACAACCTCATCGTCTATATTTTTAGTCCACCCCTGTGAATCTGGCTTCCCATGCACACGAGGCCAGGTTGGGAGTGGCTTCCTTTTTTTTCTTAAATTTTTTGGGGTCCCCGGCGAAGTTGGTGATCCCCTCTCGGATCCGAGGGTGCACTCGCCGCTGGGTGGGGGACCTCCGCGGATTCGAGCTTGCTCAAATTAGCCGACCCCTCTGGCGGGGCTGGCAGCCACGTGACGCTCCAAGGTGCCTTCAGCGTAAGCTCGGGAGGTTGTGTCGCACGGGGAATTCCCTTACGGGGGAACCAGTCCACCCCTGTGAAATTGGCTTCCCATGCACACGAGGCTAGGTTGGGAGTGGCTTCCTTTTTTTTCTTAAATTTTTTGGGGTCCCCGGCGAAGCTGGTGATCCCCTCTCGGATCCGAGGGTGCACTCGCCGCTGGGTGGGGGACCTCCGCAGATTCGAGCTTGCTCAAATTAGCCGACCCCTCTGGTGGGGCTGGCAGCCACGTGACGCTCCAAGGTGCCTTCAGCGTAAGCTCGGGAGGCTGTGTCGCAAGGGGAATTCCCTTACGGAGGAACCAGTCCACCCCTGTGAAACTGGCTTCCCATGCACACGAGGCCAGGTTGGGAGTGGCTTCCTTTTTTTTCTTAAATTTTTTGGGGTCCCCGGCGAAGCTGGTGATCCCCTCTCGGATCCGAGGGTGCACTCGCCGCTGGGTGGGGGACCTCCGCGGATTCGAGCTTGCTCAAATTAGCCGACCCCTCTGGTGGGGTTGGCAGCCACGTGACGCTCCAAGGTGCCTTCAGCGTAAGCTCGGGAGGTTGTGTCGCACGGGGAATTCCCTTACGGGGGAACCAGTCCACCCCTGTGAAACTGGCTTCCCATGCACACGAGGCTAGGTTGGGAGTGGCTTCCTTTTTTTTTTAAAACATTTTTCTTTTGCAAATTTCAGGGGTGCTTAGAGGAGCTGCCAATGCTCTTAGGATTTGCATTAGCTATAGGAATATCAAAAAGTATATACGTACTCAATGATTTTATACTTTGTCAATGTTTCATTTATACAGAGGGCAAGACGAGGTCAAGATGCATCTTCACCAACGCCTAGGCCTCCTCCCGTCCCAGTCACTCTTGAGGCAGGCCCATCTCAGCCTCTAACACCACTGGATGCAAACATGGAGGTGTCTAAAGATTTTGAAGAAGAGAAGGGAGCTCAAGAGGAAGAAGTTGACGAAGATGTAATTGTAAGTTTTGATGATGTGATGGATGCTGCTGATCGTGCCGTTGATGCATTTGAGAGCTCTGTGCAGAGTCGGGTCAGTGATACATGTGCAACAAATTGTGAACGTTCCTTTACGCCAAAATTAAAGCGTAGACATCTTCAGTTAACCCTTAGTGGAGCTAGAGACCATTCGGTCATGTTCTTGTCTCCCGAGAGTTCAGACACAGAGTATACCTCAGACACTCAGATGTCTTTTACCATTGACGGTCCATTGATGGAGGAGACTTGTGATTGTGCACGTAGCGCACCTCAAGGATTAGGAGAACCCATCTTCATTCACTTGAGCTCAGACTCAGAGGAAGATGTAGATATTGACTAATTTCATTATACAAGTGTTGTTTTGGGGACATATTGCTTGAGAGCATTTTGTATTGAAGATATCTATTTTGTACTTGAACCTTTGCCTTTGAGTGTTTGACTCTTCTTTTGTTCATTCATATATGGTTCACCATTATATTTTTATTTATGTATTAGTTTGGATCTGAGGATGCAAGTCAGTGCACATTGGTTAATTTTACAATTTCAACTTGCAGATGGGTGGCACTCCCACAAATCTTTGGCTTGAAGAGACCATTCAAGAAACTCCAAATACGGAAGAGTCAAATCAGCCGCCCATTGCAGGGGAAGGGGATGGGAAAGAAGACATCATGGAAGAAGACGAGGCCGATGATGTGTTGGAGGCAGACGACAAGGACTTCCTAGAAGACGATCTCCGGCAATATCACAAGGTGGACTTGGTGAACACTATTGCGTCACTGAGGATGAAGCCAGATCACCTTTTCCGGCTCCAGATTCCGCTTTGCCGAATGGTGCCTATGCCCATGGTGAGGCCTACACTCTCATGTGATCTTGATTTTTTAGAACACGAATTTAGTAAGGGTTATAGAGACGGAGCAGCAGTTTTCTATGTCACCACTACGGATGAGGCTGGAGAGAGCTCACAATTCACTGAAGAGGAGATGGCCAAGTGGAATCCACTATGGAAGGAAGTAAATGACTCCTTCAATGCTAGTGTTGACTCTGTATCGGACCTAAAGTTTTTGAAGAACCTCAAGTTCTACGTTTGTGATGGTAATCACCGACTCATCTCGTGGATGAACTTCATCAACAAGAGACACTCCAAAGAGAAGGAGTGGCATTATGCGGTTGACTCAATTGTACTTGATACAAAGGGCAAGACGGAGCTTGTCATGCATGTCATGCATGACATAAACAAGTAAGTATATTTCTCTACTCATAAAAACCATCACTTTCAATTTGTTTTCACGGATTTATAAATATTGCCAAGTTCATGTCAAAAATTAACTTGAAATTGTTTCTATATTCTCCAGGTCCAATGAAGACTCGCATGTGAAGACCAATTTGGTGCACACATTGTACAGGGTTCAGAAATATGGCCGCCTCCCTATAGAGCGATTCAAGGAGATGTTGAGGCCCTCGGAGCTCCGATTGTGTGGAGCATACAAAACTAAGAAGACTTGGTATTCTATGCCATTGCAAGTTTTCACTTCGTTTGTCTTCCGGGTGAGGATCTAGGCAATTGCATTTCCCATTTCAAAAAATTTCATTAGTTTTGTACTTGTTTTACCAATATTTAAAAATATAATTTCTATACTACTTTTGCAGCAAGAGATTGCCCATGCCGCTGATGCAGCAGTTCGGAGGTACAATGAGACGACAACAGAGGATGACAAAACTGCAGAGGAACTTGTGCATGCAATGAGATGTGGAGCAAATGAAAAGACCAACAAACTCAATGTGAAAATGTCAAAGTTGGTTGCCGTGGCCCATCCGGCAAACAAGCCAGGCTTTCTAGAAGAGGTGAAATTATTACCTTCGTCATGAATGATTGCCATTGATATTGTTCTGACTTGAAAATTAATTGACATCGTTGTTATTTTTGTAAAGATTGAGAAGCATTGGAGCTCCAATGAGGTCCCAGAGATGACTCTGGAAAAGCTTCAAATGGTGGCCACTTGCAATACCACAGCAGATCATAAGATCAAGTTCCTCAAGTGGTGGAACTCCTCTACACCATCTCGTGATGCCAGACGCTTTCCACCTAGGCCAGTATCGGAGACATTGCTCGGTCCTTTCTTGAACCGTTGTGTTTGGTACGCTGGGGTAAGTGCATATCTTTGTCCTTTTTTTCATTTTGATAGCCATCAAAATTGGTATTCAATTACATATAAAATTTTAAAGTTCTTGCATTGCACTACTTGTGCCAAAATTGACAATATGTCTTTCTTTTTCACAGATCGAAGATGGAGTTGTGCAATACTTTGAGGAAGTTGTCAAACAGGACAACATCATCATCAAAATGAACGTTCCGCTACAACCAGAGACATTAACGGAATACTTGGAAGGGTGGAGGAGGAAAATATGGGATCAAGGGTTCCTTGCACATCTAAGAGGAGCAAATTACTTCAAGAAAAGCGACAACTTCAACACGTATGAAGGCTCACAGCAAGCTGTGAAGAGGGTTCTTTTCCGGTATGTCATTAATACCCTAAGATATTGTTCAACTTGAAAACACTGCAAAACCCTTTAGTGTATCTCATTTTTCCATATTGCAATATTACAGAGTTCACCCACTATAAGATGAATTGTGTAAAAAATTAATATTATAAACGTTTAATGATGTCATGATGGTCAAACAAAGTAAGATTGTAGAAGTGTAGTTTTAAATTTTGGTTGGCCTTAAATTAAACTCTTTTGATTTCATAAGCTTAAAATCAGAAAATTCAATTTAATAAAACTTTTATCATTATTGCTAATAATCATAGAGATTGTTCTACATTTCAATGTATGAATATTTGTTTGAAGATTTCGTGTTGCATATACTTCATTCATTAAAATCAATATTGTACATTTCAATGTATATAGGGTTTACAATATAAGTATAAAATCCACCAAAATATTTTCGTTTGAAGACTTATTGATATTACCACTTTCTTTTTTTTTTCAAATATACAATTTTTAACAAATATATATACTATATAGTATGTGCTATGCGTAGCATAGCAAACACAAAATGCTAATACTGGTTTAAAAATGAAACAATGAATTCCACATGTCCTTTTTGAATGGCTACGAATGACAATCTCAAAGAAGAAAACCGGTTAGTAGTAAAGGAAGGAAGCAGTGTAGGTGGTCCGTGGACAGTCCACAAAGCTTCCCTCGGATCCGAGGCATGTTTGAGAGGTTGTGCAAGGACCCCCATTTTGTCCCCTAAAAGCTATAGAATGAATGTTTCTAACCTCAAATTTCGTGATCGGTTAAAATTCTTGATTTGTGATTGAAGTACATGGGTTTGACATTTTGTTTTGACTTACTTGATTTTCTTAGTTCTTCTTTAATGTTTTTGGTAACCGACGGTGCAGATATTTCAAGTTTGAGCTTGAAGGAAAAGGTGCAATTCAGAGGGCTGACCTTCCTCCATTCCTTTCGGTCTTTCTAGATCGCACTTCTGCCAGTTGCATGTACACGCTGAATCAACTTCGAACGTTCACCACCGCTCATCTCAATGGCGGTGGATGGTACATTGACTGCCCAATTTCATACACACATCCGTCGGAGGTAGAACTCCGAAATTCCTTGGAGGGCATCGGAGCAGTTGATCTAGATGTGGACGAGTTTGCAGGCCTCACCGAAGATCAAAGAAAGAAGGCAATTGCCAAGAGGGACCTAGCTGACAAAAAGAAAGCGGCACGTCTCCAAATCGCTTTGGAGAACAAGCAGAAGAAGGAGACGGAGCGCTTGGCGAAGTTGGAGGAGAAGGAGAAGGAGAAGCAACTAGAGAAGGAGGAGAAAGCAAAGGCCAAGGGGAAGAAAAACGAAGATGGCGATACCGGCATTCCAGCATCATCGGCGGTCGATCAGAGCTCGCAGCTGGTGGAAAGAACTCAGAGCGGGATCAAGAGGAAGGCCGTTCTTGCAGAGTGGACGGAGGAGATGGTCACGCAAGGTACGCAGGTCGTGGTACTAGACGATGACGATGTGAAATCGAAGGAGTTGATTTTGAACGTGTCAATTGTTGACATCATGGACAATTTGGGGAGTTCAGCACCAAATTCCTATATTGAAGTCATGGACTTCATTCAAAAGGTATGCCTAAACTTCAAGTTCAATTTATAACTTCAATTTTTATTTGGAAGCAAGTTGTTATAGTGTGAGTTTTTTAATAACATGAACAATCACTTGATTGTAGATGAATGCAGGAAAAGTTCGCTCGTTCGACGGTAGGGTCAGCCGGGAGCCTTTGGTGGATCTCATTATTTTTGACTGCCAAGAGAACCTCCCTGTGCCACTCATCTCTGAAAAGCGCGTTACGTCATGGAACTCGGACCCAACCTGTGCGGGAATGCAAAATGCATTTCACTTTGCCGAGGAAAACTTACAAGACAATGGCTGTATTCTTGTATTTCACTCGTACAGCCTTCAGTCGCGCCGTATGTTTGCAGGATTAAGGAATGTATTCAAGAAATTGGTGATGAAGAAGGAGTGGTTGGCATTCAACCAGTTGGACCTAGCATCGGGTATTAACCCTGGACAAACGGTAAGTTTGTTTAACTTTGCAATTTGAATGTCAATTGTTTTGGGAACATTCATTTTTGTACTTAACATTTTGTTTTCATTTTTGCAGACTGTGAAGTTCGGAGTTACCCTTCTCGTGAAGGACCTAGGTGAGAAAGGGCCATCAGATTTCAAGTTCAGGCAGACTAGGGCCATGACGAAAGCAAAGTGGAATCTTCAAAAGAAAGACATGGTCATCAATTATATTACAGAGGAGACAATGTTGGTCGAGAAGGAATCCAAAATGCCTTGGCGCGGACCACGAGAGAAGGATGCAAGGTTTCTACAATTCTTCATCGAAGGATGCACCGACAAAGAGGATGTAGTTCTCAATTGCACCACAGCTACAGGTTAGTTCATGCTTTCAAATGATAGTTTTGATGTTATTAATAAATGTTTATTTGTGAACAACCTTACTATGTACCTCGCATGTTGCCTTCACATATTGAAGTTTTAATCTTCACATAATTCTATTGCAGGAGCATCGATTACTGCATGTCGTGGCACAGGGCGGCATATTGTGGCTTTGGAGAAGGATGAAAATATCTTCAGTGGGATTCTCTTGCCGATGAAGAAAGCCACTTGAATGGAAGGGGTGACACGAGCTCTAGAAGAAGTTTTCGCCGCTCTTGACTTAGATTCTGTGCACGTGGAGCCAATGGTGTTTACACGCAACATTAGACCTAGTAAGTAAGTTTTGTATTCAATACTGACTTGTGTGTTTTTGGATTCAATATGTCTTGCATTTCAAGAATTCCAAGGATTTAACATTGAGATTTTTGTATTTGAAGGAACGAACGAGCGACGGACGGACATCGTATGAAGAAGATACGAAGACTTATTTTGAGTCCGGAAAAGTCTTACGATCTTCCAGTGTATGCCGAAAAGATGGCATCACAGTATGAACGAAATGGTTGTAGAGAACCAAAACCTCGCTTACCCAAATATGCTGCAAATGTGGTTCATTTTTTAGATGTTTCAGCTTCTGAGGGAGAAGAGACTCCAAAGTCATCTTCGGGTGAGGTTTTCTATGATAGAGTCCACAGCGACGTAGACTCATGAGATTGACACATCTTATGAGTTGAACTATGTGTATACTCTTTTTATGTTGATTTGATTTGTGTGTTTTATGGCTACAAGTTCGGTGCAATGTGTTTGATGTTTGATATTTCTCTTACATAAAAAAATGTAATGAAAAAGTATCTCCCATGATACAGACTAATTAGTGGACAAATGTGGAGAATGAACCCTTACACCCTAAACCTTAAACTTCACCGATAAGTATTTAGTATTGGAAAAAGCTTGGAGAAAACGAGGTACAGTTAATGCAATATACAATGCATAGGATGGGTGTAGGAAGATGGTTGTTCGAATATCCCATAAGGATTGGGTGTGAAAGCATGAGCTCCCATATAACTTTCATCATATGCTTCATCAAGCACCGTGAAGGTGCAACTGGGAACTAATTGTCACAATTAATTGTCATAGTTATTTCCCAGCTGTTTTCATGGTTTTGCAAAGTACTAAGTAGTGGAACGATAAAAATAAAAATATAAAAGAATTAAAAAAGAACTCCAATGGTAAGTTATCAATAGTAGTACGGAAAGGAGTGCGTACATCTTGGGGTCATTTCTTTACCTTCCTATTCCTACAACACTAGCTAAATCCCTGAACACGCTAAAAGCCAGTTTATATTAGACATGTTCTCAAACAAAAATGGAAGTGCCTCTAAATGTGCACAAATGATCCTAAATTTGGCGGACCTCAAATGTTTTCTAAATCCACGGTCATAGAATTTTAGTTGTCCCAAAGTCCACGGTCATGGGTTCGTCATAGATTTTTTGATCAAATACAAATTCCAAAACAAATTTTTCCATCAAAAAAATTTCACGCTCGCGGGCTCACAGGCTCACAGGCTCCCGCTCCTAGGCTCGCACAATAGCAACCCTGGGTTTTACGCTAGTCCTAGTTTCTAACTTTTGGAGTTTAGCTCGGAATTGCAAATGGATTGCGCCAATGGCTTCAGAATGCCATTTTTAGCCTAGGGGATCCCCTACCCCCTATTTCTATCACAAAAAAACCCTCAGAAACTAGTGCCAACTAGAGCCAATTAAAAGGGTAAAAACCTAACTTTTGGGGTTTACCTCTTTTGGCTTGGGTAACTAGCTAGGGTTGTTGGGGAGGCTCTAGGGAGTAAGAAAAGGCTCCTTGATGTCTTCGTTCCGACTTCGTACGCTCCCGGGACGCCGGTCAACCCCGCAAAGATCCTGCCGTAAATATTAATTGGGGGGATGTTGTCAGTTTCGGCTGCTTCCCGCTTTTGGAACACCATGAAATTTGTCGGGGTGCGTTATTAACATAAAAGATGCTAGTCTAATTTTTAGTGAGATTTTACCGCGGCCTGGGTATTTTCTATGAATTTCCCAACGTGGCCCTTGGCGGTTGACCGCTCGGAAAAAGATCCTTTGGAGATCAGAAAAAACCGAGACTTTTTGGGGAACCTCTCATGGAGTCCCCCAAGCCACGTGCCAAATCTTAGGCTATTCTGGCACACAGTTGGTGGCGAGGTGAAAACTGACTTCGGTTGAATCACCGGCAGTCAGGGAATCTTTCACATGTGAGGGAATCTTGGCGAATGGGTTTTGCCGTGGATGTCCCGACATGTTCCAGATCCGAGAACACCATCCGGCGGCTGTGGATTCCTCCATGCGGCCTGTCTGGGACAAGCGACACCTGCAAGCTAACAAATTGGATTCCTAATGTTTCGTCGGTGGAATGGGGAAACTAGAACCTATCTTTGGAGATTTATGTGGAGACCTCCCCCACTCTCCTAAGACTTAATTTAGCCTATCCTGGTCACATGCACTAGGTTTTGGGCTATTTTGGGTAAGTTCCCAGTAGTCCTATTGTTTCCCACTAATTACGGGTTCTAACCTATATACAAGTGGGTTTTATGGGTAATTTATGGATAAAAGGCTATTTATGACCAAATGCTATACTGGTACGTGACATACCTATTTTGGTTCTACACTCTTTTTGGGCTTTTTGTACTACTTTATGCCTTAATTTGTAATAAACTAAAAAAAAGAAAACAATGAGTCCCAAGTGACGAATTTGGGGCTCATACGGGTCGACGAGGGCGACTGCGGGTGGGCGACTACGGGTGGGCGAGGGCGACTGCGGGTGGGCGACTGCGGATTTCTGAGGGAAACCGCGGGTGGGCGACTGTGGGTTTGGCAGGGAGACCGCGGGTTCAGGAAGTGTTCTTGGGTGGGCGATCGCGGGTGCGCAAAAGGTACCTAGACCCGGTGGTGGACCCGAAGTTGCCCAATTTGGACCCGCTGTCGCCCTCTCGAGACCCGCTGTTGCCCACGTCGGACCCGCAGTCGCCCTACCCAGACCCGCAGTCGCCCTATCCAGACCCGCAGTCGCCCTACCCTGACCCGCAGTCGCCCTACCCAGACCCGCAGTCGCTGGATATGCAGTTGCCCTATCCGTACTCGCCCCCCTAGACCGAAGTCACTCGCCCTATATAGCCAGTAGCCCATCGTCATGCTATCACCTTCATTTTTCATTGAGGCTTTCTGTCTTGCAACCTTTGTTGGCTGCATGCGTGACCCTTTTGGATAATATATATACTATTTTTTGCTATCATTTGGTTCTTAGAATTTTGCGACGTTCGCAAATCTCATGGCAACTGGAGGTAGCAGTGATGGGTCCCTTCCGATTTTTTCCACTGTACGCACTCCTGGTGCAATTAGGAAGGCTGCCAAAGACAAGACTAGAAAAAGGAGGGGTAACATTCACAAGAAGCGATGGCATGTGTTGAACAATGATAACCACCTAGCTTTCAAAGAGTGGAACGAGGAGCCAGAGCCTTGGAGTATGCAGGTATGCGAAGACTACATTGAATGGTGTCACATCGGGAAGTTCTTTCCGGCATGGCGCCATCATCACAACCGACACAATAACAAGGCAAATTTGAAGTATTGTGAAAATCCAGCTTTCATACGAAGGTGTTTAGAATTGTGGCAGGTCCTCTACAAAATCCCTTTTGTAGATAGGAATGAGGCCCCTTTGTTCATTGCTAGAGGTGCCTATGCTGAGGTCGCCTTGAACAAACAAGTTGACTGGACCACGATCAAAGAAAGTACCTACGTGGAGCGTCCAGAAGTTGGAATAATTCCAAGAGGGGTTCTCAAATTTCCGGAGGGTGGACTTGGGCCTTTTCGAAGTGATCCACAAAACAAAGAAACTCAAGAGGTGGACACGGAAGAATCAGAAGAGGATAATGATTCAGATGGCACACGGATTCCTAAGCTTGTACGAGTGAAGGAGCAGATTATCACCCCCGTCCAAGTTCCAGTTCCAATTCCAGATCCAAATGTTCAAGCCGCTTCATCATCGCGGGGAAAGAAGATGAAACATCCTGCCAAGGTGCGACGGTCCACCACGAAAATTAGATTGGCATCAGCCTCAACCACAATTGCGACTCCAATCTTGCCACCACAAGACGCTAGCAACGTCTTCGACTTTGCTTTAAGTGACGACTCACCCGTATGTGCCACAAGTCACATTCCCATTCCACAGTCTGAATCTGATGTTGTTCACAATGCGATGACGTTGGCGAAGGCTCTCGACCTCTTGAAGACCAAGGATGCACAAATTGCAACCTTAAAAGGTGATGTGAAGAAATGGCGGTCTACATGTGAACAAAAAAATGCTCTCATTTCTCAACAATCCAAAGAATTACAAGGCCTTCGAGAAAAAGAGCGTCAGACTTTCACATTGTCGGACATGGACGAAACCTTTGTTGAGCAGGATCCACATCACTTGGACAAGCTTGTTGGGGACCTCACCAGCGATGTCATTCACCTTTCTCCCCCTGCCAAGCATACGAAGCGTTCTTCAATTCTTCCAATGGCACCACTTCCGTTCGTCTCAAGAGATTCTAGCAATCCGCACATTGATGGTTTGCAAGGGACTCAGGATTCACTTTCGTTTCCTGCCATTCCACATCTACAATCATCAAAGGAACTTGATTTGGCTGAGGAAAATAGAATGCTTCGAGAGAAGTTGGCAGTGTTGGCAACGACATACTATCATTGGAAGGTCGCGTGCATTCTCTCCGTGGATCGATCTCAACAAGTTGTGAAAGAGCTAGACAAAGTTTCGAAGAACTTTGTAGCAAATGCCCCTAAACGAAAGAATGGATTGACATCATGGGCATTGATGGAGGACATGTTTCCGGATAACATGTCCATGCTTGACGTGGCGGAAAAAAATGTCATAGACTGGGCACAAAATGGTTGGGACCATGGAAATCAGATGTCTAGTCACTTCAACGAAAAAGACCAAAGTCTATTGTGGCCAAAGCCAGCTCATTTCATCTTGGATCATACCAAATGCCCCATATGTCTAGAACAATTTGGGCCAGAAGGAGGATGGGCACTTGGATCATGTACACATGTGTACCATCCTCAGTGTCTCATCACTCAATGTCTGATTAGACGACGATGTGTGATTTGTGCAGCACCATTCCATGATCGCTTGTATACTATGTTCAACTTGATGACTTACATGCCACCTTCTTGGGAACACAATAGAGACACGACGGCAGAGACACGATTTTGGGGACGAGACTTGCTTTGGAGTTGGCAAGAAGGCCTACATGATCAAGAAATGGGAGTTGCTGCCTCACAATTGAATTGGGAAACGGACCCACGTGAAATTCTAAGAGTGGCATTCAACCTTATGGGAAAAGGAGCTCACAATGCAGGGAAGAGGGCGGGTTTTTTTCAATGCCTTGGTGGATATTTTGATAAGACATCCCAAACCTTCAAGTGGGGTGCTCATCCGGAAGGACACCGTTGGAATTTTGAAGGTGAACGAGGGGCTAATCGTGATGAAAATGCCACTCCAGAAGACTTGAATAGTATGGCTTACCTCGACTCAACATACGGGCCTTATTATCAAAGCCAAGCACTCGATTATCTATTGGAGTTACACTCTCCGCAAACTAAAAGGACACTTGAAGCTCTCAAGAACTCCAATGTCTTGGAATCTATTTTAGAAGCAGATGGACCTGCTTCAAGGACTCGTGCTAAGAAGAAACTCGTTGTTGGAGAGTCCAATGATTACGAACAAGGTGCAACGAGTGGTTCTCAGAACAATCCAATGGACTTGAACTAAATATTTCTATGAGATACTTACTTCAACGGTGGTTCTAGTTAATTGTAGTAGTATACAAGATGTAAGGCCCATAGTATAAGGGCCATAGTATATCCATACTCGCACAATGTAGTACTCTAGCAAAAGTTAGGGTTAAGATGTTGGCTTCTAAAACTATACCGCCTTGGCTGTGTATTGTACTACTATGCTTATGGACAACAACCTTCTATTGCTTTGGTTTTGAAGGTTTGGGCATACTTATACATTTGTAGCCTAAAATGTAATTGGTGAAATGCAAATACATTTGTTGTAATGCCTCGCACAATGATTCCATACACGGTCCCCACAAAATTGCTATCTTCAAATCTTTTAATGAATTTTTTCCTTTTGGATTTTTTTCTCATACAACATGTTTTTGTTTACATGGAAAAATTTGATTCATTCCATTCAGATTTTTTATGATAAAGTTATGGACCATTTTGTTTGGCGGGCAACTTGAGTCTACATCTTCTTCTTTTAAAAGTTGCTTGTAGGATTTGTTTCTCCAGGCAATTTCTACAATCTAAAAAAAAATTAGGTCCGGTCACATAGTTAACTTCACTTGATAGCACACTCTCACCATTTTCATTTCATTTTAGAGATATTCATTATTTAAATTTTACAACTACATCTTACCTACTTCTACTCAACAATTTCTTAAAGTATCCAAAATTGTTTTTGAAAATTGTTTTTTTCCCACACATAACCATAGGATCTTACACCTTACTAGTATGAGAATGTGTGGAAAAAATTTCAGAATTTTTCATCTTACAGGTTGCAAGATATCCGCATTTAGAGTGAAAAAAACAATTTTTTCAGCACATTGCTGGACTACATTATTTGACTTTTAACATTTTTCACTTTAATTTCTTGCACTACAGAGTTTTGAGCTTTAAACAAATATAGTGGAGAATTGAGTTGAGAGTCTAAATAAAAAAAAGGTTTTCAAAAAAACTTAATTTTCATTCTTAAAAAAATTGTAGAATAGAAGTACATATGAGATTGAATGAAAATCTATTTTCTTTCTAAGATAGAATTAAAATGCACTAATCCCCACAGTCAAATTGTTGTTGCAAGCAAACTAAACCATGTCAAACTTCTTTTCTTGAACAATTGCCAAAATTGCGTTCCTAAATTAATCTTACAAGGTATTTTTCCCACCAGAAGCTCTAATTGCCCAATAAACAAGATTGTCCATAACTTTGTCATAAAATATCCAAATGAAATGAAAAAAAGCTTTCCGGATAGACAAAATTATAATCTATGAGGGAAAAAAACTTAGAAAAATAAATTCAAATGCTTGTCACATTTTTTTGCTGCCCATTCTCCCCTGCTTTGGAGTTTGGACTATATGGGCATAACTTTTGTTCCCGGGCACCGATTGGAAAAAAAGTTATATTACCACAAAGGTAATCGTTTTTTCTATCTTCAAATAAAGTTTCAAAAATTCAGTCCCAAATTTCAGCCCGTAGGTACCATCTCTGACATCCATTCTTGCAAAGACACCAAATTCATAGCCCTCATATTCAAAATATAATAAAAACATATGTACATTTCAAAAACAAAGGTGTGAATTTCTTTATTCCACAAAACCTTTGGAAAATCAAAAATTGGAAGGCCAAATTGTTTTTTTCTACCACACTAGATCCAACCACTAAGCATTTTTTTCACTATTCACAAAGTCACTTTCTTTGGGCTCCGGTCTCATTCTTTGAAGTTCCGCACGGGTGGCACCTATGCCTTCATAGGCCCACTTGCGCCATTCCTTAAAATAAAGGATGTGGCGCTCCAAGTCCAATATGCCCTCGTGCAACAACTCTTGTTTTTTCTCCAGTAGCTTCACCAAATAAAAAAGCGTTGCTCTTTCTTCTGTATTGCTACCATAATCTGGAGCTAAAGCCAAGATGCCCTCTTTTTTGGCTTCTTTTAAGGCATCATCATAATATTCCATCTCTAGCTCACGTATTTGAAGATTCAAGCTTCTCCTTTCGCTTTGATGGGACCATTTATCACGTTGCAAAAGATCAAGTTTATTTTGAAGCACCGCTAAATCATCGGAAATGTGTGCTCGCCCGTCTTCGATCTTCTTGAAATAATTTACTCTACTTTTGTTTAACTTAGAGTAAATCTTCTCATTTTCAGCAATGGCGTTTTCAGTCGCCTCTAACTCCTTCTTCAACCCATCCACAACAGTTGGATTCACTGGAAGATGTTGTACCTTCTCTTTCAAATTCATAAGATCCGCTACTGTTGAAGTCAAAGCTGCTCGTGCACTTTCGATCTTAGTGCCCAACATCTCCAAATTGTCTTCCGAATCATTGTCACTACTTCCGCTAGACCCAATGTCTGCACCAGAACGGTCCACATTGATTGGTACATGAACATCTTCGCTTTGTTTTTGAATCTTGGACAATGATTGCGGCTCCTCAAGCTTCCTCTTGCCCTTCTTGTCAACTTGAACGTCTTCAGCCGCCTCTTGTTTTTCTTTGCCAATGTCTTCGTCGTCACTCTCAAAAGAATATCCATCGTATTCGTGAGTGTGCTCATCTGAGCTAGAAGTTGAAGACCATTGAACTTGGTCATCACCAACAGCCAACTTGCCAAGCTTTGCCTCTAAAAGCTTCTGATTTGCTTGAAGAAGTCCTTCTTCATCCAGCACTATCGGTCTGTCCGGGCGGTCACCGATAGGAAGCTCCTTCAAGGTTGTCCAATCTACCTTTTTCTTCAATTGAACTTCAACGTACACCATTTGCACAAGATAGAAAGAGAAGTTGTCATTTCGATAAGGCTGGGACTCCAAATAGAGTTGCTGCCATACCTCCAAACACCTTCGCTGGAAGACAACACTCTTGCAGTAAGCCAAATTTGCCTTATTAGACTTCACGTGCAAAGGGTGTCGCCAAAACGGGAACAACTTGTTGATGTGGCACCAATCCACATATTTGTTTACAGTTTCATATGTCCAAGGCTCTGGTTCTACTTCCCATCCCCAAAAGGCCTTCATCTTTGGATGCAACAAGATGGGTACATGCTTCTTGCGAGGTTTGCCGCTCCTTTTACGATCCTTGTCACGAACCGCCTTTTTGTTGAGCCGAAGTCGGTATCTTGACATACCGTGTGGTGGTTGAGAGTCCTCGCCCTCCATAACGATCACTTCGTCTCAAAAGTAGCCAACTAAGTACTATGCGGTTTAGGGTTGCAAGCCTAAACCGTAGGTGTAAAAAATGCTAAACGTAATCCTATCACATTTAACATTTACAAAAATACAATGTTCTCGTGAAACACCCTATGTCATCCAAGCGTGAATAAAATGAGCCGTGCAAAGAGACAAAAATCCCCCCCCACAACTCAAACCCCTAGCTTCTGTGCACGCATTCAGCCACGTCAGCAGGTGAAAGACAGTGCGCAGAATGCCAGGGAAAATTTAATGGCGACTGCGGGTGGAGAAGAACGCTGATGTACCCGAGGTCGCCCTGGGGCGCGTGCGGGTCCTGAAGTGGGGCGAGTGCGGGTCAGCACAGTGCTCCAGGGCGACCGTGGGTCCGGAAGTGGGGCGACTGCGGGTTAGCGCAAGTGCTCGAGGGCGACCGCGGGTCCTAGAGTGGGGCGACTGCGGGTCTGGACAGGTGCTCCAATGCGACCGCAGGTCGAAGGAGCCCGGGCGAGTGGGCAACCGCGGGTCCAGGGCGACTTCGGGTCCAGGGCGACTGCGGGTCCTAGGCGACCGCGGGTCTAGGACGACTGCGGGTCCTAGGCGACCGCGGGTCTAGGACGACTGCGGGTCCTAGGCGACCGCGGGTCTAGGACGACCACGGGTCCACTTTGCGAAGGCGACCGCGGGTCCTGGGCGACAGCGGGTCCATCTATTAATGCATGGACTTTTCTTTTCTTTCTTAGTACATGTTTATAGATTGTGATATTTTTTTCCATTTTTCCTTGCGCTGGGAAAGTGGCGATACTAAATGTTACGGAGGGGCTCCAAGCTTCAACATTCATCCACGTACTGGATAGAAAATGTGATATTAAGTATCTAAAATTCTATTTTCATTTACATTGTGGCGATTTCATCGAAGACTTTTCTAGAAGTTGAAGTTTTTCTAGCAATTTCATCCAAAATTTTCCTAAAAAATTCCTATAGCTTATAGCTAGCCTAAATTTTTGTTGCTTTTGAGCACCAAATCGCAAGGGAAAAAAAAAGGATTGTGAGCTCAATCCCATTTGTGTTGCAAAATTTATGGAATACTAGTTTATACTTTATACTATATTTGGGGAGCCATTAGGGTTGAGGTCAGTTGTGGTACAAATGGATTCCTTATTGATTATCTGAACAGAAGTTAAATCTTTGCAATTGTTTTAGAAGAAGTTCTTGTTAACTAATTTTTTTCTTATTAATTAATTTCATTGTTAATTCTTAATTTTATTGTAAATGACTTATTTCATTGTTAATGACTAATTTTATTGTTAATAACTAATTCAATTGTTAATAACCAATGTTATGATTATTAACCATTGCAATTGTAACAATAATGTCTTTGTAATTGTTTTGACATGAGATGTTCATTATGTATTTTTGGATGTAGACTCAAATTACATACTATGTTACACACACTAATTTTGGTAAATTACATGCCTAATAACTAAATTTCTTGTACGGACACAAATCTATAAATGAAAGTCATTGTTGGACTTATATCATACTCCAACCATCTATGAAAGAATGTGTGTTTTTATCAATTTGGATGACATATACCAAAAAAAAGAATATGGTAGGAAAACATTATGCTACTAGGAATAATATATATGGTAAAACCAGATTTACATTTATTATTGAATTCATCCAAGTTTTCTCGAATTGCATGTTTAATAAATGACAAAGATTATGGCTACATATCTTTTTTGCAATATCCACTCTTGTTTCATTGTCAAAAAAAAAAAAAGGGTCGCAAGAAGTCAATGAACTTCCTTTTTCCAAATAAAATAAATAGGAAGAGAGCGAAAAAGGTTAAATAAATAAATAAAAACATCTCTCATCTATTTTGAAATAGGTAAAGTACGAATAAAAAGGAAAAGTCTAAAAAAGTCTAAAATGTATGTTTCCTATATTTGAATTAGAATAAATAGGAAAAAAAACCCAACTTGCTTTTATTTTTGGAAATAGAAAAAATAATAAGAGAATGTAAATGATGTATGATGTAGTCACTTGATATTTTCTTTTTCTTGACAATTCGTCTTTGGTAGTGTAAATAGGACAAATTGTCAATTTAAACTCCTACTGTTGGTACAATATAAACGAATTGTCTTTACAAAGCAGGTTTGGAACGATGTGATGAATCTTACCTGTAGTGTTACAGATATGAATAGTTGTCTTCTACAGTGTATATAGCGAAGACAATTTGTCATTTTCTTGGCCCAGTTTTTATCTTTCTAAGTCTTGAACAAATTGTCGTGTACTTATGATTTTTGCAAACGAATTGTAATTTCTGACTATTTGCCGATTCTTGTCGGTTGTGTGTTATTTGTTTATATCCAGTGATTGGATATTTTTGTTCAGCTTGGGAGTTTGCCAAGCTGCAGGCCGTGACACCAGTGATTGGGTCACATTATTTGACAATTTGTCAAGTTGTTATTACGATCCAGTGATTGGACGTAATTGTGTTGTGAACATTTGTGTATGGATAGTTGTTTGGAAATATTTAGGGATAAATTGTATTTGTTGCTTTGTGTGTGTGTGTGTGTGTGTAATTAAAATACTTCGAAGACAAATTGACTGGGTATCGCTGAGTTGTTTAACGTGTGTTGTAATTGTTTGCATAATCGACTCGCTGTGACTGTGAGTGTATGCAATTACCGAGACAAATTGTCAGCGTTATAGTTTCGGCAGTTTGTTGTAGTTACGGTAACAGTTGAAGACAATTTGTCTGAGTATGCTCTGAGTGCATAAAGACAATTTGTCAAAGTTAACTGGGTATCATTGTAAAGGCAAATTGACTGTGTTGTTAGTAGTAGGGGTTTGAGACCAATTGTTATTTCAATTACGACGATGGAAAGCATACGGATTGATGGAAAGAGAAAGACAAATTGTCATCGGTGAACGCGGTTGCTGCCAAGAAACGGAGTACAGATCAAGAAAGTCCAGTTGCCGTGGAGTTCAGATCGATCGACAGACAATTTGTCCATTCTCCAGCAATACAGATAAGTACAAAAATTCTACAAGTTGTAATTGTGATAATTTATTTGGATAATTGTGTTGAAGATTTTTGCTGTTTATGGTAGAGTTGTTCATGGGATAAGTTTCGAATGTTGAATATGGAAATTAATTCTATCAAGTAGTTTTATTGGACAATGAAAGAGTTGATATGGAAGTATGAATAGAAATTGCCAAAGTGTGAGATAGTGTAAAGACAAATTGTCTAAGAACTATACAGTCACATTATTATCAATTGAAATGCATTGAATAATCAAGTTGTTATTCGGATAGGTTATGTCGGAAAGGAAAACTGGACTTTGAATCCAGGTAAGACAAATTGTCGTGAATTTATGTTTATCGATTTCATATTGTTTTGAAATTATTTGTATACTTTTAAGTATAAATGATTGATATGGAAACGACAATTTGTCATGGCGTATGAACTGTTTTGAATAAATTCAATTCCTGAAAGGGAAATTATTAATTTAGAGATTACTGAAAAGACAAATTGTTCCAACTGTTGGTATTCAAACCGCACCTGGTTGACCTTTAAATTGACAAATTGTCTTTGATTACAAAAGGATACCAGACAGTGAGACAATTTGCCTTTGTAGTTTTCTCTCTATTATTGACAAGTGGACTGATTAAACCAGTTACTGTAAGACAATTTGTCATGATCCGGGACTGAACTAAGTGAACAGTGAGGGCCAATTTGTCAAAGTATTCAATGTAGTTAACGATATTTTGTCCTGTTTGTTTGTTGTATGTGAAATTGAAATGTGTATTGCATATAATAGATGAATGGACAGTTTTGAAATTCAAATAAGCTTATGTTATTAATAGTAGAAATTGGAATAGACATTGAAATATGTTGTGATGATGCGTTAGATAGTATTGCCTTGTGTTGTTGTTATGATTGTAAATGTAATGCATCACACACTCATGCCCTTGCATTTAGTTAGAGACAATTTGTCGTAGGATTGAGACGGATCTCCTACTCATGGTAATTTAGTAATTAGGCTAAATAAGTAGTGACTGCCCGACAATTTGTCTCTCACGATAAAAGATCACTTTAATTAACGAACATATATCTCTATATGTATCTATACGTTATTTGCACTTAAAGGTCTAGATCATGCATAACAATTTGTGGTCTATCTTGACAATTTGTCAGAAATACCCCTAGAACACTAGTCCAGGACTGGGACTGCATTCATGCGTCTAATAGCATTATTAACGGACTACTAACAAAATTAATTCTTGGGAATAAGAGTGAAATCTATGCATCTTCCCTTTGTTTGTGTATTTTTATAGTATTTACCCCTAAAATCCACCTCATTCTAGAAAACAAGTGACCTCAGCCACAATACATTAAACTATTTGATCATTCCCTAGAATTAGAACCCCTATACTGTATTCCTGGGTTTTGGATTGAAGCAAAAACCTAGTTTACATATGACTTACATTTTTTTAGGGATTGAAAAAACAACTATTTGAATTCAATGACCATGAAAGTAAAACTCCTTTCAATTGCATACTAGCACATTTTATTCAAGAAATAATACGAGTCTTCAACATCAATTACCAACTAATTTATTTTCATTTTCTTATTTTTCTTGCGTCCATTATATACTACGGAATCAAAAAGGACCAAGAACATTTGAATTCAAAAGTTGTTACACTTTGCATAACAATGTGTAAAAGGCCATATTCAATATATACAATTTGACAAATAGCCCATTGAGTAATTGTTTTTCTAAAGACAAGGCGCGTAGCATAAAATTCCTTCATATATTATAGGAAAATATTACAAAGTAAGCAACACATAATTGGCCACCAAGCTCATTGCTTGCAGCACTAAACTCTTGCTCTAGACTATCCTATTACAAAGGTGAGTCTCGGAACACCAATTCGGGGGGCATCATGGACCATGGTGGAGACATAAGGGAATTTGTGATCTCTATACACGTTGGGCTCTTCTTTGGGTCAGTGTTCACGAGTTCACGCAACTTCATTCCAAAGTACATTGATCCCTCGCGGTTCTTGAACAAATCCTTGTCCCAATTGTCCATATCACCAATTCTCATCCATTCGGTCAACTTCCCAATAGAATACGAGTCTGACTGTTGCGTATATTTATACTGTTGTTGCATGATCGGTATGCTTGTATCGGAATTTGGAGGTCCATATGCATAAAACAACTCCGGGGCAACCCACCAATGACCTTCTCGGTATTGATCCCTCTCAGCCTCAGATGGCTTTCCAAAATGTGAAGGCGCGTTTTCGTCAAAACGACTTGATATTCCAAAATCACAAATTCCAATGTTGATTATGTCGTTTGAATAATCCGGAAAATGCAACATGATGTTCACGGGAGACAAGTCATTGTGTAGCACGTGGCAATTGTGCATCAGATTTGTCACATATACTAAAGCCCATGCCAACTTTGCCTTGTGCCTTCGGAAGAGACCAAGTTCTTTTTGTTTCTCTTCAGGAAGTCTTCTGGCTTTTTGCATTTCATGCCAGTCAATGGTTGGTGATACAGAACGATCTAAATGCCTCAACTCATTCAAATGGCCCCCATTCCACCACAAAGTGTTGTGAGCCCCAAATTCGTCACTTGGGACTCATTGTTTTCTTTTTTTTAGTTTATTACAAATTAAGGCATAAAGTAGTACAAAAAGCCCAAAAAAGAGTGTAGAACCAAAATAGGTATGTCACGTACCAGTATAGTATTTGGTCATAAATAGCCTTTTATTCATAGATTACCCATAAAACCCACTTGTATATAGGTTAGAACCCGTAATTAGTGGGAAACAACAGGACTACTGGGAACTTACCCAAAATAGCCCAAAACTCAGCGCATGTGACCAGGATAGGCTAAATTAAGTCTTAGGAGAGTAAGGGAGGTCCCCACCTAAATCTCCAAAGATAGGTTCTAGTTTCCCCATTCCACCGACGAAACATTAGGAATCCAATTTGTTAGCTTGCAGGTGTCACTTGTCCTAGACAGGCCGCATGGAGGAATCCACAGCCACCGGATAGTGTTCTCGGATCTGGAGCATGTCGGGACATCCACGGCAAAGCCCATTCGCCAAGATTCCCTCACATGTGAAAGATTCCCTGACTATCGGTGATTCAACCGAAGTCAGTTTTCACCTCGCCACCAACTGTGTGCCAGAATAGCCTAAGATTTGGCACGTCGCTTGGGGGACTCCATGAGAGGTTCCCCCAAAAGTCTCGGTTTTTTCTGATCTCCAAAGGATCTTTTTCCGAGCGGTCAACCGCCAAAGGCCACGTTGGGAAATTCATGGAAAATACCCAGGCCACGGTAAAATCTCACTAAAAATTAGACTAGCATCTTTTATGTTAATAACACGCCCCGACAAATTTCATGGCGTTCCAATAGCGGGAAGCAGCCAAAACTGACAACATCCCCCCAATTAATATTTACGGCAGGATCTTTGCGGGGTTGACCGGCGTCCCGGGAGCGTACGAAGTCGGAACGAAGACATCAAGGAGCCTTTTCTTACTCCCTAGAGCCTCCCCAACTACCCTAGCTAGTTACCCAAGCCAAAAGAGGTAAACCCCAAAAGTTAGGTTTTTACCCTTTTAATTGGCTCTAGTTGGCACTAGTTTCCGAGGGGTTTTTTTGTGATAGAAATAGGGGGTAGGGGGTCTTCTAGGCTAAAAATGGCATTCTGAAGCCATTGGCGCAATCCATTTGCCATTCCGAGCTAAACTCCAAAAGTTAGAAACTAGGACCAGCGTAAAACCCAAGATTAGGTGAAAATCTCAAAGTTGGATGAAAATCCGGATGGATGAGGTTACTCGTCGAGGGGGGGAGTGGGCCCTTGGAAACCTATAAAAGGGGGCCCTTCTTTCTCCCAAAACACCCCCAATACTTGTTTTGGGTCCGTGGGTCCAAGTTATCTTGGAATTTTTGGCGTTTCAAGCCAAGAAACCTCTACGGTGTTTTCGGAGCACTTTTGGCTCCCTTTGTTGTTCTATCTCAAGCTCTTTGAAGGTCCTTTGGGGTCTTTCCATCTTACCTTGTACTTGTTGTGAGTCAAGAGGGTTTCACTTGCTTTTTTGTGCATCTTGTACTAATCCTAAAGTTACCCCCCACCGTACCTTGGCGATGCCGCTTTGGGGGGCCTTTAGTGTGTAAAGTGTTGTCTGGTTTATGCTTATCTTGTGGAAACAGTTGCCTCATGTGTACACCCTGACCATAGTCACCCCTTCCATGTTGTTTGTGTGTGGACCCCACCGCCCGTGAGACGGCGAAGCTTTGAACTTACAACTTACACCAGTCTTAGAGTGTGTCAAAATAGGCCCAGACGGCGGAGCTTTGAACTTACAACTTACACCAGTCTTAGAGTGTGTCAAAATAGGCCCAGACGGCGGAGCTTTGAACTTAGGGACATTGCAAGTCTTAGAGTTGGTGTCAAAACCAACCTTACGGCGAAGCTTTGACCTCCTACGTACTTTAGTTCCAAAGTTTAGTTCCCAAGACCTTCTTGGGAAAGCCCAAAGTTTAGCCCCCAAGACAAGTGTGTTTATTTTTTCCCTTTTTTTTAGTGGTTGACAGGCCCTCGGGCCCAGTTAGAAGTAGTGAAGTCTTTTTCCTTTCCTTTGACAACAAAACCCCCTTCCTTTTAGAAAAGAAAGTCTAGTCCTGGGAAAGACCACCCCCAAGAAACAAAGTTAGCCAAGCCCTTAAAACACCAACCAGCCCCCTAAAAACACCAGCCAACACCTTCAAAACACCAGCCAGCCAGGGGCGCCGGTACTGAGGCTGCGGGTACTAGGGAGTCGGGACTAGGGCTGCGGGTACTGGGCTGCGGGTACCGGGGAGTCCGGGTCTGGAGAGGCGGGACTAGGGCTGCCGGTACTGGGCTGCGGGTACCGGGGAGTCGGGTACCGGGGAGTCCGGGTCTGGGGAGGCGGGTATTGGAGAGGCGGGTATTGGGTCTGTCGGGGCTGGGGCGTCGGGGCTGCTGGGCGTCGGGCTGCTGGGCGTCGGGGCTATGGGGGGAAGGTCGCAAGGGGAGGGGGTCGCTGTGGAGGGAAGGTCGCTGTGGGGTGGAAGGTCGCTGTGGGGGGAAGGTCCAGGGAGTCCAGGGAGTCCAAGGCTTGGGGAAGGGGAAAGACGGGGGGGGGGGGAAGGACTAAAAGTTGGGATTAGGGGTGGGCCTTAAGGTTAGACATAGAAGGTTATCGATAGAAGTATCCAAACCCATCTCATACATAGAAGTTAACCATAAGAGCAACCAAATTAGATAAGGGTAGGATAGGACTAGAAGTTAGTAACCGTTAAGGTTAGCACTCAACCAAGAAGCGAACACTAGCTGAAGACAAAATAATCCAATTAGGAGCTCGGGTTAATTTAGCAAAACGGACCTTGCCTTGAAAGATTAAATTAGGAGATAAATTTAGATAAAAGATAAATTAAATTAGAAGATTAAATTAGGAAAAAAGATAAATTAAATTAGAAATTAAATTAGGAGATAAATTAGATAAAAGACAAATTAAATTAGAAATTAAATTAGGAGATAAATTAGATAAAAGATAAATTAAATTAGAAATTAAATTAGGAGATAAATTTAGATAAAAGATAAATTAAATTAGAAATTAAATTAGGAGATAAATTTAGATAAAAGATAAATTAAATTAGAAGATTAAATTAGGAAAGAAGATAAATTAAATTAGAAATTAAATTAGGAGATAAATTAGATAAAAGATAAATTAAATTAGAGGATTAAATTAGAGAAAGGATGGATTAAATTAAAAGGTTAAATTAGGAGGTAAATTAGATCAATTAAATTAGGAAATTAAATTAGAAAGAAAAGGATAACCTAAATTAGGAAAAAAGATAACTTAGATTGGAAGAGAAAACCCAACCAACTTAGGAAACCATGGAAGGGACTTAGGTAATCCCTCCTCAGTCTAGGAAAGGTCAATTGGCCTCAGATTCCCATAGATTAGGATAGATTGGTGGTAGTTCGCATAGGCTGCCGTTAGGGGACGGTTAGCCCGAACTATTCCCTCGCCAATTGGGGGCAACTCCATTGTCACCTGCGGAAACTAGGAACTTAGTAAAGAAGATCCATTGCTTGGAAGGCACAATGGACCGACGCTTAGTCACCCGTTAGGTTAGAATTTAGTTAACCCCTAGAACCTGGTTGTGTCCGATTAATTACCAAGGGTGGGTAATTAAGCACCCACAGAGGGCCAGGGGGTTGGGAGTCCAAAGGGGGTGTGAGTGTTTCTAACTCCACTCTTAAGTCAGAAAGTTGCACACAGGTTCTAGCGGCATAAGTTAATGGTTTAATTGGGTGAATGGTAAACTCAATGTTCTTTGGCCTTCCAAGCAATGGACACTTTGTTATGTTGATTTTTACCTACTTTAAGTACTTCAAAACACTCTAATAGTTAAGAAATAAAGGTTGTTAAGGGTTAGTTAATTGTGATTTAAACTTCTAGCTAAACTTCTACCTAAACTAAATCAAAGAATACAATTTGCCCTTTCCAGAATGGTAAAGCAAGTTGGATTCTGATATTCCTAATGAAAGTTATGTGTGGATGAAATTCGTACCTAATTCTATCCTAAAAACTTCATCCGCCAACTAAAAATAGCAAAATAATGTAAAATAAATCTAAATTTCAGGGTTCAAAGGTTAATTAAGTTATTTAACGGAATTTTTAGAGAAAACCTAATTTTGACCTATTTTAAGATTTTTCATCCAAAATTAGGTCAAATCTTCATCCACTCTTTTATCCTTCAAATTAAAGTAATTTTAAAAGTAAAAGGTGGATTTGGAATCTTCAAAAGATTCTCTAAAAGATTATGGTTTCAAAAGATTCTCTAGTTGTGCCTTGAGAATATTCCTAATTGTTCTTTACTTAATCCTAATTCTAAGTTAGTATTCTAATTTTAGTGAATTTTTAGGGTTTTATGTTTTTTATGAGTAAATTGATTAATTAACTTCTCGTTAAGATAAAAAGTAAGAATTTAGAACTTTTAGGTGAAAACTTTTAAATGGATGAAAATTCCCCTTGGTTGGATGGAATTCCTTCCTTTAATAATTTTCAAGAGAATAAGTAGATAAATTAGGTTGTGACTTTCCCTAATTATTCTAATATTCCCTAAGTTCCTAAATTAGATTCCTTTTGAGATTCTTTTGGATGAGATTACTATTTCGTTTTCCAAATTAATTCAAAGTTAATCTAATTATTACTTTTTACGATTTTAGATAAATTTTCAAAGGTTTTCTACAATTTAAATTCTACTAGCTATTGGATTTTGTTAGTTTTAATTTTCTAATCTAAATTTTAAAAGAATGAAAGCAAAAGAAAAGACAAAAGATAAAATTTGAAATCATACCTTGGTGTCGAGAATGTCGATCGTCCCGTCATCGCAAAACACCATCATAATTGTCTCCTCGAAATTCTCCATTGTCTTTCATAAATTTGAAAGAAATCTTAGTATTATTGTGTCTAAACCTATCTAAAAAGTTCAAGTTTGTTAGTTTTGGCAATTTAAAACTAATCCTTTGATTTTAGGAATTTAAATTAAATGATAAGTTTAATTCATTTTTCCCAAGTTTTCAATGAATAGTAGTTTTATTCGATTGCCAATTTTTAATAGTTGTTTTGTTAAATATTCCAAGATATTAGTTGTTGTTTGTTTTTATTGTTTTGGCTTATTAGGCCTAATAAAACAAATCCCCCAAACTACAAACAAACAACTAATTTGGATTTGGAATCCTAATTAATAACTAAAACCAAATGAATGAATAGTGATCTAATAAAATAATCTTAAATAATCTAAAACAAATCTAACCATGAATAGTGAAAAGAATAAACCGAATAAACAATGCTAAAACAATTAATTGATGAATAGTTAGATTCTTACCTTAATAGTTTTTTAGTCTTCTAATTCCTTCACGTGTCGAATTCTTCCTTCTTATTCTTCCTTTCTCTTCCTAATTCATTCTCTTATTGTCTTGGAACTTCAAAGTTGTTGGCTATGGAGAAGTGATGGTTCCAACAAGAGAGAGTGAATGAGAGAAATTGAATTTAGAGGTTAGTATGCAACCTTTGTCTTGCAATTTAAAGGTTGTGGAGTGGTTTGGCAACACCTTCCCTTAACCTTGTCAATGAAAGTTTTAATCTGTTATGAAAGTCATCTTGTCAATGATATAATTGTGGATCGTACATGTATTTGCAAGTTCGTTTTCCAAGTTTGATCACTCTGTTGAGTGGAATGAGAACCCCTGATTATGGTCTGGAGTCTGGACGCTGCCTGGTTCCAGCTTCTGGTTCCGACCTTCTTACCGATCCCAACCCCCTTGCTGGTTCCGTCCTTCCGCTGGTTCCGTCCTTCTGCTGGTCCCGGTCTTCTGCTGGTCCCGACCTTCTTACTGGTTCCGACCTTCTGTTGGTCCTGGTCTTTTGCTGGTCCCAACCTTCTTACTGGTTCCGACCTTCTGCTGGTTCCGACCCCCTTGCTGGTTCCACCTTCTGTTGGTTCTGCCTTCGGGCCAGATTTTGGAAAATGAACTAAACTCTGATGAACATAAATTTTTGAAATGCCTAACCTTTAAAGAAAAAAATCAAGCACTTAATTTTTAATTAAAGGAGGATTAGTTGTTGACAAAATAATCAAAATGACCAATTTTAATGAAGATGAAGAAAACGAAGCAAAACAAAACAATTTGGATGAAACAAACAACCAATGGCCACTTGGAGGCAAAAAATACCTTCACCCCATGCGCCAAGCAAAGAGAATTAAGATGACGGAGCTTTGGACTTTAAATGTATTTCAAAAGAATCTTTTTCCACCAATTCTTATTTTTAAAGTCAACGCTTCGCCGTTCGAGATAATCCGAAGTTTCCAATGGCCAATTTTAATTTTTAACAAATCAAAGCTTCACCCTAGGCAACATAAAGATTTTAGAATTTTAACTTTTAAAACTACCTGTTTCCAGGATTTTAAAAGTCAAAGCTCCGCCGTGCGGGAGCAACCCCAGGAAATAACGGACAACTTTAAGTTTCAAGTACCCGTTTCCAGGTTTCAAAGTCAAAGCTCCGCCGTGTGGGAGCAACCCCAAGAAATAACGGACAACTTAAGTTTCAAGTACCCGTTTCCAGGTTTCAAAGTCAAAGCTCCGCCGTGTGGGAGCAATCCCAGGAATAACCAGTATTCAAGGATCCAAACTAGTATTTTGAAACTTAATTCTTAAAGGAGGTACACATGACAGTGTTTAACCGAACATTAAAAACTAATTTCCAAAATTCAAAGCAAAGTTTTAAGTTTAATCACTAAAGGAGGTACATATGACAGTGTTTAACCGAACATTAGCAACTATTCAAACCAAACACCCGTTATACAACGAGTTTTGGCACGTGGTGATGCTTAAAACCTTTTGACAAAGTCCAGCCTTGCCGCTTTAAAGTTTTAAGTTCACAAACTAGTATCAATTCACACAAATGGTTGGTTAGTATTCAAAAGAACAATAAAATCAAAGTAGAGTTTGGGCACTACTCCCACAACTTCCAAAATATCAAAGTTTTGGGGCTTGAAGCCTCCAAATTCAAGAAATAAGTTAGTTAACACAAACAACACTAGAGTTAGGGGATTTCCTCCACCTAAACTCTTGGAAAACAAAGTTTTGGGGCTTGAAGCCTCCAAATTCAAACAAGAAAAGAAAACAAAGCTTTGAAGGGGCCCTCCGGACCTTCAAAGTACAAGAGAAAACAAGAAAATAGAAGAAAATAGCCAAAATTTGGCTTAAAAAGTGCTCCGACAAGTGTCGGTAGCACGACAAGAGCAACAACAAGAATGAAACAAAGAATGAGGGCCATGAACAACCTCGAGGAAGGGCCTTATATACTCGCTCTCGGCCCCCCCCGGTAAGTTGTTCGTAAATTATCTTTTACTTTCAATCTAGATATTTTGCTAAACTACCTAAACGTATTTTCAAAATAATCTTTGTTTAATGGGAAGGAAGGTTCTCAAGCGAGTTCCTTCTAGGCCCTAAATGGCCTTAGAATCTTTTCCCAAATCAAATATTTGATTTTCCCAAAGATATTTTGAAAATCTACCTAATTAACCAAGATATTTTGTGTTTTAATCTAGGGTTAGTTCTAAATTGTCTTTCTTTAGTCCAAAAGATGGCTTCTTACGCAAGACAAGTATCTTGGGCAAATCCAATCTTCGATTTTACAAGAGATATTTGCAAAATCAACCCAGATTAATCAAAAATTACCTTTTAAAAGTCAAACTAAGGGCTGACCCTCTCTATCTTTTGAGGGACAACTCGAAACTAAAAACAAACTGCGCCATCGCGTTCAGAAGACCCCAATTAGCCTAAGGGACCCCTTACCCCTACCTCTCCAGCCGTTTTAAAGCACAAATTTGAGTCACGGTAACTCAAAACAAAAGTTAAAAAGCTAACTTTTGGAGTTTGCGTTTTTTGATGAAACTGTCGGTCCTGGGTGGTTTAGAATATTCGTGGGAGTAAGAATTGACCCTTGAAACGCTCCATTCGGACACCGCTAGCTCCTGATTCGCCGGTCAACCCGCCGCCAAGTTGTAAATTCTTGTAAAATTCGCTGTCGGTTCTAATTCTGGTACTTGGGAATGTCGGAATGTCTTCAAACTTGACACGGCTTTTTATTGGCACACAAAACACTATCCTAATTTTTAGTGAGATTTTACCGCAACATTGGTAATTTCTAGGAATTTACGAATGCATTTTTAAGCGGTTGACTTCCCATGGAGTCATCGTGGAGTTTTGTAAAATCCCAAAACTTTTGGGCAACCTTGTACAAGATGTCCATCAACTAAGTGCAAAACCAAATCTCCAATAAGAATGCTATTTTTAGCAATTCTTTAATAATTTCCACCTGGGGGGGAAATTATTCTTGATACCGGGGGAATCTTGGATGATCGGGCTTCTATTTGACCTCCTGGCATGCTTTGACCTAGAAAAGCACCTCTCTGTATGTTCCAATCATCATTTCCTCCATCTTGATCTGCGAATGATTGTATTTCTCAAAATTACCTGCAAACAATAAATCTAACTCTTTCAAGTTTGATTTGGACTGACTCGGACTAGACTCTAACTTTTAACCAGTTTGTTACATGTATACTTATAGCTGTTGTATTACATGAACAAGACACTAGGACTGGTTAACTCTCAAATTCTCACATCGCTCGGAATTACTAACTTAACTACTTATTCATACTAATAAGACCTAAACTTAGTGAAAATATAACGTCTTACGTGTTTCACGCATTTAAGGCCATGACACACCTCTTTGGTAGGGACTTCTACCAAAACCCACAATAATTGTATTTTTATATGTTTTTTTCCTATTTTTCACTTAAAAATTAACTAAAAATCGCGAAAAATAAGTTCAGAGTTCCAAGTGCCAACTTGAGGGCTCACAGGGGGGGGGGGGAAAGGAGAAATCCTTACCTCAACTAAATTCAGCACTACGGGACGATGCCCTGCGGGGCCCCACCACACCTTTTTTTTGGGTTTTCATCACACTAAGATTGAAAACTAGGGTCTAGTGAAAAACTAACGAAAGACCAACTCAAGGCTAAAGGAAGAAGGGGGGAAGAGAAGTCGCCATCCCACGCGTCCAAACCTGCACAACCTCTCAAAGTCCCTCACCAACAAGCCACCTCACACAATGATGACAAGGTTAGGAAGGGGGTAGTTATAGGAGTGGAAGAAGGGAGAGACGATAAATAGTGTTGCGTCATAGGATTAGGTAGGAAATCTCAAAAGCTTCTTACAACCATTAGGAAGGAGATTAGGATGACACCAAAATGACGACATAAGGGAATAGGTGATTCTTCCATTAGATTAGCGTCATATGGTGTAAGGTCTCATTTAAAGGGTTGGTAGGAATAGTGTTGAAAGAAAAGAAGAAGAGGCAAGGAGGAAGGAAGGAACCATTAAAGGTCTTTAGGGTGTACCACTTCGCCGAGGACTAAGCCGTTGGCATTTTACTACGTCAAAATACGTGTCGACTATGGAATACGAGCACGCGGCTGGAAGTATGGAGGAGAATGCCGCACATGCTAACGATGATCAGGTGAGTCATTAAACAGATCCCCGGTGTCTTTTTTCCCTTCTAATTTACATTAGACTCTGTTAGATAGTGAATAATTTTGATTAGCAAATAGGGATTAGGGGTGGGCCTTAAGTTTAGACATAGAAGTTTATCGTTAGAAGTATCCAAACCCATCTCATACATAGAAGTTAACCATCAGAGCAACCAAATTAGATTAGGGTAGGATAGGACTAGGAATTAGTAACCGTTAAGGTTAGCACTCAACCAAGTAGCAAATACTAGATTAAGACAAAATAATCCAATTAGGAGCTCGGGTTAATTTAGCAAAACGGACCTTGCCTTAGAAGATTAAATTAGGAGAAAAGATAAATTAAATTAGAAGATTAAATTAGGAGATAAATTAGGAAAAAAGATAAATTAAATTAGAAGATTAAATTAGAAGATAAATTAGATCAATTAAATTAGGGAATTAAATTAGGAAAAAAGACAAATTAAATTAGGAATTAAATTAGGAAATTAAATTAGGAAAAAAGATAAATTAAATTAAAAAATTAAATTAGGAAAAAAGGATAAATTAAATTAAGGAAAAAGATAACTTAGATTAGGAAAAGACCCAATTAACTCGGGAAACCATGGAAGGGACTTAGGTAATCCCTCCCCAGTCTTAGGAAGGGTCAATTAGCCTTAGATTCCCATAGATTAGGAAAGATTCGGTGGTAGTTCGCATAGGCTGCCGTTAGGGGACGGTTAGCCCGAACTATTCCCTCGCCAATTGGGGGCAACTCCATTGTCACCTGCGAAAACTAGGAACTTAGTAAGGAAGATCCATTGCTTGGAAGGCACAATGGACCGACGCTTAGTCACCCGTTAGGTTAGAATTTAGTTAACCCCTAGAACCTGGTTGTGTCCGATTAATTACCAAGGGTGGGTAATTAAGCGCCCACAATTGTACGCTTCATTTGTGCGAGAATGAATGGCAAAAAACTTAATGATGCCAGGGTGGTTCAAGGGGCATGCAAGGGCCTCCATGGATCGTTGCGCTCTCCCCTCGCGCGGGTTTATTGCCTTGGATACTTTCCCAGCAAAAGCAATGTAGCTTGGAATTGTATCCATTCCTTCAATGCATACCTTACGCACTTTTGCATACCCCCCTTCACGTTCAAAAGCACTAAGGGGCACCACTTTCGCCGTATCGGGGATCCACGTGATACACAATCCACCATCTCGTGCAAATGCTGCCTGCACCGCTGCATTTTTCCACTTAAAACCCCTTGCCGAGCCTCTTGCCAATTTCTTCACTGCGCTGGACCACCACTCCATTTTTTGGCGGAATGCCTTGATGTCTTCTGATTCCTCTACTATCGGAAGAAACGGTCTATGTTCCTCCATCAATTTCTTGGTATTGAACATCACCGCTTTCAATGTGTTATCAAGCCATTCAAATAGTCTCGAAGAATATGTCAAGTCAATGTCTGCGAAATCATCGGATCCCTTTAGCTTGGTTAAAATCCGTGCTTGTAAATCGTTTGGCAAGGCCACACTACCAGTTGTAGGACACCTCAAATAGCTTGCCTCCAAGAATTGTACACTTTTCCCTGCGTACCACTGGAGACACGCTTCGTATGCATATCGGGTATAACTCGGGGGAGGATAGTTGGAGTCCTTGTCATGTGCTGACTTCTGCTTCTTGCCCTTCCGTCGCTCTTGACTCCCTCCTTCTTCGTTTTCATTTACAGCTATCGGAACCTCGAAAAAAATTGGATCATTGAGGTCCAGATCCCATAAAGACTTTCTCCTTGTAGTGTTGCCTTCATGTGGAAAAGCCATGTTGTACTTAAAAACAATTCAAAACCGTAGTTCAAAATTCGTAGATTGAAAGGATAAAAATTCCCCCCCCAATTGAAACCCCAGCCCACGGGCACGCATCCAGCCACCTGAAGGTAGGTGAAAGACAGTGCGCAAGGCTAAAGTAAGGTGAGAATCGGAAGTGGGGCTAACGCTTAAGTACCCGAAGTCGCCTTAGGGTGCGTGCGTTTGGGTGACTGCGGGTCGGGAGGGGGCGACTGCGGGTCTGAAGTGGGGCGACTGCGGGTCTGGGGAGGGGCGACTGCGGGTCTGAAGACAGCGGGAATGGGCGACTGCGCGTTTTTGGAGCGTTGAAATGGGCGACTACGCATCAAGGGCGACTGCGGGTACCAACTAAAGCATCCCGAAACTTGCACACGCGGTCGCCCACAAAGAAGTCTCTTCGACCTGCAGTCGCCCCCTACGCGCAGTCGCCCCACTGGAGATTGAGTTTGCATTTTCCAAAAAATCAGTCTCCCTCCTTGACCCGCAGTCGCCCTACTGGAGATTGAGTTTGCATTTTCCAAAAAATTAGTCTCCCTCCTTGACCCGCAGTCGCCCCCTACGCACAGTCGCCCTACTGGAGATTGAGTTTGCATTTTCTAAAAAATTAGTCTCCCTCCTTGACCCGCAGTCACCCCCTACGCGCAGTCGCCCTGATTCAAATGTGTTTTTTGCTTCGTCAATGACGCGCGGTCGCCCCTGACCCAATGTCGCCCTAAACCAACAACCAATCTGACCCAACACTAATTAGCATCTGCAGCATATTCTAATTGATTTTTCCTTATCTCACATACTAAATTGGTAATAAATGTTAGGCGTCAGTTCATATCAAAGACATAGCAAGGCAATAGAAGAATTATTCTCACAATGTGAAGGGTTTCCCAAACCCTAAACCCTAGACCCTAGACCTTGGAAAACAATAATACAACTTTTATCTAGAATCAAATCCTTAAACCTACATAAAATACTTACACATCCTACACGAGATGTAGTGTTTTAAACCTAAAACAGAATCATGTCTTTTTTGTCTTGTTGAATTTGTAAACAAAATGGAGGAAGTAACATATGATTAAAGGAAATTAGAAACAATAAGGGAGAGGTCCCAAAAAAAAAACCATCTCGTGAAACATGCCCAAATAAATCTAATTACACCTCCCCACTATTAGAATGTACATAAAACTTTCATTTGGAACTTCTTGCCAAAGGAGTGTTGGAGAGCTAATGCAAAACCTAGGATTTGTTTGTCTTGTTGAATTTGTAAACAAAATGGAGGAAGTAAAATATGATTAAAGGGAATTAGAAACAATAAGGAAGAGGGGTCCCAAAAAAAAAATTAATCTTGTGAAACATGCCCATACCCGCAGTCGCCCTAGAACCCCAGGTCTAATTTTGGAAGTGATCTGGGGACCCGCAGTCACCCCCTACGCGCAGTCGCCCTGATGGAAGGGGGGAGATTGCATTTTCGAAATTTTTGGTGTCTCCCACCTTGACCCGCAGTCGCCCCGTACGCGCAGTCGCCTTGATAGAGGGCGGAAAAGTATTTGGTGTCTCCCTCCCCTTCCATATGGGCGACTGCGCGTAGGGGGCGACTGCGGGTCAAGGAGTTTGCATTTTCTCCTTGACCCGTAGTCGCCCCCTATGCGCAGTCGCCCTGATGGAGGGGGGATTTTGAAATGTGTTTCCCCCTCGAAGACCCGAGGTCGCCCTGACCCGCGGTCGCCTTGACCCGAGGTCACCCTCACCCGAGGTCGCCCTTGAAAGACGCGAGGGATCCTTGGACCGGACCCGCGGTCGCCCCACGCGCAGTCGCCTCATGCGCAGTCGCCCCATGCGCTGTCGCCCTAGTATCCGTGTTAGGGTTAGCGCATGCGCCCCTGGTGACCGCGGGTATTTCATGGGCTGTTCCAGCCTGTGGTCCATAATTTTCATAAATGCGCCTTGTAGTTCACCTACCTTGTAGTGGCTGAATGTGGGCCCAATGTTGTGGAGGTCTTGTGGTTTTTTTGGTTTCCACAAACAGCCAACAATACAGCAGACACTTCTTGTATACTTCAATGAACCCAAAATCTTTTCCATTAGTTTAGGATAGTGAGAATATCAAAGCCATTTGATGTAGAGGGCCTTGAAACGGCAATTGCATTCATTGTGGCAAAGTTGTTGAATAATAAGGATGCACACACAAATGGGTGTGAAGTCACCAAAAAAGGGTACACTAAATTCACATTTAAAACAATTAGCAATTCAAATGAAAATGATTCATTTGGTTCTTCATTGATTCTCTTTCATTTTTGGGTGTTATATTAACGTAGGGGGGCCTCAATTGTTATGTAGCCTATTCAAATTTAATCTTCTTGCATTGCTAATGATTAGTTATTTGGCTCCTTACAGGCTTAATGGCAGGTGTTCAATTTAGCAAGTGCTCAGAGGAAGTCATAATTATTCTCGATCATGAATATTTCCGGTAAAAATTTGTTTAGTTTGCCTTTGACTTCCTTATTGTCATCCACTTGTATTGTAGACAATGTCTTTTTAATAGGTGGGAGAATCACCATGACAATGACTATTCTATTGGAATTGATTTGTGATCTTTGAAATAGGATTAAGGACTTTTGGAAAGGCTACAAATTGTATTGCTTTGCTCATTATGGCCAATGCAATGAGTCCAAAGGCCATTTCCAAGCCAGCAAAATGGGTGAGTAAAATATTGCCCTTCATTTTGTATAGGTGATTTGAATCCTTGAATAATGAAATGAATATGTATTAATGAACATTTCTAGTTGGATAGTTGGTGGTGGACATTTCATCTCACTATTAGTGCTTATTTGCTGCAGGACGAGTGATGTGTTTGATACAAAACACACGCGATATTGTTTGGAGAGCCAAATTTGATGAGGCCATTAGGGAGGGGTGGGCCATGATGGAAGAATATGTGTGGGTTCAACAAGGAAAAGATTGCACAAACCTCAGGTTCGGTTGTTCTAGTATAGAACTTGTATTATAAGATTATATGCTAAAAATACCCATATGTAGTTGTTATGTTTTAATATTCATTGATATGGGGGGCCGGGAGATGCAGGGCTTTATTAGAAGAATTTGAGGATGTCGAGAAACTTTCCGAGTCTGAGAATGGATGCTTGTTGTTACAACTCATTAAGGTTAGTGCAATACCACAACACGAGTTAATATACTTGCTAGGTTAGTATTGTTTGTACCCCATTCTGTGAATATCATATGTACTAATGACAATTCTACCTTAGGATGCTGAGCACGGGACGGAACGCGCATTTACACAATCTCTGAGCGTTCAAATCAACACCACGGATATCTTTGAGCAGACCAATAATAGGTTAAACCAAGCTCGCGCAAACTTGGACAACCTTGTGCCACGGGCAAATCGTTCGTGACTAGAGACATTGTTGTGGTGCATCAAACGGCAGCCTTGTACCATGGCATAAGACCCTATTTTGATTTTTGAGTTGGGATCATAAAAAGAAATAAGTTATTTATGAAGATAATAGTACTAAAGTCATGCTAGACATGTGAAATAGCAATGTGCTTGACAAAGAACTTCATTTTACATTTCTATACTATGATTTTGCTAAACAATGCATGGATTGTTTATCTCAGATGGATGATCATATTTTGCTAAACAGTCCATGGTATATGAATGTTTAATTGATTAGTGCCCAATACTTTAATGATTTACATATGTGACCCCTCCCAAAAAATATATACCCATAAATGTGACCCCCCCAATAAAATATATACCCATAAATGTTGTGGCTTGTTATTCTTGGTTCACAAGTTTGAAATCCCCAAATATTGAAAATGTACAAATGTATGCCCTTGATTTAATCCCTTTGTTTGTAAATATGATGGCTACACTTTTAATTAATATGAAACAAGTTTTATTGTTTGGATACCTATGAATGTACAGATAAATAAAATTTGAAGAAAACCATGAAATCAGCTGGGAAATAGCTATGACAATTAATTGTGACAATTAGTTCCCAACTACACCTTCACGGTGCTTGATGAAGCACATGATGAAAGTTATATGGGAGCTCATGCTGTCACACCCAATCCTTATGAGATATTTGAACAACCATCTTACTACACCTATCCTATGCATTGTATAATTGATTATATTGAGTTTTGTTCTCTCACGCAATTTATAATGTGTCAATCACACTTGACCATAAATGAATAAAAGGTATTTATCCCTCAATTCCCAAACCCCTTCTTTTGGAGCTCTCCGAAAGTGGTCTACATTGATCAAGAATCCCACATTCTTCATAGTTGGATCTTGTTTTACAATGGATTCACCATACAAATTCAAACTAAACATAATAGAGATTGCATTGGAAAATAAAACGCAACCATGTGAATCATGGATGGTAAATTTCTTATGTTTGATTATTTTCTTATTGAAATTGCAGAAGTGATGTTAGGGTGGGAATCCTCTTTTTGCATGTCAAATCTAATAAGTTGCAACAATAATTAATAAAATGGCTAAAGATGCATAACCCAAATTTTTAAATAAAAGATGAAAAGGTGCAATACATTTTTATGAAGTGCATTGGTAACTAAAATTTATGTCCACAATTTTGTGTAAGAGAACTTCAAAGTGAAAGTCTTAGAGGTTCAGAAATTCAAAATCCCGCCCTGTACCTGCAGTCGCCCACCCGCGGTCGCCCCACTGTAGGGGTCCAGAAATTACTCTGTGGTGCCCCACACGCGGTCGCCCATCCCCAGTAGCCCCAGACCCGCAGTCGCCCTACCCGCAGTCGCCTTCGCAGTCGGCCCCTTAGACCCGCAGTTGCCCTACCCGCGGTCGCTCTCAGACCTGCACGCGCCCCTTCCCGCACTCGCCCCAGGGCGATTGCGGGTTAATTAGTTGTCTCCCCACCCGACTTCGCCACTTTCCCTTCTTGCTGCGTACTGCCTTTCACCTACTTTACAGTGGCTGATTGCGTGCCTGGGAGCTTGGGTTTTGAGTTTCACTTACATGTGGCTCATGTTCTTGATTTTACTCCATTCACTAATCGCTAGATAATACTTTGCGGTTTAGGGTTAAGTTTAGATTCCTTGCCCCAAATCTCAAGAGCATCTCCAATGGCGGACCACAAGAAGAAGACCAAGGCAAAAGGAGCCATGCACCCTAGGCAACGACGCATCCTTTTGGACCCAGCGTGTATGGCCTACCGAGGTTGGGATCGAATTACGGGCCACTGGACCGCCAAGACTTGTAAGTCCTTCGTGGGGTGGTGCCACATCGACAAGTTATTCCCCTATCATCGGCACTATATGAATCGGCGCAACAATACGGCCAATTTGCATCCATGCCGTAATGATGCATTTGTGCAACGTTGTATCGAAATTTATCGATACTTGTATGGCACATATTCAGTGCCCAGGAGCGAAGTCCCGTATTTCATATGTGCAATGGTATATGCGGAACTCATTTTGTTTCGAAGCGTGGATTGGAGTTCAATCAAGGGAGTGAAGCATGCTCGCCTTCCACCGACAAAAGACATCCCAAGGGCGGCTCTATCTGCCAATCCACGTGAAGGGCTAGGCCAGAAGAAAAACTTGAAGGAGGGAGTGCCCGATGAGCAGTTTCATTGGACGTCATCTGATTCATCTTCGGGAGAGGAAGACAACCTTGGTGAAGACCCTCCAATGGAGCCCCAAAACATGGCAATGGTGGCTTCTACTTCACAAAATTTACCTCCCCCGAGAATGGAAGAAGAGAGTGAACTAGCTAGGCAACCACAAAATCTTGATATTTTGCCTCTTGCTATGGTGAATCCGATTACAGTCCCTCGCACTGAAGAAGACGAAGTTTTGCAGTATGTGCTTGCATGCATGCAAGAAGCAGAAGATGATGTTTTTTGGACAGAGATGGAAACAGAAGAAGATGTGAAGCCTTCTTTGTTCCAATTGGATTGTGTTGATGACATGTACCGAAGTGAGGAATTTGTTGAAGATGGAACTGTCTCTGACACAGTAATGTTGGACACCAAAGTTGTTTACAAAGCTCAACTCAAGAAGCTTCTAAATGAGTTGGATGAAAAGCATCTAGAATGTGAGAAGCTTCGCAATCAAGAAACGCAAACTTTGAGTGGAGATATTGTAAATAGCTTACGTGCTGAACTTGAAAGTCGGCAAGTTCTTTTGTCAACGCAAATAACAAAGATTTTAGACTTGGAAGCATTTTACCTTAGATTCTCTTCTCGGCATGCTGGAGGATCTAGTTCTTCTAGCAATGAGTTTGCGAACAAACGGCTTGCCAAAATTATGGAAGCATGCAAGCTGGAGGAAGATCAGATAGACTTGGAGAAGCGAGGGGTGGAAGAAGCACGATCAAGATTCAATTCCTTGAAAGCATTAAAGGACAAAGCCCCCCTTGACCGTGTTGCAGAAATGTGTGGTTGGAAAGGCGTGGCTACTAAACAAACATTATCTCTTACGGAAGTAGTTGACTTGAAAAAGAAGCTTGGGGTTTCTTTGTCATTGGATCCAAAATTGGAAGAACATTGGGATGCACTGAAGGCGCTTTTGAAGTTCAAAAAATCATACAAGCAATTTTGGTTGGAAAAGAAGTTGGGGAAGGATGATAGATACCTTAGGAATTTGCAGTTGGAAGGTAGGAAAGTCTTGTATGAGATGGAACGTGAGGCTCATGACCGCAAAGAAAAGGCCAAAATGGATGTTGAATGATTTTCATTTTTAGCACATTTTTGAGGACTATGTATATTCCATCTTATGTATATATAAAAGGATATTATCCATTTTGAACATTCCAATGCAAGCACATTGAATTCTATGTAGTTCCTTGACAAGAGTACATAAATATAGATATGAATTTTTGGTTATTTATGTTTGCAATGTTGTGAAAACTTGAATATTCTAGGAATTTTGGCAGGAAAATGACCTTGGGAGTTCGGACTTTCGGAATTAAAAGAGAATTAAAAAAAAAAAAAAATTAAAAACTTGCCGGATTGGAAAAGAACTTGTTATTGAAGTTCAGAGCAATTGTCACAGCTAGGGTGAATTGACCTACTCATTGCCACTCCAGGGCAAACACTAGAATTTTTTATTTTCAAGGCTTATTTTTTTTGTGGAAATTCTGAATTCATAGTTTCAATTATAGGCTCCAAATTACCCCAGGGGATGCAAGAATTATCCAAACAAATGGCAGTCGCCCGTTCCTGGACCTGCAGTTGCCTGTTTCTGGACCCGCAGTCGCCCATTGCTGGACCCGCAGTCGCCCGTTCCTGACCCGCAGTCGCCCACTTCTGGACCCGCAGTCGCCCACTCCTGGACCCGTAGTCGCCCACTTCTGGACCCGCTGTCGCCCAATCTTGGACCCGCAGTCGCCCATCACCTAACTGATTTCAGGTTTTTGGACCCGCATTCTCTCATGGGGCGACCGCGGGTCCAAAGAGTTTTCTTGTATAAAGTTCTAGGGGTACCCCTTGTTTTATCACCTTGGCTCCGTTGATAAAACTCTTGTCTTGGACCTTCGAAAGAGGCTTCATGCGGACGTTTAACTTCTTCGGAGGGCAACAACCGTGTTTAGAAGGGTTTACAAGACCACTCTAAGCGGGTTGCTTTGTCATTACATCTTCCATAGTATTAGTGTGATTATTGTAGTCATTTTCTTTGAAGACCCAGTGTTGATCTACTACATGGCTGGACAAGGTGTTGGAAGGGGGGGGACCATGAATGATACGCGGAGGTCCACAAAGGATTGGGACCCTTGGCTAGTACCATGTACCCCAATTGATAATTCCCCCCATGCTCGAAAATGCGTGTTTTGTGGGTGGAGCAAAGTATTTGTACGAAAGAGAGCATTGATTCACTTTGGCTATGGCGGCTCGACTACATCGGAGCGTTGTAAGGAGATCCCTAGAATTGTACGAGAAAAGTTTCGGATTGGCGAGGGGCAAGTTCCAAGGTCCATGAGTTACGAAGAGATGTATGATGCACCGACTAGACATGATGCACCAATTCATGTTGCAGAGTCTATTGTCGCACCTGCGTTGGATGTCGAAGAAGAAGGGTCTCTCAATCCCTTTGAATCAAATGCAAGACCAAATCCTACGCCTGATTCAGTAGATTCTACTGGAACAACGCTTGAGAGAAGGAGGAACATGCCATCTATTTCTCGGCAAAGAAGCATAGATGAATCATTACAGACGGGCCGCAGACAAGAGTTGGATAGGTTGTGGGCTTCTTTCTTTTACGAGGCGAACATTTCATTTAATGTTGTGTGCCACCCGGCCTTCGTGAATGCTATTAAATAAACTGCAGCAGCTGGATTCGTGAACCAACCGCCACCGTATAATGCAATTCGCACAAAAATGATAGATATTAAGAAGGCATCGGTTGAAGCCATGGTCTCGGAGCGGATGAGGGTTTCAATAAGTCAGTATGGAGCGACAATTTGTTCAGATGGTTGGTCCGATACTAATTCGCAGCCGTTACTAAATATGATGTTGGTGTGTCCCGCCGGGGATGTCTTTTTGGGATCAGTGGATAGTACTGGGGAGAAGAAGGATATATCTTATACGACTGAGACGATGGCACGATACATTGAGGAAGTTGGGCTTACCAACGTTGTGCAATTGTGTACGGACAATGCTGCAGTCATGACGGGGGCGATGGCAAGGTTGGAAGAAAGGTACCCTCACATTTATAGGCAGGGTTGTGCGGCACACATTTTGGACTTACTCTTAGAAGACTGGGGAAAGGATCAGAGAGTAAAGAAGTTGGTAAAAAAGGCTTCATCAATTGTGAAGTTCATCAAGAAATACCAACATACTTTGGCGTTGTTTCGGAGATTTTCACCAAACAAAGTGTTGAGACTTCCAAGCAAAACACGTTTTGCCACAAATTTCTTGATGATTGATCGTTTGGTAGACTGCAAGCAAGCAGTGCACAACGTGACACTGGATGAGACATACATGACGTTCGAGTTGAGTTTGCAAAACCGCAGAAATGGACATTTCATTATGGGCAAGGCCAAACTTGCAAGGCAAGATATCCGTTCAGAAGAGTTCTGGGTTCAGTGCGACAATTTCCTCCATATGGTAGAGCCCGTGCTGCTTTGTCTTCGTCATTTTGATGGAAAAGTCCCGGCAATGCCGAAAGCTTTAGTAATGATGACAGCCTTGAAGGAGCACATTTATTCTCTCAAGAATGCTCCATTTTTCCTTGATCCAGTGGTGGCAACACGATATGAGAAACAATTTGATGCTCGCTGGAAGTTGATGATTACTGACCTACACTATGCGGGGGCACTACTAAATCCATACTTGAGTGATGTGGAGGCTATTCATAACAATGGCTACGCGAAGGGAGCTTTGAATCGAGTCATACGAAAACTGAGCGTACCATTGAACGTGTCAGTGGTGGAAGCAATGCAGGAGCTAACTCAATTTGAAGAGAAGACAGGTGCATTCGATCCTTTACATGAGGCTCCCGATATCATTGAATGTCAATTATTGCCTCATCAATGGTGGAATCGTGTGGGGGGCAATGCTCTTCCAAAAATTGCAAAGCGAATTCTCGGTTTGACGTGCTCTGCATCTTCATGTGAAAGGAATTGGAGCATGTATTCCTTTGTGCACAATAAAGTGCGAAACCGCTTGGCCACGACAAAGGCGGAGACATTGGTGTATATCTACGCGAACAGCAAACTTGAACGTCAAAAACGTGGACACAACCCAGCCATTTTTTACGACCAGATGCTTGCAGATGGAGACGATGAGGACGAGCGTGATGGGCCTTTGTCTTTAGGGGAAGAAGACGACGTTGTTCCAGATTTTATGAGAGAACGCGAGAACCGCAGGGATGAAGAGGATCAGTTGCGCAACAATCCTTGGAATGCAATGAACGTTATATTCAAAATTTTGGGAGTTTTGGACCCTCTCAAAATAATATTGTCGATTTTGATACCAATACAAATGAATTTTCAGGAAATAATTTGTGTTGATAATTAATAGAATTACTAGTTTTTTAAGTGCAATTTCCATTAAAATGAGAGTGAAGTGACATACAAAGTCCTTCATGAACATAGCTTAGATTTGTGAGTGACTAATGTTTTTATTAAAATACATAAGATCATGCAATATAGAACACCAAGTCATGAGCTCTGTGGTTGGTTGTAAGGGGTTGATTATCTCATTCAGGCGGTCCGGGTTCGATTCCCGTTGAACTAGCGTTGAACTCGTATGAGCGACTGAGAGACATGCATGACTTGGTACTGCTAGTGAATCCAACAGGAAGAAATGTTGTAACAATCAACTGGCCCCCTATCCGAAATGTGACAAGTGCTTAACATGATTAACAAAAACAAAGTGGTTATACCCACTACCCATTTTTTTCAATGGCCTCACACTTTCACTTTAACTGGTCATAGATTTTTATATCATAAATGCTATTCAAAATAAAATAAAAAGTTGGGAAAAATATGTAAGATATTAAACTCAGAAGTACATTAAAGAAATACATTAAAATCGAAATTGAATAGTCTTATTTATATAAATTAAACATATATTCTAAAACATACAAGCAATACCAAATTATAAATAAAACCAAACCAAACTTAAACCTACGCAATCTACTGCAATAAACAAATTCCATCCATTACACACAATATAAGGATGTTCAATCCAAAACAAAACATGCCACATATACACATATGTGGATATCGCTTCTCAATTATAAGAAGTCAAGCTTTCGTTGATGACTTCAATTTGTATAGCAGGGATCTTGATCATACACTCCACAGTGTCTTTCTGGATCCTCGACTTCCACGCTGTCATAAGAGCATCCGTGTGTTGCCAAACCGGAAGTTCAGTTTCATCAACCCTCCAACGTAAACCTCTTTCGCTGTCCCATCCGGTGTAGAAATCTTGAACATTCTGATTCCTTGATGTTGGACGGAAGTATTGAAGAAGGACACAATTTGGATACTCTGGATTGGAGTTTGGATCAGACAATGCCCTTGCAATCCAAACTGGGTGCGAGTCACCATCAGCGGGCCGAACTGCAGCAAAATAGCCTTCAAATAAATCTCGAGCCACTCGAAAAGATGGATTCGGGCGACCACTCAATGGCCCGACATACGGGTCATCTTCCCCAAACTCTTCACGATCCTCACCATCATCGTCTAATTCATCTACGCGACTTGCTTGAACACGTGTAGTTGGCCAAAAACCGTCCTTCAAAACATGAAAGGTAGGTAACGGTTCCATCAACGCTACCTTCACGCCACGCCAATAGTTCACCAAATGTTCGTAACGTCTTCGGTAATCCCCAGTGACGTCTGCATTGCATAAATTCTCCCAATACTTTACAAACCCCGACACACCTTTGACGATGTCTTCCAAGCCTTTCATAGGCTTCAACGGAACAGGCAATGGTGAACCGCGTGGCCACAAACTTTGCCCTTCAGCATCTTCTTTCTACAACTTAATGCCTCCTCCTCCTTCACCTAACCAATCAGCATCAGTACAGAAAAGTTTGTACTTCATAACAGGGCACCCTGTTGAATCTAGGTAGAACTTCAATTGATGTGGCCTTGTGTGCCCAACAAGAATATCATCTCCATCTACAAATGATCCTGCTATAAACCCCTTGAAATCGGGTACTTCCTCAATAAGGTGAGGGATAGTGGGGACGGAATCCACATCCATGAAGTACTTCATTAGCGCTGGCACTGTTGGGAAATTCTCTTTCTTCAAATCCATGCTCCATCTTCCAAATAAAGCATCAATGTCATCGTGAGTATGACCCACGATCATGAAGTTCACATAAACTTCCCGGAAGATCTTGTTTGCTACAAGAAGAGACCAAAAACAGAAGACAAATCTATTCTTATTGTCTCCAGTAGCATTGTCCATTTGCACATTTAAAATGGGTGGTAGTCGCGTAGCTGGAGCTAAGGTATTTGGCAATGGAGGTAAAGACGCATGGCACATGTCTGCACCCTCTAGCACAGCCTTAAACAAATTAGAGGACTTTGCATTTTTGAACAACTCTCTAGAAGACGACTTCGGTGCTAACTCTAAATCTCGCAACAACTTTGCCATTGAACCAATGGTATAGTTGGAGTCATGCGAGAAAACATCCAAGCCATAATGCGCGTAGCGCACATCCGCATGACCATGCGCAATCATGCCGGTCACAGATATAGGTAGCTTCATGAGGCCATCAAGTTCTTTACTCTTGTGAGAGAAGACAGGACAAGCGGTTTTTGCATGATCCATCTTGTCGTGTATGATGGTAAGACACTCATGCGGAGAGTTGAAGGACAAGTCTCGGTTTATGTAATACACATCCCTATGTGCTCGAGCGACGGTGAGATGCTTATTCAACCTCCTTGACCACTTCATAGCTGTTTGGGAGCCATTGATAGCACCCTTGATGAGCTCATTATATTTGTCACAAGTAGCACACCGAGCAAAATTATCCCCTGGTTTCTTCACATCAAATTCAGAAAACTTTGTGGACCTTATCTTGCTCAAGGTTGAAGTTGAAATCTCCTTCAAACCAAAAGCCGCATTGGTTTCATTGAGCTTTTGTAACTGGTCCTTCCATAGGAAGGATGCTGGAAGAATCTTGGACACAACCTTCTCACCTTCCTTCAAAGTTCAGGTACGATGAGGCATGTGATCAACCTCCTTGTCTAGAATGCACTTCAATGAAGCCGTGGCTTGTTGAGTATGTTCTCTAGGCTTCAACAATCCAGTATTGCCGTGATTCTTGGCCTCTCGATCATCCTTCATGTATTTCAAGTATCGATAGAATGTAGATTCAGCAACCCCTGCAATATGCATCCATGCGCGTAAATACACATTTATCTCTTCAATTGTCACCATCTTCCTTCGGCGTGAGCCTTCATGAATCTGTCTGTGCACATCAGTTTTCATGAAAGCTCTATGCTTGAAAGTTGAATTTCGATACATGCGTTCTCGGAAAGCTCGAATTTTCTCCCTAGGAAATGGCTAGACACAATTCTTGCTGCAACAAACTTTGCTAGACACCAAGTTAATTGACTCCTGTGATAGGAGTTCTTTAGCTTTCACACCAGTCTCCTGAGGCGGGTTTCTGATGACACTAGCATATGGTCTTGTAGATGATGCAGATGGCGGGTTTAGAAGAGATGCTTGCAGACGGTTGAAATTGTCCCTAGTTTCATGGTCGTGAAGACTTGCTCCTCGATAATGAACCAGCTCAATTGGCCAAGCTACCAACGAGTAAAACAGTTCCTTAGGAAGGTCCACTTCAGAATGGGACTTTGAAATATGCACTAATACATGAGTATCACCGAGAGGACCACTGGCACCAAGAACAAGATCAGAGCTCACGTTGTGGCAAGTACCTTCGCCAACAAGTAAGCCTTCAGCATTATACAGCTTAACACACTTTTTATTCCACATCAGACGTGGAATCCCTTCACACTCAGGAATGTCAACATTCATTTCTTGAATCATTTGTATCTCATCGTCCGACAAGTCCATGTCAATATCCGGGTTCGCAAGAGGATCCATGGAACCTGTACAAAACAATCAACAATTGAAGTTCTCTGGCTAATTAATAACATAATCCATGAAAGTCACATTAGTTACACTAAATCTGTTCTTCAATACCACAATTGAATGAGGACAGAAGAGGTACAGATGTATTTTAGCGCGAGTCGCGCTAAAGTGTAGTTTGGATGGACAATACGTCTAAAGTGCAAATGGGAGATACTCCACTGAAAATATGTGGGCATCCTTGTCACTAGCACTAAAGTTCATTCTACTGATTCCTTAGAAACCACATCTATACTATCACGACTACTGTCAAAGTGAAATTACACATAGAGGTCGCATATGTTCATTAGCACGAACGATTTACATAGAGAAGACATACACTTTAGCGTGACTAGAGCTATAGTGCAATCTAACGATTCACAAAGAAGATACATGCACTTTAGCGCGACTAGCGCTAAACTGCAATCAAACGATTATCAAAGAGGAGAAATGCACTTTAGCGCTAGTCGCGCTAAAGTGCAATCAAACTATTATCAAAGAGGACACATGTACTATAGCGCTTGTCGTGCTAAACTGCAATCGACAGGTTCACGAAGAGGAGACTTGCACTTTAGCGCGACTAGCGCTAAAGAGCAATCGATGGATTCACAAAGAGGAGACATGCACTTTAGCGCGACTAGCGCTAAAGTGCAATCAACGGGTTTTATATTAATTTGCTCAACAATCCCGTGTTTTGCGGGACTCATTCATTTTAGAATAGTGAAATTACTATTTTTAGAAAGCCCGAAAATTAAGGCAATATTTCCAGACAGTATCATGAAATGGCCATTGGAATTTGTGTAACAACCTTACGTGATGGAAATCTACTGTATTGGCAAAGATGCGACATGATATGCAGACTTCATAAGTGATTACAGACGCTAACAATTGCCCCTGTGAAGCTACTGAAGTTAATTGACTTGACTTCCTTCAAGTTCGCGCTCCATGTTTAAAAACTGATTCAGAACGTACGCGTACAGTAACATCAACGAGATGCGATGAAGTACCTCCTGAAAGAGGGATGGGACACAAACTACTCGGTGGATCTGTGTTCCCCAGAAGAAACTCTTGAATTCTGCACAGAAACTAACAATACAAGTACAAGACGCACACAACGAGAGCAACGCGCACAGAAATCGACTCGGTTGAAAAGAAAGGTGGAAGGAGATGACTGCATCTTGGTTGACGACGCACACTTGAATTCTTGGCGGGAAGAAAATTGCGCCAACCCATTTTATGATTTTGAAAGCCCTCTGTCTAATTTCAGAAACCCTGGGATTCCTGATTCCTTGCGCAGGTTTATACTATAAAGCACCAACTAATCCTAGAATAAACCACAGTCCCAACGGATTTTATGGGGTGAGGTGCATCTTGAGGATTCCCTATATTAATGCTTGTTGACTTTCGTCCACTGACGTGTCTTCTTGTAATTCGAAAAGTGTCACGGACGCATGGCAGAATTTTAATTTTTAGTCGCATCCTATTTAGTCGCCTATTACATGCTTCTTTTCTGAAGTACTTAAATAGCATACGTGAAATACTTTTGGTTATATTAAGAGGATTTTCGCTTTGTTGAAATGACATTCCAATCCTCTGGAAGTCCAAATTTTTTTTCGATTTTATAGTGTCTACAATTTGGGAAATTCCTTTTCCTTTTATAGGGAAGGCATATTTTATGGTGCAAAATATGACTCTGGAAAATTATTTTTTATAGTGCTGAAATTCCACTTTACTGTAGTCATATTTGAACTTTAGGTTTAGGAAAATTTAGGGTCAGGCTTAGGGTTTAGGGTTTGGAATACTAATAATGCATGGCATTACTAAAAATGAGGTCAAATTCATCACATTCTAACAAAAACTCGGAGTGATGGTTCATTGTACTTCCGAGCTTCACGTGTTGGAAATAAAATTGCGAGCAAATGAAAGAGCAAATTTATGCATCCATTTCTAAAGTTTCTTGGGGGTGAAATCAATAAGATTATAATTTTTATTTTGTTGAGAAGTCAAGTATAATGAGTGTGAAAAAAAAGGCACACGTGTAGAACTTCTTCTTCAACATGATGTGTGTTGTAGTTAAAAAAATTTCAAGCTCTAAACCTAAAACCTAAACTAATAAGATGAAAGTAAAAAGTATGTAGAATTTGAAAATATTGTAAACTTGTAAATTGAGGAGAAAAACTCATTCTTGTTACTTGTAGGCAACTTCCTACCCAAGAGAACTTGCATTGAAAAAGCTATGTACTGTAGTTAAAAATTTTTAAACAAGAAAAGAAAAAATAAATTTAAAAGAATGTAAGGAAAATAATGGAAGTTTTAAACACCATGTAAATTTAGGATTCAAAACAATACGTAACTAATGGTGTCTTTGAATGACGTACTACGTGGAATTAAAAATTGGGGCACGAACCTTCCCCTGTACTTTAGTGTCCAAAAAAATTTAATCTCATGAAAATCACGTAGAAGTAAATAGGAACCATGTTGTGCAAGTTGCAATTCTTTACAAACTCAACGATTCAAAAAAATATATAAATAATAGTAACTTTGAATGACGGTGGGCGTGAAATCAAATGTTCGAAAAGGACCAAACCCTGTATTTTGATGTCCAAAAACATATGAAGTCATGAAATTCACGTAAAACAAAATGCGAAACGTGTTGTGCAAGTTGCAATTGTTAAATATGGTACGTCATTTGATTTTAATTAGGGCTTCAAGTATAAACTATAACACAATGCTCTGCAAATGAAAAGTTCTTTTGCATACGAAAATGCATAAAAGTAACGTACATGTATGATTTATATGAATTGTAATTGTTCAACTTATTTAGAACTTGTACATATTTTTTCCATTCCATTTACTTAATTTATTTCATGGATTTAGGGCTTTAGTATTTGTTAACTACAGCGCATGGCACATTTAACAAAAAGTTCTCTAGCGTATGGAAATGCATAAAAGTAACTTACATGTATGATTTCCATGAATTTTAATTGTTCAAGTTATTTAGAACTTGTACATATTTTTTTCATTCCATTTACTTGATTCATCCCATGGCTTCTGGGCTAACATTTATTTTTTGTTAACTACTGCACATCGCTCATTAAAATAGAAGTTCTTGGCGTATAGAAATCCATTGAATTACATTTTTTTGTTTTTCTAAACTTTTTGTAACTTACGTATAATTCCCCAAACTATAAAAAATTATTTATTTAAGGGTTTAGGGTTCTAAATGTTGAAGTTGTAAGTTTACTTACAATAGAAAATAATCATGGATATAATACATTGAGTGCAAGCTATTTTTTTTATACATTATATATACCACATTTGATACAGTCTATCGTATTTAGGGTTCATGAAATGTCAAATGTCATGAAGAAAGATTGAAAGAGCGCGTACCTTTTAAATAATTATAGAAGTTTCAAAAACTTGGAGCATTGAAAGAGACAAGGAGAGCACTGTCAATTATGCCAATCATAAGTCACAAATCATTGTACCTAGTGGCACACTTTCAATATCTTGTAGAATCATGAATGACAATTATGAGAATGAATGTCTATTTATGGTGACTAATTATTTTCAATGAGTGGTGAAAGGGACCGAACTAGTAAATTTAACTTACGTATGATTTTAAATTTGAGTTATTTCTTACAATAATTAACTATATACTTTAAATTCAAAAATGAGAACTTTGTATTTTTTTTCCCTCTAACAGCTAATAATTTGTTTTACTCCAACCTCACGATCATGTTGTTTGAATTTTTGGTTAAAAAATTAAATCACTCTTACTTACAATTATTTGGGCTTTCATTTCAATTATAGTTTTCTTACATCCAATGCAATTGTGAGAAGTTTGTGAACTTCATTTAGTACAAAAAGATTGTGCAATAAAACATTCATTTGTTGAAGTGGGCCAATAGAGTAGTTTAGGGGTTCTTTGAGTTAAAATAAAAATGAAATTCCCATATTTTGGATTTCGGGTGTGGTCTCTACACGGAAAGTTTAGTACTTCTTCAACAATCGATATTCAAAAATTATAAATATGAGCTATAGGTTTCGACTAACTATCGTCTTCAAATATTCTAAGTAATGGCAATTGTAGAAATAAAATAATTACATAAAAATGAAATGTTTGAAATGGAAATCTTCTTAATACGTGGTACACAATTTTTATACCACATTGATACGGAAAAAATACAAGCGCAAATTCCTTAACTTCAGAAAGAGATTGAAGGTGTTTTTTAAAGAATCAATACCGCGGAATCAATTGTTTTAATTAATAGAAAAGTATTATTTGAAAGTAAAAATACTGTAGAAGATGTTCCCTTTTTTTTCACAATTTCAAGGATGAATAGTTGCATTTCTATATATTACAGAAGGATTCACTGTCATGCATTGGACATTTAGTGTCCACGGTAGCATTACAGGGCTAAGTGGTTCACAATCAAAGGTTACAGCAGACATGTACCCTTAAGCAATTTTACGTTTTTATTGTGCACAATGAACAAAGGTCTTGCAGACGTTCTTTAATCCAACTACCTTGTCATTCATCCAATGTAATATTTGAATCTTCAGAAGACAACCTTCTTTTAGATACAATTTCAGGAAATTTTGATAAATGGTGTTATTGTATGAAGGTATATTACAAAAAAAATGAAAGGTATTACAGTACAAAGGTATAATACAAGAAGAGTCAAAAGTGTTACTGTACAAAGGTATAAAACAAAAAGAGTCAAAATTTCGAAAATGATATATGCGTTAAGGTATTAAATATTGTTGAAGAAGGCCTACGTATAAAGGAGGCTTCGATTCAAAGCAAACATATGGGCGGGTATGAGCATCAGGCAGGTACAAACATTGGGCGGATATGGATAACGATGGGCACGGGCATTGGGTACGTACGGGTATCGGGCAGGTACAAGCATTGGCGGATATGGACTACGGGCGGGTACGGGTATCGGGTAGGTACGTATCGCATCAGGTCCGCATCCGCATCAGGTCCGCATCCGCATCAGGTCCGTCACCCAGAACGAGTTAGGGTTTGGCTCTCGTTTTTTTCCGCTCTCCATGTTTTGGTCCGATCGTTTGTGGTCTTAATCGTTTGTGTGGTCAGTGAGGTCTTCATCGTTTGAGGTCTTTATCGTGAGTGGTCAGTGAGGTCTTCTTCGGCGTCGTCGCAGGTTACGAAATTTGTTGCTGTGTGAGATCAGCGCGGTCTTGGCGGTGCTTCGAGGAGGACCGCGACATCGTGGGTGGAGGAGGTGCTTCGAGGAGGACCGCAACATCGCGGGTGGAGGCGGTGCTTCGAGGAGGTCAGTGAGGTCTTCATCGTTTGCGGGTGGAGGCGGTGCTTCGAGGAGGACCGAAGCTCTTGGAATTCTTGGAATTCGGTTTAGGTTCACTCGGTGGTTGTCGCGGTGGTTGTCCGGTGGGTTGGCTGGGTAGTCTCCCCCCGCTTGCAGGTCGTCCATCGTCAGCTCCGCCAACACCAATACAGGTAAAGTCATTCACATTTGCGGTTTAGCTTCTTTTGGTTTATGTTGTTACTCCCTTCATCGTAGTTTAGGGTTTGCAGGGTTCGTTCCGCAGGGTCCGAGGTTACGAAATTTTATCTGCGCCAAAGTTCTGGCTTGCACGGATTCAATTTGCTAGTATGCGTTGAATTTGCTAGTCTGCGGATTGAATTTGCTAGTCTGCGGATTCTCACATTCTCAAAATTCTGCTTCTTGCTTGGGCCGCTGCGTTGAATTCAACTTGATTTTTTGTGGCCATTCAGAACAGCTCGAGTGCTCATGAAGGAAGGTAGTTCGTGAAATTGGGAGGTCTCGGAGGAGCTCGGCACACCAGCTTCGACCAGTCAGTGTAACCTGATTTGTGAGGTATTGCATTTAACCCGTTATTGTTGCACTTGAATTGCATTTTACTCGTGATTGCTGCACTTGAATTGCATTTTACCCGTCATTGCTGGACTTGAAGTAGGATTAGAGATTCGATTTAGGGTTTCGTTGTTTTTCTGAACATATGAGAGTTGCTGAGAGTTACTGAGAGTTGTAGTTGCTTAAACTAGGAGCCAGAACTGCAGAATCATACGACCGTTGCTGAGAGTCAGAAATGTCAGAACTAGGAGCAACCAGTGCCAGAAATGTCACTAGTTTAACTAGGGTTCGAGATTCAGTGACATTTCTGATTCAAGCATGCAGTTTTGTTGTTCCCAATCTAGAGTCCAGTAATAGACAGCAGTTGGAATACGTACTCAGTTCCACAGCCGAATTGAACCTCCAAGATCGAAAATTTGTTTATCGATTGCAACTGTATTGCTAGCAAAATTAGTTCCAATTGTCTAGTTAGAAGGAAACCCTAAAATATGAGAATGAATTACTGGCTCCGAATTGCTGGATACGAAATTTCAGAAGTTGCCCAAGTAAATTAGAAACCCTAATATAAACCTAAAGCCTGGAACACGAACAAAACGAGTCATTTTAGCGCGACTCGCGCTAAATGACAGTTCCAAAAATTCTACAATCATAAATCTGACTGTTTAGCGCGAGTCGCGCTAAACTGCATCCAGTCCGGACCATGATTGAAACAATTCAATAGTGTACTCCATCATCGTATTCGCAGAACACCTCAACCCTGCAAAAACGACTTCCTGAATACCGTATACGAGGACACCAATGCCCTCAAAACTATGTGCACAAGAACTAACAGAGTTCGTACCGCAGCCTCAAGTTCAAACACTTTAGTGCGAACCGCGCTAAAGTACAAACCCTCCACTCATCCACACAGTATGACCCAGAAATCCATAAAATACGTGGCACCAGGACTACACAGAGGCATCAACAAAATAACTACCCATACTCTTTAGCGCGACTCGCGCTAAAAAGCAATCACCCAATGATACAGACCTCAACAAACAAGATACCGGGAGCACACCCAGTAAGTCATACAACATAGAGACCCCAAGAATAATACACATGGTGTTTAGCGCGAGCTGCGCTAAACATCAAACACCCGCGCTAAACATCAAACACAAACTCGCACACAATGTACCCTGTGCACTTTAGCGCGGATCGCGCTAAACAACAAACACATCACAAATTATCTCACTCCTCTGTCGTGTGATGCAGAATGGAAAACCAGATCGAGGCACTGGAAATGTACTTCAAGAAGTGCGAAGTCCAGCTGCACGAGGACGATAAAAGTGCGGACGATAACCTCATCGAAGGAGAATATTGGGAGTTCAAAGAACCAAAGAGAGTAGAATCATGGAGCTTCTTCATGATTCCTTTCATAAACCAAATCTGCTTCTCTTACAAGTTCAGGATTGTACAGTGCCACCTACAACTCTCCTTCCACGAGAAAATTAAGGATGTAGAAGCTGACACGCATCCCATAATCAAAGTCAAATGCATGACAATAATTCCTGGATGTCGCTGACAGGATCAATACCATTTCGCTATTTGCATTGACTCCGTCCTGATTCCCTTCAATCTCAGCCCCTTCCTCTCGAGTCTCGAACCAACTCCCTACCGCGACGAGATCAAAGAGCTGGAAAAGAAGCTGGACAACGAGTGGAACAATGCTAACGGGACTCCTCTTTCGTGGAAGAAACTATGCAGTAAAATCCGCATGCTCTTCAACGATTTTCACACGCTCAAGGGAAAGATGGAGATGCAGCAAGAAAATAATCGACCTTGATCTGTATCAAAGGAGATCATGAATACCGGAGTCAACCAGACATCAAAACTGAAGATTAAACAAGAACCCGGTGCCAGTCGAGGTCAGAGGAAGCCTGCGATGCCAGCGTCCAAGGCCCAACCGCGGAAGGGGAAAAAAGCTGCTCCCCCAACCCCCGAAAAGAAAAAGCCACCAAAGGAATCTGAAACATTAGAGGTGGCAGAAGGAAGTTACGTGGACGAAATGGAAAATGTGCCACACTCCCGGGCAACAGAGAACAAACCTGACTACGAGTATGTCAGCCAGGTGTACAAGAAATTTTGGAGCACCTGCGACGATGCTTACGTCTTCGCTCTTGATGAGAAGAAGGAGATCGACATATCCCAGTTGATTGAGGCACCTCTGACATATAACATCCGTTCCAAAGAAAACCGCATTGTCGAAGACATGGTGAATTATCTACTCAACATACCTGACAAGAGTACCAAACAAACACTATGTGTTATGCCAGTCGGCTTCAGCTACAAGCCGACAAGGTGGGAGGACATTGAGGATGGAATATTTTACATCATCAACGGACAACATAGTGTTGAAGCGAGCAAATACATGTTCGATGACGACAACAACGTGGACGTGGATGAGAGGGAGCACTTCCGTAAATGGAATTGCTTCGTTGTGTGGTCAGAGGACGCTGAGAAGTTGCGAGCCATCTCCGCGTATTACAACCGAACAAATCATTTTATGGCGGTCCAACCATCTTGGGCAACCAATATCCTGGGAGCACGGAAAGTGTGGGAAGACATGGGAAGGCCCGAGAATCCAACGCAAACAAAGTCCGTTGGATCTCTGGCGGCCACAAGAAGGACCGTCGAGAACCGGCACAAGAGAGAAGCATTCCAGGTGTGTTTTAGCGCGAGGCGCGCTAAATTGCAACATTGAAAATTCATTTCATTAATTTCTCGGGATATATGAACGTGTTTCAACTCTGATGACATTTCCTTAAACATGTTTCAGGTGTTCGAGAAGGCAATGTACGTCAGATTCTCCATGATTGACGTTGTGAAGAATTTGAAAATCTCAAAAACAAAGTCGAAGGAAGAAAAGCTGAAGTTAACCAACGAACTGAGACTCATCACAGCTCCCGATGAGGTGTACAGACTCTGGAGCGAGATGATCACCGCTGCCGCGCACGGAGAACTCTTCAACCCCGACACGGACATGATGTTCAATGAAAAACCGAGTTGGAATCCCGAGAGTTGCATGTTGAATCGTGAATTCTTCAAGCACCTGGGTAATTTGAGCTATGATGAAATAGCAAAACTTGCTAAACATCTGCTGAATCAGTCGGGAGGAAAACGCAATCATGCTTACCCAAAGGTCACGATCAAGAGTATCACCTCAGTCCTAGATGACTGCTTCAGCACCAAGGAGTGGGTTGAACGTCGTAAGCGGAAGAAACTCGTGATCAAGGAGCTTCATAAAATCAAACCTCAACTTGGGCTCATGAATGCTCGTAACAAGATCATCAACGAGAACTGGAAGGCCTTCAAAAAGGAACGATTCTTCTCCAGCGCCACTATGGATGTACTCCTCGAAAGACCAGGAGAAGCCTACTTTGGCAAAGCGAAGAACAAGTCTTCAAGAAACAAGACGATCACTGAGCTGTCCCAGGATGCCTATGATTTCTTCAAGATGTTTCTCCTGCACAAATCAAAATTCGAAAAACCGACAGCAAGTGGTCACTACCGGCCCTATGAGTACCTCGGAAACAGTACCAAGGAATGGCCAAAGAAGGTGTGGACTGCGGAGACTAGAAACTATCTTGCGTTGGGGGTGATAGACTTCAAGTCCTTGCCAGGAATTGAGAAGAAGGAGAGCTCTACGGTGGACAAACCGTACTTCGTCGAAGTACTCGCGTCAATGGAGGCGAAAAAAAACCCTGCACTTGAAGATGTTCCATCATGGCTCTTCATTTGCGGTGACGAGAAGGAGCAAGCCCAAGTTCTCAAATTTATTGAATCTGACAACGTTCTCGATTCGTATACGATTTCGTACTCCATGTACTCTGCTGGGAAGAACGATCGCCTCGGAGATCTTCCCGCAGCGAAGACGCCGAAGAAAGTGTTCTTGATTTTCTTGCAGGATCCCCAAAACGATAACACGGTGGAAATTCCAGAGGAATTCGAGTGTCCGGAGACGGCACGATACCTGAAAGCTCGCACTTATAGTGAGCTTGAGTATCGGATATACAACACCGAGTTGAGAATGGAATTTTACTTGTGGCTCGTGAAAGCCTTCTGCAAGAGTGGCATGTCAATCTATTCTGCTTTCACTGGGGGGAAACTTACGTGTGCGGCAGTGGTAAGTAATGTGGCTGCACTTCAGCGCGGGTCGCGCTAAACAAACATGTGAATGTTAGTTTATCTGAATGATGTTATCACTCAATTTATGTTTCTGCATTAGTACCAGCTGCCGATTTAGCGCGGGTCGCGCTAAAGCGACTGGTCTTTCTTGATAATCAAAATAATCATTTAATTTTGTCTTGGCAGATGAGTAATGTGAACGTCTTCGCCACTGGAATGGGTACTCAATCAGCATGGTGGGAAGACATATGTAGAAAGGCAATGACGCTAGATATAGCGGACTTTCTTGAGAGTGGGTACCCGAGGGCTGCTGCTGCAGCTGGTCCAAGTACTACACCCCCCACTGCGAAGAGAAAACTGAGGTCGTCTCAGACATCCGAAATGAGTGATCCTCTGCGGAGGGAGGTTCCACGCTATGATGATGTTGCATCTGATTCGGAATCCGATGAGGAGGAGGAAGACATCGACGAAGATGGACCTCTGGGGATCGATGAGATGGCAACTCCTACAAGTTGACCATCGACAGATATACCTGGTTCATCGGCGAGCTCTATGTTACCTCCGTTGCCTGGGACGCCGAGGACTGCTACTCCGTCTGGGCGGCCACATAAGAAGAGGAGGCACAATTCAATGTCAAGTATCGCGCAACAGTTGGCGGAGATTTCAGCGCAGAATGCAGTTTCCTTGGCTAATCTGCAGCAACAATCGCAGTTGACACAGCAGCAAAACGAGCTTGCACTGGCGCAGTTGAGGGCGGACCAGTTGAAGGAGAGGGCTGAAAACCTTGAAATGCACAAGCGTAATCAAGAGTGGATGCGATTGGAGTCTCAAACCAACCGAGAGCTAGCCTTGCAGAATAGAGAGATGATACAGATCTTGATCAAGAAGGTCGGGGTTGAGCCGATCGCAGCGTTGCCACCTCCTGCCGTGACTCCAGTGTTGGAGCTGCAAGGTCTGCCGTCTGGCTCTAACGTCAACAATGCCTCGAGTCCATCGCTACCTGTGCCGGTGTCTCCGCCACTTCCAAGTAGTGCACCGGAGTCTCCAGCACCGTTGCCGTTCGATGATGATCTTGTTGATCACCCCTCTTCCCCGAAGGCTGCACCAATTTTGTCGTCAGAGACGGACATTGGGCAGAACCTGTCCAGTGATGCTTCCGAGGTGGAGCCTGGAAGTGATGCCCTGCCCACCGAAGATCAACCTGCAGGTTCTGCCCAATAAACACTTAGTCATCATTGCCTTGTGTAGATTTAGCGCGGCTCGCGCTAAACTGTTTGGTAGAGATTGATCTCAAATTTTGTAAATAGGAGCAGTAATCGATGCTTATCGGACGTTCATGGTAGAGGCATTAGTTCTGGTTTAGACGATTCTGGACTCAGTTTTGTATTGTAAGGGACAGTTATCTCTGAAAATGTAATATATATCTTACAGAGAAACTTTTCCAAATCGTGAATTGCAGGCCCTATGAATATGGAAAGTTGTCCTGAGGTCTGTGTCCTCCCTTCTACACAAAATGAACTGGTGACGACATCACATTTTGAAACTGAGGATGATAATCCAGTCACGACAGCTGAACTCCTAGAACTCGATGACGATACGTCACCTCTTGATCCTGTGAATACCGGTTGTGAAAATGATGTTCAGCCTTCAAGTTCGACAGTGGAGAAGGTATAGTCCCTTGTTCCCTTAAGGCGTGATTAGACTTTTTTTCTATTTTTTCCCTCTGGCTCTGACTTGATTTCGCATGACGGCCGAACAAAGCCAATTTCACGATCGTAACTGCTCCCCGTTCATACGTTTGTTAGCAGGGCTCCAATCCTACAGTAGTTCGTGAGGGCACTTCCGAGGGCATCCATCGTCCATTGAGGTCTGGGGTGGCAGAGAAGTGGATGAACGTCGTCCTAGACCTCAATGGCATTTTATGTCGTAGCGAGGACTGGAAGTCAAATAGTTCAACCAAGCATTTTCAAACCGAGTCAGAGCCGCACTCTACGACGGTCGGTGCAATTGTTGGACCAAAAGCAGTTTATGTCCGTCCAAATTGCCTTGAGTTCTTGAAGGAGATAGGGAGGATAGCTAAAATCACTATATGGAGCTCTATGAAAAAAACCACGACCGATGAGATCTGTGTGTACCTCTTTCGAGAAGGAAGGTGGCCCTTCCTCGTTCTGGGGCAAGACTCCTGCAAGACTATTAAGTGCAGGGATAGAGCCGGAAGGCTGACCTCTTACAAGGAACCGGGAACAAATAAAGATTTGTTCCTTAAGAACCTAGATTTCCTCTTCTCAGGCTTCCACGGAAATTTCACTTCTCAGAATACAGTGATTGTGGACGATAGTCCACGCAAACACATCATGAACAAGCCTGAGAATGTGATATTAGCGGATTCTTGGAGCAACCGAGGAAACGGTGACAAAGACACGTTCCTTCTCACGGTCCTTCTTCCTTGGTTCCAACAATTGCACGTCAACCGTAGCAATGGTCTGAAGTCCTTCAGAGAGAATAAGAAATGGAGGATTGGAAGACGGATGTTGTGCGAAGAACGAGGTCGTCGAGAGTATGAAAATCTTATGGAGGTCCTCCGTGGGTCAGCTAGTGTTAGTTAGACGTGTTTTTGGAGGTATGCAGCTAGTCGTGTTTTTAGAGTCCAGAGAAATTGTATCGAATGTAATACGCTTATTTTGGCGCATTTCTCTATTGCATTTTAGCGTTGCTCGCGCTAATATGTAGTTGGGATAATGTTTTCCGTGAAATTTAATGGCTTATAGATGTATCTAAAGTTCAAGCATAACCATCTGTACTTATGATGCGTTGACAATTCTACGGCTAATTCTATTTTTGTTCTCTGTCAGATGAGAAACGGGTCTACCAGTTCCAGGATTATTGAGATTCTTCCGTGTCAGACGTCCGAAGACTCTATTCTCGACTATGGACAATACGTCATACTCAGTACGGGGAATTTCCTTTGCTCGGCCCCGACTGTTAATTCCACCATGGACTTCTCTGTCAAGCACGTCGAAGACGGTGTGGTAAACAGCCCCCCTGACAAGAGGCCGCGCTTGCCAATTTCGTGCTCGCCATCTCCTCTGCGCTCTAGAGCAGCCAGGGATTCGTCAACGTCGCCAACTACTTCTGAGAAAGGGATGCAGAGGAAGCTTTACGGAGATGCTAATTGTTTGATGACGACACCAGAAGTGAAAGTCCATACGCCAAGTGACCCGCTCTCGTTTGAAAAAAAAACTAGACCTGCTGGTGTTCGACCTCTACTTCCACGTTGCCGTGCATTGTCTCAATCAGCAAGATTAAAGAGAAATGCGGAGAGGTCATGTAGTACTCAATCCTCCACTCCTACTTGGGACTCTTGGGAGAGAAGGTCACTACTAGCACAAAAAAGAGAGCATATGTGTCAAGAAGGTGCAGGTGTCTGGGGGGGTTACAGTTGTGGGCCTGAAATTTTGAGGGCCCTCGAGAAGATGAAGAGTACGTCGTGCAGTTGATAGTTGAGCTTCGTATATGTACATTTCTGTTACATGATGTTAAGGCTTGTCCCTGTGAGTTCTAATTCACTATTGACTTAGGTGGGAACATAGGGTTGCTATTGGCACGTAATCATTACTTGGATACTACACTTGTAATTGCATAGACGAGTATGTATTGCACACATAGGAAAGCAAATATGTGTAAATGATATGAATTTCCTTACTAATAGAGATGCAATGCACATAATTTTGAGTATATTTTTTCTAAATCTTCTATACGATGATAGTTTTCATTGCCATTGATTGCTTTCTATGTGTTTGTTGACGTTTAATTTGCCTCGGGACATTCTAATGCCTTAGAATTAAACTCTCAATTCTGTGGAAAACTCCCAAAATAATGAATATAGCGTTAATGGTTAGGCCGCCACATAGTCCTCCACGACCAATATACGGGAATACATTTGATTTTAGTGACGATGGGTATGTTTCTCCTGGAAATTCACCTGTACGCAGTCCACCGCAGAATGTCGTGCACAATATGGATGCAATTTCGCCGGCACATGCATCATTGAGGAGGGAAAGCACCCCCGACAACAACGACGAAGGCGTACCTATTTCCATGGCACCCGTAGAGGAAGAAGCTAGATCTCCAATATCAACTAGTTCGCCTCCAAATATGGCCCGCAATTTAAGAAGCAGTGCACAAGTTCCAATGAGAAGCAAACATGAAGAAGAGGCCATCGAAGTCAATGAAGTTGTACACGAGGGAATACCAAATCCCGTTGTATTGAACGCATCTACCCTCGGAACAACTGTTACTACAGATGATGATGATGATGTGCCATTGGCATATGTTATGAATCGAAGTCGGAATGTGCCGTTGAATCCAGAGACGACTACAAATGTGGCAACAGTGAGGAGGTCTACCCCAACCCTTCCAACAAGGCCACCGGTGCGTGGAGGTGCTCTACGGACGATTGATGAAGAGGTTCACGGCTCAGCTCCACAACCCACTCAACCTTCATCCGTGTCTGGCCCTAGCGAATCATCATTAGGAATCCAGGGGCGCAACAGTAGAGGCCAGAAAAGGCGTATTCGGAGGGTTGACGAGAGGGGACCTCGAAACCCTAAACGACCCACTCAAATTGTCCAACGGTGTACCATTGGAGCGGGATGTTCCACCCAGAATGTTGGACAATCAAGTAGAGGAGGGCGACACCCTGCATCCAACATGGATGGAACTACGGATGCGTTGAGGCTCACGAAACGACTTGTGCAAACTGAAGGGTTCAGTGGTGTAGATACAGAAGTTCAAAATCTGAACTCAAAGGTAGAGCGTGAGGTACAAATCGAAGTAGTAACAAGGGAAGATGATGAAATCGAAAGCTCAGGCGATAACAGGAGCAACGAAGAATCTTACGAAGATACAGACCCTAATGCTGATGAGGTGCCGAGCGATTCCACATTCACGCCTGGTGACTAGAGTACTAGAGAAGTAAACAATAATTATAATTATAGTTATAGTTATAGTTATAATTATAGTTATAAGGTTTTAGCTTATATGTTAGGTAGCAAATCTTTGTAGTTCAAGCTTTGAGCCTTCATCCTGATGTGTAAGGATTTTGTAATGCTTCATCAAGCATATGAGCATATTAGAGTGAGGGACAGATTACCGGTTTTAAAATATATGTTGAGTTCTAATTGGTAGGCGGTTAGGTGATGACTGCAACGAGGTTATAAAAGTACAATGCAAGTATGGCTACATTTGAAGTCCGCCTGAAAGCAATATCGATGACTTATTAATATAATCATTGTTGACATTATTATTGTGGCCTTATACTGGGTGAATTTTTGGGATTAGAGAAGTTTGTCCAATTTACATTTCATGGGCTCTATTATTTGCACTTGTAAATTGTAAACCCCAATATAACGTAGCACCTAATTCTGCGCTTATAAAACACCTATGTGACGTGTTACTTCAAAGACTGAATATGCCAAACTGAAATCCTAAACTGAACCTGCGGTCGCCCTAGAACACGCGGTCGCTATCTACTGCTCCGACCCGCAGTCGCCCTGTAACTCGCAGTCGCCCCTACTTGTCGGACCCGCGGTCGCCCTCAGTACCCGAAGCCGCGGTCGCCCCTTCACCCGAAGTTGCCCTAAAGCCCCTGACCCGCAGTCGCCCACTCACCCGCAGTCGCCTTCAAGCCTAAACCCGCAGTCGCCTCTATTTTTTCCACCCGAGGTCGCCCCTTCACCCGAAGTCGCCCTAGCGCCCCAGACCCGCAGTCGCCCCTTCACCCGTAGTCGCCTCAATTTTTCCACCCGAGGTCGCCCAAGGCAGACTTGCACGCGCCCACACCCGCAGTCGCCCACGCTGGCTGTCCACGTCAGTTCCGAAGCCCTGCCACGTAGGCAAAATCTATTTATCATGGGGTAAAATTTTTTACCCCTCCGCGACGCGATGTCAAGTAAACTCGACACTTCGTGACACGCGACACGCGACGTCAGACGTCATACACGACGCCTAAACCCAAAAATATGTTAGACAAGACAACCCTGGGCGTCGTGTATGATGTCTGACGTCGCGTGTCGCGTGTCACCAAGTGTCGAGTTTACTTGACATCGCGTTGCAGAGGGGTAAAAAAATTTACTCCATGGTAAATAGATTTTGCCTACATGGCAAGGTTTACAAAATGACGTGGAAAGCCAACTTGGACGACTGCGGGTAGGGGCGCATGTACTTCAGCCTTGGGCGACCGCGGATGGGGGCGCGTGCAAGTACAAATGGGGCGAGTACGGGTTCTAAAATTAGGGCGACCTCTAGTCCAAGGGGGCGACTGCTGGTCCAGGGGGGCAACCTCTGGTCCAAGGGGGCGACTTCTGGTCTAGGGGGGCGACCTCCTTGTTGCAATTGTGAAAAAACACTCAAAACTGCCATTTTTGTGCAAATTGCAAAGAGAAAAAAAATTTAGAATGGTATTTTTTTTCCATATGTTACCATAGGATCTTGCAATAGAATAGTTTGAGAATGCATGGAAAAAATTTCAGACATTTTGACCACATAGATTGCAAGATAAATGCATTCAAAGTGAAGAAATTGTGTTTTTTTGGCACAATGGCAAACTAGTTTAAGACTTCAAATCTTCTTAACTTAAATAGTTTGAATTGTTGATCTTGAATTTAGTTTTTTTTCATCATTCAAAATTGAGTTGAAAATATAGAAAAAATAAAAGTTTAAAATATAATGTAATTTTCATTATTTAAAATTTTATTTAGTAGAAGAAGGTATCATAGAGGGAAAAACTAAATCATTAATAGCTCTAAGATGGAATTAAAACTCACGAATTCCAATAGTGAGATTGTTCTAACAATCAATGTTGATTTGGTGGACCTATTTGTTTTGAATTTTTCTGAAAATTGAACTCAAAAACAAATCCTATACCTATATTTTACAAATCAATATTATAATTGCTTGCAAAACAAGATGCTCTACAACTTCTTGGCAACCTCTTCATATCATAAATCCAAATGAAATGAATAAAAGCTTTCCATAAGAAAATAAAATAAAATATATGAGAAAAAAAATTAATTTTTAATTCAAATTTTTCAAGATTTGTTTTTGCTCATCCAAATGATTTAATTTAGATCAAAGCTAATTGTTGTATAACTCTTGCTCCTAGGCACCAATTAAAATTAAAATTACATTCCTAGAAAGCTAATTTTTTTTCCTATCTTTTCATAAAAATTTGACCATATAGGAACTTGGCCAAAATCCATTTGCCCCTTGTGAAGACAATGAGAATTTAGAGATTAACATCCTATCAGTGTATTATTTAACAAGTGGATTTTAAATTTGAACACCCTCTGAAGATTTGTATAAAAACATTCCTATTTGATTTTCTCTATTCTCTATGCATCATCATACTTATGTATAATTTACCACCTTCATCTAAAATTTAAAAATAGAAGAAAGAGATTTAAATTAGAGCTTCTCCTCTTGAATTACGCAAATCTCTAAAAGTCATCCTACCAGGGTATTATTTATGAAGTAGATTTTAAAATACAAAATAATAAAATGTAGATTTTAAAAAGAGCTTTCCATTTTGAATTTCACTATCTTCCAAAGTATCATCAATTCATCATACTCATGTATTATTTACCACTTTAATTTCAAGCTTAAAAATTAGAAGAAAGAGATTTAAATAAGAATTATTCCATTTGATTTAATATATGCAATCTCAAATAATCATCCTATGGGAGTATTATTTATCAAATGTATTTCAAAATACAAAATAATGAATGGAGATATTTGCAATACCTTCCCCAATTAATTTTTTCGATTCTCCAAGCATCCTTGTACTCAACTACTTATGAATTATTTACCACATTTATCTCTAACTTAAAAATTAGAAGGAAGAGATTTGAATTAAAACTTCCCCTTTTGATTAATGCAAATCTCAAAGACTTATCCTATGGGTGTATTATTTATAAATTGTTTTTCAAGATACAAAATAATGCATGAAGATATTTGCAATACCTTCCCCATTTAATTTTCTTGATTCTCCAAGCATCCTTGTACTCAACTACTTATGAATTATTTACCACATTTATCTCTAACTTAAAAATTAGAAGGAAGAGATTTGAATTAAAACTTCCCCTTTTGATTGATGCAAATCTCAAAGACTTATCCTATGGGTGTATTATTTATAAATTGTTTTTCAAGATACAAAATAATGCATGAAGATATTTGCAATACCTTCCCCATTTAATTTTCTTGATTCTCCAAGCTTCTTTGTACTCATGAATTATTTACCACCTTCATCTTTAATTTAAAAAATTAGTGGGGAAGGAATTTAAATGAAAACTTCCCCTTTTGATTTAATTTATGCAAATTTCAACAAATTATCCTACTAAAGGGGTCTATAATTTATAAAGTGTATTTTAAAATACAAAATAATGCATGAAAATATTTGCAATACCTTCCCCATTTGATTTTTCTGATTCTCCAAACATCTATGTACTTATGAATTATTTACCACCTTCATCTCTAACTTAAAAAATTAGTGGGGAAGGAATTTAAATGAAAACTTCCCCTTTTGATTTAATTTATGCAAATTTCAACGAATTATCCTACTAAAGGGGTCTATAATTTATGAAGTGTATTTCAAAATACAAAATAATGCATGAAAATATTTGCAATACCTTCTCCATTTAATTTTCTTGATTCTCCAAACATCTTTGTACTTATGAATTATTTACCATATTCACTTCTAAATTAATGGGGAAGAGATTTAAATGAAAATTTCCCCTACGGATTTAAACAAATATCAAATAGTCATTCTATAAGTGTATAATTTATCAAATGATTTCTTAAATACAAAAAAATAGATGGAGAGATATGTATGATCTTTCTTATTTGATTTATTTCATATCATATAATCCCAACCGAATAAATAAAAATGAACCATTGATATATATTTAACAAAATTGCATATTTGCAAAACTTGAGTGTTCAATAGAAGATGACATCTTGCCATAAAATTTATATACTAGAGCTAATTAATAGATCAAACAAGATATTATCAAATATAAGTAGTACTATAGAGAATCCAAAGCAACTAGATGTTTAGGAGAGCTTTCATTTCTAATAAATGAGATTAGGTGTCAAAGCTATGAAATCTGATCTCATCAAGGTCCATTTACTTAGCTCACCTAACAAGGTACGTCCACTAATGTACCTAGCAAACTAAAACAAAAATAATTGACTATAATGAAGTTGTCAATTTCTACTTTCATCACCCAAAAATTGCAATCCAATGAGTTTTTCAAGTAACTTTGAGTCTTGGGTGACCTCTCATGGAGGAGAACGCGGGTCAGGGCGAGTGCTTAAAGGCGACCTCGGGTAAGGGGCGACCGCGGGTGGAGGTGGAAAGAATGGCCCTCCTTTTGTCCAAAAATTGGCAAATTCAGGCCATTTGGGGGTTTCTAGGGGCGACTTCGGGTCTTGGGCGACCTCTCATGGAGGAGAACGTGGGTCAGGGAAGTGCTTAAGGGCGACCTCGGGTAAGGGGCGACCGCGGGTGGAGGTGGAAAGAATGGCCCTCCTTTTGTCCAAAAATTGGCAAATTCGGGCCGTTTGGGGGTTTCTAGGGGCGAATTCGGGTCTTGGGCGACTGTGGGCGCTTAATTACCCACCCTTGGTAATTAATCGGACACAACCAGGTTCTAGGGGTTAACTAAATTCTAACCTAATGGGTGACTAAGCGTCGGTCCATTGTGCCTTCCAAGCAATGGATCTTCTTTACTAAATTCCTAGTTTCCGCAGGTGACAATGGGGTTGCCCCAATTGGCGAGGGAATAGTTCGGGCTAACCGTCCCCTAACGGCAGCCTATGCGAACTACTACCGAATCTATTCTAATCTATGGGAATCTGAGGCTAATTGACCCTTCCTAAGACTGAGGACGGATTACCTAAGTCCCTTCCAAAGTTTCCTAAGTTGGTTGGTTTTTTTTCCTAATCTAAGTTATCTTTTTCCCTAATTTAATTTATCTAATTTATCTCCTAATTTAATTTATCTAATTTATCTCCTAATTTAATCTATCTAATTTATCTTCTAATTTAATCTTCTAAATTAATTTATCTTTTTTCCTAATTTAATTTATCTAATTTATCTCCTAATTTAATCTTCTAAATTAATTTATCTTTTTTCCTAATTTAATTTATCTAATTTATCTCCTAATTTAATTTATCTAATTTACTTTATCTTTCTAATTTAATCCTCTAATCTAATTTAGTTTTTCCTAATCAGATTATCTTTTTACGTTCTACCCTTGACCCTATGTCGTTATTACTTAAGGTAATTTTGATTGGCTATTTTAACCTTAACTCCTAACTGGATTATTTTGTCCTGATCTAATGTTTAACTTCTTGGTTGAATTTTGACCCTAACGGTTTACTAATCCCTAGTCCTATCCTATCCTGTTCTACCTTGTTTTGTAGTCTAATTCCTAATTGCTAATCGACATTGACCACCTCTTAACAGAATTTAGCACAAATCAAAAGAAAAAGCACTGGGGGCTAATTTACTAACTCACCTGATCGAAGTTGGCATGCGCGACTTTTTCCTCCATACCTCCGGCCACGTGCTCGTATTCCATAGTCGACACGTAGGTTGAAGTAGTAAACTGCCTACGGCTTAGTCTTTGGCGAAAGAGTACACTCTAAGACCCATAATGGGCCCTTCTTTTCTCCTTATCTCTTTTTCTTTTCCTTCAATACTATTCCTACCAACCCCTTAAATGAGGCCTTACACCATATGACGCTAATCTAATGGAAGAGTCACCTATTCTCTTACGTCGTCATTTTGGTGTCATCCTAATCTCTTTCCTAATGGTTGCACGAAGCTTTGGAGATTTCCTACCTAATCTTATGACGCAACACTATTTATCGTCTCTCCCTTCTTCCTCCCCTATAACTACCCCCTTCCTAATTTTGTCATCATTGTGTGAGGTTTGGTTTGAGAGGTGGAGGATGTGGTTTGTAGGGCGCCGCTTGAAGTTTTATTTTATTTTCCCCCCCCCCCCTCCTTTTGTATGTTTTGTTTTGATTTCCCCCCCCCTTTTGATTTCTCTTTCCCTTCCCCCCCGAAACCCTTGGCCCCCCTCCCAAAGCCCTGGCCCAATCTCCCCGAAGCCTTGGCCCAATCTCCCCGAAGCCCTGGCCCCCCTCCCCCGAAGCCCATTGTCTGGGTGCCCGCTGTCTGGGTGCCCGCTGCTGGGTCGCCCGCTGTCTGGGTTGCCCGCTGCTGGTCGCCTGGCTGCTGGGTTGCCCGCTGGCTTGGGTTGCCTGCTGTTGGGGTCCTGTCTGGCCTTGGCCTTTACACTCCTTTCCTAACCTCGGGTTCGCGTATGGGAACCCACTTAACTAAAAACTAAACCGGACGTTACGGATTATGGTCAAGGTAAAACAAGAGGCTAGACTAATTTTGATGTGTTGAAGTCAAAGCTTCGCCGTGGGGGAAAGAACTTGGATGTTGACCAATCTATCTCATGGCGGGGGGTTTCTTCCGCGTTTCTACTACCTAGGGGTATCTTGGGAACTAAACTTTAATTTTTCCCAAGAAGATCTTGGGAACTAAACTTTGGAATTTAGACCTACCGGGGTCCAAAGCTTCGCCGTAGAATCGGTTTTAACACCGACTTTAGGACTTGCAATGGATTGGGGTTCAAAGCTCCGCCGTCTAGGACTCGTTTTAACACACTCTTTAGGACTAAGGGGTCATAGGGTCAAAGCTTCGCCGTCCCCCGAAGGGTGGGTCCACTTGTCAACAACAAAGAAGGGGTTTACTATGGTTAGCACTTACTTCCAAGGCACACGTACACGCAAGATGATAATGTTAAAGGACTTATGCACCAAAGGCCCCCCAAAGCGGCATCGCCAAGGTACGGTGGGGGGTTACTCCGGGGTTAATGCACGACACAAGACAACTTACAAGAACTCTCCAAATGTGACCAAAGGATGTTTAAAGAAGACACACGAAGTACAAGTGAACGAGAAGGACTCCAAGAACCTACAAAAGCTGTAAATAGAACAACAACGGGAGCAAAAAGTGCTCCGAAAACACCGTAGAGGTTTTTTGGCCTAAATGCCAAAAATGCCAAGATAACTTGGACCCACGGACCCAAAACAAGTATTGGGGGTGTTTTGGGAGAGAGAAGGGCCCCCTTTTATAGGTTTCCAAGGGCCCACTCCCCCCCTCAACGAGTAACCTCATCCATCCGGATTTTCATCCAACTTTGAGATTTTCACCTAATCTTGGGTTTTACGCTGGTCCTAGTTTCTAACTTTTGGAGTTTATCTCGGAATTGCAAATGGAATGCGCCAATGGCTTCAGAATGCCATTTTTAGCCTAAGGGACCCCCTACCCCCTATTTCTATCACAAAAAAACCCTCGGAAACTAGTGCCAACTAGAGCCAATTAAAAGGGTAAAAACCTAACTTTTGGGGTTTACCTCTTTTGGCTTGGGTAACTAGCTAGGGTTGTTGGGGAGGCTCTAGGGAGTAAGAAAAGGCTCCTTGATGTCTTCGTTCCGACTTCGTACGCTCCCAGGACACCGGTCAACCCCGCAAAGATCTTGCCGTAAATATTAATTGGGGGGATGTCGTCAATTTTGGCTGCTTCCCGCTATTGGAACTCCATGAATTTTGTCGGGGCGTGTTATTAACATAAAAGATGCTAATCTAATTTTTAGTGAGATTTTACCGCGGCTTGGGTATTTTCCATGAATTTCCGAACGTGGCCTTTGGCGGTTGACCGCTCGGAAAAAGATCCTTTGGAGATCAGAAAAAACCGAGACTTTTTGGGGAACCTCTCATGGAGTCCCCCAAGCCACGTGCCAAGTCCTAGGCTATTCTAGCACATAGTTGGTGGCGAGATGAAAATTGACTTCGGTTGAATCACCGGCAGTCAGGGAATCTTTCACATGTGAGGGAATCTTGGTGAATGGGTTTTGCCGTGGATGTCCCGACATGTTCCAGATCCGAGAACACTATCCGGCGGCTGTAGATTCCTCCATGCGGCCTGTCTGGGACAAGTAACACCTGCAAGCTAACAATTTGGATTCCTAATGTTTCGTCGGTGGAATGGGGAAACTAGAACCTATCTTTGGAGATTTACGTGGGGATCCCCCTAACTCTCCTAAGACTTAATTTAGCCTATCATGGTCACATGCACTAGGTTTTGGGCTATTTTGGGTAAGTTCCTAGTAGCCCTATTGTTTCCCACTAATTACGGTTTCTAACCTATATACAAGTGGGCTTAATGGGTAATCTAGGGGTAAAAGGCTATTTATGACCAAATGCTATACTGGTACGTGACATACCTATTTTGGTTCTACACTCTTTTTTGGGCTTTTTGTACTACTTTATGCCTTAATTTGTAATAAACTAAAAAAAAGAAAACAATGAGTCCCAAGTGACGAATTTGGGGCTCACATATGGCGGCCATCTGCGGTATGATTTGAAAAATCATGAGAACCTAGAATGTTTTGCTATCCTTGGGCACACGGTCAAATGTTCTCATGGCGACCTAAGGTTAAGCAGCTAGTGTTAAGTCGGGTATGGTTGCTCTATCATCATGTGGATTATCTAGTTGAGCACCATCATGTGGTCAGCACCAGCACCACTCTTGGTTCTAAACCGTCCGTATGCAAGGGTAATGACTATTTTGCGAGGACTAAGTCCTCTCAACCCAAGACGAAAGAAGTCGACAGTGAACAAGACAAGTCCTGAGACCATCTTACAGGGGGGGTATTTTTGTTCATTTTATGTATTATAGTTTTTATATTTTATAGAATTTTTTCCCCCATCCTCCTCAAATGGAATTGATTTGGATCTACAGATAAAAAATTGAAAACCATCCTTCCGCCCTCAACGGAGTGAGCTTGGAACTAAAGGGAGATAGAATAAGAGAAAGGAAACCCCCTGTCCCTCCTTGATGCAACAAATTAGGACCTATAGCCAAAAAATATTTCAACCCCGCCTTCCTCCCTCAACGGAGTGAGTTTGGACTATGTGTTTTGAAAAGAAAAAAGAAGAACAACAAAGACAAAGGAAAGAAGTCACCAGGGGGAGGCAAGAAGACCTTTTGGGGGGTTTGACCCTTGCAAAAGTGTCTCCCGTCGTGGTAGTTGGTAGCGGTTCCTTGCCTTGTCACTAGCTCAGGGGTGGCGCCCCGGCGACGGCCCAAAGGTCGAACCCTCGCCGTCGGAATTGAGGTTGTCGGTCACAGGCCACCGAGCTGCCGCGGCGGGAGACGTCCGTCGTCTTGTCGGGGTGGTATATATACCGGCCAGCCCTGAACTAGTGCCCCCTATATAAAACAAAGCATTTTTTTTTTTTTTTTTTTTTTTTGAATAGCTATGTACAAGGGATTAAGCCCGAGATAAGCCCAAGAAGGTGAGGATCTGGATGAGGGAGTTGATGGAGTGCATCGCCTTGAAGTCTGAGGTCAAGGTTCGCAGTGGCCCCTCCACTCGGAATTCGTGGTGGTCGCCTTCCGATTGACGGGTGATGACCCCCATATCATCTGCGGTGTAGTAGTTGCCAACCAGGGTGGTATGCTCCCCCATACTCTCATCCGTACGATATTGTAAGTAGATGAGTAGTTCCCTGTCTTCCACGATGGAAGAATCCTCCTCCCTGGCCGCATTTGGTAGGCGAGGTCGGATGTTGCGGGGTTGAGGTGCCACCTCCTCCGCGTGCGTCCGCCTTCGAGAGCCTTGTAGGTGTGTCAGAAATGCCGCTTCCTGAAGTGTCACCATCTCTTCTTCTTCCTTTGGTGAGTTGACTTCAGGTTCTGCGGCCGTGGTTGATTCTTCGACCGGATGAGGACTGTCATCAATGCTGGGTTGTGTGAGGAGCTCCGTGAGGGCCTCCGTGGCTAGTGCATCGCCCGGTTGAGTGGAAGGCCCAGAATGCGTTGGGGATGAAAATCCCCTTGTTGGTTCTTCCATTGTCCTCTGAGGTGAAGGCTTAGAGGGTCTTGGAGAACCTGCCGATGAAGGGGAGGAAGACTGGGACTCGGAAGTTGCATTCCGAGGGCCTGGCATGACTCCCATTGAGGGTGTCAGTGGTATTCCTGTGCCTCCACTCGATGTCTTCGGTTCGCGGTGCGGTGGTGTAGGTGTTCGCGGAAGATGTCTCAATTAGCTGGGAAAGTTTGTCTGTTGCTGGTAACTACAGTTCGAAATGTGAGGAAGAGAATGCCAATGCTAACTATGATGGCGAAGAAAGCGAAAAGATGGAAGAGATCCCATCTCATTGACCAGGGCGGTGATGTAGGGGCACCACCGTAGATCCACATGCGGTCGGCCAGGCCTCAGATCCAGTTACCTCGTATGAAGGACTGTCGGACCATTCATGTGGGCGCTACCGGATGGCGACGTCAACGATACTGAGGAGGATGAAGTGGCTGTGACGAAGGAAGAGTGAAGAGGCAATGATGGTGACAATATGCTATGCTATACTAGTCCCCTACTATCCGCCCCAAATGGAATTGGTTTGGACCTATAGACAAGAAATTTGGAAAACCCACATTCCGCCCTTGACGGAGCAAGTTTGGACTAAGCGGAAGATAGAAGATAGAAGATGATGGAAGGTAGGAAGTAGAAGTGCCTCACAGGTCGCTCGGCACAGTGCTAGATGAGGATGTAAATCACGCTATCCCAGGTTTCTCCGTAGGTGACCGCTGGAACTATCAAAGGCCAGGGGCTACAGAGCACCTGGGTCAGGAATTCTTGACCAAAATGAGTGCGGAGGAAAGTAGTGAAGTTGAGCTTCTCGATACACTGAACCCGAATGTTGAAGAGTCCTACTAGAAGGACCGCCGGTGGATTGTACCAACCGTGGTCCATCTGCTAATCTACTGCACCTGCTCATCACAACACCCAGCACACAAAGACGAGGGACTCCCTCCTATTTTTATACTAAGGTGCGAAGGCCAAGTGCGGAAATCCCAAGCTAGTCGTCTGTCAGTACTCTAACTAGGTGTACGACAACTAGCGAGACTTAGTAACGCCCTTAAACTAGCCGTCTTTTCAACTGGATGGTATCTATTACGTCCGGTCTAGCAAGTACAGAACCTCCCTGAAGTTAGCTGTCTTTTCAACTCGATGGTATCTATTACGTCCAGTCTAGCCAATACAGAACCTCCCTGAAACTAGCCGTCTTTTCAACTCTATGGTATCTATTACGTCCAGTCTAGCCAGTACAGAAACGCCCTCAAACCAACCGTCTTTTCAACTCGGTGGTGTCTATTACGTCCGGTCTGGTGAGTCATAAGAGAATCCCCCCAACTAGCTGTCTTTTCAGCATCTCACGCATATATTACATCCAGTCTAGCGGCATTGGATCCAATCGGGGAGTTGAGTTCAACTTCCCCTTGAAGCTATCTTCTGACAAGCGGGTGAGGCATGGGTCATATGCCAACATCAACCCTGACCTGACATCCTAAGAAGTATAGCTGAAAACAAATCTAAACAAAGTGTTGGCTAGCGGTTAAGCTTTTCTTTTTACGTCAGATGTAGATTTTCACGTGAGTTCATTACCCCGAGACTACCTAAGAACTAACAACCAAGTGGCTCTGAGTGACGTGTTTTAGGACCCTACGGATCAGTGAAGTTAAAAGTAACTCTAAGAATTCTGGGAGTCTTGCCAAGGACCATTTTACGTTAGCATCGGTTATCTCGCGCAATAACCTATGTTTAACAACCAAAAATCCTAGTTTTGGGGAATCCGAAGATCCCCCGGGCTTGGCTGACTAGAGGCCTTTCATTTTACACCAACTGCACCTATCTACGGAGACAATCCACAATCGGCAACCAATAGTGACAAAGTAACCTAGTATCCTAGTGACTTAGTGACTGGTGATGGTTTGGAAGATTTTTTAGGGTTTTTATGGGGTTTTTTCTAGCTCTTCAATTTATCTTCCTTAAATTGACTAACTATTGATTTTTTTGGGCTTACGTGCGGAGGCCTAAAATGGCTTTTACATCCTATCTAACCTAAGACTTGACTCTTAAGTCAAAGAAGAGAACTGAGAGCCTCTATCGGCCCTCAGTAATTACAACCGCCGGGGGCTTTAAATGCCCTGACACCAGTGGAGAAGTGTGTTGAGGAGGGTAATGGATGACAGAGTGATTACCTGAGTAGGTGGTCGTCCCTGGGACGTATTGACCTCCCCTAGCAACTCAATCGCCTCTAGATTGCGAAGGTCGTCTTGTAGCGTGCTAGGGGTGCGGCGCACGTTGTATGGTGTAGCCTCTACGTATTCCATCGCCGTCGGGCCGTGATTTGCTGGTATCTCCAGCTGGCTATCATAAATGCCTAAAACCTCATCGTCTTGGGGTCGGCACCCTGGAGGAAAATCTCTCACGGCAACGAGGTTCGTGGATAAGGGCTGGGTGGCCAGGCCAGGGTCAGCCGCTTGAATTGGCTGATTCCAAGGGTGGTCTTCTGGATCCTCCCCGAAGAGTGTTGCAGAGGCCCGTTGTGCTGGCGGCGGGGTTCGTGGTTCTGGTAGACGTTGCGGGCCGGACCAAGTGGCACAAAATTGGAATTCATATGGCGTCCAACAAAGAGGGCACGTTGCCCGTGATGGCTGAGCTTGTACTGCTGGCACTAGCTCCATGGAATCGGAAGGAGGCGTCTCGACTTGCGTTTCCTGAGGTGGTCCTGTATGAGGAGTGCCCTCCGAACTGGGACTGTTGGCTGGGGTAGGGCTCATCTCTGATGATGGTTCGATGTCCGTCGCAGGTTCTTGACTTTCCGTAATGTGAGTCATGGGGCTGAAACTGGAGTCAGGAGAAGGCGTGTCGCCGTTGGCGTGGACGATGGCGGATGGACCTCCTGTATCTCCCTCCAGGACGTAGACCGTTGGTGTTTCCATGACGACGTAAGCATCGTCTCCTGAGTAGGGGTGCTCCAAGAGCCATTTCTCGAGAGACCCATCGTCTTCGAACCCGTAGAGTCCCGGGCCCATGCACTTGAGCTGGCTCAAGCTAGCGGTGGGCTTGGCTTGGATTGCTTGGACTGCCGATAGTCCCAGTTCTTGGACCCCTAGAAAGGCCGGGGTGTTGGAGACTATGGCAATCATGGTCCTTGCATTCTTGGGACCATAGGTGAACGTGGGGCGCTTCTCCGCCCAATTGACAATGCCTCCACACTGGCGGAGGAAGCCCCTACCTAGGAGCAGAGGGTATGAGGTGCTGGCTTCTTCTTCGAGTTGGAGGACCTCAAAGGTGAGGATGTAATCTACTCCTCCGGTTTGAACTCTGAGGTCCTTGATTCATCCCAGGGTTGGGACCGATCGCTGATCTGCACATCTGAGAGTGACCAACGAGGGATGCGTGATTTCTAGACCTAATTTGCGCATGGTGAAAGCGGGCATGATGTTGACACCACTTCCATCATCTACCAGCGTCTTTAGTATGACCTTGTCGACTATCTCTACTTCTATCTCGACAGGCTCAAAGCTCTCTCTAGGTTCTTTTAGGCCGAGTTTGGGTTCTTCCTTCAAGGGTTCTGATTCCTTGACGTCGGGACTTGGGCCCCCTAGAAATGGAAGCGACCCCACTTGATTGACTGGACCAACTACCTTGGAACCTCGAGGGATGGTGGCTCCTTCCTTCAATTGCTTGCGTAGAGTGGGGGCGGTGTTGATCAACTGACCAAAGGATATATTTGCCTTTACCTTGGCCAGGTCCTCCCACAGATCGTATGGCTGAGAAGGGTTACTACCCTTCTTTGGCCGTGAGCGTAATCGTGGGCTGGTTGGATGGAATGGAGTTCCAGTTTGAACGAACTGGAACTCATCCTCATCCATCTCGGTCGAAGTTGGCAGATTCTCTTGGAATCGTACCTCCTTGGCAGTCTTCCTCAAGGTGCTCTATAGGTCGGAGAACTGAGGGGAATCTTGGGACGAGTGCAAATGCATACTACTAGGTGAGCTAGAATCTGGCGAACTAACTATCTCTGGTTCAAGTGGAGGAGGGCCGCTCTTTGCCCCTCCTCGAGTGACCACCAGGGCCGGTAGGGATTTGCAAACAGCCTCGGTCTCCGAGGTGTCCACGGCTACGAAAAGCGTATTCTGGAATTCGTTGGCTTGAGCTGGTTTAGACACCGTAACAAACCTAGCATCCTGGGTGGTTGGGGTAGGGCCTAGTGGGACCACCCCTTGGTTGGTTTGGACTGCGGGTGGCGCAGCTTGGATTTGGCGATGATTGGTGCGATCGTAATACATATCCGGAGGACCGGTCGTATCGTGAGGCTCCGTAAAGCGGACGCCCTTGAGGTTGTCTTGGCCTTGTTTGGCGTAGTTGGCCTTCGGGAATTCTAGCGGAATCACCTTATCCGTGACTTGGCAAAGAACCGTGGGGTGGTGATCCCCACAGCGTTCGCAAACCACATTGTTTTCTACCCAACATTGGCCAGGACCGTGTGTCCTCTTGCACACGGCGCAATATGACATGAGGGGCCTATCAAATGAATTGGTGTTTCGTACCTGAGCTTGGGCGTTAGGGTGTCGGTAAGGTTGTCCCGGACCTCTAGGTCGTGATCGAGGCGGGTTGTCCTTGAGCAGAGGACAAAACGGGGGCGTGTGGTTGGGTGTGAGCCCCAAATTCGTCACTTGGGACTCATTGTTTTCTTTTTTTTAGTTTATTACAAATTAAGGCATAAAGTACTACAAAAAGCCCAAAAAAGAGTGTAGAACCAAAATAGGTGTGTCACGTACCAGTATAGCATTTGGTCATAAATAGCCTTTTATCCATAGATTACCCATAAAACCCACTTGTATATAGGTTAGAACCCGTAATTAGTAGGAAACAACAGGGCTACTGGGAACTTACCCAAAATAGCCCAAAACCCTAGTGCATGTGACCATGATAGGCTAAATTAAGTCTTAGGAGAGTGGAGGAGGTCCCCACGTAAATCTCCAAAGATAGGTTCTAGTTTCCCCATTCCATTGACGAAACATTAGGAATCCAATTTGTTAGCTTGCAGGTGTCACTTGTCCCAGACAGGCCGCATGGAGGAATCCACAGCCGCCGGATAGTGTTCTCGGATCTGGAACATGTTGGGACATCCACGGCAAAACCCATTCGCCAAGATTCCCTCACATGTGAAAGATTCCCTGACTACCGGTGATTCAACCGAAGTCAATTTTCACCTCGCCACCAACTGTGTGCCAAAATAGCCCAAGACTTGGCACGTGGCTTGGGGGACTCCATGAGAGGTTCCCCAAAAAGTCTCGGTTTTTTCTGATCTCCAAAGGATCTTTTTCCGAGCGGTCAACCGCCAAAGGCCACGTTGGGAAATTCATAGAAAATACCCAGGCCGCGGTAAAATCTCACTAAAAATTAGACTAGCATCTTTTATGTTAATAACACGCCCCGACAAAATTCATGGAGTTCCAATAGCGGGAAGCAGCCGAAACTGACAACATCCCCCCAATTAATATTTACGGCAGGATCTTTGCAGGGTTGACCGGCGTCCCGGTAGCGTATGAAGTCGGAACGAAGACATCAAGGAGACTTTTCTTACTCCCTAGGGCCTCCCCAACAACCCTAGCTAGTTACCCAAGCCAAAAGAGGTAAACCCCCAAAGTTAGGTTTTTACCCTTTTAATTGGCTCTAGTTGGCACTAGTTTCCGAGGGTTTTTTTGTGATAGAAATAGGGGGTAGGGGATCCCCTAGGCTAAAAATGGCATTCTGAAGCCATTGGCGCAATCCATTTGCAATTCCAAGCTAAACTCCAAAAGTTAGAAACTAGGACCAGCGTAAAACCCAAGATTAGGTGAAAATCTCAAAGTTGGATGAAAATCCGGATGGATGAGGTTACTCGTCGAGGGGGGGAGTGGGCCCTTGGAAACCTATAAAAGGGGGCCCTTCTCTCTCCCAAAACACCCCCAATACTTGTTTTGGGTCCGTGGGTCCAAGTTATCTTGGCATTTTTGGCATTTAGGCCAAAAAACCTCTACGGTGTTTTTGGAGCACTTTTGGCTCTCGTTGTTGTTCTATTTGCAGCTTTTAAAGGTCCTTGGAGTCCTTCTTCTTGTACGTATGTACTTTGTGTGCTTTCTTTGGCTTTCTTTTGGTCCCATTTGAAGAGTCTTTGGTGAAGTTTATCTTGTGTCGTGCACTAACCCCAGAGTAACCCCCCACCGTACCTTGGCGATGCCGCTTTGGGGGGCCTTTGGTGCATAAAGTCTCTAACGTTACTACCTTACATGTACATGTGCCTTAGAAGGAGATCTAACCCTAGTAACCCTTTCCCTTGATTGTGTGGACCCCACCCTTCGGGGGACGGCGAAGCTTTGACCTTGTGACCCTTTGAGTCCTAAAGAGTGTGTTAAAACGAGTCCTAGACGGCGGAGCTTTGAATCCCAAGCCTTGGCAAGTCCTAAAGTCGGTATTAAAACCGATCCTACGGCGAAGCTTTGGACCCGGGAAGGTCTAAGTTCCAAAAGTTTAGTTCCCAAGATCTTCTTGGGAAAGATTAAAGTTTAGCTCCCAAGATACCCCCTAGTTGGTAGAAAGGCGGAAGAACCCCCATAGGATAGCGGGGCTAACTCTCAATTTATCCCCTAACGGCAAAGCTCTGCCCTCAAAAACGTCACCTTTAGTCCAGCCCTGTTTTACCCTGACCACAAAAAGTAATATCCAGTTTAGTTTTTAGTTGAGTGGGTTCCCATACGGGAACCCGAGAGGAGGAATTTAGGAGGGAGAGAGAAACCAGTGCCAGACCAGCCACCAACCACCAGCACCAGTACCGGGGCAGCCCGGCAGCGGGACCGGCAGCCAGCCAGGCAGCAGTACCGGCACAGTATCGGGGAAGCTTGGGCGGGGAATCGGGGAGTCCAGGGAGCTTGGGCGGGGAGTCCAGGGGGCTCGGGCTGGGAAGTCCAGGGTGCTTGGGCTGGGGAGTCGGGGAGTCCAGAGAGCTTGGGCGGGGAGTCCAGGGGGCTCGGGCTGGGAAGTCCAGGGTGCTTGGGCTGGGGAGTCGGGGAGTCCAGGGAGCTTGGGTGGGGAGTCTAGAAAAGGGGGGGGGTGAAAGGAGAAATCCTCACCTCAACTAAATTCAGCACTATGGGACGATGCCCTGCGGGGCCCCACCACACCTTTTTTTTGGGTTTTTATCACACTAAGATTGAAACCGGGGTCTAGTGAAAGACTAACGAAAGGCCAACTCAAGGCTAAAGGAAGAAGGGGGGAAGAGAAGTCTCCATCCCACGCGTCCAAACCTGCACAACCTCTCAAAGTCCCTCACCAACAAGCCACCTCACACAATGATGACAAGATTAGGAAGGGGGTAGTTATAGGAGGGGAAGAAGGGAGAGACGATAAATAGTGTTGCGTCATAGGATTAGGTAGGAAATCTCAAAAGCTTCTTACAACCATTAGGAAGGAGATTAGGATGACACCGAAATGACGACGTAAGGGAATAGGTGATTCTTCCATTAGATTAGCGTCATATGGTGTAAGGTCTCATTTAAAGGGTTGGTAGGAATAGTGTTGAAAGAAAATAAGAAGAGGCAAGGAGGAAGGAAGGAACCATTAAAGGTCTTTAGGGTGTACCACTTCGCCGAGGACTAAGCCGTTGGCATTTTACTACGTCAAAATACGTGTCGACTATGGAATACGAGCACGCGGCTGGAGGTATGGAGGAGGATGCCGCACATGCTAACGGCGATCAGGTGAGTCATTAAACAAATCTCCGGTGTCTCTTTTTTTTCCCTTCTAATTTACGTTAGACTCTGCTAGATAGTGAATAATTCTGATTAGCAAATAGGGATTAGGGGGCCTTGAGTTAGACATAGAAGTTTATCAAGTAGGACTCGAAGTATCCAAACCCATTTCATACATAGGAGTGGCCCACACAAGCAACTAAGTTAGATAAATTAAATTAGGAGATAAATTAGACAACTTAAATTAGGAGATAAATTAGATAAAAGATAAATTAAATTAGAAGATTAAATTAGATAAAAGATAAATTAAATTAGAAGATTAAATTAGATAAAAGATAAATTAAATTAGAAGATTAAATTAGATAAAAGATAAATTAAATTAGAAGATTAAAATAGGAAAAAAGATAAATTAAATTAGGAATTAAATTAAGAAATTAAATTAGGAAAAAAGATAAATTAAATTAGGAATTAAATTAAGAAATTAAATTAGGAAAAAAGGATAAATTAAATTAAGGAAAAAGATAACTTAGATTAGGAAAAGACCCAATTAACTCAGGAAACCATGGAAGGGACTTAGGTAAATCCCTCCCCAATCTTAAGAAGGGTCAATTAGCCTTAGATTCCCATAGATTAGGGAAGATTCGGTGGTAGTTCGCATAGGCTTCCGTTAGGGGACGGTTAGCCCGAACTATTCCCTCGCCAATTGGGGGCAATTCCATTGTCACCTGCGAAAACTAGGAACTTAGTAAGGAAGATCCATTGCTTGGAAGGCACAATGGACCGACACTTAGTCACCCGTTAGATTAGAATTTAGTTAACCCCTAGAACCTGGTTGTGTCCGATTAATTACCAAGGGTGGTTAATTAAGCGCCCACATTGGGCTGGCCGCAGTGGTTGCACCAAAATCCCGTGGAATGAGATCCCGATTCATGATATCCGGGCGGGGCCTGTTGCCCCTGTCCTTTGATGAGGCATGCCATTTGCTCGGTCAGTTCGCGTACTGCCTAGGCCATGTCATTGGATGCCTGCCGCATTTCTGTCCTGATCTGTTCAACAGGCGCGGTTAGCATTAACATTGGTTCCTGCGAAGACAAGGGGGTCAGATGTAAGCTGTCCCGCTGAGTGGGAGACGAGCGATATGGTGCTAGAGGGGGCTCTTGGTGATGTACGGGAATGAAGGCTGGTATCGGGTCGTGCTCCCGACGAATCATTCGTTTGTTCTCTTTGTCAATGATCTCGATCTCCAGCGCAGCGCGAATGGCGTCGTCCAAGGTTATGGGACGTCGGGACAAGATCTCCCGGATCGTTGAAGCCGAGTCGACCCCTTGAATAAAGTAGTGTCGTATGGTGCCGTCGTTTAGAAGGCCCCCTACGTAGCGGGTGCAGACTATTTGGAATCGTCGAATATATGAGGTGAGGTCCTCCGTGGCCCCTCGTCGGATGCTGGTCAGAGCGGACAACGCCTGCTGTTGGCCGGTCGCTGGTCGGAAGTAACGTAGGAATGATGCTTGCAGTTGTCTCCACAAAGTGAAGACCCCTGCATCGTGGGAGCGATACCAAGAGTAGGCGGTTCCAGTCAACGTATTCGGAAACCAGATCAAGTAATATCTTGGATCGGTGACGAGGTTAGAGATGAGAATCTCTTCGAACCGCTCCACGTGGGCAACTGGATCGTCGTCCCGAGATCCAGAGAACTTGGGTAAGTGATGGGGGACGGAGATCTCTCTTAGCCCATGAGGTACTAAGATAGGTAGACCCCGTGGCAACATCATAGGGTCTACCTCGGTTATGGCAGGCGGTTCTTCTCCCACTTCTGGTGCTCTTGGAGCCATAGGTGGCATCCTAGCTTCGCGGTCGCCCATCTCTTCTAATGGATCAGGTGAGCTGACTCGCTCGAAAGAGTCAGGGGAACTAGCCCCTTCGTGCGTTGATGAGGCAGGGGAACTTGGCGGTGGTGGTCGGGCTGAACTTCCTCCTCCTCCCTTTGGTCGTAGCACCCTACCAGATTGTGGTGTGGTGGAGACTTTTGGTGGCATCTAACTCAGATGGCCTGATAATATGCCAAGCGAGGACATATATATAGAAAAGAGTGTTTACAGTGAGAGGAGTTGGCCAACTGGTGGTCCGCGCTCTAGTCCTAGACTAGCTCTATTACTTGATCCACACAGACCAACGTGGTGACAATCTCCACCGCCGTTGGTCGAACCTCGAAGAAGTACGGGGCTTGTACAACCTCGATTCTTGCTGTGGCCGATGAATGCTGCTCCCACGTGGCTGCGTTGGTGAAGAAGGTCACGTCCTTGAGTCGTTTGGAACGGCTCCTCTTCCCACGGCTAGGGTACTCGTAATGTATTGGATGGTAGCGAGGGTGATGGATCCCCTCGTCCCCAGGCAGTTGGAAGTTGGAGACTTTGAAGTCTTCCGCGTCCTGACAGGGTTCGCAAGCGGTAGCGTACTCGGTGATGTATCGGAGCTGATCCGCCGTATCCAAGGTGGACGGTGTCAGTATGGTGGAGATACCGCGGCAACACTCCAACGTGAGATGGCTGGCTCCGTTGAGCCACGCACGGAAGTCCTCAGACTGTGAGTATGGGTTGTCGAGAAACCGATCGAAGTCCCCGACTGGCTGGTTGAAGCGGAAATACTGGTCTGAGTCGTCCCCAAGTGGGCTTGGCGCGGCGTATCGGACGTCGAGGTGAGGGACCTCTGTGAAAGGTCTGAAAGTCGAGTAGGCGGGATACTTGGCGTCGAAGCACGTTTTGACAAACGCGCTTTCAAACTTCCAAGTGGCTAGCACCACCGCCCAGTAGAACGAGAGGCACTCGGCTATGTCCTCCCTTGAGACTCCAAAGGTCCCAGACTTAATCGCTTGCTGGATGCAGGGCGTGTATTGGTTGGGGCTGAGCAAGTATTGCCGCGCCAGATGTTTCCAGTATTCAAAGGAGATGCCCAAGCGGTCGGGACCGAGCAACAGGTCTTCTAACGGAAGCTCCTTGTTGTCTTCGGAGTCACTATATCCCTCCTCGTCGTCTCGGTATGCTTTGCGAGGGCGGCGGCGAGAATGGTCGTAAAAGTCGAGCTGTGTGAGCTCAAAGCAAGGTTCTGGCTCGTCTCCCTTTCACAATTAACTTGTTTTGTCAACTTTAAGACTTCTTCCTTCTATCCTGGCTACCTATCTGGCCTAGGAGTTGTAAGTGGCCCAATCCTCGTGGTAACTGGAAGCTAGCTTTGATACTTCTATCCCTTGCTAGTTCTAGTCTATGCTCAGAGACTTAAGCCCTAATCTCCACTAACTATTTTAAAAAGGATCTCCAAGGTGTCCTAAGGTACCTCCTTCTAAATTCTAACCCAATTAGAGACTTGAAATATCTTTCTTATCATTAACTTGATAAACACTTTCAATTCCTTCTATGATTGCTAATTATCACTCTAATGTAGACACTCTAATCCTAACTAAATGTTACTCTAGACTACTTTTTAATGTGAGAAAAAATTTAAAAGGCAAGCTTCTAAACTTTAACTCCCGGCAGACGCACCATTCATGTGGGCGCTTAATTACCCACCCTTGGTAATTAATCGGACACAACCAGGTTCTAGGGGTTAACTAAATTCTAACCTAACGGGTGACTAAGCGTCAGTCCATTGTGCCTTCCAAGCAATGGATCTTCTTTACTAAGTTCCTAGTTTCCACAGGTGACAATGGGGTTGCCCCAATTGGCGAGGAAATAGTTCGGGCTAACCGTCCCCTAACAGCAGCCTATGCAAACTACTACCGAATCTATTCTAATCTATGGAAATCTGAGGCTAATTGACCCTTCCTAAGACTGAAGAGGGATTACCTAAGTCCCTTCCATGGTTTCCTAAGTTGGTTGGGTTTTTTTCCTAATCTAAGTTATCTTTTTCCCTAATTTAATTTATCTAATTTATCTCCTAATTTAATCTATCTAATTTATCTCCTAATATAATCTTCTAAATTAATTTATCTTTTTTCCTAATTTAATTTATCTAATTTATCTCCTAATTTAATCTTCTAAATTAATTTATCTTTTTTCCTAATTTAATTTATCTAATTTATCTCCTAATTTAATCTTCTAAATTAATTTATCTTTTTTCCTAATTTAATTTATCTAATTTATCTCCTAATTTAATTTATCTAATTTACTTTATCTTTCTAATTTAATCCTCTAATCTAATTTAGTTTTCCTAATCAGATTATCTTTTTACGTTCTACCCTTGACCCTATGTCGTTATTACTTAAGGTAATTTTGATTGGCTATTTTAACCTTAACTCCTAATTGGATTATTTTGTCCTGATCTAATGTTTAACTTCTTGGTTGAATTTTGACCCTAACGGTTTACTAATCCCTAGTCCTATCCTATCCTGTTCTACCTTGTTTTGTAGTCTAATTCCTAATTGCTAATCGACATTGACCACCTCTTAACAGAATTTAGCACAAATCAAAAGAAAAAGCACTGGGGGCTAATTTACTAACTCACCTGATCGAAGTTGGCATGCGCGACTTTTTCCTCCATACCTCCGGCCACGTGCTCGTATTCCATAGTCGACACGTAGGTTGAAGTAGTAAACTGCCTACGGCTTAGTCTTTGGCGAAGGAGTACACTCTAAGACCCATAATGGGCCCTTCTTTTCTCCTTATCTCTTTTTCTTTTCCTTCAATACTATTCCTACCAACCCCTTAAATGAGGCCTTACACCATATGACGCTAATCTAATGGAAGAGTCACCTATTCTCTTACGTCGTCATTTTGGTGTCATCCTAATCTCTTTCCTAATGGTTGCACGAAGCTTTGGAGATTTCCTACCTAATCTTATGACGCAACACTATTTATCGTCTCTCCCTTCTTCCTCCCCTATAACTACCCCCTTCCTAATTTTGTCATCATTGTGTGAGGTTTGGTTTGAGAGGTGGAGGATGTGGTATGTAGGGCGCCGCTTGGAGTTTTTTTTTTTTTCTTTCCCCCCCCCCCTCCTTTTGTATGTTTTGTTTTGATTTCCCCCCCCCCCCTTTTGATTTCTCTTTCCCTTCCCCCCCGAAACCCTTGGACCCCCCCCCCCAAAGCCCTAGCCCAATCTCCCCGAAGCCCTGGCCCCCCTCCCCCGAAGCCCACTGTTTGGGTGCCCGCTACTGGGTCGCCCGCTGTCTGGGTTGCCCGCTGCTGGTCGCCCGCTGTCTGGGTTGCCCGCTGTTGGGTCGCCCAGTTGGCTGGGTTGCCCGCTGGCTTGGGTTGCCTGCTGCTGGGGTCCTGTCTGGCCTTGGCTTTTACACTCCTTTCCTAACCTCGGGTTCCCGTATGGGAACCCACTTAACTAAAAACTAAACCGGACGTTACGGATTATGGTCAAGGTAAAACAAGAGGCTAGACTAATTTTGATGTGTTGAAGTCAAAGCTTCGCCGTGGGGGAAAGAACTTGGATGTTGACCAATCTATCTCATGGCGGGGGGTTTCTTCCGCGTTTCTACTACCTAGGGGTATCTTGGGAACTAAACTTTAATTTTTCCCAAGAAGATCTTGGGAACTAAACTTTGGAATTTAGACCTACCGGGGTCCAAAGCTTCGCCGTAGAATCGGTTTTAACACCGACTTTAGGACTTGCAATGGATTGGGGTTCAAAGCTCCGCCGTCTAGGACTCGTTTTAACACACTCTTTAGGACTAAGGGGTCATAGGGTCAAAGCTTCGCCGTCCCCCGAAGGGTGGGTCCACTTGTCAACAACAAAGAAGGGGTTTACTATGGTTAGCACTTACTTCCAAGGCACACGTACACGCAAGATGATAATGTTAAAGGACTTATGCACCAAAGGCCCCCCAAAGCGGCATCGCCAAGGTACGGTGGGGGGTTACTCCGGGGTTAATGCACGACACAAGACAACTTACAAGAACTCTCCAAATGTGACCAAAGGATGTTTAAAGAAGACACACGAAGTACAAGTGAACGAGAAGGACTCCAAGAACCTACAAAAGCTGTAAATAGAACAACAACGGGAGCAAAAAGTGCTCCGAAAACACCGTAGAGGTTTTTTGGCCTAAATGCCAAAAATGCCAAGATAACTTGGACCCACGGACCCAAAACAAGTATTGGGGGTGTTTTGGGAGAGAGAAGGGCCCCCTTTTATAGGTTTCCAAGGGCCCACTCCCCCCCTCAACGAGTAACCTCATCCATCCGGATTTTCATCCAACTTTGAGATTTTCACCTAATCTTGGGTTTTACGCTGGTCCTAGTTTCTAACTTTTGGAGTTTATCTCGGAATTGCAAATGGATTGCGCCAATGGCTTCAGAATGCCATTTTTAGCCTAAGGGACCCCCTACCCCCTATTTCTATCACAAAAAAACCCTCGGAAACTAGTGCCAACTAGAGCCAATTAAAAGGGTAAAAACCTAACTTTTGGGGTTTACCTCTTTTGGCTTGGGTAACTAGCTAGGGTTGTTGGGGAGGCTCTAGGGAGTAAGAAAAGGCTCCTTGATGTCTTCGTTCCGACTTCGTACGCTCCCAGGACGCCGGTCAACCCCGCAAAGATCTTGCCGTAAATATTAATTGGGGGGATGTCGTCAATTTTGGCTGCTTCCCGCTATTGGAACTCCATGAATTTTGTCGGGGCGTGTTATTAACATAAAAGATGCTAATCTAATTTTTAGTGAGATTTTACCGCGGCTTGGGTATTTTCCATAAATTTCCGAACGTGGCCTTTGGCGGTTGACCGCTCGGAAAAAGATCCTTTGGAGATCAGAAAAAACCGAGACTTTTTGGGGAACCTCTCATGGAGTCCCCCAAGCCACGTGCCAAGTCCTAGGCTATTCTAGCACATAGTTGGTGGCGAGATGAAAATTGACTTCGGTTGAATCACCGGTAGTCAGGGAATCTTTCACATGTGAGGGAATCTTGGCGAATGGGTTTTGCCGTGGATGTCCCGACATGTTCCAGATCCGAGAACACTATCCGGCGGCTGTAGATTCCTCCATGCGGTGTCGCACTGTAAATGCGTACATAGTGTAAAAATGCATAGTAATACATTATTTCCATAGATTTGATTTTAATAATATAAAAATAAAGATGACATCATCCTTAGTAGCTTCAAGATGACGCCTTCTCACAATGACATGAGCCATCTATATAAGAATAGGTTATCATCTTAGAATGCCACCAAACTTGAAGTAGTTTCTTTATTGTATGTTATAGATTTCAGTATGTCGAATTGGAGGGTTTTTTCTGAGTCTCAGGATGAGGAGCCTCTACCAGAATCGGAGTTTGAGTTTTCGTTATCTCAACTACCGGCTCAACCTCTTCAACCGCTAGGTCTTTCATTATCGCACGAGCGTCCTCAAGATGAATCTGGGCCTTCTCGACCGCCAAAGCAACCCCGTGTGGAACAGCGATGGCACGGGAACCTACAGCGTGGAGCTCGAGCACTAGTGATCCTGTTGCAGGTTGGGTGTGTTGAACCTGGTACCCAAGAAGTGACATTCGAAGGGAGTTTTGAAGGTCTTAACGACGATCAATACTATTGTATGGTCAGGCCTATTAAAGGGAGTCGCGGTCACCAACGATGGTTAGAGGGGCCGGTCAATCCCTTGACAAAGGTGGATCGTGTTGAGTTTGTTGCTACTACCATCAAGCGAATTCTCAAGTTCTTGAAGATGGAGTGAAGTTTCTTTGAAGACTTTAGTTTTTTACCTTTGAGAAGACATTTATTTTATGTTAGTTGTTTGTAGATTTCATTTTGGGTGTTGAAAATAGAGAAAGAAAAGATAGAAAGGAATTAATGAAATAGTTTTCCTTCTAGGTGAACTTGAAGTGAATTTTCTTTCTAAGATAAAGATAAAGAGATAGTTGTGGGGTCAAATAAGGGCTCAATTATTGATGTGAGAGCTTTGGGAGTGAGTTAGGGGCTGACCCCACTTGTTTGTGTGGTTAGAGTAGAGATAAGGTGGAGAAAAAAGGGAACACTATTCATCTTCTCTCCCGTTGTGAGTTTAGAAAGGCCCGAATGTTTGAGGGCTCATTGTGTTGTGAATTTGAAGTATTTTGAAATGAAATTTGGAGGTGTTGTGTATCATGGTGTGTAGTTTTCAAATTGATCTCACTTGCTTGATTTGGAGTTGTGAAGCAAAAGTTGTGCTAGTTTGAGTGGAGGGAGGTTTGTTGCCTTTAAAATTAAGAGGCAGAGACTTCGACCGACCATAAAAGACGGACAGGTTCTTGTTTTGCCATGAAATTTGGAGGGAGTGTAGGAAATTGTGTTAGCTTTTCATGAAGCTATCATTCGTTCTATTTGGAGTTTGTATGAGAAAGTTGTGAGTGTGGAAGCGAAGGAAGGTCTGCTGCCTTTCCCTTCTCAAGGCCGAAACTTTGGATGGCCATAGAGGTTGGACAGAGTCTTAGAATTGTATGAAATTTGGAGGAGAAGTAGATGATTGTTTTAGCTTTCCGAAAAGCTATCATTTAGTTCATTTGGAGTTATAGATTAACAAAGACACTCATCCAAAGATCAGCTTGGGAGTTGGAGTTGAAGGAGTTGGAAGACTTGTGTGTTTGTGTGTGTGTGGCTTGTGGCTTTGTAAATTTCATTTTATTGTTGCGGGTAGTTTGGTTCACACCAATACTAGCCTCATTTGGTGTTGTGGATGCGACGAAGTGGGGTTAATTGCCCACATGGTCGAGACTTTTATGTTGTTCCCACTGGTGAGGCAAGTTTGCTGGTCACCGTGGGTTTGAAATTTAGGATCCAATCCCTCGGACGGCTCAGCTCGTGGTCTGGCCGTCCCGTTTTACATGTCCGAAGCCCGTGGTTTCTTATCACCCTACCTTAACCTTTGGCCTATTTAGAAACACAACAGGATAGGACAACGAGTAGCAGTTTGAAGATTTGAAGACTCGAAGATTTGAAGATTCGACAAGTTACAATTTATTTCATTCCCGAGCCATTTCTAGTCGCAGCCAGAATCCTCGTGATTTCCCGAGGCAAACTCTCTCTACACGACAGCAGCCTGTCTGGGACAAGTAACACCTGCAAGCTAACAATTTGGATTCCTAATGTTTCGTCGGTGGAATGGGGAAACTAGAACCTATCTTTGGAGATTTACGTGGGGATCCCCCTAACTCTCCTAAGACTTAATTTAGCCTATCATGGTCACATGCACTAGGTTTTGGGCTATTTTGGGTAAGTTCCTAGTAGCGCTATTGTTTCCCACTAATTACGGTTTCTAACCTATATACAAGTGGGCTTAATGGATAATCTAGGGGTAAAAGGCTATTTATGACCAAATGCTATACTGGTACGTGACATACCTATTTTGGTTCTACACTCTTTTTTGGGCTTTTTGTACTACTTTATGCCTTAATTTGTAATAAACTAAAAAAAAGAAAACAATGAGTCCCAAGTGACGAATTTGGGGCTCACAGCGACCTCTCATGGAGGAGAACGCGGGTCAGGGCGAGTGCTTAAGGGCGACTACGGGTAAGGGGCGACCGCGGGTGGAGGTGGAAAGAATGGCCCTCCTTTTGTCCAAAAATTGGCAAATTCGGGCCGTTTGGGGGTTTCTAGGGGCAACTAAAATTGACATCACTAAGTATATGGTGACATAATGACATGTGCTTCTAATTCAAAGTTGGTCACCAACAAGTGAGGACAGAGATTATACGCTTTTTAATGAGAGATCCTTAGTAGAAACAAATATTTGACGATGTGGTCATTAATTAAGGGACTCTTTTGATTCTGGTTACCTATAGTAAGGCCGCAGGTGCTACTATAGAGACACTAATCCACGCAACTACTCAAATATGACAATGGAATATTTGAAAACACATTAGTAATGACTAATGAGGTACTTTGTGAGGAAGTTGGGTATAGTCATTGAACCTGATTCAAAGAAGCAACTAATATGTAGATAGGTGGTAAAGCTACTCATGGTTGATAAAGCACCTGAAGTTGTTTATCGCATTGATGTTTTGTAATAGGGTATGTTGTTATTATGTTAGTACAAATAAAAACATAGGTCACATTTTATGCTTCTAAATTTTGAAAAGGAAAGTAAATATATTAACCACTTTTTATATGATGTGCCATTTCGAAAAAATATTAAATATTCAAAACGCTAGGTGCCAAGGTCTATGTATTGAATCTTGAATTTGAATTCTTTTGTGCAAATATTTTGTAATTTTTTCCAAACAATGTACTTTAATTTATTTGCTTCTAAACTAATGTGTGTAAAAGTGTACAAAAATAAAGTTGAGTTTTAACCCCTAAAGGACCAACTTGAGTCCTTTTGAAGGACTTTAAAGAGTTTAAGTAGGTGCATATAGTCTCAATTTTCATTTTCATTTTTTGAACTTTTTTGGAGGATAGAAGAGTACATCATCTTTGTAAGAATATAAATTTTTCTTCAATTGGTGTCCAAAAGCAAAATTTATGCCACCCTAAGCTGAAAATAGAGGTCAGCAAGCAACAAAAAAATTACAATAAGTCAATTAATATTAAATTTTTTTCCCTCAAATATTATATTTTTGTCTACATGTGAAGCTTTGATTCATTCCATTTGGACTAGCAATGAAAAAATTATGGACAATCTTGTCTTTTAGACAATCTAAACAATTTTTTGAAAAAACATCTTATATGATATATTTTTGAATGCAATTTATACAACTTTTTTGAAAATTGTTTAATATAGTTAAGTTTGTCTACTAGAACAATCTCACCATTGTGCTTATTGTGTTTCAATTCCAACTTAGAGCTATTAACAATTTAGTTTTTCATTCAATCATAGACCAACTTCTATTCAACAATTTCTTAAAGAATGAAAATCAAGTGTGTTTCTATTGAAATTTTTTGCTTAAACTTTCAATTCAATTTTTCAACATAATTTTTTAAAATTTAGAGTTTATAGTGCAATTTTTTTCCACAAATGGTGGTCAAAGTCATCTGAAATTGCAAGCCAAAGTTCAATTTTTTTTTCCAACTTTGAATGCTAATATCTTCCAATCTATATGGCCAAACTTTATGAAATTTTTACCACATGATCTTAGACAACTTAAGTACAAGATCTTACGGTTAGATTCTCCAAAAAATATTTTTTCTATTTTCTTGGATGACTGCAGCAGAAGTGGCAGTTTTGAATTGCACTACAAATCACTTCTACAAGAAGTCGCCTCTACCTCCAGTCGCCCCTACATGCAGTCGCCTAGTACCCGTATGCGCCCCTTGAGTTTGCCATGTAGATGCCACATGGCATCCAGCTGGAGGGGGGTAATTTTATATAAAGTCAAAGGTAAATTTAACTTTTCGTGACGTCGCGCGAGCTCTACTAGACGTTGCGCGACGTCTATCTGTCGCGCTGTCGCAGCAAACAACCCTGTCTACGGCAACCGAAAACAAACTTGGGCTTCACGATTTTGTGACATCCGCTCAAGCAATAACATGTTCTGCTAAAGCTGTAGCGGAAATGGCCCTGTTGGCTATGGAATTGGCCAGAAATTTATCCACATTATCGCATCCACTATTGAAGGGTGGATTGGCTTTTCACAAGTTTGCTAGTGGAGCACTAACACTTCTTGATGAGAAGTACAACTACTTGAAGACAATCGTGGAGCTGGAGTAGAAGAATGACGAGTGGAGTAAAAAGTATGGAAGGGTCGTTGAAAATTGTGAGTCATTGGGAAGGCAATTGGTGGCGTCAAGGAGGAAGTATAGCGAAAAATATTTGAAGGAACGAAATGAAGAAAAGAGCCTCTCTACAGTGGAGATCCAACTACCGAGGTCACAAGAAACTCAAGAAAGCGATCAACTCTCTCTTCCATTTGAGAAGGCCAAAGCAGTGGAGGAGCTTAAGACCAGAAAGGTGGATGAGGTTCCAATTTGGAGCGACTTGAATCAAAGATTGAATGAGGTAAACCAAGAAAATGCCCTTCTTCAATCGAGGTTGGACCGGACGAAACGAGTGGAGAACATGGATAAATGTCTACCGGCGAGCGGATCGGAGTCTCGGTGGTTGACATGGATACAACAACTTCAAGACAAACCGTCTTTAGCATCTCGGGCAATGATCGGGGTTCGCACCCTTGCAATGAAGTCGGATGAAGATTGCAATGTCGTTGAGGCTGCTTTGAAGAAATTCAAAAGTGCGGTCGAGCAACATTCTTGGGGGTCTATGCCAATGACATGTTGGGGAGACATGGATGCCATGTACGAGCGGTTGAACCACGCCAAGAAGGAATCGCTAGCCCACAATTAGCGACATCAATTGGACTTTTGAAGTAGAGAAAGGATGGACTCTTTACACAACGCTTTCAGTACACATCAAGAAGAACGAGAAGATAGTTGTGCATGGTTCTAATCCAGACAATGAAATGTTGAAGGGTCATTGTAGCATTTGCCAAGGTCCTTTTGGGCCTGAAGGAGCCTTCACCATGGGCCATTGTCGCCACGTTTTTCATATCAAATGCGTTGTACAAGCATCTCTTTTTCGATCCGCTTGTGCCGAGTGCCGTTCTCCTTTGAGTCCTAGGTTCTACGAGATGTTTGGCATCTTGGAAGGTATGCCCCCCGGCCACGAATACAATAGATGGACTCTTCCACTTGACCAAGGGCCATACAAATTTCAGAATTATTCGCATTGGGGGAAACCCCTCATATGGGATCCATCCGAACAGAAGCATGAATTGTATGATGCATCCATGCAACCGGTGGATTCCTTCATGTGGATGACCCAAAATATGGAAGTGGAGTTGCGGGCTCGTGCCATTGATGATGGCGAGGCTCGTGAATTGTTTTGTCGTAGTATAGGAGGGCATTGGAGCATGCAACACCATAAATTTTTCCGGTTTCCCGAAAAAGAAGTACAGAAAGGGCCAGATGGCAATTGGATAGAGGTGGAGCATCCTCTTGGCTTCAGTGAACAGTACGAGGCATACAATCACGTTCCCATAGGCAGGGCACTGTTCTTATCTAAGTTGGAAGAAGCTGCATCAATTCGTGTTCAGGTGGAAACGGATGGAGAATCAAACAAAGGGGATTCGTTCGTGGAGGTGGCAGGGGCATTTGATAGGAGGGTGGCCGACATCATAGGTCAATGGAGGGCGTTCTTATTGGAAGGAGTCACCGAAGGGTTTAGGGTAAACAACCCTAGTGATGACCATATGGTGAATGTGTTGGTAAATCGAGTGGACGTTGCTCTGAGAGCCTTAAAGGCGATGGATGTGGATTTGACTCCGAAGCGCAAACAGAAGCGGAAGATTGAAGATGACGATGACTATTCTCCGGAAACAATACGACAATTTGTCGTTGTTGACAGGGCAACCAAATCAAATCGGTTCTTAAGCTCAACAAGCCCTGGGGGAATTTCTCGTCGCGAAAGTCCAAGGATTGCCGCTCAAGTGGTGCAACGCAATCCAGAGGGGTCCTCTGGTCAGTCTGGTGGTTCGGGAGATGGCAACAATGATAGAATTAAATAGAAATGGACCAATAGGTCTATTGCAATAGAAGAAATAGAACTCTATACTCGATAGACTTTTGTTTTAATGTCACGAGGTGAAAATAGTAGTAAATAATTGTAATCACGGCATGTCTTGTTTTGCCTTTAATATCTACGTATGTATGTCTTTTTTATATATACATATATATAAATATATATATATATATATATATATATATATATATATATATATATATATATATATATTTATTTATATTTCAATGTTCATGATATGTATGGATCTTTCAATGCATGCTAGTTTGTTGAATCGGTTGGTCAAATGTCGCTTTTTCTTCTTTCGCTATGATAAAATGATTTGTTCATAGAATATGTAGTATTTTTTCCATTGTAACATTATTTCATTGCAAAAATATGAACTCCAAAATTTTTTGGCACAAAAGGCTCTAATCAATTCCTACAAACTTGTTAGTATTGCTTTGCACAACTAGTGCTGTGCACCACTCGCATGCTTGAAGGTATTAATCAGAGCCGGGATTTGAACCCGCGACCTCCCCCATTGGAAGAAGGCAAGTCCAAATGTTTGGATAAGCCTTGGACACTTGTGCTGAAAGTGTGAAACAGTTCTATTTGAAACTAAACTACGAGAAGTCCCAAATCCGAATAAAAAGATCCGACGGGCTGATCCGACGGCCAATTCGGACGGGCTGGCCAGATCCGACGGCCTCGTCAGATCGGACGGCCTCTTCCGACGGCTAGTTCGGACGGCTTGTTTCGACGGCCTATTCCGACGGGTTGGCATGTTCCGACGAGCTAGCCCGATCCGACAGCCTGGCCCGATCCGACGGAATGTTCGGACGGGATGGTCAAATCGGACGGGCCATTCTGGAGAGAATGAGTTCGTTAGTACTGTTTTTAAAATTCATCTTTCTGAATAACGGTCAGCGCCACCTGTATTCAGCTGCAAAGTATAAGTAAAAGAAACAAGGCGTATGAAGGCACTCCAAATCCACTGAACAGTACAATTTTCAAGGGCTAGGAGCTGCAATTTATTTTGTGTCCCTTGCTTGGTAATGCATCGTTTGGTGGAAGGAGGGCCTTGAATTTCAAGGCTTTGTGCACGATCCTAAACCCAATTTTAAACATTGGTTCACTTATATTTACATTTTAAAAAACTTGCGAATTTGAAGAAGTTCAAGTTTGGAACTTGTGACCATGAGCAAGGATTTTGCCTCTTGGTATGTCGTCCTTTCGGCGGGTAAAATACAATGCAAGGCTTGCAACAACGTGTTTACAAAGAAAACGAGCCGTATGTTGAGTCACTTAGGATATGAATCGATTGCTGGTTCTTGTGATAGGGGACTGAGTTTGTGTCCCAAATTGTCATTGGAAACTCGAAATCTATTTCTAAGATGCAATGGGGCATTTCCACGAAGACCTGTTCGTGGAAATGTGGATGTCAACAACTCACCTATGGTTGAAAGCGATATGTCAAATGGGAGGGGTATGCCACGTTCTACGCAAGAAGATTCTTGTACAACACCGGAAGAAGTCGTTGGAGGGGGTTCCGAAGTAACTCCAAGTATGCAAACATGTAGCGGACGTGACATTCGCAGGGCCTCAAGTAGTAGGCCTCCAACACAAAGTAGGCTTTTGGATGGCTTTCAAGAAACAAAAAAACATAATTTGAATGCAGTGTGGGCCAATTTCTTCTATGCGGCAAATATACCCTTTTCAGTGGCCTGAAACGTAGCTTTCAGAGAAGCGGTGAAAAAAACCTCCGAGTATGGTACGGCCTACACTCCGCCATCATATCATGATCTACGGCATAAATTGCTTGATCAAGCCAAGGCAGATGTCATGGGGAAGGTGCATAGAAGGACCGAAGACAACGTCAGGAAGTTTGGAGCAACATTGTCCATTGATGGATGGAGCTCAGTTACAAACCGTCCACTGATCAATGCCATACTTGTATCTTCAGCGGGTGAGCAATTCCTTGGATCGGTGGATACTAGTAGGGTGGAAAAGACAGCACAATATTTGGCCACAATTTTAGAAAAATTCATAGAGCAGGTGGGTCCTACGAATGTGGTGCAAGTGAGCGCAGACAATGCTCCAGTGAATCCGGCAGCATGGAATTTGGTAACAAACAAATATCCACACATTTTTTTTCAAGGATGCGTGGTGCATGCCTTGAATTTGTTGCTCAAAGATTGGAGAAAGGAGAAATGGATTGAAGAGTCGGTAAAGAGAGCCCAAACCGTAGTGAATTTCTTCAAGAAAAGACACATGCCACTTGCTATATTTCGGAAGTATGAGAGAAAGTATAGTTTGTTGAAGCCGGTGGAAACAAGGTTTGCCTCTGTGTTTATCATGATTGATCGTTTGTTGGAAGTCAAAAGAGCATTGCAACAAAGTGTGGTGGATCCACAGTGGGTGGCATATGTGAATACACTCAACGACAATGGCAAAGCCAAATCTCGCACGAAGTCTCATGATGTGAAGAGGTTCATTCTAGAGGAGCATTATTGGGACCGGTGGACAAATTTGCGGGAATTGGTGGCCCCGTTGTATATGGTCTACGTGATTTAAATGCAAAGACGCCATGCATGGGTAAGGTGTTGCATATTATGAGGAATTTAGAGAAACATGTCCTTAGCCTAGAAGGGCATCATTTTTGTTTGGCAACAAACCTCGCCGAACCATTGGAGCAATCCTTTTGCAAACGCCGTGAAATGGGGGAGACAGATTTACATTATGCAGGAGCTCTTTTGAATCCATACCTTCTGCATCCATACCTTCTGCATGATAAGGATCTAGCCGACGACCAAGATGCAATGGATGCATGCAAGCGTGTTCTAATGAAAATTTGCAAACAAGGAGAGTACGCCTCGGTGGTAAAAGAATTTGTAGCCTTCCGCCATAGGGAACCTCCGTTTCACAACATGTTGAACCCGGATGAGCAACAATTGTCGGCGCATGCTTGGTGGGATTTTGAAGGTGCATGTGGGAAGCTCATTGCTCCAATAGCCAAGCGAATTTTGGCACAACCGATATCCTCGTCTTCATGTGAACGAAATTGGAGTAGTTATTCTTTTGTTCACAACAAATCTCGGAACAAGTTGACAACGCAAAGGGTGGCAGACTTGGTGTATGTGTACACCAATTCCAAGGTCTTGGCAACATCAAAGGAAAAGGATGAGAAGAAGTGGTACGATGACAACGTGGATTCGGAAGATGAGGAGGATGGTGGGTCAGTTGGGCCTCTATTGGATGACGAAGATGCCATGAATTACGATAGGCACAATTTTGATGATGAAATGTTCGATAGCCCAAGTTGGCCCAATGAAGATCTTCGAGCCAATGATCGAGACATCTATGACTTTCCATTGGATGAGGATAATGATGGGTATGATGAAGATGTACCTTCCATAGCTAGATTTGTGGATCGAAGTGGGTTCATGAGTAGCGAAAAAGTTCTATCAGAAAAAGAAGACGCTTATGTAGAGGCTAATGAGAGAACGATTCCCAATGATGGGACTCAAAGAATGGATGAAGATCTTTTTCCACTTGAGTCTCCGTTTAGAGGAGTGTTGCAAGCGGAAGAAAATGACAAACACATCGGCAAGGGAGGATGTGAGCCTTGGGAGGTGAATGTCAAAATGAACGTTGGCAACACGAGTGTTGAGTCAACCATTGTATTGGCAAGTGCGAACGGTGGTCACCCAAGTATTCCAATCCATAAGGCAAATGAAGCGGAGAAGAATGTTGATCTATGTGTGGTGGGGTTTAGAAGTCCAATTTCGTGCATCAATGGAGAAGCCAAGAAGGAACTCATGCAAGATTTTGAAGTACCACCATCTAGCATCCCTCCACGTGCACAGTTGAAAACCCCTAGTCAAATTTCGGATGGCGTTGGGAGCTTAGGGCTTGGAAAACGGATTGCAAATATTTCAAAAGAAAGGCGGCCTAGTCAAGGTATTTTATCATCCACGGACGATGACAAGGATGAGACATTGGCTTCAATGTTCATTCGGCATTCTCGTAATGCACCACTACGATGGCCCCCAACAATGTCAGTGCCTAAACCACAATCTTCAATCTCACCGAAGATAATCATTCATGGAGGCAGTGGAGGGCCCTCAACAATAAAATTAGAGGGCAGGGATCACCTAGAGCCAATAAGAAGAGAGTCATGCAACCTTTTGCAATATCCCCGTTGAAAAAAACAAGAGCCATTGAAAACCCTCTTGATGCACGTCCACATGTTTCAAAGAGGAAAATGAAAAGTGTTGTTGGCATTAAGGAACAAAATGGGAAATCCTTATTAAGAGTAAAAGAAGAAGTCAAAAAGGACAAACGAAGAAGAAGCCTTTCATCCACTGTCGCAGCACAGGGTAAGTAAATTCCCTATTATGCTCACAAAAACCACTTTAAAGTATAACAAAGTGACTCTAAAGATCGAACCCACGAGATTCTGTGAAGTGTTTAAACTCTATTAGGAACTTAGAGGTCAATGGTCGGTTCCTTCAAGAATTTCCCTAATCGGATGTCGGATTTCTCGATCCGGAAATCCTTCCTACATTAGTATAGTGTATCCGGAATCTATGTCCCACTATTACTGACTACAATCCGGATACCTTTGAATCAACAACCAACAAACCCACCCAGACTTCCTGAATACTTCCGGGTTTTCTTCTGTGAGACCGGACTCCCTCCCTTTACTGGTGTCCGTCTTCTTTACTAATTTCCGGTTTAATTTAACCTCTGTTGACTCATCAGAGGGATCTGCCAATTTGATTTAGTAGAGTGGTCGGCTAGCCACACCTTCCGGACTTTTAAAGTGATGGAAGAGTTCACTCTAATCTACTCAATCTCCTATCTAACTAGAATCCAGTTTGGTTTCTCACAATGACTGGAAAATGAATCTGGTCAAAGGTCACACAAAAACCCCCCGTACGACCCTTATCATACTACAACGACTTTGACTTTCTTTCAACTTGTATGGAGCTAAGGTGACTATAAGTGTATCCGCCCGTGCCAATAGAATCCGGTATCTTTTTCGTTTACTTTCTAAGTTGATGAGACCTCTCAAGGATCAGACGCGAACCAGACCTCCCACCCGGTCGCTCTAGCGCAGTCAGGAAATCCCTCCCTAATTGCCTAGCTTAACAATCGTTATCTCATCCGGAATACAAGATCTAGATCCTACTCAGGTGCTATGACTCACTCCCAGCACTTACAACCTCTGCACACAACTGTAGGTAAAAGAACACCAAAGGGAAGAAGAATTCTCTCCAAGTCCGCTCACTAGCAATCAATTCCTTATTCACTCATCCGGCCAAAGCATGGGAAGACAAGGGAATGACAGAAAAATGCACAGTACACAAAACTATTTGGTGGAAATTCACTTCCCCGTCTCCATTGAGAGACGGGTTTATATACAAAGTTAAGTTCATACAAAATGGGGGGAAAAATCCTAAGAAACCAGCATTGTTTCCAGCCGAGATTGTAGGATCTGATCCTCCTGGATTTCTCGCTACAAAATTGTTCCTAACAAAAATGGTCCTAAAAATATACATTCTATCCTTTGAAGAAAAATCTCAAGGCCCACCACTATCTGGTATAATCTGCTCAGTAATTTTACTGATGCTGCCTTCCTTCTCTCCCCCTTCTGGAATTCGTTCCGGAACTGGAGTAGAAGGTTCTCCATCTTCTGTTGGTGGTGCGGGTGCAGGACATTGTGATTGGATTCTGGAAATCCGGGCTTCGGTACCTCCTGCACATCCGAATCCCCACACAGACTTGGAAAGGAAATTCCGAACAAGGAAACCGGATGATGTAGATGAAGCCTTTTACTGCTATCATCTATCATCTTGGCTGCCTTCCGGAATTCTTCCAACGAAGACTCCATCTGACCGGCAAACTCTGCAAGTATCCGTGCTATTCTCCCACCGGAGATTTTCTTCTCCCTATGCACGCCTTCGTCAAATAGTTTGGCCTTGGCCATCGCGTCTCCGGATGCCGCCACCACAGAAGTCATCGCGTTGATGGCCTTCCGGGTATCCTCCTGCAGGTTCCGAGCAGCTCTCACTTCCTCCATGCTAACTTCCCGGTCCTTCTTCAAAAGTTGGATCTCACCTCTCAGCTTGATCATCAACTCATCCATTTCCCGGAGGGTGATGGTCTGCTTTAGAAACCTCTCCTCCTTCTCCTGGTCCTCATCCGGATTGTTGATGCAGTTCGCTACCGTTTCCGGAAGAGAACTATCAATCTTTCCTCCTACCAGGCCGGCTATTGAAGAAATTGCAGTATGCCTGATAACACATCGGGCCTGAATTTCCCCCAAAACATGAATCAACTTACCAAAAAATGGATTCATTCCGGTGTCGTTGGATCCGGAAGCTTCGGCTTTTCCCTTGTCCGCTTCCCGGGGTCCATTCTTCGGTATTCCGGTTTTAACCGGAAGAGCCCCTCCTTCCGGACTGGTCTTGGTCCGGGTGGCCATCCCCTTCCCATCCGGTTGAGATGGCTTTCCTGCCTGCTGACCTCCCAACTTCTTGTCAGCCAGAGACCCTCGATTCCCCACCGTTGTCTTCAGGCATTTCCGGTGGATGAGCGGTACTCCATCGTCCTCCTCATCTTCCTCCTGCCAGTTCCACATATTCTCCTTAGGCGTTCCGGCTGGCAGAGTACTGTCGTGTTCGGTGTCGGAACTCTCATCGTCCGACACTCCGAACTTGGCGAGAGCCATCTGGGCCCTCCATTCACTCTCCTCGATTATCGTGAGGAGTCCCTGTTTCCGGTAGAGGTGGAAAAGGTAGGGGCAGAGTGGGGTTCCTCTGCTCTTCTTGGTATTGGCGCAAAGTCCGGCCACCAGCAGGCACATGTACTTTGCCCAATCCACTCGCATCTCCCCGCTCAGAGCTCCGAAAATAGTATTGCCCACCGAGTGGGTCAATATTGTCGGTTTTTCCGGATAAAAGATGGGGAGCAAAAACTCCAGCAGACACCGATGCCGCGAGTTTATGCAGTCCGCCACAGCGAATCCATCCTTGGAATCCGCTCCTTGGGCAAACAGCCCCTTCACATAGTTGTCCCGGGATTTGGCCTTTGACGTCCCTCCTTCCCGGAAATTATACACTTCCCTCCAGATCTCTTCGGTCCACTTATACGGTGCTGCCCGGATGGTTTTCGCAAACTGATTTGGAGCTCCTAATTGCAGCTCCCGGATGACCTCCTCGTTTTTGAACCTCCAGGGCTTCCCATGAAGCCCCTCACAGCCCATGGCCGTCAGGTCGTCGATTAGCTCCGCCAGCTCCCGATCCATCTTGGGTTCTACCGGCGCCACCCCTCTCAACTTCACTTCTCCCTGAGGCGCATTTGGTTTAGTGGCGGCGCCACTACGTTTAGGCATCCGTCCTCACTTCTACTTCTACCTCGCGTTCTCTCTTCTAGCCGCACATCTCGTATCCCACCCAAAACCCAATCTAAAGTCTTGCGCCTACCGATCAATCCGCGCGCCTTCCTACTACCAAGCGCCTCCTCAAATCATACAGCGCCTAAGTAAAGACGAGCTCCAACACCACACACAAAGAGAAACAATCACACCTAAAAGTTGGAGAGAGTCTGAGAGAGAGAGAGAGCTGAGGCGTCAAAGTGAGAATGAGCTCTCAAACCCTAAGTCAGGGTTTATATACCCCCAAAACTTAGTCCGGATTTCCCTTCCGGTTTCCGGTCTTCTAATCTTCCGGTCCTCCGATTTCAGTCCGGAACTAGAATATTTTCCGGCTTCTATTTTGATTCCGGCCAACAGTTTATTTTACTTCCCTAATTGTCCTAAATCTAAACCGTGTTCTAAACTTTAAGCCCTTCCGGTTTAGTTCTTCTTGATTTAAAACCTAAATTCTTGATTACTAAAAAAAATTGAAAATTCCGGTTGTGACATCCACGCAAGTACAAGAGGGAAGAATGACATGTCTAGGCTCTTCATCAGATGATATGGAAGACACATCCGACGACGAAGACGTAAGATTGGGAAATGGGGCAGAGGTGAAAGGAGATTTTGATTACAATCCTTAGAAATAGAAAGGACATAGGCTTAAATGTTCATGTGCTCATATTACATAAAGCACAGATTGTCGTACTGACAATTGATTGTTAGAGACTTTGATTGTAATACTCCTAAACTTATTGATGGTGGTAATACCATTATTTTTGAAGGGGGCACTTAACCAAAGATGATTTGAATCCAAAATATCAATTGATTGTGTCATTTGTATGTTGCTTTTCTACAATGAAGCATGATATATTGCAAGATGATGAAAAAAATTAAAAAATTAGGCTTCATACTTGTGGTAATTGAAATGCTTTTGAAAGGCTAGAGGATTATGATGATATGATTGTTAATCCTGTTTCAACCAGGGTTGCAATTCAGGAGGACAATTGCGACTGCTATAGGCGCTTATTTGCCCACCCTTGGTAAATCGGCGAACACAACCAGGTTCTAGTTCTATGATAGTGTCCTACTCTAATGGGTGTCTAAGCGTCAATCCATTGTGCCTTCCAAGCAATGGATCTTTTTTGCTAAGTTCCTAATCATGACCCTCTAATCGTGGTTCTAATGACTCCTAAGTTGACTATCCTGCTATACTATGTTTTTGTGTTTCCTATTTCCAAATCTTATTCTAATGTCCTAAGGTAAAGGATTATCTCACGCCATTTCTAAAAACCTAAGGCTCGTTCAAATTGGACTCTCTAATCACCCGCTATGGGCGGATGAAGTTTTGACCGCAAGGCTATCAAACTTCATCCATGGTTTTCTATGGGTTTCCAAATCTGGTTGGGGGTGAAATTTGACCTACGGACCTGACTCCCTATTTTCTATCTAAATCCTAAGTCCCAACTTGGTTGAACGAACACTTCCAAGTTTCATCCGTTTGGGGCTCTAAACTTCATCCATCGATATCTTGGGCATCCTAACTCGGATTCCTACGTGTCTTATGTTTTTGGAAACCTCTTTGGGTCTACTCTAAGCTGATCTAATCAAATCCGACCTGACTTTAGTCCTAATGGTACCTAGCTCTCGGCCTTGACTAACAATTGACACCTACAAGTCTAAATGAAAGAGAAGTTTACCTTTGAACGCCTTCAACCACCCCCTTACACCTTCAACAATGAACCCACTCACATTAAGCACTAGAGGCCCTCCAAAGCGGCATCGCCAAGGTACGGTAGGGGGTATCTCTAGGGTTAGTACAACCTTTCCCAATCCACTCAAGAACACAACAACTATCACCACAATGGGGGTAAAAGTGCTACCCCTCAACAGTGGGACCCAATCAAGCTCAACACCAAGCTATCACCACAATGGAGGTAAAAGTGCTACCCCTCAAAAGTGGGACCCAAGCAAACTCCAACACAAAAGCTATCACCACAATGGAGGTAAAGTGCTACCCCTCAAAAGTGGAACCCAAGCAAACTCCAAACACAAGAAGTAACCACAATGGAGCCAACAAAGCTCTAAAGCACCGTTGCAAAGTGTCTTGGCTAAAGTACTAAGAAAACCCACACAAGTTAGACCCAACAACAATTAAGGGAGGTTCAAAGCTTCACCGTCCCAAGGGGACCAATAATAGCGGGGACTTTAAGAGCCTTGGTTCCAACCCAAGGTTTCTCCAAAAGGATGTAACAACAAGACTAAAAGACTCCAAGGACTTACACTCTAAAGAACCTTAAGACACACAAGGTAGAGGGACCCCCAAGGCCTCTACAAACTTGAGAAACAAGAACAATGGAGCCCCGCAAAGGCTCAAAAAGACTCTATTCAAAGTTGCTTGGCCAAACGCCAAGGCTCTTACAAAAATGGACCTAAGGATCCTAACTCTAAAGACTCAAACAAGGACTTTGAGAGCTTTGGTTCCAACCCAAAATCTCTCCAAATGGAGGGGGGCTTTGGAAGGGAGAAGGGCCCCCTTTTATAGGGTTCCAAGGGCCCACTCCCCCCTTGACTTGCTACTACATCCATCCGGATTTCATCCTTATCTTTTGAGATTTCCACCTTCCAAATAGTCAAATACCGACTACCGAGGTAAGCATATCCCTTTAGGATTTTCGTCCATATCTTTTGAGATCTTCACCTCTCAAATACCGAGGTAAGCATATCTCTTATCTTTCGAGATTTTCACCTAGTTTGGTTTTTATGCTGGTCCTAACATCTAACTTTTGGAGTTTAACTCCGAATTGCAAATGGATTGCGCCAATGGCTTCAGAATGCCATTTTTAGCCTAGGGGATCCCCTACCCCCTATTTCTATCACAAAAAAACCATCGGAAACTAGTGCCAACTAGAGCCAATTAAAAGGGTAAAAACCTAACTTTTGGGGTTTACCTCTTTTGGCTTGGGTAACTAGCTAGGGTTATTGGGGAGGCTCTAGGGAGTAAGAAAAGGCTCCTTGATGTCTTCGTTCCGACTTCGTATGCTCCCGGGACGCCGGTCAACCCCGCAAAGATCTTGCCGTAATTATTAATTGGGGGGATGTCGTCAGTTTTGGCTGCTTCCCGCTATTGGAACACCATGAAATTTGTCGGGGCGCGTTATTAACGTAAAAGATGCTAGTCTAATTTTTAGTGAGATTTTACCGCGGCCTGGTTATTTTCCATGAATTTCCCACCGTGGCCTTTAGCGGTTGACCGCTCGGAAAAAGATCCTTTGGAGATAAAAAAACCGAGACTTTTGGGGGAACCTCTCATGGAGTCCCCCAAGCCACGTGCCAAGTCTTGGGCTGTTCTGGCACACAGTCAATGGCGAGGTGAAAATTGACTTCGGTTGAATCACCAACAGTCAGGGAATCTTTCACATGTGAGGGAATCTTGGCGAATGGGTTTTGCCGTGGACACCCCGACATGTTCTAGATCCAAGAACACTATCCGGCGGCTGTGGATTCCTCCATGCGGCCTGTCTAGGACAAGTAACACCTGCAAGCTAACAAGTTGGATTCCTAATGTTTCGTCGGTGGAATGGGGAAACTAGAACCTATCTTTGGAGATTTACGTGGGGACCTCCCTCACTCTCCTAAGACTTAATTTAGCCTATCATGGTCACATGCACTAGGTTTGGGGCTATTTTGGATAAGTTCCTAGTAGCCCTATTGTTTCCCACTAATTACGGGTTCTAACCTATATACAAGTGGGTTTTAAGGGTAATCTATGGATAAAAGGCTATTTATGACCAAATGCTATACTGGTACGTGACACACCTATTTTGGTTCTACACTCTTTTTTGGGCTTTTTGTAGTACTTTATGCCTTACTTTGTAATAAACTAAAAAAAAAAAAAAAATGAGTCCCAAGTGACGAATTTGGGGCTCACAATTGCGTCGGAATTCCGACGGCCCGAGGCAGCGTCGGAATTCGGACGCCTGAATTTATCCCAAGGTAAATCGGACGGACGGCTCCGTTTTACCCAGCGTCAGCTACGTCTGGACGTCCGCTTTTTGGACTCGATTTTGGGCTGGACGCTCCAATTCGTCAATCCTGGCCTGGTGTGAGCCCAAATTTGTCACTTGGGACTCATTTTTATTTATTTTTTTCTAGTTTATTACAAAGTAAGGCATAAAGTACTACAAAAAGCCCAAAAAAGAGTGTAGAACCAAAATAGGTGTGTCACGTACCAGTATAGCATTTGGTCATAAATAGCCTTTTATCCATAGATTACCCATAAAACCCACTTGTATATAGGTTAGAACCCGTAATTAGTGGGAAACAATAGGGCTACTAGGAACTTATCCAAAATAGCCCCAAACCTAGTGCATGTGACCATGATAGGCTAAATTAAGTCTTAGGAGAGTGAGGGAGGTCCCCACGTAAATCTCCAAAGATAGGTTCTAGTTTCCCCATTCCACCGACGAAACATTAGGAATCCAACTTGTTAGCTTGCAGGTGTTACTTGTCCTAGACAGGCCGCATGGAGGAATCCACAGCCGCCGGATAGTGTTCTTGGATCTAGAACATGTCGGGGTGTCCACGGCAAAACCCATTCGCCAAGATTCCCTCACATGTGAAAGATTCCCTGACTGTTGGTGATTCAACCGAAGTCAATTTTCACCTCGCCATTGACTGTGTGCCAGAACAGCCCAAGACTTGGCACGTGGCTTGGGGGACTCCATGAGAGGTTCCCCCAAAAGTCTCGGTTTTTTTATCTCCAAAGGATCTTTTTCCGAGCGGTCAACCGCTAAAGGCCACGGTGGGAAATTCATGGAAAATAACCAGGCCGCGGTAAAATCTCACTAAAAATTAGACTAGCATCTTTTACGTTAATAACGCGCCCCGACAAATTTCATGGTGTTCCAATAGCGGGAAGCAGCCAAAACTGACGACATCCCCCCAATTAATAATTACGGCAAGATCTTTGCGGGGTTGACCGGCGTCCCGGGAGCATACGAAGTCGGAACGAAGACATCAAGGAGCCTTTTCTTACTCCCTAGAGCCTCCCCAACAACCCTAGCTAGTTACCCAAGCCAAAAGAGGTAAACCCCAAAAGTTAGGTTTGTACCCTTTTAATTGGCTCTAGTTGGCACTAGTTTCCGAGGGTTTTTTTGTGATAGAAATAGGGGGTAGGGGATCCCCTAGGCTAAAAATGGCATTCTGAAGCCATTGGCGCATTCCATTTGCCATTCCGAGCTAAACTCCAAAAGTTAGAAACTAGGACCAGCGTAAAACCCAAGATTAGGTGAAAATCTCAAAGTTGGATGAAAATCCGGATGGATGAGGTTACTCGTCGAGGGGGGGAGTGGGCCCTTGGAAACCTATAAAAGGGGGCCCTTCTCTCTCTCAAAACACCCCCAATACTTGTTTTGGGTCCGTGGGTCCAACCTCTCGTGGTTTTGGCAACTTTTGGCCAAAACTCCCTACGGTGTTTTGGAGCACTTTTGCTCCTCTTTGTGGTTACAATTTTAGTGTTGAAGGTCCGTGGGGGGCCCTTCTCCTTGTCTTGCAACTCGTGTGAAGTTTCTGTTTAACGTTCTTACCATCCAAGTTAGGTTGGGTGTCTTGTCCGTGTTTTGTACTAACCCTGGAACTACCCTCCACCATACCTTGGCGATGCCACTTTGGGGGGCTTCCAGTTCATGTTGTGTCATTTATGTCACACTAACCTCCTTTTACTAACCACGTTCTTTTCCGCATTTCGTTACTAACCCAGTTATTACCTTTGCATTGGAGTCGAGTCATTGTGTCCGTATTGGAAAAGAGTGGGATAGTTCCCTTAGGGGTAACCAGACCCCACCGTTCCTTGTCCAAGTTTAGTCCTAAATTGTGTGTTAAAGGGTCCACCACACGGCGGAGCTTTGAACCTCTAGGGGAAGGCAAAAATCCTATATTTGGTGTTAAAACCAAATTGCCGGCGAAGCCTTGAACCCCCCACGTGGTTAGTTCCAAAGTTTAGTTTCCAAAACGCTTGGAAACTATTCAAAGTTTAGCCTCCAAAAGTAGAGAGTCAACCGTGAAAACCACCCTCAATCGTGTCTTGTTATAACCCCCACGGGAATAGGGGTCCCCCAGTCGTTTGAAGAGTGTGGACGTTTTTTTTGGTTTGCCCAGCAACTCAACCCAGCAGTTCGCCCAGCTTGCCCAACAGCCAGCCCGCTTGCACAGGCAGCCAGCCCGCTCACACATGCAGCTTGCCCGGCAGCTCGCCTAGGCAGCCAGCACAGGCAGCCAGCTCGGCAGCTTGCCCACAGCTCGCACAAGCAGCTTGCCCGCAGCCAGCACAGGCAGCTTGCCCACAGCTCGGCCCAATCGGGGTCGGGTTCCCATTGTTGTTCGTTTTTTTTTGGGAAAAAAATTAGGAAGAAGGTAGAATAGGAGACTAAGAAAACTTAGTGAGTAGATAGAATAGGAGACTAAGAAAACTTAGTGACTAGATAGAATAGGAGACTAGGGAAAGTTAGTGAGTAGATAGAGTAGGAGACTAAGGGAAAACTAGCACATAGGTAGAATAGGAAACGAGGGTAGGACCTCGCTATACCCGCTAAGGAAGGAGAAATCAAATACAAGAGACGTTTCCATCTCACCTCACCAACTCTCCCCTCCAACACCCCACATCACCACCATCAAATGCAAGGAGGAGAAGTGGAGGAAAGAGCTTAGATAGAATTGGGACACCATCGAGAGGGTAGGAAGGAAATCTTCTCCACCATTAGGGTGAGACGAGCGTAAGAGGTAGTTAGGCCATATTTTGACTTTTAGATTCCTTACGCATTAGGATAAAATGACGCGTAAGGGGTAGTTAGGACGTAGTTCGACCTTCTAAGTAGGTAGGTGTCCAACCCACCCCCCTTCATCAATGGGGCACGCGGGTTGAGGAGAAGGGGAAAGAAGAAAGAAGTGGCATGCACGGGAAAGAAGTTTTTTTTTTAAAATTACAAATACGGCGGGACTAACCAAATACGTGCCCCACAACCTACAATTTCCCATGGTAGAAGAAGGTGAATTGACCGCCCTCCTCACGGAACACCATGCCGAAGTAAGAACCTAACTTCTTCCCTCATCATTGTCTCACTAGGGGAAAGAGCCCATCTAGGCCGAGAGCTAGGCACCACTAGAGTCCAAGTCAGGTCATGTGTGATTAGGAAATCTTAGAGTAGGTTTCGAGGGGTTTCCAAAAACATAAGACACATAGGAATCAGAGTTAGGATGGCCGAGATACTGATGGATGAAGTTTAGAGCCCAAGACGGATGAAACTTGCATGTAGTCGACCACCCAAGTTGGGACTTAGGATTTAGATAGAGAGAAGGGAGTAGGGTCCGTAAGTCAAATTTCGCCCCCAACCAGATTTGGAAACCCATAGGAAACCATGGATGAAGTTTGATAGCCTTGTGGTCAAAACTTCATCCGTCCATAGCAAGTGATTAGGAAGTCCAAATCAAGCGAGTCTTAGGTTTTTAGAAACGGCGGAAAATAATCTTTGACCTTTGGACATTAGAGTAGGATTTGGAAATAGGAAACACAAAAAACACAGTATAGCAGGATAGTCAACTTAGAGGTCATTAGAACCACGATTAGAGAGTCACGATTAGGAACTTAGCAAAAAAGATCCATTGCTTGGAAGGCACAATGGATTGACGCTTAGACACCCCTTAGAGTAAGACACTATCGTAGAACTAGAACCTCGTTGTGTTCGCCGATATACCAAGGGTGGGTAAATAAGCGCCCACAAGGGCCATGCAATTATACATTTTTTTAGGGTTAGGGAATGCTTTATCACTCCCTAACCTCATGCACCCCTTATAATCGGGGCCTAATTCTTGAACCCTAAACCAATTCCCCAAATGAATTTGGTGCACAATGGGTTTAGGGCCACGCAATAATACATTTTTTTTTTATTGGGGAGTGCTTTATCACTCCCTAACAAGATGCACCCCTTATAATGGGGGCCTAATTCTTGAACCCTAAAACCATTTCCTCAAAAGAATATGGAGCACAGTGGGTTTAGGTCCACACAATAATACATTTTTTTTGAGTTAGGGAGTGCTTTATCACACCATAACTGGATGCACCCCATAGAATCGGGGCCTAATTCTTGAACCCTAAAACAATTTCCCTAATAGAATTTGGAAAACGGTGGGTTTAAGGCCACGCAATTATAGATTTTTTTAGGGTTAGGGAGTGCTTTATCAGTCCCTAACCGGATGCAACCCTTAGAATCGGGCCCTAATTCTTGAACCATAAAACCATTTCCCCAAAAGATTTTGGAGCACAGTGGGATAAGGGCACGCAATTATACATTTCTTTAGGGTTAGGGAGTGCTTTATCAGTCTCTAACCGGATGCACCCCTAACAATCAGGGCCTAATTCTTGAACCCTAAAACCATTTCCCCAAAAGAATATGGAGCACAGTGGGTTTAGGTCCACGCAATAATACATTTTTTTTGAGTTAGGGAGTGCTTTATCACTCCCTAACCGGATGCACCCCTTAGAATCGGGGCCTAATTCTTGAATCCTAAAACCATTTCCTTAAAAGAATTTGGAGAACGGTGGGTTTAGGGCCACGCAATTATATAATTTTTTAGGGTTAGGGAGTGCTTTATCAGTTCCTAACCGGAAGCACACCTTATAATCGTGGCCTAATTCTTCAACCGTAAAACCATTTCCTTAAAAGAATTTGGAGAACGGTGGGTTTAGGGTCACACAATTATACATTTTTTTAGGGTTAGGGAGTGCTTTATCACAGCCGCTGCCACATGCACCCCTTAGAATCGGGGCCTAATTCTTGAACCGTAAAACCATTTCCTTAAAAGAATTTGGAGAACGGTGGGTTTAGGGCCATGCAATTATACATTTTCTTTGGGTTAGGGAGTGCTTTATCAGTCCCTATCCGGAAGCACACCTTAGAATCGGGGCCTAATTCTTGAACCCTAAATCCATTTCCCTAAAAGAATGTGGAGCACAGTGGGTTTAGGTCCACGGAATTATATTTTTTTTTTGGCTTAGGGAGTGCTTTATCAGTCCCTAACCGGATGCACCCCTTAGAATCGGGGCCTAATTCTTGAACCCTAAAACCATTTCCCTAAAAGAATGTGGAGCACAGTGGGTTTAGGTCCACGGAATTATATATTTTTTATGGGTTAGGGAGTGCTTTATCAGTCCCTAACCGGATGCAACCCATAGAATCGGGCCTAATTCTTGAACCGTAAAACCATTTCCTTAAAAGAATTTGGAGAACGGTGGGTTTAGGGTCACGCAATTATAACTTTTTTAGGGTTAGGAAGTGCTTTATCAGTTCCCAACCGGAAGCACCCCTTATAATCGGGCCCTAATTCTTGAACCGTAAAACCATTTCCCCAAAAGATTTTGGAGCATAGTGGCTTTAGGGCACGCAATTATACATTTTTTTAGGGTAAGGGAGTGCTTTATCAGTCTCTAACCGGATGCACCCCTAACAATCGGGGCCTAATTCTTCAACCCTAAAACCATTTCCCCAAAAGAATATGGAGCACAGTGGGTTTAGGTCCACGCAATAATACATTTCTTTTGAGTTAGGGAGTGCTTTATCAGTCCCTATCCGCAAGCACCCCTTAGAATCGGGGCCTAATTCTTGAACCCTAAAACCATTTCCCTAAAAGAATGTGGAGCACAGTGGGTTTAGGTCCACGGAATTATATTTCTTTTTTGGGTTAGGGAGTGCTTTATGAGTTCCTAACCGGAAGCACCCCTTATAATCGAGGCCTAATTCTTGAACCGTAAAACCATTTCCCTAAAAGAATGTGGAGCACAGTGGGTTTAGGTCCACGCCATAATACATTTCTTTTGAGTTAGGGAGTGCTTTATCACACCCTAACCGGATGCACCCCTTGGAATCGGGGCCTAATTCTTGAATCGTAAAACCATTTCCTTAAAAGAATTTGGAGAACGGTGGGTTTAGGGCCACGCAATTATATATTTTTCTAGGGTTAGGAAGTGCATTATCAGTTCCTAACCGGAAGCACCCCTTATAAACGGGGCCTAATTCTTGAACCGTAAAACCATTTCCCCAAAAGATTTTGGAGCACAGTGGCTTTAGGGCACGCAATTATACATTTTCTTTGGGTTAAGGAGTGCTTTATCAGTCCCTATCCGGAAGCACCCCTTATAATCGGGGCCTAATTCTTGAACCATAAAACCATTTCCTTAAAAGAATTTGGAGAACGGTGGATTTAGGGCCATGCAATTATACATTTTTTTTGGGTTAGGGAGTGCTTTATCAGTCCCTAACCGGATGCACCCCTTAGAATCGGGGCCTAATTCTTGAACCGTAAAACCATTTCCTTAAAAGAATTTGGAGAACGGTGGGTTTAGGGCCACGCAATTATATATTTTTTTAGGGTTAGGAAGTGCTTTATGAGTTCCTAACCGGAAGCACCCCTTATAATCGGGGCCTAATTCTTGAACCGTAAAACCATTTCCTTAAAAGAATTTGGAGAACGGTGGATTTAGGGCCATGCAATTATACATTTTTTTTGGTTTAGGGAGTGCTGTATCAGTCCCTAACCGGATTCACCCCTTAGAATCGGGGCCTAATTCTTGAACCGTAAAACCATTTCCTTAAAAGAATTTGGAGATAGGTGGGTTTAGGGCCATGCAATTATACATTTTTTTTGGTTTACGGAGTGCTTTATCAGTCCCTAACCGGATGCACCCCTTAGAATCGGGGCCTAATTCTTGAACCGTAAAACCATTTCCTTAAAAGAATTTGGAGAACGGTGGGTTTAGAGCCATGCAATTATACATTTTTTAGGGTTAGGGAGTGCTTTATGAGTTCCTACCTGGAAGCACCCCTTATAATCGGGGCCTAATTCTTGAACCGTAAAACCATTTCCCGAAAAGATTTTGGAGCACAGTGGCTTTAGGGCACGCAATTATACTTTTTTTTAGGGTTAGGGAGTGCTTTATCAGTCTCTAACCGGATGCACCCCTAACAATCGGGGCCTAATTTTTGAAACCTAAAACCATTTCCCCAAAAGAATTTGGGGCACAGTGGCATTAGGGCCACGCAATAATACAATTCTTTTGGATTAGAGAGTGCTTTATCAGTTCCTAACCGGAAACACACCTTATAATCGGGGCCTAATTCTTCAACCGTAAAACCATTTCCTTAAAAGAATTTGGAGAACGGTGGGTTTAGGGCCACCCAATTATACATTTCTTTAGGGTTAGGGAGTGCTTTATCACAGCCGCTGCCAGATGCACCCCTTAAAATCGGGGCCTAATTCTTGAACCCTAAAACCATTTCCATAAAAGAATGTGGACCACAGTGGGTTTAGGTCCACGGAATTATATATTTTTTTTGGATTAGGGAGTGCTATATCAGTCCTAACCGGATGCACACCTTAGAATCAGGGCCTAATTCTTGAACCGTAAAACCATTTCCTTAAAAGAATTTGGAGAACGGTGGGTTTAGGGCCATGCAATTATACATTTTCTTTGGGTTAGGGAGTGCTTTATCAGTCCCTATCCGGATGCACCCGCTATAATGGGGGCCTAATTCTTGAACCCTAAAACCATTTCCCCAAAAGAATATGGAGCAGAGTGGGTTTAGGTCCACGGAATTATATTCTCTTTTTTGGGTTAGGGAGTGCTTTATCAGTCCTAACCGGATGCACCCCTTAAAATCGGGGCCTAATTCTTGAACCCTAAAACCATTTCTCTAAAAGAATGTGGAGCACAGTGGGTTTAGGTCCACGGAATTATATATTGTTTTTGGGTTAGGGAGTGCTTTATCAGTCCCTATCCGGAAGCACCCCTTATAATCGGGACCTAATTCTTGAACCGTAAAACCATTTCCTTAAGAGAATTTGGAGAACGGTGGATTTAGGGCCATGCAATTATAAACTTTTCAAGGTTTAGGGAGTGCTTGATGAATTCCTAACCGGAAGCACCCTTTATAATCGGGGCCTAATTCTTGAACCGTAAAACCATTCCCCCAAAAGATTTTGGAGCACAGTGGCTTTAGGAAATGCAATTATACATTTTTTCAAGGTTAGGGAGTGTTTTATCAGTCTCTAAGCGGATGCACCCCTAACAATCAAGGCCTAATTCTTGAACCCTAAAACCATTTCCCCAAAAGAATATGGAGCACAATGGGTTTAGGTCCACGCAATAATACATTTTTTTTGAATTAGGGAGTGCTTTATCAGTCCCTAACCGGATGCACCCCTTAGAATCGGGGCCTAATTCTTGAACCCTAAAACCATTTCCCAAAAGATTTTGGAGCACAGTGGGATATGGGCACGCAATTATACATTTTCTTAGGGTTAGGGAGTGCTTTATCAGTCTCTAACCGGATGCACCCCTAACAATCGGGGCCTAATTCTTGAATCCTAAAATCATTTCCCCAAAAGAATACGGAGCAGAGTGGGTTTAGGTCCACGCAATAATCCTTTTTTTTGGTTTAGGGAGTGCTTTATCAGTCCCTAACCGGCTGCAACCCATAGAATCGGGGCCTAATTCTTGAACCGTAAAACCATTTCCCCAAAAGAATTTGGGACACAGTGGGTTTAGGTCCACGCAATTATACATTTTCTTTGGGTTAGAAAGTGCTTTATCAGTGCCTATCCGGAAGCACCCCTTATAATCGGGGCCTAATTCTTGAACCGTAAAACCATTTCCTTAAAAGAATTTGGAGAACGGTGGATTTAGGGCCATGCAATTATACATTTTTTTTGGTTTAGGGAGTGCTGTATCAGTCCCTAACCGGATTCACCCCTTAGAATCGGGGCCTAATTCTTGAACCGTAAAACCATTTCCTTAAAAGAATTTGGGGATAGGTGGGTTTAGGGCCATGCAATTATACATTTTTTTTGGTTTACGGAGTGCTTTATCAGTCCCTAACCGGATGCACCCCTTAGAATCGGGGCCTAATTCTTGAACCGTAAAACCATTTCCTTAAAAGAATTTGGAGAACGGTGGGTTTAGGGCCATGCAATTATTCATTTTCTTTGGGTTAGGGAGTGCTTTATCAGTCCCTATCCGGAAGCACCCCTTATAATCGGGGCTTAATTCTTGAACCATAAAACCATTTCCTTAAAAGAATTTGGAGAACAGTGGAATTAGGGCCATGCAATTATACATTTTCTTTGGGTTAGGGAGTGCTTTCTCAGTCCCTAACCAGATGCACCCCTTACAGTCGGGGCCTAATTCTTGAACCCTAAAACCATTTACCCAAAAGAATTTGGGGCACAGTGGGTTTAGGGCCACGCAATTATACATTTTTTTTGGATTGGGGAATGCTTTATCACTCCCTAACAAGATGCACCCTTTATAATGGGGGCCTAATTCTTGAACCCTAAAACCATTTCCCTAAAAGAATGTGGAGCACACTGGGTTTAGGTCCACGGAATTATATTTTTTTTTTGGGTTAGGGAGTGCTTTATCAATCCCTAACCGGATGCACCCCTTCGAATTGTGGCCTAATTCTTGAACCGTAAAACCATTTCCTTAAAAGAATTTGGAGATACGTGGGTTTAGGGCCATGCAATTATACATTTTCTTTGGGTTAGGGAGTGTTTTATCAGTCCCTATCCGGATGCACCCGTTATAATCGGGGCCTTATTCTTCAACCCTAAAACCATTTCCCCAAAAGAATATGGAGCACAGTGGGTTTAGGTCCACGCAATAATACATATTTATTGGTTTAGGGAGTGCTTTATCAGTCACTAACCGGATGCAACCCTTAGAATCGGTGCCTAATTCTTGAACCGTAAAACCATTTCCTTAAAAGAATTTGGAGAACGGTGAGTTTAGGGCCATGCAATTATACATTTTTTTTGGATTCGGGAGTTCTTTAACAGTCCCTAACCGGATGCACCCCTTAGAATCGGGGCCTAATTCTTGAACCGTAAAACCATTTCCTTAACAGAATTTGGAGAATGGTGGGTTGAGGGTCACGCAATTATAACTTTTTTAGGGTTAGGAAGTGCTTTATCAGTTCCCAACCAGGAGCACCCCTTATAATCGGGACCTAATTTTTGAACCGTAAAACCATTTCCCAAAAAGATTTTGGAGCACAGTGGGATAAGGGCACGCAATTATACATTTTTTTAGGGTTAGGTAGTGCTTTATCAGTCTCTAACCGGATGCACCCCTAACAATCGGTCCCTAATTCTTGAACCCTAAAACCATTTCCCCAAAAGAATATGGAGCACAGTGGGTTTAGGTCCACGCAATAATACATTTTTTTTGAATTAGGGAGTGCTTTCTCAGTCCCTAACCGGATGCACCCCTTACAATCAGGGCCTAATTCTTGAACCGTAAAACCATTTCCCCAAAAGAATTTGGAGCACAGTGGGTTTAGGTCCACGGAATTATATTTTTTTTTTGGGTTAGGGAGTGCTTTATCAATCCCTAACCGGATGCACCCCTTCGAATTGTGGCCTAATTCTTGAACCGTAAAACCATTTCCTTAAAAGAATTTGGAGATACGTGGGTTTAGGGCCATGCAATTATACATTTTCTTTGGGTTAGGGAGTGTTTTATCAGTCCCTATCCGGATGCACCCGTTATAATCGGGGCCTTATTCTTCAACCCTAAAACCATTTCCCCAAAAGAATATGGAGCACAGTGGGTTTAGGTCCACGCAATAATACATATTTATTGGTTTAGGGAGTGCTTTATCAGTCACTAACCGGATGCAACCCTTAGAATCGGGGCCTAATTCTTGAACCGTAAAACCGTTTCCTTAAAAGAATTTGGACAACGGTGGATTTACGGCCATGCAATTATACATTTTTTTGGATTAGGTAGTGCTTTCTCAGTACCTAACCAGATGCACGCCTTATAATTGGGCCCTAATTCTTGAACCCTAAAACCATTTCCCCAAAAGAATATGGAACAGAGTGGGTTTAGGTCCATGCAATAATACATTTTTTTTGGTTTAGGGAGTGCTTTCTCAGTCCCTAACCGGATGCACCCCTTACAATCAGGGCCTAATTCTTGAACTGTAAAACCATTTCCCCAAAAGAATTTGGAGCACAGTGGATTTAGGGCCACGCAATTATACATTTTTTTTGGATTGGGGAGTGCTTTATCAGTCCCTAACCGGATGCACCCCTTATAATGGGGGCCTAATTCTTGAACCCTAAAACCATTTCCCCAAAAGAATATGGAGCAGAGTGGATTAAGGTCCACGCAATAATACATTTTTTTTGGTTTAGGGAGTGCTTTCTCAGTCCCTAACCGGATGCACCCCTTACAGTCGGGGCCTAATTCTTGAACCCTAAAACCATTTACCCAAAAGAATTTGGGGCACAGTGGGTTTAAGGCCACGCAATTATACATTTTTTTTGGATTGGGGAGTGCTTTATCAGTCCCTATCCGGAAGCACCCCTTATAATCGGGGCCTAATTCTTGAACCCTAAAACCATTTCCCTAAAAGAATGTGGAGCACGGTGGATTTAGGGCCATGCAATTATACATTTTTTTGGGTTAGGGAGTGCTTTCTCAGTCCCTAACCAGATGCACGCCTTATAATTGGGGCCTAATTCTTGAACCCTAAAACCATTTCCCCAAAAGAATATGGAACAGAGTGGGTTTAGGTCCATGCAATAATACATTTTTTTTGGTTTAGGGAGTGCTTTCTCAATCCCTAACCGGATGCACCCCTTAGAATCGGGGCCTAATTCTTGAACCGTAAAACCATTTCCCCAAAATAATTTGGGGCACCGTGGGTTTAGGGCCACGCAATTATACATTTTTTTTGGATTGGGGAGTGCTTTATCAGCCCCTAACCGGATGCACCCCTTATAATCGGGGCCTAATTCTTGAACCCTAAAACCATTTCCCCAAAAGAATATGGAGCACAGTGGGTTTAGGTCCACGGAATAATACAATTTATTTTGGGTTAGGGAGTGCTTTATCAGTCCCTAACCGGATGCACCCTTAGAATCGGGGCCTAATTCTTGAACCCTAAAACCATTTCCTTAAAAGAATTTGGAGAACGGTGGGTTTAAGGCCATGCAATTATACATTTTTTTTGGTTTAGGGAGTACTGTATCAGTCCCTAACCGGATGCACCCCTTAGAATCGGGGCCTAATACTTGAACCGTAAAACCATTTCCTTAAAAGAATTTGGAGAACGGTGGGTTAAGGGCCATGCAATTATACATTTCCTCTGGGTTAGGGAGAGCTTTATCAGTCCCTATCCGGATGCACCCGCTATAATCGGGGCCTAATTCTTGAACCCTAAAACCATTTCCCCCAAAGAATATGGAGCACAGTGGGTTTAGGTCCACGGAATTATATTCTTTTTTTTGGGTTAGGGAGTGCTTTATCAGTCCCTAACCGGATGCACCCTTAGAATCGGGGCCTAATTCTTGAACCCTAAAACCATTTCCCTAAACGAATGTGGACCACAGTGGCTTTAGGTCCACGGAATTATTTTTTTTTTTTGGATTAGGGAGTGCTTTATGAGTTCCTAACCGGAAGCACCCCTTAGAATCGGGACCTAATTCTTGAACCGTAAAACCATTTCCTTAAGAGAATTTGGAGAACGGTGGATTTAGGGCCATGCAATTATACATTTTTTTTGGATTAGGGAGTGCTGTATCAGTCCCTATCCGGAAGCACCCCTTACAATCGGGGCCTAATTCTTGAACCCTAAAACCATTTCCCAAAAGATTTTGGAGCAGAGTGGGGTAAGGGCACGTAATTATACATTTTCTTAGGGTTAGGGAGTGCTTTATCTGTCTCTAACCGGATGCACCCCTAACAATCGGGGCCTAATTCTTGAACCCTAAAACCATTTCCCCAAAAGAATACGGAGCAGAGTGGGTTTAGGTCCACGCAATAATACATTTTTTTTGGTTTAGGGAGTGCTTTCTCAGTCCCTAACCAGATGCAACCCTTAGAATCGGTGCCTAATTCTTGAACCGTAAAACCATTTCCTTAAGAGAATTTGGAGAACGGTGGATTTAGGGCCATGCAATTATACATTTTTTTTGGATTAGAGAGTGCTGTATCAGTCCCTATCCGGAAGCACCCCTTATAATCGGGGCCTAATTCTTGAACCCTAAAACCATTTCCCAAAATATTGTGGAGCACAGTGGGATAAGGGCACGCAATTATACATTTTCTTAGGGTTAGGGAGTGCTTTATCAGTCTCTAACCAGATGCACCCCGAACAATCGGGGCCTAATTCTTGAACCCTAAAACCATTTCCCCAAAAGAATACGGAGCAGAGTGGGTTTAGGTCCACGCAATAATACATTTTTTTAGGTTTAGGGAGTGCTTTATCAGTCCCTAACCGGATGCAACCCATAGAATCGGGGCGTAATTCTTGAACCGTAAAACCATTTCCTTAAAAGAATTTGGAGAACGGTGGGTTAAGGGCCACGCAATTATAACTTTTTTAGGGTTCGGAAGTGCTTTATCAGTTCCCAACCGGAAGCACCCCTTATAATCGGGACCTAATTCTTGAACCGTACAACCATTTCCCCAAAAGATTTTGGAGCACAGTGGGATAAGATCACGCAATTATACATTTTTTTAGGGTTAGGGAGTGCTTTATCAGTCTCTAACCGGATGCACCCCTAACAATCGGGGCCTAATTCTTGAACCCTAAAACCATTTCCCTAAAAGAATGTGGAGCACAGTGGGTTTAGGTCCACGGAATTATATTTCTTTTTTGGGTTAGGGAGTGCTTTATGAGTTCCTAACCGGAAGCACCCCTTATAATCGAGGCCTAATTCTTGAACCCTAAAACCATTTCCCTAAAAGAATGTGGAGCACAGTGGGTTTAGGTCCACGGAATTATATATTTTTTATGGGTTAGGGAGTGCTTTATCAGTCCCTAACCGGATGGAACCCATAGAATCGGGGCCTAATTCTTGAACCGTAAAACCATTTTCTTAAAAGAATTTGGAGAACGGTGGGTTGAGGGCCACGCCAATATATATTTTTCTAGGGTTAGGAAGTGCATTATCAGTTCCTAACCGGAAGCACCCCTTATAAACGGGGCCTAATTCTTGAACCGTAAAACCATTTCCCCCAAAAGATTTTGGAGCACAGTGGCTTTAGGGCACGCAATTATACATTTTCTTTGGATTAGGGAGTGCTTTATCAGTCCCTATCCGGAAGCACCCCTTATAATCGGGGCCTAATTCTTGAACCCTAAAACCATTTCCCTAAAAGAATGTGGAGCACACTGCGTTTAGATCCACGGAATTATATTTTTTTTTTGGGTTAGGGAGTGCTTTATCAGTCCCTAACCGGATGCACCCCTTCGAATTGGGGCCTAATTCTTGAACTGTAAAACCATTTCCTTAAAAGAATTTGGAGATATGTGGATTTAGGGCCATGCAATTATACATTTTCTTTGGGTTAGGGAGTGCTTTATCAGTCCCTATCCGGATGCACCCGTTATAATAGGGGTCTTATTCTTGAACCCTAAAACTATTTCCCCAAAAGAATATGGAACAGAGTGGGTTTAGGTCCACGCAATTATACATTTTCTTTGGGTTAGGGAGTACTTTATCAGTCCCTATCCGGAAGCACCCCTTATAATCGGGGCATAATTCTTGAACCCTAAAACCATTTCTTTAAAAGAATTTGGAGAACGGTGGATTTAGGGCCATGCAATTATACATTTTTTTGGGTTAGGGAGTGCTTTCTCAGTCCTTAACCAGATGCACGCCTTATAATTGGGGCCAAATTCTTGAACCCTAAAACCATTTCCCCAAAAGAATATGGAGCAGAGTGGGTTTAGGTCCACGGAATAATACATTTTTTTTGGTTTAGGGAGTGCTTTCTCAGTCCCTAACCGGATGCACCCCTTACAATCAGGGCCTAATTCTTGAACCGTAAAACCATTTCCCCAAAAGAATATGGAGCATAGTGGGTTTAGGTCCACGCAATTATACATTTTCTTTGGGTTAGGGAGTGCTTTATCAGTCCCTATCCGGAAGCACCCCTTATAATCGGGGCCTAATTCTTGAACCGTAAAACCATTTCCTTAAAAGAATTTGGAGAACGGTGGGTTTAGAGCCATGCAATTATACATTTTTTAGGGTTAGAGAGTGCTTTATGAGTTCCTATCCGGAAGCACCCCTTATAATCGGGGCCTAATTCTTGAACCGTAAAACCATTTCCCGAAAAGATTTTGAAGCACAGTGGCTTTAGGGCCACGCAATAATACAATTCTTTTGGATTAGGGAGTGCTTTATCAGTTCCTATCCGGAAGCACACCTTATAATCGGGGCTTAATTCTTGAACCCTCAAACCATTTCCCTAGAAGAATGTGGAGCACAATGGGTTTAGGTCCACGGAATTATATATTTTTTATTGGTTAGGGAGTGCTTTATCAGTCCTAACCGGATGCACCCCTTAGAATCGGAGCCTAATCCTTGAACCGTAAAACCATTTCCTTAAAAGAATTTGGAGAACGGTGGTTTTAGAGCCATGCAATTATACATTTTCTTTGGGTTAGGGAGTGCTTTATCAGTCCCTATCCGGATGCACGCGTTACAATCGGGGCCTAATTCTTGAACCCTAAGACCATTTCCCCAAAAGAATATGGAGCAGAGTGGGTTTAGGTCCACGGAATTATATTCTTTTTTTTGGGTTAGGGAGTGCTTTATCAGTCCCTAACCGGATGCAACCCTTAGAATCAGAGCCTAATCCTTGAACCATAAAACCATTTCCTTAAAAGAATATGGAGAACGGTGGGTTAGGGCCATGCAATTATACGTTTTCTTTGGGTTAGGGAGTGCTTTATCAGTCCCTATCCGGATGCACGCGTTACAATCGGGGCCTAATTCTTGAACCCTAAGACCATTTCCCCAAAAGAATATGGAGCAGAGTGGGTTTAGGTCCACGGAATTATATTCTTTTTTTTGGGTTAGGGAGTGCTTTATCAGTCCCTAACCGGATTCAACCCTTAGAATCGGGGCCTAATTCTTGAACCCTAAAACCATTTCCCTAAAAGAATGTGGAGCACGGTGGATTTAGGGCACGCAATTATACATTTTTTCAGGGTTAGGGAGTGTTTTATCTGTCTCTAACCGGATGCACCCCTAACAATCGGGGCCTAATTCTTGAACCCTAAAACCATTTCCCCAAAAGAATTTGGGGCACAGTGGCTTTAGGGCCACGCAATAATACAATTTTTTTGGATTAGGGAGTGCTTTATCAGTTCCTAACCGGAAGCACACCTTATAATCGTGGCCTAATTCGTCAACCGTAAAACCATTTCCTTAAAAGAATTTGGAGAACAGTGGGTTTAGGACCACCCAATTATACATTTTTTTAGGGTTAGGGAGTGCTTTATCACAGCCGCTGCCACATGCACCCCTTAGAATCGGGGCCTAACTCTTGAACCGTAAAACCATTTCCTTAAAAGAATTTGGAGAACGGTGGGTTTAGGGCCATGCAATTATACATTTTCTTTGGGTTAAGGAGTGCTTTATCAGTCCCTATCCGGAAGCACACCTTATAATCGGGGCCTAGTTCTTGAACCCTAAAACCATTTCCCCAAAAGAATACGGAGCAGAGTGGGTTTAGGTCCACGGAATTATATTCTTTTTTTTGGGTTAGGGAGTGCTTTATCAGTCCCTAACAAGATGCAACCCTTAGAATCGGGGCCTAATTCTTGAACCCTAAAACCATTTCCCTAAAAGAATGTGGACCACAGTGGCTTTAGGTCCACGGAATTATATTTTTTTTATGGATTAGGGAGTGCTTTATGAGTTCCTAACCGGAAGCACCCCTTAGAATCGGGACCTAATTCTTGAACCGTAAAACCATTTCCTTAAGAGAATTTGGAGAACGGTGGATTTAGGGCCATGCAATTATAAATTTTTTAAGGTTTAGGGAGTGCTTGATGAGTTCCTAACCGGAAGCACCCCTTATAATCGGGGCCTAATTCTTGAACCGTAAAACCATTTCCCCAAAAGATTTTGGAGCACAGTGGCTTTAGGGAACGCAATTATACATTTTTTCAGGGTTAGGGAGTGTTTTATCAGTCTCTAACCGGATGCACCCCTAACAATCAAGGCCTAATTCTTGAACCCTAAAACCATTTCCCCAAAAGAATATGGAGCAGAGTGGGTTTTAGGTCCATGCAATAATACATTTTTTTTAGTTTAGGCAGTGCTTTATCAGTCCCTAACCGGATTCAACCCTTAGAATCGGTGCCTAATTCTTGAACCGTATAACCATTTCCTTAAAAGAATTTGGAGAACGGTGGGTTTAGGGCCATGCAATTATACATTTTTTTTGGGTTAGGAAGTGCTGTATTAGTCCCTATCCGGAAGCACCCCTTATAATCGGGGCCTAATTCTTGAACCCTAAAACCATTTCCCTAAAAGAATGTGGAGCACAGTGGTTCTAGGTCCACGGAATTATATATTTTTTTTGGGTTAGGGAGTGCTTTATCAGTCCCTAACCGGATGCAACCCTTAGAATCGGGGCCTAATTCTTGAACCCTAAAACCATTTCCCTAATAGAATGTGGAGCACAATGAGTATAGGTCCACGGAATTATATTTTTCTTTTGGGTTAGGGAGTGCTTTATCAGTCCCCAACCGGATGCACCCCTTAGAATCGTTGCCTAATTCTTGAACCCTAAAACGATTTCCCTAAGGGAATGTGGAGCACAGTGGGTTTAGGTCCACGGAATTATAATTTTTTTTTGGGTTCGGGAGTGCTTTATGAGTTCCTAACCGGAAGCACCCCTTAGAATCGGGACCTAATTCTTGAACCGTAAAACCATTTCCTTAAGAGAATTTGGAGAACGGTGGATTTAGGGCCATGCAATTATAATTTTTTTTTGGTTTAGGGAGTGCTTGATGAGTTCCTAACCGGAAGCACCCCTTATAATCCGGGCCTAATTCTTGAACCCTAAAACCATTTCCCTAATAGAATGTGGAGCACAATGAGTATAGGTCCACGGAATTATATTTTTCTTTTGGGTTAGGGAGTGCTTTATCAGTCCCCAACCGGATGCACCCCTTAGAATCGTTGCCTAATTCTTGAACCCTAAAACGATTTCCCTAAGGGAATGTGGAGCACAGTGGGTTTAGGTCCACAGAATTATATTTTTTTTTTGGGTTCGGGAGTGCTTTATGAGTTCCTAACCGGAAGCACCCCTTAGAATCGGGACCTAATTCTTGAACCATAAAACCATTTCCTTAAGAGAATTTGGAGAACGGTGGATTTAGGGCCATGCAATTATAATTTTTTTTTGGTTTAGGGAGTGCTTGATGAGTTCCTAACCGGAAGCACCCCTTATAATCCGGGCCTAATTCTTGAACCGTAAAACCATTTCCTTAAAAGAATTTGGAGAACGGTGGGTTTAGGGCCACCCAATTATACAGTTTTTTAGGGTTAGGGAGTGATTTATCACAGCCGCTGCCAGATGCACCCGTTATAATCGGGGCCTAATTCTTGAACCGTAAAACCATTTCCTTAAAAGAATTTGGAGAACGGTGGGCTTAGGGCCATGCAATTATACATTTTTTGGGGGTTAGGGAGTGCTTTATCAGTCCCTAACCGGATGCACCCCTTATAATCGGGGCCTAATTCTTGAACCCTAAAGCCATTTCCCTAAAAGAATTTGGAGCACAGTGGGTTTAGGTCCACGCAATTAATTTATTTTTTGGTTTAGAGAGTGCTTTATCAGTCCCTAACCGGATGCACCCCTTAGAATTCGGGCCTAATTCTTGAACCGTAAAACCATTTCCTTAAAAGAATTTGGAGAACGGTGGGTTTAGGGCCATGCAATTATACATTTATTTTGGGTTAGGGAGTGCTTTATCAGTCCCTAACCGGATGCACCCGTTATAATCGGGGCCTAATTCTTGAACCGTAAAACCATTTCCTTAAAAGAATTTGGAGAACGGTGGGCTTAGGGCCATGCAATTATACATTTTTTTTGGGTTAGGGAGTACTTTATCAGTCCCTAACCGGATGCACCCGTTATAATCGGGGCCTAATTCTTGAATTCTAAAACCATTTCCCCAAAAGAATTTGGAGCTTAGTGGGTTTAGGGCCATGCAATAATACATTTTTTGGGGGTTAGGGAGTGCTTTATCAGTCCCTAACCGGATGCACCCCTTATAATCGGGGCCTAATTCTTGAACCCTAAAGCCATTTCCCTAAAAGAATTTGGAGCACAGTGGGCTTAGGTCCACGCAATTAAAAAAAAATTTGGTTTAGGGAGTGCTTTATCAGTCCCTAACTGGATGCACCCCTTAGAATTGGGGCCTAATTCTTGAACCGTAAAACCATTTCCTTAAAAGAATTTGGAGAACGGTGGGTTTAGGGCCATGCAATTATACATTTATTTTGGGTTAGGGAGTGCTTTATCAGTCCCTAACCGGATGCACCCGTTATAATCGGGGCCTAATTCTTGAATTCTAAAACCATTTCCCCAAAAGAATTTGGAGCTTAGTGGGTTTAGGGCCATGCAATAATACATTTTTTGGGGGTTAGAGAGTGCTTTATCAGTCCCTTACCGGATGCACCCCTTATAATCGGGGCCTAATTCTTGAACCGTAAAACCATTTCCTTAAAAGAAATTGGTGAACGGTGGGTTTAGGGCCATGCAATTATACATTTTTTTTGGGTTAGGAAGTGCTTTATCACTCCCTAACCGGATGCATCCCTAATAATCTGGGGCCAAATCCTGAACTTTAAAACCATTTGTCCAAAAGAGTTTGGAGCTGAATGGGTTTAAATTTCTTATAATTTTGATGAAGCTCTATTTTTTTTTAAATTCAGATCCATATTGTTCATTAGCTTGACCATGTAATTATATTAGGTTATTTTCCTTTTGGGGGTTTGTTCCATTAAATTTCTTATTTTCTGTTTGAAGTTCTTATTTTTTATTTCTTTTTACCTTTCTTAACACAGTGAATGTCCTTTTGGGGGGGGGGGCACTCTGCCATTTCTTTTCAGTGGTACCAAATTAGGGTCCTTCCTTTGAAAATGTCACTTCTGTTCGGTCCTTGAATTGTTGTGAACTTACTAAACCCCTACAGCCAAAGGCCTTAAACATACCGCCACCGCGAAACACTGGCCTGGCCCACAGCGCCATGCGTGGCATGGCCCATGTCCATGCATGCTATAAATCAGACCCATTTCAGCACTACAGGTACGCCGGAACAGAGCAGACAAAACACTGCAATTTTTCCCGGGCAGACCCTGTCAGTTAGGGAAAAACAGTGCGTGCATGTGCTGTGGCAGGCATTCAAAGCGACCGGCACGTGGAAGAAGGGCCAGTAGGACCAACAGATTGCAGGCTGCAGCAGCAGGGAGCCAGAATAATAAATAGCCGCAATGTGAAGGGTGAGAAATAGTGCTCCCCCTCTCTAAACATCTATATGGTTAGATTTTGAAAAAATAATAATTTGCTTAATTTGGGGTAATTATATACTCATGCTCTTTTTTCGAAGGAAAAATACACTTGGAAAGGCTTAGGGCACTTAGGCTTAAGCCATTTCACAAGCCATTTACCTAGATTTTTTCCTTCAGGGTTGGTGCTGCCTACTTTCAGTTTACTTGGAGCAGTTTGGCATTAACCCTTAAGCGCTCCAACATCCATATTCTGGACGATGAACAAAGGACTTCGAGGGGTTGTTCTGTCCAACTCTCTTTTCATTCATCCAATGTAACATTTCTTAATGATCGAATTCATGAAATTGCGGTAAATGATATTTCTGTAGAAAGATACATGCAAAAATGTGCCAAAATTTAAAAAAGGATTGAGGCGGTAAGGGGTTAAATTGCCCCCAGTGCCTAAGGGTCGAGGCAGGGAGGACGGAGCTTGTTGGCAGGGCCTGTTTTGGTTGTGTGCACAACTGCCGCGAATAGCTTAACTTCGTGTAGGGTTTGAGGCATTGGTTTGGGTTCTTCGTGGTTGTGTGCTGTTGTCGTTGGGTCGTCGGGTCGGGTTGGATTGTGAGATAACTTTCATCGGTGTGACGTGATTTCGGCGGTGGAGATGGCTAGGATTTTCGACCCGCTGCAGCAGCACGAAGCGCGCATGTGATCTTCTGCACTGCATTGCGGTGCGGCACGGAGCTCTTCGTTGCGGCGATGAGATGGCGTCCCCACGTGTGCAGCAGAGGATGAACACTCCTTTCCATCGCACCAGCTCTGGCTCTCCCCGGCTCCAGGCATTGGCTGCGCACCGATCTTCGTCCCTTGCCCGGTTTGATCGCGACAACGTGGATGGTGCACCTGATGCCGCGGCTGCCTCCCGCGCTGCCATTGAGGAATTTAAGAGCGACAAAATCTTCTCCAAGTTTCTTGTGAACGACTTCAATGCCACGCAATTTGCTAGCGAGGCCCTGAGCAGTGGGTCTGCTGCGGCGTCCTCCGAGAAGTTGCAAGAGGGAATTCTGCTGCTGGAGCGGCAGCTACGCAGCGAGGTTTTCCTTCGGCACGACGAGCTTCTTCAGCAGCTGTCCAGCTTGAAAGAAACCGAAGGTGTCCTTACCGTGGTGAGGGCTGGCGTCGAGAGCTTGCAAGCCTCGACTCAGCGAGTGAGGTCCGAAATTGCGGAGCCCTACAAGCACATTAAAACTAAATCCAAGCAATTGGCATCCCTGCATGATACCGTGGAGCTCCTGCGGATGGTGATCCGGGTTCTGAAGCAGATGAAACGATTGCAGGAGTTGATGGAATCAGGTGGCATTAATGTGGACCTTGCCAAGGCTGCTCAGCTTTACAATGAGATCGAAACCCTACGAAAGGAAACCGATCTTGCTCACGTGGAGGTTGTGGAAGACGAGATACCTTGGCTTTTGGAGGTTGGGAATCAGATCAGAAGCGAAGCTATGAAGGGGTTAGAAAAGGGTATGGAGGCCCTGAACCAGGCGGAGGTGGGTAGCATTTTGCAGGTGTACTACAACATAGGCGAGCTCAAGCCTACAGTTGAGTCTTTAATCGGCAAATACAAGGGACTGACTGTCAAAAGTGTGAGCATTGCGTTGGATATGAAAGCCATTTCGGCAAGTGTTGGAGGGTCTCTTGGGTCCGGCGGTATGCAACGGAGTAACGCCTCTCAAGGCCTCCCAAGAGCAAGAGAGAGCTTGTGGCAACGGATGGGAACCTGTTTGGATCAGCTGCATGGCATTGTGGTCGCAGTTTGGCATCTGCAGCGAGTATTGGCAAAGAAAAGAGATCCTATTTCTCACGTTGGATTCTTGGACGAAGTCGTGCAGGTTTGAGTCTGCGTAGCTTTTCATGTGGGTGCGTTTCTAGTAGCCTTTTATCTTTCAGCGGTTGAACCAGTGGAATTGTTTGAGGGTAGCCTCTGTATGTTGAAAGGGGGCTATTTCTTCGTAGAGAGCTTCGCAGGCATCACTGCACTGGAAAATGTATCGACTATGCCATCGAGAGTCAGTGGCCAAGTTCATTGCCGTTCTACGGATGCGACTTTGAACTGAAAATATTATCGCGTGGTCATGCAGGCCGGAGATTCGATGTTGACAGAGCGGGTTTGGGAAACAGTGGCAAAATCATATGCCAGCCAGATGAAATCTGCCTTCACCGCTTCGAACTTTGTTAAGGAAACTTTTGTTGTTGGTTACCCTAAGCTTCTCGGAATGGTGGATGGCTTGCTGGAGAGACTATTTAGAGATACAGATGTGAAGGGAGTGCCGCCCGCCATCAAACTTGAAGCACGGGATCAGCTTGTGGCAGCTTTGGAGCCTTTTCAGACGGCTTATTTGGGGAAGTCTCTTGGTCGCCTTTCTGAGCTTGTCAACAGCATGTTCCCGGCTGCTGTCCGAGGAAGTGTTCCGTCTCAAGAGCAGATTTCCAGATTAGTCTCTCGAATCCAAGAAGAGCTGGATGTTGTGAAGTCAGATTTGAGGCTTACATTTTTGGTTATAAGAGAAATCGGGAAAATTCTCCGGCTTCTTGCTGAAAGAGCTGAATACCAGGTTATTAATCTCGAACCCAGACATATTGTACCCATTTCCTAGAGATCCCATATACAGATGCAAAAGCGACAGTTTGTCTTATTTTGTGTCTTGTCATTGACTTTGTGTCGATTCATTGATTGCCGGTGTAGAAGTGACTTACTCTGACTCATGCGAGATGATTACGTGTATTGTGTATTGCACTCGATCTACACATCACTCGCGAAGAGGTATTGTGTCGAAGTAGTTGGTAAGTAGTTTGTCAATTCGTGGTACTTTTTAATCTCAATTCTTATTTTTCCGTTATGGTGAATATCAAGATCACTAACTGGTGGGTTTTGTGAAATTCAGACTACTACAGGTCCGGAATCACGACAAGTTATGGGTCCTCTGACGGCTCAACAACAAAAGAATATCACGCTGTGTCTTCAACTGCAGGACGTGCATTCAAGAGTTACATCCATGCTAGTTGGTCTCCCTAGTGCAGCGATTGAGGTGCTATCACCATCCCTTGGTTCTTTGTACGGGGTTGCATCAGACTGCATAACTGCTTTGTTCAAGGCAATGTTGGAGAGATTGGAGAATTGCATATTACAGATACATGAGCAGAGTTTTGCAACGGAAGACATGGATGCTCGCATGGGCAATGGCTGTTCCAAGTACATGGAAGATGTGCAGAGATCAATAATGCACTTTCGGAGTGAGTTTCTCTCCAAGCTGTTGGCAGGCTCTACTCCAACTGTAACACCTGTAACTGGTGAATCAATTTCAGCCGGTCTAGCAAGGAAGTTGGCTTCTCGTGCCCTTTTATTTTGGGTTACGCATGCAGCCATGGTCAGGCCTCTTTCAGTATCAGGGAAGCTGCAACTTATCAGCGACATGGCAGAGCTGGAGTTGGTGGTTGGTCAAAGTCTGTTTCCTGTAGAGCAGCTTGGTGCCCCTTACCGCGCCTTCCGTGCATTCAAGCCTCTAGTCTTCCTCGAGACCTCGGAGTTTGCTAGTTGTCCTTTGCTGCAAGACTTACCCCCTACAGTTGTGCTTCATCATCTTTACACACGAGCGCCCGTGGAGTTGGAGTCTCCAATGGTGCGCATGAAGTTGTCTCCTCAGCAGTACTCCTTGTGGTTGGATTCTCAAGGGGAGGAGCAGGCCTGGAAAGGCATCAAGGCAACTTTGGATGAGTATGCCGCTAAGGTCAGGGCCAGGGGAGACAAGGAGTTCTCTCCGATCTACCCACTAATGTTGCAACTAGGTGCTTCTCTCAGTTGGAAGTCAAGTTGACTTCCGAGTCTTAGGATGGTTCTTGCAAGCCTTCCATCTTTAGTTACCTATTGGCCTGTAGGTGTAACTATCGGCCTCATTGGGTCTGGAAGAATATACATTCTTTCATGTCATTTGTGTTTTCGATGCTGTATGAGGTTTAGGGCTTATCTCATCATTACTGCTTTTTTTATTTATTTATAAATAAACGTATATTAGATGATGCTCATGCTTTATATTTTTCAAGAAGGGAGGTCTTTCTGCTCAATTGTCCTAACTTTTTCTTAGGAAGAAAATACGAGTCCTGCTTCTATCAGCAGAAGGCAGCTGAAAACATTTTGGCTTAGACCGACATGAAGTCAATATTCTACCTACATTTATCTGGACAAATTCACAGCCCATGCTTGAAAATTTCAGGGGTACGACATTTTAGTTCATCAGCCTTCGGGCTTCGCTTACTTTCAAGTCCAACTAAGAAATGGCTAAACACCTGTTCAGACTTAATCTCCAACCACGAATCAAAACTAGCGACAACAGACAAAACTAGCGACAACAGATGTACCTAGTCTTGCGCATCAACTTACTAGAGAATGAGGATCAACAGGCAACATCTGGAGGCCGGGGTGAACTGACCCCCTCGCTCGTCCCCGAAGTAAAATCCTGAAATTTTTTATTTCCCACGCATGATAAAATTTGCAATTTTTGAATTCGTATTTGCAATCAGAGGCCCCAAATTAGCTAGGTTAGCTAGAAGAGATGTAGAGCATACATTTTCAGGGCACAAAATAGGGGATTTTTTTTTTACTTGCACCCCTTGGACTGACTTGCGGGGGACAATTCTCCCTGTGCCTCTACCAGTATCTTGAGGCCTGGTTATTACTTGGGGGCGTCCAGGCAGCCACCAGGCGGCCCATTCCAAGGCGGCCCATTCCAGACGAGAGAGATGACGACTTGGATGGAAATCCGACGACCGGACGGACATCACGAAAATGAGACCCACTTTTTCAATATTTTTGCACTACTGCATCAATACTCATAAAGTGGCTTAACAGTAGAGTACCTAATTTGCCCTCTTGCAGTACTGCGTTTGAACAATATTATACTTATACATATGTTGTACTGCTTTTTTATATTAAGCTCAGTATTTTTACAATACAACATTTATCTAGTTACATTACATTAGTATTACTAACACACAATACTAATATCATAAAATAAATTTATTGTAAACATATAATAAAAGTGTATATATTTTTTATTATAATAAGATTAATAAAATAAAGATATGTTATACAAAACAATGAAGATTATTATAATGATAAATCACTGCATTGTTGTATCTTAATTATACAATTGAGTTATTTTAAACACATATATTTGTAGTATTGCAACAATATTATAAATTTGTTGTAAAAATATTGTATTTGTAAGTATCTTTGATACAAAATCAATGTAGGAACAGTTATATAACAATACAAATGCAATACTACAACAATGAAAGCTTTCAATTTTATTAGCAATATAATATGTCATTCATTTTCTTCAATTATTAGAAATTCAATAAATTACATCAAACAATACATATAACATACATAAAATGCATTCACCATAAAAAAATTTGAAGAGACATGAGAATTATATTTTCATATTAGAAGAACAACATTTGCATATAGTTGCATCCTCAAATGGAACTACTAGTCCAATCTTTCTAAATGCAACCACTAATCCAATCTTCCTAAATGTAATCACTAATAGTATTTCAACTTGAGTAGGGTAGTATCAACGTGGTGCCAAAAAGTCAAGCATTCATCGTAGGCCTTGGTATTCATATCTGCAACAACCATACCAACCTCAACTTCATCAAATATGAAACTTTCCGACCTATCGTGACACTTGGAAATAATAAAATAACCAAAATACTTGATATGGTCATTAACAAAGATTGATCCCATCTTCACATACCCAAGCATTTAGAAAGCCTCCTGATGGACTAGACCCTTCATACAAGCAATGCCGTCCCCAATTCAAAATGCAAGTCTTTTCATCTAGTCACACGAGCCAAATGGAACAAATTGTAAGAGGAAGTCACAATCTTCCACTCACGCCAAATACATATCATTAACAAAGATAAGGTAAACAAAAAGCTCTTTGCAACTGGGTAAAGGAATTTCAAACTCACCGCCACATGTCCACGAAGTCCTTGCCCGCCTCCAAGTACAACACTTACCCCGATTTCCTGCTCCGGAACAAGATCGCTGGATATTTGGTGCCGAATCTCACATTCATGCGCTGCAAGGTCTCTTCAAGAGCTTCTCAGCTTCCTGCTTCTGCCTGTCGGCACCATCATCCACATGCTCTCCACAGGTGTCAGTGTGGAGAATCCACAACTTACCCCGTCCCCAATATTTCTTCTGTTTAATTTGCAGCAATTATTTACAGCGACTGTTTCCTTGCTTTGGTGAAAAAACATTTCTTCAAACTGCATCCCAGAATGCCAAAAATATTTTGCCCTGAATCACAATCATTACCTCAGTAATTACCACCAAAGCTGACGAATCTGTCAAGGTTGTTGGAGCTTTCTCAGATAAATTCTGCTTGGAGCAATTCGTCCTCTGGTTATCAAGTGCACTTCACTTTACCAAACCTGTAGCACAGCGAAGGATCAGCTACTTGGTGAAAGTTCGAAGCCAATCCAGTCCTAGGCACGTAACACCGCGACCTTGTGAAAGGCAATAAAGCACTACTTGCGTCATCACTTTTTCCTAAGCTATTAAGGGTTTGAGAGACACAAAGATCTTCTATCTAGGTACAACATTCGAGTTTCAGAAAAGAACTGTATTTTGTTTCTCTCATCTCCCACTACACAATAAACAAGACACGGACAATCATCGGAACGAATTGTTCCGGGAACATTTAGATCTGGACAATTGTCTGCGATAGAATAATAAACTTCACTCGCTCAAAAAGACCTGATACAGTCAAGAGTGCGGCGGGAGTGGTTGGGGAGGAGCGATTGATTGAACAGTTAGGAGTGCGGCAGGAGTAGTTGGGGAGGAGCTTGTCCATAGGTCAGGAGGAAATTGTGGATTTGACCTACAAGAATGCGGTGGAATTTAGCGTTACCTGAGATTTTTCCGTGCAAAAGTCACTCCGTCCTCATTCTACTAGTTACTGTATTACTTGATGACGGAGCTGCACTACACTAATGATGATAAATAGTGTTACCCATACTAACTATTTTAGAAATGCTATAAGTTTTTACTTTTGATGAATATTTTTACTGAGTGTATAGATCCTAATATCATTTTAATTGGGAGAACTTTATACCTATAGTTGGTAAAAATATTCATCAACAGTAAAAACTTATAGCTCTTTTAAATCAATTAGTGTAAGTAACACTATTTATGGTACTGTTTCGCCGGACTTGGTGGGAAATTCCTCCCGTGTTGTTGGTGCCCGTTCAATGTGGAATCTTCGTAACGTACTGTAATTGTAGTTATAACTTACTGCTATCGAACTCAACTGATGCGGAAGCTTCGGATTCGGATTTCAGTGGAACTCCGCCAACAAGTGAAGTGATGGCAAAGCACGATGATGGCTTGCCAAGCATACGTGGGCGAAGTTTAAGGGGCATTGCCAAGAAATTTGTGCTTGGTTTCAAATGTAAATATTTTTACTACTTAGTTTAAAATTTATAGTTGATTCATACCTATAATATCAAAAAATGCCTTCTATTCTTGGAGGCCTTAGATTGACTTTCTTTTCCAATCACATTGCACCAAATGCTTTGGCCACAACTCTTGGTCATTTAAATAACCTTTTGCAAAATTGACCATGTTGCAAAACAAGTCTCCATAGATTCATGCCTAAAAATGTATACTAGTTTTAAACGAGACAATTTGAGATAGGTCTTAGATTATTTATACAAATCAAAATATAACTTCAATTCTCAAGGAATTGGACATGTTGGTCCCCATTCTTATTCAATTTGGGGTTGATAATGAAAGTAATCAACAAATTGTAGAAAATTCTAAAAGTGACTAAAGCTTTCAAAAATTGGCATGAATGTGGACCTCATACGCTTCAACACATGCGCAAAGTTTTAGAAGATTTGGTTCCCACATTTAGAAGTTGTGGAAGATATTGTGATTTGTCACTAATGTCACTAAGTCCCCAAAAGGGAGTTAGTGACATTAGTGACAAATCACAACAACTTCCACAACACTTGTTCATAGGTTCAAGCAATTGTCTCAAAGACCTTTAGTACTTGCACAAAGGCCTACGCAAGCATCTTTGCACAAGAAATTGGACATGGTGGTCCTCATTTTTATTCATTTTGGGGTTGAAAATGAAAGTAATCAACAAATTGTAGAAAATTCTAAAAGTGACTAAAGCTTTCAAAAATTGGCATGGATGTGAACCTCATACACTTCAACACATGCGCAAAGTTTTAGAAGATTTGGTCCCTTCATTCAAAAGTTGTGGAAGATGTTGTGATTTTTCACTAATGTCACTACCCCCCAAGAGGGAGTTAGTGACATTAGTGACAAATCACAACATCTCCTACAAGTGCTAAAAAATTAGAGCAAATACAAAGTAAATTTTTTGTTTATTTTTAAAAATTAATTCAAAGAAAGAGAAATGTAATTATATTTATTTATTTTGCATTAAAATTATAACTTATAATCCTACAAATATAAGTGGAGAATAAAGTAAATGATTTATTTTTATATGAAGTTTTTTTTTTTTTTTACATTTAAAATAAATAATTCCTTTTCTGAAGTTTTTTTTTAATAATACAGTAAAGAAAATTATTTTATTAAACAAATTTTACTTCAAACACACTTCTTATTTTTTACTAAATTTTTGTGATTGAGCTCCATTTGGTTCGGATACCTTTCTACCATCGCATGGTAGTTTAAGGTCATCTCATATGAATAGCACTTTCAATAAAGTAATAAGTAGTTGTAAAAAATACAATAAAAAATAAAAGCAATGATGCAATAGCATTGATGCAATATTGCTAATATTGTATTGAGCCAATATAATATTTTATAGAAAGCTATAGTCATTATTAAACAGTGTTCAAAATTTCAGGTTGAAATTATAGTTTATTAGAAACCACTTGTTCGCACGTGGTTTGTTATAGTAGAACTAAGTGCACCCCCCAAGAGAAAAGGTGAATTGCATTTGTTTAACTATGCACCCAAAAGAAGCTTTTACTTTTGGTTTGTGATTCAGTAACCAATCCCCTCTAAGAAAAAAAATCGAGAGTCTTTGATTTGTTTTTAAAAACAAACAAACCCCGCAACTATAGTTGATTTCTTGAAAGATCACAAACCATTGATGTCCATCGAATACAATCTAGGTAGTTCAAATATTGATAGAGAATACAAATACGGATATAAAACAAGATACAATCTACAAATATAGAATATGGCAAAGGTTATAGATACGCATACATGGGATACTAATATGAATACAGGGAAGTTTGTCCCATATTGATTGTAGTGGGTTTAGTTTATGAAAATTACAAGTAACTGAGGGGAGGGAGAAGAGGGAGTTAATTAATTTTTGAAAATTGGGGGAGAGGGGGGGGATTATAAGTTTTTATTTCTTTTAAATTTTAAATTTTTTGGGTGCATAGTGACTATGCACCCAAAAGAGGCAGTCACTGCCTATTACAATATGGTACTTCAATTAACATAGGTACTTCAATAGTAGTATTAGTCATATGCACTTCCGTAATGAAGTTCATCCTAAAAAAGTTTAGTAATATTAATAAGGTATTGCATTGTGATTAATGTTGTATTGAGCCAATATAATATTTTATACATACTTGCAGTACACCATGAGTATGTGTGTAATATTATTAAAATGCAATATTGCAAGAGGATCAATTATGTATTTTATTGTGTCATTACTATAATAGCATTGATGCAATATTGCAAAAGTATTGTAAAATAGACTTTTTATACATCTCTTGCAATTGTTATGTATTTAAATAGTAATTACTGTCCTTTATAGTAATACCATATTAATAGAATATAAATGCAGTATTATTATTATTTTTAAATTTATCATTATTTTTATATAAATGCAGTACTACATTACTGCAAAAATATGAGCTAGTATAGCTCCTGCTGCAATACTGACGGAGTGGGGGGCACTTTCCTGATGGAACGCCGACATTCGTTCATCCAGACGTGGTACAGGTGTCGAATTGACGACGTTCTTTTGGATGAAAAAAGTGCGGGGGCACTCTGAACGTCATGGGCGGACGCTTGCCAGTGCGCTTGTGCGCTTCTTGGAAAACCACGCGTTCGGGTTTACTTTCCAATTCTTGTATGCTTCCGGGTGTGTACGCGTCCTGGGTTTGTGTGCTTTTGTTGTGTGTTAACTAAGGTTTTCTGTATTCTATGCGTTTTGGGGGGGTGCTTCCGAGGTTGTTGGGCAGCTCGAGGTAGCGTTGAAAACTGAGGTTCATTTAGCCTACTTTGTGCGCTTCCGGATTTTCTGTTCTATACTGGGTCGGGTTTCTTACGCTTCAGGGGTTTCTTCTATGAGTGTCGTGAGAGGTGCCCGAGACTTTGGTAGTTTGCTTACTTTGATGCCGTGATACCTGGAGGAGGACGATGTTGGACGGACGACGTTGGATGGATTGTGAGGCGGTGCTACGGACTAAGCGACCCCAAACCCCAAACTGTACTAGTAATATTTCTACCATTACAAAAAAACCAATGTGAGCTTGAGATTTGTGTACATATCCAAGCCAAACAACATTGCTACCCCTACAATGACTACAATAATTGTACATTACAAATAAAGTGCTACCTATTTCTTTCATCGCATAGCTCACTAAAGATTTGACAAACATCAGTGGACAATTTGACTTTGGCATTAGTCTGTTGATTAACAAACTTAGAGCAGACACAAGAACTCTAAGCAATTTGTCAAACTTTGCAATGGTAAATGTCTTGTCAAATTGCTTCGGGAATTCACCGCTCTTGTGAATCTGGCTGATGAATCCAAGAAATTCATTCATCAATGCCAATCTATGCCCTTTGACATATTTCTTCTCCAATGGCATGAGCTTCTGTATTAAAAAATATAGCTTTTTAGATAGTGTTCATGAATGAAAACCACTACAAAACCATTTCAAGCTTTTAAGAAAACAAATTATAACAAATATTATCTTCACCGATTTCTTTAAATAAGCAATCTCCTCTTTCAGTGTCTTATTATCTTATTATCTTCTTTCAGCATCTTATTATCTTCTTTCAAAAGATTCATTGATTTCTTTATATTAGCAATCTCTTTTTTCAGCATCTTATGGGCCTCTACAAGGGACACTACTATTGACTCCATGGATGTGTTTCCATGTATGGTTTCTTCCTGTGTTGGACTTGGAGAGGAACTTTCAGGAACTTTTCTTTTCTTGCCCATTCCCATTGTTACTGCACATTTAAATCACGGATAAATTAGATGGGTGATTTCTACCAGTTGGATACCTTAAACCATTTTGTTTGCGGTAAAGTTTGTTGCGGGTTTTGGATTGCATTATGAATTTCTTGGATTTGTGATGTGTTTTAGGGTTCTTTCTTCTAGTTTTATTTGTGGTGCTGATTCGGGTAAGAGCTTTGTCAAACTTACATTTGCCAAACAAGGATTTAGAAGTTTAAGAACAACCTTAGAAGTCCCGAACTGGACGGACGGACGGACGACGTTGGACTTACATTTGCCAAACAAGGATTTAAAAGTTTAAGAACGACCTTAGAAGTTCCAAATTGGACGGATAGATGGACGGACAGACGACATTGGACTTACATTTGCCAAACAAGGATTTAGAAGTTTAAAAACAAGGTGTCCAACTGGTAGAAATCACCCATCTAATTTATCCGTGATTTAAATGTGCAGTAACAATGGGAAGGGGCAAGAAAAGAAAAGTTCCTGAAAGTTCCTCTCCAAGTCCAACACAGGAAGAAACCATACATGGAAACACATCCATGGAGTCAATAGTAGTGTCCCTTGTAGAGGCCCATAAGATGCTGAAAAAAGAGATTGCTAATATAAAGAAATCAATGAATCTTTTGAAAGAAGATAATAAGACGCTGAAAGAAGATAATAAGATAATAAGACACTGAAAGAGGAGATTGCTTATTTAAAGAAATCGGTGAAGATAATATTTGTTATAATTTGTTTTCTTAAAAGCTTGAAATGGTTTTGTAGTGGTTTTCATTCATGAACACTATCTAAAAAGCTATATTTTTTAATACAGAAGCTCATGCCATTGGAGAAGAAATATGTCAAAGGGCATAGATTGGTATTGATGAATGAATTTCTTGGATTCATCAGCCAGATTCACAAGAGCGGTGAATTCCCGAAGCAATTTGACAAGACATTTACCATTGCAAAGTTTGACAAATTGCTTAGAGTTCTTGTGTCTGCTCTAAGTTTGTTAATCAACAGACTAATGCCAAAGTCAAATTGTCCACTGATGTTTGTCAAATCTTTAGTGAGCTATGCGATGAAAGAAATAGGTAGCACTTTATTTGTAATGTACAATTATTGTAGTCATTGTAGGGGTAGCAATGTTGTTTGGCTTGGATATGTACACAAATCTCATGCTCAAATTGATGTTTTTTACAAGATAAGTGCATTACAAAGACCCTAAGAAATACCTCAAGGATATTTTGATGTTCAAGAAGAAGCATGAAGACTTGGTACACAAGTGTTCTCAACAAGTTTAGTATTGCATCATTGAGATTGCACACATTGCCCAAATTTTCACTAAACCCTATCAGCTAAGAAGATTGACGTGCCAACTCATTGTACGATTTTGGTCCATAAGGGCGTTTCTTGGGAGAGTATGACAGGTACAATTTCATTTTATGTTTGAATTGCACTTGATATTGTTCATTGTTTACTTGGTGTGGGGAATATATTTTAAAGGTTTAAGTTTTCTCATCTTGTGTTTATTGGCATTGTGTGGTTGGGACAGAGCTTGATAAGATCCTACAAAACTACCACACCTATATCGACCAATTCAAGACAAACAATATGAAGCGACGTGACTTCAAGTCCAATATCCTACATTTGTTTGAATCTTCTACAAGGAATGGTCTGGCATGGACTGGATTTTCGAAAGATGAGAGTGCAGATTTTGTAGGTATCCAAGCAACTTTCCAGATCGGTGTCCAGTCATGTATGTTTCCTTCGAAAGTGTCCTACCCTTTGGAATACTTTGTGTTAGAGCTGAAGTAGCCTAGTATTCTCGTGGTATTCAAGATAGTACCAATAGGTTTGAACATTTATTGTAGGTTACATACATTTACATGGTACTCATGTTGCCCATTTTCATTGAATCTCAAATGGGAGAATTTTTGTAGCATCTGGAGTTCATTGTTGTGCTTATTGGAGCGAATTCTTCTAGAATCTGGATTGTGCTCACTTTTACAGCGAATTTTGTATCTTAAGTCGTTTATTTTGAGCGTCGAATGTGAGGTTGGATTTGTAGCAGGAGTTTCTCAAGATATTTAAAGATTGCTCCAATGGAGTTGAGGACCCATCATCTCTTGAACGGTTAGAAGCAACAACCGGTCGCAACTTCTTGGTCTTGGATCGCAACGCTGGAGCTACTCTTTTTTTATGACGAAATTGTTCCAAGGTCAAAATGCTTTTTGGGGAAAGTGTCTTTTGCAATGGAGCCAATCGCAGTTCATCTGTCGCTTCACGTCTATAAGTTGAGGGAATTTCCCAGTTAAATGCATCAACTGCATATTCAGCTGAAGGGGGTGACTTGTTTGTTAGAATAGGAGAGAAATGACTTAAGCATCTTGTATATATATTATGATTAATGAGAACAAGTTCTTCTATTTATAGAAGAGCTAGAGTTGGTGACTTTCCATAATGAAATGGTTACACCTTTTCAGTGTATAGTATACTACTTAACACTTCCTACACTCCCACTAGTATATTGTAGAGATGAAAATTTATTCGTTCTAAAATTCGTTCATCCATGTTTACAAAATGGTCTTCTTTCGTTGGCGAGGTTAGGGTTTTTTTTGTTCCCGTTTCTTTACGTGAACGACAAGCATTGCTGCGAGGTTGGTGGAAGGCGTGTCAAAGCCTGACGGGGCCAGAGCTCGACAGTAGAGGCGGCGGCGGAATGAGGAGCTTCGACTGGAGCTTCGACTGGAGTTTTGACTAGCTGTGAAGGCTTGCTTCGGCAATGAAGAGTGGAGCAGGGCTGTGGAGGCGTCGACTATCCGAGGGTTGCGCCTGCGAGGGTTGCATGGGTCGGAACGAGCGCCAGAAGCTCATGGAGACGGACTGGTACTTGGCTGAAGCAACGCCCGGAGTGCAACGAGCTTGTTTGAAGGCAAAAGGCTCGCGGTGGCGGAAGGCTCGCGGGGCAATCTAGTTGCGCTTCGTTGCCTTTAGTCTCATCGTTTTTATTTTTGAGTTTGTTTGAGTTCATTCCTTGTATTGTTGTGTTAACTGTTAAGATCTGGCTTGGTTGTGTTGTCTTGAGAGATCTTTGAAATGTCACTTCTGTGCTTACAGAGGCAATTCCTCCCACTCAAAGATTGCTCAAGATAAGTAATACTCCCACATAAGTGGATAGGTCTGGAGATCACAAGAGCTTGTACAGTTGGAGTTACTTTGGATTGAGGTATTAAGCACATTCCAAGTTTCTGTATACAATGCTGATGTTTCTCTGAAGGTAGGGATTTTGTGAGAATGTCAGTTGTCATGTCAGTTGTTGGAATAAATAATAATATAATTTCTTGACTAAGTATTTTCTCATGAATAAAATGATATTGGGTGTCTATGTACTTAGATTTGGAATGATACTTGGGATTTGCAGTGAGTGCTATTGCACTTTGGCTGTCTGAGTAAATAGTAGTTGGATTTCTTTGGGGAAAGCCAAGTTCATTAAGTAATTTTCTAAGCCAAATAACTTCAGCTGTTGCTTTAGATAAGGCCATATATTTTGATTTAGTAGAAGATAGAGCCACAGATTGTTGTTTCTTGCTGCCCCATGAGATAACGCCATCGGCTAAGAGAAAACAATAACCAGATGTGAATTTTCTTGTGTCTTTGCAGCCAGTCCAATCTGCATCAGAATATCCATGAAGAATTTGACCTTGTGGAGAGCGTTGATAGCAAATTCCATAAGGTAAAGTGCCTTTGATGTATCTCAAAGTTCTCTTAAATGTTTGAATGTGATATACAGTTGGATTGCTAAGATATTGGGCTAGGCTATTGATTGTGTAAGCACAATCAGGTCTAGTGTTCACAATGGCATGCATAAGGCTGCCAACTATTTGTGAATAAAGTTGTTGATCTTGGGGTGAAGGTGTAGAGTCTTCTTTACTTAATCGAATTCCAGCTTGCATAGGAGTGTTTATTGGTTTGCAATCCAACATATTGTATTCTTTGAGTTTGGAAATAAGATATTTTTGTTGATGTATGATGGTCCATCCTTCAAATCTATTGCGAATTATGGCATTGCCAAGTGTGAAATGAAGTTCACCTTCATCAGACATGTCAAATTCCATCTGTAATAAATATTTTATGTTTTGTATAAGACTAAGCTGATTGCTTACTAAAATGCAGTCATCAACATATATTGTAAGTATAAGGAAATTTTGATTGTCTTCTCTTTTGATATAAATGCTTGCATCAGATTCCAGCCTTAAGAATTTATGAAGAAGCAAGTATTGATCCAAGCGAAGATACCAAGCTCGAGAGGATTGTTTTAATCCATACAAGGATCTGTCAAGTTTGCAAACCAAGTCTGAATTTGAAGGTAATGATAAACCTTCAGGAGGAGTCATGTAAATGTCTTCTTCAAGATAGCCATTTAAAAATGCAGTTTTGACATCTAATTGATGAATTTCGAAATTATATTGAGTAGTAAGAGCCAATAAAACTTTAATGGAGTTAAGTTTAACTACTGGAGAAAAAGTCTCCATGTAGTCAAGGCCTTGGACTTGTGTAAATCCTCTTGCTACTAAACGTGCTTTATACTTATCTAATGTTCCATCAGATTTTGTTTTGATCTTAAAAATCCATTTTGATGTAATAGGTTTGCGATTTGGTGGTAATTTTGTAAGTATCCAAGTCTCATTTTTATGCAATGAATCAAATTCTGCCTTAATTGCTGCCTCCCATTGTGAAGAATCTGACCTTGACAAGGCTTCTTGCATTGTTTTTGGAGGCTCCATCAATAATGAGACAATATTCGCTTGATGTCTTCTTGGAGTTGGTTTCCTTGTAGATGGACGGCCTTCTATGGATTCAAGTAATCGTCTTGTAGGTTTTATTTGTCTTGTAGGACGTGCTAAGGAGCTTGGAGGAGCATATTTTGATGAAGAACCAAAAGTTGTTTCTTCTTCAAGAGGTATATCACCAATGATTTGTTGTTCTTTTTCACTTGGAGATGTATTGGTGTCAAATTGAAAAGATAATGAAGGACCTGGTGGACTAAACAAATTTTGTTGAATGGAACTTACAGGTTCTTCAAGTGGTGGAGGCTACTGAAATTGTTGAATATTAGGAGGCTGCTGAAATTATTGTTCATTTCCTCTTTGTGTTGGTTGGTGTTGTAATAAGTTAGCAGTGTTTAATATTTCATAGTCTTCATTGACTTGTAAAGAATTACTTGAAGATTTGACACTTATAATCTCATAAAATATTACATCCCTAGATATAATTAATTTTTGAGTTTGTATATTCATTAAATGATAAGCTTTAGTCTCTTCACTATATCCTAGAAAAATAGCTTCAAATGAATGTGAATCTAATTTTCTTCTCTGTTCTTTGGGTATAAGCACATGGGCTTTACATCCAAAGATTTTAAGATAGGATAAATTGGGTTGGTAGCCATACCATAACTCAAATGGAGTTTTGTTCATTGGTATAGCTTTTGTAGGACTTCTGTTTTGGAGATAGTTAGCTGTATATAGTGCTTCTCCCCAAAATATTTTTGGTAATTTTGCATATGATAACATAGATAGGACAGCCCCTACTAATGTCCTATTTTTGCGTTCTGACACACCGTTTTGTTGTGGTGTATAGGCTGAAGTTGTTTCCCTTTTGATGCCATGTTCTTGGCAAAATCTTTGAAATTCAGCTGATAAGTATTCACCACTTTGATCCGTTCTTAAGATTTTGATGGTTTGTTGAGTTTGTTTTTCAACATAACTCTTGTATTGCTGAAATTTTGCAAATGCTTCAGATTTGTGCGTCATTAAATAAATGGTACAAAATCTTGTGAAGTCATCAATAAATGTTATGAAATATAAATACCCTGTGTGTGTAGCCACTTGTATAGGTCCACATATATCAGAGTGTACTAATTCCAAGATTTCAGTAGCTTTTCTGGTTCCTTTCTTAGGAAACTTAATTTTGTGTTGTTTTCCTTCCATGCAAGATTGGCACAAGCTAATTTGTTTTTTTATCAAAAGAGCGAATCCCTTTTGAGGCTATTTGTATTTGTTTGAGTCTTTGTTGATTAATATTTCCTAATCTTAAATGCCATAAATCAGCTGTGTTGTGTGATACTATAGTTGGTGTTGCTAAAGCATAATTGTTTGTGAGAATAGTCTCACCTAATACATATAAATCTGGATTCAATTTACATGTGGCTATGATTTGACCTGACTGGTTAATAAGAAGAGAAGTGCCATCTTTAATATGGATTTCTCCTCCTGCTTGATCAAGTTGCTTGGCTGAAAACAAGTTCTTTGCCAAGCCTGGAATGTGAAGAACATCAGGTATGCTCTTCTCTTCCCCATTTGTCAATTTTATATTGACATCACCATGTCCTTCAATGGTGTAGGATGTGGAATCATCCCCTAAATACACTACTTGGTCATCTTGACATTTAGTGTAGTTTATGAATCCTTCTCGCTAATGACACATGTGTTGGGTTGCCCCCGAATCCACATACCATGTGGAATTAATGTGTCTTTGAGTTTTTGTGGTCACCACATATAATTTAGTGTTGGTTGTTGCAAGATTTGTTTGTCTTGAATTATTGGCCTTTTCTGCAGCAATTCTTGCTCTGCAGTCTTTAATGTGATGTCCAGGCTTTTTGCAGTAAAAACACTTCTTCTCTTTTGCAAGAATCTTCTTCTCAAAAGGTTTGTAGCCACTGCTCTCCCCTTTTGAATCTGAACTTGTTCTAAAGTTCTTATTAAAATAAGATTTCTTACTTTTGTTGAAATTCTTCTTTCCAACATAGAGAGCTAATGTGTTTTCTGAAGTAGGACTTGAATCTTGGATAAAAGTCTCTTCTTGAATTAAATTAGTAATTAATGTTTGCAAAGTGAGCCCAGGTTGCCTTCTTAAAGAGCGAATGAAGGGTTGATAATTTTGAGGAAGACTCCTCATTAACATTATGACAGCTTCGTCATCTGGTACAGGTGAACCTGCTGCTAGTGATTGCTCAAGGTGAGCTCTGAAATTATGAATATGTTTGACAATGCTTGTATTGTCTTTCATTTTTAGATTAATTAATCTATCTTTTAAATGCATTTTTGTTACCACATCTTGTGATTCAAAAATGCTTATTAATCTTAACCAAGCTAAGTGTGATGTGGTGCAAGATTGTATGTGAGAAACTACTGAATTTTCAAGGCAATTGTTTATTATAGTTAAAGTTAATGCATCTTGTTCCTCCCACATATTGATGCTTCTTGCACCAGTTAGAGGCAAAGCATTTGCTCCAGCAGCTAATTTTGGTGTTGTTGGGGCCACTGGTAAACGTTGAGTTTCGTTTACTATAGGCCATAGTTTTTCTGCTTTGAAAATTAGAGTTAGTCTATGTTTCCATATATTAAAGTAGGAGCCATTGAATTTTGGAATATGGTTGATATCTACTTTGTGTGTTGTCATTTAAAAAAAAAATTACACACACATATATATATATATTATTGGTTTATTTGATCTTCTTCATGATCTTCTTCATGAATTTCTAATGATAGGCTCATAACAAACATATCCATGAAATTGAAAAATTCTATATCGGATATTGGTTGAATGTGATTATTAGTATTTGGAAGTGAAGGAGTTTCAAGCTCAGGTTCCAAATTTGTATCTATTTCATGTTCAACTTCTTCTTCAATTTCAGATTCCTTTTGTAGGATATTTATTGATGATTGACACATTGTGTCAATCAATTCTAGTTATGAAAAAATCGCTCTGATACTATGTTAGAATAGGAGAGAGATGACTTAAGCATCTTGTATATATATTATGATTAATGAGAACAAGTTCTTCTATTTATAGAAGAGCTAGAGTTGGTGACTTTCCATAATGGAATGGTCACACCTTTTCAGTGTACAGTATACTACTTAATACTTCCTACATTGTTTAGGCAGGACCACGCGTTGTACGATTCACTACTTAGAACTTTGAACGAATCGCAAAAGAGATCGGGATTTCCTACCAAGTGCTTCAAATCTTTGCCACCATCGTTACGGCTTCGAATAAACCGTTGTAAAATGCTTTGCACATCAACTGCATATTCAGCTGAAGGAGGTGACTTGTTTAGGGTTTTAGTCTCAGTCAAGTGGCTGTCGCAACACTCGTGATCTTTTCTCTCCATGAATTTGTCATCCTCTGACACCCACGATTGCTCCACAACAAGCGTCCGAAACTCGCTTCTCACCACAGCCATCGAGAACGGGGAAAGCCGTATTGCCGGACGGAGTAAGGACGTACCCTGTCGTGCGGAAGGCGCCGTGCTTCTGGAGCTTTAAATCACTTTCCACCGTCTCTTATGGCGCTCTCAGTGTCTTGGATTTCTCTGTAATCAACAAGGTGCACGGCATCATCGTTCACGGACCGGATTGTAGGCATGACGAGATGAGATTGAGAATAAATGTTCACGGTAGTACCAGACGAGATTTCAATTCATTAAGTTAGGGGAAAACTCCACGAATTCATTCGCCACGGGATTAGCTTAATTAGTTTGCTCCAACAGAGAAAACGAGATAGGGAAATGGCGATGGTAGCCCGTTCGTTCTCTGGTGTTTGAGAGGACCTAACTGCATGATAATGTGTGTTGTCACTCGGCCGTGGCGAGTGTGGCGTTTGAATGAATCTTCTTGCTTTGCTTCTGTTCATTGATAACCTATCGTTGCAAGAATTGGTCGTATCTTAGGGTAAGGTAGGGGCGACTGAATTGCAATGGACGACGACAAACTCCAAGACGAGCTTCCGGAGGTGCGGCTTCAGGGAAAGCGCTGCTCCGGTCAATTCAGGTTAGTGTTTTTATTTTGTGTATTGCGTTGCGCTGCTTTTCTTGAAATCTAGTAGTTCCGGATCAGGCTATGGACTTTTGTGCGAAGAATGATCGAATATTCCAGGTTCGAGTTTTTTGGACTGCGATTTTGAGGTGTATCTACTCTGATGTCATTGAAAAACTTTGGCAAAGAACTGTGAAATTGACGGTGAGACAGGTTCTTGAAAACTAATATTTCCCAATCAGGCTATGGACATTGTTACGAAGAACGATTGAATATTTTAGTTTCGAGGTTTTGTAGTGCTTTTTTGCTACCTAGTTTCACATTCCTTTTTAGTTTCCCGTGTTCTTGAGTTGAACCTCTCAGATGTAATTGAAAAAGTTTGGAAAAAGGTTCGAATTGAAGCTGAGCTAGGAAGCGAGAACGTTCGCGAACGCTGTCCTTCGTATTTATGGCTATGGAGTTGCGACAAGAATCGATTGGTGCTTTCTTGGTGATACTCTTGAATTTTAGATGTGCCGGGGTTCAATCGATGTCTTCTGAGGAGCTTCTTGAATGATTTTGCAGGTTAAACATGAGCAGAGTTTTTTGATGCGGCTTTACAACTCCTACATCTACACGCTGCACTTGCCGCTCCCCGTCTTCTTCCTCGTCATGTTCTCCACGCCGTTGCTCTTGAGCATTGTCTTCACAGCCTTCTACTTGTTAGACGTGGACTGGTTATTCATCCCCGAAGATCGTGAGTGGGGAAAGCGGAGCTGGTGGGACAACATCTATGGCTTCGCTGGTGAGACGCACTTCAAGGTGTTCGTCTTCAGCCTGTCGTTGTGCACCACATTTGGAGGGGCAGGCATCGAGGCTCGATCGCCAATTTTCATGACTTCTATGGCTTCGCTGGTGAGACAATCTTCTTCTGGCCAATTTGATTACCTTGTTGGCTCAGGTATGCTAATTTTCATGACTGTTATTAATGCTTCATTTGCAAATGATTTTGATTCTCGTTTTGGACGCTGTTTTAAATCTCTCTCTCATCATCAAGGATGACCTTATAGGTTTTCCTTGTCATTGCATTCTGTGCAGTGTTTTACAGGTTGTCGCAGCCAGCGGAGCCAGTTCGTTGGGCCAAAATGGCGCTCTCCTAACTTTCCAAAATCGACATCGAAACCGTCGAACTGCCAGATTCTTTACGAATTTCGTGGACTGTAGAGCAGTAAGGACCCCGGCGACGTATGGCGCCAGCGCGGGATTCCAGCAAGAGCACGAGTGGCAAATTAGGGCAACGCAAACTGAGGCGAGTGCGAAGTTTCAAAGGTTCTACGCAACATACGCGAAGGGATTGGAGGAAATCCTGGCTGCCGAGCTTTCCTCTCCTCTCATCAGCGCCTCTCAGATAGAAGTAGGGCTTGGTGGAGTCTCCTTTGTTGGCACTCAGGCGACGGGATACAATGCAAATTTTCTATGGCTGCGCACTGGAGACCGCGTGCTGTGCGAGCTTGCCCGCGGCATCTTGCGCAAGGGCGGAAGCAGCGTTTACGACTTTGTGAGAGCAGCTGCAGATTGGCCCTTACTTCTCGTTGATGATGCCACCTCAAATTTCACAATCAGGTGAGCATTTTCTATTTTCTTCCTGTTTATAGTACCGCAACTGCTGATGCTATTGCACATGTAATTTAATGTTAAAAGATACACTGAGTAACTTTTCTGAGAATGTTGTCCGGGCTTGTCAGAATTCCACGATTATTCCCGCTTTGTGGTGCTTTCAGTCGGCAGCGTCAGGGTTTAGGGTTTAAGCTCTTTCGGTATCATCCTGTAGCGCATAAATGGAGATGTAAGGTAGATGCAACTGTTTGCGTCACTTTAAGCATTTTAACCAATATGTAGGAGTGTACTTTCATTAGAGATCAGTACATTGGAGCACACTGGAGGGATTGGATTGGGTACAAGAATCAAACTCTCTTGGGATCAAACTTTTCTTACTCAACGTATTACTATCTTTTGCAATCATTCAAAGTGGGAGGTTGTAGACCACTATTGAAGGGACAGTAGGCAACCCCGTTTCCATTCAACGATCGGTGGCCATCGAACAATTTAGCCAAGTCATGCTTAGACCCAAGTATTGGATGAGATGAGTTGCTGTTTAGAAGACAGGATCACGTCCCTAACGGGTTTAATATCCTCTACCTTATGTACAGTTAAGCGCTACAAATTCCGGAAATTCGCCGTTCAAACCAGATTGCTGAATTTTGATGAAAACCAAACTTCGGTAACTGCCAGCCTCAGCAACGCAATTTGGGATTCGCTTCGGGATGGCTGTGGTCCCCAGTGGCCTGAATGTGAAGACGCAGTAAGCGTTCTTCTGTTTCTCCATGTGGACAGAGACTTGGCAGTTCTTTATAGAGATATGAGTGGGATTAGCCTGTACAAGCGGGGGTACGGGGACACCATGGTTCAGTCGAAGGAAGGACTGGCAGCTGCTGTTTTGACCATTGCAGGGTGGAATCACTTGGTGCCGGGTTTTGGTGAGGCCAATAAGAATGCTGCTGAAGGCAAGGACCGGGTTCTTTTGGATCCCTTTTGTAGGACGGGAACTTTTCTTATACAAGCTGCCCTCATGGCGAGTAATGTTGCACCTGGTTTGGTGCGTCGACAGTGGCCATTCCAGGTATGTAGAGTTCCCAACTTCATAACTCTGCTCATGTTCTGTGCATCGGTTTATAAGGTTGGGTCCCTTTGCGTTACTAGGAGTATTCTTGCTACGGCAGTCGTTTCTGCAACATTATTAAACCAATTGTCGTCAGTGTGGCAAATATCTTCATTTGTATTAAATCCAATGCACGAGGAGAGCTCCTAGTAGGTGATGATACAATTTGTGTTTTTGAGCATGGGATTTTGTATTTGGGAGCTATGGTTTTATGGGGCAGAAAGTGGGAATGGTTTCCAAAATGCCAGGGAGCTCTTTACAAGGTCTTTCTGAGCTAAGTGTGGTGAATTTGCTTAGTTGATTTGAAAAGACCAGATATTAGACACTCACTGTTGGAATTAATCAGTTGTTCGGGCATTCCAGCTTCCCTGTGAATCATGCGATTTGGCACCTGTCTAAATACGTGTTGTGGCTGTGATTCAGTCATGGCATGATTATGATCAGAGGGCATGGGCAGAGTGTCGAGATGCTGCAGCTTCAATGCAAGTTTCGTCTCTATCAGGTGCACGCCTGATAGGAAACGACATGAATGACGGGGCTATCGCCAAATGCAAGAATTCCGCAAGAGCGGCTGGTGTGCTCCCTTGCTAGACCTGAGCTCTGAAACATCTCGCCATTATCGACCCCCGTGCCTCCCTGGTCGTCACCAATCCTCCGTGCTCTGCACCGTTGACATATTCTAGGTTTGTGTACCTGCTCTTGATGCATCCTTATGCTTAGAGTACAAACCAAGTTCATGTCCCTAGATTGCAATTCTTGAGCTGCTACCCTTCTACAAGTTGCTCAGCGTCTGCTTAAGGTGACTCCACTTAAGTACTTAAAAGTGACCCCTAAAGAGCCTTGCCTAAAATCGACATGTCATCTAAACACGAGCGCCTAGGGTCGAATGTTTTCAGTACCTACATTTTCAGCACTTTGAAAACTCATAGTTTATTCATACAATGTCCAAGAAACACCTGCTTAGATACCCTGGAGTCGTCTATCAATTGTCAACTGAATAGAAATTAAGACAGTCTAATGATGGAACCATACTCAGATTCTTGTTTGGATGCTTTAGATGCACGTACCTTTGCTGAAATTTTGTGACTCCAATTTTCACAATCTCGGGGTACTTTGGAACATGTACAGTCTCAGGGGTGAGGATGAACGACTGCTCACATTATGGCAAGACTTTGGCCAGTTCCTGAAGTCACAATGCCGCGGTGCTGATGTCTATGTCCTCTCCGAAAACGATTCGCTTACAGAAGCCATGCACATGGTGCCCGACCGCAAGTGGGAGATGCAGCCGGACAAGCAGTGGCGTGGAAAACTGACTGATCGCAGGACTGAGAAAATCTTCGGATCTCAGGAACGCAAGCTTCTTCACTATCATGTACAGTCTCGACGTCCTCAAGGAGACCCATTGTCAGTTATTCCGTTTTCATCTATGTCTCCCAAATCCTCCAGGCTATGAAACACAAATTTCAAAGATGGGGTACTAAAATTGTCATACTTTTCGAATGAAAATAATTGTGATTTTTTGTGAGCTATTATTATTATCTGTATCGGAATTGTGGAAGCATTCTGAGTGGTGTTTCTGTGAATGTCGGTACTCATCTACCGGTCTTTTGTTACATTCTAATAACTTCTTAGAAAATTGATCTGGTTTGTTGAATATGGATACTGTGATGTAAAGCAATTTCATCTTACAGCATGGTCCAAAAAATGCACCAATTCACTAATCTCTGGAGTAACCGAGTTTTCGGGGTATTAGGGTTTGCATATTTCCAACATGAATTGGGTTTATACTTTGGGTGTACAATTGCAGTGGGTGAAAAATAATTGTCGCTCACAGCAATTATGTCATAGGAGGCTTTAAGTTACTTTGCAACTTTCATAGAAGAGTTGCACTAAATCTGAGAAATATATTATATAGTATCCTCACATAATTACTATGGTTTGTATGGTATATTTAGTGTGCAATTGCACCAAAAGAGCATAGACGTAGAAACATTTGTAGAAATGATACAAAGATCTTAGAATTTTTTTTAACATTATCTTCTATGGAATATGCATAATAATTTTTTTTTAAATCATTAATCCTTAAACTCTCATTGTATCCTCGGCGAACAAAATAAATTTCGAGTAGGCTTCTATGGTCTCAATTAGGATTTTTTTTCATTTCTTATGAAGTGCCAGAACAAAACAGATTTTGAGTAGGCTCTTATGGTCTCAATTAGGACTTTTTTTTTTCATTTTTTATGAAGTGCCAAAGTGGCAATATAAAATATTATAGTGGTATTCTACATTTCAACATTCATCCACAATTGGATAGAAAATGTCACATTAGCATAAATCACATATCCATAATTCTATTTTCGTTTACAATTTGGCAATGTCATCCAAGATTTTTTTTTTTTTATTTGAAATTTTTTGGCAAAAAACTTCATAGTTTGTTGTCATTTTTTAGCCGAATTATTTTTTTTGGGTGCAATTTGGCACTTTAAAGCCAAAAAAAGAAGTCCTAGACTCAATTTTTGTTGTGATTTTTTAAGACTTTTTTTTAAGATAGGAAAACACATTAACTTTCTAGGGATATAATTTTTATTTCAATCAATGCTTGAGAGAAAAAGTTATGCCACCCTAAGCCCCAAATAAAGGTTGTCTTGCAACAATAAAAATCATGAAAATTCAAAATAAAATTCAAAATAATGTTCCTCATAAAAAGTATTTTTGCCAAAATGAAAAGATTTGATTCATTCAATTTGGATTAGTAATGAGAAAGCTACGAACAATCTTATTTTAGGGGCAATCTAAGCATCTTTTTGAAAAAATAATTTATAGGATTCATTTTTCAACACAATTTTTTCAATTTTTCAAAAAAAGAAGTGCAATAGGGTTTAATTCGTTTACTTGAACAATCTCATTGTTGAAATTAGTAATTTTCAATTCCATCTTAGAGATATTAATGATTGATCAATGATTGATATTTTCCTTCAATCTTGTATCTGCTTCTAGTTATTAACTTTTAAAGAATGAAAATCAAGTGTGCATTTTTTCTTTTTCAAATTTCCTAGATTGAACTTGATTCTTCAACACAAAAAATGAAAAATTCAAAGTATGTAATGCAAAAAAATTGTGCTAAGAAGATTCAAAGCCTTGAAATCTAATCAAGCAAGGTGCAAAAACAACAACTAATTATTCATTCTAAACACATAAATCTTGCAATCCATGTTGTCAAAGTTTTTGAAATTTCTTCTTAAACATTCTTATACTAGTTTAGTGCAAGATCCTATGATTAAATATGTGAAAGAAAACAATTTCTAAAGTTTTTTTTTCACTTTGCAATAGAAATGTCAGTTTTCTTCATTCAGGTCCCTCAAGGGCTCGATGTCGGTCCGATCCACACACACCGCACCCAAAAAACACCCATCCAAGCAATCACAATTAGACAAATCACCATGCACAACTAATACAGCTTAGAACCCAAAAGGGACAGAAATCTGATGATTTTAAAACGACCAGTTTGATTGATCAAATATAATGCAGATGATTGGGGCTAAACATTACACCACCAGAATCAATGAAGGACGCTAAAAGTCCTGGTTAATAGGTAAAAAAAAATCCCCATCCGAGTCACCCAAAAGTGACAAAAAACCCAGTTTAGGTGTTAACCCCAACTTCTAGAATCCAAGACCAGAACTAGAAAAATCACAATTATAATGAGCAACCAAAATTATAAATATTACCACACACACTCATACTATCCACAATTAACAAAGCCTAAAATACGCACTACCAGAAGCACTAAACCCTTATAGGACAGAGAATATTTGATATTAAAACAACGAGTTTGATTGATCGCTGTGTGAAAAATATAACCCTTACTGGGCTAAATATTATATTACCAGACTCAGTGAAATAAATTGCATGCGGTAGTCTAAAAGAAAAGAAAATCCAACTAAAGAAAGTCCCCATCTGAGTCACTTAGAAGTGACCAACAAAAAACACACATTTTAGGAGTTAACTGGAGACCATACCTGCAATTGTTTGGATTTGAGGGTTTATTGAGTTTTGAGGACCAAATGAAGTACATTGAAGACAATACCTTCCATGAGCCTGCAGTCTTGAGTGTCATTTTTATCCACCTACACAGTAGATACAATGATGAAGCACTTTGGCTTCTGAGGACTTTGCAATCGAGAGAAGAATTGCAAAGATTTTTAAGAAATAGCATAGCACAAGGCATTGTAATCCGAGAAGTAGAATAGATAGTTTTGGGTGAGATTGTGTACAACTAGATAGATGTATAGAATTAAATACCGGAAGTCATACAAAGCGGATATATGTAAAGGTTTACCACCCTTTGTTGGATTTATAAAACATTTAGCTTTATCATTTTCTCTCCACCTTGTGTATTGTTGCTTTGCCTTTGTCTATTGGGTTTGTCTATTGGCCATTTTTGTAATAATGTAGAAGAAGTTTGTATGCTTAGATGGTAGGTATAGTCTTCTATTTTATCTTTGGTTATCCCCTAAAGTCCTAAGGCCATTTTTCTGCCAAAATTACTTGCAACCACCACTTTTGCTACGTTCACCTATGAAATTATTTTTTTTTAATTTTTTTTAGAATCTAACCATAGGATCTTATTCTACACTTGTCTTAGATCACGTGATAAAAAATTTGTGATTTTTGACCATATAGATTGAAAGTTATTAGCATTTAAAGTGAAAGAAGAAAATTTATTTCAAGAAGTTGCTATGATTGCCCGCAAAACAAAAAACTCCATAACTATTACATTACTAATCCAAATGGAATGAATAAAGCCTCCTATTTAGAAGAAAATATAATCTACAAGAAAAAAAATATTAAAAATTTTATTTCAATTTTTTGTGGAGTTTTTTTGCTGCCCGGAGCCCTAGATAGCCCGGTGCCCCAGTCTCCCCTATTTTGAGGTTATTGTGGCATAACTTTTGCTCCTAGGCACCAATTGGAATAAAAATTATATTCCCCAAAAGCTCATAAGTTTATCTATCTTATGAGAAAGTTTCAAAAAGTTTCAATAAAAATTGAGATTATAGGAGCTTGTCCGAAATCCATTTTGTCCCTTATAGAGACAATGACAGTATGGGACTTTAGGGGTTAAGAACAATGGAAATTCCGTACCAAAGCAATAAACAAATAACAATTAATTTAGTTGCTTATTCTTTGATGTAATCCTATTTAAATCTTAAGAATTTAAAAAATAAAAAATCAAGTTTTGTTCTCTTGGTTTTTTTAGTTAGACTTTTGATTGAGTACTCCCTCATATTTAATTTTAAATTCAAAGTTTACAAATTGAACATTTTCCTCAAATAAAAATGAAATTATCAAAGCCTAATATCTTTCAATTGCTAACTCAATAAGGTCACATTACACGAAATATTTCCCAAATCAATTGAAATAAGTGACTTTATGATTCTATACTTAGATTCTAATTTTTTCTTTTCTTTTTATTTGTGGATGAATGCAACAAAAATGGCAACTTGGAGTGGTTTTGAAGCAATAATTGGCCTAGGCCCTAGGGCCCTCATGGATTAATATTTTTGAATTTCTTGCCGTACAGTGTAAAATCAATTTAGCAACTTTTCTAAATAGAAATTCAATAATAAACTTTAACCCCTAAATGCCTAAGGCCTCTTTTGAGCTTCTTGGAATTTTTTCTAAATTGAACAAAATGCCAACATTTTGATAAGGTGTATCAATTTTTTTGGAATTATAACCATACAAATTCAAACTAGACATGTTAGATATCTCATAGGAAAAGAAAACACAACAATATCACTTATGGAGTGAAAGATTGTAATGTTTGACCATAAGGGTGTTAAAACTACAAAAATGATGTGAAGTCTTCCAATCCTCTTTTCACAAGTCAAATCTGAAAAGTTGGTGACCAAAAAATTATGAGATTAAAGGCGGGCCTAACATGTATAACCCCAATCGATTTATAGCTTTTTTAAATCTACTCTATAATTTTTTTAAATGAATTTTGAATGTGATTTTTTCTCCAAGATTTAGTGTATTTGAGGCTCATTTCCAAGAGCTCTCGATACTACAGAAAGTCAAGATTTCAATGGGTATCCTTGTATAAAATCTTGAATAGAAAAATCACTATCATTTATTTTTAAGAACAGACTTTTGATGCTAAAACTAGACTTCAAGAAGAACTTTTCAAAAATATATACTACTAAAAATAGCAACTTGGTTAGGTTTTATTTAACTTCAAAGTTTTGCAAACACTAGATTTGGGTGCCTCAAGCATTTAGGGTTTTACTGCAAAAGATTCAAAGCCTGTCCATCCCGCTCGTCCAAATGCCCTTTGACAGAGGCCCATCCGCCCCGTTGGACCGTCCAAAGCCTGTCTAGCCTGCCCGTCCTGCCCTCTTGTTCAGCTGCCCATCCACCTAGTCCGTCCATATAGCCTTTGCCATCCAGCCCGCTCGTCAACAAGAACGTCCATCGAGTCTGTCCATCCATTTTTGTAGTTGGTATTCATCCTTTGTCAACGGTTCATGTCTTGATTTCATTTTGACAAACGCTAGGGATGAATCCTGATGTCTATCCGAACATCTCGATGTCCAGACGAGACATGACGGGGACAAGTGAAAGAGAGAGCCAAAATCTAATTTCCTATGCCAACCTCCATTAATTTCTTAACTTCATCCATTTCAAACTTTATCCTTACACTAATTTATTGTAAATCGCACTAAATTGTTGTAAATTGCATTATTTTACTAATTTTTTATTCAATTTTAAAGTACCTACCACTATATTCATGCCCTAATATTTGTTTTAACTCTACTAATTTGTTTTTTGTTTTTTGGATTTGCGTTTGTGATCTCCAATTTATTTCTAATGCAATTTCGTACTTGTTGTATTTTGTTTCCATTTACTCATTTACCTAATTAATTTTGCATCATTTTCCAATTCTTTCTTAAAGTCTTTTTCATTTAAAACTCCCATTTTGTCCTTAAAATTTTCTCACCATACTCACATAATTATATTTCCTAAATTTTGCATCATTTTCCCAAAATTCACTTTCCTATCTATCGGAAAACTCATTAATTCACATTTATAAATTAATTCTTTGCACTAATAATTCCTAACCCACAATTCACCCAAATTGTTTTAATTTTCCTAATTCAAGATTGTAAACCTAAGTGGTGACTCACAATAACTATGGTTTATTGATTCTCTAATTTTAAAGTGAAATAGAAACTTTGATTTATACCATGATGTTATCCACTACAATATACATCTATGGTGAAAATATTATATTTTTTTAGTATATTCTTTATTTGGTATGAAATTTCTTCATTTTTTTCTTAAAACTTTCAAAATTTTCCCACAAAATTGAAAATTTTATGACTTGCCTAATAGACACATGCCCTCATCTCTATAATATATATATAATTTTCATTCATATATAGTTGCAAAATGGCAACAAACAAAGTAATGGACAATGCGGCTGAAAATTAGTGACTGTGGTCCTTCCAAGGTTAATCCAAAAAGGACAAGACCTATCACCAAGGTACGTTACCAAAAAAATGATATGATTTTCGAACCAATAGGTGCATTCTTCATTTCTACAGTAATCTTGAAAGTCATCCATTAGTCAAATAATTTTTTGACCCCGTAACATTTTAGGGTTAACATTAGATGGGATTCAGTCCTTCGGGTTGTTTTAGGCTAGTTCCCATTGCTAGGAACCAGCCTATGCTGTCTGGGGAAAAATTTAAAAATTTAAAAATTTAAAAATTTAAAAATAGTATTTTAAAAATTAAAAATTTTAAAAAAAAAAATTTTTAAATGTTTTAGTGCCTATTGACATGGTGGATAGGACATGGCCGTCTATCCACCACGTCAACAGGCTGAGTGGTAGAGATCCCAACGCAGGGGAACAACAAGGAACTCACAGCCCTTAACTGCAACAGAAACTCATCTAATGGAACAATCTCAGAGTAAATTACTAGCATGCATAGTATAATGAGTAAAAACATTGGGAGACAGTCTAACACCGTTTGCTGGAAAGTTGAGAATAAAGGAAAAAACCATGCTCGAAAAGTGCCGATCATTTAAAAACGCAGGTAAGGTGCGCATCTCATTCAAAAAATCTTATTTTGACTCTTCAGTGACGTATCTTACAGTTGACACTACGTAAGAATTAGGATCCCTGCTGTTTCCTCTACAGAAAGGGTACTCCCATTTCCAGCTCTGTACTCAATCGTCTATTTCCGACACTCGACGTACGTTACATTCTATCTGCTTCTATGTTCCGAACACACAGCTGGACTTCTCAAACCTCACATCCTCTTAATAGTCCAGACTCATGCGGCGAAATAAATTGTGTGTAATGTAAGTTACATTTCTAGATTCACATAATTCTCCATTTCCCATTTTTACCTTCGAGGTAGTTCCTGTATGCCTGTCCGAACTGACTCCCAAGTCGATTCATAAGAGCCACTTCCCTTGCAGCAGAACCAGTCAAACTGAATCAAACTGGTATCAGTCAAGCCATTGGATCATGTTACCAGTCTGGAGCCATCATGGAACCTCTTCAAAGTCTCTTCAGAATGAAACACTAAGTATTAATCACTAATCTGCTGCAAACGGTTATCAGAGTATTAGAATCACGGCAAAGCTTTCGTTGCCTGTGTGCTTGGAGATTTCCAACGTACGTCATTCGCCATAATCATGGGGCTCTTGTAAAATCTTTACAAGAACGGGCCTGGGTCTTGTTGTATCCTTGTGTGCCTGTGATTGTGAGGACGGTTCCGCATGGGATTGGAGGCTTGAACTGAAGTTGGTTTCCAGCTGGTGTTCGGAATGGGTTAAACTAGTAGTATAAATAGATCAAAAAATGATGGAACTGTCTCCACTGAAAGAGGTTGACGCTGTTCCTGTATTAAAGACAATTTTGATGCAGCAGCGATGGAGGTGATAGAGAATTTCCTTGGCTAGTAGTTGAGGAGATCCAGCTGGTCGTAATAGCTTTGTCCCTCCGATCTCTGACGTGGTTAGCTATTAGAGCTCTTCAAGAAGTTGCGCAGGATCCGATTAAAAGAAGAAGGATTCTCAACATGGGGAAAGTGCCCACACTTGTTCAGCACCACCAGGTCTGTCGCATTGCCCAAATGCCTGTTGCATTAAACAATAGTCATATCAACATCACTCATAATCTAAATACTCAACAAAATCATTTGAATGTCCATTGATAAGCTACGATGTTTGGTAACAACAATTGGAAGCGCTTTTTGATTAACAAGCAGAAGGATAATTCCGTCATTTCAACACTCCTCCTGTCAAGGTCACTTACAGCTTTAACTTGAGGGCCAAATCCAGGCTCGTGACTTGATCCTTTTCACCCCATATTATCAAACTCTTCTCCTGAGGACGCAACAGAGAATGTGATCAGCTGAGAAATTCGTGAACATTCTGAAAAAACTATTTTTAAAATGCTGATTAACAATGTGGCTCCACCCTAAACAAAATGCATAATATTCTGATGTCTCTTTCAATATTACTCTTGAATTAATCGTTAGAAAACCGTAAAATTGAAGGTCAAATTTTCGAAAACCTTATTCAACCACCTTGGAATGTCACAATGTTCATAATCATGTGTCACAATTCTGCTCAACGTAAGAAATCGATATTCTGGAATTTAGGGCTCTACCATTACTTTTAGCACCAGCCTCCTTTTCAGTGGGCCACCACACTTTTGTACAATCTTGAAACATTACTTAGACGGTCTCAATAACTACCACTAAATCACGGTTACAAGGACCACATGAGATTACCAGTAAAAAAGAAGCAAAAAGCTGTACTAGTGAGTCTACTGTGATGATGGTTACCTGCAACAACTGTGGGAGAGGAGGTGCTCCACGTGCACCGCAGACCATTTTCTTCAGCAACTCAACTTTCTCATGACGCTGTTTCGCAAAGAAAACCTGAGTACCCAAACAGTTCAATAGAGAAAGCCATCAATCTCTAATATCATTTTTCTAAGAATCAGAATCACATTCTGACATGACTGGTCCAAGATTGGTCCACTCCCATCCTGCTCCTATTGGCCCTTCGCTATGTCATTAATGGCAAGATAGCAAGCCAGCATCCACAGTACATATAAACATTTGATAGAACCAGAATGATGGCTTCAGATTTTTGAGTTCAACATCAGGACTATTAAAGAATAGTAGCTTCATTCATTCCTCAAGAAAATTCTTGACTGGTAGAGTTAGGAAATCTCTGGATTCGTACTGCTGTGAATGAAAGGATAGCTCTAATATGCTGACATTTCTCATGGACGATTCTCAGAAACTCGGTTCAGGAGACACTCACTTCCAAAACGTCGTTGCACACAAACTTCGGCAGCCTGTAAACAGGCTTGTCCGTCGCCACGGACGCCAAGCTCCGCAATCCTTTCACCGTCGTAGGCAACAGCAACTCCGAAACATCGTCGTAGCCGAGCTCTGCCAGCAACGGCTTGTGCGACGTGGGCGTCATGTGCGTCCCCGCAGCCACAAAGACCACTCTCTCCACCAGCTTCGGGTACAGATGCGCCATCCAGAACGCCACTACTCCGCCATAGCCAGCTCCCACCACTGTGACCTGAAGATAACACACACCACAACGCATTCTCAGTCCGTGTTTCAAATAAGCTTCGACAGAATTTTTGCTCCAAAAAACAATTCTCCATGCAGCAAAGATCGTCATGAAATTGTCTGGTTCCCCTGAAGGTTTCCATCCTCATTCTACGCAATTTCGGTAGCGTTAAGAAGAACTTCTTGAGAAAGAAACCATTCCCAGTACCCCAAATTCGCGCTCTCGGCACAGGAAATATATTAAACCTCAGAACCCACGCCTCACCTCGTTGTAAACTTCCAGAGCATGAAGCATCTTGACCATACAATCCGCTTGAAAAGCCTCGGTTCGGTCCGCCAGGAGCGACGAGGAGCGCCCAAAGAAAACCAAGTCCGGCACGTACACGTTGAAATCCTTCGTGAAGGCCGCGATCTGGTGCTCCCAGGTGATGGTCCCATCCGCGACGAAGTCATGAAGAAACACGAGCACGGGTTTGTCCGCGATTCCTGAAGACCACACTCCGCGCTCCGGCTGTTGCCACGGCACCCAGCACCGGAGCTTCGTCGCGCCACCGTCAACCTCCACGACCTCCGACTTTAAATCGTTCGCTCTAAACTGCTGCTTCACGTAACTCAGCTTCACGTCCACCATCCGTCTACCTATCCACGATGATCGCCCCATCGCTCTCCCCTCACTCTCACAAGAAAGAATGTCCTGCAAATTCGAGCCTCCACGCTCTCATCACCCCAAGAGCATCCGGCTCTCTGGCTTTTATCGAAATTTTTCTTTAGTGAATTGCCACGACTCTGAATCGCTCTCATCACTCCACGCTTGGAATTCGACGTTCGTGATAATTGTAGAAAGGCGGGGGCAACGCGAGGACACTAGTAACGGAGGCGAGCCGGAAAGTGCGCTCCATAAGGACAACAACGAGTGACGATCGGTGCGGTGTGAATGGAATGGGGATGCGGAAAAAGCAGTTCTACCAACTTCTCTAATATCACATCCTATCTCTTTTCCCAAGATGGGGCCCACAGAGCTTTTGGACCGTGCCAGATCAGTCAGTTCGGTGAATGATGACCAATCAAATATTGAAGGTGGGAATATTGAAGGTGTTTTTTTTTCCTTCTTGACAGAGGTAGTCAAATTTATTGGAAATGATTGTTCTCCCATCCTCACAAAAGTCAATTAGAATTAGAGCATCTAATGAAAGTTACATAAAAGACTTTGCAACATTGCCTTGTCACCTCAATTTACTAAATTGTATTTTGTAGGTCCACCATGATTGTCAATGTGGCCCATGTACAGTAAGAGATGGGTCAATTGAGACAAATAGGACCACTAACGCAAAGAAGGGGGAAAAATTATACATCTTTTGGAGTCAAAGAGGAAAAAATAGTTTTCAATTGTACTTGAACAAATTTAGTTCTTTTTTTAAGAGTAGACCAAGATTGAGGAATAATCTCAAAGCATACAAGTTTGGTAAGTACAACATGTTAGGTGATCAGCAAAGAAGAGCCAAGTGAAGAATGATAATATTAAAGTTTTGACAATGGGTTTGAGTATACAAAAGTGACAGAGAACTATAAAAGTAGAATTATAGTTTGTTATTTCTTGTGAAGAGTGTTTTGAGATCCAAAGGCAATCAAATGTTAGCATAGTGATCATGTCAATACTTTCCTTGCAATTAACACAACTCAAGCAAGTCCTTACTTGGAGTCATTTTTCATATCTTGCTTTGCTTTGCTATTAAGAGTTGTCACACCTTCTCTGAGAATAAAACTTCTATGAAGAATGAAAAAGGTTTAGAGTGAAAAGAGCCTTCTCTATAAAGAAGGTGTGACCCTCTTTTTCACCATGTGAAGAACGAAAATGGACATAGCTTGTTAATCTTCTCTATAGCTTTTCAATCTTCACGCCCATTCTTCACTTCCAAAGGAAAAAAAAAACTTTTCAATCTTCAAAGAATGGGCCCTCTACCATTCAAAGAGAGAGTGCCACATCCTCATTCTTTGAAGATTGAAAATGGAGAGAAGAAGGTGTAACAATCCCTATTATAACCAAAATTAGTCATCAATAAAATACGTTAAGTAAGATTCTCTTATTGCAATCACTAGTTTTAGTGAAAATTGTTCTTTATCAACTCTTAATTATTATAATTGTAGCAATGACATAAACCACATTGAAACCACATTATATTACTATAATACAATAGAACTTCTACAGAGTGAACTTTAAGCAAATAACCTCTCTAAAGTAATTTTATTCTTTTAGTCTCAACCTCAACGTATTGAAGATGTACAAAATAACTAGAAAAAGAAAAGCAACTTTTCATTGAGCACCACGAAATTGCAGCCCACTAAAAAAATCTTCAAACATCATTAATGCCGCATCCCCTCTCTAAAGCAAAAACCTCTCACTAATGGTAACATTCTCGTCCTGTCCTAGCACCATTACTGCCAAGGTGAACTACCCCCCTCATTGCTTCATCCAGGGGTTATTGTGAAAAAAAAAAACTAATTTTTGCTGTGATTTTTCTAATTTCTACACCCTTGCTAGCTAATTAAGGGCCATTGATTGCAAATCTCAATTCAGAATTCGCAAATTTTATCATCTGATTGCAAATAAAAAATTCCACAGTGTTTTCCCCAGGGGTAAAACGGGGCAATGAGGGGGTCAGTTCACCCTGGCCCACTATTACCTCATGCGAGTTCTACTGTATTACGTAACTCCATGTAATCACGTGCATATTGGGGGTATTGCTGTGACATTAGAGAGGATTCAGTGTCGCACAGGCAGCAGTCCCTACGATGGTCAGTAAATCTTCGTCGCTAATAATACTCGGAATCCACTAATTCGAGCGGTGTGGGCAAAGCGGAGTTTCCTCATGTGGTGGCCAAGCTGGATTGGCCTCACAAGGGGACGCCCGCCAGCCTTGCAGCCTTGTAGAGTTTGCAGGTTGCTTTTGCGTCTGCTGCGCTCATCCCTTTCCGTCCAGATTCTCTAATAATCCGCTTTATTTGGGTCTATCTGAAGCGTAATCTCCTTCCCGAAGGCACTTCAAGCTGAGAAACAGTCTTATTTAATTGATAAAAACAGTATCAACAGCAAATGCGGTGAACTGAACATGCAGCGCGGTCAGTGTTCCATGTTTTTCAGTGATAGTTTACTTACTGTCGATGGATACACAGTAATCGATCAGAAACGTGCCGAACAGTTTTAGTAAGAGATTCATCAGGCGTGATTTTTATGTAGTTTTCTACTAAGTTGACCTCTGCCGACCATTGGCCATGAACCCATTACTTACTGTTACCATCTTATTAGACATTTACTGAACTGGGACGGAGAGCTGTAACCCTAGCCTGATTCCCAAGTACGACTTTGTCGGTCACTGCAGATCGTCAGAGCGTGTGGGGCAGAGCGAGGAAACCTGGAGAACATTGTTTAAGAGCAGCTCCGTCCTGAATGAATGCAGACCTGGATAGGCCTGCCGGCCTGCGTGACTGACCGACCCCCTCGCCGCTCGCCGCTCGTCGCTCGTCCCCGAGACTGATGACTCCCTGCGAAAACGCTGGAATTTTTTTATTTGTCACGTACGATAAGATTTGGGAAATTTCGAACTCATACTTGCAGGCAGAGGCCCCAAATTGGGCCAGGGAGAACTGACCCCCTCGCTCGGCCCTGCGGGCAAACCCTGGAATTATTTATTTTTCGCACATGAATTTTTTTGCAAAATTTTAATTCATTTGTGCGATCAGAGACCCCAAATTAGTCTAGGGAGGTCGAGAGTATACCCTAGAACAGCCCAAAATAGGGGGCTTTTTTTTTACATGCACCCCTGATAAGAACGAGCGAGGGGGTCAATCCACCCTGATCCCAAATTGAGACCCCAGGGAGGATTGACTTTTTCCTTGCCCCATCCAAAGGTAACTGGAAAAAAAAAAATGCCCCCTATTTTGTGCTGCTTATTCTTGTATTTCTTCATCTCTCCCGACTAATTTGGGACCTTTGATTGCAAATATGAGTTCAAAATTTTCAGATTTTTATCATGGGTGACAAATTAAAAATTCCATTATTTCTCCCAAAAGTAAACTACGGGGCTATGAGAGTGTCAATTTACCCTAGCCCAAAATGAGCTATGAGAGGTGTAGATGATTGATTAGTCAAGCACAAAATAGTTTGTTTTCTAATATGCACCCTTGGAATGACTTTGGTAGGACGTGCAAGGGGATTGTTCACCATGACTTCAAAATGAATGTCTAACTTTTATAGAAGTTTAATTTTCTACCTACGGAAGCACATTAAAAATTACCTTGGATGAGTACAAGAAAACTCAAATTTAGGCATTGAACAATGAAAAAAAAACCACTTCTAAATTAGCTAGTAAAGGAAAAATTATAGTTAGTCTCAAGAAAGAAGTTTTCATTTTCATTTTTGAATAACATACCAAAAAACCATAGTTTTTGACAATCTTCTCCTGAAAGAAACCCGGGTCCTCTAGGGGTTAAAAACAATGAAAATGGTGTCGAATTAAAAGTAAATTATGTAACCCAAATAGGAGAGTAGATTTTAAATTGTACAAATAGACGATTTAATGTTATACTGAGTACGTTTTACGGAGATTTGGCAAGACCAAGTTACATTGACCACTTGACACTAATTTATCCTACTGGTGCCACTGGCTCCACTGTACCAAAAGTCGAACTATCTTAAATTAGTGCAAATTAGTGCAGGTTGACATATCACAGATTGTACAGTACAGTAATCCCCCCCCCCCCCCCTTCCCCCAAAGAAATACTGTAGTGAAACTACTTTTCAGGTGACTCCAATTTCACACCCTCACTATAATAGGATCATACATCAGGTGCACACTACACTGTTCATATATGGTACAGACTCCAGTAATCGGTAACGGATTGCTGCACTGTTGCACAGTACCATGATGATATTCAGATTCAGGCAACTTGCAATTGGGGTTGACTTCGGAATCAGCTTGGCGTATCGGTAATCTTAACGGAGATCCGTCACTTGAACCACATCGGGTGTGTGGACTGTTACCAATTTACCGCATGAGGCCATTCATGATACGCTTTGACCGGAGCGGCCCCGCCTCGATCGATCAAGCCTGAGCTGTTCGTATATTATAATTGGTATTCGACATTAATTCCGGTAACCCAAGTGGACACACTCACCCAACACAGTACGTCACTGAAATGGGGCCATCGATCCACAGTGCTGGCTGGATCCACTGCATGACTTTTAGATTGGAAATCACCACTCGCAGAAGTTCCGTTCAGTCGCAGGCAGACGGACTGATTGGGAAGGACGATTTACCATGACACAACTTGCAATTAGAACAGAAAGTTTACTGTAGCCATTGACTGATTGCATCGGCAAATGGGATATTCTGTTGACCCTGACGGATGCTGCTGGAAAGGGCATCAGTCCGGTTACTGTAGTCCGGGCGCTGTAGAAATATGGGAACGCCAACTAGGGGATGACAGTTGGAGACGGATTCGTGGCGTTGCCGAGTGGGTGCCAAAAGCTACTGTAGAAGTTACGGTGCTTCGGTGCTATCGGGTGTGGACGGAAACGTGGATCTACTAAATAACTGATGAGTATTTGCTGCTGCAGTTTCCGGTTGCTGGTGATGCAATTCATTATTTATTCTCGGTGAGCCGCGAGCTGGTACGTCAATCCTGACGTGGATCAAATCACAAACTATTCAAAAGCTATGGACACGTAAGGTTGCGACGTCCAACAAGACCTTCGGGACGTCTAACGTGACATGTGGGACGTCCAACAAGACCATTGGGACGTCTAGCCGCCAGACCTCTGGGACGTCTAACGTGATATGTGGGACGTCCAACAAGACCTTTGGGACGTCTAGCCGCCAGACCTCTAGGACGTCCAACGTGACCTGTGGGACTCCAACGTGAGCTGTGGGACTCCAACGTGAGCTGTAAGACGTCCAATGTGACCTGAAGACGTCCAATAAGATCTCTAAGGCATTTCATAGTCCCCCGTCCATTTAATAGAGTGAATTTTATGGTTGACTTTCAAAAAAATGGGGGATTTCATTAAAATGGCGGTATTCTATGTGCGATTTTCAGACCACGTAGTTTGAACCATAAAAGCGGCATCTAGGACATGTATAGATTTCAAAAATCTAAGATTAATGTAGATTTCAGACTACATAGTTTGATATGTACAAGTGCAATCTATGACCCATATAGATTTCAGACTCCGCAGTTTGAAATGTGCAAGTGCAATCTATGACCCATATAGATTTCAGACTACGTAGTTTGAAATATGTAAGTGCAATCTATGACCCATGTAGATTTCAGACTACATAGTTTGAAATGTGTAAGTACAATCTATGACCCATGTAGATTTCAAACATCTAGGAAGGATATAAATTTAAGAAATCTAGGACAATTGTACATTTCAGACTACCCGTAAAAACTGTCAAAGTTGCAGAATTTTGTCAGTTTAATGAAATTGCCCATAAAGTTACTCTCCATTTATTTAAGTGTAGCGCAAAAATTTTATGCTAAGAAGATTCAATGGTGTTACTATAGTAAGTCCCATTGTCCCCTTAGAAGACAAAATGGATTTTGAATGGGTTTCTATCATCTCAATGTTTGTCATGGTTTTTTGAATTTTTTTGTAAAAATAGAAAAACACATTAGCTTTCTAGAAATATGATTTTTATTTCAATCAATGCCTAGGAAAAAAAGTTACGGCACAATACACTACAAGAAAAAGGGATGTTTTAAATATAGTCTTAGAGATAAGATATTAAGTAATGACTTTTATGTTGACTTTTATGTAGATTTTTAGGAAAAATTTACTAAAAATACGTGTACTTAAATTTTTACTAAAAATCTACATAAAGATCATTACTTAATATCTTATCACTAGGACTATACTAAAAAACACACTTAAAACACCCCTTTTTCTTGTAGTGATAAGCCCAAGTTTTAATTCAATGGGTAGAACCAAAAAACTGATAAAAAACTGAAATTAAATTTTTTTAAATTTATTTCGTCTTTCCTCATAGATTGTATTTTTATCTACATGAAAAGCATTACATGTTTTTTTGCTACTCTGGAGGGCTATGAGTTCCTATCTAGCAACTCGCCGAAACAGGTCACTTTCTTTTTAAGGAAAGAAAAATTAACTTTGTTTTTCATTTTAAGGATTTAAAATTTTTTTTTTTTGAAAAAAAAAATATTTGACACTGGCGTTTGATGAGACCAGGGGAAACGGAGCTGGGAACAGGCTTGAAACGGCCCTCCAGACCCCCCGGATCTCATCTAATGCTTTGTTTCATTCCATTTAGATTTGTTATATGAAAGTTACGGACAATCTTGTTTTCCAAGCAATCAAAGCATCTTCTTTAAAAAATAACTTGTAGTTCACAACTTGCTTTTTTCGAGGCTTTTTCAACTAAAAAATTAATTAAAAGTATTTAAAAATATTTGATTGTGATAAAAAAATTCTTGATACATTATAAGTGTAGACAATTAAAAACATATTTGGGTGAAGTCATACTTTATTACACTACAAGAGAAAGGGGTGTTTTAAGTATAGTCCTAGAGATAAGATATTAAGTAATGACCTTCATATTGACCTTTATGTAGATATTTAGTAAAAATTTACTGAAAATACGTGTACTTTCAGTAAATTTTTACTAAAAATCTACATAAAGATCATTACTTAATATATTACCTCTAAGACTATACTTAAAAACACACTTAAAACACCCCTTTCTCTTGTAGTGTAAATTATAATTAAAAGATGAGCTTGTTTGACACAACAACAAGGACTAAAATTAAACTTTTTTGGATACCCTTGCCGGAATTTAACCCAAGATTTATTTATGAGCTCAATTTTCACAATTCTTAAAAGAAGTTCTACAAGGCTAATGATAAGATTTCTTTCTAGAACAATCTCACCATTGATATTAGCATTAGATGGGATTTGTAGTGTATGGAGGGCTACAAGTTCCCTGTTGTTTCTAGACTATGGGAATGTAGCCACCGTTGTAGTCTAACATGGTCAACAGACTGCCATATCAAAAAAATTCATTCATTCATTCATTTTTTTTCATTTAAAAAAATTTATATTTTTTAAATTTTGAACAATAGTGGTTGGTTTCCATCATGGTGAACCAACCTAAAATGGCCCTCTATGGGGGCTAAAACACATCTAATTTGTGTTTCAATTCCATCTTAGAGTTATTAGTGGTTTAGTTTCCCTTCAATCTTGAACCTATTTCTATTTAACAAATTTTTTAGGAGTGAAAATTAAGTGTGTATTTTCTTGAGTTTTTCTCTTATACTCTCAACTCAATTCTTCAACATAAAATATTAGAAATTCAAAATTAGTAGAGCAAAAAATTTCAAGTTAAGAAGATTGAAAATCAATTAATGTAGTCAAGTAAGGTGCAAAAAAAATTTGTTTTCTTCACTTGAAATGAAAATATCTTATAATCTACTTGATTAAAGTTTCTGAAATTTCTTCTACACATTCATAAAGTAGTCAAGGAACAAGATCCTACAACTAGATATGGAAAAAAATTCAATTTTTTTGCTCTTTGTAATAGAAATGGAAATTTGGAGTGTTATTTGTCCAAAAAAAGACCATGATGGCATATCCTTCAAGAGTTGATTTGCAACCAATTACAAGTAAATGATTGCAAGAAACATTACATGATTTTTCAAGCCATTGAGAGACTACAAGTTCCCCGACATTCTTGGACTATAGGAACATCGTAGAACTAGCAGTTTAACGTGGCAGAGAGACTGCCATGTCCGAATGCATAAATAATTTAATTTCTTAATATTTTTTAATATTTAAAATAATAATAATAATTTTTTAATTTTAATAATTAAATAATCTAATTGTCTGGCCATGGTTCACAGCATGGAGAACCATGGCTAGATAGTCTCTTAGAGGCCTCATATCACATCTAATGGACTCGTACTATTTCTTTTTCTACTTTACAAGCATTGTTTGGAAAGCAATTCATGGATGAAATTCATATAGAAGGTGGATGTGGCCACTTTAAAATTATTTCGAAAAACTTTATATTCTAAAATCAATTTGATAGGAAATAATGATTTTTTAAAATATGTCATACTTTCATTTTTGAGGGGGATGGAAGTGCTATTAAGTATCCATTTAAAATAATTAGAAGCTAAAATTTAGAAACATGTTCTTCTAATAGATTTTAATGTATCTTAAAAACAAATTTTAAACAAAAAAAAAATTCTATGTTGTGTAGAAGTTCTCAATAGTAAGCACTTTTCAATGCGCATATTTGCACATGCAAAATTTCTCAGGAAATTTTACCTTGGTGATCTTTTAGTGCGTTCCATAAATGTAGGGAAAGGTTAACACTTCTCTACTAAATATTTATTTTTTTCCAAGAAACAAATTTTGGCAAATGCTAAAAATAGAATTATTTTCCAATATTTTTTCCCAAAAGATTTTTTTTTTTGAATTTAAAAAAAAAAAAAATTGGCATCTATTTTAGAATTATTTGCCCTACAATATGGTAATCATATTCATAGAGTTTTTATAAATGGCCAATTTTTTTTTTATATTCGGTTTCACTACTCACCGCGCTAATTGAAGGTTTGACCATTGGGGACAAATACATTCAACTTATTCTCATACAAATATTAGAATACGGAAGAATTTATGTCAAAATTAGTTTGGGGGAAGGAGATGTATTTCCATTGTTGATGCAAACGAGATGCTATGTCAAATGTTGTTTAGAACTTGAACTTGAATTGGAATCTCCACTTGTCATACATTCACAATTACATCATCACAAACAAATACTCCTCTATTTTTGAAAAAACAACGTGTTTCCTTTGTGTTTTACATAGGAAACAAAGGTCTTTTTTAGAAATAGAGGAAGTACAACAATCTAACTCTCATTGTCGACATATTTCCCACCTTGTTTCTATATAATAGAAGGACCCCAAAATGTCAAATTGACCAAGAAAACACAGCTTTGACACACTTTGATACACATTGATACATGCAACATCTATTGAACCAAACCATCATCATTTCACAAAGCATGATTTTTCTTGATCCTATATATTCAACATGATAAAACAATAACAAATTTCTTTTGGAAAAATAGTGACTGACAAAACTATAGTTGTTTTAGAATCTCAAGTATTCAATATAATCAATTCCACATAATTATTTGAAAGCTCTAATGGAGGAATCTATCTCCATTGTTCTTTAAACCAAACCATTAGAAGAGATTTGAAGGCATTGAGAGACTGTGAGTTCCCAATGCCCTCTAACATTGCTAGAATTGTAGGAATGTGCAAGGAACTCTCTACAAAATTTTACTAGAAAGACACAAATATCTTGTAAATTCTTACTGAAAATCTCCTAAAAAGGTCATTACTTAAAATGTTATCTCTAGGACTATATTTAAAATACCCCTTTCTCTTGTAGTGATAGGAAGAAAATTGGAATTCTCCATGCAACCAATGCGGTCAGATGAGCAATCTTAAATTTGAAAATGTTGAAATTTGAAAATCTTGAATATTTAATTTGTTAATTTCTAGTTTATAAAATTGTAGACTACATGTTTGTAAATTATAAATTGTTTATTTACTCCATGTTATAAAGACTTCAATCACTTTCACAACTTTAATACTTTCTTGACTAAACATCATAATCTTTCAATTTACAAGTGATATTGTTGTGATTTCATTTCCTATGTGATCCATCATCCATAAGACATCTAGTTTGAATTTGTATAGATACAATTTTTTTTAAATGATAAAATTAATCTAACCATGAGATTTTTGTTAGTTTTGAACAAACTCCAGAAAGCTTAGAAAGACATTTAGAGATTAAAGAATTGTCCTATGCTTGCTCTTCTAAAGGAAAATCTTCATATATAGAGAGAGATTCTTGCCTATAGTGAAGACATTAATTTTGAGGATGTGCAAGGTTTAAATATAAGAACTTTGTGTTGATTTATGGTACACCTATCACTAGGGTTTAGAAAGTTTTTAACTTATTCTTATATAGTCCAAATAATGCATCATAAATTGTGTTGGAATTAATTTTCATTCACCAATTCAACCTATTAAAAACAAATCCTGCCATTTAACAGTAACTATGCTTAGTCATAATTTTTAGCAATTAGAAGTGTGTATATTTATCGCATGTGTTTATCACGTTGGTTTCGTGACATTCTTAATGCTCAAGACTGGCTTCTCCTTCTAATCTACACCAATTCCTTTTTTCTACCTCAATAATTAATTGTATACATTGAGTGCATGGAAATTGAGGTTCACTTGCAATGTTGTTGCCAATAGCATTGTTTCAAATACATTCCAACTTTTCTAACATGTTTGGGAAGCATTAACCCTTAAAAGACTGTCACTATACTTCCACCAAAAACGCTCCAAAATTGTCATTTCTAGTACAAGTACCAAAATTTTGAAAAAAAACTTTCTTTTGACATATCTAACCGTAGGATCTTGTATTATATAGTATCAAAAACATGTGGTAAAAGTTTCAGACATTTCACAAGCTCACATTTCTATGAAAAAGCAGGGCAGCTGCATTTCACAAGCTCACATTTCTATGAAAAAATGACCTAAATGGTGGTGATTCTTTGGATTTTTTTTCCTAGGCAAGTTGGCCACATGCTTGAAAATTTTCAGATCATTTGGAATAGTACAACATATAGGAAAAAAATAGTAAGTAGGTAGTAGTAGAGAATGATTAAAAATACTAAATTATTTACAATTTAAATATAGAATTGAAAATTTCCAATCCCAATGGTCGAAATGTTGTAATAATGTATCTACATCCTATGATTTTATTTTTGTCCAAAAATATTGAAAATTGGGTAAAATAAAGGATTTCAAAGTTTATTTTAGAGTAGGAAATCCAAAACTTCCTGCAAACAAAAAATCCTCATAACTTTTGACTCATTGATCAAAATGGAATGATTCAAAGCTTTTCGTGTATATAAAACTCTAGAAAATCAATTCCAAATTTTTACTTCCTGAAAAAAGTGATTTTTTCTGATCTGCCCGAACTGCCCAGTTACGAAAAAAAGTAACATATTAGGCTACAACTTTTGACTTGTACTTTCAAATGTCATGAAATTTGGTGCATATGAATGATATTCCTCACCCCCACATTCTTTTAAAATTTCAGCCCCAAATATGAAAATCTCTGCTTGTGGGTACTTGCCCAAAATTTCTATACAACCAAAAAACACAGTCCGGTCCTTTAGGGGTTAAAGTTGTTTAGTGGTAATACCATCTATTGTTAGAGGGTGAAAATTTGGAATTGAAGAAGAAACAAACCGCCCTTTGGGGGGTCTACAATATATCCTATATTTTTATTTCTTTATAATAAAATGTAAATTTTGAATACCAAGAAACACCATGCCCCAAACAACAGGAAGGGCCCTTATAAAACATTTCAAAGGACTTTTTTTGACAGGGCCCTTCCTATTGTACCCAATATCTTGTTTTCTGATATGAGATATGAAAACAAAATATAATTCATTTTTTTGGCAGAATTGTTGACGTTTCCATATCTACTTTTTTTTTTGGTCTCCGACAGACCATATGATTGGCTGGTGTAAATTATAATAATTATATTGTGACTTCCATCATCATTTTCATCTTTTTGTTGCGTAGATTAATTCACATATTCCGTCCAAAACACTCAAAATAAAAATACCTGAATATAAAAATAATGGTAAACTTTTGCAAGGACACTTGAAATTTGCCCACTTTCATTGCAAGTTTTTGGAAAACACCTGAAGTTTTCCTTTGAGAAGTCTTTGAGATTCCTTTAACTTACTCAAGATGGTCAAACTGGATGTGCTGGAAACGAAGAGCCTGAGGTAATTCAGTTGCACAAAATAGGGAAATTAGGTTGCCTTAACAGTCAGGTTGCCTTACGCCAAGAAAGTTACTTTACAAGTCATCAAAGCCAACAAATATTTCTACAAATATTTTCATTTGCACACATGGAGGTTCATGAGTTCCAATTACAATAATTCTTAATTTCAAAAGTGATGCATTATTGAACAACAATAACAATAAATATTTATATAATGCCATATTTAACTACTTTTGGACTTTGCAAAGTCTAAAATTGGTAAAGGGACATCTAAGACAATTGTAGACTTTGACTTCTATAGATATTATAAATCTAGAAATGATATAGATTTTGGACTAGGTGGTTTGAAAAATGTACAACAGGTTTAGATTTTAGATATCTATGACATTGGGAGATCCTCCAATGGACAAAGTCCAAAATTCCCTTCAAAGTCCAGAAGTAGTTAAATATGGCATTATAGTGTCAAATGTTGAGAAACTAGTATGGGGCAACCTAATTTCACTATTTTGTGTGTTGAATTTGTAAAACGCATGATTTTTATAATTTTGAATTTATGTGTAAACAATCTATAAAATACAATCTATAAAATCTAGTGATGGGAGAGAGATGTCATCTTTTCAATTGGAGGCTAGCTACATGAAAAGGCCCCCAAAGTATGAAACGACTTGGATTAGATGCCAATTCCATTTTTCTTACTACAAAAATTTAATGAAAATTGTTTCAAGGAGTTTAGCTTCCCTCAAAAGTCAATCAACTCATAAAGGGTTTTTTTTTGTGGTGGGGGCACATTGAGTCGTGGAAGTTTGGATAATGAGTTAATGACCACCACAATCATGACAAGCAATAATAGGTGCTTGTCTATTTTAGAAATAGAAATGTGGATCAAAAAGTCCATTCCTCACTTGGATCTTTCCCATGAAGTCAATTCTCCACCAAATTTAAAACTAACTACATAATGTACTACCATCCTTTTACCCCCCTTCCCCCACCAAAAACAATTTTGCACTTATAATTCCCACAGGATGTGCCATGTTCATCAACATCCAATAACATTGTTTTGGATTCTAAACTAAGGCAATCTCTATTAAAGCAACCATTTAAGAGTTGATTGCATTTTGGAGGAAGCTAAAGTCCTCCAAAAAAAATTCAAAATATTTTCTTAGGAAGAAAAAAGGAATTGAAATCTAACCCAAGTTGTTTCATATTTTTTGGACCTTTGAGGAATTAGTTACAAATTTTTGAAGTTGAAATGCAGTAGTCACTAAAAGCAACCACCTCTTGAAATGTACATTGCTAGTACATTGAAGAAAGCAAAATGTACCTCTGTATCATGATTGCTTTTAGAGCATGGGTGCTTTTAGAGCATACTACCTTAGTCCTTAGAACTTGAAAGTGCCTCAAATCAAGTGAGCATCCCGTAGATTGAAAATGAATTAGTATTAAATTAATACTCGATTGGTGGAGGATTTAGAGCAACTTGTAGAAATTCCTACATGATTTTAATTTATCATTTCTAATTTTTTTTTAATATCACTTCTCTGTGTTTGGTACACCTCAAAATATAAATTCCTTTTTTTTTGTCTCTCTTTCGTAGCTTTCAAAATATGTAGTTAGGTGTATAATTTGGTGAAGTATTGACTATGCGGGGTAAGTGTCTCGATGCAGGAATTCATGGATCTTTTTGTCCCCGACTCTACCTCAAGTTTAGAAGAAATTTCAAAGTCATTTTGATCCCTAAAGTCTTAAGTCTACTCCCACCTACAGTCTTGAAGTTGCTAAGTGGGCACTAAGAACCACAAAGCTTACTTTCGTTGGTTGGCCTTGCATAGAATAAGAGCACCAGAAGCATAAACTTGACTTTTCCAACAACTTCAACATTGATTTACAGTCAATTCTTCAGGAAGTCCGTTTGATCAGAAAACAAAAGATTTTTTGGAGATTAAAAGCAGTTTTCTGAGTTTGTTGCCTGGTCACAAGTGTTCCATTAGCAAAAGACCTGCACCAGCAAAAGACATGCGCCATGCATGCCATGACATAATATTGTGTACCAATGAGGCAAGGGTCCTTGTTGCGTTCTTGAAAAGAAGACTCCTACAATGAACCAAATTGTCTTCTACGGCTCCTCAGCCAACCCCAATCCTTGAATTATCTGATAAGTCCATTCAAAATATCTAGCTGAGCATAATACCTTCCCAGCATAGCAAAGACCATTGCCTGGTTATTATACAATGTTATGGAGCTTTGAAAGTGAGGAAGATTCCCTATTTTTTTAATGTGCTTGGAGGATTCAACCAACCAACAGTATGCACAACTGGTCATCTTGGTCACACTTTGGACCTCAATGTTTTGTCGGTACACGATGGACCATCGGTCTAAAATTGGGAACATTACTCACAGTTTTATCCATTTGGAAAGAGAGTTCATGTACAGAAGTTTTAGGGGAGCTGACGCATACGTGATCACTTAACCCCTAAAGGACCAAACTTCGTTTTTTTGACAACATAGCGATTTTAGGCAGCTCACTATGAATGGAATTTTTATTTTTTTTCTTTGAAATTTCCACACAACATGTGTCCAAGGAGTAACTTTAAGGCCCAACAATTTTCATCACTTTGACTACATGGTTCAAAAGTTATTGCATGATATGTAATTTTCAGTGTTCGGTAGGCAGCCTAAGCGGAAAAAAAAAATTTCTTTGAAAATCACTTTTAAAAAAAAAAAAAAAATTCAAATTGACTCTCTAGATTTATATATATGTGGTAAGCTTTGAATCATTCCATTTTGATTAATGAGATGAAAGTTATGAGGAATTTTAGTTTGGGTTAGTTTGTGGGTAGTTATATAATCTTTACTCTAAAATAAACTTTGAAGTCCTTTATTTAACTCAATTTTAAATATTTTTGAAAAAAACAAACATTAGGTGTATATTGTTTATTACAACATTACAACCATTGGGATTGGCATTTTTCAAATCTATAAATAAATTGTTAACAATTTAGTATTTTAATCATTATCTACTTCTTTCTACTTACTATTTTTTTCCTATATGTTGTACAATTTCAAATGATTTGAGATTTTTCAAGCATGTAGCCAACTAGGAATCCAAAGAGTAACCACCATTTTGGACATTTTTTCATACAAATGTGACCTTGTGAAGTGCAATTGCCCGGTTTTTTTGTAGGGCCAAAATTTATTTTTTTGTTACTTCAAATGCTAATATCTTGCAATCTACACAGTGGAAACTTGTGAAATTTTTTCCAAATTTTTTCAAACCAGTGAACTATAAGATTTTACAATTACATGTTTCTAAAAATGTTTTTTTTCTAAAATTTAGTACTTGTCCTAGAAATGACAATTTTGGAACAGTTTTGGTGAAAACATAGTCTCTAAGATTTAGGGGTTAAGCAATTACTCATATTTGGAGCATAAGTTTTATGAACACCAAATTCTCCCCATGTATAGAAATAGAATTTGGAAGGATTGCATATTTTTCCATAATTTTATTACAAAAATGTAAATACTGTGAATTTTTTAGCAAAAGATTCTCTTCAACCTACAATGGTAATATAGGTTGATTGCAAAATCATCTAAGGGTTGGTTGCAATATTCACAACCTTGCAACCAATCATAATGTGCTAAAATTGCTATAGAATTGCTCCTCGAATTATGTAAACTACAACAATCTATGGTTGGGAATACAACAATCTATAGGTCAGGAAAGGGAAGGTGATCATGTATAGGTTGGCTCCCCTAATCTTGTCACGTTATTGTGGACAGTAAGGTAAACATGCCTATGACAAGCAAAATGAGTGGTTTGTTTTGATGCCATTAGCAAAAAAAATAGATTTTTTTTTCTATACAAAGACAAATGTGAGAAATGAAGAGAGCAATTGAAATTTTATATTATTTGACAAAGTCTGAATTTCTTATAAATTCTGCCCAATTGGTCCAAAAGAATCTCCTGACTACCTCCAATTCAACAAAAAGTGTTGTCATAATGGTCATCTTACCACCTAAAGCAATCACAACATTTTCTAACATGGCTACAAGATTTCCTAACATGGCCATGATATGAAGGAATTAAAAAATAACTTTTTATGAAGAGTTCACTAGAAAGGTGTAAGTGTCCTATGACAATCACTAATAATTCCATGACCATTTCCCATGGCATTGATTATGGCCACAAATCAATCTAATGTAGTCCTAACCCCATTTCTTAGAAAAAGTTTGTCAAGGATTAATATAAGACTCTAATGGGTAGTTCCCTAGGTGCCTATCATAGGTGGTTTGTTTATCATAGGCAAGTTTAAATGTTTGTTTGGATGACTTTACCTAAGATTGTAGGATGAAAAAAAAAAACGTTTTTTTATTCAATTTATTTGTAGTGTGATTTAGCCATTTCTTGTTGTTTACTCTTGATGAGAATTTGAGCCATAAAAAAGATATATTATGAATCGGAGTTCAACTAATGAAACAAAGCTTATTAAGTGTAGTTTCTACTTTAGTTGGAAATTTTGAAAAATTGGTAAATTTCTATATTTTATAGCAATATGAACTTTGGGCCTATAACCATGGATTGTTGATTTTCTAATTTTAGAGAGATACAACAACTCTTTGGTTTATACCATGATGTTATGCATTGTAATGGTGAAAATTTTAGTTTTTTCAAGTTTATTTATATTTGATACGAATTTCTTCTTTTTTTTCTTAAAAAATTCACAATAATTTCATGATTTTTCCAAAAAATTCTAAAAGTTTTATGACTTGAAGTAGACATATGATTTTATTTCTGAAAAATAAAAACTGAATTACTCATTCATATTTAATTGCAAAATGGCAGCAAACAAAGTGATGGATAGTGAGGCTTGAAATTAGTGGTGATGGGCCACATCCTTCTAAGGTTAAGCCTTAAAGGATAGTCCGGTGACTATGAAAATGATCTTAGGAAACCATCCCTTTGGATAACGTAGGAATCTTTGGCTTTATAAAAATGCAAAAGCACTCATTCAAAGTCAAAGAAATTACAAAAACACTTATTGGAAGTCAAATGACTGTAGAAAACCTCCCCTTTTCACAATAAAATTTTGAAGATGAATAGTTGCACTTCTGTCCTATATAGAAGGATTCTCTATCATTCATTGGGCAAAAAATGGCCATGGAATCATTTATGGGTTAACCTCTAAAACCCCAAGACCTTTTGGGGTTTAAAAACATTATTGCTTTTGAAGTGCTATAGATCTAAATGTCACTGAGGTATAGAAATCTCAACCGTACAATCTTGTAGCATGCATGTTGTCAATGATGTGAATCAAATTTGGAGTCATTTGGCCAGAGATTGCAAGATAATAATGTTTTGGTGTTGAAAAAAGATTTTGAAATTTTCCTAGCAACACATTTAAAATGAAAAACTTTAAGCTTTAAAATGATTAAAAACCGGCATATAAAGACATTTGTGAAAGGAATTATCATTAAATTGACTCACTATGTCTGCAAAATGGCTTTGAAATGTCAAAAAATAGCAAGAAAAGTTGCAAAAAACCACATCTAAGGCTAAAACTCCTTCAACTAAAATGCTTCTTTGTCACTCATAACTTCTTGGATTGATATGAAAATTTATCCACACAAACTAGACCAGTATGTGCAACTTTTCCAATTTTTTTTAATTTGATTGGAAATAGACATTGTATGAAGAAGAAACAAACTGCCAAAGTTCATTGTAATCCAAAAATGTTTTAGATTTTGAACTTTGAATTGCTCCCAAACATTCAAAACAACTTAGATTGACATGAAACTTTTATTACAATAACTAGACTTTAAGGAGAACATAACACAAATTTTTTTGTTCAAGTTGCAGCCGTCAAAATGTAGTTTGGTGAACTCAAATTGAAATCATGAACTTCAATGGCTTCCAAAAAATCAATTCATCTTGGATTGATTTGAAAATTTTACCACACAAACTAGAAGAAAGAGCATGGATTTTCCAACAAGTTTGATTGAATTTGGACATTGGATGCAAAAGTTACAACACTCTGAATTAGACTTGAAACTATGTGAGGACACTTTTGGTCCCTTGGGGTGCTTAGAGGTTAACCCTTAAACATTGACATAGACATTTGGTGTTCGATGGATGATAGGGAATCATTCTATTAGGATAGAGGTGCAACTATTCATCCTTAGAATTTTGTTGTGAAAAGAGGACGTCTTTTACAATAGTTTGACTTCCAATGAGTGTTCTTGCTATTTCTTAAGTCAATGATTCTCATAGTGATGAAAAGGGATGATTTCCAAGGTCACCCCTTTGTCCTTTAAGAGTTCAAGACTTTATCCATAAAAGGATGCCGACCTATGACCAAGATAATCACTTAAAAATGATCTAATTTTTGAACCAATATGCATTCTTCATCTCCACCGTCTCCACAGTAACCTTGAAAGTCATACATCAACCAATTTTTGGCTGCTGATGGGAGGCCCTTCTGGTAGGCCAGGTGAGAGCAGGCCTTGCATTCAACATTACAAAACCCTTCAAGAACTTGGTCTTGTATAACGATAAAGTTATTACGTTATATACACTCCTGCTGGCATGGAGTCTAAATCTTGATAAGCATGACTTTTTGACACACGGAAATTAGAACCCTTCTTATAGAGCAATAAAAAACAATTCAACTGATTACTCAAAAAATTCATAGAAGAAAACTTTGCAGAATGGGGCATCTCCTCAGTTCCATTCAATACTAAAGAATTTTAACTGTTCCTGCAAAGTTTTCTCCAAGGCTTATAGCTGACGGGTCGTCTCTACTTTCCTCTTTCGAACACTTTCACCAGTCTCTGGAAACCAGCTGCAACTAATTGTTGACCATCCAACAAGGCAGAAGTAACAAAAGTGGCCCGCCCACTCGCAACCAGTCTTATTTCCAAAGGAAAATGAATTTTAGTAATTTGACCATCTATGAGAAGCAGAACTGCATTTCAAATCGTTTTGTTCACCCGCAATTCGCTTAGTACTCATCCCTATTGAAGAAAGTTCTTTCAGCAAAACGAACGCATCCACCATATTTTTCATCCTTCAGTCAGTCAAGAAATTGAAACACGAAGGTTTCGTACTTGTGGTGGACGTATCATCCCTGTTCAAAATCTTGCTATTCACCATTCGAGCTTGGCAAATTATGATTCTCGAAGGCTTAAATACTGCATGTATTGCAAGCTCAAACCAAACCCCGTCTTCAGATTCTTTCAAATTATGGAACATGTCTAACGAAGATCTTGCTAGCGTGACTCATGCCATGAGGCGAAAATTTTCTGAGTAAGCTCCTCAAGCTCAAAGAGAAACCACATTATAGACTGGAATTTCTAAGCAAACAGAGTAGATCAAGATACTATGTGGACTTGAACCGATTGCAGTATTCCTGATTGCGAGGATGAAGAGACGTCCGAAACAGCAACCACAAGGTTTCCAGGTCTCACCATTCCGTGAGCCTTCAAGAGAGCCACAGACTGCAGAAGGTTACTCTCCAAGTCTTTTCTGAAAGGGAATTGGAATGGAGTGACGCCCCATTTCAGGTCCATACGCCGCATGACATCGGTTGATTCAGTAAACGCGAAGATGGGGCAATCGGGGCGATTTCTCGAAAGCAGGGATGCCATGTAGCCTCGGCGTGTATACACAAATATAGCATCTGCTCCTAACTTGTTGGCTGTACAACCACAGAGTTGGTCAGCATCCTGACAAAGTTCAGTGCAACAAGCAAAAGAGGGTATTCTTTTTTATTCTTCAAAAGTAGCCGGAGTAACGACAAACTCCAGCCAATGGTAGTTTATCAGCATCCCACCAAAAAGAATATGAGTCCACATGTAAAGATGTTGACCCAAGGGCTAGATGAAAGGAAATACTCAATTTAACATGAGCCACGCCCACCTTCATAACAAGAGCTCAAGGTTGTGCACAAAAAGAGTCTGCATTCTTTTTCTTGACTCACTCTTCATTGATTCCAAGGGAGCTCAGTCAGCTCCTAATAACGTTATCAAAGTGGTGCCAAACTTAGCGAAAAACAAAAACACTGGATTACTGTAAATGAATAACGACGCATTACTCCTCGTAAGACCTCAATGGCCTTTTGGGAAGAGTAATGTATCATTAGTCATTTACAGTAATCCGGTGTTTTTGTTTCTGGCCAAGTTTGGCACCACTTTGATAACTTTGATGACGACTTTAGCATCCTTGAGATCCTGAAGGACGCTAAATTGGTCAACCATTTGATAGTGATGCTTAGTCATGGGATTTTTTTTCCTTGTCCACGACTGAAAAAAAAAGGAGTATAACTTGACAGATATTAATGAAGGTATCAAAAGCGTACCCATCTGAGCCGCAGAGTTGCATATCTGTTCGGACGTTCTTCCAGTTTCAGTGGTCGAAATCTCCGGTAACGAAACCGCCTCGGCATGGCCTTCCTCACGACTCCATTGCTCCATGCGCAGACTTACTCCCCGTAAGACCTCAATAGCCTTTTGAGGATGCAGGCCCATGGCTGACTCGCCAGACAGCATCAGGGCATCAGCCTTTTGCCTCACAGCATTCGAAACATCTGCGACCTGTAATTGACAAGATCGACGCACGATGACTAAATTGGACAGAATCTCCTGAACACAGATGAAGCTGCTGGAAAGATCGAAAAGAAAGGCAGAGATACGTAAACGACTGTATATTTGTCAAGTCAGAAAGCAGAAGAGGCACTCTGAAATATAAAAGCATGTAAGAATAGGGACTGAATGTTTCAGGGACGAACATGAATGGAAATACGTACACATAGAGCTCCACTTAGCCTACATTTTCGATGAGAATATCAACCGAAACTAAAGAGAAGCCCTACCTCTGCTCGAGTGGGTGTAGGATACTCGATCATTGACTCCAGTAGCTGTGATGCAACAATCACAGGCTTGTTAAGGTTGCGACAAGCATCTACGACATCTTGTTGCACAGATGGAACTAGATCCAGAGGCATCTGAGCACCCAGGTCTCCTCTTGCAACCATTACTCCATCCGAAACACGTATAATGTCATCCAAACATTTGAGAGAGTCTGCATCTTCAATCTTGGCAATTATACCAATCGCCCTGCATGTGATTGCAAATTATTGTAGAATTAAAAAACCAAAAGGACAGTTTTTGCATAAATCTATGCAATTGCATTCATGAGTAAGCAGTAAAAATTTGGTTGTAGAAATTTTACCCCCCAAGAGACCCAAAGTGGGTTGCTGGTTATTTTGGCACCGTGCTAGAGTATCTGATAAACCGAATCGGCGGTAAAATTTCAAGGATATCTTACATATGAATCAAAATTTAGAAGTTTTTATGTTTGAAGCTGAAGATTGGACAACAAAAACTTTAAAAGTTATTAAAGAATATTTTTTTTAATTTTGGTTTATAAGATCCATGTCTACATATAAGGCTTTAATTCATGTCGTTAGCATTAGTGAGATGAAGGATATGAAGATTTTTAGATTCCAGGCAACCATATAGTCTCTTGACAAAAATAACATAAAAAATTCATATTTGAACTCAATTTTGATAATTTTTTTGAAATAAATTTTTTTCCTATATATAGGACACTTACTAAAACATTCTCACTATTGACATTTTTCAATTCCATTGCATAGTTATTTGCAGTTCCGTTTAATTGCAGTTTAAAGTGCCTTGTTTACTACATAATTTTTTCAAAAATACTACACACTTAAAGTTCTTTTCAACTTTTGGGCTTTGATTTGTAACTCAATTATCTACACTTCAACGTAATTTCGCAATTACTAGCCCTTGCACATCATTCAAATTGGAATGGCAAAGTCTACAATTCACATATGTAAAAGTGAGAATGAGGTCCAAAGGTTAGGTCTCAAAGTTTCAACTATTACGAGGTTTAGGGTTGACTGCACTAGAGGTCATAGAGTTTTAAGGAGTTAAGAGATAGGCATACAATGAATCATCTGTCGCTAGCCTTTTTGTGGAATTCCTTTGGTTTTCATTTCAATATACACCTCATCTTGGCAAATAATACCTCTCTGGGGACCGTGCCGCAACATAACTCTTGAGATGTTTGATGACCTCAGGGGATTTCACGAAAGACACGGCGATGAAATCCACGCCCTCAGATATACCGAAGTCGATGTCAACCCAGTCCTGCAAACCATTCGCAAGCTTGTGGAAAATTGATTTAACTTTAAGTCTCACAATCAAAATCAGACCTTTTTCATTTTTGAAGAGGTGCCAAGAGGTGCCAAGATGATCCATGATATACTGGTGAAGCAATGTATTTCTAATTTCATCCATCTTTTAAACAAAATGTCACTCTTCAAATATATGCAAGCATTTTTTTCATTCAAAATTGGCAAAATTTTACTTTTTGAGCACCAAAAGTAGAGAAATATTTTGAAACGGTGCAATTTGGCTCCTAAGGTGCCAAAAAAAAGGAGAGGGGGGGCTCACGGCGTCATTGATGTGAAAACCGACTGGCCCCAAAAATAAATTATTCAACACTGGCGATGGTCAAGAAACATTCAAAAGTAGAGAAGGTAAAATAAAGAAAATTTAGGGAATAAGACTACCTTAGCAGAAATTGTGGGAAGCGTCGCATTCTTCTCTCTCACCATGTGGCCATCACGCCATACAGTCAGATTGGCACACGGCAGAAGCATTCCAGGATCAATGCACTTGCACTTCACATCTGGGCCCACCTTCTCTGAAACTTCAAACCTCACCATTCCTCCATCAACAACCAACTCATCGCCGGTCCTCACGTCTGTACATAACATAACCATACCAAATGTCCTCAATGCACCATCATTGTTGGAAGGAAAAACTAACATAATTGCTCAAATGCCCTTAATGCCCAATTTTATCTATTTATTGACCACCACATGCAATGTTCTTCACTAACTCTGGTGATATAAAATTTGCTCCGCATCTGAATCATTTTCTTTCCATAAGATCGATCAAATTGGTCAATTCAAGCCAAAAATTATTGGTCCTCAAGGGGTTAACGCATGAGTGAGAACACATTGATAAACATTCAAACGTTACAAGAACGAAGTAAGTATTACGTGCGTCCACCGTGTTCAAAAATCGGGGAAGAAGTTTTGGACACGTATCCTGATGACCTAATTGAAGAGAATTGTGAAAACACTACCTTCAGCAAAACCTTCGTAGTTAACTGGGAGAGTGAAAGGAGGTAATGCACCGCTGAACTTTCGCATAGTAAAACACCACTCTTCCCCATCCTTCACACTCAAAGACAAGAATAGATAAATCCCTTTCCTCAGCTTACAATATTAGCGAACTACCTGACACATATGAAGACGAAACCAATTCAAAACTCGGTTCGATTAGATTTGAACTCACCTCGGCTTTCGCAGATGACAACCCGCCGAGGTCACCCATATGAATCTCACTGCCCTCGGTGTCCATCATGACAGCAATGCCATAGCCTAGCTCCCGCTGCAACTTCCTGCAGTTCCGGATGACCTCCCGATGCCATTCGTGCGTCCCATGGCTCATATTGACCCTGGCAATGTTCACCCCGGAGGAAGCCAGCATTTCCAACTGCTCGTAACTACAACAAGCGGGGCCGATGGTAGCCACCAGCTTCGTCCTCCTCACATTGCGAAACCCGCCGCTCCCCTCCAACTCCTCCTCAATGCGCGCGTCCACCTCGAATCCCCGCCCCCTCGCCGGCCACCTCGCAACCTCCGCCGCCGCCTCCTCCTGCACTTCCTCCACCTTCTTCGTCTTCACGTTCACCGCGCTCTCGTTGCTGCTCACAATCGCCGTCACAGGAGCTACTCCGCGACGACCAAGCAGCTTCAATGACCTCGTTGGTGATGTTGTCGTTCTTCTTATTCTTCCTCCCCATAGCTTCGACAGCCCCTCATTGTTCCATCGCAAGCCGCTATTCCCGCACTGATCAAATGCGCTCACGAAGACCTCCACGCCCCGACACGAGCAAACTCCGAGTGCGTGCGCCATGGCTCTCGATCAGATCAATTCCTACCGTGGTGTGCCCTCCACTGATCCCCTCCAAATAGTTCATAAACAGGGGAGCCGCATGAAAAACTCCGTCGCACGCCAAGATTGTACTGATGGCAATGGGGCCGGCAAAGAAAAAAAAGGTGTACTATTACAGGAACGGAGATTACAATGCAGAAGGAGTTGTGCGTTGCTAATAACTTAATGAATTAAGAATGATGTTGAAATTGATGTGGAGAGTGAAGGAAGACTTGGCATCATCCAACGCTAAGCTTAGGGAGCTTGGGGGGCGGCGAGACCGAGGTCGCCGACGAGAAAAGCATTACAGTACTGTAGCTCTACAGTAATAAGCCAACTGAAGGGATGCAGTACGTTAAGCTGATGTGTACTTACTAAAAACAAAAAACTTCCATAGCTATCCGAGGTACAGGATTTGGCTGCGACCGGCGGGCGTTGTGGATCAATCCACTTTTGTTCGTTGGAACATGGCACGCCAAACCCTAATTCTTTGCTGGAGATTTTGAAACGATGAATGGAGCGAACTGGCTCGGTACAGTAGTACTACAGTAGAGGCCGGCTGATAGAACTACAGAGTTTCTGTGAACAAATGTATGTCCGCATTGTATATTACTCCCTCTGATTTTGAATAATAGCAGTGTTTTCTTTGTAAAACACAAAGAAAACATGGGTATTATTTTGTAAAACACAAAGGAAATGTGGGTATTATTCAGAAACAGAGGGAAAGAAGTGCAAAAGATGTATCCCTTCTACATCTTGAACAACATTGGCACCCTTTTTTTGGTGGTGGTAGGAGCAAACTAATAAGATGACACTTGTGAATTGATACTTTATGATGAGAAGATTGTCGTACAAAGATGTGGCGTATAAATGTGTGTATAGAAATGCTTTAGGTACTTTCATGTATTATGGTCATTTATATGTTTTTTCAAAGTCTTTTTTCCATCTTGTGTTGTAGATGTTAACTTCAAATATCCCTATGTAAGTGTTGATCAATCATGGTATGATTGAACTTGTGTCCATTTTGAGTAGAAGATTATGTATTTTCCTATGTGTGTGGAGTGTTTTCTGTATAAAGCATGTATTTTTACACATTGAAGGGTGTTTTTTTCATTACTTATTGATTTTTATGAATCATGAAAGTAATGTTTATTGAATCCAAAGGTCTCCAATGTGATTATTTTATGAAGCTATTAGTGTTGCAAGCTTGTATTTGCACATGCATCATACATCATTGTCAACAAAGGTTATAGAAGTTGTCAAGTTGTCAAAAATTGTCCTAACTTTTGTGCATTTATTGTCTATCTAAAATTATATTTAGTTTCTCATAAGGACAAGTTGAGTACTTGGTTGTATGTGGGATTGAGATTCAAAGGGTTGTAATTTCATTGCAAATAATGATATAAAAAATTCAATGGATGGAACTCAAGCTTTCTATTCATGGCAAAGATTCACTAATTTTCCCACAATCTTAAGGAACACTTGTGTATTACGGTATCCTTGCATTAGTTAGGAAATTCAAAGAGCTACATTAGCATCCAAAAGAATAAGTCTTTCCTTGTAGTCCACCATAGAACCTTGCTTTTACCACCTATAATGTATTTTTTTCACAAATTAAAATGAGAGACCAAAATGCATATGGCATGTCCCTTGATTTTGCAATTCTTTAGTAAAAAGAATAGTAATTCAAATAACTTTAAATCGAGCTTTAAATATGTAGAAAAAACAAAGGATCAACAATAGGCTACCATACCTTAAGAATTTCATCATTTTAGTACCAAACATTTGTAGACTAGAAACAAGTGAACCATACAAGATCAACATAGCTCTCTTAAGAGGAAGGTTGTAGCAAACCTATTAGTAGACTTTTATATTTTACTTTAAGTTAGTTCAACATTTTTTGAGTAGGTTGAAAATTGAAGAAGTGTGTATATGTGTCAAACACACTCTACTTTAATATAGTAGTGTGTACATAGTGTATATATGTGTTAAAGAAGAGAAAGTAGTTTATAAAGAGTGATTCTATAAGTAATAAAATTTCTAAAATTTTGGTGGTGTAGTCTATATTTTTGTATCCTCACAAAAACACCCAAGACTAAGTATAGGGATTCCAAACTTGGGAATAATCAAATAGTCTAATGCATTAGTAGCTAAAGTCACATGTATTCTAAGATAAGATGGAATTTTGATGATATTCGTTTAATAATTACGATTTTTTCATTTACACTCTTAAACCCATACACAATTAGTTTTAACTATCTGTTACCAATGCTATGGACAAATGAATGCAGTATCGGTCCTTTCTAATGTATGGCTTTTAATATAACAATTAGTTGGGATGAATCACAATTTGTCACGTGTATGCTCTAGGACTTAATGCAATGCAAAATTATATATATATATATATATATATATATATATATATATATATATATATATATATATATATATATATATATATATATATATATATATATATATATATATTTGTACACATTCATTAATTACCAATTTGTTGCAGTGACTACTTTACTAGCCTATTTGCTAGTTTAAGATGCACAAAAAATCCATCACAGTCCCATCTACAACAATTTGTTTCTATCTAAATGTAGGACATGAGTGTGCAATGCAAGCTCCTTATTGTATTCTGCACATTTCTACAACCATTTGTTAAAGTATCCTCTTGGATTACACCCACTAATAATCTCTCACTTAAAGTCTCAACAAGTGGTTGGAATTATGCCTCAATCAAACTAACACCAAACACCCAGATTCATGACAACTTGTTCAGTCTAAATTCTCATATCTCAACCAAAACTTTTCTTCCAACAACCATATCCCACAACCATAACCTACCATATTCACTTTAACTACTTGTTCATACAACCTTATCTAAGATCTAAGTCTATACAAATTCCCTCTATTTCAACAAATAATTTATCTAAAGCTGATTCCACAACAATTAGTTAGCATGGTAAAGTGATAATATTCATCTGTCAATACGAATGCACACCACATCAATTAAACATAAACATACAGACAATTTGTTAACAGTGTTATGATCTCCGAACAATTGGTTTGCATATTAATTACGCAACAATCAAAATCAATTTAAGTTTCAAATCCTAAAACAAATGGTTTACATAAATTTAGATGACTAAACCAATTGTTTTATAATTTGTTTGTCTGTAAAATTACAAAGTCCATAATTAACCAAGTTGTCATTTAGTAATTTGTATACTAGTTAACTAATTCCAAAACCGGTACAACAATTAGTCAATGATTAATTATAAGACACAAGCATTTTATCATCTCATTTATCTATTTCCACAACAAACTGACTACTTGTGATTTGTGAATCAGAACAGTGCCAAACAATTCACCGCATCAATTTAATCGACCCAATTCAATCCTCGCATACGCAAATATTCCACACCATGATTCCGCATTACAAATACACAATTACAAAGATAAACCTTCAATTACAATTTTATCACTACCATGATAACTCGTTCATCTCATGTATTAACAACATAACACACCAAAACAATTAGTCACAAACAACAAACAATTGGTTTAACATAGACCCAGTAAAACACAATTTGTTTGAATATGATGATTACAAACATCCCTGTTTGAACTCCGACTATTACCAGTTGTCAAAAGCCACACCTATATATAAATCCATACAATCAATAGTATAATATACTTACCAGAACAAGTGTGTATTCAAACTCAGGCGTACTTAACCAATTGTTTGGCTACTGCGACTTCATCATGGCATCACGATACTCAAATTCTCAACTTATCAACTCACACGCGACCAGGCTGCTCCCTCCAATCATGTCCTCTTGCTCGAACAATTTGTCAGTAATCATTCACAACTTCATTCTTACTAACACAATGTAACTTCAACAGGAAGAATCATAATGATTATTCACAATCAAAGTTTACAGCCAAAGTAATTCAACACACAACAACTTGTTAATACTGCTTTCAGTTAATCAAACCAGAACCACCAAATCTCAGACGCATCAATTACATACACACCATTCACAAAGAATCCATTCAGTCGACATACACACAAACAACAATTCGTAAAAATATAATTGCATTAATATCTGAAGGAGTTCATGATACAAAACTCAAACACAACTGATCTCCAGAAAAGAAAACCAATAGAGTGGGGCGACAAATTTACAAATTGTTGGACTATATAGAGACAAACCAATACTTATAACTACCAGTGATAACTGTTTGCCGATCCCTATGATGCCTAAATATAACCAGTTGTTAAAATATCAGAAACCACAATAATACAACTAATTGTTCACTTAACCATTTGTTTGCCTAAATTAAAAGAGATTCCACCACTATTTGTTAATCAAAAGACAAATAGTAAAAAAAAAGGAAATTAATGTGACTAAAAAAAAGGAAATTAATGTAATGAAGATTTGAAATTGTCACAATTTTTTGAAGAAAAAGTGAAGAATAATCACATATAAAAAACATAATTATATATCTATATAAATTTTGTAAACTATAAGTGTAGAAATTCATAATGTAAACCGCATCAATCTAAACTTATAAAATCAATAGGCCATGGTTATATAACCAAACTTCATTTATGAGAGTTTTTCAAAAACTTTAAATTGAAATTAGATTTGTAAATTTTAACCTTCATTTCACTGCATGCAACCATATATAATAAAGAAATCATTTTGATGGTCAAAATTGAAAGGAACAACTAGAAGTTAGAAGTTGCCAAAATACATTGCTTTATGATTCATTTCCAAGTATTATTTTAGAATTGGAGCTTCAAATAAAATCTAGAATAGTCTAAATGGACTAAATTTGGTACGATGATGTAGCATAGCTAACAATAGAGTTTCAACAAAATAAATGGATGAACATCATTCAATTTTCATTATGAATCTGAAAGGAATTTGTTATTCTTAGGACTCAAATTAAGCTCTCCAAATTGCCATGCATTAGATGTTTTTTAGTTGCACTGGAGGGCGATTTCAGGCCCATTCTCAAATTTGTTCCCAATGCAACGAGAGAGCGTCGGGTGCTATATTACCAAAAAAAAATTGCTTCTGAAATGAAAAATGAAAGTAAATTTTTTTTTCTTCCAATGACGTGGCAGTCGCTTGGCCACATCAGACTATTGTGCTGGCGCAACGCAATGCATTCCCTGCAGTCGGGAACTCATGGCCCTCCATATGGGCCAAATCCCATCTAATGGTTATCATTTAACCCCTAAAGGTTGGAGACCATTACATGTTATTTCAGGCCTCCGAGAGACCGTTTGAGGGTTGTTCTCCTTCACTATTTCCTTCGTAGTGAAGGACAGCCATCTGTCACAAAAAAAAATGTTTTTAAAATTCTTCAAATGCAAAAAAGAGTTGAAAAAATTCCAGAAATGCGTTGGCAGCTGCTCGGCAACGTAGGATCGTTGAGGTGTCAGACTAGCAGTCATGTTCCATGAGTTCTCATAGTAGTAGAACCCACGGTCTCCCGAAGGCCCGAAAAACCATCTAATGTATGTTTTCACCAAAAATACTTCAAAACTGCCATTTCTGATAGAAGCACCAAATTTTAGATGAAAAACATTTTTGGACACATGTAACCATAGGATCTTCTAGTAAAATAGTTTGAAAAGATGTGGAAAAAATTTCACAATTTTCCACTGTGTAGATTGCAAGATATTAACGTTTAAAGTGACTAAAATCATTTTTTTGGTCTTGTGAAAATATGAACAACTGCACTTCACAAGGTCACATTTGTATGAAAAAATGTCCAAAATGGTGGTACTCTTTGGATTCATTCCTCTTAAAAATTTCAGCTATATGCTTGAAAAAATTTAGATCATTTGGAATTGCACAACATATAGGAAAAAGAAAGAAGTACAAAGAAGTACACAGTGATTCAAAACACTAAATTGTTAAAAATTTAATTATAAAATTGAAAAATTCCAATCTCAATGGTGGTAATGTAGTAATAAACAATCTACATTATATGTTTTTATTTTTTTCTAAAATTATAAAAAATTGAGTTAAATGAAGGACTCCAAAGTTTATTTTTGAGTAGGAAATCCATAACTACCTGCAAACTAGAACACTTTTAAAACTTTCATCTTGCAAATCAAAATGGAATAATTCAAAGCTTTCCACGTATATATAAATCTAGAAAACCAATTTCAAATTTTTATTATTTTTGAAAAGTGATTTTTAAAGAAGTTTTTTTGGATGCCCAGACTACCCATTGATTGCTAAAAATTAAGTACCATGCAATAAATTTTAACCATGTAGTCAAAAGTTATGAAAACTGTTGTGCCTTAAAGCTACTCCTTGGGCATGCATTATGTGAAATTTTCAAAAAAAAAAAAATTGTTCGTAGTGAGTTGCCAAAAATTGCTATGTTGCCAAAAAACAATGTTTGGTCATGTAGGGGTTAAAGCATACACCTTATAACTCTAAAGTCAAGTTCAATAGATATCATTTGTTGTATATACCATGTTTTGCCAACAAGGGGAACAATCTTGAAATGGCCCTTCCGTGGCCTGAAATCTCATCTAATGGAGTAGTCAAAATTTCCAAAATGTATCATTGAATGAAACTAAGAATAATAATTTAATGATGACTCAAAAATAATAGTTATAAAATATGATTCATAGATCATGTCTAATGGTTAGATGACTAGTTTACAAACAAGGATTGCTATTATGTGAGCATAGGAGTGTGAGTCTATGAGCCTAGAATATTACACACATATGTTATAGGTGTATACTATAGAATTTGTCTATGATTATAGGGTGTATATGTTTTAAATACCTATATTATAGATGTTTATGACATACAAACCATCTATAATGTATAGTATCTATATTGTAAGGTCAATGCTCATAAATTTGCATTCTTAGGCTCACATACTAGCCCTATTGGTTTACTAACCAATATTTTTCAATAAAGTTTGAAGCCAAAATTGAAATCTCATTCTAAAATCCATGTGTATTGAATATTTGTGATTTTTACAAAAGAAATCTTCTTAACCCCTAAAAGACCATTGTCCCTTCAGGGGACAAATGCGTTTTTGGGCAGGTAGGATTGTGGAATTTTCACCTAATTTTTAGAAACTTTTTTTGGAGGTAGAAAAGCTGATTAGCTATGTGGGAATATAATTTATTTTTTCACAATTGGTGCCTGGGAACAATAGTTATGATCAAATAAGCTCATGCAAGGGGACGGCGGGCAACCTGGGCAGACAAAAAAAAATGAACAAATTTTTTAATTAATTAATTAATTTTTCTCCTCATATATTATATTTTTTTCTATTTGGAAAGCTTTGATTCATTTCATTTAGATGTGTTATGAGAAAGTTATGGGCATTCTTGTTTTTCGGGTAGTTAGAGCATCTTCTTGAAAAAAATAACTTGTAGGATTCATTTCTAAATGCAATTTTTCAAATTTTTCAATTTTTTTTTTGTGTATGGTCTGATTTACTTGCTAGAACAATCTCACCATTGGGATTAGTGCATTGTAATTCCATCTAAAATATATGAATATTTTAGATTTTCCTTCTATCTTATACCTACTTCTACTTAACAATTCTTTTAAGAATGATAATTAAGTTTTTTTAAATCTTTTTTTTTACCTAAACTCTCAACTCAATTCTCCACTATAAAGATTTAAAGCTCAAAACTCTGTAGTGAAAAAATTTTAAGTAAAAAATGTTCAAAGTCAAAAAATCTTGTCCCGCAATGTGCTAAAAAACTTGTTTTTTCCACTTAAAACTCAGATATTTTGCAATTTGAGTGGTCAAAAATTCTGAAATTTTTTCCACACACTCTCATACTAGTTAGGTGTAATATCTAACAGTTAGATATGGAAAAAAATTTAATTTTTTTTTTACTCCTTGCTATAGATGTGGCAGTTTTGAATGTTTTCTGGCAGAAACAAGGCCTTGGTCCTTTAGGGGTTAAATTTAGATGTGTTAAGTTCTAATCATAATAATTTTTGAAGATATATATTTTTCTTTTTTCTCCAAGTTCTTTTTTGAATTGAATTTTACTTTTAGAAATTAGACCTACCACTGTCTTTTGAATTACAGAATATTTGAAAAACAAATTCTTCATAATCTATACATACAAATGTTAAAGAATGAACATAAGAATCTTCAAAAATATTGATGGATGAAAAATGCATTTTTGTATGCTTGGAATATGTTCAAATTTATATGCCTAGTCCTTAAGGGGTTAATAGTCTTCATTCCATCAATTGGGTACTTGGGTTCGATTTCAGAAAGATTATATATATCACTCAAATTCAAATCAAAAACAAAAAATTGTCAAAATATAGTAAAAAGTCAATATTAATGATCCATAGATAAAAATTCATTTTATAAAATATCAATAAATATATACTTCAATAGGAAAAAACTAGATGAAAATTATAGTTTTTGGTAGAAAAGCATAGACTATCCAAATAGAAAAACAAAGACTTAATGTAGAGTTTGTTCAAGGAGACAATTAAAATAGGATTGCTACTAAATTTATCCAATTAGATCATTACAACCACAAGCAAAGAGTTATACTTCCAACTAGAATAATATTGATTTCTTCTCACAAGATAGGCTAATTTCAATTTTTTTTACTCTACTCTTAAAAGACTACAAGGGCGTAGATTTTTCCCAATTTATTCTTTTCTTTGATCTTTCTTCAAATTGGAATTTCTTGTTCATTTTTTATTTATTTTTTAAATATATTTTTATTTTATTTTCTTGCTTTTACTTCTTTCCAATCCGACTTTGTAGCTACTTGTTCTTCCACTCCAATTTATTGCCTTCAGCTATAAATGCTACTCTAATTTGGTTTATGTCTTCTTGATCACCACTCAAGCATTTGTCCTCTAAATTGGATTTAACACTCTGCACATGTGAACTTCCAATTCGTCACTTAGGATTTATTGGGGGGGGGGGTTGTTTATTGTTTAAGTTAAGCTTATTATGCAAAAAGCCCCCCAAAGAGTGTTGAACCAAATTAGGTATATTATAGGCCAATAGGATATTTGGTCCAAAATAGAGTGTTATACACTAAATAACCTATAATCTTGCATGTGAATAGGGTAGAAACTTAGAAGTCTTAGAAATTGTGAATATTGAGAGAATAGTATTCAAATTGCCTAATCCTATTGTACATACAATTCATTCTAGCATAAGATGTGATTTGAGGCAAGAAGAGGGTCATTTCAGGCCTATTTCCCTTACAGTGAAGAAATGGCTTAGTCTCAAAATCAAATTATTTATTTATTTGTTTTGAAGTGAAAAAAAAATTTCAAAAAAAAATTTCATTTTTTTTAATTTGATGTGGTCGAAGTTCACCCACATCAGATTGCTACAGTGGCGCTGCAATGGTAGCATGTACTTGTTTCCCGCAACTTGAGAACTTGTAGCCCTCTTAGCCCCCAAATCCCCTTTAATACTAAAATGATCCAAGAGAACCATGGTAAGATCTTTAAGTCAAATCCCAAAGATAGATTTCAATTTCTTAGTCAAACATGAGAAATAGTAGAAACCCCAATTATTAGCCTACATGTGACACAAACTCAATACGGACATCAAGTGGAAGGCATCTACAATAGAAATGTAGTGTTTTAGGGTTGAAATCATGGTAGAAACTCAATAGTGAAATTGATTAGTCAAGATTCTCTTTTATATAAAAGAGTCCCTGTTCACCAATAATTAAAGGAGATAACGAGATTTTATTCTTCTTTTTTAATGTGAAAAGTAAAAATACAATCTTGCACATATTTTGTGGAATTCCATGAGAGGTTCTATGCAAAGTTCCCTAATTTTCTGACTTTCAAAAGATCTTCTTCTAGACAATCAACTACTCAAACCAACAATGGAAAATTCTTAGAAATTATTGAGGTTGTGGTAAAATCTCAATAAAAATTAGTATAGATTTTTTATGCTGATAATATTTTCCAACAAGTCTCACAACATTCTAACATTTTGAGGTACCTGAACCAATGAAATTCTTCGATTTGAGCAAATTTGAAAATGATTCATAGATTTGATTGGCTTTCTAGAAGCATACAAGATTAGAATAAAGTCAAATCAAGGTCCTTCTTTACTCCCTCATACTTCCTAAAGAGCCTAGATTAGTAATTTTCTTGAGAAAAGGTAAACTCCAAAAGTTGAATTTAAACCTCGTTTCAATTTTAAGTTGGCCCTAGGTTTCAATGACTTTATGAAATGGAAAAAGAATTGAAATTTCTATAACTAAAAATGGTCTTTTAAAGCCAATGGTGCAATTCATTTCTGATTTGAAGTTGTTCTTTAAAAGTTAGAGTTTTGAACCAATGTAAAAAGTAGAAAATTCAAAAGATTAGGATGAAAATCCTAAGTGATAGGGTTACCACTAAAAAAATTAGAGGGGGGTGCCCTTAGAAAAGCATTTAAGGCACCCATTCTCCTCTCAAAACACACCTTTGATCACATTGTTGACACTTTGACTATGTTGGGTCCTTTTAGTGGATTTTTAGTCATTTGAGCCACACTTGCCAAATGGTTGCTTGAAGAGCCATTGTTGCTATGTTGTACTTGTTTTTGGATCAATCTTTGAAGGACACTAGGGGCCCTTCAAAGCTTGTATTTTTCTGCACTTGTCTTGATTTTGTTCTAACTACATCTTGTTTTTGAGTTGTATTACTATTTGTACTACTCTTAGAGATTAATCTCCTTTGTACCATGCCATTTAGAGGGCCCTCTAGTGCATAGTTGTGAAGTTACACACTCTAAAGTGGGAAATCCTTAAGTGAGAATTCCCCTAAAAGTGGTATATGTGTATTTTGTACTAATAAGTTTGTTTATCCACCCCCTTATTTCCCGAAGCTTTTACTTCCCCTTAAAAGTCATTTCTATTAGTTTGTATAAAAATCCCAAAGTCATGGTGAAACTTTGACTTTCCAAGCTCCTAGATTTTTTTTGGTGAATTTCTTAAACGGCATAGCTTTGAACTTTTACCCCATGTGAAGTTAGTCATGGCTTTAAGTTTTTTATGTCAAACCAAGCTTGTAGAAGAGGCCTAGAGGTTTCCAGAAACATAAGACACTTAGAAAATAAACTTAATATGAGTAAAATACAAAGGAATGAAGCTTAGGAACTAAATTGGATGAAAATTAGTCAAATTCATTGAAAAAGAACACGAATGGAAAATTAAGGAAAATGAAGAATCCAAAGTCTAAAAGTAAAATTGGAAGTTAATTTCAATTTTTAGGTTGAATGTAAGTAGCAAATGAGTTTGAAGTACCAATTAGTGGTCAAACTTCATCCATTCATAACTTTCATTAGGAAAGTAAAATCATTCAAGTATCTTAATATTTTGGATAGGTGAATTCAATCTTTGTAAGAAACAAGTATTAAATGTCTAAAAATAGTACATTGGTAGAAATAAATCAATGTCTTTAAAAAAAAGTAGATGTCAACTTAAAATCTTTTGAAGTTAACCAAGTAGGAATTGAAGCTTAGAACCTTATAGAAGAAGGTTAGGAGAGTTCAAAACTAGTTTTTAAGTAGGAAACAAAGATAAATGCTATAAGAAATCAAAGGATGAAATTTAGAATGGAATTTGGATGAATTTAGGGGAATTTTGTCCATCCAAAACCAAATTTAAGGTTTTGATAGAAGATTTTAATTAAAGATTATATCAAAAATTCTAACTCAAATTGAATTTAGGAGTTCTTAGAAAAGATAGATGAAGTTTAAATTGCCCTTTCAAAGGCTAAACTTTATCTAATCATAACTTTCTTTAGGATCATCAAATATGAACAAATTTTATGTTTTTGAAAATGACATGCTCTGATCTCTAATTTAGGATTGATATTTTGTAACTATAAAACTCTTACTTCAAAAACCACAATAGCTTTGTCTAATTCAGTCATTTAGCCAAAAGTTGGATTTATTTTGAGTTATCTGTTGGGTTATTTTGCATTTCCTTCTCACCAACTTTGAATTAACTACCCTACAATGTTATTGTTTCTTCCTAAACTACTCTCAATTTGAATATTCACTCAACAATTAAAGTTAACAAATCACTTGTATGTGAAACTCAACCAATTTGTAGCCCAACTAAACTCTGATAGTCTCTTTTTTCCAATAGACTTTAAACAATTTTTCAAGCAAAACCAACATATATATAAATTATTATAAGACAATATTCAAACTTATTCAACTTGATTTTTCTCACTCAAACTAGCACCACTCTTGAACAGCACACTAACACATGCTTCTCACTCATTAGATTCTCCATAAGACTAAATACTTTTTTAAAGTTAAATTAATCACATATAAACACCACCAAAATCCACAACTAAGCACTTATGTCTAGGTTATGATATCCTGACTTGCAAGATAACCACAAACATCATTACAATGACATACCACACTTTGGCTAAGACTCATAGTTTCATATTACCAATTAGGCAAGCATTTCACAAAACATACACCTAAATTGGTAATGTATACACTAACGCTCATTCATTTGCACTCTCACCTCTCTAGAAACAAACTTCTACATTTGATGACAACTTCATAAATTGGATTGCACAACACATTTAACTAAATCTACAACAAAAATCCAACTAAGACGTACACAGAACAAATTCACCTACACATAGTAACTTCGAATTTGAATTTACAAACTCCAACTTCTAAACTCCACACAATTGAATTTGACTCACACACACACATTAGGCACAAAGATACCAATTAGATTGAAAACATGTCACATTAATCCGAACGGTGAGTACACCGCCATTTTATAATTTCAAGTTCTTACTCGATAATTGGTTCATCACATACTAGTGTCTCATCCACTAGCATTCCCAAACTTTCCACTTCTTCAACCACGATCTCTCACTAAAACTCCAAAACAACAAGAAATACACAGCATATTAAGGCCAGGACTTACACTTGACTCTCTTCCAGTGGGTGCTAAACAACTCAACCTCCATCACCTAATAAGCACCCAACCACACAATTACATGTCCTTACCAAATTGGCAACCTAACTACACAAACTAACTAACGATTAGGAATTGCTACTTGACATGTTAACTAGACTCCAACTCAAACACACCTCCATCATATTTAGTATAGTAGACACCTCTTAGAACTTTCTTTACTTGTAGCCTACACAAAATCCAAATTACAAAATACCAACCTACAATTGCGCACAACCACATACTAATTTCCAAATTCATTACATGCTTTTTTGCTACTCTGGAGGGTTGCGAGTTCCCATCTGGAAACCCTCCGAACCCCGCTATTTGCTAGCTACGCTGACTTGGCCAAGTGATTGCCAGGTCACTTTTTTTTAATAAAATAAAATAAAATAACTTTATTTTTCATTATAAGGATTTTTCATCTTTTTTTTATTTTGAAAAAAAAAATCTGATACCGGCATTCAATGAGAACGGGGGGAACGGAGCTGGGGACAGGCTTGAAAATGGCCCTTCAGCCCCCTTGGATCTCATCTAATGAAAACACCAAATTGACTAACTAGATTTCCAACTTGGAACAAAAAAAACCTAAAAACTAAAATAGAAACACCAAAAATACATCCAATTTAGATTTTGACATCTTTCATCTAAAATTGTCCATTTGACATCATCCAACTATCACATCTATTGGAAGGTTGTAAGGTAACTACACTCTTTTAAAAATTAATCCCTACAAAAAGAAATTGAGAGTGCAATGCCGTTGTTTATGAGAGTCTTTTTTTTAAGGTACACCTATTTTCAACATGTTTGAGTACACTAATTGATATGTTTTAACAAAATGTGAAACCTAAAATTGAATTTCCTTCTAACATTGGTCATGGATTGAAGGTTAGTAATTTCTTTTCTTTAAGTTCAAAATGTTAAGATCTGATGACAACGATTTTTATAATTATAATTATATTTATTCATTTAAGTTGTTTTTTGAAAGCCATTTTTGAATCAAATAAGTTACTTTTTGAAGTTAAACATACGTGTGCACATTGAACAATAGAACACTTTGAAAGAAAGGCCCTAAAATTTGTGTAGTACAAACAAAAGAAAACTAACACAAGAAATCTACAAACATCTATATGGATAATAAAACCAAGATTTTGTATACTTGGAATACATTTGCTTTAATTTGTTGTTTGAAATTTGATCAAAGATTCAGCCCTTAAGAGGTTTAGACTGCTTCATTTTTAAATCTCTAAAATCCTAAGGCCATTTTCTTGGGGTCAAAAACCAATCAAAATTGCCATTCTAGTGTAAAGGCAAAAATTCAAAATTGTTTTTGTTGCACGCCTAACTAGAAGAGCACACACTGGACTAATATGAGAATGTGTAGAAGTTAATTAATTTGAAAAACTTTGGCAACATAGATTGTAGAATATTAGGTTTCATAGTAACAAGAAATTTTATTTTTTACACCTCTCTATATTAGATTATAAGACTTTGAATCTTCTTAACAGAAAATGTTAGCACTACAAAATTTGAATTAAGAAAATAATAAATTGTAGAATTGAGTTGAGGATCTCCTTAAAAAAATAAAAAGAGTAGGCATGAGATAGAAGAAAAAAACTAAATCACTTATAGCTATAAGATGGAATTGAATCACCCTAATTCCAATAATGAGGTTGTTCTAGCAATCAAAATAAACCCTATGAACATTAAACTTTTGGAAATTGTGAAATCGAGTTAAAACTTAAAAAACAAATTGAGTTTGTTTATTTTTTTAGGATGATGTCATGATTGCTTACAAAACAAGGTGTTCCATAACTTTCTCATCACTAATCTAAATGGAATGAATCAAGTCTTTCAATGTAGACAAAATATTTTTTGGCTTGCTATGACAAATCTACTTGTTCTAATGGCTTCCGATATTAGACTGTAGTCCAATATACTTTTTCTACAAACAAACGTCTTGTCCACCTTACGTCTTACATTCAAATTAGATGTGTTGTTGGAGCTAATAAAAATGGGGCATAATTGCAACTAGCAATGCAATCTTGGGACGAGGGCTTGATGTTTCTATGGGGACTACTCGTACCTATGTCAATTGCCAAAAGATGCAAATGTTGGGTGTGTGCATGGTCGAGTGGACAATATGTGGCAGAAGTCCATATCTATATAACTCACTACAAGGCTAATTAGAAAAACTTTGCATAAGGAAAGTGAATACAATAATCCAAAGAAACACACATGGTGGTGTAGGATAAACATTGGAGAGGATCTTCTTAGAACCCTACAATGTGTCCCAGCCAAAATGCCTAGTAACATCATCCACTCATTTTGGTATCATAAATCTTGAAAATGCCAATGGTTCAAAATAAATCCAATCCTTGATGTTAATTTGAAGCCCATTTGCAATTTTTAGTAACGTTTAGGACTCCATAAAAAAATTTGGGAAACACATTGTTTTGACTCTTCTATGAACTTTTGAAAATATGATTCAAATCAGTCCTTTCAGAAGTCCATAACTACTATTTTAAGATCAATACCAAATAAAGCAATATAATTTCTAGGTGCCTCAATCTACACTACAACACATAATGAGTCACTAATACAATAACAAGAATGTTTTCTTCATAAAAAAGACTCTTATAAAATGCTATATGGAGTTTTCTAAATCCAATTTGCAACTTTAAAAGTCCATAGCTCTTTATTTAAAGAAGAGACCTTCTATATAATTACGTAGTTGCCTTTGCATTCAAGTTGAGAATGCATGTTCAAATTTATAGCTACAATGGTATAGTGAATTATCTACAATGTGACTTGCAATGCAAAGGTCTTAATGAAAAATACATTGTGAGTCTGTGACATGAAAAGTGGTCCACTCAACCGTGCACACACTTTATTGCACCTTTTGGCAGTGCTATTGAGTGGCAACAATGACAATGTCCTCATGATATTGTCGTCTATCCTTTCTTCTTTATCTGCCCAATCTAGCGGGTCTTCTATTTTTGGTTCATTGTTGCACTTCTAATTATCATCTTAGTTTTGAGATTTTGGAGCCTTATATAGTTGTTGACCTCATAGAAGAGCAAATCTCTTGTGTAAAGAGGTTGCATACTAGATTGATGCATGTACCACTCATGAATGTTATAGAAAACATCTTGGAAAAATGAATGTGTTAGTCCTTTAGCCTTCCATTTTACTACTATGAGGTCCTAATATTCTTCTCCATTCTTGCCAATTCTAGCAAAAAAAGTCAACAATTAACTTGTACTTTGAGATAAATTGATTCCACTTAGTCTTGCAAGTTAAACCATCGTAGGGGCATGATGAAAAACCAACCCTTGTGACTTCTTGATTGACTTGTATCCACATCTTGGCCTCTAGATTCATCAAGTGCTAACCATTTACAATGTCCATTTCCTCCAAGAACAATCATGTCACATTTTGCATTAATAAATGTTGTGATTTCTTGAGGCAACCAATTTGGTCCTTGGTCTTTGTGGGTACGTGTAGGTGGATTACATAGAACTACAATATTCAAAGCAAGGGCAAGGAGAGGGATTTTGACTATTGCTCTCACGTGAGCTATTGGTCTCTCGTTGACATGAATCATGATACCTTCACACTTGATCAATCTTAAGAAGCTATAAATTTTTTTATACAAAAACCTACTACAACATTGGAGTGTTTGTTTTTGTTGTGCAAGTCCATATGGCTCAAGGGAACGGGAAGAGAAGGTAAATGTAATGTGGAATTCACCCTCTATTGGGACAATTGAAGTTCTAGTTGCCATGTTATAAGTTGTAGTATCCAATCGATGCCCCATAATTGAAGTCCTCCATTCCAAAAACAAATTGAAGTTAAGAGAATCAATATGGTCACCATGTAGGAAAAGAGCAAACAAACGTGCAATCGGTGCAAATCAAGAGCCAAGCTAGATGAGGATTGACTCTTGATTAGAAGCTACAAATTCTAGTGCAAATCAAGAGCCAAGCTAGATGAGGATTGACACTTGATTAGAGGCTACAAATTCTAGTGCACAACTGTAGCACTACACAACACACTATTCAAAGAGAAAGGAGCACTCGAAGATCAAACTAAAATTTATACCCAAAGGTCATCTATGTCTAGCCATCGCCATTGAATTCTATGCTCTTCCATTTGGTATGGTATCAAGCATAATTTGGGCATTCTTTTGCTTTAGTGCCAATAGCCTGCAAAATACAACTAGCATTCTTTGTTAATTGACCATGTTGAGTCATGTTAGCTAAAACTACTCCCAAATATTTCAAATCTTTACTTTCCCCTAATTCTTGTCTTATGTAAAAGCTGTCATGAACCTCATAACTGCTCAAATAATGGAGTCCAAGTATCTACTAAGATAAAATTGCCCATTACCACAGATTTGCTATCTAGATACTTTGGAGAAGCTATTTGTCAGCTCCCATATTTTTTAGAGATTAAAAATTTTGAGAGAAGTCAATTGCAAAAAGAATGAAGACATTCTGACAAGAAGTGAATTTTCCGTGATTTTTCAAAGCTGAAATGTTAAAACTGTAAATAAACCTTTGTTAAAGCATGGACTGATATGTCTGCTCCCCAAGTGCATTGCCATTGTGGTAAAGGGATGTAAAGATTGTCATAATAGATGGACCGCTAATGCAATTGGGAGGATCTTGTAGGTGACAAAATTGGGTGGATGGTGGTATTAGGCAATTCTACCTTCACCACTGCTCTTATCCAGTGCTTTGTGGGCACATCCAACTAGGCTCAACATTTGCTAAAGACCACAAGTGAGAACACACAGAAATATTCTTCTACCTCCACCCAATTATCTGACCCTTTTTGCCAGGTTTGATGGTACCTCTAGATTGCTAGTTTTTTTTCCTTTGGGGCCCGGATTGGCTTTTGTACAAACCTGCGGTAAGGGTACGGTACATCAACGGAATTGGATGTTACTGGTTATCAGTTGGGGAGTCACATGGGATGTCCAAGCCCTTCATCAGCAACTCAAAAAAGCAATGTACATAGCTTTATAGCCATATAACTTATCTCATGTAACTTATTCGGGGACGATCATCATGAGTATTTACAAGTTCTGAATTTCATCAGCACTACAGTAGTGTGCCCTGCATTGTTCTTACAGCCAAAATAAAAGCTAAAGTAATTTTCAAATTTTTTTAGTTCGTAAAAACTTCAAACTTCAATATCTTTCACACTGTAGGTTCAAACGCCACAAAACAAAGTTTGTGCATCCCTCCTTATAGAGAGCTTTTCAACGGTCCTAAGAATGTGAATGGGGAACGGCACGTGATTCATGAGATTTCACCATAACAAAACAAAACAAATAGACTCGTTTATGGTATAGATACTAGATGTAAGTTCCCTTTGTCAACAAGGCCTACGTGCTAGCTGGTGAATGTTCAAGTATTGTCGCTAGAATTCAAGCATTTAGTAAGCTAACCCTTTAACCTTCAAAGGACGTTGCAAGTTCCATGGGCATTTTGAAAGTCAAAATCTGAATTTTCACGTAGTTTTTAATTTTAAATGCTTTTTAAGCTTAACTAAGAAAATGTAGCTCCAATAATCTATTTTTTATATTCCATTTGATTTTTTTTTCAAAATTGTTGAATATTATATTTTTAGTGACAATTTGAAGGGAGATTTCAAGATGCTATCTTACATTGTATCATATACTACTTTTGAACTTTACTATTGAAATTCTCTTGGTGCGAGTTCAAGGAGTATATGAATTACACCATGATGTTCATCACTAATATTTCCATTTTCTAAAAATTTCATCCTAGTTTAAGTATTTTTGTAATTATTGTGATTTTTACAAAGATTTTATTTTAAATCATATAAAATTCAATTTGATGTTTTTAATTATGAAATAATGAGTTTAAATTTTAGACGTATATTACTACATGTGAAAATATCAAACTTTTGAAATGTGTGTTTCAATGTAGAAATCTAATGAAGTTTGACCAAGCCTAGACATGGAATATCTTTAAAGGTTAAATCCTAGAGATCCAGAAATTGGTTCCCAAGATAAAAAAGATAGAAATAACTCTTATTTTGAGAGGAATTGGAAGTGAGTTAGAAAATGGAGGTTAGCAATTTTTTTTATAGAGAATGAATAAGAACAATCCAATCTAGAAAATACAAATTGCATGCAATAGTTATGTGCGTTTTTACATACGATATGTTTGTCAATCTCCACAAAATACATGGAAATACGAGGAAATAATTGCAAAAGTTGTGTCCTTTTTACATCTAGAACAATTGGTGGTGTTTGGGGGGGAAAGCTAACACAAAGATGGCACGTGGATAGGCACTTTCTAAAAAGAAGATTCATTGTAAAGAAATATTGCAAATGATATTGTACAGAACAATGTTTTCAATACTTTTAGATATAATGGTCAACACTATGCTTTTTTTTAGTCTATTTTCCATCTTCTATTGTAGATGTTGAAATTCAACTACCACTCTATAAGTGTCGATTAGTCACAATAGAAGCACAACTAAACTTGTATCAATTTTGAGTAAAAGATTTTGTATACACCCATATTGAGTGTTTCTCATATTATGCATGTATTTTTACACATTAAAGGTGTATTTTCAATTTTGATTGTTCTATATGAATAATGAAAGCAATGTCTATTGAATCCAAAGGTCCTTGAAGAGAATCTTTTATGAGTTTGCTAGTATTGCATACCTGTATTTGCACATTTTTTGTATGTCAATGTCAACAATGTTGTATACATTGTCAAGAAATTCTAAATTCTTGTTATAACAATAGTAGATTTTGCTAATTATTTGTACATACATTGTCTTTTACTCATTCTCCAATTTGGTACGGTTTTTTATTCCACTTCTATTCCTCTATCCTTAGTAATTCTACATATACTAAAGATTTTGTCTATATTCTTCTCAATATTCTTGCTTTGACAAAAATAAATTTGGAACTTAAATAACTCTCTTTATAAGGTCCCATTCTTCTGGCCAAGGAAAACTACCCCCTACGGCTTGGCAAGGTTCTTCATAGATAACATACAAAAAATGTACAAAGTCATATATTTAAGTATAGTCTCTTACAAAAAACCAAGCGTGAAAGCCCAATAAGAGACAAAAATAGAAATACTACTTTTAAAAATCATTTTTAAGTAATTACTCCTTCAAAATAGCTATATCGTTCATTCATATGAATCTTTCTTTTTCTTCCCATTGATACAATTTACATTTCTTTCTTTTGAAGCTTCCTAAAAAATATTAAATGGATGAAGTGTACTTCTCACCAAATAGATGGTTGAGCATCAAGGATTAATCCTTGTGGAAGGGTGGGGCCATTGTTAGAATTAAGGATTTTTGGTGCTTTTCAAGGTAATCTCTAAAAATGAAAATTGTCTCAAAATCCTCCAATTTTTTTTAATAAGTAATTGTAAGATCTAGTAATTACATCAATCAAACCAAATGTGAAAAAATCTAATTTAATCCCTAATGTCCTAATTAAGGCCATTTTTTTTTGTCAAAAGTCACTCAAAGTTGCCATTTTCAAGGCAAACAACAAAATATTTATACATTTGTTTCTATTGCATATCCAATAGTAGGATCTTAAACTAGACTAGTATGAAAATGTTTGGAAGAAATTTCAAAAACCTCTAACCGTATTGATCACAAAATATAGTGTTTAAAGTGAATAAAATAATTTTTTTTGTTCTTAGTCTAACTAGATTATAAGGTTTTGAATCCTCTTAACTTAAAATTTTTGTACTAAAACTTGTGAATTGTATTTATTTTGTGTTGAAGAATTGAGTTGAGAGTTTGGAAAAAAAACTCCTTCTCCCCCCTATGATTTCATTCCTTAAAAAAAACTATTAAGATGAAGTAGGTATGAGATAGAAGGAAAAAATAAATCATTATTAGCTCTAAGATGGAATTAAAATACATTAATCCCAACGGTGAGATTGTTTTAGAATAAAAATAAACCATGTGCAACTTCTTTTTTTGAAAAATTGTTAAAATTGAGTTCTTAAACGGAAACAATACATTATTTTCTCAAGAATTTGTTAAGATTGCTTGCAAAACAAAAAGTTGCATAATTTTCACATCACTTGTCCAAATGGGATGAATCAAATCTTTCCAAATAAACAAAAATGTAATCTATGAAAAATAATCCGTAGGGGTTAATCAAACCATAGATTAAATGGTTATAAATTTAAATTTAAATTGTTTTAGACAACGCATTGTTTTATACTAGAAAATTGTGCCTGTTCATTTGAAATTCCATAGTCTTATTAAAGTCATAAAGTCAAGAGTGCCATTAAAAGTTACTACTTATATGGGACAACAAAATATTTGCAAATCAATAAGGTTAGAAGAGCAAATGGACAATTTAGGAGTCCAACCTCCAAGATTATTTGACCTCCATTGTTTAATTTATTGGCCAATATGAGCTGAAATTATCTCAAAACCAATCCAAGACTCTGATAGAGTCTTGTTTAATGAGGGGCCATTTCTCATTGGTTTCAATGATGTGAAGAATTGCCAATCTTTGCATTTTTAAAACACTTTCTTCATTTCCAAATGCAACCATTCGGTGTCATTGAAAATAAGATTCAATTCCCTACAATTACAAAAATGAAAAAATAAAATTTCTATTCAAAAGTATAAGTTGAAAATCAATTGCAACAACTTTTTGGCTAAACAATCAATCATGGTTTTAAATTTGTACAACGAAGACTCTCTTTAAAATAGACATGAGTAATCTCTCTTGAGACCCCTAGGTAATGTAGAGTCACTTCTTCTTTGTCTCCATACCAAAGTTAACATGACAATGACACAAAAACTAAAAAGTACAAATCTCTTTGATCTCAATAATAGATTCCAAACTACGCCACAAGTAGTTAGAAAATAAGTGTTAATTATTATTTGGGTAAATGATTTGTGTTTGAGCATATAGTGAGTGCTAGTGTTTTTGAGCATATAGTCATTCCATGTGCTCAAAAACACCACCCAAAGCTAATTTTTTTCAAACTAAGCTTATTGGGATTTTTTCCAAACCAAAAGATTTTATCTAGACATACTTATATCTTTGTGCAACTGCAACAAAGGATATGTGATATGGAATATGCAACTTCATGTGCATACATCTTTGAATATACATACCCATATCCATAAACTATATTCATATCTATATATCCACCGTGGATTGTATACCATATCAATATATCCACCATGAATTGTATACCATATCTATATATCCTCCATGGCCCTTAAATAATGTTTTTTTTTAAAACTAACACCAACCACCACCGGATTTTCAAGACATAGGGGTGGGTGGTGTTTTTGAAAGGATAGTGGGTGCTAATGGCAAGGCTAAATAGGTTTACATAGCAAGCATTAATTGGGCCAAATTACAGAACTAAATGGGGAGCACTATCCTTCTCTATGAAGATGATGAAGATGATGATCATGGTAAAAACGCTTACCCCAAGGTCACCGTGAATGAATTTAGGTAGTTCAAATAGCTAATGAAGGGGCATAGCTAGTGAGGGCTACCTTTGTTGTTTCCTAAATTCTAAAGGTAAGATAGTCCTCTCTACAAGCGCTTCTACTCTAAAAGCAATCACTAATAGAGAGGTGCATTTTGCTTTCTTCAATGTACCAACAATGCACATTTCAAGAGGTGGTGGCTTCTAGTGACCACTACATTTTAGCTTCAAAAATTCATAACTAATTCCACGAAGGTCCAAATAAGACAAAACAACTTGGGTTAGATGCCAATTTCGTAACTCATTCTACAAAATTTAATGAATCTTTTTTAAGGAGCTTAGCTTCCCCAAGAGGCAATCAGCTCTTAAAGGGTTGCTTAGACTCTATCAAGCCACTCCTACTGGTGATCCAGTGACCAAGTAACCCAATAATCCGTATGGATCCGTAAGACCGCAGCCAGGCAAGGAATATGATGTTGAAAGCGCAGTCACTAGGGCAGTTCACAAACTGAGCACAGCTTGTGAATTATTCAGTAAGCTTCAGTGGGGGAGGACTTGGCCAAGTCTCACTGGCATTCAATGCCTTGCCACTGGCAGAAGGGCCTCAAATAATGGGATGGGCCAAGGCCAAGGGCAAGGCTAAGGCAAGAAGGTTAATCATCACCAGCTCAGGGCAGGGGCATGATCGGAGATGACCCATTGAATTCGTACATCATTGCTGCAGCCCCAACATGAACCAGCAAAGCCAACGTTGCATCTGCAGGGCAACTGAAGGCTGATTGCTCTGCAAGCTTCCTCTATGATTCTGGCCAGCTCCGTCTCTGTGAGACGCGATGACAAACCCGTTCCCCATCTGTCAAGGAGAGGGCTGATTGCTGGGCTAATTGCAACCCTATCTCTCTCTCTGTGTGTGCCTCTGTCTGTATGATTTCACATCTGGAAAAAAACCACTTGATGAGAGAATGACCCCACCCACCCAGAAAGTAAAAAAAAAAAAAAACAGAAAGAAAAAAAAAGAGGAGAAAGAAGAAACAAGAAAAAGAGGGAAATCAAAACAGCTTTGTGGAGTGGGGTTCTCCTTGAATGCCACAAGGGAGAAAAAAACAAAAACCCAATAGCTTTGTGGAGCAAGCGTGAAAGCCATGCCTTCTACTTCCACATACACACCAAAGGTTACAAAAGAATAGCACAAGTAGCGAAATTTATGCATGGAACAATATGATAGCTTTGTGGAGCAAGCATGGAAACCCATTTGTTCTACCCCACACACCAAAGGTTACGAGAGAATACCAGTAGTGCAACTAGCGAAATTTATGCATGGAACAATCCAATAGCTTTGTAGAGCAAGCGTGGAAACCCATTTGTTCTACCCCCACACCAAATATTACGAAAGAATTCCAGTAGCTTTGTGGGGCAAGCATGAAAACCATGTCTTCAACCCTCACACCAAAGTTCTAAAAGTTACAAAAGAATATTGGTAGCACAAGTAGCGAAATTTTATGCGGAGTGATTCTACATGCTTTACAAGTTGTTCCCTTTTGCATTCAAGAAGGTGTACTATGACAATTGAGGAGGTGGTATAGTAGGTGGCTAGCTATGATGGCATAGCAAACTGTTGACCAATGACTTGGAGCTTGAACAAAGCCTCTTTCACAGAAATCTTGCTGTCTGTTTGTCATTAAGGAGAGCGAGAGAGAAAATGGTGGTCTCTCTGGAATGTTATGCAATCCTTTTCTCTCATCAGATGGGGAGCTTTAAACTAAGTTTTAAACCTTAATTACAGGGTGAACGTCTATCTTTAACTGTAAAGGATAATAGTCCAAGGAAACATCTGATTCAAAATTTATTCAAAATTTATTCAATTTTATTCAATTTTATTCAATTTTATTCAAATGTGGGCGTGTTTTACTCACTAATTTGAGGGAGCCATAAGCCATATTCAGAGCCACAGTGCGAATTTAGTCGAAAGGAGAGCAGTCACCTGCCCTTCCCGCCCGGTCTCGCCTGTCCGAATCTGCGTTTCCATGTTCGTCGTACGAAGACCGTGCGATCGCAAAGTGGGAGTGGATGACCGCCGTCCAGATCGAGGACCGGGTGGGGCCCTGGCAACGCCAGGGCCCATTCCCAACCCGGGCTCCTTACTTGTCTGACCCGCTCCTCTTTCAGAGCGCCCGCTCTGTCACCCTCTGAGCAGCGAGCACCGGCTTTTCAGTGCGCCTCGTTCATTGTCTTTCTGCTGCCACATTGCTGCAAGACAGCTTGCATCCTGTTTTCTTCAAGGTTACCGCCTTGCACCCTTTCTTCTTCTCCTTTTGAGCGCTTCCGCGGTCGTTTTGGTGCAGCTTGGAGCTCGTTTCAGTGCTTGGAAGTTCGTTCTGGAGGGTTTTTTTGGAGGTGCCAGTGAGGGGGTATTAAGTGAAAGGGTTGAGAGCCCCGATCGTGGAGGTTTTGGTGTTTATTTTTATTCCTAGGAACGGGAGGAGAGTTTTATTTGAGTTCTTGTTATTGAGTTTCTTTAAGAAGTGAGGGGGAGCGGTGGGTGGGAAGCTAGGGGAGAGAATTTGAAATTGTGGAGCTGAGAAGAGAAGGTCTATTCGGTGTTTGGCAGGGGTTGCGATCGACGTCGGGTAAAGGTAGGAGTGAAGGTGCGACGAGGTTGAGTTTGGAGCCCGTAGATCTGACTTGACGCGAGAGAGTTCTGGATCGCGCGGTGCGATCAAGCAAGTACAATGTCTGTTGACAATGGCAGCCCGGCGGTCCACAGGCGAGGCTACAGGCCTCCTGGAGGAGAGTCTACAGTCCAACTCACTTGGTCGGAGGTTCCCGATGTTCCACGCACTCCAAATCCAGTGCGTTACAATGCCACTAATGACAGCCATGGGTTCATTGCGGCTTGCGAAGAAAGTCCTCTTTCTAAACCAATTATCCGCATGCACCAGGTGCGGTTCTAACTGGAACCTTCCTCATGTTCCGTAAGCTTGTGATGGATAAAGTTTGTGCTATCGTTTTCTGTGCTGTTAATGGCGGTCGTGTAAAGTTTCCGAACAGTTTCTTCCGCTGACGTTTTAGTCACATTGAAGTGATAACTGTGATGGTGACCTATCAACATTTACTCCAATATTGATCCAACACAATACATTATGAGCTGTTTGTAAGTCTTCTTCTTAGTTGGGTTTCGAGTTCCTGATGTTAGTTTGGTTCTGTGAAATACAGCCTGCAGGTGGATTGAGCACGATAAAATTTGGTGAGCAAATGTCAGCCGAAGAAGCCGAAGCTCTACTGAAGAGGTATCCTCCTTGTGAGACTCTTTTGCTTTGAATGCATCTTTAAGAGCGAAGTTGAAGCCTGAACTGTTTTATGAGTTATGGATTTCACCTATCTATAGCGATTGGAGATACTGGCTGATCTCGATATAATATCTCTTTACAGCCGGCCTCCTTCAGACTTGAAGAGAAGAGAGATGCATGGAAGTGGCATTTTCAATGGAACTGGCGCTGGAAATGGTGAGGGCAATGGTGCAGACAGAACGGCAGTGCGCATGCACCAGGTGAGCTTTTCTCCTTGCCTCATATCGTAGCGAGTGACCAATCAATCATTATCACATTTCTGGAGCCTCTTCCAATTATATAAATATAAGGTTATTGAAACGTTAGCTACTGTGATTAGTGAGAGGACAGTCATAACATTCTTCACCTTCGTGGGGGGGTCCCTTTTGCCTCCCTGACATGCGGGGGTTACCCCCGCGCAGGCAGATGTCCCAAGGTATCCCGAAAGAGATCCCTCTCTTTCCAGGATCCAAGGGGGGGGCTCTGGACAAGTCAGTTAATAATGTTATGGCACGCGTCCATATTATATGTGTAGCTGTGAGCGTCATAGATATTATTCTGTTCAACGTGTTCTCTCTGCAAACCAGAACGAGAACAACTGCTTACCAACTTGTCAGTCAATAGACCTGTACATCATGGTTCTTAACTCCCAGACCAGATTACTAGTGAGCACCTGTACGTACTAGAGAACTCTAAAAAGCTTCCAACTATTTCACTACATAATGATCCACTTATAAAAGAATCATTGATCCATGTGGTACTTTAGAAACAAATCTTTATAACCATCAGGAAGTCGTGTTAGTCTGGCGCTGAGGTGATTCAATGATGCCCTTTCATGATACAGTGGCGGACAGAATTCAGATCAACATAAATCCAATCGATGAAGTTCTTTCATACGCAGGAATTTCTTCGTGGCTTTTTCGTAGTACTCATCCTACGCTTCCGAGCAGTAGCCACTGCCAAGTGGAATATGCAAGACTCCACCTAATGTTAAAAGGATGGGAGCGATTTCCTACAGCCTTACCAGCGTAACCTCAATGTAGATTTTCGTTCAGTGGTCTACCATCTCTACACTGGATTATCGGTATCAAAAACTTCAGCATCAGAGTTGGTTAAAAGCTACAGAATGGTGTCAGAGTTGCTCATGAGCATGTCCTGTTTGTGGTCTCCAGCCAGCTGGTGGAGTAAGCCAAATATCTTTTGGAGGTGAAGAAAGTGCATCACCAAAGAAGCCAGTCACTATCCCAGAGGTGGCAAAGCAGAAAGAGCTCAGTGGCACTCAGGAGACAACAGATGATATCCATGCCGGACGAGCTCAGTTTTCAAACGCCAAGGCCAAAGAATTGGTGGGCAGCAACATCTTTGGACCCCCTCCCCCAGACGCTCCTATGAACAGTCGATCCTCTGAAATGAGGGAAGAATCGAAGTCAAGCGATCAACCACAACCACGAAATTTGCACACCTCTGTTAAAATTTCCAATGTAAGCTTCAAAGCCTTTCTGTGTTCGCTTGAGATGGTTCAATGTAACAATTTGACTCTCGAGGTGAGTACCCTGGTGGTGTAGGACAATTTGTAAATTGAGTATTCACACTATATCTAATCAAGGATTCAAATTACTATTGCAGCCGGCAGGAGGGCAGAGTCAGATTTCCTTTGGCGCAGATGAAGAAATTGACGCTATTACTCACAAACTATCAGGGCTGAAGAGTGCTGAACTTTCTGGACATGATATTTTCAGCGACGACAACAACGTAAGCAGCGATAAGTCCCAGCATCACCATCTGAGCCAGGCAAAGCTCAAGGAGATCACTGGCCATGACATCTTCTCGGATGACAAGCCTAGATCCCGGGATGTACTTGGTGGCATCAAGCAACCACCTGGCGGTGTTAGCTCCATTGCTCTTGTTTAGAGGTCTACTCCACTGTCTGCGTGTGTCTGTCTGGGTCATCACGGCTTGCATGGTGGTGATACACGGTTGTGAATCATCTCTACCTGATGAGGGTGTCGAGTAGGTGTAGCAGGAAGGCAAGGGTCACCTTCAAATTGCAAGCTTCTTGCAGGATTGGCTGAGAGCTCACTCTGCCTTGAGCTGGACTAGGCATTTTGTAATTATTGTTCTCTTCTGTGCTTTCAATCCCCATTCATCCATCACGTGCTTCAGCTTTTACAGAACTCTTTTGAGGTCGTGATTCACTGCACATGGTGTGCCGTACATGCCAATTGGTATATCATGTGCGTTAATTGTTTTCAAGTTTGGCCACAATTACTCTTGTTGGTACTCATACATTTCTTTTTGACAGTATTGTACGTCCCTCCGTACTCGTTTGTATCTGCTGATAGCTTGCTGTCGTCATTTCTTAATTCTAACAGAGGGTTACTGTAATATCTGAGTAGCTACACGTCCCTAACTCAAATCTTAAGCTCTGTTGTAATGTGCAGTGAACCCTACGATTTTGAACTCACGTAGTCTTCTAATTGATTTCTACGGGGGGGTTCACTTTCAATGGGCCAAGTTATCAGTCTCAGTGCTAAATTCAACGTTGTTAATGACGCCAACACATTTTTCGATGCTTCAACTTGGAACAACAATCTCGTCTTCAGTGCCATATCATCAATCTCACTTGGTTACTGAACCATCTAACGTAAGTTAAACTCAAAGATTGTCAATGCATGTAAGTTATTGGTCCCACGTGGAAGCTGCTTCAACCCGGAGTGATAATTAAAACCCAAGTTTTTAGAAAACCCGAACTTAATCTCACTTGGTAGTTGCCTCAGTAACCCTGGGGTGGCCACTTGGAATAAATGTCATTTGGTTATTAGACATGATGCATTTACTAAAAAACGTGATAACTAAATTGTCACATATACTACAAGATGTGAGGAGCATTAAAAAATGCATAAGAGTATGTGTAATTTATTACATTTTGACGTCACCATGTACTTCTCACAAGCATATGAAAAAAAAACTTAGTATGCTCTAAAAGTGCCCCTATTTTTAGATGGAGAATGGAGATGGGGTGATCCTTAAATGGATCACTGAAGCAATTGAATGCAATGACAAAAAAAAAAATTCTATTGCAAGAGCCAATCATTGTCTTTGATTTCTGCACATCTCTTTACAAGTTGCAAGTGGACGGATTTTGGGAGACCTATAGACACAAATAGGTGCCTATGCCCTAAATCTTTGAAAATTTATAAGTAATTCAAAAATCCTTGGAAAAATACAAAACCACTTATATTAGGTTCCACATTTATTTTTCTTTCTTTGAAAAATTACCTAAAAATAATTTTATCCACAAAAGCCTATAAAAAAGGCAGACCAGCCCTTAAATGGTTACTTTTAGAGCATACTGCCTTATTAATAAGATTAGGAGAACCACTAAAGGATGTCCTAAAAGTGATTGTGCTCTTCAAATTGTCTTTTGTAAATAGCTCTAATATGATTATTGTAGAATTCAAATGTTACATTTTGAATTTACTTCATGTGAAGGTAGCATGATCCACTAACTTTGGGGGCTTTTTTACATATTTAGATACATTACACTCTCTACATAGTGTCAAAGCAAAAGCAAATTGTTGTCCCTGGGAGAACTACTCTCATTCATTTGGATACAAATGTGGTTTAGAAATATCCCTTTATGGTTTTGATGATTCTATAAATTTTTGTCCATTTGGATGTTAATGTGATTTAAAAATATCCCTTTATAGTTTTGATGATTATATAAATTCTTATCCATTTAGATGCTAGTGTTGTTTTGTTAATTCCCTATAACATTGCAAATATTATACAAATTCTCATCCTTGATTTGGATGCTAATGTGGTATTGTTGATTCCTTACATTGTGTTTGCAATGATATACAAAAGTGTCTCTCAAGATTGAGGAATAATGAATGAACCTTTATCATGTGTACAAATCACATGGATGGTGCACAATTCACAATTAGATGAAAAGTTGGAAGGATAACGTATCATATTTGAAAAATGTTTTGTAATCAAAATGCAATGAATGTGCTAAAAAAGATTGGATACTAAATCTCTAACAATTGATTAAAGAATGGAAAAGTAACAAATTTGACTATATAGAGAAACACTATAAAGACGCTACCTTAGAGGTCTAACTAATTCACAAAATTTCAACACGATTCAAAAAGGTTGCATGAGGGGGGGGGGTGACATAAGTATATTGAACAACACACTGCGAGGGTTTCCGTCAAGTAGAGAGGCTAATTTCACACCAGATAAACCACCTTGTCACCGCGAAGGATCGAACTTGCAACCATGCCATTTGGTTTGGGTACCTTTCTACCATCATCTGGTAGTTTAGGGTCATCTTAGACCATGAACGGGGGCTTTGATGGGCTATGGAGTAGGGTGGCAAAGAGGAACTGAGGGGGCAAAGCAAAATAACCTTGAGGGAGCAAGATGAGGCTCCAAAGTAGATACTCTTGTAACATAAAACAAGTGATCTTTAATAAGTCTTATTGATTGGATAAAAGATGTATGATAAATATTAAATAAACCCTCCATCCCAAAATGATTGTCTACAATCTTATTGAGATTTTTTTTATACCAATTTCATTGATCATGTTGTAAAAAATAAATTAACAAAGGTTCTAAATTTCATATCACTAGAATCAATGAAGAACAATGCATGTGTTCATTGCAACTTAAATAAAATTAGCGACAAGGAAGTCTCCATATGACCTTCTCAAAACAACCTTAAAAAACAACATTCAAAGTGGACAATTATTTTGGGATAGAAAGAGTACATATTGTATATTAGTATTAATATAGGATAATATCACATCATATTGTATTATATTATACTATTTCACACCATATTATACAATAAAATATTGATTCTATAATTTTAACTAGGTTCACCACTTTTATAAAAAATTCATTAAAAAAGTATAATAAGTAATAATCTTTTGCTAATTTCAAAGTTAAAAAAAAGGATGGTTATAAAAGTACAATGTGTTTGTGGAGGCTAAGGATGTAAGGAATTAGGTTCAATGCAACTTGCCAAAGAGGGAGGTACAACAACCATGAAGATCTAAAATTTACATATCCATTTAACTTTTAATATTACTATTGTTGTGGCTTCAATTGGAAATTTGCACAAGCCAACATCCATGTGAGCTCTAGCCATGAAAGCCCAAGTAGGAATATAGAGATGGCAAAGAAGGTCATCTTTCCTATCATGCCAAATTAACACCATATTGTCAATGATAGAACAAGAAAATATATAAATAAATGGAAAATAAGACTTTATCAACTATAGATGATAGAATTACCATAAATCAACAAGTCTATTATCAATGGCTCTATTTGAATTTCTAATGGAGATAAGAAACAATGCCATTGACTATTTGCTTCTCTACAAATTGAACAACCCCCTTCTTTCATCAAGTCTCACCTTAATATCTAAATCATGAGACTAAATTTGTCACAAGGATGTTAGTGGGTCCCATTATTTTCATTTTGGAGCAAGGATTGAAACAAACATTGTATTCCTAAAGAGATAATTCATAAAATGACCAAAAATTGAATTTGTACAGATCTTCCCAAACTTTCATTTGTCCCTAAAGGAACTTAAGCTCTTTAGGTATTAAACAACAACCTACATACTGCAAAAAGAAAACTTCACATTTCAATGGAAGAAAGCCATTAGAGCAAAATTCGGGTCTCTACATGCCTAGTACTTTTGCCATAGAAATGAATTGTTTGATATTTGCAAAAGCCTTAATTCCCAACAAATAGTCATTTTCAGAAGTTGCCATCAATTCTGTGGGCCAATGGGAACAAGGCGGCATAGGCCGAGTTGGCAATAGAGAGGCAGAGTACCGTTGAGTTGGCAACAACCGTGTGTACCTCAACACTGCCCGTACTGAACATGTCTAATTGAATAGTGTATTTTGGCAACTATTTTATTATAACCTACAAGTACCAAATGACTTAGGATGTAAGTGTAGACATGGATTTAGGAGTTGGGATTTAGAATCCACCATCTAAAATTATTGTACTCGCACTGTACACACTAGTTGACGATCGTGGGGGAATGTGAACTGAAAGTGGTCAACATCTAGATGCTCGCAAGGAACACATTGTACAGTTCGTTGGAATTGTTTCCCGCCAAGTGAGGTGGCTCATTGACATTGCCACAGATATCGCGGGAGTTTAGGCTCATTCACATTGCTGCATTTACTGCGGGAGTTTGGTTCATTCATGTTGCCAACGTCCAGTGCCGGAACTTTAATCTAGTTCCAGAGATGGCACTTCAGGATGTTACAAACAAGGAGAAGGGTAGTTCCTACACGACATCTGTAGCTCTTCATAATAGATTTGCACCTATTGTGAAGAAAGGCATTCGAGTGGACCAACAACTTTCTAAATCTGAGTTTCCAGCGTTTAGAGCGTTAGGTGCCACCAACATGGATTTGTGGTTGGATGGCAATCTCTACCCACCGGATCCAGTTACTAGGAAGCCACCGCAATTTCAAACATTAAAGACTTACATAGAGTTCCTTTGTCACGGTGAATCTGGATTTTTAGGATACACTAACCACCTTCTTAGCACTAACGATGCAATGAAAGGCTTGGAACAGGAATTAGAAAAGACACGAGTGGACTGTCTTCTTGAAAAAGTAGTATTGCAAAATTCAATTGCAAAGCATGTGGCTGATCTTGATGCTGTTAACAGTATTTGGGCTGAGCGTGAAAAGGACCTTTTTACTACTAGCAGAGAAGAGATTGTTGAAATCCAGAGTGAATTGGAATCTCTGAAGGCTCGATGTACAACACTTGAACAAGAGTTGGAGAGGAATGAGGTTAGTTACAAGAGCAACCTTGTGATTCTCCAACAAGAGCATCAAGAAGCTACTGATCAACATCAGCAACAACTTGAGTCCAGAATGTTGCAGGCAGTCGAAGAGTTGGTGCGAGTGCATGAAGTACACCATGAAGAGCTTGCATGTGGGAACAAGAACTTGCGGAAGTCAGGAAGGCGTTGTGGAAGTTAAAGAAGAAAATGGAGAGGATGGTGAGTACTCCACTAGGCGCACAACTAAGAGCAAGCAAGGGTTTGTCTGAATTATCCAAGACTGGTGGTGCTGCAAGAGCTTGTGTAGCAAAAATTAGAAGCTTGTTGCAACCCCGAGTTGTTCAGTCTATACAAGACGGAAACAAGAGTGGAGGCGGTAAGAAGTACTTGTGTGGCGACAGGGATACACAAGAGGGGACAGGCGATGCCATTGGGCGATTACTTTCGCAAGGAGAGACAGTGGCCTTGGTATCAAATCCTAATAATACTTTTGTTGCAACTCGAATGGCCAACTACTACCTTGACAAAATTGGTAAGGACTTGGATACAGAAGCGATACTGGCAGCATGTGACATGACAGGAGTGTTACAGAAAGGATATGGCGAGATCTACAAGACAATAAAAGGGAGAGTGCAGCTTGTTGACAACCGCTTGAAGCCAACATTCCTCCCGAATCCGCACAAGGTTTGGGCTTACTCACCCTAGTTCATCAGTTCAATCTCCACTGTTTGTGTCTCCAAACACTAGATGCATGAGACAAATTTGTACACGATGCTTAGTTAATCTAGGACAATCAATACATGATATATGCAGTTTAAGGTTTAGGAATTCTGCACTTAGCGCATGCTGTGGAGTTGTGGTTTAGAGACCTATGCTGAACGTGTTGGAAACAAGTTGCTTTAGTTCAATCTCTAGACAATGCTGAACAATAGAACAAGAACAATCCTCAATAGTTTGATAGGGGGGCAATGCATAGACGACACATGCGGTTTGTGTATATATTGACGAAATATGCAATACGTTCATCAAGTCAAGTTGTTGCGAACTGAACTCAATTCAAAATTGAAGGATCTTGTTGGTGACTATTATCACATTGACAGTACGTTGGAGATGGTGGCACAAGCTCCAGTGACCAATGCCAAAGGAAGGAAGAAGAAATCTGAGATAACACGAATCGTCTTGACATCAAAGAACAGCTTGTTTGTTGACATCGAAGTCGTGCAGAGGACTATGGTGAAGCTATACGGTTTCACCACCGAAGGTGACTACTTCATCCTAGAGTACATTTCTAAGTCATGTTTCCAATAGTCAGAGGACCGCTAGAACTCTCTCATATACCTTGACATTTGCATAAACTTAACTCATTGAAAATCATGGTGCTTGGATGTGCAGAAGTTGGGGACCACCCATTGGTTTTTGTGTTGAAGATGGACGAAGCAGAGATTGTGCATGGGAGGAAGTTTGAAAGGGTCAGTTTGACGCTTATGAACCGTGCCTTGGACACTAGCATTCTAAAAACCGATGATAGGTATTTTTCAGTTCAATCTGAAACTGAAATATGGCCTATTGCCTGCTTTGAGGTTGCTAAGGAGTCACATGAGGTCCTCCAGTGGGTGTTTAAACAGACACAGTTTCCAGCATTGATTAAGGCACAAGAGGGGGGGCAACTATTATATGTTGACGGTATTGGCAACTTCAAAGTACAGTGGCATTTGTCTGCGGATATGAAGACCATCAAATGCCTGTACGGATTGAAGCATGGAGCCAATGCCATTCATTCTTGCATCTATTGTAACCAAGCGCGGACAAAGCCAGTGGTGGGAACATCGGCAAGTGCTACTTCAGAGGCTAGGAGAAGAAAGCATACGTGGCATGGAGGTCTATTTGCTGGTAATGTCCTCTCGAAACCAGTATCCATTGAAGAAGAATCTCGATGGAAACCTATTTTGCCCATCCCACTTGAGAGGGTGCATATTTGTACACTACATGCCTTAACAAGGATGATGGAGAAAATCCTTCACTTGCACTTCATGTTCATTTGGAACATGGAGAATGAGGCCCGTCAACAGGTTGCTATAGAAAATATGGAGAGGGCGTTGTCAGCAGCCGGGCTTCATGGTGGCAACGTGCGCATAATGAAGGACACAGTGCTCAGTCGTGCTTCCAACAGTGTCCCTATCAAACCCTCCCTCAGTGGCGTGACTGCTGGTAGGATGTTCCAACCATCCACTTGGTCAGGGCAAGATCGAGTTTGGAAGGACATCTTGCGCTCAGAAAACAACACATTCAATCAAGGTAGGCAATATCTTGAACGAGTAGAAATGTGGAAAGCGTTGGAAACAATATATCCATATTTGGTCGGTTTGTCTTTGGATCAAGAGCAAATTGACACTTTCAAGGGCAAGATTGAGACTTGGGGGCGCCTTTATGTTAAGTGCTTTGGAGAAGACCATGTCACTCATTATATGGTAAGTTCTGAACATGCATGGTAACTCTTTTTTAGGGTGATGTTGGAATTAAAATGGAAGTTATGCTTTCTATGGTTTAGTGTTTACTGTTGCGTATTGCTAAAGTAACTAAACTGTTTCGGAATGATTCAGATGTAGGGTGCCATTTTCTTAAGGATGTGTGACTAATTTGGGTCATTTTTGTCTTTGAAGCATAACCTTGTGCGGCATGGTCCATGGTATGTGCAAACATATGGGAGCCTTGCTGTTTGGAACAACCAAGGGATGGAAAAATCCCATCATGCAGCGAAGGCGGCTAATCAACATCACACTCAGCATGGTGGCACCAAAGATAGAACAAGTGCCATCGTGCAACAATATCAACATTGGTACAAAAACATTCAACATAGATTTGCAAAGAAGGTGGACTTGCTAGAATCGAGGAACATCAAGACAGTGCACAATGACCCTACAATGGCTGCCCAGTTGCAGAAGAAGAGGATGGCCTATGGTACATCAAACGGGCTGGATGCAGCTAGAAGGTGGAGGGAGAATAGAACACGAAAAGGGAGAGCTTGGGTGAGAGTTGCAACAGAGGAGGGTGTTGAAGACAATGACATGAACAGCCTCTAGAATCGAAGTATTGAAGCAAGGTAGTTGTTGACAACGTACTCGAATTAGATGGACCATGTAGAAGCATCTGACGTGTAGGAGTTTGGACATATAAGTTATAATAGTGATGTTGAAAACACTGAATGTTAACATTATATATTCTAGAATTCAAATGTTCAAAACTATCCATTTTCACAACTGTCACTTGTGAAGAGTTGTACATGCTTATATCATTGAGCATGATAGTGCAAGTTTGAAGTAAGTTAAAACTTAAAGTATACTAGAAACACTACTTTGGACCAGTCCCCATTTGAAATCCTGCAGCATTCAGCCATTGCTAGGTTTCCTGTTGATGGAGATCTCCCTCCCCGTGTCCAATTGAAAGATTGAATTCAGAGTGTCTTGATGATGAAGCTCCATCTGAAAGTTTTCGGAAGTTGGTGCCACCTGGAGAATCCCACGAAATGTTGAAACGCATTGTTCCTGGAGAGTTCGGAGACGCTACTGCTAGAAGTTCCTGACGCTGTTGTGGATGTCCGTCTGCAGCAACCATAGCTGAAAACGTCTCTCCTAAGTTTTCTACAATGCAATTATCAACCAATGTGACACCATCACCGAGCTCTCACGTCATTGGTGGTATGGAAGGTTTAGGGTTAGCTCCCCACCCTTCACTTCTTCAAGGCCTGGCTCCATGACTGCAAGACATACAATGCATGTACATATGGTTTAGGTATTAATGAACTAAGAAAAAAAGAAGCATGCTTAGCCAGAGAGGTCAGTGGAATCAGCTCACCTGTCTTTAGGGGTGCTTCAGCCTCCAGCCTTTTTTTCATGCTGCCAACATCCTGCTCCATTCGTGCTGTAAGAGGAACCCCAAATTGAGCCATCCAAGCTCCACAGAATGCGGTCTCACAAAAAGGACACGTATGTGAATTCTCTTCCAGCAACAAGGCAATGCATATAGGGTGAAATCCACAACCACAAGAAGCAATGATGACAGCCCGTGCTACAAAACCTTTCTTCTTACAGCCTGCACAGAATTTGGGTTCTGTAATTGACAATGAAGGTTCAGAACGAGATGTTGGATATACAAAAGGAGCTCTTGGTCGCATTGCAAAGGAAGAACCTTTGAGCTGCCGAAACTTCTCTAGGGTGGTGGCAACACACGTTTTTGAATGTGCAACTGCCTTCAGTGCCTCCGGCAACGCTGAAGCTCGATTGGCCCGACAAGAGTCAAGTGATTTCGCATGCATCTCCCTCGTTGAAATCAATTTGTCCACCAATTGTTGTCCCTCCCTCAACTTTGTCATGGCACTCTCGTGGGCGCCTTGGCGTTGCATCGCATAAGCCTCGTCAACCAAAGCCGTATACTGCGCGTTTAGGGCCCGTTCATCTCTCTCTAGGGCAACCAGAGCCTCAACTGATTCATCCATTGCCTTCATGAGCTGGTTGCGTGAGGTTCTAGCTTCTTCAGCTAGTTTCAGGAATCCACGCAATTCGCTTTCCGCCCTTGCTACTGCTGAAGAACTTGTCCTGCTATGTGAATGTCTCTTGCTGCTTTCGTGCCGCCTGGTCCCCGGAGACCTGTTGGAAACAGTTGTAGACATAGGCAACTGACTACTGGTTGTGCTCTCGGGAAGTCGGTAGTAAAGAGATACTGCTGCACACAAAGTAGCAAGTTGTTGGCGCATTGCTACATGACCTAATTTGTGTCGGTTTAGGCTCTTCTGCTCCATGCGCACCTTGCGCCTTTTGACTGCCTCTTTCACCCAGTCTATTTCAACCTTGTGTATGAACGTGGCAAAGCAAGCGCGTAAGAACCTCAAAGAAAAGGAGTTGTTGCAAGGCTGCCCTCCATACACTTGCTGATAGTGTTCCAGGAATTGTGCCGCTTGGGCGTTGTCTGTTGCCAACGCCATTGGAAACCTGTACTTGTCATCTACCTGGTGTTTCCACTTCTCCTGGATCTCAATGTCAGTAACTCCCGTCTTCTGCAATACTTGGTCTACTAGAATGCCACGGGAGCAGAGACCAACGACAGTGCCAAAGAATTGCTCATTGTACACACCATGACGACCTTGAAGTACAGGTGCAACAGTACACATGTGTTGCTTCATAAATTCCGGAATTCCTTCCATTGGAATTGGCTCTTGGAATTCGTTGTTCATAACGCCTACTGCAATGTTTCCACCGTCGTCATCATCTTCAGGGACCACATCCTCGACCAAATTGGGTGGTGTAGAATCACAGTCCTCCATGACCATTCTCCCATCTTCTATGCCTAGCCTCCTCCTCCTCGCGGCACAAGCTCGAGTGTTTCTTCCGGGACTCATGGAGCACGATGAAAAAGCCTTGAATCAACAGAAGTGTCCCACTCGCAATGGGAGCTCACAAGCAGGTGAGATTGTTCCAAGCAGATGAGATTGCTCCAAAACCGATTGACAAAGGGCGCCCAGAACACTCCCATACAGGCTCAGTCCACGATTGGCGGAACCAAATTTGATCGGGAAAACTGAAACTAGGGAGACCCCATACAGTCAAACATTGGAGGCATGATGGTACTACTGAATGCTTGTACTCAGTGTGGTGGCAACAAGTCGAGGTCATATGAAAGGCTATTAATGCTGATTCTAATCACTGAATGGTGGAAGCATGTCATAGACCTCTTATAAATCATCGCGATTTGAGTAATCATAGTTGGGTGTTGTAAAAATTTTAGTCAAGTGGAAATGCCCAACATTTTGTGTTCCCGGGTACCGATTATAAAAAAAATAATATTCCCACAAAGCTCATCACTTTTTTGAAAAAAAGTTTCAAAAAATTACGACAAAATTTCAGCCCGTAGGTACTTGCCCAAAAACATATTTGTCCCCCGAAGGAACAATGGTCCTTTAGGGATTAACCCCTAAAGGACCAAGGTGCGTTTTTTGGCAACAAAACTTTTTTGGGCCAGTGTATGTGGGCAAAGATTTCCATATTTTTGGCCCAAATTTTAATACAAAGTGTGGACAAAAATATCTAAAAGGAATTTTCATTCTACTCACTATAAGAATCCAAAATTGTATTAATTGTATTAAATGTAATTTACTTGTGTTACAAGTTTTTTCTTAGATATAAGTAGAACAAAATTATAAAGATATCTAAAAGTTTAAAAAAAAAAAATCATTCAAATGTCTTATTTGTTCTTTAATATATAAATTTGTTTATTAAAATATATAATTTTTGAATTAGGCATGGCAAGTTTTGATAAGTTCATAAAATATTTTCATCATTATTTTTATAGGACAAAAGTGAAATGCAAAAGAAATGAAATTTTTTTTGATGAAATTTTCTAAGAATTTGTTTAAAATAAAAAAATAAGGTTCTCCAATGAATATATATATATATATATTTTTTTGATAAGTTTAATTAATTAATTAATTAATTAATTAATTAATTAATTAATCAATTAATTAATTAATTAATTAATTATTTATTTATTTATTTATTTATTTATTTTAATCTTGTTATCAATACTTTTTTATCAAAAAAATACATACACATATATGAATATAGATTGAGGGATAATGGCAATTTGTTTTTTTGGCTTCAAACATCTATAATTAACTCAATATATTTATAAATTTGCATTTTTCATGGTGGCAATGACAATGACCTCAAAAAATGCAATTGCTGCATCTTTTGCACTATAATCCTTTGAAACAAGCTCCATACATGAAGTGAAGCCATAAATTTCATTTATTTATTAAATAATCCTAGTTTAGTAATTTATAAAAATTATAAAAAGGTTCTTTTGCTATAACAAATTTCTGAATTTTTCATGATTTTATTATCATAAGAAATCATAAGTACACTTTGGTATAGGCACTAACCTTGGAATTTTTTATCTATTTTTTTCATTTTGTATTCTACCTATATTATATATAATTACATATATATTTACATTATATATAAAATATGTATAGATTTATATTTATATGCAAAAATGGAATTAGGTTAATTCATTAATTTAAAATAATTGAATAAATGGGACTCCATTTCATTAAATTTGAAAACCAAATATTCAACATCTAAGCCAATATCTAAGCCAAGAAGTCTCAGAGGAATTGTAAGGTGTTTCTACTAATTCTTAAGTTAATTTTTACTTTTGTGTATTTTTGTATGGGTTTTGTCCACCTCTCAAGACTACAAGGGTGTGCATTGTGAAGAATTGCTTCCAAAGCACCCCGCAGACTTGAATGGTACCCATCGGAGCAAGGCCCACAATTTCATTTCTTTTCATTTCTTTTTTGAGGTGTGTGTGTCTACCCTTCAAGATGATAAGGGAGTGCATTGTGAAGAATTGCTTCCAAAGCACCCACCTGATAGACTTGAATGGTACTCATTGAAGTAAGGCCCACAATTTCATTTTGTTTTAAATATTTTTTTGGGTCACTGGGATGTTCTCCTGGTTGTCAACATAGTCTACTATAGTGTGTACTTGCATGTCGACTTGTCCAACCGAGTCCTACAAGAGTAGCACCATAACCTTGTGCGGGCACCCTCAGATTCATTCCCGATTCCTTCGCTCTTAGAAGACATAAAAAAATGCACCACCTTCTTACCTAAACCTTGAAGACTCCCTTGACGCAGAATCCAAGAAAACATCTCTATTCTAGAACCGTCAACAGACGTACTCTCTAATTGCTAGCAACCGGACCAACTCGTTTCATGTACCCTAAGTAGAAGACATACCCTGAACTGTCGTGAATACTCAGATCCACCTCGTAGGATGCCTTGTATCCGGAGAAATACAACAAAAACTGCCTTTGGCAAGGCCGGGCTTCTATATTTTTGAGCATTTTAATTTTTTAATTTTCTTTGCTACTTTACAAACAACAATGTAGTTCTCCGTATTCCCAACAAAACCCTAATGCCACACCTGAAACAGCTGAGTTCCAGAATCGTAGGCCAAAAGTGCTTGCTTCCTGCAAAAGGGGTTAAGAGAGTGCACTAAATCTTGAACCCTAATAAATCCTTTGATATTGTGAATGTTGGTTCGCCTTAATGTTGACAACATAATTCTCACTTAGTAGTTAGTACACTTTGAAAGAAGTCACTTGGCTTTACTCCCATGTCTTGGTGTTCGGTTTGGTTCATCATGAGTCCTCATGGTACATGATTAAAATAAGCTTAAGAGGTCCACTCGCCCGTTTCCATCAAAGTACATGATTAAAATAAGCTTAAGATGTCAACTCGTACCTGCTATGTTTACTGCCAGAGCCACCACTGTAATTAATTTTTGTCTTGTAAAACCCTGAACCCATCTTCCTCCTGACACCAAGCATGCTTCAGAGAATGCAAATACCATTCTATTTTCTGTGTCTACAGCTTCGGAGCTCTGCTATTTGTTTCCATCACCTTGTTTTCTCTCTCCGCTGCTTGTTGCCATCGCCTTCTTCTCTCTTCCTTTGCGCCTTCTTCTCTCTTCATTTGCCGTTGTTCTCTGTATAGAAAGCCTCTCTTGCCTTCCTATGCTTCCAACATGACTACTGGGGGCAGGAGCTCACGATCAAAAAGCCTTGTGAAAGACAAAGCGGCTCTTCTTGAAAAGGAGCGGATGTCTCCGAAGACTGCAGGGAAACAACCGAAGAAGGTGGTCACCAACGACGGTGGAAGTGGCTCAGTTTGGGATGAGCCATTTGGCTTAGCGGGGTTTCCAAAGGAGTTGCGACGGTCGTTGGTTGCGGTGGCACCATGCTTGTTAGGAAGAGAAAACGCAATTTACGATGAGAAGTTTATTCACAAAGTGGTAGGATTTTGCAACACCGGTCTTCTGCCCAAAGACGTGACAGACGTCCATGTTCCACCGGAGCTCTACGAGGACGACTGGACTGCTGGGGAGGGTGCGAACAAGTCAAGGTTCCCGCTCGATAAGTGTAGCGATCCAGTTGCCCGAGATTTATTCCTTAAACTTTACCAGAGAGTATACGGCGATGTCCCCGACAACAAGGCGATTAGCTTGACCTTCCTCCGTGCGTGCGTGTTTTATTACCAAGACAAGGTGAACAGGGTCAATTGGGTTGCTGCAGTTGCTAAGGTGATTACAGACCGCGGAAAACATACTGGAAACAACCCTCAGAAATTGGGTCCTCCAGCATTGAAGGATCAGCTGGCGGGCATTGTGAAGGAGTGCGCAAGGTATATCAATCAGCATTGTGGAGGTCGGGGCATTGGTGGAGGTGGAGGTGCTACTGGAGCTGGTAGTGGTGGGGGTGGAGGTACCAGTGGAGAGATTAGTGGCGACAGTGCAGTGCGGAAGGTGGAGCAGCTCTTGAAGGAGATCCAGTCGAGGACTCGAGCACTGGAAAAATCTGGGCAGGCAATTCAAGCCTTGGAGGTAAGGACTACAAAAGTTGAAGCTACCGGTCAGGAGTTGGAAGCTGAGGATGAGCGCCTCAATGAAGTTAAGGAGGACCTACGGAAGAAGAGCAAGGGCCATGCTATAGCCGGGGAGGTGACAAAAAAGGCCGAGTGTGACAAACAACAACGTCAGGTTAGCAAACAAATTGCAGCTAACAATGACCTTTGGGAGTCCAACCAGGCGTCCTTGGAGAAATTGAAGGTGACCTTAGAGCGTGATCGCACTCAACAGGAGCGTTGTGAACAGGACCTGGAAACGATGCGAAAGAAATGGGCAGCTGAGAAAGCATCGCAATACTCCATGAAGCCGAAACATCCTGTTGGGATTAACGTGTTGGAAGAGGGTGTTGCTCCAAATCTAAAGGTAGACACACCATGTGGAAGCTGCTCGCATCTATTTGTTGCCAACTGTGCTGTGCCTTTCTCATGTGGTTGCCTGTTTCACCCGTGGTGCTTGTGGGGCGAACTAGTGTCTAGTAGGGCCGTTTGTCCTCGTTGCAAAGAAGTGGTGAAGCAGAGTTGGTTGGAATCATGGGGGTGTGACGGTTTACAACAAGTGGATCGGGATTCTATCGTCAAAAAAGAAGAATGTATGCCTCTGCCTCCCAAGCTTGCTGTCCGAAAGAAAGCAGTTGTTGGAAACACTGACTCTTCACCACCAGCGAAGGTTATTAAGCCGAGGGGTGCAAATAAGGGTGCATCATCCCCTAGTGGTTCTTCTAAAGCTCCGTTGCCCCCGATTGGTCCTCCTGAGGGTCCATCGCCTATTGCTGGTAAGAGTGGAACACATGTCCCTCAGATTCTGGCTCCACTTCACCCAATTATCCTACCAATTCCGTGCTTTGCTAATCGTCCGCGTGGGAGCCCACGCATAGAAGCTATTGCTACAGAGATTGAATGCCTCGGTCGACATAGTACGTGTCCAATGTTCCTCGAAGATTGAAATAGTTTTTTGCTGGTTGAAGTTGTGTAGATTACTTAGTTGGATTTTACTCCTATTCATCACTCTTTCATGTCTTCCAGTTTGTTGGAAACGCGTTGGTTCTTTGTCCTAAATCATGAATTTGCTCTGTTGATGTGGTATGCTGAAAACAGCAAATGAAACAATTGAAGCAAGGAGGAAGCTGGAAGAAGAAGCTGCCAACGCAGGAGTGACAGTTGCGTCTCAGTCCAAGCCACACTCATCAAACATTGATGGCTTCGATGACTCAAATAAAGACAAACTTGCTGTTGAAGAACAAGGAACTCCATCGGAGTCATCGAAGTCATCGCAGACCATTTCAGCCGCAATAGATGCGTGTATAGCAAATTGTCTTGACGAGCTTGGGCATAGACCTGTTACCTCATTAGCGTACAGTTCAGATTAGGACCATGTTGGAAATGTACTTTTCATGAGGATAATAACAATTTTGATCTTTTGTTAGTTATAAGCTAAGTGTTGGCTGCCTCTTTGTCTGCTCGCTTGAGCATCCCTATTAAATAATAAAAAAAGATCTTCTCATTTCAATACTTGACATCTTTCACAGTGTCAACATGCTCCTCTAGGGCAGAGAAATTACTACGCTGCAATGGCAGTGTAAAGTGCACATTAACTAAACACAAAGAAATGACAAGTCTAAACTGGAACTATGCACTAGCAACCTTCTTTCTGTCAACGTTGGAAACATAGCAACCTTCTTTCTGTCAACATTGGAAACACATCACATCCTGAACCCAAATCCGTGCAAGATATGTACTCAATTTTTTGAGACAAATGAACGAGTAGGAATTGAGTGGCAAAGAAGTTGAAACACAAAGCATACACGTAGAAAATAGGCATGTATTAGTGATCCCTGAACATCAATGTTCCCAGTGTTTGCTACTAGAATTGCTTTCGACATGAAAATTGGGCTGAAGACCCAAGTGTCTTGAAAAAGCTACCTTGACAGAATTGAAAGCCGAATTGTTCCAAGTGTGACCAAGAAGCGTGTGTAGCACTAGTTTTGCTAAGTCCCAACTAACATGCTACTATTTCAAAAGTCCACGGTGGTAAGACTTGTGCTACTATCTGAGACCCTTCGTGCCTAGGGTTGATATTAACATCTGGATGACCCTCTCGCTGTAACCTAAACCGGAACTCCTCTAGAGCCACATCGCCTAGAGTGATAGAAACCTCTATCCAAATGTGGGTCAGGTGCCAACTTCGACCAACTTCGAACGTTGCAACCATGACACCTTCAAAATAGCAACGAAGGAACACCATCTCCTCTTCACTTGTTTGGTCGATTTGTTCCCAGGTAACACCATCTCGTGCCAACCGCTCCCTTCCATATTTGAAGTTCGAGTATAGAGTGGATCTCCCTATATGGTATCTATACACAAAAACACAAGTTAATGAACCTATAATGCACACAGTACAATTAGGAACACCCTCAACTACACATTGTAATGGTCTTTGCAACAATGCAATGTTGTTGCCTACATCCAGTAAGTTAGTAAGTTAGTGATTGTGGACAGAATTCTAGAAACACAACAATGGAAAGGCGTTGGCAACTCCGAGTAGGCATCAAAAGCCTTCTGTACCCAAGTAAAGACTGAGATCAATCAAACACACCTGAAAGTTACAGACGACATGGAAATTGTGCACCTAACGATATCTTTTGCAACCACGATTTTCTGCTCCCACCCCGGGTCCATGAGACTTGTGAACAACTCGTCACTGGGGTTGTTCAGAACATATAGGGTAGATGTCCGTCTCATGCTGTCGCCATCTGGGGCAAAGAGATCGACAAAAACATGTAGTGGAAGAAACCATTGCAGATGCCCCATGCGGCTCCCGGTGGTGGCTTTAGTTACCGATTGGAAGTCCGCCCTAAACTTCGCTCTGAAAGCCTCGCTAGTGTGCATATCGGGAAGAGGCCACTCGGCATCAGTGAATGCTGGCAACAACAATGGCTCAATGTTGCCATACAAAACACCTGGTGTGGGTGGAACATACACACGATTAGAGAAAAAAATCCCATTGTTAAGGAGATCAGTGTAGGACCTTCCTGCGCGGGTGGCCTCACCAACATCGCTGTGTAGAACGACAATGACTCCTAGAATAGAGTCCGGCTCCACCCAGTCCTCAAAGTATGACTGGTACAAAACTGTTACCAACAGCAAACACAACACAGAATTAACAACTATCAAAGATGAAGGTCAACATGAACTTGAGAATTAAACATATCTGCTGGAAACAACAAGTGAATCAAATTGTAGTGGCTTCCAAGGCTTCACAAAATCTCACAGTTGCAGGGAACTCGATCATGGCGTTCTTCTGGATCTAACAGCACTTGGTGTCTTTCGTAGGCATGTCTCACCAACACAGACTGCATTTCCGGCTTGTTGGTGATAACCCTTCGCTTGTCCACCTTGAACCGGAAATCCACAATTTGAGCTTTGTATGCCCCCCTCATGTTGTCACCTCCAAGCCTGTGCGCCTCTCTAGCCCAACTGCCGACCCTTCTTGGATTAAGCCTCACCCACGAAAATCTCTCGTATCGGGTGGGAATCCACTCACCATCGTCATTGTGTGTAGTGTGCAAGGTGACTGCACACACCTGGGCACGAGGTTGACGATTCTCCATCGAGGCTCTTAATTGTGGTCAAATGTATGCCTCAAGTCTATTGCAAAGGCGGATCCTTGTTTGAGTGGAGACAAACTATATGCAACCGGATAATTTGAACTCCAATTGTACCTTCCCGCCAAAGGTACTTCCACCCATCACCCTCACGGTGTGGCGGCTCCACTACTTGTTGTAAGCACGGTACAAACAGGACGTCCTAAGCATGGTACAGATGTTGTCAACAACGATTTTTTAATAAAACTCCAAGGACCGTTTTCATGATGCCACCTTTAATAAATGGTTTCCATTCATTTGCAGCTATTGGATGAAACACCTTCACAATCTGATGTCACCACCTGAGGTTCCAACATGGACAACGCCATGTTGGAATTAAAATGGATTTTCCATCGTACCTTTCTCGAAATTAGACCATTTTCTTTTTGGGCAGTCCCACACCCCAATTCTCCTCTAATGACTATTTCCATCTAAATAGTTGGTATCAAGATTAAGTGGAGTTGATACTCTAAAAGAGAGAATGCACACCCTTGCTTTAGAAAGGTTTGATACATAGCCAAAATGGATGAACAAATGTTCCAAATCCCTCTAAGTCTTCTCCAAGGCCTAGATCCTACCTTATCAAAACTAAGTCTTCTCCAAGGCCTAGATCCTACCTTATCAAAACTAAGTATTCTCCAAAGCCTAGATCCTACCTTATCAAAACTAAGTATTCTCCAAAGCCTAGATCCTACCTTATCAAAACTAAGTATTCTCCAAAGCCTAGACCCTACCTTATCAAAACTAGACCTAACAAATCTAGATTTAATCAACTTTATCCTTGATTAAATTTGCAATTGCTCAATTTACTATTCATAGAACAAAATTGGTGTGTAAGGGTACAAAACAAATTGGAAGGCTCTTCCAACATGGCTGTGAAAATTATAGCGTATCATTTTAGCGTGCCAGGGTGGAGATGCTCTGATGGGAGGACATAACTAAGAAAACCTTTAATACTCCTGCCAAGTACCAAATCACAAGAAGGCGAAAGTAGCTACTTGAAATAGAGCAACCAGCCCATATCACCAACGCAGGACACTTCCGCAAGAAAAAAAAATTCCAGATGCCTCAGTGATTCTGAAAAATTCTAGAATGCCTCAGTGATTCTGTGCATGATCAGGTTTAGCAGACATGGCACATTGTGGTTGAATTTTGCTAGTTATCGAAAACACCTAGGCTTTAATTAACTGGCACTTCCTAATATTGCAGCTCATTTGAAATGTACCAGCCATTGCTTGTAGAGCTCAAAGTACCTCGTTATTCCTGGAATTTCGACTTCGCAGTTAACCAACCCATTCCAGAGGTTCTGTGCAGAACAATGTGACCATAAACTTTACCCAATTGAAGAAGAGAGCATTTTCCCAGGCCACAGTACATCGTTTTAGAAAATGACAATAAGGTGTTACGATTGAACTACTCCAGACACCCAGGGCACAATCACAGGGGCAGTGGGATGTGCACGCCTGTAGTCTCTGTCGTAATGGCCCTTAAAGTTGATTTCCGGTACATCTGCCTGCACATCAAAAACATTAACGGAACCATAATAATCTTTAGAACCAGTTCAGAAAAAGCCTGTGGGATTCAAAATACAGGCTCCAGAATTGGAATTATGGATCCTGATTCTTACAACGTTTGCATAAATTTTGATGAACTGCATTTGGGAAAAGACAAAACATTGACATAAAAGGGAATAAATCAATGACGTTCATAATATTCTTCAGGAGTTGAACCCTAATCCCTTGGAGAAGGAATCCAGATTACTTTTGTGCACAATCTTAAGTTCCTTTCAAGTGAAGGTACCAAAATCTACAAGACGGGAACTAGCCACTCACTGAAGCCATGCATGCTTCCGACAATGTCATATTTTTTAGTCTTTTTTTGGTTGCCGTCCACAGTGAAGAGTGGGTTCTCAGAACTCTTATAAAATGTATTGTTCCAAACATTGAAAAACTATTGGACCTGATTTTTCACTCTTGATTTCAAATTACATATTATCAAGCCTCATAAGCCCTGGGCGGGGGGGGGTGCATCCTCGCCGTTACTCAGGTCCTGACCCTTATAACGACAATGGAGCTGGACATAAACACAACGAAAAACGATCTTCAAAATGTTTACCTGTTTCAGCCAGCACTCTTGGTGCTTGTGCTCATAAACGTCAGGAGAGAAGCAGCCCCCTTCAGCTGGGCAGAACACCCAAATATTACACCTTTTCTCACCACGTTTGGCTGTTCGGGCATGCTTCAGGCATGCTTCACAGCAATCAGCTGCGCTTTCCACATGATGAGTCGGTCCCCATCTCACTGCACTGCCACCGTAGTCTGTGTGCGCCTCTGCATGGCACACTTCGGGGACGAGTCTTCCAGGAATAATCCCATCTTCTGCACCTCCAATAAGCAATACGATGAGTGCAAAACAGAGAGAGAAATACAAACGCGAAAATAATTCTGCGAAATATCTATTGTTTTCGGAGTGGGCTTACTCGCGCGAATCTCATCCCTTATTGTGAACTTGTGTAGTAGTGGGTTATGCAAAATGCCAAATTTCTGTCTAAAAGCTTCTTAGAGATCTTTACATGGGCAAGCAATTGGGGCACAGCACATCACGGAACAAGCACCCATAAAGCAGGCTACAACACGCAAAGTGTTTATTCTCATGAAGCACCTCGTCATAGTTGCTTACCCACACATAACAAAGGTCCAATGCTGATCCTTGTCACATTGAAAAATATCTTGTGATGTTGACAAGTTTAAATCACTAGTCACCATTTGCATCATGCCTTCATGCACTTGAGAGACAATTCAGACGGGCTAGCATTATGTACTTATAGTTTTCTTTTCATTCTGAGAAGATGGGAAGAGTTTGAGATTAAAGTTCAACTATGAAATATAGCTTACCAATCTCCGCTCCATCTCGCAGGATACCGCTGCCTTCACTTTGGTCAAGAACATTAACGACCTCATCAGGCATCACTTCCTCCTCGACAGGCACCTTGGCTGCACAATGATTCAATTCACAATTAATGATCACAATTACCTAATTTCAAAGATTCAAAGTTAAGAACCGCACAAGCACTTGCCATTACAGAAGCCTATGATCTCAAAATCAACATATTTGAGAACGTAGAGCAAAATCCACTCAGCTACATTTCCAAGCAACATATAATGTACAATAATTGCCGCCAAAATCTACCTTTCTCTTGAGACGTCGATTCAGTCTTCAGCAAAGCTGCTTCCCGGCTCTGAGCGTGCTTAAGTTTTTCCCTCCTCCATTTGTCTAATCCTGCTCAACATAAAAGCACCAAACTTTTGGTAAATACTCTGCATACTATTAGACCTCCAAACTAGCAGAAACCCCCAAAGGTGGTTAAAAAAACCTAGTCCCTTAAAACCCTGTCAATTGCAATATCACTTACGGCAATTTCTAACGTAAGCCCTCCCAAATTTAGGTTGGCTAGGTATTCTAGTACACTGATTCTCGACTAGAACTGAATTTCACCCCGCCAACAACCTAACATCAGCAAGTTCAAACAAGGTCGCCCTGGGCCAAATATTCACTCTATTTACAGTGTCCTTTGCAGAGAAGATACTACTGCATAATTGCACAAGGGATCAATTCTAGGCCAAAGACAACGAGGCAAGTCCTAGCATTGGGACAATTCTCAAACCTTGAAATCTGAGTCCATTAATGCGTTTGGAAATCTCCGTTTGTTGCCTTTGAGTTTTCTTATCAGTGACAGAAATAATTTCCTGTAATAAGGCCTCATGTTGAATTTCTTTCACCTGAAAGGAAGAGCGCACATTCTTGTAAATTACTTCTTATCTATCTAATACAAATATATGTAAAAGAATGCTGAATTTCTCTTAGATACGCCTGCCGAATTTAGGAGTACAATCCCGCTGCTGAAGACCACTACAGGAGAAATTGTAATAAAATTATGAAGCTGCTTCATGGCATTTAGTGCACTCACACATAAGCCTTCAGCAAAAAATTATAAGCGTTGTGTGAAACAAATATTTACACAAGGAAGCTCAATTTAGCCCTACCCGCACCAACCAGGTAGTGGCTTCAGTTAACTGGAATTAGCTACAGGTAGCCCGCATTGCCAAAACAGGGTCCGTTAGCAAAGTGGTGTTAATTCCCACTGACTAACTAGCGTTGGTTTTTGTGGTATTCCCCCCTACTCGGATTTTGCCCTAAATCCAACCTACTCCACCGAGTAGCAACAATTAGATAACCAATTAGTTAGTTAGGGCTAAACCGTGATAAAATTCCAGGATTTTCTGACAGACAAATCTAACAAGCATCAAGAGCTAAGGGGCATCACAGGCTTACTCTCTCAATAAGTTTAACAGGTTTCGCCGCAAGTCGTGCCCGATTGGCATCTCTTGCGATTTCCAGCAGCTCTTGCAAGTCCATTTTCACTATTGGAAGAAGAGTACCTGCATTCTACAACGCTTCAAAACGCAATAGTACTAGACACCGCTAAATTTGCCCTAAACATCAAGTGCTCCAGACTGTATGTCCTAAACAACTCCAGCTGTTTCAACCATTCCTGACCACGCAAGAGAATTAACTATCTTAAAATTCCTATACAAATTTATTTTGCCACGGAACCAAATTGGAAGTAGGAGCAAAGTGTGTACCATCAGCTTGGCGAGTATACACGAGAGGCAATTCGGAAGCCGGCACATAGTAAGGCACCAGCAGCGATTGCGAGATACACAACAGCATCAAAAAATTGCACGCACAAACCACCAGCGTCGCGTGCTTGAACGAGCACCGCACCCTGCAAGGCCTCTCATACGCAAGCGCCATCACATGCCACACACCATCGCCCAAGCCCTAATTAACTCTCACTGTATGTACGTAACCAGACCCCCTGTCACTACAGAAATTCCTACGGAAGAAGGACAATCTTGTGCGTGCTCTCAAATCCAGACGCTCGGAAACAGAGAGCATCTTCAAATGGGGGCTACAAACTAGAATGCTCATCGCAAACTAGAGTACGGGTAGCTAGAAGTGTACGCCGCTTGGAGCAATAATGCTTGCCTAGCTAGCTGCAGGCATAATCAAACCATAACAAATTCTCTGACAATGTGCTACAAAATTGACGTGCGCTGTGGGGGAATTTGATCGGGAAGCGTCGATCCAGATCGTTGCGGAATCATTGAGATGAAGCTTCGCATTGATTACTCAAAGGAAAAAGATGGAGTGGAGAGATTTAGAGAAGGAGTGGGGGTGTGGAGAGGAAGGGTGAGCTTCAGTGGAGCGAAGGACTGTGAGAGAGGATGAATGTTTGTAGGTCTCATCCGGACTCGCGGGGCTTCGTCGACGGAGAAGTTTTTTATGTTCCTAATTTGACGTGTGGAAGTTGTCCAATCAGATTTGTACACAATATGAGAAATTCTTTGAATATGCAATTGTGTATGAGTACATAACCCTTACAGGTATGCAAAGACCAATTTGGGTTGTTGCATGATTTTTTTATGTATTTAACATACAAGTTGTCCAATCAGATTTGTACACAATATGAGAAATTCTTTGGTTTTATTGAGGGATAGTTACAACAGTCCCAAAAATTTGTATTCAAGTTGAACTGGATTCAATGACACATAGCACTTCCAATTTAGATCACTATTGCACCTCTTACATGAGTAAGAAGTTGCAAAATGGTCATGCATTCTACATGTATGGTGTCATATTTGGATGGGAAATTGTTTTGATTTTTAAGTGACCTCCAAATTTTCAATCCAACAATGTATGTCTTGCTTTATTTTGATTACATACTTCATATTCTAAGAGTAAAATATAGGTCTCTCTATATATATGGTTCCCACCGTACTTTTTAAGGGTTAAGTTAGAAGGGGGTGGATATTCATCATTGTCTTCAACTGTTTGTAAAATTGACCTTCATTTTTTGTCGTCTTGGGATACAAGGAAGTGAAGTGTGTTTACCTTCAATCTTTATTTACAAACATTGCTTTTAAAAAGTGGATGTTTGAAATTTTCCAAGTTTTGATACATTCAAAATTCATATTTTTATTTATACAATGTCCAAAAATACATTGAAAGATAATTAAAAATCTTCTTTTGACTCCCAACAAGACCCAACAAAAACATTTATTGATCAATAGTAGGAACCATGCTCAAAAACTTATTCAGATAATTTTAAGTGTTATTACATGAATTTATTGTGTACTGATGCCTTCACTTCACAAAGAATTTGTAGATAAGCTAATCCACACTCCCTATTGCTCAATACATTGCAAGTGGATTCATAAGATAAGGTATTAGGATGAAAAAATTAGGTGAAGTCAATAAGTTGTGTTGTAATTCAAAACCAAATGGACAATGTAATGTGAAAGCTAGTCATGAGAAATACTTTAACATCCCTTGTCACTCCACAAGACTTTACTTTCACGTCAACAAGACTCAAACACATGAATAGTTGGATCTTAGTCAGCCATGTTCAATCAAGGGGTTCATAATGCCAAGTCTAGTTTTCAAGGTAGATTTGCCACCATTCCATAGGATAGTCTGAAAAATGTTATACCTCATAATGCGAACCCTCTTTCTACACCCTTAGATTTGCAAAAAGTATAGATATAGACGTTTGTAATGAAATATTAGTAGGATGCTAAACCTATCTAACAAAGTAGGACCAATAAGGTAAATTTTGTTTTCACCAAGGGTAAAAGTAAATAAAAAGCTCCCCATGTTGTGTCATATTTAGGGCTTGTTCCAAACCAACCCTTGGCTAATTTGGGATCTTTGATTGCAAATATGAATTCAAATTTTGCAAATTTTATCATTTATAAAAATAAATAAAAATTCCTACGTTTTCCCCCAAGGTAAAATTCTTGCATTTTCATATTGTTGGTCTCACTTCATGGAATGGGTTTGACATCTTGCAAACTATTAGACTTAGCATTGTGTCTCATACTATTCTTGAGCCTCCCAACTCTAAAAAATATGGATCTTTCCTAGAGTTGACTCCAATATAGTCAGATTGCGAATTGGAGTGGTAATGGGTACTTCTACCTTAATCTATAACACTAAATTATGGCAACATACTTTGCTCCCACATTATGGAAAATAACATGCCTCTCTTCATGCAACCGGGGGGGTTGCCATTTGTACTCGAACAATGAAGTCTGCAAATGATAAAAAAAAGTTTGTTGTGTAACCGTCCATTCACTCATAGAGAACCAATTCAGGCGCAGATTCTTCTGGGCCTCGCATAACTTAAGTTATTTTGTTTTGCAATGTGATCCCGAGACGAATCCTGTTAAATCCGATCGCAGGGGCTTTCAACATGCATGGACAACAGAGCTCCATATTTGAGTTCAGCATACGTAAGTCGAGATCAGTACTGTCCAGTACAACTTGACACGTCGTTGAGCCTGAAATGACGGAGGGTGGCACCTGGATGAAGTTTAAGGTACCTGACCCCCTTTCCAATCAGCCACCCATTTTCGCTACTTAGAGAGCACCTGCAATGCATCCGGTATCCCAGACAGTATCGGCACTGTGTTGTGTGCAGACAGATTTCTATTTAAATTTGCACTCCCATGCAACCGTTAAGTTATTGTGGACTCCAATTCCATGGCCTTGGGATGGGACCACCTGGGACCAGCTAATTTGCAAAATGTGAAGGGCCTACGAGTTGGCTTCTTATAGGAATAGTCATTATTGTCAACGCTTTTCAAGCATTGGTATGTGGGCTAATCAATCCAACTTTCCCTTGTTTTCATGAAAAGTCTTTTTTTAATGTAAATTTCTTTCTTTCTTCTTATAACACAAAAAAGTTCATTTGACGTTTGGATTGCTGGCTTTGCATTGGATCAATTTGTTCAAAGAAAATATCAGCATTGTACAAGCCGAGTGGAATGGCTCAACATTTGTTGTTACATGGCTTGTATGTCGAGTATGCATTGCAAATGCTCTTAGGTTGTTATGTTTCCAATCAATTGTAGTTTAGGTGACAACTCATGTTGATAGCTCAGAGCAAGAGCATCACAAATGTCCAGGAGGGTGTACATTGAAGGCATAAAATGATCACAAGATGTACATTGGAAGCCACTATTATCACTTACTTTGAAGCATTGTCAATTTGTAAGTAGCACGTGGTTGGAAATAGACTAACTTATATCACAAGAATAGGTTGAACGGAATTTTCTTGAAAAAAATTCATATTAATTTTTGTTTGAAGAAAAAAATGTATAAAAATATGAAATCCTTCTCAAATCTATTTCTCTAAGCGGGAAAATTTTCCCCCTTACGATCCCCATACTATAGATATGCTAAATTGCTTCAATGATAAAAAAGGGGTCATCTCCCATATCAATTCAAGCAAACCCTTGATCAAAGTGTGAGACCAAGGGAATCACCAAAATACTCTGATTACCATCTGATTACTAGACCAATAGGCATATTTATTTATTTTTATAGCTAAAAATGTAGACATCCATCATACTTTTTAGGACATCCTTTGTACAAAAGTATCATTTACGAGAATCTCATGAAATTGGTCATTAAAGAAGGTTGTCTTTTCAACATTCAAGTATCACATTGGATGAATGAGAAGTTGGTTGGACTAAACAGTGCTTGCAAGCCCTCCATTCATTATCCAAAATAAGGACGTCGGAGCACTTAAGAAAACTTTAGGGGATAAGGTAGCCAACCTCATTCCGACCACTTAAGCAATTTTGCATAGTTTCAGTATGCATTTGGTGAGGAGAGAAATCCCTCTATTAGAGAAATAGATTTGAGGAAGGTTTTAGAAATTTTTCCTTTTTCCTCCAAAAAATGAAATACTTATGAATTTTTTTTGTAAAGATTCCCTTCAATCCATTCTTGTTATATAGGGCACTGCATTTCCAACCATAGGCTAATTACAAAATTGATCATGCTTCAAATGTACATCTTGTGATCATTGTATGAACTCAATGTACACCTTCCGGACATTTGTGTTGCATGAGCTGTAATCTAACCACGTGAGCTGTTACAAGTAATCGGAAACAAAGCAGTCTAACTAGCTAAAATAGGTTATGGTCAGAAACACGTTGGCTACCTTACAATAATAATGCAAACAATGCAAAATAATGCTTATGCATGCGAAATTTAGGTGTATTTAGACGTCATTTTTTTTGCAATTCAGTTATGAGGAGTGAGGACATCCCATCATGCTCATTTCATTAGATTGTTAAATGCATTAAAAAAAAGTTTACGAAATCCATAATATCATCACAAGGAAAAAAAGGACTATTACAGTTAAGCTTAGTAGTCTATAGTGGGTTCCATTAGATGGTTTTTGAGGCCTCTAAGAGACTGCGGGTTCCCCTATTACAAGAACGCAGGGAACAGGACAGCTCGCCTGCCACCTCAACGTCCTGCGTGGTCAAGAGGCGACCAAGTCATTTCCGGAAAAAAAAATTAAACTTCTTTTACCATTTGAAGAATTTTAAATTTTTTTCCGACAGTCGGTTGTCCTTCACTGCGGGGAACAGTGAGGGGAACAACCTTGAAATGGGCTCTCTTTGGCCTCAAAAAACATGTAATGTGAGGAAGTACAAGATAAGGCAATACTGTAAATATACACAGTTGCACATGTAGTGAATGGTGTTGTAAGTGTGTAACTCAGGTTGGTTCTTAACGAAATAAATGTTTTTTTTTTTTTTTTTAAACAAATGAAATAACGAAATAAGTTAGAATGAAATGATCTTGATGGTAGTACCCTAAATTATGTTAAGGCCACTTCACACTATAGCCGTCCAAGAGTCCAAAGAAATGGGCTTTAACTCTTAAGCGTCCATACTCAACTCGGAAATTGACAATTTTGGAAAAATCATCATAAAGTACTATTTGGAAGAATATTTTGGAATTGAGATGCAAATAGAAGTTGTAGAGTTTTAGTTTTAGTTTCTATCCATACAATTAGATTCACCAATGCTACCACCAATATTTTTCTATAAATTTTGAAAGGGAAAATTCTAAATTCCTTCTAAATTCAATTACAAGCAAAATATTATCATTTTTGAGGTAAATTTTGTTGGAAAGGATTTGAAATGAGGTTCTCTTGACATGGAATTTTTTTAATCTTTGAGTCTATGACCTCATTTTTGCAATTCCAAGTTTGAACTAGAGCCAAAACAAGTCAACTACTTCACATACTTCCACATTTGTAATTTTAGAAAAATATGTGCTCTAATAACACCAAATCCAACCCTTGGATAGGACCACAACTTCATAAAGTATCTCTAAAAATTAGGATGACTTTCATCCAAGCTGTAATGAGAAAAAAATCTAATTTTGAATCTATATATCGTTCATAAATTGGATGTCAGAGCACTCCAAGGTTAATAGGCAATAAATGATAGGGAATTGGAGTCTTTGGCCACCCATAGTGTGAAGCCTCCGAAGGGCAAGCCCAAGGTTCAAACTCTTTACAATAAACTCCCACAGCCTCTCGATTTAGATGGACACAGCGTAAAGTTTTCAAAGGTTAAGCCCAAAGTTCTAATTCATACCAATTTAACAATTGAGATCTTGTCATAAATTTTTGGCCTCTAAACCATAGTTTGGATCTCTATTTCTAACCAACCTAAACTTCCTTTGAGAGTTCACTACCATGTGGGCAATTTATTGCCATGTAGGTAGTTAGAGGGTGATAGACTTTAGACTTGTGCCTTCTAGTGTGAAGAGTTTTAGAAAGCTCCATTGGAGCATGAGACTACTGAACCCTCTAAGGGTCACTTCACAATGTGGCCAAAGGGCGAGAGGCCATGGGTTTCCACCAATCAAATTTCAAGAAACCAAGAATTTGGCCTTTAGACCCTTCACAACAGAAAAGAAAGTTCAGAGACCATTACTCTCCAAATTGCCTGCATAGTGATAGATTCTTGAAGGAAGTTTGGTTTGGCAAAAAAAAAATCCTAGACTATGGTCAAGAGTCCGTTGAATTTTTTCATAAAAAATCATAAACTTATAAGATCTCAACTATTAGATTAGTATAGGTTTGGACTTTGGTCTTGATCTTTGGTGGCTTCACTCTATAACCATCTCAATCAAGAGGTTGTGGAAGCTCATTGCCAAGGGTTTGGATTTTGGGCTTAGCTTTTTGGCCACTCAATCTCACATCCTCTCAACTTAAACGACCATAGTGTAAAGTGTCCCTAAGAATGTTGCCTAAGTTACCCCAAAGGTATGACTTCACTCTTAACTATAGAAGGGCGCATCCTCCTATGACCAAGGTAGTTTCCAAAACATTCCAATTATTTGATTAATAAGCACACTCTTTGTTTCTACAATTAATAGTGAAGTTATCCATCAAACATTTTTGGGTCCAAAGCATCCTTATAGGGTTAATTTAGGGGAAAGAATGTGCGTGGTGGTTCAAAAATCAAGTAACTACCTTGGTCATAGGGGGTGGCATCCTTCAAGGGTTAACAACATTGATGTAAGCCAACTAACCTTGGATACAATTGAGGAAGTATCAAATTTGTCTAGAACATGTAAAAATTGTATACAAATTGCAATAATAGTAAGTAGAATTGCATTTTGCAGAATAAATACAAATTGATCAAATTCTTTGTGTGAGTAACTTTGAAGTCCATAAGAATGACTAGGTTACCCCCAAATTGACAAAAAATAATAATATTCTTCTTTAAATCTATGTTTTGAATATTTTTGAAAACATCATACTCTTCTTTAAATCTACATGCTCAAATAAATATTGGTATAATTAATTTCTTATTTGCTCATTAGATTCCAAAATAATACACGTAAGTAAGGTAGGAGGTGCACAAAGTGTTTAAGCTCGACAAGTATCTTCCTCCTAAAATGTACACTATTTGTACACGTTGTTTTTATGGTAGAAGTACCTATTTCATACAAAAACCATGTGATGGCTTTTTAGGGTGACCTATTGTACACAATAGTTGGGTGCATTATTCACTGAGAAAGATTCTTTGTTTGTACCTTCTCATTTACTCATCTCCCTTCCCTACTTGCATGGGGAGAAGTGCCAAAGCTAACTGGAACAGTTGAATCTACGAGACCAGAAGTGGTTCGATTGAAAGTTCCACATTTATAAGGAACAAAATATTCATTCTTGGGAATTTTCTTTTGTTGCATTCTTACTTGTCCTTACATTTGCACACATTGACCTCAATTTCTCAACGAATTTCCCATATTGTACAAGAATAGGTACTTCTACTTTAGTGACGACCGCATTTGAACTTCAATAATTCATACCTATTTCCCAAAAGCTCCAAAACACATGTAACGACCTAGGTTAGATGCCAATTCCATTTATTTTGCAAGGAAACTTTACTGTAAAGTAGTTCAAGTAGTTCAACCTCAACAAATTAATTTTCAGCTCTTTTAAATGGATGCTTTCTGAACCTCCTAAAAGGTATACCTTTACATGCCACAAAATATTTTATCCTTTAGTCCTTTATAAATGAAGGCAGATCCCCATGAGATTCGATTTTCAAAGTTGATGAATGATTGCTTCACAGGCTGCAACAAACTAAGTGAATGGATCACTCAAGGTGATCAGGTCCTCAAGTTTCTGTCCTTAAGTTTCTGTCCTTAAGTTTCTGTCCTTAAGTTAATAACTTTAAAGTTTGTAAGACACAGTCAGGCTTTTGAATTTTTAGAAATGTAAGTTGGTCTAATTTATTCCGTACAAGAATAAGAACCAGTAGCTTCAATACTCTTGCCAGTGATAACTAAATTTCAATTTAATTCAATTCAATTTTACGTTACTCCGGTACTTATTAATTTCAAAGTGTTTTGGCATCAAAAAGTAAAGAGGGAAGTAAGTTAAGTCTCCATGATGTCCATAAGTTATTTATAGAATTAGTTATTACATTTTACATAACTACAGTTATTCGAATTTGAAATTTGAAATTTGAAAAAAAACTATGTTATTTAAAATATTTAATAAGGTACAATATTATAATTGCTTCATATTTTTTTAATTCCTTTTTTCATTTAATTGAATTTAAAATTCATATTTTTAGTCCCCTTTTTTTAATAACCTTTAACCACTTTTTGTAATATTATAACTGCTTCAGAAAAAATACAAGTTTAAATTTGGACACTTGGTGTCAAAATGAAGTCTTTTGCTCAAGCACTCCTCACAAGCCCGAGTAGCATCTCTTTCTCAACCTCTCACCAAGGCCTCAATCTGTGTGAGCTGGACTATTTGTTTCCTTTTCCTCTTAATTTACACCGTTCTTTCCCAAAAATAAAAATAAAAAATAAAAGTTTAAATTCACTAGTTTTGTACCCCTACAAAAAAAATACAAAGAAAGTAGTTCAATGGTTATTGATTATCCAGTCTTCTACTATGTCTAGTGTTGATTGCAAATGGATTGAAAGATTAGTTTTCACTTTGGGGTGGATGTAGTTTTAGGTAGTGGTGAGTCTAAATGGCCAAATGAATGGGGCTAATACTAGCTTACTTAAATGGACAAATGAAAGAAAATTGATCAATTTTTGCTACAACTAATAAGCTTAGATAATTTAAGGAGTTTTTCCAAACTTGTTTTCGTGGGAAAGAAGTTTTTGTGGAGTATTTCTATTTTGGGCATATAACAAATTTTATTTTTAGAAAAAAGAATAAATATTTGATAGAGATTTACCAATCTTGTCCTTCACTTACAATAGCCAAAAACTTAACGGGTTACGTTAGACAAGAAGTCAAGATCAATTTGAATTCAAGAATTTGTAATATATATCCTTTCTTTTAAATAAGAACATTCAAGGCAACCTCAATGCTATTATAAAGAAAAATCAAGTTCATGTTTTGAACATTAAGTGTTAATAAATTAATTAATTTTTATTGTAATGCATTCAAACCTTCCCTTAGTTTTATATAATTTCAATGCTCAAAATTGATATCTATTTATTGTGAAAATCATAATTTCATGGGACAAAGTATAACCTTAATGAGTCCATTCGATATGTTGTATACTATATTGTAGATTTTGTATATTCAATGGATTTTGGGATCCAAATTTTAGGTTTTCAACATAAATAGTACCCCTTTGGATAATCTTAGTTGATTTTACTCAAAAAAGACGTATCTTTGTTTTTGGGCCCCACTTTTCCATGGTCACATCTAAGAAAATGAATAAACATTGAATTCAACTACTCTATTGCTTCAGTTCAAGAGTAAATCAAGTTATGGAAAATTACTCCTTTGGTTGCTCTTGTGCTTGCAAATCACAAGTCTCGTTTTTTGAATTTATAGTTTAGTGGATTTGTCGTCATTTAAAATACTTTGAATCCAAATTTGGAATCCTTACCCCAATTTTTTAATAAGTGGCCCCCATTGGATATTTTTAGTATATAAAAGAATTAGTTAGATTAAACAAAGGGTTTTACAAATACAAAACAAGGGTGGATTTTTAGAGGTGTGTGGGTCAATTATCCTTTGCTAGGTACACCACTTGAAATACAAGGACCTATTTCCAACTTTGTACCTTCAATCAATTAAAAAATATATACACAAGTATACAACTTTTTAGACATGGACACAACAAATAGTTTTCGATACATCATGAAGTTAAACATCAAACTTCATAGTATTTCTATATAGATTTGTATAATTATCATTTATATTTTGAAAGTTCATGATTTTTGTTTCCAATGTGTTGAAAAAAATCTCATATGTTGATTATACACAAAGCATATAGAGCTACTTAACTTGCAAGAGTCCCTTGTAGGAAGGTGGATGTGGATAAGAATTTTTTTAGGCAAAGTAAATCATAACTTGACATACTTAGATCTTCATTTTCACAAGTTTTATTTTATATCCATCTCTACATGAATTGATTCACAATCTTGTACAAAAATTATGAAGCATTCAATGACTATGTTAGCTACATTGGTGAAGAATAGTTGTAATTTAATTTTTCAATGTACTTGGATGTACTTCATTTGTCGTTACCTATAGCTCCCATAGAAAGCATTTGAAGATATTTATAATCCACCCAATGGATGCCAAAATTGTTAAGGATGAAAGTGATTATATTATAGATACTACCACCTTAATTTTGCACCTTCATGATGTATCCAAAACTAAGCTAAAAGCCATAGAGAAAAACTTTCAAGGGGCAACAAAGTATATAATCTATAATTTTAGAATCTTTTCTAAATTAGGCCCATTCATAATGTGAGATCTTTTTAAATGATTGGCTATGAACTTTTTGGCCCAATCCTCCCCCAATAGTAGTTAAGCTTATCTCTCTACATAGATTTGACTAATGTAAGGGCTCCATTCGCCATATATTGCCCCTAATATAAGGGCTCTATTTGGATGACTTGTTGAAGCTGGGCTTGCAAAATGGATGAACTCTCAAGAGGTTGGCTTCAAAACTTCTTCTATTCTATAAAACAAGGTTGTTTTGCAAGTCAGAGCCCAAATCCCTCAACATCAGTCTACATCCCGTGACATCAAACCATCATCTTGCAAGATCACCTTGGTGGGATTGAAAGAGAGAAATCAATCTTTCAGGTCATTCAACCTGAAGTCACATCCTTGACTTCTTAAGAGGTGTAGGGGTGGATCTATCTACTTTCTTGTACCCTAGGAACTAGATGCCCCCCTCCCCCTAATTTTGCAAGCCACATTAGCACCCATTTTGCAAGCCGGGTGGTGCTGCTCTAAAAACACCCAATATCTAGCAACTTGGGCACTACTCTGCACTTCTCTGTTTCCAGAAAATAAAATTTGATAGGTGTTTTAAAAAAAATAAAATTCCCCAGGATTCCTTTTTCCTCATGCAAGTTATTTTGGGAAAAACAATTCCCATAAATTATGGGCATCTAGTTTTAATTATACTTTCAGGGGAAGTTGCTGCCTGGCTAAATCCGTGTAAGCTCAGTTGGCTATCTTAAGAAATTTGAAAAAGAAGAACAGAGCTGACAAAAAAAAGTACTGGGAACGTTCCCAAGGGAGCGTCCCAAGGGAACAACGGAACGGTAACTGGGCGTGGGAGGGAACCCCATTGGGAACCGAGTCGGTCCCGCTTTGAAGGCAATCAAACTCCAACGGTCACTCACAACGGTGCTCCTCCGTAGAGCATCCCCGGCAATTACTGCCGGCAACGATTGCTCTTCGTCACCCTCGGCGCTCGCCATCGCCAATGCGTGCACACATCCTAACTTACCCTCACTGCAGTTACCACTCTGTTCTTCATCAAGCCTTCATTAGCATTTTCCATCCAACAATCTCGCCGCAACCGTGTCCCCTCGTGCGTCGCACGCAACTCTCACTTCCATTGCAAATGCGGCAAATTCGAATTCCGATCCAGGGGTCACTGACTGACGGACCGAGGTCTTAAAACCTCCCACGGTCCGACATTTTAGGGTTTGTTCCAATCTTGTCCGCGGGGAAGCGCACGCATGCGTGGAGCAGGGGTCAGTTCGATCGGGAAGAAGCTCGTGCGCATTGAAGCTAGTGCCGTGAGAGTCGCGTTTTTGTAATCATCAATTTGGAGTTTGATCAAAGGGAGTTAGTATTGTTTCGCTCGCGCGCTGGGATGCTATCAGTCCTACATTGCCAGGAGTGGCACTACGATTTGTAGCTGTACGTCGTTGAGAGAATCTCAATTCCATTTTTTATTTCTTTTTTCTTTTTTCTTTTTGATAATTTGGAATTTTGTAATGGTATAATGGAAGTTTGTGTCGCATGTAATTAATCTTTCGGAGGGGCTGGCTGCGCGGTTGGGCGTTCCTTGATTTTCCAGATGGAGCATGTGAATGTAGTTGCGTCGAGAATCTGGATGTCTTTCTTGCTGTTTATTCCAGTGGTTTAATATTGAAGGCTGTTGGAAGCTGTCACTCTGCGAAGTCGGGTTGTTTGCAATCATGGATTAGAGAATTGCAATGTCGTACTGGAAAAATCAGGATGCTCCTGCAGTTTTGTTTGGATGTATCGAAGTTGTGTGAGGGACTGTCGACCTGATTTTATATTCGTGCTGGTTGTTTTATTTAAAATGCAGCGATCAATAGAAAGGGGGAATGTGGAGACCAAGACGTCTGTGCTGCTGTTGAAGAAGTGTGCCTCACAGAAGGATAGAGCCGCTTTTGGTTATCGTCTACAATGTGAGATTTCGCTGCCTAATTGTGAGTGCAGGTTTTTGTCCTGTCGACTTCAAGCTGCAGGATTTTTTGGTAGTCTCAACATGGACCAGATTTTGGATCATACGGCGGATTAGACAGACGTTAGAACCAGTGGGAATATAACAAATTCACTTTATCTACTGTGTCTTCGCTAGCCTTCGCCAGACCCGTTTGTAGCCCTGATTGTGGAGTACACGGTATCTGTGATAACAAGAGAATGAAGAGATCACCTCCGTCGGTTGTGTAGCATAGGGTGTCACCCTTGCAGAGGCGCCGTCTCTGACCAGAATATTGTGTACCTGCAGACATCATTAGTGTGGTACAATTATTTGCCGACCACTCTGTGGCTCTAGGGTTTAGAGTCCACGATGCCGAACGCGCGCACGCGCGAAATCAGTTAGATATGGGAGCGCAATCCTGGTCGAGTATTGTTAGCGGCGTTGGACTCTCGCTATGATTCATTAACGTTCGCGCTATTTCGTTTCAATGTCTGCAGTCGAACGGCAATGTGGAGTTAAGGAAGTTGCACCGAAGTTACTCTGCAGGGGTCTGCTAAGAAGATGCCCGCCTTAGTGGCTCGGTCGGGAGCCATAAGCCCATCAACTGGAAACAAGATTAGAGTTCGGAAAGAGAGCTTGATCGGGGATTACAATTTACGGCGGGAAGGCTTGCACGGTAGCAAAGAGGTAAGGGCAATCGAGGCTTCTAAACCCACAGACATCACTGGGGCTGCAGAGATCCGAGGCACCTCGAAATCCCTCCTTCTCCTCAAGGAAAGAGTTAACCGCCTCGGGGGTGGGGTGGGAACTGGCATTGGCGATGACTATCATGCATCACCTAGGGTTTTGGACCATAAGACGACGCACCAGGCATCTGTGTGTAACACAGCCCCGGCCCCAAGGTTGAATCGCCAGGCATCTCAGAATGAAATGAAATCAAGATTGCAAACTATCCAGCGGAAAGTTCTGGAGATGCAGGAAAATAGCGTCGACTCTCCAACGGTGGTTAGAACTCCAGGGCTTTACAGTCCCCAGGTTCTAGGAGCATACAATTGGGCAAAGGAACACGAGGCTTCGATGAAACAGGAAGTAACAACGGCAGATGGTAGCAAGGCTTCATTAGAACAGAGGCCGCTGAACCAATTCAATGCGACAAGCAACAGTATCGCTATGCCCAGGTTAGTGCAAGGTTTTTGGCGGAGTACCAAGATTTATTACAGTGGCTCTGAGAAACTGTTTGCTTACGTCTGATGGTATCAGGCTCTTCGTAAATTTTGTTTTAAATTTTTGCCTATCTTGTGTTCGCAACAAATCAGATTGTCCCTTGCAACTACACTCCCGCCAACGCGCATAGGCACAACCCCAACTACTTCACTGAAGAAAGAAACAAGACTGAGGACGGTGAAGGGTCGCCCATCGTCTGCCGCTGATGAATTGGAATCGGCTTCTGATTCGGGAGGAGCGATTGGCACTCGCATAATGGTTTACGTGCGGGCCCGGCCCTTATCAAAGAAAGAGAAAGAAGCAGGAGCTCGCAGTTGCGTTCGTATTGTAAACAGGAGAGACGTGTACTTAACAGAGTTTGCGCTGGAGACTGACTATTTGCGACTCAAGCGGGTGCGGGGTCGCCATTTTGCATTCGATGCCTCTTTTCCCGACAACACTTCTCAGCAGGATGTCTATAATGCAAGGTAACTGTTCTCATCTGAACTTTTTCCCTTTGCATACTCCACCTGAAGATCGTGTAATATTTCTACAGCTCTTGCAGTGATTGTATGGGGTCGCTGAATCTGTGAATGCTGTATCTAGTCTGCTGTGAACGAGGTCGATGTAGCATTGTATGTTGCCCTGACCACAAGTTGGTCTTCGCTGCTGACATTCCAATTCGAGATATTAGATGTTGACACACTGTACTCTTTCAGCACTGCACAACTTGTGGAGGGAGTACTGCAAGGCAAAAACGGATCAGTATTCTGTTATGGTGCTACTGGTGCCGGTAAGACCCACACAATGTTAGGGACGATCCAAAATCCTGGAGTCATGGTTTTGGCTTTAAAAGACTTGTTTTCTAAGATCAAGCAACGCAGCAAGGATGGAGACCATGTAGTACGGCTTTCATATCTTGAGGTGTACAACGAAACTGTCCGTGATCTTCTCTCTCCTGGCCGACCTCTTGTCCTTCGAGAAGATTCGAAACAGGTACACTCACCATCCGTAAGCATATTTCGACCTTAATGTGACATGTGGCATTGCTACCAATCCTTGAATAGAGATGTTTTTTTCCATTCAGATCTGGAATGTAGCGTCGTCATTGTTCTCTTAGTGAGCGGTATCTGTCAAATGTGCATATTTCGGTTAAAAGCTGAATAATGGTAAGAATCATTTACATGATCGAATTCTGATGATCGGAGATGTCTTCCCTTCTAATTTCGCAGGGCATTATTGCGGCGGGTTTGACGCAGTATCAGGCTTATTCAGCTGATGAGGTATCCATTTTGGCTTGAAAACCGATTTCATCTTCTACTGCTAGGATCCTGCACGTGTATTTTGATATTAATTAAATGTATCTGCGGCAGGTCATTCACTTGCTGCAACGGGGCAACCTTAATAGAACTACGGAGCCCACTCGTGCCAATGAAACCTCGTCCCGATCGCACGCTATTTTACAGGTCTGTATTCAGCACTGACAGAGGCTCTTATTAATCACAGTTCGCGAAGGTTCACTTCCCAATCGTAATGGGACAGCTTGAAAATCTTTAAAGTACACTCTGCTTATTTGTTTATTGTGTTTCTGATCCTAATTACTGGAGTGACTGCAGGTTGTGGCGGAATACAAATTGCAGCAAGAGATAGGTGTGATAACGCGGGTGGGCAAGCTTTCTCTAATCGATTTGGCAGGGTCGGAGCGTGCACTTGCTACCGATCAACGAACCCTACGGTCTGTGGAAGGTGCAAGCATCAATCGGTCTCTACTTGCATTGAGCAGTTGCATTAATGCTCTATGTGAAGGGAAGAAGCATATTCCGTTCCGGAATTCGAAGCTTACTCAACTCCTTAAGGTTGATAAATTTGCATTAACGCCTATGTCTACTCAGTTTAATTTAATTTGTGCTTTTAAGCAGTGTTATATCCTTGAAACTTTAGGGTTGTTTGAGGACACATTTCAGTAATTTCGGTGAGTGTGACGGAGCAGTGACGTAAATTGGAAGGGATACTTCATAGCTGTGTGCCAAGGGCTCTTCGCGGAAGAGTTAGCTTGATTTTCTGGATTACCCATGAATTAATGGCTCTGTAAGATTACTTGAACGCCGGATGAATTGCTGTGATGTGTTTAGGATTCACTCGGAGGATCCTGCCGGACGGCAATGATAGCGAACGTTAGTCTTAGCGATGCCTCGTTTGGAGAGACTCAGAATACTCTTCATTGGGCTGATAGGGCGAAGGAAATTCGGACCAAGGTGGGTAGTAGTTCTCAATCTCTTATATGCTTCCGAAATGAGACGTCTTGTCATCTTATCCACGATTGTTTTGTGAATGTATGCTCTTTTGAAGATGAATATGTGATTTTGATAGTTGTAAAGTGCACAATGTCATGACAGTCCAACGAAGCACATGAAGAGGCGGAAGTTCCGGATATAGGCGAAGATCGAACGAAGATGATGGCCGAGATGCAAGCGGCCAATCAACAGTTGCGTCTTCAATTAGCCCGGTTGCAACAGAAGTATGTGGCTGCACAACAAAGTGTTCCGTCCCCATTGGGAGCTCCACTATGGACTCCTGCAAACTGTGACTCAAGACAGATTCAGGAGCAAGATTACCCCTTGACTCCACTCATTCCAATGGCGACCTCTTCACCCTTGCAAGACTCATTTAGACCCACAGACCTAGGACAGGTAGACACTCTTCCATTGTTTCAATTAGCGCTCTTTTATTTACACTTTTCTTTCGTAGACAGATTATCAACTGACCTGTGTTCCTCAGACATCTAGCAGCTGCTCACTGGAGTAGACTTGCTAGCGTACGTGAATCTGTGTCTTTAGATTCTGAACTCAATCAGCTGAAAATGGTCTCGCAGAGTAAGACGCCAGGTTTTCATACTCATTTAAGTGAGCAGGAGTTTCCTGAGAGGGTCACCGCGGAACGGACCATCCGGGACCTTCAGCGCACCATTCAGCTGCTAGAGATGGAAGTAGAGCGGACTAAGGTGGAGATTGTGAGGAAAGATGAGAAGCACAGCGCTGCTATGGCCAACCTGCAACAAGAGCATGCCTTGGAGGTTAAGACAAAAGATGAAATTATCGAGAAACTTTCAAAAAGGTCAGTCGAGACCTCGCCATTGTTGCAGTCCAAAAATCTTTTCTTGAGCGCGTCTAAAGAACCTCGCTCTACCGTACGTACCAGTACTCACAAAACAATCTCCAGAATATCTTTTGGTTCAGACGCTACCTCCAGGAATCCAATAGCCATAGAAGCAATATTCTCTGCCCCTTTGACTACGCCAGAGCTCCCTGTCACCTCCCCAATTGCCTCCGCACGCCCAATGGCTGAGCAGCCAGATGTCAGCCCAATCAGACCAGTCACCAGACTGTTTTCTGCTGCAAATGGCGAGAATTTGTCATCAGCCATGCCTTCGAGGTCACTTATTGCACACTCCAAAACTGATTTGAATAAGCAGGTTAAGGTTATGAGCTCAAGGTCTGCCTCACCTGTAGTGTTTGGAGCGAGCAATGAAAAGGGAGCACCAGGAAGAGTGGGTCTGCGGCCTTTGCGACACTCATCAAACAAAATTCCATCCCTTCCACCCACACGACAAGCCGCGAAGGAGTTTCGTCCTCGGGTTGTCGATCCTGCACCTCGGAGGATGAGTATAGCACAGCATCCACCCCGGAGCCCACCTCTTCCTAGATTTTACTCCCCTGCCAAGGCTGGGCTTCAAACGTCGGCTCGGGCCCCCATAGTCAACTCTCGGAAACGCAGCTCCTGGGACATCACCAATACTAGTAGTCCACCAGCGGCCCCTGTCACCAGGGCTGTAAGGAGGCTTAGCACAGCAGCACCAAGCAAAACTCCATCGTTCCTTCTCCAGGTATTTCCCTTTCACTGTCCCATTGGGTGACGTCCTATTGAATGTGTTCGCGTTTGAACCCGTACCCTTTTTGTCTGCTTGTTTGTTTTTTGCTGGTATGAGATGTGATGTCGAACTCGCAGCTAGTGGCATTAAGGCAGACTTCATGTCTGTGTAGGTGCTCTTAAGCAGTGAAAGGTCCTACAGGGCTGAGTTTGAAGACTTCAATTTCTTTTCAGTTTGACTTCAGTTTCAGTTTGAAGACATGCGGAGTTAAATGACCACAATTTTGGTTCTTGACAAATAATCTCCTCGTGGGTTTCCCCAGCCTGGTTTCGCTCGTCGACAATCCCGAGGTTGACTGATCTCCTTGCGTTGACAGTCGACAACTTTGTTCGACACCAATATCAGAAGTACTAGGTGCATGTCATATCCCCAAACTCGAATGACAAGTTTTAGGTATGGGGAACTCTCATTCAATGATGAACGACGAGGAGCTCTCTTTGCAGTCCCACGGCTGGGCCCATGCCATTCATAAGAAACAAAGTAGATATATTTGATGCTCTTGTACCATAGATTCTTCTTGTGACTGGGGAGTTTTGATCCCTTCCAAAACTGTTAATATTCAATATACCATGCATTACAATTGCCATTCATGTAGTAAAGTTACTTCACCTGTTTATTGGCGCAGTTGTACTGTTATTGGTGTGAAATTCCACCTGCAATGACCTTCTATTGCCCTTGAATCTTTGCATGACCAAAGACCCAGTACTAATTTTCACTGGTCTTTGGTCTCCCAGTCAACAAAACTTGGTCACATCTGTGGTGTAGAGAACTGCCTGTAGTTACTATTGCTGTAGAATTATTCCTTGTACATTGAGAGGTACGTTATGTGAAGAACCGATTGAACCCGTCCACTTTGCTATGTATTTTGGAATTTGGACACATGGATTCTTAGATTACAGGGACTATGAAACCAAAACTTTGACAGTGATTACATGGCACTAGATATTGAAACCAAACTTTGAAACCAAACTTTGTAGAGATGATAAAGTCTTGGCTTTCTACAAGATCCTATAGTTAATTTTACCTGAAAATGATTCAACTTATTCTAAGCTTCAACTTTTTGTAACTTACCATATCAAGATCCAAAACACCTTGAAATTGGCTTAAAATTTTAAGGATTAAAAGTATTTTGTAAATATTATAGTAATTATTAAAATGATAAAAAGAGTATGATGTTTTTAGAAAAATGGAGATAATAGTGTTAAACATCACAGGTGTAATTGGTGTACTCCTTGAGCTCACACCAAGAGAAATTCAATAGAAAATAGTTTTAAAGTAATGTATTTTAAAGCTTTCAAGACCCTCCCTTTACAGTGTTAGAAAAATTATAATTTTAACAATTAAAAAACTTAGAGCTTCATCCAATTGTGTGTAAAGGTCAACAATTGTATTGCAAGGGAGAGACTTTGATTTCTAAATTTTTAGGGGGGAGGTGACTTTCAAGAGTAAATTTAAAACAAAATAGTCATGAAATAAACTTTCAGTCATAGTAATAGTAGAAATTGATTTTGACTAACATAACAAAGATTGGCATTCTCTTGGTGTTGAAAAGGAGACTCCAATCATCTACTACCTTAAAATCAATAATGCGTTTCCTCTCTATGTTAGGCACGTGATGATTTAAGGTATTGAAAAGGAGACTCCAATTATCTACTACCTTAAAACCAATAATGTGTTCAGTCTATGTTAGGCACTTGATGATTGAAGGCCTTTTACGATTGTATTTGCATACTGTAATATTGGTGATACTTAGTTGGATGTGTTCGAGGTAAATTAGGCCCAAGTAAATTAGGCCCAAGCTTCAAACCCTAAACACATATTTCCGAAACGAGACTGAGCCTGTCACGAAATGGTGTGAGAGTACTACAATTCCTTCAAAAACCAACACGCAAAGAGTGCGCTTCCTCATTGAAGCATATAAGAATCTATATTCTCCGTCTTCTGCAAGTAGTGTAACCCTCGAATGAAGTCCCTGTTCTCTGCCTCAAACGGCTTGTGTGGCAAGAGCAACATGTTCCTTAATTTAAACCATATCGTTTGCAGGCATCCCATCTTCGTACGGGTATAATAACCCTGCGTCTTATCTGTCAGACCATGAAGTCGGGTGCTCAGCACAGAGCGAACTATTCCTTCGCCTTATACCGTGCTCTGGGTACTGTACCGGCATACCCATTGTTTTGGACTGCCCTTTCCGGGGCCCAACAAACAAACCAAATCGGAAATCTACTAAATCCAGGTACGTACCCCCCCCTCCCCGGTAAGCTACTCCTAAGACAGTTGACTTTCAGGAAGGCGTCACTTTTAGAAACTACTACATTTTCACTTGAATTATTTGTAAATAATTCTACAAAGGTCCAAAACATGGAGCAAAACATGAGAAACAACTTGGACTAAATGCCAATTTCAATTCTCTTCCTACCGTAATTAACTATAAATAGTTTTAAGGAGTTTGGCTTCCCAGGCACAAGTCTGCACCCCAGGCACACGAAAATAATCATCGTAGAACAGAACGAGGGCCAATACTTTTCTCTATGACTAATGCAAACTGCTAGTAACAGCCAGTATTTACACACATAATACTGTCATGTACATCCCACTATGGATCTCTACCCAATGTTGACCACTATAACTTATATGAACATCCAAACTGAGAACTCTGCAGCTAACGATGATCCATAAACAGATCAATGCACAATGTTACCAGTGACGTAAAGCGCTACACAAGAGAAAATAAAGCGCAGAAACCATTAAATTAGTGAAAGAAATCGGAAAAAACAGCTAAAAACAGCTAAATGGAAGAGTTGACAACAAACTTCGCAGGGCAGAGCAGGAAATGTCCGCGCTTGACATTCACCGACATCTGTGACAAGGGATTTTCATATTATTGGAAAAGTAATTGTAAGAGAACATAAAACACACTAAAACGAAAAGAAACTAAAATTTGGATACCTCGTGCACAGCGACAGTATCTAGATATAAGCGACGCTCACGAACGAAGAGAATGGCCATTATAAATAGTCCTACTGCTGAGACTGCCGCATCAATGCATCAAATCGTGTCCTTAGCGGCGGTCTCAATAGAAGACAAAGAAAATACCAAAAGAAAAAGGCTCGCAACCGATGGATCCCAAAGCCTGCTCTGTTACAATCACGGACCCGCAGACTCTGTCAGTGATGGAACACAAGCCCACAACCCGTGCACGACACATGCAAAGCGAACGCTCGCAACGTACCCGCCCCGCTTTATCCATTCCTCCAGACAATCCTCGCCTTCTATGAGCCAAGCCCAAGTAGCAGCTCCCCAACATCCGCCAAGTCAGCGGCCACTCCCTTAAATGTGCTACCCATCTTCTCTCCCCACCATCGCATCATGTCATTTGCGTGTACAGTTTCTAGGACTTAAGCCATCCGATCGACCCCTTGTTTGGATCGAATTTGTCGAACTTTTTGTAGCTATGGCGTCCACCACCGCAATTGCGGCGCGGCCTTGGTCGCGGCGCCCTCCGTGATGGAGCGCTGCAGGTCGTCGGAAAGCCCGGCATTCGGCTCGGTGCGCCTTGCGCCTGTGGTGAGGAGGTCGGGCGCTGTGAAGGTTAATGCCTCTGTGCGGGTGAGTGCTGCCGAGGTGCGTAATTCGGTAGTACGAGACGGGATCTCTGTTGTGACCATGGGATCCATGTTAATGGGATTGGTTGTGTAATACCATCGATCCAAAAGGATAGCATTTTCCACCGACTGAGTAGCGTTTCTTATCAAAGTGCTTGAAAGAAACTAGGAAATTAAACGACCGCGACTTGATAACGCCACTCTACAGGCATTGAAAACCTTCGCAAAACACCTTCACCCTGGCTTCTTTCACGGAAAAATTCGTGTGCTCCTTAGTTTGACTGGCCCAGAGGGAAAAGAAAACAGCAAAACAGCGTCTCACTCGTGGCCTCTTTCAGAATTTCTCACCTCGAGCGAGAAAGAAAATGGAACCCTGCCTTGAAATTAATGCCAATCTGCTGATCAAGCTCGCCGATGCAATCCCAAACTGCGCTTGAGCTCGGACCTGCAGAAATTCCAAAATTCTTGACGAGGTGCATGCTTCCTGCTCGGGGTTTGATCCAAAATGAGCTGACGGTCGCCAACTACGCCGACGACCCGGACGACCCAAACGCCGAGATGAAGGGAGTTTCATAATTCAATTCAGGCCTAACTGAAGCCCTCTTTGATATAAATATCATCTGCGTAAGTAAGTAATGTTGCTGCAGATAAGAAGTGTCCAATGGATGACAAAGAATCTCTTCATGTAAAATAAAAATGTATTTGTTCATCCTTGGAATTTTGTGTAAAAGGGGAGGTCTTGCACAATAGTTTGACCTCCAATGAGTGCTTTTGTTTTCTTTAAAGTAGATGATTCACATTGTACCCAAAAGAATGATTTCCGCGGTGACCAACTTGTCTTTATAGGGTTAACCCTTGAAGGATGCAGCCCCCCATGACCAAGGTACCATAGTCACCAAAATGCTCCAATTATTGGACCAATAGGTGGATTCTTTGTTTCTACAATGAACACTGAAGTCATTCATCGGACACTTTGGGTGCCCAAAGTCCTTCAAGGGTTGGAATGGAATAAAAAGAAGATCATTAGAGATGCATTTATTCAGTTAAGCTTAAAATGTATTTAAAATCAAGAACTATATGAAAATTTGGTAAAAAATATCCTTCAAGTTTGCAATGTCCTTCACATGTTGAGAAGAAGAAAGTGAACTCCTACCATTTTATAATGGTTGTACTAGACGTAAGTATTTGTTCATTGTAGATTTCACAATTGTCTTGGAAGAGATAAGATGAATGATTTTGAAGCTACATAACTTTATTAGAAGGGAAACTCTATACTGTCTAAAGTTTTAATTTAAAAATAATTTAGTATGTGGATTCGAAGGTAGATCCTTTTTTAACCAGGAGAGGTCATGGATTTCTCTTTTCTAAGAAGAAGTTTTCAATTTGAGCTCCCCCTTTTCAAAAGAAAGACTTTGGGCAATTGATTCATACTAAGTTATAGAAGTTTTGAAACAATTTTGAGCACTCTTTGATGCCAACAAAGTACTGAAGAAAATCAATACCAAGGATTCTACCAATAAATGTTGTTTTTTTGGCAAAATTTCTCTTAAATGTCACTTAAATTTACTACTGACTATCATTACATTAGGATAACAAATGAAAAATGTAGATGAAAACATTAAAATCATCAATAAGATGTTACACCCCTTAAAAGCTTACAAAAGTACCTCTGTGGCACTTCATTTCTAGTGACACCAAAAGTTACAATCTCCTAATACTACATATACCATGCAACTCCAACATCAGGTGCCAATACTAGTCATTGGGACTCCATTTCTCAATGACTTCCGTCACTAAAGTCCCACATGACATCAGACATGTCATTTGATGACATGTAGGCAAAAATTCCATTGATATCCAAGCTTTTAGTGGTGGTAATACTCACCACTAGTGCTAACCGCCCTTGAATGGTATTCAACTCCCCACTAAGTCTAAATAATCTCACTTCAAGACTTATATTGGGACTCACCTCATGACTCAACGTCACTACCTAGCATAGAGCGGGACACCATCCAACCAGTATGAAGGAGTGCCCCAAAGCACACTAAGGTGTATGAAGACGGTGGTGAGCCTCCATCATCAATATCACCGCATATGGATACTTTGACTCAATATGGCACTTTTCGGAAGGGAGGAAGGAGATTGCCCCTCTATAGTATTCTCTATAGGATTTGACAATCTCTCCCTTTTTACGGGTCACTTGGACATCTAAGACACACTTCTCCCTTGGAAGACCACATGATTCCCATACCTTAGCTTTGGATTCCAAATCCAATGGACAAGCACATTTTCGTTATTTATTCTTTGAGCAAATCATTGTAGACTACTGACTTTTTCTAATGCAACAAGTATTGAGCAAGTTATGACCCTGTAATGGTCTAAGTCCTTCAGAGGTGAAGTTCTTTGGACTTTATTGTCCCTTCTATTTGTCCATAACTTCTACCTCATAGCTAAGCTCTTCGTGAGCTTTAGCATTCTTGAATCCTTATTTTCTTAGCTTTCCAACAATATGGGGTATGCCCTACTTGAACAAGGCCGTATCCTTCCAAAAAAAACCCTCTCCCATATCATACACCTTGGATTTGTAGTTGGGACACTTCAACTTTGAGGAGCCATATCATTTGAATTACACCTCAGATCATTGCGTTTCTTAACATACATGGATGTTCTCTCATTAGCTTTTCAAGTATGTGCGGAATGCCACCCACTTCATCCTGAATAGAGTGCTAGCTATTGTGCTTTGTCTGCTTGAGACTCTTCAATTCTTTCATTGATATAGTCTTTTTTAAGGCTTGGGAAGTCACCCCAAGGTTCCCCTCACTTACCAAGGTAGCACAAGCATGCATGCCTTGTAGTGAGAGTTGTGATAGACAAAATATAACTTTTGTCAAAATTTGGATAAACTTTACTCATATTAGATCTATGATATTATGGATGAAAGTGGTGGATGGATGTTTGAACATGGATGACTTTGTGCTAATTTTCTTTCATTTTTAGATGTTCGTTAAGCCACCAATAAACAAACAAAAATTGAATGTTAGATTTTGATTCTTGAGGATTAGAAATTCTTTGTCAAGCATCAAAAATAGGTCTATTTTACATAACCTCATTGATTTTTGCAAATCCACACTAAAACATTGGCACATGGAATGGTTTATGACATAAATGACAATTATCACCAATTCCAATAGAATGACCATTGACAACTCATGACACCCAAAAAATTCCATAGTAAAAGTAGTAGGAACACAACCAATTAGCCTATATTTTGAACCCAAAATCATTATAGAATGATCCATATGAAGATCATCACTTGAACACCCATTATCCATAGTAAAAGTAGTAGGAACACAACCAATTAGCCTATATTTTGAACCCAAAATCATTATAGAATGATCCATATGAAGATCATCATTTGAACACCCATTAAAAGTGTACATTCATGCCAATTGAAGGTAGAGTATCTAAAACCTTGGTCCTTGAACAAAATATTAACCCCATTACAATCAAAGGGTCAAAACATCCCCATTTCAATGTCCATTCTCCATCACAAGTTGGGGTTATTTCATTCCTCTTATGATTTTGATATTCTTGCCTAATGTATCTTCACTAACACTAAATTTACTATAATACATCACTTATGCAATTGTAATCAAGCTTTGTCAACCAATAATGGACTTGAGAAAGACAAGCAACAAAAAGACTCATGTTGTCCAACCTATAAGAAATTCTATCTCCATAGCAAAGACTCAATCACTTCCTAAATAAGTGCCTACTCAAACGTCCTCACATGTATGGTACTAAGGTTGGGATATCCAAATCTGCCATTGCTTCAAAAGTGTCAACTTCACTAGATGCAAATCCAATTAATCAACATCTACCTCCACCGAAGAAGTGATTCTAGAATATCTATCCAATTTTTTATATCCTTTATAAATTTTGCATAGAATATCTAAATGAAACATTTTGGGGTCCATTGAAGTTCTCTTTCAATTACTAACAAGAAAATATAAAAATTTGATGAGTCTAATAGTAGTCAATCCTATGATCTAATAGAAAAAGTGTAATTTTTGGATGTCTCTACTTTAGCTTTTGCCAATGAAACCCCACAAAATAACAAATAGTGACACTATCCTCTTTGTTCATTTTATCTTGTCTTGCATGGATGGAGATAACACCCCACCTCTCCCTATTGAATAACATTAATCTAGGAGGATCATAAAGTGCCCATCTAAGGGTTGAAAATTAATTTGGGGAGGTTAAACTTCTTGAAATATTTTCAGTAAAACTTCCTTGAAAGACAAATGGAATTAGCATTCAACCCACATAACATTCAATAAGGTAGGAGGTCCATAAATGAGGCGGGCTCTAAAATAGCCCACCTCCTTAAGTGTACACTATTTGTACATGTTTATTTTTCATAATCTTCAGCAATGTACATGCAATGTTCATTTTAGGAGGTGAACCATTTTAGAGCCCTATGCCATTTCAACTTCAGAATTTTATAATTGATATTAGAAAGCTCCAAAAAATATGAAACGACTTGGGTTGGATGTCAATTTCACTTGTCTTTCAAGGAAAATTTACTCAAAAATATTTCAAGATGTTTCACCTCCCCAAAATTCAATTCCAACCCTTAAATGGTCCATTTATGGACCTCCTATCTTAGCCTTAACTCTTTAGGGCCTAGCATACCAATTTTGGTTCTTTTAAACTGAATTTTGGGAATTGGAACACTCTCTTGGCCTTAGTTGTTCTTGAAGTGTGAACAAGATGTGAGGGCACGGGTATTCCGCTTCCAATGAGCCATTGGCCATCAAATTTGGAGCGATGATGATTTGTCTATGACAATTTGAAGTTGGGAATTTTAGAGTTTCAAAATGCACTGTGGAACATGTTTCTCTATTAAATTTATTTGTGTATAACTATAGAGAGCATGACAACTTCACCATAATGTTCAATATAATGAACTCTATTTTCAATAAAAAAATTCATGGTAAAGTGAGTTTTTTTGTAATTACTATGATTTTTCAAAGATATAAATTTAAAAAAATTATATAAATTTCATTTTTTTTCCAAAAATAATTAAAAAATCATATTAGATAGAAGACATGAATTCTCATTTGTGGAAAAATAATAATTTAAATTAAATTATAAAATTTTAATATGCAAATTTGATTCTAGAAGAATTCAAGAGGTTGCTTGGGGCTCCTTAGGCCCTGAAGGGTTAACCCTTTACTTTCTAAGAATTCACGATTTTAAGTTGCAGACTTTGATTGATCATATCGTAGAGAGTATAATCTAAATGGAAAATTTTATTATATCATTAGCTTGAGTGAAGAATATTGCATGCATTGGTTTAAAAAAAATAATTATTAAAATAAATCAAAATCTCCATATAAACTCTTCAAAATTGCAAAAGAAATGTGAGGCCCAAAATGGGCTTCTTAGGAAGTAAAGGGTTAAGTGAAGCTACCTTTTCTTCTTTGGAGTCCTCAATCACAAGATTCATCCTCACATTATTAATTTAAGCTTTGGTATTGGAATGGTGGCAGTACATTTATGGTATGCTTCATTATTTTTTTACTAATTCTAAAACTAACATACAATTCAACAAATACTTGTAGAGAAAAATGGTTTGTCAAAATTCCAAAGAATGAAACAAGTATTACACCAATGCAATTTTATCATCTACCACCCAAAATACATTTAGATGGTAGTTTGAATGGATTTCATCATTGACACCTATAGGAGTGGTAGGTAGAGACATCATTTTTATATCGAATTTCATTGTCCATCATGATTCCTCAAAGGGTATGGAATAATTTGAAGATGAGAGCTTGACTGCTCATTGTCAAAACAAAAAATTATGTTTGGAGTAGAATTACATACCCCATTTAGGCATGGTAAAATAAAATTTCTCAAAAAACTTAGAACTAAAACAATCTGTTAAATAAATAAAAATTTCATCTCCAAAAACCCATTTGAGATTTCAATCCTCCAATCAAAAGTTATTGACAAAATTCAGAGAGGATGCTTGAGACATTAGAAGAGATTTCGGGCCAAGGGAAGGCTGTTTCAAGCCTTTTCACCTGGCTATAGACCAAATGTACGCAGTCAGAATAAACGATAATTAAAAAATAATTAAATATTAAAATCTGATGTAGCCAAACTTCGGCCACATCAGACTGCGCATGTGGCTGAGTTCACAGAGTTCGAAAACTCAGGGAACTCGTGGCCATGTACACCAGTTGTATTTTCCCTAATGATGTAAAAAAGAATATTTCTTTCCTGAAAATTGTACATAACTTTTGATTGTAGGACTGAAATCTCAAACGGATTTTTGGAGATGAAACTTTACTTAATTTACCAACTTTTTTTAGTTCAAAGAGTTTTGAGAAAAATTATCCTACTGTGCCTAAATGAGGTTTGAAATTTTATTTCAAACACAATTCCTACTTTTGACCTAATTATGAGTGGTTGAGCTTCTACTCATTCTAATTTATATATCCAACACCACCCCAAATTTATATATAAAGCTTCTCTCCCCACTCTAGAATTCAAATTAAATTAGCTTATGTATCAATGCAAGCTACTTCTTCAGGTCATTTTTTTCAATGAATAAAGAGTGTTAATTGTCCATACATTTATGATTTATTGTAACTTACTTCAATGTACATTGTATAACTAAAGTGGAAGCACCTCAAACCGTCAATATAAACAATTCAGCATAGTTGGAGACACTTTTTCCTAAAAATGATATTTTTGTAGTATTAGCAATTGAAAATTATGAATACTAAAAAAAATTAGATTTTTTGGATGTGGTATGTAATTTCTATGATTTTTCAAACGACCAGCTCCCTAGACCATTGAAACTGTCACATAGGTGGACCCTGAGCCAAAATCTGCAAAAATTAGTAATTAGAGGGAAGCATTTGAAGGAAACATTAACTAAAAGTCTAGAGACACATTAAGAGGTAGTCTAGGGTACAAGAATAGGTACAAGAATAGATACATGAATAGGTATAGGGACGGTGCGTTCACCTTAATTGGGACCCAATGGACTTAGAGCTGGTCTCTATTGGAGGCTAGAGGAGTCTAGGCTTGGACCTCCGACCTCCAGATCTACAAAACTAGGAAGCAAAATTGGACCTTCCAAACCCTCTATCGGAACTTGCTTTCTAAACTATACGCAAGGCTAAGATTTCAGAATTTTTTGAGCTCTCTACCCGCGGTCAACCTAGATGACCATCCAGTTCCAGTTTCCAATGGAGACGGGCTCTTACCTCAATTCTCTGACAAACATTGACATGTGTAATTTAGCTAATGTTGGGTGTGGAATATTTTACATCATTCTGTCAAAAGAAAGGAAGCATAGCTCATTGCTACTGAATGTTATGCAAAGTGGTTTCATAGTTTTTGGAGCTTTGTGGAATTAGTTGTGAATCTTTGAAGTTCAAACGCTACACTAAAAAGGATATTTAGTGTTGGATTACATTTAGTGTAATTACCACCCTACTTGACCCTACACTAAATGTCAATTTTAGGATGATTAGTGTAGTGCTAAACTTCAATGCGCCGCCTTTGTAACACTAAATGTAAAATCTGATATCCGAAATCTGAAATCTGTAAATGAAATGTAACACTAAATGTAAACCTCTTCATATTTCAGATTTACCATAGAGTACTTTTAGTGTTAGAAATTACATTTAGTGTTATTTACTTTAGTAGGGTAAATGACATTTAGTGTCATGGTTCGCAAATAGTGCTGCCAACACTAAATACCCTTTTTAGTGTAGTGGCCACCTAAAATAGAGGCCAACCTCCTGAAATGTACACTCTTTGTACATTGCTGGTGCAATGAGTAAACAAAATGTACCCACATCGCAGAGGACGCTTTCATAGCCCAAGCGCTTTATGAACCTCCTCCAGTAACAGTACCTTACACCTGCATGGCTGCATGTTACTTATTATTACTGATATTATCACATGGTCTCCAGCGGATATGCCATTACGGGTGAACAGCGACGCCGGGATCACAAGCCTCCGTCCGTCCTTCGCCGAGACCAACTCGCACGGAACCCATCGCGACCGCAGATAAGCTCACATTCCCCACTTCCCACTCACCGAATGCAGCAGGCTCGCCACCAATGAAGTCCAAAGCCTGGCTGCCGTCTGCCGTCTGTTGCAATCACCGCCCCACAGTGATGAGACTTCGCCACCATCTGCCAGTGCTGCTCCACAAGCCTGGACACGAGCCCACAATCCGGGTCACAAACCGGGCCACAAACCGGGTCACAATCCGGGCCACAATCCGGGCCACAATCCGTGCACGACACATGCAAGGCGCCCGGTCGCCACGTACCCGCCCCGCTTTATCCATTCGTCCAGACAATCCTTGCCTTCTATGAGCCAAGCCCAAGTGGCAGCACCCCAACATCCGCCAAGTCAGCTGCCACTCCCTTAAATGTGCTACCCATCTCCTCTCCCCACCCACATCAATCTATCTCTCCCCATCATCGCAACCATATCATTTTTGTGTGTGCAATTTCTAGGACTTGAGAGCCATCCGACCTCTTGTTTAGATCGAATTTGTCGAACTTTTTGTAGCTATGGCGTCCACCGTTGCAGTTGCGAGCTCCAGCGCGGCCTTGGTCGCGGCGCCCTCCGTGATGGAGCGCTGCAGGTCGTCGGGGAGCCCGGCATTCAGCTCTGTTCGCTTTGCGCCTGTGATGCGGAGGACGGGCGCTGTGAAGGTTAATGCCACTGTGCGGGCGAGCGCTGCCGAGGTGCGTAGTTCGGTAGTACGAGATGGGATCTCTGTTGGGGCGATCGATGGGATCTCTGTTGATGGGATTGGTTGGCTATGGTGTGTGGGGTGGAGTGGAGGTTTGATGGTTTGTGAGTTTGTGTGTGCAGGAGTCGAAGGCTTCGGGAAGGCAAGCGTTGGTGGGTTTGTTGGCCGCGGGGGCGATCTTGGTCTCTGGCGTGCCGGCGTTCGCAGCGACCGGGCCTGGTGGCGATGGTGCCTCCCGGACGGCGGAGAAAGCCGACCAGCTGCTGAACAGTGCGGATAAGCTTACGGAGAATGACTCGCCTACCAGATTCTCGGAAGGAGTGCAAAACACCGGATCATCTGCCAAACAGTATGTCCCTTCATCCTTCATCGTATTGGCAAACTTCTTCTCAGTAAGAATGGCGTGTTTGACAGGTTGGGCGAAGTTGACTTTGGTTTCTGCGGTGTGAATGAACGTCCACCATCTTGTTAGATGTGTGTGGAACATGCATGTGTTTCATCTTGAATATTCGCAAACATTACACGCATGTTGCAAGAATATGGTTATGCGACAGAGGAGGTGCATCTTAGATCATGGACGAGAATGAGAAGTGTACGCGACTCCATGAGTAGATGATACCCGATTTTTCTGCGGTTTTAGATGCATAAGATTTGCGACTAACTAGGGGTTTACAACCGGTTTGCAGGGCGGGCTCCGCTGCCGCATCTAACGTGCAGAACGTGGCCGACGACGCCGTGACGAAAGCGAAGGAGAATCTGGACAAGGCCAAGGCGAGCTTCGGCAATGTGATTCCCAAGAACAAGGTGAGCGCCATCGACCAGACATTCACCGTGAGCGATGCCTCGGGTGCCATCGATGACGCCAAGAGCAGCGCCTCCGATGCTGCGAGTGACGCGCAGGGCTTCTTCAGCCAGTTGGGTGACAAGATTAAGGGCAGCGGCTCCAGCGCTGGAGACGTCGCCGCTGACGTCAAGGGCAAGGCGAGCGACGCTGTGGGCGATGCCCAGAGCAAGTTGCCCAAGAAGGGTGGACAACCATTCTAAAGGGACATACATCGTTTAGATTTTTCGAGGGTTTCCAGAGAGCGAACGTTCACTTGGGGAGCAATTTTGCATTCGTATGAGAGGTTTGGATTTGTAATTCAATGTAGATATACGATGCGGCTGGGTGTGGTTGGATGCAAAGATAAAAAAACTGTCTTTGCGTCTGTGTACCCCCCATTTGTAAAAGTATGCGCATTACTGAAATCTGAGTTGTAATTATTTCTCTATTACCCTTGGCTTGTGTATGGAAGTGGACACCTTGATTTGAGCATTTGAGTATGGTGTAGGTTATTGCAGAGTATGATTGAATGGAGCCAGAGGGGCGGACTATATGCACTTAGAGAGCAATCATTGTGTGGATAATAGGTGAAACGTTTTTGTCCCAATCATGGTTGTAATTTAATTTTTTTGGTGAAAATTTAGTTGTTATTATTACCAATATTGTTGCCATTTAATTTTAGAGACTGTAATTACTGTTGCAAACACTAAAACTCAGTATTACTGTAGTTTGATTGGAACAAATTTTTTGCCAAAGACTTGCTCATATGGCTGAAATTGCTTGAAACAAAAGAAGGTGACTTCACATTTCAATTACTATTGTCTGTGACATTCGGTAGGAGAATTGATTCATTAACATAAAGAAGCGAGCCACAACAGAGATGACTTATTCAATGCAATTTAGCCCCACGAAACTTTAACACAATTCATTTTCAAAAATATATTGGATGCAGACTTCACTTCTTTAATGAACGATGGATGGGATTCTAAGTATGTGTATTCTGTAACAGATGGAGCAGACATCATCAAGTGCATTGCATCTAGACCTTCAATGATATTCAGATATCAGCTTGGAAGAAGCACATGATTGTACTTGAACTTTGTTTACAACAGACAACGCATGATGCCAACCAACACGTGTACATTGGGCACGCCACGGTGCTGAATGTACGGTTGCACTTGAGTTTGTAGAAGCCTCTCTCGTCGATCTTCTCAGGATGATTTGATCTGAATCGATGTTGCTGGAGTCTGGTTCTGTATGTTGATTCTCTGGGTTGTAGAATCTGTGCTGCACAATTAGAAACCAATGCTCATCTACTTGCAAAATTGCACTCTTCTTATGACTTGTACCGCTGCGTGTTGTGTGTCTTTGAAACGCAGTCTCAGCAGCGTACTGACTATGCTCGAGTCCCTGGCAGCTTCACACGGAAAGAGAGTCATACCTCTTAACGAAGTAGGGACCATGTTTAACTAAAACATGCTGTAAACAACATTAAATCAGATGTTAGAACAATCATGAGTTCATCAACGACACAATAGTTGTTAAAATCAGATGTTAGAACATGAGTTCACAACCGACGACACAACAGTTGTAAGCTCATCTAATAGGATAACTTCCAGTCAGTGCTGAACAGATCAAATTGAGCAGGATTTATATAATCAACATCAGTTGAGACTTTTTGCCTCATCACGCAACTTTTTGCCTCATCACGCAACTGTGGACAGTTACACAGTTACAAAACAAATCTTACAAGAAACGATTTTAGAACCTCTCCAATTTTTGTGGCACATCATAACATTTGCATACGGTATTCAAACGTTATGTTGTGTTCTTTGATGCATTGGAACCTCCTTTCCCTTGCCAACAAGAAAATTTGACCAATCTAATGGTAGCAAAAAGGGGAAGTAGCAAAAGGGGCGGTTTTAAAGACCCTTAAAACATTCCTAGCTCATTTGTGAATAATGCTATTCAAGCTGGTGTGTATATATATATATAATCCAAAACATAATTAGAGATTATTTTTTATGTGTAGGCAAATGAAAATCACAAACTTTCCAAAAACAATATTTCCAGGATTTTGCGTCAGCCTTTTTTGGTGATTTCTGTGGATTTTTAAAGCCATAACTTAAGGAAATCTAAAATGACCGGTGTAATCCACTGCCAGTATATTCAATCTGAACATTCTCATACGTTTCGAAATTATGCACTCCAACAACCATTCTGGCACTTATTGTGTTCAAATGAGTTGAACTATTGTTGTTTATCATCTGCTTTCAAGCTCTTTTTGTGAGTGCAGTCTGTTTGCAATTAAGCATAGTATGTTGGAAAGTAATTCAGCTTGTAAACAGTGTTTGGACAGATTAATCGAACCTTTGCTTATCCACTATCACGTTTAGAGTGACCACCATGTATCCAAGCATCTTGTCTACAGTACGACTAAGCAAGAACACCATACAAAACATGGTGGAAAACAGAAAGAGTGGCAAAGCAAGAGCGACAGGGGTATATTATCCTCGACGTCACATCTGAGTGCATGAATGTTAAGAACTCCTTTCATCTGCTACACTAGTGCTGCTGCTAAAAGTTCATGATGATCGATAATACAAATTCTCACCAGCTTGAGCTCTAGGTGGAGCTCTAGGTGGAGTTCTATTAGTCAGTCTAACCCGTCGGGGCTTGTCCTCGTCTTCGTCATCGCTGGGTACGTCTTCATGAACACGCAGACGGCCCACAGTGTCAAAACTGGCATCCACTGCCTCACTCGCTTCCTCGCCCGTCTCCAACCTCTCTTCAAATCTAGCATCGCTGCAATTAAGCATCCATGCCAAGGAACAAGTGGTGATGCCCTTCTCCTGGACCTTCTGAAACCTAGGTCGAATCCTTGACCCAAGATCATAAGTAAAAAATGCAGGGAACTCCAGTAACTCTTTTATGTCCCGCTTCATCTCCTTCACAAAGAAACCCCCATTAGGAGCAATACGTTTCTCGATGCTCAAACCAATTAACTGTGGACAAGCCACTATCATCCGAGCGACCTCGTCCTTCGTCAAACCCAGTTCCCTCAAAGCATGAACTCGCTTGGTACCAGTGGGCACATTCATGGCCAACATCTGTGGTAGCTTCTCAAGGATTGCTGCCATATCCTCTCTGCGAACACCAACTTTGGAAGTAAGCCACGGCAACTTGGCCTCCACTTTATCTTTCACCTTCATTCCCAGCAACTCTGGGTACTGGATGAGCATCCCCGGAAGTGCCTCCTTGCGCACACCTAACTCAAGCAGAGCCTCCACAGCAGGTCGCATCTTGTCGTCTACGTCATAATCCAAAATGAAAGGCCGATCCTCGATCATCTTCCCCACCACGAGGTTGGGAATACCACAGCTGACAATGAACTCCACTTTGGGTCGGAGGTTGTTGGAAACGCGCATGCCCATGATCTCCGGCTTCTCTGTCAGCAACGGACCTATTTGCCGCTTGTCCACGCCAATCATGGCAAGGTACGCAACCGAAGTGCTCATGGTTCCTTCGATTCTGTACCCCAGTAGCTGTGGATACCGAGTCAAAACGGAGCCCACCTGCTTGAGTTCGATGCCCAGGCCTTGGATGAAGCGCACATTGGGGATCAAGTCAATAGCAACGCTGGAATGCAACACCTGCGGGTACTTCCGAATCAGAACAGGGAGAGAGTTTCTGGTCACCTTTAGGTCTTGAAGATACTGCACCACAGGGCTTAGGTTTTTCCTCACACTACACCCGATCATGAGCGGGTAGTCGTTGATGTCCTTAATGGTCAGCCCAATTACGTTCTGTAGATAATCGAGGCGTTCTCTCATTATACCCTTCGCCTTTGGCAACTCCAAATCTCCCAAGGCAGCTGTGTCGATCCCCTGGGACTGCAAGTACTCCATCGCGCTGGGTTTGTCTGGACCATCTTCGCCCTCATCAACGGCCTGCTCGGCAAGCTCTGCAGATGATGAAAAGTTTCGATAGTTGGAGCCGAGTGTCTTCATCCTCCATAATCCCAACTGCAGAGAGAAAATATAGAACTCAGTTTACTCAAATATGACATACCAAATCCCTCTTCTTCGGCATAGGCATCCAGATGCATCTGTCGTCACATCAGCAACCTAAATTCTCCAATAATGAATCCAATGACGACATTTACCATACGTCAAATAGCTCTCCCAAAACTTCTCTCTATTCGTTTTGATCAATACAAAGCACGCACGATTAGCATATGTCGTTCATCCAGTAGATCAGCTCACGCATTACCGATTCTGCTGTAGAATTCACAAATTGTGGGCATTCCACAATTTTCCTCAAATTCTATTCTCGTTTATCTGATTCTAATCGTTGGCCGGCATTGCAACTGCTGACGAATTTAAGCCTATGTAAGGAAGGACAACACTTCCAAAATAACTATTTCAGTTTAGGATCTGAAAATCTACAAGGTGATATTAGGGTATCAAAAAAAATACAAAATAAGTTGCATAGCCATTCTACGATTCGCTAATGCACAGGTCTAATTTTGTTGCGAGTACCCTAAATCAAATGGTGGGATAAGAGAAAGTGTCGCTTTTAGGATAGGTTAGCTTAATTGGAATTAGTGAACAAACTTCTCCGTCAAGCTCCGAGAAAATATAACTAAAAGAGACTGTTAGGGTAAGAAAGAGTGGTGCACGAATAGGTACCGTATTTGAGGCAGGCTTCGAGGCCTGATAATGTCGCGCCCATCCTGCGGAATGTGATGGCGTAAGTCGATCCAACAGTGGTTTCACCCCCTGCGATCTCAAACTCACCCGCAGCATGGCTCCGGTGATAAGCTGCAAGAGGGGCTACGGAATAGTGCGCATGAACCTTAAACCCTAAACCCCTAAAATCCTGAATCCAACAAGTAAGAAGTTACGTTACGACGCCCTGGCGGTGCTCCACCCGATCTTTCCCAAAAGAGTTTCTGTTGGGGAATGCGGAGAGAGAAAGGGGTTGGCTCCCTGCGCTTGTCCTTCAAGAGGTAAATCACGATTTCTTGTGTTGTAGTTCCTCTCATTCTTTAAGTGTGGGACGATGTACTCTCACCCCCACCCCCACTCTCCTCCTCTCCATGCCAACATGAAAATCAAAATTCCCGAGCTTAAGACCAGAAATGTCTCAAATCAATTGCAACAACTTCAGAACCAAAGCACTTGGGGATGCCCCAAAGCTCTCACAAAGCAAAGAATTCACTTCCACGGCGCCTGTAATTCAGACTCCCGCAGTCAGCAATTCCTTCCGATCACGGTTACTGCGCTTGTATCCTCAACATCGGAATCTCAAATTAGGGTTTCGACGAACTCCTCGCGGAGGCAATTGACAGATGACCTAAAACCCCGTCTGCCATATTCACTTCGAATCAGCTTGGAGACTTCCAGTTGGTGCCCGGTTACCAAAATTGAAATATGAAACTTTGGTCCGCAACGATAGCTTATAATTTTATTTATTTATTACTTATTACTTATTGTGTGTGTTTATCATCGACTTTGGTTAAACTTTACTTAAATTTTTATTTATTTATTTTTCTCCACTTGAAGGAAAAATATGAAAGAATTCAATGTAATAAAACAATATTTTTAACCTTGAAGGTAGCTACATTTATACCAAGTAAATGTACAATATCCTAAAGCAATGATAGTATAATTTTTTTTGCCATTCAAAAGAATTTGTGTACTGTAAAATATAAATAGCATTTTTGTTTTTTGCATAATGGTCCTCAACGATAGCTTATAATTTTATTTATTACTTATTGTGTGTGTTTATCATCAACGATTGTGTGAAGAAAGGCAAAGTCCTACTTTGGTTAAACTTTACTTAAATTTTTATTTATTTATTTTGCTCCACTTGAAGGAAAAATATGAAAGAATTCAATGTAATAAAACAATATTTTTAACCTTGAAGGTAGCTACATTTATACCAAATAAATGTACAATACCCTAAAGCAATGATAGTATAATTTTTTTTTGCCATTCAAAAGAATTTTGCATACTATAAAATATAAATAGCATTTTTGTTTTTTTGCATAATGAATATTCGATTTCTGTGCAATTCCAATCAAGCATATCAAATTTGGGTTTCAAGAAAGAAAAACTCCTTTTTTGGTTAATTGTTTAATTTTAAATTAATGATTTTACTTGATAATTGATTGAAAAACATTGGTGATATGTAGGAAACTTCTATACTCACATCTTTCGTATGAAAAAAACACCCTATTATGTAATAAAAATATGATCTATGAAGAGTTCAATATGAAGTGTTGTATGACCAAACTTTGTAATATAGATATTTCTTTAAATTAACTACATTTTAGCAAAGTACCATCATGCTTAAAATAATGTACTAAAGTAATTGTAGTGTGAAGAAGAAATAGCAAATCTAGTTGAATTATAGAGATATCTATTTTACAAAATTTACTCATATGAAACTAAACATTGAACTCTTCATAGATCATATTTTTGTTACTTAATGGGGTGTTTTTGAATATGAAAGATGTGCATGTAGAAATTTCCTACATATCTATTTAATTGAATTAAAGAAAAACATCACCAATGTCTTTTGATCAATTATTATGTGAAACCATGAATTTTAAATGAAATTGCACAAGAATTGAATATTCATTATGTAAAAAGAAAAATATTTAGTGCCACAATAAGTCCAAAATAGGCAAGGGCAGACATTTCCAAGAAACTTGAAATATGTATTTTTTAATTTATTTCTTATTTCTTATATTTTCTTTCTATATGGAAAGATTTGATTCATTTCATTTGAATTAGTGATGTGATAGTTATGAAGCTTCTTGTTTTGTGGGCAATCTTATCAAATTTTTGAAAAAATAATGTATTGGATCTATTTTTGAACTCAATTTTAACAATATTTCAAAATAAAAAATTGCACATGATTTAGTTTTCTTTTTAGAACAATCTCACCATTGGGAGTAGTGTATTTCAATTCCATCTTTGAGTCACAATAATTTATTTTTTCCTTCTATCTTATACCTACTTCAACTTAATAATTTTTTAAATAATGAAAATTATGTGTTTTTTGTTTGTTTGTATTTTCCTCAAACTCTCAATTCAATTCTTCAACGTAAATTTTTTTAATTCACAATATGTAGTACAAAAATTTTAAGCTAAGAAGATTCAAAACCAAAATATATAGTCAAGCTAGGAGCAAAAAAATTCATTTTCTTTACATTAAATGCTTATATCTTATATGAATATAGTCAAAGTTTCTAAAATTTATTCTAGATATTCTCATACCAGTCTAGTGTAAGATCCTATAGTTGGATATGCAAAACAAAAGATTATTTAAATTTTTTGTTGTTTGCATTGAAAATGACAATTTTCAATGGTTTTTGATGAAAAAAATGGCTTGAGGACTTTAGGGATTAATCGAATCACGTGCCTCTTTCAAATTATAAAATTTTCAATTTTTTTGTAAATCTATGAAATTTAACTCCTAAAGTCCCAAGTGTCCCCTCAAGGAACATTTGAAGGTTTAGGGAGGTTCCTATGACCTCAATTTCTAGTATGATTTTTTGAAATTTTTTCTCAAGGTAGGAAAACATTTTTTTGGAGAAGGGCTATAATTTTATTTCAATCCATGCTTGGGAGCATCAATTATGTCACACAAAGTTCAAAATAGTTGAGAGGAGGCACCAACAAAATTGAAATTTAAAAATTAAAAATTAATTTCTCATAGATTATATTTTTTTTATATATAAAACGATTTTGATTAATTTCATTTGGACTAGTGATGTGAAAGTTATAGAGCATCTTGTTTTAGAGGCAATCTTGACAACTTTTTGAAAAAATAACATATTGAATCTATTTTTTAATTCAATTTTCACAATAGAATACAATCAAAGTTTCTGAAATTTCATCCTCACATTCTCATACTAGTACAAAAAAACAAATATTTAACCTCTAAATGCCCAAGGCACCAAATTCTGGTGTCAATAATACTTTGAAGTTAAAATAAAGCCTAAATAATTTACTATTTTTACTGGCTTATATGTTTGAAAAAATCTTTTTGAAGTCTAGTTTAAGCATCAAAAATTTGATTTTGAAAATGGATGATCATGATTTTCCTATTCAAGATTTTGTACAAGGATGTTCATTACAAATCTTGATTTTCTACTGTCGAGGGCTCTAAAAAATGAGCCTCAAATACATTAGGTCTTAGAGAAAAAATTACATTGAAATTGAAATTCATTTTGAAGAAATTATTACACAAATTTTAAGAAGCTATAAATTGATTAGGATTTTACATGTTATACCCTTCAACCTCATATTTTTTTGGTGATCAAAATTTTTAGATTTGACATATGAAGAGAGTAATAAGAGACTTCAAATCACTTCCACAATTTTAGCACCCTCCTAATCAAACATTATAATCTTTCAATCCATAAGTGGTATTGTTGAGTTTTCTTTTCCATGCGAACTCCAACATGTCTAGTTTGAATTTGTACAATTACAATTCCCAAAAAGTTGATAAAGCTTATCAAAATGTTAGCTTTTTATTGAATTTAGATCAAATTCCAAGAAGCTAAAAAAAGGCCTTGACCATTCAGGGGTTAAGATTTCTGCTCTTGGCATTTGATATGGCAGTTTTGAATGCTTTTCTGAAAAAAAATGGCCTTGGAATTCCATTTTTGTTGAAACTATAATTCCGAACAGGTAGACAGAACGTGAAGTCGGTAAAATTTACAGATTATAGACCTTGAGAAGGTCTAGGGGGGAAATCCAGTATCTTTCTAATCAAAACCTGGGATACTTCTATGTGATGCAGATTCATGGCGTTTGAATCTACTGCACTAAACCATCTGTTGCAACCATGATTTAGTTGCAATATCTTTGTCAAAATCACTTTTCAAGGCCTTCAGTCGGGCGTAAGTGTCCTCACGACTCATTTTGTCCATGGGCAGTGCTGCCATGTCCTCAAGGAATTTTCGCACACGTCCTGCTCCTTGTGCCTTGTCATCGGGACCACTTACCCTCTTTCGCTTTGCGCCGACCTGTGGACAATGGTTATCAGTAGACTACTAAAGCATCATTCGTTGTGAATAACTTATAGCATTAAGCTTGAATAAGAGGAACACATTAACAGATGAGTGGACCCTGGGTCAAACATCAAACCGTACCTCATCCTTAGCATTTGCATCCTTCTCAGAGGTCGAGAAATCCTCTAATTCTGCTGCTTTCTGTCTGGCGAGATCCACAACACTTTCAGGAAAATGAGCGAATTCAGCCACATGAATACCGAAGCTTTGGTCACAAGGACCTTCTTCAACCTGCAGATTAAAACAGAGTAGGTGAACTTCCTGTAAAGGTTGTGGGTATGAGAAAAGGAAGAAGTACCTTGCACATGCTTGGATGCCAGAAAGCAAACACCAGGGTTCGGTAAATATCCAAACGTACAAAATTGACAGCTACACGCCTGTATTCAATACAAAAAGTCTTACCTTATAGAGCATGGCAAGCTTCTGTGATTTTGTATCAATGTGTGCACTGACATGAAAGTTGGCAATCCCTACAGGTGGACCCTTGGGAGGTCCATGCACAGGTGGGGACTTCGAATGTGCTAAGGCCGTCAGTTCATGAAAGTGTGTTGCAAAAAGTGCGGGTGCACGAGTGACCTCCACTAAATACTCGCATATAGCCCATGCCAGTCCTATATTGAAGAGGATAGACTTCAGAAATAAATAGTAGCATTGAGCAGATACTGTATTTCTCTCTGAAGAATACTTCAACTGGGGAGGAAAAGAAAAGAACCAGAAATTCGACCAGAAATTGGTTGAAGCCTCAATATGTGAAGGAAAGAAACACGTGATCATCTTTGAGTTGAAAGTTTACCAAATCCATCGTAAGTTGAGGTGCCCCGACCAAGTTCATCAATAATGATCAATGAGCGCTCCGTTGCAGACTTAATAATGCTGGCTGTTTCGAGCATTTCAGCCATAAACGTTGACACTCCTCGCAGCTGCACATGGACATTGTTCTAAGCTGTAAGCAGAAATTCAACACTTACTGGCATCTACATTAAGCACAAGTTATCTTTATCTGGTAAAACAACCGACAACTCTTCACCTATGAGTACTGAAAGTATGTATTAGCACCTGGCAGTCTCCAGCACCAACACGTGCAAAGATGCAATCACGCAAACTGATCTCTGCTCGGTCGCATGGTACAAAGCATCCCACTTGAGCCATCAACACATTCACACCCACCTGCTTATCAAAAATAGGATAGCAAGTGAGAAATTGATACTTGACGTTCAGTGATCAAGAGGAGGGCAAATAGAAATCACAATTAAGAAATCAACCAGCTAGAAGGAAGTATTTCTACACACCAAGATTTTGCTTGTGTAAAAAGGCCCGTCATGTTTCCCATCCGGATTCTTAAGTACACGATGCTGGTACTCATAAAGAATACAACCGGTTCTAAGAACAAAATAGGTCCACATGTAGGCAGATTGCCAGACAGGTTCAGTTTCTATTCTCTTACTGATATTCCGATCCTAAACAACCTGAGTTGAAAAAAGGAATTATAACTTTACCTGTCGGATGAAAGTAGACTTCCCACCCATGTTGGGGCCAGTGATAATCTGGAACCAGCTCTTGCCTCGGACCTAAACGAAATCATTTGCAAGAACACATCTAAGAAGACTTCTCTCTCAACAGGCGACACACATAAATAAACAAGTGGAGTTCATAAACCAAAGAATAGATGGTCAAAAAGAGAAGTCCACACATAGGGTATTCGAACTTTGGTTCAACAACCGACAATCAAATTCCAAGTTGAAAGAGAAGAATATGATCTCCACGTCACTATACCAGTCGACAATCGTTCGAAATAAAATTGACGTCGTCCTGAGCTTCCACACATGGGTGTCGACTTCCTTCCAAGATTATATCTCCTTCATCCTAATATCAACGTACAGTAACCTTATGATCCTTCATCTAAAATTGCCGAATAAAAGGCAAAGAATGCAAGTAATACTTTATAAATACAAAATCACTTATTCAGCACAAGAACTACAAACTTGAAGTTTGAGTGGGCTTTAGGATTTTGTACTATAATGAGAGTACTACGCACCCTTCAACATAAAAAAGAGAAATAGAGGTGCTTACGGCAGAAGTGATTGAGGGTCTGACGTAAGGAGTGGGACAGGAACAAGATAAATCAGCAAAGCTTAGCAGCACATCCATTTCAGCCAGAAGAACTGCGACTCCTGAGAAAACCTGCAGGGATATGGAAATAGACGTATCCTTCAATACATCACACGAAACAAGGAATTTAAAATGGTCTTAAAAGTAGTAGTAGGCTTCAGAGTTCATTTTGAGGGCTTCAAGACGCAGAAGAAAATCCCCAGAAATCAGAACACGGACAGGAGAGTTTACCTCAACAAACGTTGCTGCAACATCCACAACCTTTGCGACAAGCTCCCTCTGTGTACTAGAGTACTCGTCCGTCAGTTTTGTATACTGTTCGCTCAATCTTCGAAGTTTTGCATTTGTGAACTTTATACCATCTTTCCTAGTTTCTAAGGTGATGTATTGACTGTTCATTTTTTTCCTGACCTTCGGTTCTTCCTTCTTTGTTATCCTAAATACATGTCCATACTGGGTAGTCTTGTCCAACTTCAGTGCCTTCTCTGCAGGAAGTCCCAGGTCATCCGCTGCCTGCTGGTGTACTTTGAGTATCTGCTTCTCCACATTATCACGTTCTGTCTTGAGCCCTTGAAGACTATTATCGTAATCTGCAGCAATTATGTACTCACCATTTTGAAGCGAATCAAGATCGACAGCTGCCTCTACTAATCCATCAAATTTCCCTAAGTGATCCGGCTGTGTCCATTCTTCAAGATGACTGACAAACTTCTCTTGAAAATATTCAGAAAATTCTCCATCATACTTGGACAGGCAAGCTTTGATCAAAGGCAACCGCAAACTAGCCTGGCAAGGGAAGTCAGAAAAGTTGTGATATGTCAGAATGGAGGGTTCTCCAGTCAAACTTAGGAACATCATCTTCAATGATCAAAGTGCACGGATAGCTATCGTACCACCCCAACATTGAGACACCGAGTATCTCACATCTAGAAAATCACGTGTTCAGCTACATTACAAGAAGCGCGATTCAAATAAAGCTGAACGACACAAAGATGAAATCAGCCGATGTACCTGGTAAAGTCTCACAACATCTTGCAACCCAGCTTTGCGCTTCTCAATCTTATTAACTAAGCGTTCTATGTCAGGCATCCGCCGCAGGTGCGACCGCAATTCCTGTCTCAATTCTAGACCCTCAACAAAAACTTGTACCATGTCCAGCCTTCTAGTTATCTCAGCAACATCCACGAGGGGCTGCTTCAACCACCGGTTCAGCAATCTTTTCCCCATCCCTTGCGTACACGTCCGGTTCATCAAACCAAACAGACTAAAATTCTTGTTGGCATCCGTTTTGCTCTCAGTGACATTAAGAGCTCGTAAAGCTGCTGCATCCAATCGCATGTAAAGGTCCAGGCTATATGGTTGAATGATGTACTTCCCATAGTTGGAGTCATCAGACAGTAGTTCTGTGTAAATGAGAAGTGCAGCTAGAGCAGCAGCCGCTGCATCAGATGCTGCCACCAGTTCTTTATGTTGCTCAGGAGGACCTTTCACTAGGCGCGCTAGATCTTGTTCTACATCTCGCGCCCTGCACAAGTCGAGGACCCCGTCAATAATCAAATATTGCAATGTAACTATCTGACACACAGAAATATTTCCACAGAAATCCAAAAATAGAAAAATCGTTTCTCCTAATGACCGGGAAGTCATTGACAGCGAAAGGGAAGTGTACCTGAAATCAGTTTTTTTCTTTTCAGTGACTAAAACATTGCAGCGTGCCATGACATCACGAAGTTTACGGTCATCTGGAGACTTGACAGCCGTTGGCTGCGGTACAACACATTCACGGCAGCTCAAAGCTACCATGGCTGACTCCAAACTGGTAAAAAGATCATCATCTAAGAATTCCGTCATACCAATTTGCCTATTTGTCATATCCACGAACGCTAATCCAACGCACCGCTCATTCTCTCGTGTAGTAACATTTACAGCCATGACTACAGGAGTGTCCTGCGATTCAGAAGGTTATCAGCAAAGCGACACCAATAATGACTTGAAATAACGGAACGTTAGAGATGTCAGGAATTCCTGATGCTTCAACGAAATGAATGCCTCTTAAAATTGTCAAGTTTGTCAAGAGCTTAGGCAGACATTACAAAGCCAAACGCAGTGATCTTATACCTGCATCTCATTGCTTGCAAAAAGGATCTCCTCAAAACTACCAAGCTTTCCAGGAGTTCCGCTATTCACAAGTTGCCACTTCGATCCGGTGCCCTCATAAAGCTCAACTGTGCAGTCAGTTCTTTCAAGCAACAAATCTCTCACAATGGTCTCAAACATGCTTCTATTGATGGTTAATCCAGGTAGAGTATCAGCTCCACTGCCAAGCTGTCTGAGCACCGTGAGCGTCTTATAGTACGTCTTGGCTATGAATGTTGCATTATCACCATGGGCAGTGTAATAATCCTGTGGTTAAAGAACACACCAAGTGATATTAGACACACTTGCCGAGAATGGAATGGAGGACGAGTGCTATCAATGAGAATCAACAGGCACGCATATTAAGGATGATGCCGCTATAGGAGAAGCAATGAAAAGCAAAAGACTGCAACTTAGTAACTAAAACAAAACACGCACCTGTACTGATATATATATATATATATATCACAAGTTAAGAATTATGGGGGCCAATTCTGCTCTTACCTTGCGGTCAAAGAAGCGCACAGCTTGCTCATTCTGCAAGCATCAGCCTGGCAGTTAACAAACTAACTCACGCACAACAAACGAGCTGAAATTCTGGTGCACATTGTTAAACAAGAGACTGGAGACCACAAACGCGCTATCACCACGACTAGCAGCAAATACAAAAACTGAGATAATCATTTGAACATCCTCGGATCTCGGTGCAGTAGGCATCTGGGACACGAGAAGGACTGTACTTGAGATCTCTAGGGTCCCTTAACAGAAAGTCGACCTCCTCTCCTGTAAGATTATCCTTTCATATTCGATGATCAAAGATTCAAACTAGTCGCAGCTGATTACATATAATTGATGAAAGAACTCAAATCATCCAGTCTCAGAACAGGATGAAGGTCACAGTTAATCCATACCTCGGGAAGCTTGCGAAAGAGAGAAATGAACCCCTGAGCTTGCTTTGCATCTGCGTACATCGTTCACAGAACAAATTCGAGTATTTTAGACGCTGTTATTCACCAACATCCAGCCAGCGACTGAGCAGAAATCCCATCGCGTGTCTGAGACTCTGAACACTAATTCAATTTTGGACCAATTGTTAGGACATATGAATTCAACGCTTTCAAAAAAACTACTGACATGAAGAAGCCGTTCCGTACCTAGCTTCAGCTCGGGCAACTTCGGCTCACTTCCTTTTCCCAGTTCGTCCGAGTCCATTCTGCAATCGGACAAGCGGAATCTAAACCAAAATCTTCAAGCTCCGTTCACAAACACTCCGCGGCCTCTGCTCTCACAAATTAAAAGCGCCAGAGCTCCTGCAAAAATTCAAATCATGATCAAGGAAGCCGGCATTATGAAAGAGGGTGAACTGCACACATCTCCAACCAAAAACAGACACAAATTGCAGCAACAAAACCTCCCTTCCTCGAGCACTAACGAACAATCCATCGCACAAACTTACAAGAATCGAACCAGAGCAAACTGAGGACAATTCAAAACCGCCACAACTACAACCCTAACATCACCGTACCAGCTACAGCAATTCCGCACACGACGATCACTCCAACAATTCTTCAGGAGAACAAAATACCAAATTCTCTCAGCAGCCAACGTCGCCACTCACAAATGCCGGAACCCAACGCCAACCTCGAAGAAACGAGGCTTCCCGCCCTGCTCTCTCTACCGTTGGAAATAACAGCAATCCAGTGGTAGCAACTTCAACCGTCAAATTACAACCTGCTTGGACAACTCCGTTCACTGGTCGGCGACCGGGTGCCTCCCAAAGCGAGCAGACATCATCCACCGAGATGAAGAAGCGTCCCTCACAAGCTCGAAGCCTAAACCCTTCCCGCCCAGCGGTCCCTACCGACGGAAGCTTCTCCCGTCCAATGGTATGAATATCAGATGCCAAGTTTAAGTCGCCCTGGAATTTCCGTCCATCATACGGCAACTGGGGAGCGTCGGCGGCGCTCTTCATTAAGCGCCAAGAATTGGATGGTATTCATCTATCATCTATTTGAGTGTAGGACGATTTTCATCTAAGGAACGTGGGAGGATGAAGAACAATCTGCTTTGGCACTGAGGAGTGTGGTGACGATCCTCCACCACCTGTGGCTATGGCGGAACCCAAGAGACCTTTGCAATTTGAGCCCTTCGATGGATGCGCTTCAATTGAGATGAGTGTGGTGAATTGGAAGTAGTGTCGTCAAATTTATTCGGCAGGTGAAGATTTCGGCTTTTCAGGAGTATCATCGTGTTAGGATTTTGTCTCTGTGCTCGGGTTTTGTGCTCGTTTGGGGAAAATCTTCTCTGAATTCCACGGTTGTTGGAGTTCTTTTGTTGGAGTGTTCGTCAATTAGTGAGATGGCATCTACTAGCGCCACGCTCATCACGACTCTTTCGAATCCTTCTAGCATTGGACGAAGTTGTGGCAATAGCAGATGTGGTGTTTTGGGTGAGAGGCGGAGAGCGGTGTACTGTGGTGGTCAGAATTTTAGGGCACGAGTGTGCATTGAGTGTGTAAGTTCACGGGGGGTGCAGCGAGGTTTGTCGTGTAATTCGTATATTACAGATTTCAGAAGGAGCCGGAATGTTGCCGTAGCAAGAGCCAGTTTCGATGTCGCTTACGAATTTGAAGACGCATTTAGCTCTTTGTCGTTGCCTCTGCCCCCGGAGCCTGTGTTATTTCCTCGCAGGATGCTGAACTTAAAATTTGCTGTGCTCCTCATGCGATCAGCTTACGAGGCTGTGGACGCTTTGGACTTCATTCCTATGGACAAGTTCCAGATCAAAGTAAGTTTATCTATTTTCTTGAATGTAGGGACATTTGTGAGAGCAACATGGATCGTTTGACGCGCTCAGAAGATTGTTTATAGTTTTAGAGGTCATTGGGAATGCTTAAATTGAAGCCGTTTTACACGAATCTTATGAAGACCAATTCCAAAGAGAGATAAGTAACGCTGATCTTCTGTGTGACTTTAGTTTTGGAAGCTGCGACAGAGCGAAGTGGAGCCTTACACATTACAATGTCGGCCTCTTCGAGTGAAATATGGAGATCTCACTGATCCTGTTTGTGCCCTCCTTCCTCTCTCTTTCGGTCCGTCATCATCCTCTTCATTCTCCTTACTGGCTTCCACTCCTCGACTTCTTCAGCCACATACTGGATGAGGAGAGGGTCTTGCATCACACAATTTTCATTGTAGCCATGTTTAGTTTCACATTTATTATTCGTTTTCTAGTTAATCTTGTAAACTTCTGGTGTCCTTTTCTCTCCTGCGAGGTTTCGGAGTCTTCATTTGCATTTCACGTGTAGAAATGTGCCAGTATAGTGCTTCTCTTTCTATTGCTAGAAGAAATCAGAATGGGCTTCTCATGGTCTGTTTTTTTCTGTTTATCCTGGTCCGCTTCTCCTCTACTCAATTTTAAATCTCCGTATAAACATGCGAGACCAGAGCAGTTATAGGAAGACTCTTGATATGGGAACATGCACTGCAGTAGCTACGATCTTTTAGAGAATGGCAGCCATCTCATGTCAGATGTGTGTTTTGCAGTTGTATTTTGATTTCATTAGCTTCTCACAGTTTGCTGCAATCTCAAATGAAATAAAGACCGGGCAAGTGATTTTTCAGGTAATTCATCTTCTGCCCAACATCATATTCCAGGATTTTTCTTTTCTTTTCTGGCTGCGATAATGAATCTACTGAATGAAATCAGCATTCGATTTGTTGGAGGTACTATATATGTGTAATTCTTACAGTGACGACCAGTACTCGAGCAGTATAATCCAATTATATTCTCACCTATCGGTGCTACATATTTGTCTCTTTGTAGGAGAAGGTGGGGTCAGAGGGGGAGTCTCGCACCGTGAGAAGAGACGAGCGGTTGAAGGACAACGCTACTTTACCAGCAGCCTTCATAAATAAGGCAGGGGACTTACTGTATGAGAAGCTTGTGGATGGATTTGAGGACGAAGTGTTTGATGCTCCTACTCCAGCTTCATCAGACTTCTTAGCCGTGAGCTTTCTCCCTTTGATTATCTTAGTCCCACTTATCTTTTTATCTAATCCCCTTTAGACATATTTTTGGTAAGCTGAGTCCCTCATTAAACCCTCATATCCGTCCAAAATGCACTTTAGTTCTGCTTCGCTCATTCGATTTCCTTGCATTTCTTGGAATTTATCATATTCCATCATGCTTTGTAAGATGCAATGTCGCATGATGATCCACTTTTAATGTAGAAGGAATCGGAGTTTAAATCAGAATTATGGCAAATCCACAGGCAACGGAAGGCGTAAAAAAGCTAGTGCGAGTGTTTGTGGATAAAGGTTACGCCCTGAAGGCTAGTGTTGAACCTGTGCAATTCTCAGCGAACAAACCAGGAGGCAAAATAAGGGTAAGCTAATCGCTTGTTACTCATTATCAAACTGGTGGTTGTCCGTCTCTGCAACTTGTTATGAGGTACCCATTTCTGTGCGGATCCATTAGACCGATCGCAAAAAAATTCTACAAATATGAAAGAAGGATTTGATCATATCAGCCAAAGATTTGCTGTAAGCTCGTTTTCGCTACACATTCTATATGAGTCCCTCGGTCCTTTCATTTTGAATGCAGAAGAATGGTCTTGCTGGGAGGTCTTAGACTCTGTTGTTGCAGGTGAAACTCGAAGGTAGCGCCACCCAATGGGGGGTGCGAGCTCTCGCCAGTCGACGTGCTCTTCTTCTGAACGACTTTGCAGCTTTGGCCGTTGGTGCATATCTGAGAGCCTGTGGCTTCTCAGCTTCTCAAAAAGTGCGATACACTGATACTTCTACTGAGCAGCTTTGGACAATTGTATAGCATTACATGCCCTCGACTTATTATCTTGTACAACTTTATTCATCAAAATACAGTCAGACATCATTTTTGCGAATTACTGAGTGTTATTATTTCCCCGTGGTGATTTGTCTATTTGAGCGAGTTCTGTGTAGGATTCGCTGGGACTCTACTCAAGTTGTAATTGTTGTATATTCCCAGTCTAAATTGATCTTTTTCAAGTAAGTTACGTTTTCAAAACTACCGCAGTTACTCTAGCACCGAATTACCTACATCTCCCATGTCCATTTAAGGGTCTACACAACGATATTGACCCTTCCAAACAGTCTTATGCGGTTGAATTGGTAGCTCCGTGAGAGTGCTTCTGAACCTAGCATTGATACTGTAAATGCCGACACAGAAAATACTCGAACTGCAGGTTGCAATTCAAATGCTGTATCTCGAGTTGTTAGACGCAACTGACACCAGAAATAAAAAAATTAGTTATCGGAAGTTGCTCACGGCTTGATTGGCACTCTGAGATTGAAACTTCGAAATCTCTTTACATTTGTGGATGACGGTTGTACAGTAGGGTACCAATTAAAATGGCGTTTTTGCATTCTCAGTGAAAGAACTTTCACTGTTGCCAACTTTGACACCCTCCCAAGGGCTGAAAAATTGTTCTTTGACCATGAAATTTTCAGCACAGCATCATCTCTATGTTAATAATAAATTTATCCATGAAAATTTTGGCATGAGACCATCTCTATGTTGATTACATGTGTGAAAAATGTTAAGTCTAAAAGAACCACACAAAAAAAGATATTCAAAATCTACATGTGTTGTTGTGAGAAACAATAGGGGGAAACCATTTCACTACTACCAACTTGAACACCCTCCTTAGGGTTGAAAAATAGTTACTTTACCATGAAATTTTTTCCACACAATCACCTTCATGTTGATAACATGTGTGCCAAATTTCAAGGCCAAAAGATGAATCTAAAAACAAATATTCGAAATCTACTAACGTGTATGTCCTCCATGAGCTTCAATCACTACTTGTAATTTAGAGGGCATAGAATGACATAGTTCAAAGAGCTTTGTACCACTGATTGACCTCCACTTTCTTTCAATAATTACCTTTAGCTCATTTAACCCTCAAGCGCTCCAACGTCCATATTCTGGACGATGAACAAAGGGATTGCAGGCATTGTTTCATCCAACTACCTTCTCATTCATCCAATGTAACACTTGAATCTTGAAAAGACAACCTTCTTTTATGTCTAATTTCATGAAATTTGGGTAAATGGTATTACTATACAAAGATATAAGCAAAAATGTGTGAAAATTTGAAAAAAGATTGAGGCGTTAAGGGGTTAAGTTTTTCGGGCATGCCTTGCCATGTTGCACGTCATCTTTTAGAATCTTCCAAAGTTTCTCAAGTGAATTGAGATCATGAGAGTTTGCATGCCAATTGAGCTTCTCCAAAAGGCATTTTCTCTCCATTCTTCACATAGTTTGCTACAATGAACAGGTGTGCATCTTCCATGAGCAATCCTTGTGAAACTTTACTCATAAAATGAAGCAATTCACCATTGTAGACAACTTTCACAAAATCCTTAGCTAAACATCAATTTTGAGGCATAAAGACAAGCTCTAACTTTTGCCCTTTAGCAAATGTGCCCCAAATCATCAAAGAAGTCCATTCACTTTTGAAATTAGGAAATATACAACTTCATGAGTAGCGCTCATATGTAGTTCTCCAAATTTGAACTTGTCTAGAAATTTTCCCAACTTCAAATGTAGACTCACATGTCCAAACAATATGCTTCCACTCTTCTGCACTCTATTTACAATAATTCTAAGCAAAAGTCAATCATTGAGACATATGACAAGGTGTCAAGGAAGGTTTTTGACTATAATTCAACTAAAAATGTCACTTCTATGTAAGCTTCTTTGAATAGTACTTCTACTCACTTGTATAGAACATATATTACACTACAAGAAAAACAGTGTATAAATGACTGCGAAAAATGACTACATAGGAGTCATTGTGGACAAAAATGACTACACTGTAATTTTGGTCCCTAGAGTCATAGTGGACTACTCATTTTTATAAATGACTGCCATAGTATTATCACCATCCATTGTGAACTTGGATGGGGTTTTGGATGAAACTTCCAAAGTAGTAAATCTAGGAAATTTGAATATTATTTTTTGAAATCTAGGATTATATTCTAAAATCTAAAAAATGTGAATATTTTTCTTCTGAAATCTAGGATTGTATTCTAAAATCTAGGAAATGTGAATATTATTTTCTAAAAATCTAGGATTATATTCTAAAATCTACAAAATTTAAATATTTTTCTTCTGAAATCTAGGATTGTATTCTAAAATCTAGGAAATGTGAATTATTTTCTAATATCTAAAAGATCTGAAGATTAGTTTCGAGTTGTGGTGAAATGTGCAAAATGAGTACACCATATACCGAACACCATACATCATACACCATATACAAATACATGATTCATACACCATATACAGATACATGATTCATACATTTATATACCATATACATAATTCATACATCATATACATGATTCATTCATCATATACCATATACAAATATATGATACACAATACACTATATTTTGCATGTGTCAAATGGATTTTCAAGCCATTTAGTGTGTGAATACAAAGAGTTCAAGTAACAAGCCTTTTATACAAGTGGTGTGGTAGGAGGCAAGACAAACCATGTGGGATTTGTAAAATGTTGATGCAATAGTAGAGTAGTGATGTGGAAGTCATTATGTAGTTGAGTTAGAGTAGTATCCCTACTACTCTAACTCAACTACATAATGACTTCCACATCACTACTCTACTATTGCATCAACATTTTACAAATCCCACATGGTTTGTCTTGCCTCCTACCACACCACTTGTATAAAAGGCTTGTTACTTGAATTCTTTGTATTCACACACTAAATGGCTTGAAAATAATCTTCAAATCTTTTAGATATTAGAAATTACTATTCACATTTCCTAGATTTTAGAAAATAATATTCACATCATTTAAAGTAGAAAAAACAAGTTTTTCAGCACATTGCGGGACTAGATAAAGACAGCACGTTCCAGATGTTAAAATGTGGATGAAGACTCTCTACCGCTAAGTTGTCATTATGTAGTCGCAAATGTGACTCTGAATTGACTCTAACGATGACAATCCCAAACCCTTGGTGCAATTAGGGAACATGAGTCATATTTAAGTCGTTCCGGACAAGCAGTCATTTTTCTATGGTTACATTTACCCCCATTTCCTTGTAGTGTTAGTAATCTCTGAAAGCAACAAGCAACAATGAATTTTTTAATACCGCACAATAGTACGAACATCTCTATTGCTCAGCTTCTTAGCATGACTTCCACAAGGTTTGCTTTGGTAAATTCCATCTTCTCTAAATTTCTTTACTAATCTTTGAATTATTTTAACATGAACTCCGACAATGGCTGCAATGTGAACTCTTGAAGTCCTTGCCTCACTCAAATCTATAATGCAATTACGAATTTCACTTGAAATTGCCATCATTCACTCTCTTTTACAATGCAAATTAGATCCTCAAATCTCAATAACCAATTCTAATATAGTCACACATTATCCATCTAAAAATCTCAATAACTAGCCCTTGTGCACTCATTCATCATCAAATTCTTCAATTCATCACAAATCACACTCTTTATAATGTTCAATTGAAAATGCAAGCATTGATATTCATAGGAGAAAGCTTCTTCATGTGTGTATAATACATAGTTTATAAGCATGTGGATTCTTTTAGATGCAACAACTACACACTTCTAGATTTATTTTTTACTAATTTATTTTAGCAAAATTTATGTTTAAGGATTGTGTTAGATTGATAATTTCAGTGCAAAAGCATAAGGTGTTAAAGATATTGCAACATTTTCAAAATGTCCTTAAAATTGTTTCTCATAGTTACACATGTCAGTAGATTTTGAATATATTTTTTTGGATTTATCTTTTGGCCTTGAAATTTGGCACACATGTTATCAACATGAAGGTGATCTTGTGAAAAAAATTTCATGATAAAGTAACTATTTTTCAGCCCTAAGGAGGGTGTTCAAGTTGGTAGTAGTGAAATGGTTTCCCCCTATTGTTTCTCACAACAACACATGTAGATTTTGAATATCTTTTTTTGTGTGGTTCTTTTAGACTTAACATTTTTCACACATGTAATCAACATAGAGATGGTCTCATGCCAAAATTTTCATGAATAAATTTTTTTTCCAATCTTTAGGAGGGTGTCAAAGTCAGTAGCAATGAAGTTTTTCTCACAACTACACATGTTGATAGATTTTAAATATCTTTTTTTGTATAAATCTTTTGGCCTTTAAATTTGACACACATATTATTAACATAAAGTTGATGCTATGCCAAAAATTTCAAAAATCAAAGAGAAATTTTTCAGCCCTTAGGAAGGTGTCAAAGTTGGTAGCAATGAAAGTTCTTTTACTAAGAATGCAAAAACGCCATTTTAATTGCAATGGTGCTAGTATGTGAGCCTACAAGCCTTGAGCCTAGGCACATGGGTACTCTACAACTATTGAAGATGTCTACAACATACATACTTATAATATAAACATCCTATAAATATGAAAGGTGCCTATAATATAGGTGCTTATAACACAAACACCTATAATATAAATATCATGTAACCATCGAAGGTGTTTATAACATAAGTACTTCTAGGGGAGGACACTCTCACTACATTTGGGGTACCTACGTGCGGCGGTGGAAAAAGTAATTCATGTAATTCACCTTGAATAAACTATAATTTCATTCTAAAATTTTGAGCTTTGTTTAACAATGACTAAAGGTTTCTATTGACAAAAAATTCAATTCCAAATAACATAAGATATATTGTCTAGAAAGGGTTGAAAAATGAACTAAAATGGCATGTTCTCCAACTAAAATATTTATAGAGCTCACATGAAGATGACTATTGCATCAATATTCAACCAAAATAAACTTTCAATAGAAAGCTATTCTATATAAATTTTTTTTCATTTTTCAAATTCTTTTTCTTATATAATATAGAGGTGTGAAAGTTATTTTCAGCTTTACAATGTATCTTTTTTCTTCAAAAATTTATAACTAATTACTATTAGCACAAAAAAATACCAATAATTCAAAACATAAACTTATAAAGTAGTAAAATCTATCCATAATTTTTTTTTTTAAAAAGAAATTAAATTTTAAGGTGTATTACTTGTTTTACTTTTTCCGCTGCACGTAGTTTGCTAAAACATAGGGAGTGTCCTCCCCGGGAAGTACTTACAACATAAATACCTATGTCATGAGAGGCGCGTCAGCGTTCATTTCGTAACAGGGCAACTTTTACGGAGTTCGGGAGGTGTTCAAGAAGGTTTGGAAGGCCCGAGACGCCAACGAGAACTTGACATCTCGTTTGGGGACCTCAATCCCTTTGACCTTGACGAAGAGTTCTTGGAGACTCATCTTTTTCAAGTTGAGTCTCCCACGTGATGGAGTGAGAGGTTTTGCCTCGCGAGCTTCATCCAAATATGCAATCATTCTTCAAGAATGGCATCGACTTGACTTTGTAGTTCGTTGTGAGGTTTTTCCAGTTTCTTTAGAAACTTTCCTCACGCTCTTATTACTTGAAAAAGATGTCACTACATTTATAGATGTACACGTAGTGAAAATTGACACCTAAAGTAGTAGAAAAATGCGTTTTGAAGTGTTTTGATGAGTTTTGTGAGTGCTGGAATTGCAAGCAAAGTTAGAGCTTGGACACCATAACCACGAGTTTAGGGGGTTTTAGCCTTGGAAATGGGTCCTAAACCCATATTTGGAAATTAGGTGCATTATTGGCTTAGCTTTTGAGATTAGGATAAGGAAAGGGTGGGTTAGGAATGAGCCTTCTTTAGGGAAAAAGGTTATCTCTCTCCTAGAGACACTCCAAGTTAGGACTTGGAGTTGAGGGGGGCCATCCACAGGGAGAGGGACGAAACTTTGGGCTTGCAGTAGTAGTACGGGGAGTTACAGTCGTTGGGAGTGAGGTTCGGAATAGTGCGTTAGTGTGAGTAGCAAATCCTACGAGAAACCCTGTTCGGGTGGGAAAAGGGACTGGTAATGGTCATGTTAGCCGAAGCTCTCCTCCAAGTGCTTCGGATTGTCAAACTTTCAGTAGCATTGATAGGCCGCAGGAGGGTAAAGTCGTTGAGAACGTGAATTTTGTTTCAACCCAGTCGAAATTTTGGTTGTGTGAACTCTGATTGTTGAGGACCATTGCAACTGCAAAGTACATTGTATTTGAGCTGCTAAAGAGGGATGGTTGGAAAATAGTGTCTACTTCATTGTGTTGAAATTCAGCGCTGTCGTGCTGCAAATGTAGACATTATGTAGAATATGTATATACATATGTTTTAATTATATTTAAATATTTGTAACATTTAAAGAAGATGACGTCATTTGAGGTGTCTTCAAGGTGACGCCCTCTCTCTTCGACTATAAGGAGAAAGATTCACTTGAAAGCTTTATCTTATTTGATATTCTTCTTTGTGTTTCATTTAGATTACATTATGTCGAACTGGAGGATTTTTTCTGAGTCTCAAGATGAAGAATCTCAACCGGAGCGTGAGTTTGAATTTTCTTTATCGCAACTGCCGGATCAGCCACAATTGCCATTGGATCTTTCTTTGCTACATGGGCGACCAGAAGACGAAGCTGGGCCATCTCGACTACCGAAACAACCTCGCGTGGAGAAAAGATGGCATGGTAACCTTGATCGTGACGCTCGGGCAATGGTGATTTTATTGCAGGTTGGATGTGTTGAACTCGGCAACCGAGAAGTAACATTTAAAGGATGTTTTGAAGACTTAAACGAAGATCAGTACTTTTGTATGGTGAGGCCTATCGAAGAGAGTTGTGGTCATCAACGATGGTTGTAAGGGCCAGTCAATCCTTTAACCAAGGCAGATCGTGCCGAAAACGTTGCTGCTACCGTCAAACACATCCTCAAATTCTTGTAGATGGAGTGACATTTCGATTGGAGCTCTAGTTTTTTACCTCCACTGAATGTATGTTGGCTTTTAGTACTTCATTTCGTAGTTGGAGTAAATTCTTAGAATAAATTTGTGTTTGTGAAGTAGTATGAGGGAAATATACAAATAGTTTGCCTTCTGGGTGAACGTGAAGTGAATTTCCTTCAAAGTTAAAGATAAAGAAATAGTTGTGGCACCAAATAAGGGCTCAATTATTCATGTTGTAGTTTTGGCTCACTTATTTGTGTGGTTAGAGTGAAGATAAGGTGGAGGAAAGGTGAACACTATTCATCTTCTCTTCCGTTGGAAATTTAAAGAGGACCCGAATGTTTGGAGGGTCATTGTGTGGTGAGTTTGAAGTATTTTGAAATGAAATTGGGATGTGTTGTGTATCATGGTGTCTAGTTTTCAAATTGATCTCACTTGCTTGATTTGAAGTTGTAAAGCAAAAGTTGTGCTAGTTTGAGTGGAGGGAGGTTTGTTGCCTTTAAAATTAAAAGGCAGAGACTTCAACCGACCATAAAAGACGGACAGGTTCTTTTTTGCAATGAAATTTCAAGGGAGTGTAGGAAATTGTGTTAGCTTTTCATGAAGTTATCATTCGTTTTGTTTGGAGTTTGTATGAGAATGTTGTGAATGTGGAAGCGAAGGAAGGTTTGTTGCCTTTCCCTTCTCAAGGCCGAAACTTTGGATGGTCATAGAAGTTGGATAGAGTTTTAGAATTGTTTGAAATTTAAAAGAGAAGTAGATAATTGTTTTAACTTTCCGAAAAGCTATCATTTAGTTCATTTGGAGTTGTAGATCAACAGAGACACTCATCCAAAGTTCAGCTTGAAAATTGAAGTTGAAGTTGAAGGAGTTTTGAAGACTTGTGTGTTTGTGTGTGTGGCTCGTGGCTTTGTAAATTTCATTTTATTGTTGTGGGCAGTTTGGTTCACACCAATACTAGCCTCATTTGATGTTGTGGATGCGACAAAGTGGGGTTAATTGCCCACATGGTCAAGACTTTTATGTTGTTCCTATTGGTGAGACAAGTTTGCTAGTCACCGTGGGTTTGAAATTTAAGATCCAATCCCTCGGACGACTCAATTCATGGTCTGGTCATCCTGTTTTACACGTTCAAAGCCCGTGGTTTCTTATCACCCTACCTTAACCCTTGGCCTATTTAGAAACACAACATGATAGGACAACAAATAGCAGTTTGAAGATTCAAAGACTTGAAGATTCAAAGTTTTTACAAGTTACCAATTCATTTGTTGGTTTATATCATCTTACGATCTCTGTCATTCCCGAGCCATTTCTAGTTGTAGCCAGAATCCTCGTGATTTCCCGAGGCAAACGCTCTCTACATGACATTTGGTGCATCCAAGTCCGGTTTCAATGGTTAGTGTCAGTATCCGATGGGATGAAGGCATGGCAAAGTTACTGAAGTGATGTTGCCAATGTCAGAGTTTGAGTGTGTGCCGATTTTTGGAGTCAAGAGTCTTTGAACCTGGAACAAACAATCTGGTGTGTATAAAGCCTGTTTGTCGATGATGAGGCTCTAGCAAATCGAGTGCAATCTGGAGGCCTCATGGTAAACATGCAGTTGTACTTGCGGAGGATGCTCATCGTTTCACTACATATCGGCCCGACCATCGTGGAGCAGATTTGAGCGGAATCAACTCAGCTTCGCGCTAGATCTACCTTGAGGATATTTCAAACTGGATGGAGCTCGTTATCAGTTGCAATCTTCAGTCTCTATACAGAGTTGAAGAATTCAGTTGGGTGAAAGGTCCCGTTTGCCGCTAATGTGTATACTCCAACAAGGTTTAGTAGATTTGGGGGACATGGAATCTTGCTTCAAATACTGACTGCAAGCTTCCTGCTTCTTCATCGACGTACGTACTAGCTTGAATTAGATAGGACTGCACGAGAATCTGAAATCCTGCACTTCAATTTGGCATCTGCATTGACGGATCACGTATAGTTTGTAGAATTGCAAGGAGTTTCGCTTAGACCTCAACGTCCATTTGTGGATCTGGCTATTGATTGATGTCCAGACATCAGGACTGCATATTTATTTTGAAAATCAGCGGGCCAGGTCGACCGGTGGAAGGTGGAACAAGCTAGCTTTCGGAGCTGAAGATACAAGCTAGAAAGACCGCCTTTGTACAACACAATCTGTCCTTCGGGATTATTTTCGAGCTTGGCGACTGATACGACCGGTCAGGTGACCAGTGATCACCGGTCACTTGGGGTGTGGTGACCGGTTTGACCGGTCATCCAGGGCGCTTAAGGCCCGGTTTTGCTTTAAAAAAAACGATGATTGTTCTAAGACTTGTTGATTGTAGCTGTGCTTGAATCATTTTGGAAGTGTTTAGGGTTGGGAGCCCCAGCATTGCCTACTTATGGTTACTACTAGGGCCTAGGCGGCTGCCCAACCCAGAGATGTGAGACCACCAGAGCGGCGAATATTGTTAGGGTATGAATAGTGGTTGGAGAAGGCAAATTTTATTGCAGCATTGCTCAAATTTATCTTAAAGTGCCTACCTGCACGAGGACTGCAATACTCTGAGCCTGAGTTCTAGAACATATGGCAGGCAGACTTGGCACAGGCATAGTGTGCTGATGTTGGCCAGCTTGGCATAATGGCACATCGCCTGTGTGTAGAGTTGACACCGTTTGTCACATTGGAGTGTTGGCATGACGATCATGACATGATATTGTAGCGCTTCATGTATGCACGCTTTTTGCATGAGATAGAGGCTACTATTACCATGGTGGTTGCAGATACCTCAACCGCAACCGGATGACAGATTTTCAGATTTGCTCCTAGTTTTATAGTAGTTGTGTGGAGTTAGCCTAGCAATTATTAGCTAGGGCTTATATAAGGTGACTTAGCGGTGTGTGCTAGTCCCTAGCTTATATATGAGAATTTAGGGTTCCTTCCCTAAGTTTGATTACTTGCATGACCACAACATATTGTTGGTATTTTGTGAGTTTTGCTTGGTGGAATTTTCAATGGTAGTTGGGACCACATGGTATCGCCATGGACAAAGGCAAGAGGGTTCCTAAGCCTTTTAGACTAATACCAGTTGGAAGCACGAAAGAAGAAGAAGTGCAAATTTTCTTGATTACAGATGATCTCTAGGAGGTTTTTGAATCTTTTCAAACCCTTCATCCAGTGAATCTTTTCTAGGACATCAATTCCAAGAAGCAACTCTACCATTTATACCCTCACCGTTGGCTCGTGATCGACTTGGAGTCCAACTATTTGGGCAACCGGGCATTAAAGTTTTAGGTCCAAAAGTCATCAAATTTTGGACTCAACAACGTGGGGTGCGCATCATTCGGGACTTACGAGCGGAGTTACCCGTGATTGGAGCACCGTTGAGTCGGACAAGGGGGCGTGTGGAGGTAATTGATTTGGTCATCCCACAAGTGACAGTGGTGTTGAAGAATGAGGGTCAACGTCGAGAAGTGGTTAGACACATTTTCGAGGGTGCAATTCAATTGCCCACATTTTCATTGATCTTCACCGAGTTTTGAGCTGGAGATTACTTGTTCCACACCACGTGGTAGTGGGAACAAGGTTGGTGGCTTGAGAGAGCATCTAGTATTTGGGATTCTTTAACCTTTCGTTTCCTTGACATAGAGGTTCTACCCACAATTTATTGTGAGGTTGTGGAAGGGACACACGAGACTTGGCAGCTTTACATATAAACTTTGTTTTATATGTAAAAGCTGGATCCGCTTGGGAAGCCGGGTTATACCAAGAGCGGGACACCATTTACTAGGGACATTGTTTCTGAGGCATCAGACACCAGTGTTGTCGTACCCGTGCGCCCTCAAAGTCAGAGGCCCTTCGTTGGTAGAAGGATCCCAAGTGATTTTGTTCCGCAATTTATTGATAAGCAAGTAGATTGGGTGGAAGACATTGAAGGTAATGAGGGAAGAGAATTACATGTCATCACAATTGGCCACGGGGTAACACTTACTCATAGCGAGTTTATATTTGTGTGGGACGAGATGACCAGGGTTGTTCGCTGCGACAGCGCGACACCGCGACAGACAGACGTCGCGCGACGTCTAGTAGAGCCCGCACAACGTCACGAAAAGTCAAATTTACCTTTGACTTTATATAAAATTACCCCCCTCCAGCTGGATGCCATGTGGCATCTACATGGCAAACTCAAGGGGCGCATACAGGTACTAGGCGACTGCATGTAGGGGCGATTGGAGGTAGGGGCGAGTGGAGGTAGGGGCGACCTCTTGTAGGAGTGATTTGTAGTGCAATTCAAAACTGCCACTTCTGCTGCAGTCATCCAAGAAAATAGAAAAAAATATTTTTTAGAGAATCTAACCGTAAGATCTTGTACTTAAGTTGTCTAAGATCATGTGGTAAAAATTTCATAAAGTTTGGCCATATAGATTGGAAGATATTAGCATTCAAAGTTGGAAAAAAAATTGAACTGTGGCTTGCAATTTCAGATGACTTTGACCACCATTTGTGGAAAAAAATTGCACTATAAACTCTAAATTTAAAAAAATTATGTTGAAAAATTGAATTGAAAGTTTAAGCAAAAAATTTCAATAGAAACACACTTGATTTTCATTCTTTAAGAAATTGTTGAATAGAAGTTGGTCTATGATTGAATGAAAAACTAAATTGTTAATAGCTCTAAGTTGGAATTGAAACACAATAAGCACAATGGTGAGATTGTTCTAGTAGACAAACTTAACTATATTAAACAATTTTCAAAAAAGTTGTATAAATTGCATTCAAAAATATATCATATAAGATGTTTTTTCAAAAAATTGTTTAGATTGTCTAAAAGACAAGATTGTCCATAATTTTTTCATTGCTAGTCCAAATGGAATGAATCAAAGCTTCACATGTAGACAAAAATATAATATTTGAGGGAACAAAATTTAATATTAATTGACTTATTGTAATTTTTTTGTTGCTTGTTGACCTCTATTTTCAGCTTAGGGTGGCATAAATTTTGCTTTTGGACACCAATTGAAGAAAAATTTATATTCTTACAAAGATGATGTACTCTTCTATCCTCCAAAAAAGTTCAAAAAATGAAAATGAAAATTGAGACTATATGCACCTACTTGAACTCTTTAAAGTCCTTCAAAAGGACTCAAGTTGGTCCTTTAGGGGTTAAAACTCAACTTCATTTTTGTACACTTTTACACACATTAGTTTAGAAGCAAATAAATTAAAGTACATTGTTTGGAAAAAATTACAAAATATTTGCACAAAAGAATTCAAATTCAAGATTCAATACATAGACCTTGGCACCTAGCGTTTTGAATATTTAATATTTTTTCTAAATGGCACATCATATAAAAAGTGGTTAATATAATTACTTTCCTTTTCAAAATTTAGAAGCATGAAATGTGACCTATGTTTTTATTTGTACTAACATAATAACAACATACCCTATTACAAAACATCAATGCGATAAACAACTTTAGGGGCTTTATCAACCATGAGTAGCTTTACCACCTATCTACATATTAGTTGCTTCTTTGAATCAAGTTCAATGACTATACCCAACTTCCTCACAAAGTACCTCATTACTAATGTGTTTTCAAATATTTCATTGTCGTATTTGAGTAGTTGCGTGGATTAGTGTCTCTATAGTAGCACCTGCGGCCTTACTATAGGAAACTAAAATCAAAAGAGTCCTTTTATTAATGACCACATCGTCAAATATTTGTTTCTACTAAGGATCTCTCATTAAAAAGCGTATAATCTCTATCCTCACTTGTTGGTGACCAACTTTGAATTAGAAGCATATGTCATTATGTCACCATATGCTTAGTGATGTCAATTTTAGTTGCCACTAAAAAACCCCAAACGACCCAAATTTGCCAATTTTTGGACAAAACGAAGACCATTCTTTCCACCTCCACCCGCACTCGCCCCTTACCCGAGGTCGCCCTTAAGCACTCGCCCTGACCCGCGTTCTCTTCCTTGAGAGGTCGCCCAAGACCCGAAGTCGCCCCTAGAAACCCCCAAATGGCCCAAATTTGCCAATTTTTGGACAAAAGGAGGGCCATTTTTTCCACCTCCACTCGCACTCGCCCCTTACCCGAGGTCGCCCTTAAGCACTCGCCCAGACCTGCGTTCTCTTCCATGAGAGGTCGCCCAAGACCCGAAGTCGCCCCTAGAACCCCCAAACGGCCCAAATTGGTCAATTTTTGGACAAAAAGAAGGCCATTATTTCCACCTCCACCCGCACTCGCCCCTTAACCGAGGTCGCTCTTAAGCACTCGCCTTGACTCGCGTTCTCCTCCATAAAAGGTCGCCCAAGACCCGAAGTCGCCCCTAGAACCCCCAAACGGCCCAAATTTGCCAATTTTTGGACAAAAAGAATGCCATTGTTTCCACCTCCACCCGCACTCGCCCCTTACCCGAGGTCGCCCTTAAGCACTCGCCCAAACCTGCGTTCTCTTCCTTGAGAGGTCGCCCAAGACCCGAAGTCGCCCGTAGAACCCCCAAACGCCCAAATTGGTCAATTTTTGGACAAAAAGAAGGCCATTCTTTCCACCTCCACCCGCACTCGCCCCTTACCCGAGGTCGCTCTTAAGCACTCGCCTTGACTCGCGTTCTCCTCCATGAGAGGTCACCCAAGTCCCGAAGTCGCCCCTAGAAACCCCCAAATGGCCCACATTTGCCAATTTCTGGACAAAAGGAAGACCATTCTTTCCACTTCCACCCGCATTCGCCCCTTACCCGAGGTCGCTGTTAAGCACTCGCCTTCACTCGCGTTCTCCTCCATGAGAGGTCGCCTAGGACCCGAAGTCGCCCCTAGAACCCCCAAATGGCCCAAATTGGTCAATTTTTGGACAAAAGGAGGGCCATTCTTTCTACCTCCACCCGCACTCGCCCCTTACCCGAGGTCGCCCTTAAGCACTCGCCTTGATCTGCGTTCTCTTCCATGAGAGGTCGCCCAAGACCCGAAGTCGCCCCTAGAACCCCCAAACGGCCCAAATTGGTCAATTTTTGGACAAAAGGAAGGCCATTCTTTCCACCTCCACCCGCACTCGCCCCTTAACCGAGGTCGCTCTTAAGCACTCGCCCTGACTCGCGTTCTCCTCCATGAGAGGTCGCCCAAGTCCCGAAGTCGCCCCTAGAAACCCCCAAATGGCCCACATTTGCCAATTTTTGGACAAAACGAAGGCCATTCTTTCCACCTCCACCCGCACTCGCCCCTTACCCGAGGTCGCCCTTAAGCACTCGCCCAAACCTGCGTTCTCTTCCTTGAGAGGTCGCCCAAGACCCGAAGTCGCCCCTAGAAACTCCCAATTGGTCCAAATTTGTCAATTTTTGGACAAAAGGAGGGCCATTCTTTCCACCTCCACCCGCACTCGCCCCTTACCCGAGGTCGCCCTTAAGCACTCGCCCTGACCCGCGTTCTCTTCCTTGAGAGGTCGCCCAAGACCCGAAGTCGCCCCTAGAAACCCCCAAATGGCCCAAATTTGCCAATTTTTGGACAAAAGGAGGGCCATTTTTTCCACCTCCACTCGCACTCGCCCCTTACCCGAGGTCGCCCTTAAGCACTCGCCTTGACCTGCGTTCTCATCCATGAGAGGTCGCCCAAGACCCGAAGTCGCCCCTAGAAACCCCCAAATGGCCCAAATTTGCCAATTTTTGGACAAAAGGAGGGCCATTCTTTCTACCTCCACCCGCACTCGCCCCTTACCCGAGGTCGCCCTTAAGCACTCGCCTTGACCTGCGTTCTCATCCATGAGAGGTCGCCCAAGACCCGAAGTCGCCCCTAGAAACCCCCAAATGGCCCAAATTTGCCAATTTTTGGACAAAAGGAGGGCCATTTTTTCCACCTCCACTCGCACTCGCCCCTTACCCGAGGTCGCCCTTAAGCACTCGCCTTGACCTGCGTTCTCATCCATGAGAGGTCGCCCAAGACCCGAAGTCGCCCCTAGAAACCCCCAAATGGCCCAAATTTGCCAATTTTTGGACAAAAGGAGGGCCATTCTTTCCACCTCCACTCGCACTCGCCCCTTACCCGAGGTCGCCCTTAAGCACTCGCCCAGACCTGCATTCTCTTCCATGAGAGGTCGCCCAAGACCCGAAGTCGCCCCTAGAACCCCCAAACGGCCCAAATTTGCCAATTTTTGGACAAAAGGAGGGCCATTCTTTCCACCTCCACTCGCACTCGCGCCTTACCCGAGGTCGCTCTTAAGCACTCGCCTTGACTCGCGTTCTCCTCCATGAGAGGTCGCCCAAGTCCCGAAGTCGCCCCTAGAAACCCCCAAATGGCCCACATTTGCCAATTTTTGGACAAAACGAAGGCCATTCTTTCCACCTCCACCCGCACTCGCCCCTTACCCGAGGTCGCCCTTAAGCACTCGCCCAAACCTGCGTTCTCTTCCTTGAGAGGTCGCCCAAGACCCGAAGTCGCCCCTAGAAACTCCCAATTGGTCCAAATTCGTCAATTTTTGGACAAAAGGAGGGCCATTCTTTCCACCTCCACCCGCACTCGCCCCTTACCCGAGGTCGCTCTTAAGCACTCGCCTTGACTCGCGTTCTCCTCCATGAGAGGTCGCCCAAGTCCCGAAGTCGCCCCTAGAAACCCCCAAATGGCCCACATTTGCCAATTTCTGGACAAAACGAAGACCATTCTTTCCACTTCCACCCGCATTCGCCCCTTACCCGAGGTCGCTCTTAAGCACTCGCCTTCACTCGCGTTCTCCTCCATGAGAGGTCGCCTAAGACCCGAAGTCGCCCCTAGAACCCCCAAATGGCCCAAATTGGTCAATTTTTGGACAAAAGGAGGGCCATTCTTTCCACCTCCACTCGCACTCGCCCCTTACCCGAGGTCGCCCTTAAGCACTCGCCCAGACCTGCATTCTCTTCCATGAGAGGTCGCCCAAGACCCGAAGTCGCCCCTAGAACCCCCAAACGGCCCAAATTTGCCAATTTTTGGACAAAAGGAGGGCCATTTTTTCCACCTCCACTCGCACTCGCCCCTTACCCGAGGTCGCCCTTAAGCACTCGCCTTGACCTGCGTTCTCATCCATGAGAGGTCGCCCAAGACCCGAAGTCGCCCCTAGAAACCCCCAAATGGCCCACATTTGCCAATTTCTGGACAAAACGAAGACCATTCTTTCCACTTCCACCCGCATTCGCCCCTTACCCGAGGTCGCTCTTAAGCACTCGCCTTCACTCGCGTTCTCCTCCATGAGAGGTCGCCTAAGACCCGAAGTCGCCCCTAGAACCCCCAAATGGCCCAAATTGGTCAATTTTTGGACAAAAGGAGGGCCATTCTTTCCACCTCCACTCGCACTCGCCCCTTACCCGAGGTCGCCCTTAAGCACTCGCCTTGACTCGCGTTCTCCTCCATGAGAGGTCGCCCAAGACCCGAAGTCGCCCCTAGAAACCCCCAAATGGCCCAAATTTGCCAATTTTTGGACAAAAAGAGGGCCATTTTTTCCACCTCCACCCGCACTCGCCCCTTACCCGAGGTCGCCCTTAAGCACTCGCCCAAACCTGCGTTCTCCTCCATGAGAGGTCGCCCAAGACCCGAAGTCGCCCCTAGAAACTCCCAATTGGTCCAAATTCGTCAATTTTTGGACAAAAGGAGGGCCATTCTTTCCACCTCCACCCGCACTCGCCCCTTACCCGAGGTCGCTCTTAAGCACTCGCCTTGACTCGCGTTCTCCTCCATGAGAGGTCGCCCAAGACCCGAAGTCGCCCCTAGAAACCCCCAAATGGCCCAAATTTGCCAATTTTTGGACAAAAAGAGGGCCATTTTTTCCACCTCCACCCGCACTCGCCCCTTACCCGAGGTCGCCCTTAAGCACTCGCCCAAACCTGCGTTCTCTTCCTTGAGAGGTCGCCCAAGACCCGAAGTCGCCCCTAGAACCCCCAAACGCCCAAATTGGTCAATTTTTGGACAAAAAGAAGGCCATTCTTTCCACCTCCACCCGCACTCGCCCCTTACCCGAGGTCGCTCTTAAGCACTCGCCTTGACTCGCGTTCTCCTCCATGAGAGGTCGCCCAAGTCCCGAAGTCGCCCCTAGAAACCCCCAAATGGCCCACATTTGCCAATTTCTGGACAAAACGAAGACCATTCTTTCCACTTCCACCCGCATTCGCCCCTTACCCGAGGTCGCTCTTAAGCACTCGCCTTCACTCGCGTTCTCCTCCATGAGAGGTCGCCTAAGACCCGAAGTCGCCCCTAGAACCCCCAAATGGCCCAAATTGGTCAATTTTTGGACAAAAGGAGGGCCATTCTTTCTACCTCCACCCGCACTCGCCCCTTACCCGAGGTCGCCCTTAAGCACTCGCCTTGATCTGCGTTCTCTTCCATGAGAGGTCGCCCAAGACCCGAAGTCGCCCCTAGAAACCCCCAAATGGCCCAAATTTGCCAATTTTTGGACAAAAGGAGGGCCATTTTTTCCACCTCCACTCGCACTCGCCCCTTACCCGAGGTCGCCCTTAAGCACTCGCCTTGACCTGCGTTCTCATCCATGAGAGGTCGCCCAAGACCCGAAGTCGCCCCTAGAACCCCCCAATGGCCCAAATTTGCCAATTTTTGGACAAAAGGAGGGCCATTCTTTCCACCTCCACCCGCACTCGCCCCTTACCCGAGGTCGCTCTTAAGCACTCGCCTTGACTCGCGTTCTCCTCCATGAGAGGTCGCCCAAGTCCCGAAGTCGCCCCTAGAAACCCCCAAATGGCCCACATTTGCCAATTTCTGGACAAAACGAAGACCATTCTTTCCACTTCCACCCGCATTCGCCCCTTACCCGAGGTCGCTCTTAAGCACTCGCCTTCACTCGCGTTCTCCTCCATGAGAGGTCGCCTAAGACCCGAAGTCGCCCCTAGAACCCCCAAATGGCCCAAATTGGTCAATTTTTGGACAAAAGGAGGGCCATTCTTTCCACCTCCACTCGCACTCGCCCCTTACCCGAGGTCGCCCTTAAGCACTCGCCCAGACCTGCATTCTCTTCCATGAGAGGTCGCCCAAGACCCGAAGTCGCCCCTAGAACCCCCAAACGGCCCAAATTTGCCAATTTTTGGACAAAAGGAGGGCCATTTTTTCCACCTCCACTCGCACTCGCCCCTTACCCGAGGTCGCCCTTAAGCACTCGCCTTGACCTGCGTTCTCATCCATGAGAGGTCGCCCAAGACCCGAAGTCGCCCCTAGAAACCCCCAAATGGCCCAAATTTGCCAATTTTTGGACAAAAGGAGGGCCATTCTTTCCACCTCCACTCGCACTCGCCCCTTACCCGAGGTCGCCCTTAAGCACTCGCCCAGACCTGCATTCTCTTCCATGAGAGGTCGCCCAAGACCCGAAGTCGCCCCTAGAACCCCCAAACGGCCCAAATTTGCCAATTTTTGGACAAAAGGAGGGCCATTCTTTCCACCTCCACCCGCACTCGCCCCTTACCCGAGGTCGCTCTTAAGCACTCGCCTTGACTCGCGTTCTCCTCCATGAGAGGTCGCCCAAGACCCGAAGTCGCCCCTAGAAACCCCCAAATGGCCCAAATTTGCCAATTTTTGGACAAAAAGAGGGCCATTTTTTCCACCTCCACCCGCACTCGCCCCTTACCCGAGGTCGCCCTTAAGCACTCGCCCAAACCTGCGTTCTCTTCCTTGAGAGGTCGCCCAAGACCCGAAGTCGCCCCTAGAACCCCCAAACGCCCAAATTGGTCAATTTTTGGACAAAAAGAAGGCCATTCTTTCCACCTCCACCCGCACTCGCCCCTTACCCGAGGTCGCTCTTAAGCACTCGCCTTGACTCGCGTTCTCCTCCATGAGAGGTCGCCCAAGTCCCGAAGTCGCCCCTAGAAACCCCCAAATGGCCCACATTTGCCAATTTCTGGACAAAACGAAGACCATTCTTTCCACTTCCACCCGCATTCGCCCCTTACCCGAGGTCGCTCTTAAGCACTCGCCTTCACTCGCGTTCTCCTCCATGAGAGGTCGCCTAAGACCCGAAGTCGCCCCTAGAACCCCCAAATGGCCCAAATTGGTCAATTTTTGGACAAAAGGAGGGCCATTCTTTCTACCTCCACCCGCACTCGCCCCTTACCCGAGGTCGCCCTTAAGCACTCGCCTTGATCTGCGTTCTCTTCCATGAGAGGTCGCCCAAGACCCGAAGTCGCCCCTAGAACCCCCAAACGGCCCAAATTGGTCAATTTTTGGACAAAAGGAAGGCCATTCTTTCCACCTCCACCCGCACTCGCCCCTTAACCGAGGTCGCTCTTAAGCACTCGCCCTGACTCGCGTTCTCCTCCATGAGAGGTCGCCCAAGTCCCGAAGTCGCCCCTAGAAACCCCCAAATGGCCCACATTTGCCAATTTTTGGACAAAACGAAGGCCATTCTTTCCACCTCCACCCGCACTCGCCCCTTACCCGAGGTCGCCCTTAAGCACTCGCCCAAACCTGCGTTCTCTTCCTTGAGAGGTCGCCCAAGACCCGAAGTCGCCCCTAGAAACTCCCAATTGGTCCAAATTTGTCAATTTTTGGACAAAAGGAGGGCCATTCTTTCCACCTCCACCCGCACTCGCCCCTTACCCGAGGTCGCCCTTAAGCACTCGCCCTGACCCGCGTTCTCTTCCTTGAGAGGTCGCCCAAGACCCGAAGTCGCCCCTAGAAACCCCCAAATGGCCCAAATTTGCCAATTTTTGGACAAAAGGAGGGCCATTTTTTCCACCTCCACTCGCACTCGCCCCTTACCCGAGGTCGCCCTTAAGCACTCGCCCAAACCTGCGTTCTCTTCCATGAGAGGTCGCCCAAGACCCGAAGTCGCCCCTAGAAACCTCCAAATGGCCCAAATTTGCCAATTTTTGGACAAAAGGAGGGCCATTTTTTCCACCTCCACTCGCACTCGCCCCTTACCCGAGGTCGCCCTTAAGCACTCGCCTTGACTCGCGTTCTCCTCCATGAGAGGTCGCCCAAGACCCGAAGTCGCCCCTAGAAACCCCCAAATGGCCCAAATTTGCCAATTTTTGGACAAAAGGAGGGCCATTTTTTCCACCTCCACTCGCACTCGCCCCTTACCCGAGGTCGCCCTTAAGCACTCGCCTTGACCTGCGTTCTCATCCATGAGAGGTCGCCCAAGACCCGAAGTCGCCCCTAGAAACCCCCAAATGGCCCAAATTTGCCAATTTTTGGACAAAAGGAGGGCCATTCTTTCCACCTCCACTCGCACTCGCACTCGCCCCTTACCCGAGGTCGCCCTTAAGCACTCGCCCAGACCTGCATTCTCTTCCATGAGAGGTCGCCCAAGACCCGAAGTCGCCCCTAGAACCCCCAAACGGCCCAAATTTGCCAATTTTTGGACAAAAGGAGGGCCATTCTTTCCACCTCCACTCGCACTCGCCCCTTACCCGAGGTCGCTCTTAAGCACTCGCCTTGACTCGCGTTCTCCTCCATGAGAGGTCGCCCAAGTCCCGAAGTCGCCCCTAGAAACCCCCAAATGGCCCACATTTGCCAATTTTTGGACAAAACGAAGGCCATTCTTTCCACCTCCACCCGCACTCGCCCCTTACCCGAGGTCGCCCTTAAGCACTCGCCCAAACCTGCGTTCTCTTCCTTGAGAGGTCGCCCAAGACCCGAAGTCGCCCCTAGAAACTCCCAATTGGTCCAAATTTGTCAATTTTTGGACAAAAGGAGGGCCATTCTTTCCACCTCCACCCGCACTCGCCCCTTACCCGAGGTCGCCCTTAAGCACTCGCCCTGACCCGCGTTCTCTTCCTTGAGAGGTCGCCCAAGACCCGAAGTCGCCCCTAGAAACCCCCAAATGGCCCAAATTTGCCAATTTTTGGACAAAAGGAGGGCCATTTTTTCCACCTCCACTCGCACTCGCCCCTTACCCGAGGTCGCCCTTAAGCACTCGCCCAAACCTGCGTTCTCTTCCATGAGAGGTCGCCCAAGACCCGAAGTCGCCCCTAGAAACCTCCAAATGGCCCAAATTTGCCAATTTTTGGACAAAAGGAGGGCCATTTTTTCCACCTCCACTCGCACTCGCCCCTTACCCGAGGTCGCCCTTAAGCACTCGCCTTGACCTGCGTTCTCATCCATGAGAGGTCGCCCAAGACCCGAAGTCGCCCCTAGAAACCCCCAAATGGCCCAAATTTGCCAATTTTTGGACAAAAGGAGGGCCATTTTTTCCACCTCCACTCGCACTCGCCCCTTACCCGAGGTCGCCCTTAAGCACTCGCCTTGACCTGCGTTCTCATCCATGAGAGGTCGCCCAAGACCCGAAGTCGCCCCTAGAAACCCCCAAATGGCCCAAATTTGCCAATTTTTGGACAAAAGGAGGGCCATTCTTTCCACCTCCACTCGCACTCGCCCCTTACCCGAGGTCGCCCTTAAGCACTCGCCCAGACCTGCATTCTCTTCCATGAGAGGTCGCCCAAGACCCGAAGTCGCCCCTAGAACCCCCAAACGGCCCAAATTTGCCAATTTTTGGACAAAAGGAGGGCCATTCTTTCCACCTCCACTCGCACTCGCCCCTTACCCGAGGTCGCTCTTAAGCACTCGCCTTGACTCGCGTTCTCCTCCATGAGAGGTCGCCCAAGACCCGAAGTCGCCCCTAGAAACCCCCAAATGGCCCAAATTTGCCAATTTTTGGACAAAAAGAGGGCCATTTTTTCCACCTCCACCCGCACTCGCCCCTTACCCGAGGTCGCCCTTAAGCACTCGCCCAAACCTGCGTTCTCTTCCTTGAGAGGTCGCCCAAGACCCGAAGTCGCCCCTAGAACCCCCAAACGCCCAAATTGGTCAATTTTTGGACAAAAAGAAGGCCATTCTTTCCACCTCCACCCGCACTCGCCCCTTACCCGAGGTCGCTCTTAAGCACTCGCCTTGACTCGCGTTCTCCTCCATGAGAGGTCGCCCAAGTCCCGAAGTCGCCCCTAGAAACCCCCAAATGGCCCACATTTGCCAATTTCTGGACAAAACGAAGACCATTCTTTCCACTTCCACCCGCATTCGCCCCTTACCCGAGGTCGCTCTTAAGCACTCGCCTTCACTCGCGTTCTCCTCCATGAGAGGTCGCCTAAGACCCGAAGTCGCCCCTAGAACCCCCAAATGGCCCAAATTGGTCAATTTTTGGACAAAAGGAGGGCCATTCTTTCTACCTCCACCCGCACTCGCCCCTTACCCGAGGTCGCCCTTAAGCACTCGCCTTGATCTGCGTTCTCTTCCATGAGAGGTCGCCCAAGACCCGAAGTCGCCCCTAGAACCCCCAAACGGCCCAAATTGGTCAATTTTTGGACAAAAGGAAGGCCATTCTTTCCACCTCCACCCGCACTCGCCCCTTAACCGAGGTCGCTCTTAAGCACTCGCCCTGACTCGCGTTCTCCTCCATGAGAGGTCGCCCAAGTCCCGAAGTCGCCCCTAGAAACCCCCAAATGGCCCACATTTGCCAATTTTTGGACAAAAGGAGGGCCATTTTTTCCACCTCCACTCGCACTCGCCCCTTACCCGAGGTCGCCCTTAAGCACTCGCCCAGACCTGCATTCTCTTCCATGAGAGGTCGCCCAAGACCCGAAGTCGCCCCTAGAAACCCCCAAATGGCCCAAATTTGCCAATTTTTGGACAAAAGGAGGGCCATTTTTTCCACCTCCACTCGCACTCGCCCCTTACCCGAGGTCGCCCTTAAGCACTCGCCTTGACCTGCGTTCTCATCCATGAGAGGTCGCCCAAGACCCGAAGTCGCCCCTAGAAACCCCCAAATGGCCCAAATTTGCCAATTTTTGGACAAAAGGAGGGCCATTTTTTCCACCTCCACTCGCACTCGCCCCTTACCCGAGGTCGCCCTTAAGCACTCGCCTTGACCTGCGTTCTCATCCATGAGAGGTCGCCCAAGACCCGAAGTCGCCCCTAGAAACCCCCAAATGGCCCAAATTTGCCAATTTTTGGACAAAAGGAGGGCCATTCTTTCCACCTCCACTCGCACTCGCCCCTTACCCGAGGTCGCCCTTAAGCACTCGCCCAGACCTGCATACTCTTCCATGAGAGGTCGCCCAAGACCCGAAGTCGCCCCTAGAACCCCCAAACGGCCCAAATTTGCCAATTTTTGGACAAAAGGAGGGCCATTCTTTCCACCTCCACTCGCACTCGCCCCTTACCCGAGGTCGCTCTTAAGCACTCGCCTTGACTCGCGTTCTCCTCCATGAGAGGTCGCCCAAGACCCGAAGTCGCCCCTAGAAACCCCCAAATGGCCCAAATTTGCCAATTTTTGGACAAAAAGAGGGCCATTCTTTCCACCTCCACCCGCACTCGCCCCTTACCCGAGGTCACCCTTAAGCACTCGCCTTGACTCGCGTTCTCCTCCATGAGAGGTCGCCCAAGACCCGAAGTCGCCCCTAGAAACCCCCAAATGGCCCAAATTTGCCAATTTTTGGACAAAAGGAGGGCCATTTTTTCCACCTCCACTCGCACTCGCCCCTTACCCGAGGTCGCCCTTAAGCACTCGCCCAGACCTGCGTTCTCTTCCATGAGAGGTCGCCCAAGACCCGAAGTCGCCCCTAGAAACTCCCAATTGGTCCAAATTTGTCAATTTTTGGACAAAAGGAGGGCCATTCTTTCCACCTCCACCCGCACTCGCCCCTTACCCGAGGTCGCCCTTAAGCACTCGCCCTGGCCCGCGTTCTCTTCCTTGAGAGGTCGCCCAAGACCCGAAGTCGCCCCTAGAAACCCCCAAATGGCCCAAATTTGCCAATTTTTGGACAAAAGGAGGGCCATTTTTTCCACCTCCACTCGCACTCGCCCCTTACCCGAGGTCGCCCTTAAGCACTCGCCCAGACCTGCATTCTCTTCCATGAGAGGTCGCCCAAGACCCGAAGTCGCCCCTAAAACCCCAAACGGCCCAAATTTGCCAATTTTTGGACAAAACGAAGGCCATTCTTTCCACCTCCACCCGCACTCGCCCCTTACCCGAGGTCGCTCTTAAGCACTCGCCTTGACTCGCGTTCTCCTCCATGAGAGGTCGCCCAAGTTCCGAAGTCGCCCCTAGAAACCCCCAAATGGCCCACATTTGCCAATTTTTGGACAAAACGAAGACCATTCTTTCCACCTCCACCCGCACTCGCCCCTTAACCGAGGTCGCCCTTAAGCACTCACCCTGACCCGCGTTCTCCTCCAGGAGAGGTCGCCCAAGACCCGAAGTCGCCCCTAGAAACCCCCAAATGGCCCAAATTGGTCAATTTTTGGACAAAAGGAGGGCCATTCTTTCCACCTCCACCCGCACTCGCCCCTTACCCGTGGTCGCTCTTAAGCACTCGCCTTGATCTGCGTTCTCTTCCATGAGAGGTCGCCCAAGACCCGAAGTCGCCCCTAGAAACCTCCAAATGGCCCAAATTTGCCAATTTTTGGACAAAAGGAGGGCCATTTTTTCCACCTCCACTCGCACTCGCCCCTTACCCGAGGTCGCCCTTAAGCACTCGCCCTGACCTGCGTTCTCATCCATGAGAGGTCGCCCAAGACCCGAAGTCGCCCCTAGAAACCCTCAAATGGCCCAAATTTGTCAATTATTGGACAAGAAGAAGGCCACTTTTTCCACCTCCACCCGCACTCGCCCCTTACCCGAGGTCGCCCTTAAGCACTCGCCCTGACCCGCGTTCTCCTACATGAGAGGTCACCCAAGACTCAAAGTTACTTGAAAAACTCATTGGATTGCAATTTTTGGGTGATGAAAGTAGAAATTGACGACTTCATTATAGTCAATTACTTTTGTTTTAGTTTGCTAGGTTCATTAGTGAACGTACCTTGTTAGGTGAGCTAAGTAAATGGACCTTGATGAGATCAGATTTCATAGCTTTGACACCTAATCTCATTTATTAGAAATGAAAGCTCCTCTAAAAATCTAGTTGCTTTGGATTCTCTATAGTACTACTTGTATTTGATAATATCTTGTTTGGTCTATTAATTAGCTCTAGTATATAAATTTTATGGCAAGATGTCATCTTCTAATGAACACTCAAGTTTTGCAAATATGCAATTTTGTTAAATATATATCAATGGTTCATTTTCATTTATTCGGTTGGATTATATGATATGAAATAAATCAAATAAGAAAGATCATACCTATCTCTCCATCTATTTTTTTGTATTTAAGAAATCATTTGATAAATTATACACTTATAGAATGACTATTTGAGATTTGTTTAAATCCGTAGGGGAAATTTTCATTTAAATCTCTTCCCCATTAATTTAGAAGTGAATATGGTAAATAATTCATAAGTACAAAGATGTTTGGAGAATCAAGAAAATTAAATGGAGAAGGTATTGCAAATATTTTTATGCATTATTTTGTATTTTGAAATACACTTCATAAATTATAGACCCCTTTAGTAGGATAATTCATTGAAATTTGCATAAATTAAATCAAAAGGGAAGTTTTCATTTAAATTCCTTCCCCACTAATTTTTCAAGTTAGAGATGAACGTGGTAAATAATTCATAAGTACATAGATGTTTGGAGAATCAAGAAAATTAAATAGAGAAGGTATTGCAAATATTTTCATGCATTATTTTGTATTTTGAAATACACTTTATAAATTATAGACCCCTTTAGTAGGATAATTTGTTGAAATTTGCATAAATTAAATCAAAAGGGGAAGTTTTCATTTAAATTCCTTCCCCACTAATTTTCTAAATTAAAGATGAAGGTGGTAAATAATTCATGAGTACAAAGAAGCTTGGAGAATCAAGAAAATTAAATGGGGAAGGTATTGCAAATATCTTCATGCATTATTTTGTATCTTGAAATACACTTTATAAATAATACACCCAGAGGATAAGTCTTTGAGATTTGCATTAATCAAAAGGGAAAGTTTTAATTCAAATCTCTTCCTTCTAATTTTTAAGTTAGAGATAAATGTGGTAAATAATTCATAAGTAGTTGAGTACAAAGAAGCTTGGAGAATCAAGAAAATTAAATGGGGAAGGTATTGCAAATATCTTCATGCATTATTTTGTATCTTGAAAAACAATTTATAAATAATACACCCATAGGATAAGTCTTTGAGATTTGCATTAATCAAAAGGGGAAGTTTTAATTCAAATCTCTTTCTTCTAATTTTTAAGTTAGAGATAAATGTGGTAAATAATTTATAAGTAGTTGAGTACAAGGATGCTTGGAGAATCAAGAAAATTAAATGAGGAAGGTATTGCAAATGGATTTTGGCCAAGTTGTTATATGGTCAAATTTTTATAAAAAGATAGGAAAAAAAATTAGCTTTCTAGGAATGTAATTTTAATTTTAATTGGTGCCTAGGAGCAAGAGTTATACAACAATTAGCTTTGATCTAAATTAAATCATTTGGATGAGCAAAAACAAATCTTGAAAAATTTGAATTAAAAATTAATTTTTTTTCTCATATATTTTATTTTATTTTCATATGGAAAGCTTTTATTCATTTCATTTGGATTTATGATATGAAGAGGTTGCCAAGAAGTTGTAGAGCATCTTGTTTTGCAAGCAATTATAATATTGATTTGTAAAATATAGGTATAGGATTTGTTTTTTATTTCAATTTTCAGAAAAATTCAAAACAAATAGGTCCACCAAATCAACATTGATTGTTAGAACAATCTCACTATTGGAATTCGTGAGTTTTAATTCCATCTTAGAGCTATTAATGATTTAGTTTTTCCCTCTATGATACCTTCTTCTACTAAATAAATTTTTAAATAATGAAAATTACATTATATTTTCAACTTTTATTTTTTCTATATTTTCAACTCAATTTTGAATGATGAAAAAAAACTAAATTCAAGATCTACAATTCAAACTATTTAAGTGAAGAAGATTTGAAGTCTTAAACTAGTTTGCCATTGTGCCAAAAAAACACAATTTCTTCACTTTGAATGCATTTATCTTGCAATCTATGTGGTCAAAATGTTTGAAATTTTTTCCATGCATTCTCAAACTATTCTATTGCAAGATCCTATGGTAACATATGGAAAAAAAATACCATTCTAAATTTTTTTTCTCTTTGCAATTTGCACAAAAATGGCAGTTTTGAGTGTTTTTTGACAATTGCAACAAGGAGGTCGCCCCCCTAGACCAACAGTCGCCCCCCTAGACCAGAACTCGCCCCCTTGGACCAGAGGTCGCCCCCATGGACCAGCAGTCGCCCCCTTGGACCAGAGGTCGCCCTAATTTTAGAACCCGTACTCGCCCTATTTGTATTTGCACGCGCCCCCATCCGCGGTCGCCCAAGGCTGAAGTACATGTGCCCCTACCCGCAGTCGCCCAAGTTGGCTTTCCACGTCATTTTGTAAACCTTGCCACGTAGGCAAAATCTATTTACCGTGGGGTAAATTTTTTTACCCCTCCGCGACGCGATGTCAAGTAAACTCGACACTTGGTGACACGCGACACGCGACGTCAGACGTCATACACGACGCCTAAACCCAAAAATATGTCAGACAAGACAACCCTGGAGATGACTACACTATATGGAGGTGTGGATCAGGGAGTCCGGCGGTTTTCTGGTGTCAATGGCACCATGAAAGTGGATGACTTCCACAGGGAGTTCACCATGTGGTGTGAACTCCAAAAGTCTCGAAACGCTAATTTCAATCCATACATGGTGTGGAGGGCATTATTCAGGTGTCTTGAAGGGGCACCTTTGGCTGACTATGGGGAATTTGAGCTTGCTCATTCCACCGAGATCTTAGCCTAACAAGATTACTATGCTCCAAACTATGCTGATGTTTGGGGAGGGGGATCCACGACCATAGTGCCTGCTAGCAAAGGAAAGCAAGAGGAAGGAGGCGCGAGCGTGGGAGGCCAAGAGGCTACCATGACCACGGGCCTAGTGCAAGTGACTAATCCACCCCCTTCAATCCTACAGCTCAATTCATTTTGCAGCTGCAGCGGGATTACTATGAACAAAGGGCAGATAAAATGAAGTCACTTCGCACATTTGCACATGGAAGTGATGAGTCATTGCGAGAGGCACATTCGAGACTGAGGTGGTTGATTTCCGCCACTCATGGGGTGACTAAACAGCAGGCTATTCAGCACTAGTCTAGCATCTTGAATAAAGAGTTCAAAACTCTTGTTCAAGGTGAAGCATTGAGGTTGGGTGTCCCACCCACTTTAAGGTATGTTTTTGAGACCTTTGAGAGAATTGAAATTAATCTTTTGGAGGAAAAAGCAGCCATGGGGTTCTTATGAAAGGAGGACAATCCAAAAAGACTAAATCCACTAAAGCTAGCATTCCAGCCAATGTGGGGGATGCGGATATTATTTGTTTTAATTGTGGTGGGGTTGATCATCGTCGACGAGATTGCAAGAAGACATCAAAAAAAGAAACCGCCAAGATTGGTGGGTTCTACTCTAGTTGCGGTGTCAAGGGCCATGGAGAGGCTAGTTGCTGGAAGTTGCATCCAGAACTCAAGCCTAAGGGAGCCAAAGATGCCAAGGGAACTAACTCTAAAAAAGCCAAGCTTGTAGGAGGAGAGAATAAATCATGGAAGGCCCGATTTACAAAGTTGGAGGCTAAGATGGTAGCAATGAGTGCTACCACGGAGGTCAAGGGATCTTCTTCACAAAGGACCACAACGTCCTTTTATGCAGATGAGGATGACTACATGTTATGTGGTCTGACGGATGCCAATGGCACGCCAAGGGATGCTTTTGCTACAACACGGAGTAAGACTGTGGTGCATGATGCACCACGAGGGGCGAGTTTGGGATTGGACCTACAGCGAGGTGCAACCAACTGACAAGCGAGGTTGCCAGAGTCATTCACATTGGAGGATGTGGTACCCACTTCATCCATGGTTCCATCAATTCCAAACTCCAGCAATCACCGATCTGCTCCAGTTGCAAAGACAAGTGGTCTAGGTACGGGTACACTTTTTGAGGCAGCAACTACCATTTGTCATGCTCCTTTGTTTTCAGCATCTATGATTGCAAATGCGCAATTCAGTGCTGCTACAGTATTCCAATTGGCAGCTACCATGTATGAGGAAGGCACTTCAACATCGATTAGTGCCATGGAAACTACGCTTGAGCCACAAGCGGTGGATGATGGTGATTGGATTGAGTCGGAGGAGCTTTTATCAATAGCTGCTCGATTGAAGACTATGCCAGCATGCCTAGCAATAGAGCGGTCATCCATTACTCTAGGAGTGGTGGTACTTGACAATTCTCAAGGCATTTTCCAATTAGTTGGGTCCAAAGGGAAGGTTTTTGTGCCTTGACGGGTACTATTGGATTCCGGTGCACAACCCTTGATGCTAGGTGATTCAACGATTGAAGGCTTGGGTTTGACCGAGGACACGTTGGAAACATGTCCACGGACGATTAGTACTTCTATGGGGGGGACGGAGCAAGCAAATGGCATCACATGGAGCGAGTTGACACTACGACTACGCTATGATGATGTTGAAGATGCTAGCTTCATGAAGGTGAAAGCTATAGTCATGGAGGCCAAATCTTATAATGTTTTGGTAGGTGCTATGGTATTATACTCTATAGGTTTCACCTTGGACTTTTGGGTGGAGACAACATCATATAGATCGGGATGGCAAACAAGGGATGGACGCAAAGCCCGACTGCTAGTTCGTTTTATATGAGTTCTCACCGGAAATTTGGTTGATCTCTATTGTTTTTCTGGGCTTGTAGCAAACGGTCCATCCTGGTTTGAGGAGGATTTTGAAAATCCTTCTATGATTGCTTCAACAGAAAAAGCGGATGACATTTAGGCTTTGGAAGCTGGGGGCGAAGAATTATATCAACTTGGGATGGAATCGGCGTGGAACAGCATCGCCGACCTACAACATGTTGCAGAAATTGTGATCCAAGAGGCGTGGCAACAATCTTTATTGCCACAAAATGAGGAGGAAGGTGGAGGTGCGAATGATAACAACCCACCTTTGGATACTTCTACGATCCATTGGAAGCTGCCAGACGAAGGTATTACACTTCTAGAGTTATTTGGTGGTATTGACAGTGGACTGGCAGCAGTGTTGCAAGCGGGTGTAAAAGTGAGGCGTTACATTTATGTGGACAATGACGACATGGCACGCCAAGTGGCCAAGTGGCATGCTCAACAGATGCGCCAAGCTTTTCCATCATTATTAAGCACCACTGCTATTAATACCGCATTTATTGTACTAATGAGCGATATTTCTTTGATTTCACATGAAGACATTGTACGATTGGGGCATGTGGATTTAATTATTGCGGGTTGGCCATGCCAAGGTATGTCTATGGCGGGTAAGCAGAATGGGTTGAAGGACAACCGTTCTTCACGGTTTTATGATATGGTGCGAGTAATACGTTATATTCAGAGTTCTCAACCCCAGGGTATATTATTGAAAATGTGCTAGTGATAAGTACTTCACATACACGCACACTTGAGAGCATCCATCGCATTCATGGAATTCTTGGAATTCCTATTCTATTGGATGCGGCTCCAGTGGGTTCACGAGCTCACAGACCTCGGCTTTGGTGGACCAACATGGCACCACCCAAGCTACTACATGTAGCAGTGGGACGTATTCAACGACCTGATGTATACGTGAAAGATATTTTGGACCCCCACCGATCACCCAGGCGTGTTTATCATGATGATCAGGCTCCATTAGCGGTTGTCAATCGCAAAGGTGAACCACGAAGGGCTTTGTCTACATTGGTGAGCTTTTCAAGGTCCTATGCCTTTAAAGATAATGGACGAGGTTTAGTGTGGGATGCTCGCACTGAAGAAATGGTAGAGCCTAATGCCGATGAGCGGGAACGGGCTATGGGATTCCAAACAGACATCACCAATGTCCCAGGTATCACGGAATTCCAGAGACGATATCTTATTGGCCAAGCCATGGATTTGAATTGTCTCTCTTGGATAGTATCACTTGTTGTGGCAGAGCAAAAGCGTTGAGCTTCAACATTGTCGAACCACTTGGGTTTTTATGAGCTGCGAGCGGCCATGAAACCATCCAGTTCTGGCACTCCAGACACGATGGTTGGGAGCGAAGAGGCCTTCACAGCTCATCCATGGGATTTATGGAACAATACTTCATTTTTCACAACTCCGAGAACGAGTTGGCCTAGTTGGGAAGAAATGGCCAAACACAAAATCAAATTGGAGGAGCAGGTAGAAAAATTATTATTTGAGAGCCATATTGAAGGTTAGACTAATGAGCTATGGCGTTTGAGCCAAGTGGAAGAGCAATATGGCATGGCTGGAGTAGAGCAAGAGGACTCTACTTCAGGTGGTGTGCAATAGCAACCAAAGGTGGACAAACCTGCTTCAAAGGAAGATCGAAAGGAAGCGGTGACCAAAGAAACTTGGAAACCGTTGTTAGGCCTGGAAAGTGAAGCAGAGGAGAAATGAGAGCAAGAGTTCCTCAAGATATATGTTGATTGTTCTACCTTTAGTCTCAAGGATTTGGGAGTATTGAAGGGACAAGAGGTATGTATTAACTTGACGGATGATGCACTAATTTATCGCAAGCCGTACAAGTATAGTGAGGTAGAACGCAAAATGATTCAAGCCCGAACCAAAGAGTTATTGGAGGCTGGATTGGTAGAAGTAGCACGATCAGATTATGAGTATGCATCAACAACAATTATGCCATCCAAGAAGGACATTTTTGGTAATTGGACCGAAAAAAGGATGTGTGGGACTATCGTAGAATTAATAAATTCACGAAGTCAAATCATTATGCAATGCCAACACCAGAGGAGAACTTTGACACCATTGGCCATGCTAAGGTATTTAGCACTTTGGATCTCCGGTCGAGATATCACCAACTTGGTATTCGAGAAGATGATAAGGGAAAGACAACGTTCTGGGGAATTGATGAAGATGGGAAGGACCGACTCTATCAATGGAGGTTCCTTCCATTTGGTTTGAAAAATGCACCTGCTGAGTTTCAAAGAGTTATGGACCGCATATTTTCTGGCTTGGATTTTGTGAAATGCTACATTGATGACATTATTGTCTATAGCATGAATAAAAAACAACATAGAGTTCACTTGAAGGAGGTTTTTGCGAGACTAAGACTTCATGGGTTAAAACTACATCCGAACAAATGTAAGTTTTATTATGACCGTGTTGAGTATTTGGGCCACATGATATATCCTGGAGGATTGGGTGTGGTAGCTAGTAAGGTGGAGGTGATGATCTCTATTCCAAGGCCAAAGGATGTGAGTAGATTGCGGGCATTTTTGGGGTTGTGCAATTACTATCGAAAATTTGTGAAAACGTTTAGTGCCATCGCCAAGCCATTAACCATGCTGACAAGGAATGATCAACCTTGGATGTGGGTAGATGAGCAAGAGGCCGCTTTCAAGCAATTGAAAGAACATTTATCATCGGCTCCAATATTAAGGAGACCAATTTTGGATAGAACATATCAATTGCACACGGATTGGAGCTCACTGGGGATTGGCGTACTGTTGACTCAAATGGACGATGATGGCAAGGAGTTTGTGGTAGCTTTTGCCAGTCGCTCCAACAACAACGCGGAGGCACAGTACAACTCGTATGAAGGAGAGTGTTTAGCAACGATTTGGGCAATTGCTCATTTCCGTTGTTATTTATATGGCAATGAATTTCTATTGGTTACGGACCACCAACTGTTGAAGTGGCTAATGGAGTCAGACAAGCTCACAAGCAAGCTTGCACAATGGGCTCTAATGCTAATGGAGTATGACTTTAAAGTTGTACACCGTGCCGGTTTGGTGAATATGGATGCCGACGGTTTGAGCCGCAATCCAAGTCTTAGCCAAGTGGACTGTACAAGGGCCCAATGGCATGTGGAGGAGGGAGAAGAGTCGTTACCAGGTAGGCATTCTGCCGCTTATTTGAGTATATTGGCGATGATTGGAGACAACACCAAAGAAGCCATCGTGGCCACGATGGATGCGGATGGTGGTAAAGAGTCTGGGGGCACCAAGGATATTTTTGATGACATAGAGGTGATGAAATACTTGAAGCATGGTGAATTGGCGGTCAACACGTCAGCTAAGGAGAAATATCGGATTCTACAATGAGCAAAGCGATTCGTGTGGAAGGGGGCTCGTTTGCTTCGAGTTTAGCCAGATGGCAACAAGAGGGTGGTACCGGCACCTCACGAAAGAGCAAAGTTAATAATGCATGCACACGAGGACTTGGGGCACTTTGGAGTGCGAAGAACTCATAGTAAAGGAGTGGTTGTGAAACCACTTTCTACACCTGTGTACTGAGTATTATGGTGTTTTATTTCTTTACTATGCTATGGGTGTTGCCAGTGTTTGTGCTTATGGTGATAGGATGTTTTTCGCATTGCTATCATTGTTTGTAGGGTGTTACCGTGGTTGTGATTCACATCACAAGTCACGAGGCGTTTTCTTTATGACCATGGTGTCCACCGTTGTTCAGGAGCTATTGAACCTTGGTGTGGTTAGGTTGCTAGCCAATGACATGGTCCATTGTTAACTTATTGCTCGCTTCTCTCATGTTGGTTCGATATAATCTTGGCACGATGTGTTTGTGTACAACACCTATAATATAAACATCCTATAACTATGGAAGGTGCTTATAATATAGACACTTTTAATATAATTAAGCACTTATAATATAAACATCCTATAACTATGGAAGGTGCTTATAATATAAACACCTTTAATATAATTAGGCACCTATAATAGAAACATCCTATAACCATAGAAGGTGCCTATAACATAGGTACCTACAACATAGACATGTATAATATAAAAATCCTATAACTAAGAAGGTGCCTATAACATAAGTAATTACAATATAGACATGTATAATATAAACATCCTATAACTAAAAAGGAACCTATAACATAGGTAATTACAACATAGACATGTATAATATAAACATCCTATAACTAAGAAGGTGCCTATGACATAGTAGTCTCTGCTCCCATGCTCATGGACTTAAAATCCTAGGCTCATATAATAGCAACGACAATTTTGATTGGTACCCTACTATATAGTACAAGTTAAAGGATTGTGTGAGATTTACAATTTCTTATTTTTGTTTCATTAATTTTAGGTTTACAATTGTTATGCTTCTAAATCCAATCATGTAATTTACAACCAAGAATTGTGGATGGCTATGTCCATTCTTTGTGAAATACTCCCTTTGTATCATAATAAATTTGTGGTTTCTAATGAAAAACTATGGACGTATTATAGATTTAATTTGAAACACAGAGGGAGTACTATATAATAACTATATGTGGGATATAGGCATATAATGCATGCTCTACAGTAATAAGTATTTCTTGGTTCATTTTTGTGTGAATGTACATTTAGATTTCAACATTCAATTTTTGAGATATGATAAATTATATAAACTTCTTAGAAGGAATAGGTGATTGGAATGAGAAATACAAAATTTAGAACAGAGTATTAAATTTCTCCTTTAGATATTAAAGAAAGTTTGCGTTCAAAGGAGATTATTCATACTGAAAATATATACAATCATTTAAATTTTTGTTGGATTTTTGTCAAAATCTTACTCATTGAATAAGAAGTACTTTATTTTGGTAGTGGTTATCAAAACACTAAAAAGAATTGGATTTAAAAAAATTTAATCACCAAATATCTTTTCTAAGATATAGAAAATCTGACCAAATTTGGATGAACTTTACTAATGTTAGATAGTATTATGAATGAAAGTATGTATATGGTGGATGGATATCCAAATATTTGATGATTGTTTTGACCCACTTTCAATTCAAGGAGCAAGTCACTTGACCAACAAGAAAACCAAGATTAAATGTTGATATATATAGAGATTCTAGAAATGTTTTATACATTTACAAAAACTAACATAGCTAATTGAGGAATTAGAGATTTTAAACAAAATTTGGATATATTGTGGTAGAAGTAACACACTTGCACAATCAAAATTATTAGTGAAAAAATTATTTGTTTCAAGGAGTTTAGCTTCCCCCAAAAGGCAATCAACTCTTCAACGGTTGCTTTAAGAGCACACTACTGTAGTTATGTGAATTTTTGAAATGTATGAATATTTAGGAGGGTCACCTTATAATTCATTAACTACAAAATATATTAAAATAATATTCATTAACTACAATATAAGGTGGCACATCCATATGCTCTGTTGAACCCAAAATTGCCATCATCGCTTTGCGTACATCTCGAAATCAATATGTACCTACACTAAATAGTGAAATTAGGTTGCTTTAACAATTAGATTGCCTTACTTCAAGAAAGTTACTCTACAAGCCATCAAAGTCAACAAATGTTTCTAAAGATACTTCCATTTGTAAATATGGAGATCCATGAGTTCCAATTACAACAATAACTAATTCAAAAGTAGTGCATTCTTGTACATTAATAGTAAATATTTATTTAGTGTAGATTGTCAAGAAATTAGTGTGGGGCAACCTAATTTCACTATTTAGTGTAGGTAGAAGAAACGATTTCAAAACATCTATCCAAAAAAGACTTTGACCGTTCATAATTTTTGCATATGGTATCCAAGTATCACGTACTTTAGTGGGTTGCAACCTCTTTTCCCTTCCCAACATGAATTTTTTCGAAGATTGGACAAGTCTAATAATAGCAACTAGGTCCAGTAGCCAAAAGTGGCGGTTTGGGGGTGCCCACCCTTATATTGTGTAAGTAAACGTCTGTCAAACAATTTCGTCACAATCACAGCAGATCTCGCGGACTTTGCCTTACTTCCGGGTCCTAAAGCAATTATTAATTGGCGAAAGTGAAGCATAGTACAGTCCAAATAATATAAAAAAGTAAAAAGTAATGCCAGTGGAAAAATCTTATGACACACATTCCCCGGCTCTTTCTTCAGTAACTTACGAGTAAGTCGTTCTTACCATTTCTCCGTAGTATCGGCTAAACGAAAAACGAGCCTAACCCAACGACGTCGTCGTCGTCGTCGTCGAATCACCGTCCTCTACACGACGACAATTCACATCATCTCGGGGTCTGCCGAAGTGAAGACAAACAAAACCCAACGATATCACTCCACGACGTCGCCAATCGGACGAACGGGAAACAAACCCAACCGAACGATATCTCTCCACGACGTCGTCAATCGAACGGAACGAAACGCAGCGCCGTCGTTGTTGAATCTCGTCATCTCTCTCGACCAGTGAGTCTTCTCCGCCGCTGGACTGCCGAGCTCATCAACAGCACCGAAGGAACGCGATGGATGCGAAAGTCAAGCGCCAGCACCCGATTTCAAGGCGACGGAATCGCCCGCCCGCGCCGCCGAAGATTCCTTACCCACTGATTTCCAGTGGCTCCGATCCGTGCATCTCTTTCTTTCCTGCTTGTTGTCGGCAGGTCGCTCTTACCGATTGTGTCCCACTTGGTGGTTGTTGGGCCGGACGGATGGGTCACACCTCGGAGGTGGAGATGAGTATGCGTTGGAGGAGTACAGCAGTGTGGGTGGGTCTTTAGTCGGAGCTCTTGGTAGTGTGTTAGGGTTGTACAAGCGCAGGCGGAAGAAGAAGAAGAAGAAGAAACAGAAGAAGAAGATGATTACGTCTTTGACAGGCCATGACAGAGTGGGATTGAATTTTGGGGCTTGATGTGTAAGGAACCTTGGTGAAGAGTTTTGTGGTCGATTCATTTCCGGTGCAAATCGGGTTTTGGGGAAGGCCTATGAAGGGTTTGGAAATCGACGTTGACTCTTTGGTGACCTAGACTGCCGCAACGCGTGGAGGGGAGAAAACAGGGGCTTGTGGAGAGCATTGTCCAACCTGCTAATCCTGCTGTCCTCTTCGTTGTTTTCCGCCCGTCAGTGGCATTCAATTTTGCTCGGAAGAATGGTGGTCTTAATAGGCTAGGTTTTATTCGAACGAGTGCGAGATGGGATGATATTTTGCCGCTCTTTGAGTTCTCCTCGTTTGAGGGGTGCAGTTAGAAGTGTTGCAGAAACAGTAATGTGCGTGTGCGAGAACTGCACTGTAGGTTTGTACCATATCCGTTCTTAGGTCGTTTGACGTATCTGCAGATCTAAAGACGTCGCTAAAGGTGTTATGAGCACAGGATCTTTTCGTTATTCAAGGAAGAAAAATCATTTGGTTTACCGGGATCGTGTTTCTCTATTTTTGTCGGTAAGGCTTTCAGCAAAAGCAACGCAAGTGCTTTTCTTGTCCTCGATTGTGAGCGAGAAGAGATAGGATCACTGTTGAGGCTGCAGTATGGCTTTGCAGGTGCTGTTTCTCGTACTGTGTTTGTTTCTGGGACAAGAAGCTGAGGTTAGGGCACAAACCACTATTGGTGCTCCGGATTCCCCAAGGGATTTTAATATTACATTTAACGCATGGAATGTCACCGACAAGGATCGAGTGCGCACGATTGTCACGTCGCCAAGTGGAAACTTCCTCTTCAATCTCTTGTTCACAAATGAGTCAATTTCTTCATGCGCGGCTGTGGTGCAGCACAACTCAAGTGTTACTATCTGGGTTGCCAACTTCTATGCCACCAATTCTAGCAGTGGAATATCGGTAAGTGTCCGTTGTTCTCCGCCATCTCTTGGTTCCGGCCTGCCCTGGGTGTTGAAGTGAAACCAGCTGTTCGGGATGCGTCTCCGTTTCTGAGTCGTTGCTTGCTTAACGAATTCTGAGCGCAGAGGCATGGAGGTCCCAGTGAGGAAGGGATGAGTCTCTTGTACGGTTCCTAATTTGGGGGATTTGCGTGATGTGGTGATATGTCCAGATGTGCTTTCTTAACTTTACAAAAGACGGCTTAGTGCTCCGCAGTCGCAATGACATCGGCACCGGAATGCAGGACCTTTGGAGCAGTAAGAACCATTCGACTGATGCGACTGATTCGCCTGATGCGACTGATTCGCCTGACGAGGATTTTGACCTCTTGGGGCTCACTGACTGGGGTGATCTCTTCATAACTAAGAAGGGTTCAACGTCATTTGGGTGGGAGAGCTTCGCAAGCCCAACTGACACCCTCGTCAACCGGCAGTCCCTTTATTCCGGTATTCCGCTGAGTGCGGCACTGTTGAATTCCGAGTATTCGAATGGAGGTATCTTCTACATGCAAATAGACTCGTCTAGTGTGACACTATTTCAAGATTTCAAATTTAACGGGACCTCATCGCCTATGCCGTATAAGTCGTATTCTTTTGGGAACCTCCGTCTGGGTTCTATTTACATGAATGAGACTCTCCGAGTTAATGGAACAGACTTCGTCTTGGGTCCCAGCAATAGCACGTGGGATTACGCGAGGCTGGAATCGAATGGAGGCTTGGTGCTGAAAAGATTTAATGACTCTGTGCTGAACGAGACGTTGTTCCCATTGGCCAATGATTCTCAATGCTCACTTCCTGCTCTATGTGGGTCCTATGGTATTTGCTCGGCCAACGACATTTGCGAGTGTCCTGATGGCTTTGGGCCATTAAAAAATACAAATGACTTTATCTGTGGACTCATAGGAAATCTGAATTCGACGAATTGCTCCGGGGACCAGTTCTCTATCGTTAATGGGTCGACGTACGTGAATATCATGTACTTGAATGTCCCTGAAGCAGATTACATTGATCCTCAGGAGTGTGAGAGTCTTTGTAGAAGGAACTGCAGTTGCACGAACGCCCTCCATGTGACTAGGAATGGGACGAGTACGGGAGCTTGCTTGATAAATCCTACTTCGATGCAAACAATTCAAAACGTAAATTATTCAAATGGTAATCAGAGTTTGTTCTTGAGAATCCCTCCCGCTGTCGTGGTTCCAGCCCCATCCCCTGGTGCTGTGTCTTCGACGAAATCCTCCAGGCGAACGGCCGCATCAGCATTTGCAGGTGGAGCTGGAGCATTACTTCTGGTGCTTCTGGGAGTTTCATTTTGTTGGTTATTCCACTCGCGACGGAAGCTATTTGATGATGCAGATAGAGAGAACATGGATTCAGCAAGCATGTCCCTTTCTCAACTCCCACCTCAATTCTCGTACGAGGAGCTCGAAGAGAGCACTAGCAACTTCAACCGAAGGCTTGGCTATGGCGGTTTTAGCTCTGTTTACGCTGGGCATCTGCCTGACAATAGCAAGATCGCGGTCAAGATCCTGGACGACAACGGGCACCCCAAGGAGAAAGAGTTTCTGGCATCCATGGCGACGGTGGGCGGCCTCTCGCATTCGAATTTGGTGCCTCTCCGGGGATTCTGCAGTGAAGGTAAGCACAGGATGCTCGTGTACGAGCTGGTGAACGAAGGCCGTTCTCTGAACTATTTCCTCTTCAGGCCGGACTCAGGCCCTCTGATGGACGCGCAGACACGCCGGTCTATAGCGTTGGGGACTGCACGTGGCCTTGCGTATTTGCACGAGGATATGGTGATTCACAGTGGCGTGAAGCCGGAGAATATCATGATTGACAGGGAAATGCACCCTAGACTCGTGGACTACGGTCTCACCAACCTCATGTCCAGATTCCAGAAGCTCAATTTTGCAAATGAGCGCGGCTCCCGTGCGTACATGGCACCTGAGTGGGCCAGATCCCCGCCCGTCACGGAGAAAGTGGATGTGTACAGCTTCGGAGTTGTGCTGCTGGAGCTTGTCAGCGGCCGAAGCTGCCTGATCCTCAGTGGTGTTCTCGAGGAGAAGCGATTCTTGCCCACCTGGGGATTCTCAGTCCTCCGTCGCGGCCCGGATCACCTCCTGGAGCTTGCGGATCCCCGCCTTGACATCCGAGCGCTGTCAGAATCCGACCAGCAGGTGCTCAAGGGCATGACGTTTATAGCACTCTGGTGTGTCCAAGAGGATCCCTCCAAGCGTCCCGCAATGTCGCATGTGGTGAAGATGCTGGATGGTGACATCGCCGTGAATACGCCGCCTCTCTCCCCTGCACTTGATGCTCTTGCGACAGAGTTGTGTGCAGGTCATGGCCACGGCCACGGCGCAAAGCCGCCTGAGGGAGCCCGGTTCATGAACTCGCCGTCTGTGTCAGAGAATTCAGAGATGCGACCTAGGTGATCCACCGCCACAGACCTTCATATCTTCTTGTACATACACTCATGATTGATCATAAACTTAGGGTACTACTGCACATGACCCCCTTCTCCTGCGCCTTCCAACTCACCTCCAATTGGCATGGCATGGGCTTGATTGTGTAAATCATCTGATGTGCCTCTTGCAGCCCGTTTTACAGTCCCAGCGTGGAGTCAGAAAACTCCCGACATGACCACGCGTGGTTACTTGAGAAGCAGCAATCTCTGTGAGCATCTGAGCTGCTGCTTCCTACTGCAACGATGCACGCAGCTCGGATATGCCAGTTTTCCTACCGGTGCTCCTGTTTTACAAGTGGGCGTCACTGTGGGTCATGGTGGTGGAGCTTTTGGATGGATTGACAGGAGGATCAGGGATCCTGTGCCTGCGGAGACATGAAATACCCATTTGGAGTTAATAGTCTTCCTCTGTGATTTCGCTGGAGATGCAAACCTCCTGTTGAGAGCTGATTGATGGAACTCTGTGTGCGCAGTCCGGTATATTTGCACAATTTAGTATTCTGGGGTATCACGCAGGTCAACTGGACTGCTTGGGAGGTTTTCAATGATGCACTGCTCTGAGGTGCATTCATTCTCCGGTTCAAGCTTGTGTGATCACCTCTTGTAGAAAGGAAACCCGGTGTGTAATGTGACCATCGTATCTTTCAAGTAGAAACTTGAAGGTCACAGAAAATGGAAGTGATTTCTTAGTAACTGGAGCCCTCAACTTTTGAGCTAGTGCCTCTTATTTCTACTTTGCACGTGCAATGAAAAAAACTGCAATGTAATAATGCAACTGTCGGTCCATGTGTCTTATTGCAAATGTTTCTGTTGGATCTTGAATTTGTCTCAACTTACGACACGATTTAGCACCGTTCATGGTCAAGAATCTTGGCTCTTTATATTGGTAGAACCATGGTGGACACCCATGATTATCTGCATAGTTTGGTCTGTGTGTGATATTCACCGGAGTTTGATTATTGTTCATAACATCTGCTACGTTTAGAGTGAAGTCTAGATGTTAAAGTTACGTTGACATAATTCTTTGTGCAAACTCTGTTTATCAAAACCGCCACAAATTGGCCGGCTGGACTGTGGGTAATTTGAAGACCAAGCATTTAATAGTGAAAAAAAAAGAGCAAAGGAATGTGTAGAAAAAGGAAGAAATGCACAATCAGTTTTCTAATCCTAGGCAAATATGAAACAATAGGGGTATAAAGTTTTGAATGTAGAGTGCTTAAAACATCTTATAGGCAACCTTCAAAGTGAGTGGTCACATTCAAAAGCTCCCCCTCCTAAGGTGTCAAAAGTAAAAGAAATGAAGTTGAAATTGTATTATTTTTATTCCAAAAACTATACAAGGTAGTAAACCAACATGCAACATAAAGGCTTGTGAAAGACTTAAATCCTTAGGTTATGTGAACTTCAAAGCTTTGCATGTGTGCTATAATAACAATGTAATAGGGTGCAATTAAGACATTGTGTGCTTTTGGGGGTATACAATATAGATTAAAGTTTCAAATTCACTTTCAAACAATTGTGGGTTGATTGAATGAAGGACAATGGATCCCTTTACCTCAAATTAAATTTGCACCACAATAGTAAGAATGATGTCTTGAGAGCAAAACTAGACCCTAGTGATCAAAGAATATTGTTTCTACCAATGTTATGTGATTTTAGCAAGAATTTGAAATGAAGAATGTTAATTTGATGTGTATTCATAAATCTCAATCATGTAAGAGTCTTAAGTTAGAAGTGTTACCAATATGATTGTGGAATATCTTCAACTTCATGCATGACATACAATACCTTAGTATGGTTGTAAAAGAATAGAGACTTTAGTGGATGGTTTTGAGTCTTTGTGGAGACATTTCACATATACACCAGTAGGACCCCTAGACTTGAAAATTCATAGAAGTTATAAAAATAGAAGGTACACATTTTTTGAAAACATATGGTCTTAGTCTATTTTCAAAGCAATAATAGCTTCTAATTGATAGTTTTGACTCTGTCTCTTCACATTAGTTTTACTTAAGAGGACTCAATTGGTATTAACAAAGGAAATTGATCATACGTTGTATTTTGTCCTACAACCACTCACCAGCTATATACTCAAATGGTAACCCAATTGAATTCAGACGTCCTAGCCAACCAATGAACAAATCCTCCGCACTTTCATGAGTCAATTCTTCTCCATGGAATGTCTGTAGCGGTTGCACGTGCGGTTGCATTAAAAATATCAACGAAGAGACCCAAGTAGTTGTGCTTCTGGAGCACGCATAACGTGAATGCCTCCAGTTTGGGACTTTCGTATGAGACTATACATTGGTAGCTGGTCACTTAATCTGTCGGTGCACAATTCTGTAAACAATTAAGAGTGTAGCGACAGTTGGGATCCAGAAGGCATGCCAAGGTCTAGCTGTGACCTGCAGCAGGGTTCAAGGAGAATCTACCCGGTTAGTTTATTACAAACCAACGAAAATGAAAAGAAAGCACGATAGATTCTTGAAACTACAGGAATTATAAAAGTCAAAAAGGTTTTTTAATTCTGATTATGTTACCAATAGAGCCAATAACAGAAGTAGCGATGTGGAATATGGAAAATGAAGGACAATCAGTGGTGGAGCTCAAAAACTCCCCGAACGCTGACCTGCAGTTTTTCACTATGCATTGGACGTACGGATGCCAAGCTTGTTGCTCGGGCGGAGGCTCTTCAACATTGTCACTGGAGTCATGCAGGAGTCGATGAGCATGCGAAGTGCAAACCGGACATCGTCGCTGCTCTTACGTGCCCAAGCCTCCTCCACTAGACTTAGAACCTTGAGGGCTTCTTTCCGCTGGGTTCTGGGAACCGGCTCTAAGCAGGTCTTCTCGATCTGGTCCACAGGTTTTACCCTTAAACCACCCAACCGAGTTTCGAAGTTGGGAGCTGAGTCAGAAAGAACTAGAGTTGGTACGTTCTGGGCCGTGGGGTACCGGGATTGAACCTGCTTGGCGGCATCCACGTCTGTTACGACGTCTGTTACGATGTCTGCTTCGAATTCGGTGCCCTTGGAAAGCAAGGCTTCGTCCATGAGGACCAACATCTCGAATTTGAGATTGATCCACCCAATCCGTTAATTTGTGTCTGAGAAAACAGCCACATTTAATCCCAAGCTCTATAAACATGAAAGACTCCAGATTGAACTTGCACAAGGAGAAAGAATACTATTAACAGGGATTTCAATTAAATAAAACTGCTCCACTTGAGAGCTTTTAGACACTGTCGTAAAAGTGTTCTCCTGTATCATTCATGGGGAGGTCTCCTTGTGATCATACATAGATTTGCCTATGTATAGAGGGACGTCTCCACAATCAACCCATAGTTGAATAAAATAATTTGCTTCAAAAATGGTCCAATTCTTCAATATTTTTGTGCTCTAAGGCTCCTTTCGTGCTACTATGAGAATGCGCGTTGTATACTGCCCTAGAATGTTATGTGCCCATTCAATCACAAGAAAAGAAAAAGATGGTTTCCATTCCATGAAGTTTGTACCATATGCTAGCTGCATGACATCTTCCCAAGAGTTACCATCGTTACCATCGAATGGGCTGACGCTTCCAGCACCAACGACCGCTAGTACCTTTTGCTTGCGCCAGTCCTGAAAACTGTGCAAGCTCACCCGCCGCAGAAGTCACCGACATGGCTGCCACCTCCTGATTCGCCCTACACGTCCGTATCAAACCTTCTGCACAAACAGTTTTTCATGTCAATAGATGTTGATAATTATCCCATGCCACTGCTTGATATTATTACCGTTCAAATTTGCTCACAGCGCCAAATTAAATCACAATTGAGTCTGACTTTCTGTGCACGGAGACACATACTAACTGGAGGAATTTCAAGTAAATTTGTGAGGAAGCATAAGAATGATATTGTATACACTTGGATACACTGCATCAATCAAGTTATTGTAGGATCTGTTCTAATGTGACGCTAGCAGCACCATCCTTGAGTTCAACTGCAGTAATTGCTCAGATTTTGATGCATCTGATACAATTTGACCTTCAAGAGAATGCGACATAAGTTGAACCAGGACATCGGCTAGGAAAGGAACCGCAAAAGGAAACCCAGGGATCAGCCTGCTGCAGAAGTGAGCACCTGCGCACAGTAGGGCAGCATGGTAAGACTTCATAGGCAAGTGACTTCCACCAAATGACTTCCAAAAATATCGCTAACTGCTGAATCATGGTTGTGAGCTCCCCTTCCCCCTTCCCCATCTCAATGAATGTAGGATGAGGCTTCCTCATCGTTCCAATTAGCGCCTTCAACGAACTAGCTAAATCCCAATTCGTCGAGCATCGGAGACCCGAAGTGATAAAAAATTGAAGAAGTTTGAATGGACAATGCACAACAATACAACAATAAGGCACATAAGGAGTTTGCATGCGACCTTTCTGACCTGATTCCATTTCGCCTTGATTCTCTTACAAAGCCTCCAATTCCAACGCAAATACCTGCCAAATAACGTCAACATTACATGCCGACTCTCGGGTCGAAACCGAAACCTGAAACCCTAGTCTTCTTCCTAAACCCTACAGACAAGAAGTGAAGCCATGGCAATCAAATAGGAGGGAAAAAAAAATCTCACCACCACAATGTGTCCCAGGAACTGCAGCACCAGTACTTGAAAATAGAGCTGCTGCTGGAACAGCCACAAACGCCATCTTCCGCAATATGTAATCTCAGCTCGCCATCACCAGCTTTAGACAACCAACATATGCCTTATATGCTTCTCAGGTGCATTGTGAGAGTAGTTTGATCCACATCCATCCAAACGTAGCAATTCAATTTTCACTGTCTCCGACATTTTCAGCATCGGTCTCTTTTAATTTAATCCGCAATTCCTTGACTGTGCTTGGAAACTGAAACTATTGTGTCCTCATGTCCGCACTTTCTCTACCGAAATGGTGCTGCCACACCTGACCAATTATGAAAATCTAGAATTCACAGAGGAAAATTCGCAGAACTGAACGGAAAAGAATTTTTGCTGCCGATTTTTTCCCTTCAGAACTGCAATTCAAAACGATTGCGTAGGCACCCACAAGCTTTAGTTATCTTCCAATCCTCATCTGGAATTGGTTCCCGACTACTAAAGATATTGGGACTCTGAGAGTTTCGATAGATCCATCTCTCGGTGCAGGTGCTTGCCAATAAGGAATTTGTTTGCATTCTGATTTAAAGATTTTTAACGCAATATGATACCATTTGAAGAATAGCAATTCATCATGTCCACACTGGAAATACAAGGCATTCACATCAGTGCACAGTGACAGAGGATTGAACTGATTCATTAAAAGCAAGTGATTACAAGTGCCTCAGGCACAAGGAGTACATTAAATATATGTCTATAAGTACAATGCAATATAGAGCATGCTCTGGGAGTCTGAACTGGAACTAGCCTCTGGTGCCTCCAAGATGCTCTAGACAAGCTTTGCTTTTGCCCTTCCACCACCATCTTTAGACAATGTGTCATCCTGAAAAGAAAAGAAAACGAGTGACTGAACAAATGTTAGAGCCTACCTGACCGAAATTTCGGTTCTCTATGCCTAGGGTTTGGCAACCTCCTGACTAAGTGACTACTGTTGAAAAGATACATCAATGTGCAAGCTCGAGATTGTGGATGACGACCATTGCGGTTCTGAACTTCCGAGAAGTTGGTTGAAATAGTGTTTTCTTCGAAGTTGAAGTAAGATCTTGCTTCCGAATCGCTTTCTGTTGTCCTTCTTGCTTGCATATTTTTTGAACGAGATAGGCGAGATTCTGGATTCTAGGTTGAGCAAATAAAATTATACGATTATTCGGAGGTAACTGAACTGGGAATTTGGATACGACCTTGGAGTTTGCACTACAATTTACTACTAATGTACCATAGTTTTCAAATGTGGTGGGCAGCGTAACATTCAGTAACCTTAACATACATCCAATTCTCCACTGCTGCGCCACTTGCTACGCCGCTTACTGCTGCTGCACTACTTGCTACGCTGCTTGCTGCTGCGCCAGTGTGCCACTTGCTGTTGGAGTTGCAGCACTTGCTGCTGCAGCGCGATGGCAAGGTCGGTATTCAGCTGTGCATTTTGCCGTTGAAGGACAGAGATGGCGCCCTCGCAGTCCGCCACGTGACGCCACAGATCAGATACGATCGATTCCCGTCCCGCGCAGTCATTGATGGGGTTTGTTACCCAGGCCTCCGCCTCGTACACCAGCAAATTCACTACTTCGTGCTGCTTGTGTACGAGCAGGTTGGTAAGTATTGTGAAGGGTAACGACCGAGTGGGGAGGTCTTACTCAAATGAGGGACTCACCGAGGCCGGTAGGCCGAGGGTGGGTCCCTCATTTGAGTAAGACCTCTCCACGAGGTCGTTGCCCGGCGTAAAGACGCAGCAGCGACCATTTCTTTTTCCGCCAGGTAAGGCGCCAGGTAAGGTGGTTTGACACGCCAGGTAAGGCGCCATTCGCTCCTTCACCAAAGTCGCTGCCGGGTCTTTACGTAGTGTGGTTATGCTCCTCGTGCCGAATAGTTTATGAACGCTGGAGAATTTGTTGGGGTCGTCCGCACCGAGACGTAGAAGACGACGCCATGACTAGATTCCAAAGATGGGGCACCGAACCGCGATGAAGATCAGTTTGACTTGAGCTATGATCAAGTTGCAAACTCTTCTCTCACGATGATCAGGTTGCAAACTGCCAACGAGACTTTAAATCACCAACGAGAAGGAGCTACGAACAAGACAAGACAAGAGCTACCTACAAGAATTCGGAGAAGTTGAAATGTTGAAACTCCCGCCCTTGTCTATCATATATTTGATTAGGGCAAGGTTGACTGTGAATCAGTTCTCATGGTATTTGCTTGCTTAGGATTTTGTTGTGTCGGAAGAGTGAGTTTAGTTTTGTAGGTCTTGTTTTGAATCGGCATAGCTAGTCTAGGATTCAAGCAGCGCGGCAATCAAGGAGCATTTCAATGAATGGTGGCCAACATGAGATTCAAAGCTCAAAAAATGGAGTTTACATCAATAAGGTAGCCAACCTCTTTGCAACCACCACCTATTTTCACTAGTTAAACTGCTTTGTTTCCAATATTGTATAAGCTCACGCAACACAAATGTTGGGGAGGTGTACATTGAATGCATACAATGATCATAAGATGTACATTTGAAGCCACAATTATCCCCTCCTTTGAAGCATGGTCGATTTTGTAATCAGCCTATGGTTGGAAATGCGGTATCCTATATAACAAGAATGGGTTGAATGAAATCTTTACCAAAAAAATAAAAATTCATAATTATTTCGTTTTTGAGGGAAAAAAAAGGAGCAATTTTTGGAACCCTCCTCAAATCTACAGAAGGGATTTTTCTCCTCACCAAATGCATACTGAAAATATGGTAAAATTGCTTAAGTGGTTGTAAAGAGGTCAGCTACTTCAGTTACACTAATTCAAGATGTTCCCAGTGCATCAGAAGTAGTGCATCATATAAAAAATAAAACAGACAGTGCGGTTGTATGTGACAAATCAATTTTTAGATTTTATAAAAGAGTACCTGGTACAATGTCGCACCTGAAAGAATAAGTGCATTCTTCATTTCTACAGTTTCCTTGAAATTCATTCATTGAACACTTTTAATCCTTGGCATCCCTTACTGGATTAAATGAACAGTTTTCGATGCTTCCACCTTACTGTAAGTGCCACCGAAGGACATGCTCTCTGTCAAGTCCAAGCTGAACTGTGCTGGGAATGCTTCAGCCTAGGATTTCGGAGTCGTAATCTGTTCCTTGGTCACGCTCTCACAAACATTTGCTTTGTCTTCACGATTTTCTAGGGCTTGGTGTAAAATTTCTACAGCTCTAATACTTATTAATACTCCTATATACTCTATTCCGTCAATCGCGCTTACGTTTCGATCCGCAGCTCTCCGACATTCGCCTTTCTTATCCTTGGATTTGTGTGCGAAGCAGTCCATTTCTATTTCCAGTAGTTTCGATTCTCTGAACGTCTCGATCGTGGCTAAGACAGGCTTTCGAAATTGGTCGCTCAAGTGAACGAGGGATTGGAAAAGCTGGGGCGAACTCATGGAGACTTTGCTATCGCATTTGTCGGAAGTGCGTATTCCTCAGTCGTGGAACCGGATCTACAAGCAAGAATGCTGCGTGTCATTTTCTACACCGGTGAGGAATTGGAAACTATCGGTCGTTTAACTTTGTCGGTTGAGCAATCTCCGTGAGATTGTATGCTGCGGATGGTTGCTATTAATGCGGGTATGGAATCGGTCGTGGATTGTATTTGTGGTCTGTTTTGAGAGAGTAGTGCTGATTTCTCACGGCCTCGGACCGTTTTGCTGGCATTCAGTGGATTACGAACAATTGATGGGAATTGAGGTAAATTGGTCGGAAACTAGGAGACTACTATTCTTTCGGATCTGCTGATCTTAGAACGCTAACGAAAGCCTGGGAGTTCTCGTTCCTGGTAGAGTTTCCTAAGTGTGTCTTAGCCGGCACTCTCTTAAAATGGTTTATGGCACGAAGTGCTTATTCGCTACAACACTGCTTGTCATTTTCATTGAACGTGGAGAAGAGTAGAAGATCCTTCACTCGTGCGTTGCGAGACAGTAGTGCTCATTTCTCACGTCTCCGGAGCACCATGTAGACATTTAGTGGATCGAGGAGAACCGAGGGAAATTAGTCGGAAACGAGGAGTTTAGAGTTCTCTTTTCTTATTTGTTAAAGGAGAGTCAGAGTTCGAGATTTCAAGCTCCTGGTTTAGTTGTGAAAGTATTTATGTGTAGGTACGCATTTTGGTGGCTTCTGGCACGATTATTTGGGAGTTTTCCGGTGTTCTTATTTGCGAGAATATAGATTGTCATTTTCTCTACAGATTGTGAAGAGTAGAAGGTCCTTCACTCGATGTTTCCGAAATTGAGCACTCCGGAGTGTTCCAGTGGTTTGTTCTCGTCTTTTGGTTTCGGTTTCACAAAAATTACTCAGTCTACGATTCTTCTGTCCAATCTTCTTTTGTCAGTAGCTGAAGTATCCTTGCGATAAGACAGTTGACCATCTGGACTGTCTTGTTTTCGGATTAGAGGCTAGGTCTTGGTTCTGAGCAAATAGTTGGCATTTGGCGACAGTGACTTGGTAGTAGAATATTGATAGCAAGTTTGTAGCAAGTTTCGCAGATTACAAACTTTCCGAACAATGCGGTGTTCGGAACCTTTTCTGCAATTTTGGGGAGTCCTATGATATTCAAGCGCACTAGTGGATTTCTTTATTGTTTCCTTAGTCACGTAACCTGCTAAAAGGAGATACTTCACAGAGAAGCAGAGAAGTAGTTGTTTAGTGTCCCAACTTAGGTGTGACTATCAACTATTAACCAGTTACATCTGGGACGTCTGATGCAGAGGTCGGAAGGAGGGTTGTTTGTGGATATGTTCACTTTTTTGGCATTTGGTAAAGAGTACGTCACGTGTAATTATGTAAAGACTGGGGATCCAATTTACTTGAACATTCAAGAAACACCGAAACAATTAAGTGATAACCGGCCACATAAGAAACCAACATTACTGGCTACTGGTACGGAATCTTAATCCTCTGATTTATTAACTGGAACTTACTCTCAGTCCATGCTTGCCGATCCATTTAAAAATGTCCACGTGAAGAACATGCCATTGACGTGTAAGCAGTTAAAACTCGAAATTCATTAGTGTATTCTATCCCTGCTTTGGTTCAGTAGCGCAGTGACGGATATTTTGTATTTTCTTGATCTTACGATTTCTTTGTGAACGGCAGGAGTTGAAGGAGGTTTTTACTCCAAAGAACCGGAGTACGAAGAAACTTATAGCATTTTCATATTGCCAGATTTCATCTCTCTTCCTTATCCTAGTGTGGAGCTTCCAGAAAAGGTATCATAGTTTGCTTATAAGCCGTGCCTCTTGACTGAGGAATTTTTATTTTTCTGAGGTGTCATGAAAGTGACGCCAAAAGATTACAAGGTCACATGATATCTATTGTCTCAACTCAAATCGGATTAACTCAAATCGCAACCCGAATTGTCTGCATTGTACGATCCATTGTGCCATGTTTACTCTTGTATTCTCTGAGACCTCGTTGCACGTAGTTTATATGAGATTGTTCGGTCTTAACCAGTTAATTTGCATTGCGATTAACAATTTCAGCCATAGAATACATCTATTAGGCGAATACGGTATCGATAGTTTCTCATCTTATTTGCTCTCGATGGTCCTTGCTCTTATTTTGTTGAAATTCAGGTTAGGCTGGCAGTAGATGGAGTACTTACTGCCGTTGGTGAAGAAAGAAAGGAGCTGGTCGCTGCTTGGACTGCTGATAAGAAGCAAGTAAGCCCGTATTCCTTGGCGTTGCAGCAACTGAGAAATGGAGTGACAGTGCCACCTACTGGATGGAAATGCTCTAAATGCGACAAGACAGAAAATCTATGGATGAACCTCACAGATGGAACCATTTTATGTTGGCGTCGTAACTGGGATGGGTCGGGGGGCAACAATCATGCTTCAGAACATTACCAAGAGACCGGTTATCCATTGGCCGTGAAGCTTGCAACAATTACAGATGATTTAGAAGGAGCAGGTACTTTTACCTATTTATGCGTGTATGCTCTTTATTATACAAAGTACGGCATGTTTTGCTCATTTGTTTCTTCCCTGATTTCAGGGATCATGGCTGAATCTCGGCTATCCCTGTTTCATGTCGCACGAGGGTTGAAAACGCAGGATCTGAATAAAGAGAGCAAATCTGAGTTTACAAGACTGTGTCACAGACGTATATTCTTACGCCGAGGATGACATTGTGGAGGATCCGTTGCTGGCAGATCATTTGGCGCATTTTGGAATTGACTTTTCAACTTTGAGGAAGGTATGTGTTCTATCATACTCGTGCTTACCGAAGTCATTTGAAATCTCTTGCTTGTACGTAAATGAGCACAAAGGTAACCTAATATATTTGCTGTTGAATTTACTCGGTTAACTCTTATTATGGATCTATGCTTCACCGAATTCCCTTTCAACAAATCCTCGCTAGTTATATTACTTCATGTTTTTCATTTCTACAATCTATGAAAATGAACTGCTTATACCAGAAAGTTGATGGTTGTGTTAAGGTTTATCATTATTAGGTCAAATGAAGTGACTGTTTCGCTGCTTTTGTGTTATCTTGCTTTCGTAGTTACCTATTACTAATGGAATCGAAATAAATTTTTGTCTGCAGACAGAAATGACAACTGCAGAACGAGAGTTAGATCAAAATACCAATTTTGATTGGAATAGAATTCAAGAGAAGGGAAAGGAACTTGAACCTCTCTTCGGGCCAGGCTTTACTGGGCTTTCTAATCTTGGTAACAGGTATATAATTGTACTCAAAAGAGAGGTGAGGATGACGCTCTTGTTTTTGTTTTGAACAGTCCTAAACAAAATTTCTTTGTATTTAGTGAATATGACACTAAAGTTGGTGGCTGTCCGTGTGATTCTTTATCGTAAATGTTATCTGGTCCTTCCTGCGTCTGAGCATCCTCACTGATTTATGGATGCAGCTGCTACTTGGCATCTGTCATGCAAGCTGTATTTTCGACAAAAGATTTTCAAAGATTGTAAGTTGATGCATTTGTCAGTGATGGTCTTTCTTCCTGCTATATGTTAGTAACGGTACTCAGCGGTAGTTATTGGAACTGCCAGCACTTTTTGCTATATTCAAAAGACAATATTGAGGCTTGAATCCCTTGCAAGTAAAGACTCGATACTTGTCTGAATTGATTCTGCAGTTATTATGAAAATATGAAGTTGGATGATGCTTTCAAGCAGGCACCTGCAGATCCTACTCGTGATCTTCATATGCAGCTGTATGTTGTTCAAACTCTTTTCATCAATTCTCTGGATTACTGAATGTTACACATCTGAAATCCATTTTCACCTAAGTTTTAAGAAGTTTAGAGTAGGGCGGTGTTGCAGTTTAAGCATACCGGTATCCTTCATGTTCAAAATATTTGAGGACGTAAGCTTTTAGTCCATTCATTTCTTACTACTGCTAAGTGACGCCAATATTTGTTCAACAATATAATTCATAAAAATTCAATGACATGCCACTTATCTTGAATACATACAATTCAATGACAACCATATACATTCGACACGCTTTTTTTTCCACTCGCTCACGCACTTACCTTCTCACTCGCTGTCTTTGATCCTGTTGTGACTTTCTCAGAATCCTCTGGATACCACTAACTCTTCTAGACTGGACAATTTTGAAATGGTACTTGCTTTGTTCATTACCTGAAATAGAACATAGAGTACTCTGGAACTCACGGACAATAATGTCACTGTTGCTTTGTTATTTGGCTGCAGATCGAAGTTAGCACATGGAATATTGTCCGGAAAGTATTCAGTTCCTTCAACTATGGTAGCAACATATATAATTAACTTTCTCATTTCAAATATGCGTTCGCTGCATTGCCTAATTGTTCTTCTCTAACGTCTGCTGCTGACTTTAGCACATTTACATCGTACAGTTTCATCAAATATTATGTGAATTCTTATTTTAGAAATGTTACTTTGCGTGTGTTATTGTATTCCTTTTCTTCCAACTGTGACTAACTAGTTCAATTCCTTCATCTTAGAGGCTGGAGAGTGAGGCAGCCGAGGAACCAAAAGACAAAAATGTAATGACTGAATGCCTTGTATGTGTATTGTGGAGGAAGATTTTGTTCCATTGTGCATGTCATCATTCTCTGTTGTGCTACTTGATCCCCTTTGGCATGGTGACGCAGTTGTATGAATTGTTTGTTGTCATCGCGTCTTTCTAAGATTTTTCTACCTTATATGCATACATGTTTCATGCTTCTTCTATGCGACTCTAGCAGACAGTCTCATGTTGTAGGGCTTATGGAGAATTAAAATGGATACTGTTGATGCAGGCCCTTACATCTTTGTTGCAGGGACAAGATGGTATCCCACCTCGCATGTTCAAATCTCTCATTGGCACAGGTCATCCAGAATTTGCAAGCTCCAGACAGCAGGTATGTTCGACTCTGGGCTCCACGCCTGCTTGCACAATATGTCAAGAAGAGATAAATGTGAAGTTCACACATACTGATTGACTTTCCTCATTATTTTTCTCATGGACGGACTGAATCTTGATTTGAATGCTATCAATTTGATGAGGTTATACTATTGAGTGTATGATTACAATCGCTGATCTTGTTTTCCTTCCGTTGGATGTGTGAGCAAGATGCTCAAAGTTCTTTGATCTTTACTTTCCTGACGTTTTGTTTTGTTTTGCTTTCAGGATGCTTTAGAGTTTTTCCAGCATTTAATGGCTCAGGTGAAGGAAAGTCATGTTGCCGATGCTTGGGAAGATCCATCCCGATGCTTCGAATTCTGCGTGGAGGAAAGAATTATGTGTTCTGTGACCAAGAAAGAGAATTACACATGGAAAATGGACAATGTCCTATCATTACACGTACCGTTGAGCGCTGCTGTTAACAAAGGTGCACAACTTTATTTATCACGCCGATACCTTTGTTTTATGTACCTCAATTCTTAGATTCTATATTTTGACATATTCTGCTGACTGTTTCGTTGGTGCAAGCGAGGGTGCAAGTTATTTGCTGTGTCTCGGAAGCGTCACTTTTTTTTGCGGCAGAAGTGCTGAGGCGTTCTGTTATGTGTAGATGAAGTGACTGCATATGAAAAAAGAGTGTTAGAGAAAGAGCTCGCTGGAGAGAAGTAAGTGGTTTCTTCATTTCAGATTTTAAATTTGTTGAACAATGTAGTGGCGTTAGAGTCTGCCTTTGCGAGCACAATAATTGCTTGAGGGTAACTAACCTTTCTTTTCTCGAGGAATTCGATTCTCATTCAAGTCATTGACCAAACATCCCCTCACCTGGTATGCCCAAGTTCGAAGTATCTGTCTCCACAGGTATCTATTCTTTTGATGAAATTTGGTTGCTTTCTACTCGGAAAAGTCAGAAACTAGCACCTGAGGTTTACTTTAATAAATAAAAATTCAGATCTGACGAAGAGATAGTCTGCCCAAGAGTACCACTAGCTGCATGCTTGGAAAGTTATTTTGCTCCAGAAGAAGTTCAAGATTTTTACAGCAGTGCCATTAATGCAAGGACAACAGCAATCAAGTACATTTCATGGACTTTCTAGCTTTTGAATAAAGTGAAATGTTCATATCATGTCTGGGTTCGAACCTTTGAACAGAATCTTGCAAGTGCATCATCAAGATTCTTTGTTGTCAAACATTTTCCAAACAAAGTTGTTACAGACAGCGAGCTAATGGTATGCCGTAGTCTGACTTGCTGTACTTCTTTTGCTAAATAATTGTGTTTGAACGAAAATTACTTGCTGTGGCAGGACAAGACGATTAGCTACTTTCCCAAACTACTTGGTACTTCATATGATGAAATTTGTGTTGCCAGCTGGTTGGGTTCCCAAAAAACTTGGTATGTACCTCAATCTGTAGCAAATTGGAAATTGGACTGATTTTACATTATTCTCTGCTCGACCAAAAATTTCATTTTTGTTTCCCACTTGGATGCTTCGAATTGGTTACAATAGCCAGAGAAAAATTTAAATGCACTATTCTGGGTGCACGTTACTTACTACTTTGCCAATACCTAAGGCAAGACGCTAAATCCTCCATTCAAAGTGGCACCAGCAGGGTGAAAACGCAGATTTTCTAGGGTAAAAGTAAAATCTTGCCCCCTATTTTGTGCAAGGAGAATTGACCCCCTCATTGCCCTAGTCAACTTAGGTTTGAAAAAAAAGCCCCTATGTTGTGCCAATTTTTTGGTAATTCTTGCATCTCCTGAGAGTAATTTGGGGCCTCTGATTGCAAATATGATTTCAGAATTTCAAAAAAAAATTAAGCCTTGCAAATAAAAAATTCCAAGGTTTGCCCTGGAAGGGCAGTGAGGGGGTCAATTCACCCTGGCCCTATTTTGTGCCGTCTTTAGGGTATGTTCTGGAATCCCCATGGCTAATTTAAGGTCTCTGATTGCAAATATGAATTTAAAATTTGCAAATTTTATCATGTGCGGCAAATAAAAAAAGTTTCTGCGTTTTCCCCTGGGTAAATTCACCCTGCTGGTCCCACTTCGAATGGAGGATTTAGCGTCCTCCATACCTAAGCTTGTGCCGGAAAGGCACCAATGGATTTCCCCTCCAAGATATTCATTGCTAGATTCAATCTGTGGTGTAATTCGGCGGGAACTGCGTTGACCATTTTGACTATAGGTAATAGGACTGCTCTTTTCAGGATTTGGACCACAGTGTGAAGTCGCCTTAGTGTCTTGGAGTCTTTTGGATTTTGAGTATTTTAGAGCTAGACAAGGTTAATGAGGGTATCGATGTGGGATACTAATGGAGTGAGTTGGCTGCAGATGTTTTCGTGGATGTTCCTGATGAGATTGACATTAGCGACATGTGCAGAAGCGCCCATACGCCAGATGAGCAGCTTTTGCCTGGTCTGTATTTTCTCTTTTCGTGGATTATTTGATTTCTTATTTGTTATTTGTTAAATGTCGTGAGAATTTTTTATATTTCTTTTCCGTTTTGTGTCTGTTGTGCTGGAGGATAAGATAGTTTTGTTTATGTTTTTAGTAAGACTTTCTGATTTGTACGTACTGAAAAGAAAATCGTGGACATTTTTCAAACAATGTTAGTAAGCTACTTTTGTGTATTGTACGAGCTGGACTCTATGAATATGCTTGGGATGAGATTAATGGGAGATGAACTATGTTTTATTTTCACAGACGCAATTCCAGAGCAAGCTGGCCCAACTCCAGATCAGGCAATTGTGTCTCAGTTGGTAGATATGGAGAAAGCAGCTGTTCAGACGCTCAATAATGATCTCGAAGAGGCTATGAATTGGCTTTTGCCACATATGGATGATTCAGGTTTGTTACCTTTCTGATTTCTCCTGTCCACAAGCTGGTGGTATCATGAGTATATTATTTAAAATGTTTTTCAAAGGTTGCGCAATGACTACACCTTGAATCACCCTGAGGAATCAGTAGCTGTGGAGCTTGACGTGGGAACGGGCAATCGCGACACTCAAGAAGAGGTCGACGTTGCCGATGACTCTGGAAGTAAGACTTGCACAACTCTAAGCGCGTTGTTTTAAGTATGCATCAGCAATTGCGTGGTCCTTAACCCTTGAAAATCACCTTACAGTGTTTGAACCTTTTAGAAACGACCTTACATCAAGACTCTGTTACTGCTCGAGTAGACCTGAATACGTCTCCCTGGTCGTGCTGCTACTTCGATTCCTATGCTGCAGGATACCAGCTATTAGCGTTTGTGAGTCACATGGGGACAACACGAAGTGGACACTATGTTGCACATGTCCGGAAAAACGACCGCTGGGTTATTTTCAACGATTGCAAGGTTGCGCTGTCAAGGAATCCGCCCAAAGACGAGGGTTACCTGTACTTTTTCCAACAAATTCCTTCCAAAAACATGAACGAAACCTCTACCCCTTGACTGTCATGGTCTAAGGGATATTCATCATCCCATTAATCTCCACCCATTAGTGGCTGCATACAACGAAAGTGACAGCATAAATGCAAATCTTGAAGGTAAAGTCGACAGGAGCAAGCCAGAGCTGATGAAATTGAAGTTCTGAATTCATGTTGCACCAATGGATGAAAAGCTTGTCTCAAGTTCAGGTAGAAATATCTCAGGAAAACAGCGACCTAGGATGTACAGAGTTGACGAACTTTCTTTTCAAATCTGGAAGAGCCATAGACTTTGTCCGTTTCAGCCACTGCTACATGATGGCAGAAGACAAATCAATCAACACCCGTCTTTCGTGAACTTCAAGCTATTTACGCAGAGAAGTGGCGAAAACGAAAAAGTTAAGCGAGGCCAAGTGTTTGTCATGCTCCTATCCACTGATGTTTCTTCTGTAACTTTGACATATGATACTCCGTATTATTAGGTCACTACACCTACGATCATCAGAATAAGTAATTGAGATAAACAACTTCTAATTTGCACTAATTCTTAATTTGTACCATTGCCATAACATTATACCGTTCAAACCATCATGCATCATTGTGGCCTATCCTTCATCTGCTTAATGCCCTTGCACGATGAACGCCAGAAAAGGCTAACACTTCAATGGTTGACAACAAAAGAAGCACAACCAGTAACCAATCCTGTCCCAGACTACAGGAAAGTGGCCATTGCATGGCCTTAAGTGAACTCTTCTACTCTTCACCAACCTGGATCCAACATTCTAGGTAAGAACTAAGTACCAACTAGAGGCAGAATTCAATGTGTAGTATATCCTTCGATAATAGACTCCAAAGTGACACGCTCAAACTAACACAGGGAGGATCTTTGCAACATGTTCCAAAGGAATGCTGTCTGCAGTGTTCCGTCTCAATACTGGTTGGTTATCCTCGTTCAACGGCAAAACCACCAACTGCAATCAAGAGCAATGAGAAAATTAGTTCTCACAACTGAGTGTTCCACGAGCCAAACCATGCATATACAGACATTATCTAACCATTCTGAAGTGGAGGGAAACTAGACCAAAAACTGCTTCTCTTTCATCAACGCCTATTATTAATAGTAACTGATCCAGGTAAAAACAATGTACTAAGCTAATAAGAGGCATGACAGTATAGGAATCAATTTACCTTCCCTCCCTTTTCAAGAATCCAACCATTGTTGTTTACTTGATGCTCCAAAAACTTATCCAACGACAACCCTTCCACATTGATGGCCTGCAACGATGTTTTCAAGTTCAGAACAATCTTAGAAAGAAAAGGTTCCGGAACAGAGCTTAGTCCATCCTCCTGCAAAACACAACCCATCGAAAATCTGAACACTAAAGTAACGATGCAATTACTTCTGGCACTCACCTCAGCCAGAATTGATCGAGGCAGGCGTTGATAAGTGATTGACAGCACATGAATAGCATATCCCTGAATAGCTTGCTCAAATCCTGAATAACCAGAAACACGGTCAAGCTCCATGAAAAATTTCATGCTCAAACATCTAAATAGGACATGCACACAATTTTCATCACGAAGTTCAGTGGATCAATTCATTCAAGCATGCCGCAAGTGAAAAACTCAGAATCTAGACTCCGCTTCCCTAAAGCCTACCTCGTAAGGTGCTGAGCAAATGCACCACCAAAAAAACGAAAAGAAGATAATACAACACCTCTCATACTCTTACCCGGAATAACCCCAAGAATATCCCTATTTCTGTTAGCCTCGTCCCAGAACTCCCGAAATCGAGAAGTCTGCTTGAAGAAAACACAAAGACGACAAAAGATCCTCATTACAATTAGTTTAACATCGTACAGTCTCTTCAACACTGGCAAAAGATGTCAGCAAGTGCACTAACAAAAGTGGCCTGAAGAGGGAGTACCCACTATAAAAACTAGATGTAGCACGCTACATATCAAGGCAAGTGTAGCAGACCAAATGAAACTGTAAATCCACACATGACATAACACATTCAAAAAACAAATTAAAAAAACAACCTTACCTCTAAAAAGTGTGCTAGAGTGGCAAGGGTTAAGAAGGTCTCCTCCTGTTGCTGAAATTTTGTTCGTCAAGAAATACCAACAAAGACACGTACTAATTGTTGCAGTGCTACACTTTACATACCCCAACAATCATGCACACGAAAGACATGCTGAGGTATTCAGATAAAAATAAACTGATGCTAGTCTTTACAGTTAATTTCACAAATATACATCCATTGTAGCTGAACACAGTTGTAATTCATACAACACTTCCAGTAATATCGGTTAAAGGGGATACGAGTCTTTCCGGGATCAAAAACATGCACAGGTTGAAGTCTGTGGCAGGCAGTGCCATCAATGCCTGCACAAAAGATCCACCAATCTCCCGTATAAGCTACGAAATTAAACACGAAATGCCTTATTAACAAGTCCACACTCTTAGTTCCACATTCTGATGAACAAGCTGCTCCAGCACCCCTAGAAAAACAATCACTCGTGCTTCGTACTAAGGCTTCACGACCAAGATGCTGGTGTCAAGCCCATACAGTCGAGGCCTAGGAAAAGAAATTCGTTGAGAAACTCCACTCTTACAAGCCACATCGCCAAGGCAAGAAACTCACCTTCGCAAGCACCTTGATGATGATGTGAACATTCATGCGAGCTGGTTGAAACTGCAAAGGCCAAAAAATAAGATAAATATTTACTGTTCGCACTCAATTGTACGAAAAAACGGTTTAAATATTCTAGTATTCCATTCCGACATTTCTGTAATTGTAAGCGCCCCTGCCGAAAGGCCTACATAAAGCAATCCAGTATACCAACACTTCAACGACATATTCAATGTAACTGTGACGAAATCACTATCACTTCTAACTCGTCAACCTGCTTCCAAAGACGAGAACTGGAAAATCCTGTGGACGGGCTAACCTTCAATAAAACAAGCATTGCATTGAAGGCGGGATAATACGAACTTATCCGGAGAAATCTGAATGAACCTCTAGAGGGACGCCAATTTTAACAACTACCGCATACATATATTGTATCCAAATTGTTCCCAGCTCCAACAACAACTTCATCTTTCGGTGTTGAGAGCAGAAAAAATTGTAATTCGCAATTCCACACTGAACACTGTGACCTTAAAAACTGAAGAGCAAAGAGAGAGTATGAAGAAGACCTGGTAAAGACGGAGGAGGCAAAGGTTGCAATCCAGGCTGTATGTTTGCGTTGCAACCTACAACATTACCAGCGCATACAAATCGAGAATATCAGAAACAATATTCGAAAATCCTTTCCCCAAAACACAGGTGCAATGCGAAAAAGTCCCGAATTGAAAAGATAGGGTTGACATTATTTTTTTTAAACTAGCGAAAGAATAGCGAGAAGAAATATAAGATGACTCCTCCATCTACGCCAACAGACAGAATTCCGAAAAATTTCATCATAGATCGTTATCGACGCCAGTTACCTGCTCTTCGACATAGCTCTCCAAGTCCGGCAGGATGTCGGGATTGTAGGGGTTCAGAGCAACCAGCTGCTCGATAGTGAAGATCTGCGGCGGGGACGGAGCTCCTGGCATGATGATCCTCAAAATTACAGCTGCGCCTCGTCCAAAAATCACGCAAAGCAAATGGGGAAAATGGTGGAAGCGCGCAACCGAGCTCACTTCAGAAACCAAACAATCGGAGTTCCGTCTTTGCAGCGCAGGGGACTGAGTGGAACCCTAAAATCTCAGGAGGGTTTGATACTGGGGTCCCATGGTTCCGGGTATACATCAAAGGAGCAGGGGGCGGGCACCGTTCACACGGGTCTCGTCTACCGTGACATGGACCAACTCGCCGGGTCCCAAGTTGTGAAGAGGCTCATTTACACAGAGTTAACAGTAGCATTTGGTGGGCCCTGCCCTTTGCAAGAGGCCTCTATTGTCTCGACATGCAAAATTGAAGTAAGTTCCATTTTTTCAACATTTTGTTTCCTCTGTAATTTTTTGTTGTCGATTTTAGGTTTTGTTGTGTGGAATCTTCCTTAGAAATGTCACTATCATTTTTAGAGATTTTGATGTCGTTAGTGCATTCATATTCTTGGATTGTGTTTGGAAATTAAAAAGATTTTTTTTTTCCACTTAGAAATGATGTTCCATAGAATGTGTTCAAAAGTTTTATTATTATCTATGGTTCTGTTTTTTTTTAATGCAATGGGTCTCACCATTTGTTCAAAAAAAAAAAAAAAAAAGATTTATTATGAGAAAATTTCTTAAAGGATTGTTTACATATTGCTTTAGCAATTAATGTTTTTGTGTTATTTTCCATTCGTAGATTTTGTATTGAAAAGTTTTCAAGGAAACATCTAATTGTCTAATTTTCTAATTTATATTATTTTTAAGAGTTAAAATCCTAAAGAAGTGCGGAGTAGTAGATTCAATTATATAGATATGATCTTTGAATCATATTTTACAACTTCAATTTAAAATTCATTATGAAACTCTTATTTTTAATGCACACTCTAATCATTACTTGCGATTCAACTTCTCTTTAGGGCCAAGAGTTCCCCAAGTTCTCAAATTGTGGGAACTTGGCCACAGCAGCAATCTAATGTGGCAGAGCGATTGCTACGTCAAATAATAATAATAAATGTTTTGTTTTTGTTTTTTTGAATTTTTGAATTTTTTTAATCATTTTTAATTTTGGCTAGCAATGGCTAGTTCTCTATATAGAAAATGGGCATGAAATAGTCCTCCAATGTAGCTAAAAAAGATCTAATGACACCTTTACAATTTGTAAAATTTAGACTACTTCTAGTCCTTGAGGGTTGACTCCTTAAAGTTACATAGAGAACTATATATATGATATCATATTTAACTTTTAGAATACAAATCATTTATCATTTGAAATATGTCAAGATATACACCATTAAATTAATAATTCATTAATTAGCACCTTTGGTTTAACCCCTAAAGGACCATTGTCCCCTCGGGGGACAACATGAATTTTGGGCAGGTTCCTATGATCTCAATTTTTAGTGAAACTTTTTGAAACTTTCTCATAAGATAGGAAATCTTATAAGCTTCGTGGGAATATAAATTTTATTTCAATTGGTGCCCGGGAGCAAAAGTTATGGCATCTTAAACATAATTTTCACATCACCGGGCAGAAAAAGAAATCTAAAAAAATATGAAATTAATTTTTAAATTTTTTTCTTCACAAAGATCATATTTTTGTCTACATGTGAAGCTTTGATTCATTCCATTTGGATTCGTAATGTGAAAGTTATGAACAATCTTGTTTTTCGAGCAATTTGAGCATCTTCTTGAAAAAATAACTTATAGGATTCAATTTTGAATGCAATTTTCACAATTTTTCAAAAAAAATTATTTGACAAGGTTAAGTTTTCTAGCAAGAACAATCCATTAGATGGAATTCAGCCATCGGGGAGGGCTATGAGTTCCCTAGTCGAAACCAGTCTGAAACCTACAGATATCCGCCGTTCCCCGCCTGTGTTGACCTAGCCAAGCGACTATCAAGTCAAAGTTTTTGAAATAAAATAAAATAAAATAAAATAACTTTTTTTTTCATTTTAAGGACTTAAAATATATATATATATATATATATATATATATATATATGTATATATTTATTTTATTTTTTTGAAAAAAAAAAAATCTGCCGTCGCGTTCAATGGAGTTCCCGAGGAACGGAGCTGGGAACGACGCCAAAACGGCCCTCCAACCCCCCAGAATCCCATCTAATGTCACCATTGAGATTATTGTGTTTCAATCTCATCTTAGAGCTATTAACGATTTAGTTTTTCTTTCAATCTTGGACCTACTTCTACTTAACAATTTTTTAAAGAATGAAAATCAAGAGTGGTTTTTTTGAACTTTTTTTTTTTGGACTTTCAATTCAATTCTTCAACACACAAAAAATTTAAACTCAAGGTCCATGGTGCAAAAAAAATTCACAAATGGCAATCAAAGTCATCTGAAATTGCAGGCCAGTGTTCAAAAAACTTTCTTTTTTCAACTTCGAATGCTAATATCTTCCAATCTGTACGGTCAAACTCCATGAAATTTTTACCACATAATCCTTGACTAGTAAAGTATAAGATCCTATGGATAGTTTCCTAGAAGAAAAAAATGTTTATTTTGTTTTTTTGGATGAATGCAGAAGAAATGGCAGTTTTGAGTAGTTTTTGACAGAAGAATGGCCCTGGTCCGTTAGGGGTTAAATGCCAATTGAATATCTAAACCTTATTATGCTCAAATACACCACCATACATGTAAGATACATGACCATTTTATAACTTTTGAGACATGTGGGAAGTACGATAATGATCAAAATTGGAAGCTCTGTGTGTCATTGGATCCGGATTAGCATCAATACAAGTTTTTGTGACTATTGTTTATGTCAATTGGTCAATGCAAGTCGACCATCTGTGTTAGATATATTAAAAAAAAGCATATTGCATCTTAAATTGGACTTTCCAAGCTTTTCAAGATTTATCATTTTTGAAGTACTAAAGTTGAAAAGTTTTCAAGAGACTTGTCCTTGAAGCCTCCAATCCAAATTGAAACCTTCTTCAAGCTTCTTGGTCTTGTACTATTTTCAAAAGTATTGAAATGTTTTCAAGGAAATTTTATTAGTAGAGATTTAGCTCCAAATGTGTATGAAATTGTGTTCTTCTACATTAAACATGTTAGGAATAAGAATATGTTGTCCATAACAAATTTCATTGAAAACATTGTGACAATAATGCATTGGTCTTAATCTTTTTTGATATTACAAGCAAATGCCAAACAAAATTTCAATATAGTCTTGCACACAACACGATAATATTAAACACAATGGAAAAATATCCTCAACTACACACTAAGAATATGGGATAATTTGGAGCAAGGATAAAGCTTCCACTATTAATACAAAAACTTAGAAGTTGAAAACTTATTAGAACTTTGGACTTCATTTAGATATAGTAATAAAAAAAATCTAAATTTGTTCAATTAATAAAATAGAGGAAGTCAAATTAAATTTGAGCTCCAAAAGTCTTTTTGTTATTTGAATCTCTCATTAAAAAGTTATGGACAAAATTCAGAGGGGCACATAGCTTCATTTTCATTCTTTTTCTCTTAACTTTGTCTATAATTTTTGAATGGATGATACAAATCACATACTGATTTTTTTGGAGCTAAATAGAAATATAAATCTACACATTTTCTTAGTTGAAAGTCTTTTGGAAAAAATTAAATGCTCGGGGAGATCACTCTTTGTAATTTAAGGTTTACACCTAAGTTAAGAGGGGATTTGATGTGGGGTTATTTACCTTAATTATTGTATTTAACATAACCATATTTTTACATAAAGAGCTACAAGGGGCATATCTCCAATCCCCAATAGTTTTAGTAAATTCATTCATGCATTTTTATAAGTGGGGCTATCTTACATATAAAATTTAAATGTCCAATTTTGTCACCCACCCATCTTTCTTCACAAAATTTTCCTTCCCTCTACTACATACATGTATAAGAAAAACACCATGAAACCAATAACATTCAATTCAAGCGCCATTGACCAAATGGCAATTTTTAACCCATAAAGGTCAATTATTCATTGAACAAACATTTGAAAATTCGGAAGGTTCCTATGAAGTCAATTTTGGTCGAATGTTCACAAAATTTTGGCACAAGATGTGAACATGTACCCCCTTAGTGGGAATATCATTGTTTTAGCTTGCGCCGCATGCAAGTTCTCTTGTTGCAAGTGCACTTCAGAATGAATTCCTCCCTCCCCTCGACTTCTTGCCTGACAACCCTAACAAATTTGCTAATGTGCACAAGGTATTGACCTCAACATCATCACCAAACTCTTCAAAGAGTTATCCATGCACCAACAAGAAGGCATTGTAAGGGGCATTGTGAATTTGCTAGTGTAATAAGCGGAGACCCACATCAAAGGACCCAAGTCAATGGATAGGTTGTTCAAGCCATCAAATAAATAAATAAATTTTTTGGCAGCCTAGACAACGCATCAATGACCCGTCTATTCATACCGATGGATGGGTAGTTTAGACAATCAAAAGAAAATTGTTTTCTTTGGTTGATGTAAATTTTGATGTGTCAAGACATGTCCTTGATTGACATTGATGGACATTCCGAGGGAAAAATTTAGCTTCATGGCAAGATAGAAAACCTAGATGTGGATAGATCTTTTATGTGGATGATAAAATGGACATAGTCAATAAAATATACAATGAGGGGTAGTTGATTGAAATTGTGACATGGTACTTATAGTGTATATATCCAAAAAATAAGTGTAAATGTAAGACATTGACTACAAGTGGTAGAACTATCACATTGCACAAATAGAAAGGTTTACCTTAATAGATTAAATAAATTGAAAACTATACAATGCAAGTATAGAGTTTATAACCCATTTAACTTTAATCTTTGAAGCTATATGTGTTAAACACATTCATATTGAATGGAATAGTTTCAATGGAGATTTTAAAGTCTTTAATGGTAAACCTGTTATAAACCCCTAAAAGCTCAAAGGTGTTTTGGAAGAGGAAAAGTCTAAAATTGCCAAATTTTGATGCATTGTCCAAAAGAAATAAGAATATATATATATGTACTTTTCTTTTTCTTTTTGAATTCCAAACATATAAAAATTTATTAAACAAGTAAAACAATGTATAGAAAAACTTTTATTCCATTTGACTATGTGGATTGAAAAATTATAAAGTTTCTCGTAAAGTTTGAAGTGAGAAAAATTATTTTTTATCATTCCTGAGAAACAAGGTCAACAAACTTTGAAACAATTTCCAATAAATGCTAAACTTTTTGAAACAAGTTTTAATAAATGTTGTAGGAAGAACAATGGAATTGGCATCTAATCCAAGTCATTTCATATTTTTTGGAGCTTCATGAATTAGTTATGAGTTTTGAAGTTGAAACACAATAGTTACTAAAAAGCAACTACCTCTTGAAGGTAAATTGATGGTACATAGAAGGAAGCAGAATGTACCTTTGTATCATGATTACTTTTAAAGCATTGTTGTTTTTAAAGCAAACTACCTAAGTTGTCAATTTTAGATTTTGTTTTGAGGATTCTTCTTCAGAAGTAGCCTACTTAGTATTATTGGTAGAGATTCTGATATAGTTATACTTAACCTCTAAAAGTCTAAGATCTATTGGTTCATATTATCTATAGTTGATATAGACTGGTAGATATTAGATTGCCAGTCACAATCAAATCATATTCATGCAAATACAACTCCTTCACTTTACTTTTTAAGAACATTCGATGCTTACAATATATACTATAGACCAATCATTTTGGATTATAAACCTCTTAAGTTTTCACTATTGACTCTTTCCTTTTACTATTGACTCTTTTCATACAAATGTGACCTTGTGAAGTGCAACTGCCCGAATTTTCACAGGGAAAAAAAAGGACTTTTGTCACTTCAAACGTTAATATCTTGCAATCTACACGGTGGAAAATTCTGAATTTTTTTTCACATTTTCTCTAACTATTTTACAACAAGATCCTATGGATACATTTGTCCAGAAATGTTTTACATCTAAAATTTGGTGCTTGTAAATGCAAGGGCAGTTTAGGAGCAGTTTTGGTGAAAACATAGTCTTTGACATTTAAGGGTTAATAATGGTCAAATAACCTTCTTGGTTCCTTGTGGTTTTTTCCTTGTTTTTGCTTCCTAGTAAAAGTGACTTTGTGCATACTTTCACTCACATTGGTGTTCAAGGATTAAGAAAAAAGATGTTTGTAATTTTAAGGAACTGGTGTGACCAATGTTAAGTTACACCATCCTAGAAGTTGTTGAAAGTGCATTCATGTTCTAGGATTGTATTTGGAAATTAAAAAGAAAAATTGTTTATATATTGCTTTAGCAATTAATGTTTTAGAGTTGTTCTCCATTTGTAGATTTTGTATTGAAAAGATTATAATTACTAGCATAATTCTAGCTCCAAAAGTATAGAAAACTATGTTACTTCTACTGTTCTACATTAAGCACGTTAGAAATAACATTTTGTTGAAAACATTTGTGGCAATGATGTATTAGTCCTTATCTTTTTTGATATTATAAGCAAATGTCAAACAAAACTCTAGAAATTTGCCATGTGTCAATTTTGCAATTCCACATGACAAAACTCTAGCAATTTTCAAATATTAAGCAAGACATACAAAGATGATTCCTTAAAATATTAGACAAAAATTATTTTTATTATATTTTGCCCAAGCTACTGGGAAATATATGGTAGTAAATTTGTTTACATGCTGCTTACATCCATGTTCACACCAAGCACAAGATCCAAAACTCCACACATTTAGGTGATTGCAAAAAATACATGTATTTTAGATCAAAAGCCTAAAGAAGAGATGTTTTCTTTCTATGACTTTTGGAGTGTACCTATTAAAGGTCTAAAATGCATAAGTAAGGTAAATATGAATATTTTCCACCTTCTATAGATTTTTTTCATGTTCTAAAAAGAAAATATTTTTTTAATGTCTAATTTTTAAAGACATCCTTGATTCATTGTAACTATTGCTAGTGTAGCCTTTTAGGATTCTTATATACAACTTTAGCTCAAAAAAAATGTTATTGTATCCAAATATAAATTTTATGATCTCAACTAGTGTGCTCTTGTGTTGTTGCCACACTAGTAGAAGTAATTTTCTAATTTTCTTAAACCAAAAATAGCTAAAAAATCTATAACTTTCATACCATAGGTCCAAGCGCTACGAAACAAAGCCCGTGCATCCTTCCTTGATGAGGGCTTTCCAATGATACCAAGAGCGTGATCGAGGGATGCACAATCCAAGAGATCTCAACTTAACAAGCAAACATCCTAACCCCGATCCTAACTTAATGGATGGATTCCTCTTCTACATGATCTTTGTTTTCCACAAGACAATGCTCTAAACACTCAAAGTGCAATTTCAATCCTTTCCACAACCAAAGAATTCAATATTCCTGAGATATAAAAGGTTGCTTGGTTACAAAATACAAACTTATTTTTACAAAAATACAAACATCAAAGGACCTATTTCCTTGAAATGATTGGTTAACCTATTGTTGTGTATAATTTTTAGAGAATAAAAATTCACAGGTCTGAAAATTTGGCAAAGAATACAAGCATACAACATTATTTCTAATATTCTGCTAGTTTTCCATATCTTATTCAAGTATTCAATTTTTCTCCCAATTATTTTCCTCAATACTCCCCCCACAAATGCAACCAAATTAAAAGGTGCCTCTACACAGTCATTCCCCATCAACACAGTACCTAAACATTGGCATCATCTTATCGAAAAATGAGTTGCAGGCAGTGCGCTCTTCTAACATGTTGGAATTTTGATGCAATTAGCCAAAGTCAGTGCACATAGTTCCAGTGCGAGTTCCAGTGCGAGTCCCAGTCCCCCCCGGTCGCATTTGCCTCAAGAGTATTCGCCATTTACTGCAACATCAGCATGAGTACACTTGAAGCAACTTGGGTCCCCAGCAGCCTAGGGCTCACGGGGAAACATCATCAAAGACCTGCTAAACAGAAACAGTATCGCTACCTGTCGCTAATGAATCTCAATCACCGAATACTCGAGTGGCGTTTTCCACATCCTATACGTTCAGCTATGCACTGCACATAACTTTCACTCACATCCGCTGACTGAACTGGTCCGCCCCATACATGCCTCAGGACGGACGGACTCACTCCTCAGCATGCATATTTCTCTACAGTGATGGTCGGTCTGCCTTCGAGCAACTTCATTCCTTGTTGGAGTTCAGAATCCTCCCAAGCCTGAAAAAGTGAAAACGCAAAAGAGTTCTTCGTTGGGGAGCGCTAGGTGGGAAAGATTCGTAATCTTCGAATCACTCCATCGTGGATCGGAGCACTTGCAACACCCTGCACAACCGGTCTACAGAGAGAGAGAGAGAGAGTGTCTCAGTAGGGGGAAGCTAGCCAAGTGCTGACTTCAGGGACCTTAACCTCGAATCGAAACCTGCAATTCAATTCTCTGCTCGCACAACGTCGAGGGTGGGGGGAGATGGCAAGCTACGAGTTATTCATCGACTCTCCTTAGTCCTGACTCATCTCCGCAACTTCATGAGTTGGGTGGGTTCCGACCAATTCACGAAAGCAATAATTGGAAGATTGGATGGAGGATACTGAGTCCCTCATTCATTGCGACGAGAAATACAGAAACAAGCGCACTACTGTGAATCCGCTAGTGCTTCGCAAACTGAAAGATTCGAGTAGGGTTTAACCCTAATTTGTAAAATTTAAGTTGCCGGACGATTTCGAACGACCAAGATTTCCACCTTCTTCAGACTGACGGCGGAGTTTGCACGGATCGCAAGGGGCTTGTACCTTAAGCGACAGATAGGAAGTATTTGTGCTGTCTCTCCAACAAGCCTTGAGCAGGAATCATATGAAGGCTAATCTAGTGTACGAGTATGGTGATGATGATCTAGGCTCAGGGTTTAAGCGACTTACCGACTCATGCCCCGGCGTTATGGTGAGGACATTTGTCCCGCTCCAGCGTTACTGCCGCCACCGCCTCCAGCGCCCGGGCCGGCACCAGCACCACCTCGACTGCCGCTGTCCACGCCAGGTCTAGGGTGCGAAGAAGAAAAGGGGCCCAGTCCCCCGCTGAGGCCCAGAGCGGCGAGACCCGCTTCGTAAGATCCGCCACCCACTCGGGCGAGCTCCATGAGATGCTCTCTGGAGAGCTGCGAAGGGTCCCTGGAACTGAGATCCGCTATCAACTGCTCTCGCGACTGCTCATTCCGGTGCACCACCATCCCGGCGCCCGCGTACCGGGCCAAATCCGAATGCGCGACGGCGAGGTCGTTCTGCAACTGTGCCACTTGCCGCTGTAGGACGGAGATGGCGCCCACGCAGCCATAGACAGGGTCCTTGACCCGGGCCTCCGCCTCGTACGCCAGCGAGTTCACGGCGTCCTCCCGCTGGTGCGTGGGCAGCTCGTTGAGCAGCTTGGTGATGTTGCTGGCGCCGAAGATCTTGTGCACGTTGGCGAATTTGTGGGGGTTGTCAGGTGGAAAGTAGGGGGCGAAAACGCATTCCGAGGTGCACTTGCGGCGAAGGAACTTACATGCTGCGCAGGGAGAACTCGAGCCAGCAGTCGACGACGCCATTCCTGACTAGTTACCAGATTCCAAACTTAGTAACAACAACGGGGCACCGCGGTTGTCTCTCTTGGTTCTTCGTTTCGCCTCTCTAGAAGATGACCGGTCCCAAGAAAAAAAACTTGAAAAAACAAAAACAAAAACCCAGAGAAGTGCTGAGCAAGATTTCTCTTATCCTAGACCGCGATGAAGATCAATTCATCTAGATCTCAAAACACGAACTCTACATCGGACTCTACCTATGATCAGGTTGCAAACTCAAGAAGTTCACAGAAACCTATCTCTCACTACCCACCGAAACCCCATCCATCCCACCCTCTGGAACGATCCATGAAATTGTGTGCCCAATGCGGCGCATGCCCTGAATTCCCCCGAAAATCTTCACAATCCACAGGCTAGGGGAAAAGTACGTACACACATCAATTGGATCTACCCAGCACACATGACTTTCGTGAATCGCTTACAACTTCTCCGGTCTTCCGAGAACAGGCTACTCCGGCACCTCCACGCACTAATCCGTGATCTCAAACCGAATTGGCAAGGCTCCAATCCAGAACCCATTCGGAAGCAAAGTCTAGGGAAGCTCGCAAACCGCCGTGACCGTGGACTTTCGATCACCACTCTCTACAGGCAGGAGCTAGTAACGAGACTCGCGACAAGGAGCTACCAACGAGACTCGCGACAGACAGGAGCTACAAACGAGAATTCGGCGAGAAAAGAAATTCCGCAAAGGACGGACCTCTCTTCCTGGTTGTTGATAAAGGCATCCCCAAATCCATCAATTCAGCTTCCCCCGCAGCGACCGGCCCTCCCCAAGGCCGAAGCGCGCGGCCCAGGCAGGAGCAAGGCAAGGTACGGCTTCTTCCCAAGGAGGATTCCTCCGCCGGACCCGACGAAACATGAAAAGGCTCCCTTGCGGAGCGGGAAAAACACCCAAGTTTCGTACTCCCCACTCGTCACGTATTACCCGCATGCGCGCAAGCGCCGCAGCCGCATCGTGCTGCCAGATCTCACTTCCCGAAGCAAGCAAGTCAAGCACCAGCTCTCTCGGGGTGTTCCTGCATAGCAATTCAGGGCCGCTTTGCCTGGAAGTTCAAGCAGCCGGTCACCGTCTGCGCTTGCATGCCCCGCGGCGCACCCGCACGAATGTCCCCGCGCCCCACCGGGTGCCGGTTGCGTGCCACCGCAGCCCGGTACTGCCGCGGGCCACGTGGCGCCGACTTATTGGCGGCAACCCAGGGGATGATCCCCCGCCCCGCCCGCTATTCATCGAACATCGGCGCCAGTGGACGACCGATGTGGACGACCGGAGGACGACGACGGAGAGAACGACAGGGGGTAGCTGATTCCGGTCGTTAGATTCGTCGGCGCGCTCTGACGTTAAGGCGTCTACCTTACTTAGTGTAGGAAGGACGGGTTTCAGTTGGTGCACGAAGTTCGACGGACTCATCACGGTTCGTCCGATCCCGCCTTCCGTCATCGCGCTCTGTGCCTTGAAGTCTTCAGTGGTGGTCCGTTATCTTCGGGCTTTGTGAATGGATGATAATCATCCACTAACGGATGATTTATATGTCGTTAGTTACTCCGCTGCTAGTAGCCAGGATCGTGGGCTTCCGTTGGTTTCCTCACTTTCAGTTGGGTAATAACGGGCCTCTTTCCGTTTCCCACCTCGGTGCGTAATTTTTGCAGCATCTCCACCGGTCAACGGAGCCAGGCACTGAAGCAACTTGAGGTTGCATCCGATGTGCAGTTGTACTTGAACTGGAGGCCGTTTCACACGCAGGGACCGGCAGCAATGCCAAGGGGCGGTGGAGGGGGAGGGGGAAAGGACAAATAAATTCAATCCCTTTTGTCTTTCTTTCTTATGGTCAAAGCACTTTTGGGGATTGCCACTTCACTTCTAAGGCCGTTTGGTGCCAAAGTACACCATAAAGGATTTCTTTGCATTCATGAGGAGATACGTACAATTGCTCTCCATCCAATGTTCTTTGTGAGCTTTGGTGGCTAGAGATGTGTGTGTGTGAAACCCTCTTGAATGCAAAGATTGTCACCTATGGCTAGTCCTTAACCCTCGAAAGGACGAGACCTATCACTAAGGTGCTTTGCAAAAAATGATCTAATTTGTGAACCAATAGAGCATTCTTCATATCGATATTGTAATAATCTTGAGAAGTCATCCATTATTCAACGTCCTTCCAAGGTTAAATACTCTCTCTCTATCTATTATTGATTTGTAAAGCACTTAGCAAATGTCTTCTTCAATGTGATGTACATGTGCAATCTAAAATGTACATTGCAAAACTAAATTTGTCAACAATGAACGGCTTGTCTAAACATGTGTTCAAAATGAGCTCTTCTTCTTTAAACACTCAATATAGAGAATTTTGATTGAAGGTCACTTTAAAAATCAAAAAATTCAATGAAATATTGCAATTGCAAGATTTTTGTGGCAATTCAAACTACTTAGTATTTTGGGTTTTGGTTTTTAATTCTCTATTTGAAAATCTTTTTTGAAGTTAAACTTAGCAAAGTAATTATGATCTTAATCAATATAGGAATTTGGTGTTTTTAGGCCCCAAACTACTTCAAAATACTCACACCCAAAGCAAGGCTAAAATCTTCATCTATATTAATTCATCAACAAATCTAAATGAAGGACCCTTTAGTAAACTTGCTAGAGTACTCCCTAGTAAAATCTTAGAATAAGAAACCTTACCAATTGAAAAATCATGATGTTTAGATTTCAAAAAGTAGTATTTTCAATTCTTTCCAAATGGTTAGGTTTCATTTTTCAAACATTTAACCCAAAAATGTGTAGATCCTACAACTTGTTACTTTCCATAATATCTTGACAAAATAAGTTAGGAATATATATAAAATATTTCAAGAAAAAGTGTTTTGTATTCATGCTTGAAAACAATAGTAAGGGGCGATTGCAAGAATTGGTGGTCGATTTTGGCATTATATAAGAGTAACAGAGCTATCTTTAGCTATAACTTTTGAAGCATGAATCCAATAAACTTAAATTTTTTTTAGAATGGTTGCCTTAATTGTAATCATATTCCTTGTTTTTCATAAATAAATAAAAAATAATTTTATATTTAAAAGTCGATTTTGCTAATTTGTCACACTTTGAGTATAGTAGTTTTGGGTATTGGGTAAGTTTCCAAAATTAACGATTTAGAGCTAAAAATTTTGCAGTCTATTCCTACAATAAGTATCGAGGTGCATTCCTACTAAGGATCATCTAAAAATATATTATTTCATATCTTCCTTGTTTGTATAAACAAGGCTCCCTTGCACACTCACTTTTGAACATTGAAGTTGTTTTCAAGAATACTCTTTTGGTGAAATTTAATGAATATGATGTCCTAACAAATGGCCAATTTTTAGTTTTTATTTTGAACTATAGTTGATTTATTATAAATTAAAAAAGTGGACATACCCTTTTCTATGAAAAATTAGGATATAATACTAGTAGGTACAATTAAGACTATGTAGTACTCAAATTTTAAACTTGTCGATAGTACAACAGATCTATTGTATGATTGAAAGACTAAAATTGACGTGTACGTGAGGTTTCCCTTCTAGTACTCATAGTAATGAGCACCAAAACTCCAAATTTTGGCAAAACAACACAAAATCAACCACCAATTTTTGCAATCATCCTATGTGGAAAGTGGTAGAGTATGATTTAAAATATAAAGTTAGTAAGAATTTAATTATAGAATTGATAAATTCCATTGAACCCAATTGGATTTCAAAGTTTATTTTAGGGTAGAAATTCTATAACAACCGACAACCTAAAACTCTTCAAAACTTTGAGTTTCCTCATTAATTGAAATGGAATAATTCAAAGCTTTCTATGTGTATATAAATCTAGAATACCAAGTTCAAATTCTTATTTCTTAAAAACATGATTTTTCCTAGAGCTACTTGGATTGCCTATGTTGAGAAAGAAACTAAATAGCATACAATAACTTTTTAATCATGTAGTCAAAAGTTATGAAAATAGTTGCACCTTAAAGCTACTCTTTGACCACATACTATGTGAAAATTTCAAAGAAAAAAAATGAAAATTTCAATTGTAAATGGATGGCTAAAAATGCTATGTGTATCAAAAAATGCTATTTGGTCCTTTAGGGGGTAATATACATTGATTTTCTGCTATAATTTTTCAAATTTTTCAAATTTATTTTGTCTTATTTTACACATCTAATTCTAATAAAATCTTGAATTTGTCCCCAATGTCATGAAGGGCTTTTAGATGGTATTAACTATGAACACTAACTAATATATTCATTAATTTCCATAGTATACGAAGAAATCTAAAATTCTAAACTTCAATTGAAAGATCAGATTGGAGGTGTATATATCATTGTAAATACCACAACATGCTATATTTGTAATCTATGATCTTTTGGCCTACTTTTTATATTGTATAATATTAATGAAAAAACATATTGAAATACAATATTTTCTACCCCTGGGGTCTAAATGTCCAAATTGTATAAAACCTTCAATATGATCACATTTTGTCTTACAAATGAATTGACACAATCATAATGTTGGCTCCACACTTGACAAGCGTATATTACAACTACAAATCAAACAAATCAATTTTGTATCAAATGGAGGTAGTATTGGAGGTATGACAATGCATCCCAAAGATGCAAACACACTATTCGTCCCTACCACCTCCAACTCAAAAAATCTAGGACTGTTGATGTGGTTAAAAAAATTCAATTTCCCTTTTTATGCCATTGATTTGAATTGTACAAAAACATTATTTTGATTGAATCCACATTGCCGATCTGGAATATGATGTTTATGGTATATGGTATACTATACACATACAAATAAATGGAATATATGAATATATGGTATATAGTATATGGTATATAATATATAGTATATAGTATATAATTATATGGTATATGATAAATGACATTTGGCATACAAATACAGGTATTGATATGGGATACAATACAAATATTCCATGTCAATTGCAAAGATAGCATCTTCTAAAAAAAATATAAGTAGGGGGGTACAAAATGAATTTCACAAGTACATTGTAGTTGCCAATTAATTAATTGACAAATTAATTAGTTTGTCATAATGCTATTGGGGGTACATGACATATCTTGAAAAAAATAAGAAGAATATTAATATTTACTAAATATATATTTTTAAATTATTACATTACAAAAAAATTAGCCTTTAAGAAAAAGCTTATTCTTATGTAGAAAATTCTTTATTTCAAATTTTTGAGGGGATCTCTACACCTTTAGAGAACTCTTCAAAAAATAGATTCATGAAAATAATCCATTCTTTTTAATAATATTTTTTGTTTGACTGTAAATTCATCAACCATTTTTATTGTCTTAGAGGCTTTACATTAACATAAATAAAAACATACCTTGAGTGTGCATTAATTAAGTTCAAACCAATTTGATTTTTGGAATTTAAAAGGTCTTTTTATCAATTTTATAATTCTTGTAAAATTATACATTCAAGCGAGGGTAATTATAAAAATTAAAATATCTCTAAGAGTATACAAAAAATATTAAGCAAGGTGGAGAATAGAAGTATATTCTTCATCTATGAATATTGTATACAATTGTTTCTTGCACCTACTTACTTAACCCTTAAAGTTTTTTACTCAAATTTGACAATTTACAACTTCCAATTTGGCTTTTACACTCATAACATAAATTCAAATTCCGATTTTTTTTTATATATATGTAACCATGGGATCTTGTAGTAATCCGGTTTGAAAAGATGTAGAAAAAGTTTCAAAAACTTCCACCTTGTAGATTGCAAGATAATAGCGTTTGAAGTGACAAAAATCCTTTGCAAGGTTACATACAAGGTTACATGTAAGGTTACATTTGCATGCAAGGTTACATGCAAGGTTATATTTACATGCAAGGTTACATGCAAGGTTTCATACAAATGTAACCTTGCAAATGTAACCTTACAAAGTGCAAGATTACATTTGTATGAAAAAATGTCCAAAATGGTGGTGCTTCTTTTAATTCATTCTTCAAGGCAACTTGGCTACACACTTGAAAAATCCAGATAATTTGGAATTGTACAACATATATGAAAAAAATAATAAGTAGAAAGAAGTAGGAAATGATTCAAAATACTAAATTGTTAAGAATTTTGTTATGGAATTGAAAAATTCCAATCCCAATGGTTGTAATGTTAATAAACAATCTACATCCTATGATTTTATTTTTTTCAAAAAACATTGAAAATTGAGTTAAATAAGGACTTTAAAGTTTATTTTAGAGTAGAGAATCCATTACTGCCTACAAAATAAAACTCCTCATAACTTTCATCTCATTAGTCAAAATGGAATGATTCAAAGCTTTCCATGTATATATAAATCTTGGAAACCAATTTCAAATTTTTATTCCTTAAAAAAGTGATTTTTTTGAGTTGCCCGTTGAGTATTTAAAATTACATATCATGCAATAACTTTTTAACCATGTAGTCAAAAGTTATGAAAATTGTTGCACCTTAAGGCTACTCCTTGGGCACATGTTGTGTGAAAATTTCACATGAAAAAAATAAAAATTCAATTTGTAGTGAGCTACCGGCAAAATCACTGTATTGCTAGAAAAACGCAATGGCCATTTAGTATTACAAATCTAATATGACCTCAAAATGTTTTGTATTGCATTTGTATTAAAGTTGTTACATATTGCGTTGGAACTTATACATAGTTAATACAATTTTGTCATTTTAGCCCATGGTAGATTTGAACTAATATTTTTCATAATAGTCTTCTTTGCCTACTTATAAACTTAATATTGGTGATGCTACCCTATTTTATAAAGATTTGTGTATAAGTATCTAGTTGATTTTCGTATTCTTGTTATCTATAGAAGTACTATGGATTAATATTTGAACAATGAATGTCTACTATTGTTTGATAGCTAATATGTGTGTTTTGGGGGAGAAAGCAACTACATAATATTGTACGGAGTAGCTTGAAGCCACTTTTGGTACATTTTTGCCATATAATTATTTAAAATTGAAAGGACTAGTTTGGTAATTCATTTTTTTATTAATAAGTTATTTAACAATTACTAAATAGTTTTTTTTTTTACTTTTGCCAACCCTTTAAATAGTCTTGGAGGTTGAATAGCTTTCTTCATTACATATGAAAGTGATAGTCATGGCTTTCAATGAATTGATTATTTTTCATAGTGGCCTTCTTTTGTTGTAAAGTTAGGAGAATGAATTTGGATTCAATGTTGTTTAATGGACATATAGTCTTGAGATGAAGTTGTACATGTATATTTTCCAAGATTTGACTTTCTATACATTTTATTTCCTTTGGATTCAACAAAGTGTCTTATTAATTTCCAAAACCATTTGGCTTCAAAAAATTTAATTATTTTTTGTTGAAGGTGACTTCAAGTTTTAGTAGTTGACGATTATATTCAAAAAGAGTGCCTTGATGACAACTATAAAATTTGAAAAACTCATTTGAAAAATTGCAAACAATAACAATTGGAAATCTAGCTAGAAGTCCTATTGTTTAGAAGTATGGCAAGATATGGATGATACCATCAACATAGGCAAAAGGGATGGTGTTATTCCATATACATAGGAATTGAAATATATAAATTTGGAAACTACTACAAAAAAAGCAAAGTTAATAAATAAAAAAACAAATTCATATCTAATATCTTCAAGCAATAATTTTCTTTTGTCTTAGACATTATTATAAATAACTATTAACTTTCATAATTAAATTTCTATATTTTTCAACACTTATGAAATATTTTCAATCCTCTTTAGTCTTATTAGCATATCCAACTATTAAGTTCATCAAAAAAATAATTAAAAAAGGAAACATTAGAATGTTTGGAATATTATTTTTGTTTAAAGAAAAAAATTGTTTAGAGAAAATACAAAATTTGAAAAAATATTCCTATTTTTAGCATCTATCAAACTGTTTTGCCAACTTTAATTAAATATTTGGCATGAAGTGCCTATCCTAATTCCTAAAAGTTGGATACAACATTCAAAGACTACAACTTTTTACTATATTACAATTTGATTATAAGACAAATGTGTAGTGATGTAATTTAAGCCTAAAAGGATTATAGTCCCTTTATTGATTCTTTTTTATTTGAAAAAAAGATTGACTTTTCCATTTTGGTCATCCTACATGCTTTTAATAAGATTAAATTCTAATTCTAGACCATGCAAGTTTCTTCCTTGGGATCCCACTCATACATTTAACTAATATCTCTAAGAGTTTTATACAAATACAAATTAATGTAAATCCAAATTTAAAGAAACTCATTTGGAATATTACATATATAAATTATAAATTTTCAAAGTCCAAAAAATAGGTGTACCTAAAATCAACTCAAGCTTTCTCAGAAAAGAATCTTTAGGGATCAATTTTACTAACAAAGCTCAATTAAATCCTAAGTGCTTGATATATAGATCATATGATAGCTCTTAAATATTTATAATGTCCAATCTATTTAATTTAGTGATTCGTGTAGAGCATTCTTTCTTCTTTCTATTGATATATTAAATTTTTTTTTCTTGAAGCACCTTCAGTGAACATCAATTAAATGAAGTGCACTTTTATGGCATTCATTGTCGACCTATTGCATAATCATAATTGATTTATGGCTTCTCAAAATCCATTCTATAAATTTTTCACCAATGTAATTTCTCCACCCCCCACCCACAAAGATCTAATATATTTGAGGCTCATCTCCAAGATTTGCAATGGAAAACTTGCACAATTGTTTTTAAATATCATAAATAATGTTTTTAAAATCTGATTATTGATGCTTAAGATAGACCTTAAAGGGTGTTTATTTATTTTTTAAATAGCACTTTGTTAAGATTTTGTTTATCTTAAAAGTTTAATCAATACAATAATATGGTACCTTAGGCATAATTTAGGAGTTAGGGGCTTAGTTAAGGGTTAACACTTTAAGATCCAAGCATCTCCTAATAGATGAGCCTTGGTCAACCTTGATTGGAACTTTAAAATAACATTTCTTTGTATTTGATTTAAACTAAGAAAATGAACTTTGACAAGTTTTGTATTTGCTCCATTTTTAAATCATGAAAAAAATTCAAAAATTGAAAGAATTATTGCCATTGCCAGCTCTATGTGTTAGAATCCAAATTATACAATATTACATGTATTTCATTTATACTAGTGTAACCTTGTGTTGTTGGCCTAATTTTTGTCCTGATATAGTCATGCTTTTGTTTTCATAACTTTCACCATAATAAACAAAACAAAACAAACATCCTAATTTAATGTTTGTCTGGATCTTCGTCTTTTTACAAATCTTTTTAAATGATTTAAAAAAATTTAATTACAAAATTATGTTTCTCATTCAAACCTTCATTTATGTAAAAACGTATATCAATTACAAATCATTATAATATTTATTATAATTGATATACATTTTTTTATTAATGTTTTTAAATAAACACATCAGTAGAGAATAAATTCTTTCACAAAGTGAAAATATCAAAATGATTATATCAATTATGTAAAGGATAAATTAACCTTGATACTAACATTTGACTTGAAGGTCATTGGTAAGGGTGTTTTGGGTATAAAATATAAAATAATTAATTGATAAAACTTCACACAAATTTCCATTGCTACTTATATCTTTTGAAAAAAAATTCAAATTAACTCCTAAAAGATCTAAAGGCCTTTTTTTCCATCAAATAACACTCAAAACTGTCATTTTTGTAGCAAAGAGTAAAAAGTTATAAAATACATATATTTTTTCATATTTAAATATAGGATCTTATACTAGACTAGCGCAAGAATGTGTAGAAGAAATTTCAAAAACTTTGACTGTGTAGATTGCAAGACATTTGCCTCTAAAGTGAAAGAAACAATTATTTTTGCACGTTGCTTAACTACATTTTTTGGCTTTGAACCTTCTTAACTTAAAAGTTTTGCTCTAGTAATTTTAAATTTTAAATTTTATTCAATAAAGAATTGAGTTGAGATTCTAGAATTTTTTATTTTTCTTAAAAACACTTAGTTTTCATTCATAAAAAAATTGTTAAGTAGAAGTACGTTCAAGACTGAAGGCTGGAAAAACTAAACCACCTTAATACTTAATAGCTCTAAGATGGAATTGAAACACACTAATCTCAACAGCGAGATTGTTCTAGTAAGACATCTTGAACCTTTTTTTTTAAATATTGTGAAAATTGACTTCAGAAATGAATCTTACAAGTTATTTTTTTATAAAAATGCTCTAATTGCCTGAAAAATAAGATTGTCCATAATTTTTGCATAACATATCCAATGGAATGAATCAAAGCTTCCTATGTAGATAAAAATACAATCTATTTGAAACTAATTTTTTAATTTTTTAATTTTAAGTTTTTTTGAGTTTTTTGTTTTGCCCGCCGAACTAAAGAAAAGGGCTTTTTATGCCATAAATTTTGTTCACAGGCATTGATTGAGATCAAAATTATATTTTTGGAAAGCTAGAATGGTTTTCTATCTTCACCAAAATTTCAAAAAATATTGACAAATATTGAGATTGTAGGAACCTGCTCAAAATCCATTTTGTCGCATGAGGAGACTATGGGAGTTTAGCCCCTTAACGCCTCAATCCTTTTTCAAATTTTCACACATTTTTGTTTGTATCTTTGTACAGTAATACCATTTACCAAATTTTCATGAAATTGGACATAAATGAAGGTTGTCTTTTCAAGATTCAAGTGCTACATTGGATGAATGAGAAGGTAGTTGGATGAAACAACGCCTGCAGGCCCTTTGTTCATCGTCCATAATATGGACGTTGGAGTGCTTAAGGGTTAGGGGTTAATTTGATTATTTTTTTATATGTTTTTAAATTTTTAAATTTTTTTTGCTAACAAATTATAAAAATGTCATTTTTTTACAAAACAAATTGATTTTTTGTTGTAATAGAAAATTCATTTTTTCATGTATTAAAATATAAGATTGATATTTGAACACAATTTAAAATTCTAAATTTAGATCAAATATGATATTTGCCGATGATACTTGAATTTATTTAGGTGTTAATTCTTAATTAACTTAACCCCTTAGAGCTCTGACATCCCAATTCCATGGGCTTTGTGACCACAAAACTTCTCATTCATCCAAACTAATTCTTGACTCTTAGAAAACCTTTTTTTTATATACTAAATTTGATGAAATTGAGGTAAATAATATATCTATACCTTAACCCTTAACACCTCAATCCTTTTTTGAATTTTTGCACATTTTTGCTTATATCTTTGTATAGAAATATCATTTACCGAAATTTCATGAAATTGGTCATTAAGGAGGGTTGTCTTTTCAACAATCAAGTATTACATTGGGTGAATGAGAAGTTAGTTGCAAGCCCACTATTCGTTGTCCAAAATATGGACATCGGAATGCTTAATTGAGTATCTTTATTTTGTTTGTTTTGTGAGATTTCTAGAATCGTGCGTCTCCCGGTCATGTTCATGGTAATGTTGGAAATCTCTTTGCAAGGAGGGGTGCATGGACTTTGCTTCATGGCATTTGAACATACGGTGCACGGAAGTTATGGATTTTTGAATTATTTTTGGATCTTAAATTATCCTAAATTATGGATCTTTAGGACTGTGCGTCCCCTAGTCACATCCTTGGTAATGTAACAAAACCCGTTGTGAGGAGGGGTGCATAGACTTTGTTTCATGATGTTTGGACCTACAACGTGAAAGTTATGGATTTTTGAGTTATTTTTTTTATGAAAAATTGAATTGAATTATCTTTTACTCTTGGAACATAGGGATTTCATTATCTTTTACTCTGGGAACATAGGGATTTCATTATCTTTTACTTTGGGTCAAAGACACATGGCTGCCCTAGTATTTATTAAAGATATAGAAGCAAAAAAAATATGCAAAATTCAAGGAAGGGGTTAAGTTAGGTCCAGTACTCCAGTCACATTTAACTCGGAGCTAGGGTAGGTTTAACGGAACGGTTTAACCTCAGTTTACTCCGTCCTCTGCAACCTCTCCACCCCGGCCCACGAAAAACAAAAGCGAGACCCACACAATCCCAGCAGCATCTCCACCCGTTTGACGTACTCCGTACTCCTCCTCAAGCTGCATCATCTTCGTTGTGCTTGCGGTTGTGTAGGTTTCTTTTGTGACAATTACCCTGCGTGAGCTTGGGCTTCAACTACTCTGTTCGCAAATTTGGATCGCCTCGCTATGGCGGCCGCCTCTGCCTTGGACGAGGAGACTGCAGCCAAGGTTCTGCGTCAGGTGAGTGGTTGCACGGCTTGCTCTCAATTTCACTTTCGGGCAGAATTGCTTCCCATGGGAAATGGAAGGTTTTGATTGATGTTGGTGGTGGGGCTGCAGGTGGAATTTTATTTCAGTGACAGCAATCTTCCCGGCGATCAGTTTCTGCTCAAGTCCATTGAGCAGAGTGACGATGACCGTATCCTTGTTCTAAATTTCGACTCCTGGGATGCTTAGCATGAAACCCTAAAAGTAATGTAGCATGTATCCTCGAGGTTTTAGGGTTTAGGGTGGTGTCGGGATTTTAGGGTTTTGGGGTTTTGGGGTGCCAATTTCTGAATTGTGAAGGGGAAGGGGTGCTCAGGATTGCATTATGGTTTCTGAGCTGCAGTAATGAAGATACAACTGTAATTAGATCAATTGGGGACTACCCCTGAATTTGCAAGTAGTGTGGGCTATACGGGAGTTTACATCATTTTTTACATTGCGTTGTAGCTTTTCACTCGGAACGAATTTTGCAATTGCATCAAGGGCAAAATTATGAGTTACAATTGACAGTTTTAATGCAAACTTTATTTTTTTTATTAGAATTAGTTTGGGCGATAGGAATTGCACATTTTGGTGCACTAATGGATAGTATTTGTGAAGTGCAGTTTTTAAGAGAGATTGTGGTATGCGGTGATTAGTACCTTCTTTGCAATGTGTCTCGCTTTGAGATGTTGCTGGGTGTCTGTTATGTGGGTTTCATACTGGCTCCTCCCTTGTATGGTTGTGGGTTCAATGTCATCCTTGACTTGGAAGTTAGTGATCGACCTGTCTCTCCTGTGTTCATTTCAAAGAATGAGAAGTCATTTGGGAGTGAAGGAGTCCGATCCTGCCAAGTTTCCAGCTGACATATTGGCCGCCGTGGCTGAGGAGCTTCGCAAGTCCACCTTTCTCCGCGTGTCTGAAGATGGTGCGTTCTCTACACTTCCTTCAATGCCTTGTTTTGATGGTTATTGCCTAATTCCTAAAGGACTAAAGGTTTGAAATGACGAATGTGACTGATCACATAGTGATAAAGAAAGAATTCAGATGGGGCCAAATTTTATATGACCAGAATCAAAGATGAATATTGCATTTTTATTTATATATGCGCTGGTCAAAATATAAATAAAATTGAACAAATGGAAGTTTCCATATGACCTACTCAATACTGGCAAAGCAACATGAGGCCATGTTTTGGCCTTTTGTTTTTTGGGGGTTAATATTGTTTAAGAAGGCTGGTTGTTTGACGGGTTGTGTATGTGTCTGTCTAACAGGAAAAAGAGTAGGACGCGACTCAAAGTTACTTAAACCGGAGGTAGTGCAAGGTGAAGTTGATGCTCGGAGTATTGCAGTGAATCCACTTCCTTACAACATCACTATGGATGAAGTTGAGGCATTTTTCAAACAGCATGGACAGGTACTTCTAGCCACTTCGGCATTATTTGGGTCTTTATCTGGACAACTTTGGTTGAACCTATTGTGGGAAGTCTGTGCTTTCCTTTTTCTGTCGTTTCAATGAAATTTTACTTCTGACTTCGTGCTCTTTTACTGGCAGGTCAAGAGTGTGCGACTTCCGAAGCATGCAACTAGTAAGAATGCCCAGTCAGGTTTTGCAGTTATAGAGTTCTCATCAGAAGAGGAGGCACAGAAGATCCTGAAAATGGAATTGGACTGGCAGGGTGTAACTTTGGAGCTTGAGCCGAAGTACGTTTTCTGTTGTATCTGATTTTTACAACTTTTGATTGTTCTTTTTGTACACGATCATTCCGAAGGATACCTAGTTGTGTATTTGCAAGAGACCTGTCTGGTGTATTCTTTTAAGAAACAATCGTTGAGAAGTACTTAACTGATTGTGGGGTTGCAGGACCACCTTTGATGCCCGGAAAGAGACACTTCTGGAGCATGGTAACGTGAGCAGAAATTCCGGAGGTGAACAGTTTCAGAAGCGCGAGAAACCGCGGAATGGGAGGTCAGGATCGCAAACACTAAACACATGAGGTTCCCTCGTTTAAGATGTTACAATTTAACTTCACTCAGAATTAAGTTTGGATTACGCGCATTTACTCATCAACGATGGCTCTCTTGGTTGGAAATATGTGCTCCCTTGATTGGTTTCTGAAAGAAATTTCAACGGAAATTTGTGCATGATTATTTTTATCTAAATCACTCTCGATTGTGGTTTCTCAGGTCTGGTGGACAGGAAAGCACAGAGGATGACTACACCAAGGGGCTAATCGTTTCTTTTACTGCCAAAAAGATTGGAGCCTCGGATGAGACTGAAAAGGCTCCCGATGCTGCCGATGCTGCCGAAGCTGCCGATACTGAAGGTGGAGATGAAGGAGAAAAACTCTCTCGAGAGGATATCAAAGGTGGTCTGACCAAGTTTGGAATCATTCGGGTTGGCTTCCATTCACATTCCCACTTAACTGCTGCATGCAGTCCTTGCACATAATATGTATTTTCTGTACGTGGATTGTACGATTCGTGCATTGCATGCTGTTTGCTGATAGAGTGGTCTGCGTGCAGTACGTGGATTATGTGAAAGGAGAACCAACTGGTTTTTTGCGATTTGACGCACCCGAGGATGCACAAAAGCTGAGAGCAGCAGCTGCTATTGAACCTGAAGGGGCTTTGACTCTTTCTAAGTATTTAGTCACTTTTGAGGCTCTTGAAGGTATAATATTTTGTCCCAATCCAAATATTCTAATCTGTTTCGACGACTCTTGCTGGCTCCCTTGCTATACATGGCTCTATATTCATCAAATTTTTGTGCCTATGTAGGTGAGGAAGAGAAAGAGTACTGGAAGAAGTTAAGAGAAGGACAGGGTCAGAAGCGAGACTTTGGTGGTGGGGGCAGAGGCTTCAACAACAACCGTGGTTTTGACAACCGCGGGAGAGGAAGGTTACTTATTTTCCCCTAATTTCTGAAAAGCGATTGAGATGTGTGTATGTGTTAAGAGTTCTTTCATGTTTGTGCTATATGTGCTGTATGTGCTGTCCTTACTTTCAAGTTATTTCACGTCTTACATGCGATTCATTTGAACAATTTTTTCAAGGTCACTCAGCCCTTGGAAGTTTCATCGTCGTGATTCGTGGGTTGCCTTTTGCCTTTGCTAGGATTCATCTTATTCAGTCCTACCGACTTGTGACTACTAATGAGAATCTGAGTTAGTGTTAGCATCAGTTTTTTTGTAGGTGTATTTTGTGCTGATATGACGCCTTTGCAGGGGGGGTGGCGGACGAGGAGGAGGAGGTCGAGGAGGCAGAGGAGGCAGAGGTGGGAGAGGAAAGGGTGATAGAGATTTTGGTGCTGGAAGGGACTCCAAATTTGGAGGAAAACACCAGCGTTTTGACGACGCCGAAGGTCCCAATAAACTACAAAAAACAGAGTAGGCATGGTGCAGTTGCGGCTTTGGGATACACTAGTTGCAGGAGGCTATGGGCCGCATCAACAATTTTGTTTCGACTGTTTTTTGGATTTCAGAGTAGATGGATTATTTTGGATCTGTGTGCGGCACTTTGAGTCTTTGAAGGACAAGAATCCTTCATATGCGCCCACGGAAACTCGCTTCTAGAACTTGATGGGTTGAGGATTAAGCCATAAGTTAGTTGCTTGTCTCCCCGTTCTGTGGAATTACCTGTGCGGTACCTTACAGCAACTTGCTGGCCCAAGAGAGTGCCAGTTACCTACGTTTTAGTCCATTATTCCCTTGTCCCTTTTTCCTGAAATTCGGTCCCGAGCATTCTGATTTATGGTAATCCGGCTGATACATGTCAAGAGGTCCAAACAAACGTAAACTGAGACAGAATCATCAGATTGTAGTATTCTCACAATGTTGACCACTTTTCTAATGGACTGTGACTTCAAAGGTGTGATTCTAGCAGCAAACGACTGTGGCTCTCTTGTCTCGATGTCTCATTAAGGTAAAGTTCCCTTTAACAGTGCAAAGAAGTTTGTGGCGTATGTGCACATGATGAGAATTAATCTCGAAATGTTTTAGTTGTTACCAACTGCAAGTGGAACCCAATGCAATTTGTTTCGTATTTCTCGGAGTTGTGAAACGTCAAAGTCACTTGTGTCTTCCTAAACTAGACGATGCTTATTCTGACCTTCCTAACTCCAAGACTCTTCCACAAATGGAATCTTAGCATTTTCGTTGGTTTAAGATTTCCTGCTAATTGAATGGCATTCCGATTTATTACAGATAAGTTATATAGATTTATGATTAAAGTTTTAGATTTTATGATTTAGAAAGCCAGGTGGAGTTGGGACATCTACCTTATGTGTGAGTCCCAACTGGAATGAGTAGCCCCCAAGGGATGAACGTTGCTGGGAATGCCAAGGCATTACTTTCGACGTAGCAGGTGGAGACAGAGGCAACGCTCTCATGTTAATGCTTTTGCTGGGTGCTGATCCTTCGACTTCATCCATCTTCTCGTTGTGCTTGCCTTGATGTGTAATATGGCCTGTGTCGTTGCCAGTAGTTGTTGTCAAATCTTATCATCGTCCTAGCATTTTCTTATTCATGGCGTAGATTTTTAGTGTAGTATATGTCATTGCTACAAGAATAAGTGCTCAACCTATGCTTAATCCGCTCTTGTTGTCTACTTTCCTAAGACAAGATCCACATTGACGACTCCTTCAGTTCCTTTGTACATTCAGGTCATTTAAATTTGTGCTGTTGAAGGGATTGTGCTGTGGATACAAGTGAGTATCAGTAGTAATTGGTATCAAACCTTTTTATTCGCAACACTTACGGTCTCAGCTTTTTCACTATGACAGAATTTGAGTGTGACAAATGTGTTACAGTGAATGGTAGTGTGGCAAGTGTGCAGGATATTTTCGAAGGTCATTTAAGAGGTCATAATCAAGAGGTTCGAGTATATTTGGGATTGGAGAGGTGTGATTGTAGGGTAAGGAACTGACGATGAAAGCGCCGTCCTGGGGAGGCAGAGTGGCATTGAGGTCCATGGGAAAGTTGTTGATGGACCAGTACCGGCCATGCCCAGTCCTTTGTCAACCACAGGGTCATCATCGAAGGTTGATGACACACTCCAGTTGCAGGGTCATGGGGTTTTTGAATGGGAAATGGGGTCAAGGGTTGCTGATGCAGAGGATGTTGCCGACTACGACGTCTTGGGGTCGTCAATTGCAACAGGAGCATGGTTTTTTGAGTATTGGAGATGGAGATGAAGACAGTGGATTGTCAAAGCATTTTGAAGAGGATCGTGTCTTTGGGTACATGTCTTGAGTCTCCCTCTTTGATTGGTTTGTCCACCTCGATGTTGAGAAAAGGAGGTTAGGGTTTGCAGCAGTGGACAATCCTTATGACCTTATGTTGAGAAAGGAAATTAGGGTTGCAGTAGCCGATGATTCTTATGACCATCATATTTGTTAGGTTCATTAAGCGGATAGAATGCTGGAGTGATTTCGGACGATGAATATATATATATATATATATATATTAGAACGGGGTATTGGCGTTCATAACCTAAGAAGCTCAAAATTGGGCCTCGTGTTTGTTTTTTGTAGCAGTTTGAAGTAGGTCATATGGGGACTTTCTTTAATCCAATTTAATTTACTTTTTTTGCATCATTACATACAGTGTTCTTCACTGATTCAAAGAATGTGGTCTGAGTGGCTCTAGCCCTGAAGATTTAGATGGGACTGAAATGGAAATAGGTGTGTATGGGGCTATTACTGGTTTCAATACGAGTGGTATCTCTTCTGCAATTTGCATAAATCTGTCCCGGATAGCATTGAAAAGGTACTTTTTAAAAGGGTTTTGAGGCAGCTCATGAATGTTAAGCTTGTGTCACTGCTCTGCTATCACTTATATTCTGAAAATGGGTAGGCCTGCAGGTACACACCAGAGCAGGTATATGATGTGGTGGCAGGTGTTGATTTATATGAGGAGTTTGTGCCATGGTGTCTCAAATCAAAAGTGTTGTTGCGCAAAGACAATGGAATGGAAGCTGAATTAGAAATTGGATATAAGATGTTTGTTGAAAGATATATCTCTCATGTTGAGCTTAAGCCACCAAGCCTTATCAGGGTGTTCACTCATCACCTCTTTGTGTGTTGATTTTGTACGTTGTAGTATTAGCAAACCAATTGCCGCTCCAATTAGACCAAGAGATCCAAATCACGCCTTATGTTTAATATTTTTAAAGCAGTATTAAGTAAGTCATATAGAGCCTTTCTTTTGACCGACTTTATATATATCTTTTGACCAACCAACACAGAGAGGTGATGAAATTTGGCCCCATATAAATTATATTTTTTTTGCAATGCAGCGTATCAAATTTTTTGTTTTGTTTTTATGGAGTTTATTTTGACACCGTGAATTCTTGGTCCTTGAGACGTCATGTGTGACTTGTGTCATGTTTGCAAAGCCTTTCTCGTAGAGGACAAATACATAAGCCAATTTTTTCTTCTAATGTCCACATTCTATTTTAGAACTGATTCAATGTTTGTCTTGAAGAATGGATGATTGACTTTTGGGTCGTGTGTGCATTTTGCAAAGCAGTCAACAGTTTCAGAAAGTGCTCTTTTCGACTTCTTAAACAATGAGTGGCATTTCAAGCCTGGCCCTACCTCAGAGTCTTGTCATCTCCATTTTGCAGTTGATTTCCAGTTTAAATCAGCACTATATCGACAAGTATGCTCTTTCATTCAATCATATTTTAAGAGTTGATTGTAAGCATTACAAAAAATCTGAACCTTGAACAAGGCTGTTTAACTTTCGGCACCCAGTGCAAAATACAGAAGAAGAAGAAAATCTATATTTCAAAAAATAAATTTTCTCCAAAAGATATATAACTTTTTCTTTTTCTTTTTTGAAATTGTCAAATTGACGTGGCACTAGTAGTGCCACAGTAGTTTATGAAAAAAAAATTAATTAATTTTTTAATAATTTTTTAGTTGTAATTGTGCCTATTGCATGGTATCTCATGGCCCTTTTCTGGGTTCAGATTTTTGTAATGATAAGGAGGTTCATGTGTTGACTTATCATCAATGCAATTTTTGTTAAAATGTTATGTTGGATATAACAATGTAGGTGGCACACCTATTCTTTAATGAAGTTCAAGCCCGCCTTGTTGATTCTTTTGATAATCGGTGTAAAGTTGTCTATGGTCCCAATTCCAAAAGTGCGATGAGGTAATTATGACAATGATACAATTGACATATCACTGTTATAATTTTAAGATGTAATGAATAGAAGGAATTTTCAATTTTAATGTAATAAATTACGTTTATAAATATTGGTGATAGCAACTATGAATCTACTTATAAAGATGTTTATAATTCAAAATCTAAAACTTTTGTTTACAAATTTTGCTAAATTAATAGCAATATATCTTAACAAAATTTCAAATCAAGATATGAATCAAGGCATTGAAGGATTAAAACTTATACATTTGGAACATTTTTATTTGCATTTGGAAGGTCAAAATTTGGCTTGGGCTAAATTATACTACCAACATATATCATCTTCACTTATGAAGTTTTCACATATAAGCCTAAAGTTTCTATGAAATATAGACCATATAATTCCTTATTGTAACTTGCATCACATCACAAAAGAAAAAAAAATTGTACATATTTTGTATTTAACATGATATGTTTTAAATGTTTTAAAAGTGTACACGATTGATTTTATATTAAGAAAAAAATTGAAATCTTGAAGACTAATAGAAAGCATATATTTTAGGTATGAAGAATATTAAGAATATTCTTTGATTAGTATGAATAGTAAGAAGAGGGCTTTAGACCACTTCTTTGACTCATATGCTTCCCACTTTTATTTTTATGTTACTTTTGTATGCAACAGTATATTGTTGCAATGCTACATAACCCCATGAAGGCATGTGGATTGGGTAGTCCCAGTTTGTGACATTAAAAAGGTCTAGGCGTAACATTTTCCTAGTTCTAAAATTTTATTTTTAAATTTTTTGCTACTGAACCAAAGATTTTCAAGCATTGTTTTGCAGTGAAAATTGCACTTTATGTCACATTGCTTGCTTCTTGATGTAGTTCATTTCTGTATCTTCAAGAAATTAAATCCCAAATGTGAATTTGAATGTTGTTAGGAAAAAAGATAAAGAGTAACATATTTGACATCCCAAGGAGTGCAAATACAATACTTCCTATTCCATGTGGTTCAAAGGATTGCATTTTTTTGTGGCTATTAGCATCTTGAGTACATAAATTTCAGGTAATTGAAATCCATCCTTAAATTTATTGTGGGAATTGCATCTTCATATCCTTTACCTCCATCAGAAACTCAACATATGCTGAATTTTTATTGACAAAAATGCTATGTCTGGGTATGAAAATGCTAGCATGTGAGTCTTAAATACATGTATAAGTAGATATCATACAACCATTAAACGTACTTATAATATAAACACCTATAATATAGGTATCTATAACATAGTTATATTATAACCATGAAAGATTTCTATAATATAGACACCTATAACATAGGTGTATAGTCTTTTAGGCTCACGGGATGATGTTCCTAAGCTCACATAATAGCAACCCTCCCTTTATTGATTAAACAAAAGCTAGAAAGTCTCTATTGATGTTAATACATTTGCAAATGTTCTATAGTGCTTAACCTTGGAAAAATGTGATCTAGTCACCAAGGTAGTCAATCAAAATGATCATATTTGTCGACAAATGTGGATGAATAGGCACATTTTTTTTGTTTCTACAATTTCTTTGAAATTCATTTGCCTAACACTTTTAGTCCTTGGCATCATTATTTGGTTAATTTGATGTCTCTTTCTTTTAAGTGTTTGTCTAAACAAGAATGAGAATTGATACCAAATGGAATGCCATCAACATCTTGACACTTTGGTTCATAATGTCTTTGCATAGCATTTACTGCAATTGATGTTGAAGGGATTTGATAATGGTGTTGATACACACACTTAGTGTAATCAATAGTGTATCTGAAGATATTGGATATGTACAAAACATTCTCTCAAATTTTGAAGATCTTATCAACATACTTAACCCTTAAACAACGTTGAGGCTTAAAAGTGGTTGATGAATGACTTGATTTTTCACTATAGAAACAAAGAATGTACCTATTGGTCCAATAATCCAAACATTTTGGTAACTACCTTGGTCATGGGGGATGCGCCCCTTAAGGGTTAAATTGTACTTGCAAAATTCTCAATTTTCTTCTATGATCACATCATGTGCACAAGTTTTAAGAAAGTAGATTATGGTAAGCATTGTATAGAGTTCATTTAGATCATGAAAGGTTTTGTGGTTGAATTCAAGATATTATGTGGTACTCCATAGCTTTGTGATGAAGTAATTGATATTAGGCAAACATGAGAAAATAAGAGACTTGAAAAGACTCCAAGTACTCTTGGTTGACATGAGTTGTTGTCCAACCTGGTCTTTCGACCAACTCTCTCAACTCTCCATGTTATCTCTTGGTTGGTACACACTCCATTCTATAGAATTTACTTCACCGTTAAATTAAAGGTCATTGTTGCCTTATTGATTGATTCAAAAATGATTCAATTTTTAAACCAATAGGTGTATTCCAAGTTTCTATACTAATAGAGAAAGTCATCCATTGGACAATTACTGTCCTTATGTCCTTCCAAGGTTAATCTCTATTGGTAGTGTAATAGGAATCTCTAGATCTAAATGAACCTTGGCCTCCAAATAGTATAATGACAATCTTCATCATCTATCAACTACTCCGAGTATATGGATATGTTTTTTAGCAAGCATAACATTAAGTAGCATTAGAAGAGCTCACCCTTTATAAATTTTATTTTCTTATTGATTGAATACAACCTTTTCTAAGTCACTACTATTTATAGCTTAAAAATGAAATGCACAAATTGACATTTGATTCTTTGGACTAGAGGTATGAATCCTTCAACTCCTGAATGCTATGAGGAAGACCACTAAATTATGGGGATAGAACATCCTTTCATTTCATGATAAATATTTTGACTTTATTATAATCCAACTTTTGTCAAAGTCAATAATATTTCATTGCAATCTAGTTTTTAATAATTAATTTCCTATAACTCAAAATGCAATGAAATAAATGGTAAAATGCAAAGAAAAAATAGATCAATCTAGAAAAATATTATAGAGTAGATCTTGTATTCAAATCAAGCATTTGTCAAATGTCAATGAAAAAAAAATTACTTATCATTATACTTTTATAAGCTATGAAGGTTTATAAACTCAATTTAGAGCAATATCTTTGATGGTAGCAATTTTGTGAAAAAATTTCACAACACAACTAGTCCAATATTAGTAACATTGCTTCAACTCCTATCAGTATGTAATTCTTCCGGGCATTATTTATTTCAGTCTTCAAAATATTTCTAGCACCCGAACACACCACTTTTAGAACATAGCTCAACTTATTTGGCCATGATTTGGCTCACAAATCAAAATGCAAAAGCCCTTCAAAGAATATAAATCACACTGAACATCTAAGTCACCAATACTAATTGAAAATCATTTGAGAGTGATGTGTGATTTTGTTTAATGTATTCAAAATAAGAAAGTTTGAACAAATTATAGCCACAAAGGCACAAATGGGTTATACAT